>CP031828.1:1416250-2832500 GCA_008728235.1 Lichtheimia ramosa | reverse complement strand
TTATTTTTAATCATAATGCTAAAAGGCATTCAATGCACACCCATGTCAAGCTGCACGGTTCTGGCATGTTTGGGGCTCTCGTGGGATCAACGAGTGTGTTTCTGCACATAGAGAATGCAGATGGATGTGCTTAATAATCAGCTGGGCACAGCTTTATGCAGCTCGTGGACCCCAAGGTTTCTTTTTCTTTCACCCGCTTTTGAATCTCCAGCACGACACGGAACCTGTCTCCATGCTGCAAATGAACAACACCTGAGCATACGACAGCAGCGATAAACACGATATGTACAGCAGAGACGTGTTGAGAAAGTTTTGGAGGACACCAAACAGCTTCATACTTTCTTTCGTTGCCTGATGCAACAACGTCAAACAATCGCTCACTCTCAATCTTTGAAGCACCCTTTACAGCAGCGAGCAAGCTGGAATGCAACATAGAACAAGTTTAAAGTATGTAAACAAGCATGCTTTATATTGATATGAAACACACAGCTAATGACAGGTATGCCGTCAAGTTGGTTTCCTTGAATATAGATGGAGGTCTCGCTGCTGCACATAGGCGTTTGTTTCAATGCCAATATCAAGTACCAGCTACAAAAGACGAAGGCGTGCTTTTATGATGCAGTGGCATGAAGAAAACTCATGGAAAAAGTATGATGGGATGTATTACTTTGCATATTTCCTTTTTGTTCAAGACGTTTGGATGAGGACATGTACAAGAATCTGTGACACTTTTAATGGGATCTCGGTCTAAAAGTGTAGCTACTGAAAGGTAAAGAGTATGAAAACGAATGCCAGGGCAGTTTATTTAGTTGTTTCTATTGAAACATAGGCTGAGCATGGATGAAGACTGTTTTTCGCGACCATAGACACCAGAGCACAACGCAAAAGGTAAAGTGCTTCAATATTATGGCTGTTTATGCATTGTACACTATTGTGCATGGCAGGACCAACATGGCTATGTACCATTTCATGAGCAAAGACATCAAGACATGATTCAGAAGAAGTTGAGGATGCAAATGGATAGTGCTGCCATTTACTCGTGCCAGATATAGGCTTAGCATTGCCATGGATCACTTTTTGCTATCAGTGGTATGAGGAGAGAGACATCACAATGGTAAGGTGGATGATATTGAACATTGGAATAGCTCATTCAATGTGTATCTTTGAGAATAGACTAGGTATGGCTATGGATTATTTCCTGGGATCATTGACATCAGCAGCAGCAGCAACATCATTCACGGAGCTCGTGCAAGTTAAAAGGCAATCTTTGGTGGTTGGTAGTGAAGGATTCCATCAATGATCAACGTATTTGCAACAGGATTTCACCAATGCACTGTTTATTGAAAGAATGACATCTATCAGAGCATGTGCAAGTCAAACAAGTGACGCTGTAGATCTTGGTATAGAAGTATTTGATGCACACGGTAAGGATGGCGGTACTTGGGAACAGAAGTCGGTGAAATTAATGCAGGTTGTCCATAGCTAGAGAGACTGGTGCCGATTCCATTCACTGGTGCTTCTTCGTTTCCACTCCTTCGCTTCGAACCACGGCACGATCCCCAACCAAGGCTACAACGGATCCAGTCAAGAATACAGCACCATTGACAAGCAATACGGTATTCACCACGTAAAGGCGTCCATGGTTTTCAAAAGACCAGCTGTCTTTATTCTTCCTCCACAACAACAGCATTCAACAAGGCACAGCGATAGTGGTTATGATCACGGTGTATAGCAACACAATGGGCTTCAACAAACGACAAGAACAGTGCAAGAGTGAGTCAAGGTTACAGTGAATATGTATTATACGACAATCCAGTGCTCAAAGAAAGCAACTAGCTGCAAGTGGATGCTTTTCGGATGGTACACTTTTACACGGCAGACAAGCTCTTTTCCTCTCTTTTGTATACTGATGAACAAGGTATAGCCCCCAGTTACAAATGATAGCATTAGACATATGACTGACAAGAATGGTACGCTGTAGAAGAATGGGATGATGGTCTATCTATCAATGGGAAGCACTAAAGGACCATGCAGATGGAGAAGGATGATACTGGTTGTCATGGCTCTTGCAAGTCAAGCAGGTACGCTTATGGTTGCAATATTGATAGAATGCAAGTATTGACTTGTCATCTTCAACACAGATCCTCAGGACGCTATTCGACGTGGATGTAGCCATAGGATAGGATAAGGTATGTTTTGTGACAATACTGCTGTGAATGGCATCCAATATACTTCACAATTGCTTATCCAACACCTTTAATGTTGTAGATAGTTGTATTGTATGCTTCTGCAAGAATACATTGAACAAAGGCAATCTATGGCAAGATGATGTTGTATCTTACATGCAAGCAATGAAGAGACATGTGGTGGAAATTGGCTTGTATGAAGATGGTCAGATATCTAGAAACACACATGAAGCAGCATACAAAAACAGTACATGGGACATCAATTGGAGAGCATCCAGCAGAAAGATATGCAGCAAGTCGAATCACTATTTGTACAACAATCACTGATACAACCTTGTTGACAGCATATCATCCATCACTCTATCTCTCACTCAGACTGCACAATGGTTTGATGTCATAGAGCGTTGCCATGACACTATACACAGTACGATTACTACATTTATAGCTACATTCCTGATTATGGATTAGCATTGGGTACCATGACGACGATAGATAGGAAGAATACAGTATGCTGATCACTATTCGACAGAGGATTGGCTCGAGCAAGGACTAGGAAACGAGGAAATGAAACATTTCATGGATAGTAAGTTGACAACAGATGATTTGCAAAGAGTGACACATTTATTGAATGTAAACTTTCAAGTACTCTCTTTATCCAAAAGAAGATGCTATTGGTGATGACGGGTGCAAGGAAGGATACATGAAGCATATGTCTGCCAATGCATTTCTTCTTATCCAAATGGTTGGTAAGTACATGTCATGATCCTCTTGAACTATGCATTGATTCTTTCTGGTCATGTATCCTGTCAACAGCCGTGTGCTTTTATCAAGGCGATGGAACTGAAGGAAAGATTTTGGCTACAGGAACCTTTATTTCCGCTCTTTATACACGAACACGCCTCTTATTTCTCTTTTGCCTTTACGACGCGAGACAATCTTCAACTGCGATCTTCTTGAACACTTGATGGAGGACAATGGCACCACCTTGGTCAAAGCAACACATAGCTACTCAATATGACACGCTTCAACACAACCCTTTCAGCTTCTCGCTTCAACTTTTCTCATTGTACACCTTGAATGACTTGAACAACCCATTGCACTGAACAGCAGCAACCCCTTATACTTTGAACACTGGGAACGACTCTTTGGTATGACTTGTATGACTTGAAGCAACCACTTGCTAATATTGTCAACTTTTATAGCTTGCCAAAAGTTGTCTTTGATAACCATCTACAGCACTTTTACAGCAACGGCAAGGTGGATAAGCAGAAACATGTATCTGTAAGAATGGGTGACTACAACAGCAACACTACAGCAAGTGTTCCACTGGCAACAAACTACACTTTTCTCAACACATTTTTCTCGTCATCACTGCATATGGCGGATGCTTCTTGTAGCAAAGGATTAGCAAGGTAATGACAAGATCAAGAGATATTGGATACGTCTGCTAAAGTTACCCATTAATTCAGGATACAGAATACACCATTGTCGTCACATCTTTATTTACACACACGACTCATTTGCAATAATGACAGCATGGACACGTTATTTCTTGGAAGGATGCAGCAGTAATGACATGCGATTACAATGCACAGCTACTTGTTATCAATCAGCCTGTTATGGACTATCTACTTTACATTGATCTTGTCGCTACTTACACCGTCTTTGGTGAACAAGGTGTTGGATGGTTGAATATAGCAGCACCCTTTTGTCTATGCATCTTTACTCATGTCGACACATGCTTCTTTGGAACAAATCTTGGCAAGGTGGATATCCTGTTCTTTGAATGAGCTCTATTTGATGGATTCATCACCCTGAGCATCCTTATGAAATTTGGCAGCAACAATATCTTGGTCAACTGGATACAGAGAGAACAATCTATTGGATGGATGACTGCAGTAGGAAGGATATCCATGACTCTCGATCGTTACATGATCCATGATACAAGATGGATAAGGAGGAAAAGGTATAAATTGGATTACTATTCGAGTTGCAATCGATGCTAAAGTATTGCTAGATATGCCGACACGTCTGTACTTGCATGGATCATTCTCTACGACACTATCAGCACAAGGTGGATATGGAGGGAAAAGGGATGACTCTGACACGTCAACATAAGGTATCAGATGCAGTTGTATGGTTGCACATTACTGGATTACTACAGCAACGACTTGATCACTTGGGATTGGAGAATCAGTTGTTGGATGAATGACTACAGCACCAACTTGGTCAGGATTGGTTAGCGAAGCACTCTATTGTCCACATGCATCTATTACACCATTCATTTATATCACACGCACAAGCTGGATCTCGGCAAGGTAAACATGAGAAATATAGGATCAGTGACTTGTACTGCAACCATTTACTAACTCGTTTGCTTGTTTAGAATAGAGCACATGTTTATTCACTGGAGCATTATCTATGACCAGCAACGTCAAGATGAACATGGAGGAGAAGGATCAACCTGCCATTGAAATACACAGCTACTGGAAATATCAATCAGCTTTCTTATTTATCAATGCTTGTATCGACATACTACTCCAACAGAATATTCTGGATCATCATCACAGTACGGCATGGTACTCACTGGTGTCCACCTACCATTCAAGACATGACACCATTCAGCAATGCTTCTTTCACAAGCCAATTTCATCACCACCGACACATCGTCAGCAACGTGTGCTTATCCCTGTTGGTCTCTTGAGCTAAAGTAAACGACACAGTCTCGTAGTATGTTATCTCGTCATTGGTATCATTGAAAAATGTTGGCTGTCTCATGCTCAAGACGTCATGCTTTGCTGGTGCTTGGATGGAAGGATTCAATACTTGTACAGTCGACCTAGGGTTTGTCTTTGACCGAGAACCAGCTCTTACACACATCTTGAATATTACCCACCAAACTATTGTGCTCTGTGTATCATCGTCATCATTTCGAGGTAAGGGGAAGAGTGAAGCGTGGTATCAAGGATACTAAGCTACTCGAATAGAACAACCTGAGACACCTTTTCAGCAAGGATTGGATATTGTCATGGAAATGGAAGAGACTGGTGTTACTTTGCATGTAATGAAGATTGCGTTGATAACCATATGGAAAAGGCAGCAGAGATCAAGGACCAAGTATGTGTATTGATATAGCATGAATACTGATTACTGATACAATGTGCACAGACAATGTGAGACGCGTATACAATGGGATGGATATTATACCGCCGCGATCAAGCACTAGCAATCATGCGGAAGATGTCCATACTGCCATGAAACGATCACTACTTGCAACAAAGTCCATTGACGATCCAACAAGACATAGAATGTTTCAAACAAAAGGTACATGATGGATTTGTTGTGATGATTGCATTAACATTTAATCAGGGCTAGGTTATCAAGTGCATGATGCGACGCTTTCCTTGCGAACATGCGTACCACGACCACATTTGGAACAAGTAGCGCTCTTGCTTTGCCTTGTATTAGCGACATTTGCCATTAACAATATCTGTGTTCAGCTGGATATCAGTATCACCCTGGTTCACTTGCACATGTTTCACGAGCATCACTTACGGCTTTCCTTGTTATCATTTGCTTATGGATGGGCTACATGAGGACAAGGAATAAGATGGATCCAATTGGCTATTTTACATGGTACGTGTTACAGAAAAGCAGGGATGCTATTGCAAGCTAATATCCCTATTGTAGTTGATGATGAGATGGATGATCTTGTTCTAAGAAGCAATCAGTATCCCAGCCAATGCAAATCCTTTTTGCAATGCAAATCCTTTTTGCAATGCAATCATTACTACTTTGAAAGCGATTCAGCAAAACATGTCACCTATCATTCCAGCACACCTTGAAATATATCACAGTTGAGCTTGAAAAGAAATGACGATGGCGATCACAAATCAGACTCTGGCTACCAAGAACAACAACAACATCCTCTTGATTAAAACCGCTCGTGTACTTTAACATGCTATCATCCATGTATACAACTGATCTAAAGCAGAGCATATCCAAGTCAAGCGAACAATGACACTTACAACACATTTGCACCTTTACCGCGTTTACGATTATGCACTTGCTTGATTCTTCCAATGGTTGGTTTCGTTATCAATAACGTTGTCAGAATGTCTATTACTTTTCATGATCCAATCAACAGCTATCCTTGGATGAAAGGTCAGAATCAACGAGATGACATGTCCACTAGCAAAAAATCATTGTTAACCTTATATCCGATACTTACTGTAGACATGCCACATCGGTTGATTATGCTGTGCTCTCATTGACACTATGACTACTGCAACATTTACAGGCAAGTGACAGGGATGGATGACAATGAAAAGACAAGGTTTGTTGACTGGGAATGACTATGATTAGCATGTCTAAAAGCCAACAAAGTACGAAGCATGAGACTAGAGATATCATCTGCTGGGATCACTTTTCACTCGAGGAATTGTCAATCTGATCTGATATATTTCAACATGAACACTATTACAACCTTTTCTGGACCAGTCAAAGCTTGGAGTACAATGAATCGACAATACAACCAGTTTATTATGTTTGCTACTTGAGAAGCATGATCAGCACAAGCAACAAGAGCCTTGGGATCGTTGATGGCAATGGCGCTTCTTTATGTACTTGGATACACTACAACACGAGATGATGAACATCTTGAAGTCTTTGGCCCACTCTTTTCGCTATGGCTACTACTCGAACTCCAGGACAACCACAACAGAGCATCATATGGGAAAGAGAGATTTTCAGGGACACCAAGCTACAAGGGAAGATGCTATTCATCACCAGCAACATGATCCATGATCACCACGCATTCGTACAACTTGATATCACTTTCCATATAACGACGCCCATTTGTTGGAGCCTGACGACCAACAAGTGCATATCGGATTTCGACACAAGCAAGTGCCTACGTTTATGATGGATCAGTCAACATGACATCGTTACAGAAGCACCATTGTGGATTGGAAGATTGCTATATTCTTGTCATGACAGCGACACGCTGCTTGCAGCGAGATTGTGCCTATGCTTATTCAGTTCGTGGGATCGATTGGCTGACGAGAACTGGATGCAGCATAAACTATGGATGATATGGCATGCTACATTTTCAACCTTTGGCCTTATTGGATCATTGAAGAGTCTGACTACCCATCACAACATGACAAAGATCCCTCTTGACAAGTGTATGAATGCAACAACAGTATTGGTAATTGGATTTGCTCAAGGTATGTGATATGATGATTGCAGCCAAACAAAGTAACTCATATTGATCCAAATAGGAATGATTGTTAATGACAAGTTTATTTGTGAGCTATGAGAACAGGTTTGGATATGATGGAAGCAGTGTTCTGGATGAAAAACATGGACTATGCTATATGTCTTCAGCAAGAGATGATGATACAGGGATGGTGAGCAACATGATTTGAAGCTTGGTGTTGAGTTAACAGTGTACGATTCAAGGCTTGGGATAACCAAAGAGCAAGTGGGGAATACAAATGGGTTGGACTGGTTGCATAGTAGCAAGAGGAGCATGACAGGAAATGTATTTAAGCCAGGATTATTCTACCTATAGATTTCAATTATCAATCAGTAATACATGACCAATTCGACATAGTAAATGGCTTTATTATGATAGTATAGAATGATGGGATGGATACACTATGGGGAAAGGGAAGGATATAAGTATCATTGGCAGTGTCAAAAGGGGGAGGCAGGATGATTGAAATTCATGCAAGTTGTCATACAAGGCTCCACCAGTGTCGCTCGCTTGTCTCGCTCTCCACTATTTTCGCAGCACAATCTCAGCCCTTCGCTACAAGTTCAATGGCAGCACTTGAACAGAAACACAATGCATTCGACGTACACGGCTAAGAAACAACTGGGTGTTTTATTCTTTTCTGACGACCGGGTCAATGAACAAAGCATGGTGACCAAGATTCTTGACAAGGTGAATGGCAACTCCGAGCTACAGCTACAGGATACACTGACTGAGGAATAGCCGTAGGGAGATACAAGCAACAGGCGCTTCACATCAAAGGAGTACTCGAACAATGTGTCATGATTATGCTTGTGTACTTGGATAAATATATACACTTACTACTGGTGAACAAGGTACGGTATCTTCTGGCATGGATCAATACGAGCAAACGAATGACAAGGATGACATACAGCAGAAGGATGAAAGGATTAACGATATGGATCATTCATTGGCGCAAGAATACAGACAATCCTGGCTATGCATGGCACTCTCCCATATCAAGATAAACATGTTGGAATTGTGGATGGATTCATCAAGTGCAGTGATGTTGCTGTGGTTATTTGGCACGTCGTCAATAGGAAGAATGCATCATGAGATGATCGTTTATTTCACCAAAGATGTTTTACAACCATGCAATACTCGAATGAAGAAACCCAGCGACTATTTACAACAGCGTATACCTTGACCCACAGTACTGTCAGAGCATGAATCACCTGTCAAAGGTGCTATGTATCACAAAGCAACTCATCGGTGACAACATATCGTGAGCGTGGAAAGTGGTTGAAATGGTAAGGCAGTACTTGAAAGGAAAAGCCAAGCTAATCCTTTCATCATCTGTAGCTCACTGATGAATAGCTCGATTACAGTTATTATCCCCTGTTAGTTAGCATACTACATCATGTTTCTCAAATCATATAAAAAGATCATCAGAGAGAGTTTAATCAAACAATTGGAAGAAGACAGTCGTTGGAGTTCACAAGAAGAGATCACAAAGGAGACGATCAGAGTAGACTTAGTTATCCTTCTTGGGTGTATAATAAGAATCATAAAATGAAGGGACCATCATTGGTGGCAGAGGAGAAGGTTACCATGAGGATGGGTAGATTAAGCAGCAGTTTAGATATGCAGAATGGTGATTCAACGTGGCACATGGAAGTGTATGCTGCAGCAAATGATGTTTTGCTTCATTGTAGGGGGTGCTATTGGCAGTAATGCGATAGTGCTTAAAGGTTCCACACATGGATAATCGATTCATTATGCAATGCCCTTTTGGATGAGTTGGTATCTTAATTTATCAATAAAGAGTATGATGCGTGTATAAAGCTATGGATGGTGTTGTAATATTAATGCTAATATGGGTACAAGTGTTGCTACTTGACGATGACCAAGCGAAAGATGTCATTGGTACAACGAGTACTGCTGGTACAAGTGTTGGTTATAAAGCACAGATATAGATAACAGCAACCATGGTGAAAAGTGCTATCAGTTCTTCATGGTCGAAAGTATGAGCGCTGGTAATAAAGAAAAAGAGTACCGATGGAGGTACAAGTGTTGTTGCTGATAAGTCAAGTGTTCCTTACGCGTGTTGCTGGAAAACGGTACAAGTGCTGCTTGTCTGTAACCAAAGAAAGACTATAAAGACATCAGTTTATGTCCATTGTCAATTGCCATCCATCAATACACTACTCAAACTTACATACCTGATACCACGATGATGCCTTGCTGTAGTCATGGATACCACTTGCTCCAAAACGATATCCATAGTCATGTTCACCCTATCTACACTAACCAAAGATAACTAAGCCACTTTGGAATCCACTGGTATTTAGTCCACCTTGTCCATTCTGCTCTTGAAGTCTAATGATCCCTACTGATAATGATCCACGGCATGCTTATCGTTTATAGAAGTTTATCACAAATAAACTACTCCAGCATTCAATCCTCTCCATTTTACCTTTATCCTGCCATATCGTCATCACAGTAATCCAAACAAGTGGTTCCATGTCTGCATTTCATGTCTTCAGCGAATATCATCATCATATTTCCCATGCACTGTCTACATATTATAGACTATGCTTGATGCCAGCATCAAATGTATATCTGCTCGATCCAGTTGCATTCTTCGTACCAGTTTCGCAGGTGGGTCAAGATGCCGCATCATCAAAACTTGTCTCTAATAAAACAATAACATGTCAACTATTTAAACAGAAAGAAGCTTGATGGGATATGCTACCTTAGTTGTACGCGGCTCGTTCACTTGTTTGCTGCATTTCACTCTGCTGCGATGTCGTTTCTGACGCGGATCGGTGGAAATGTGTACCATGGTTGTCATGTCGTTCAAAGCTTGAAACACCTTTCTTGTGTATGGTTCGTTATGTGCGTAGCTGCTGCTCAGTCGTAATGTGGAGTCGAGATTGGAGTGCGAAGTGAGATGGACAAGTTGAAGAAAAAGGTAAAAGAAGGAAGCAGTTGTCTGAAATGATCCCAGGGCACGCATGAAATTAATGCACAGAGCAACGTCCCCATCTCAGACAAGGAATCAATGACGTTTCCTGTATTCATCTCTCCTCATTTCCATCTACGACACAGTCGAAATATAGGATGGTAAAGCACATCCCACTGCTTAATCTTCGCTCGTAAACATGACGAAGGATTATTGGCATAGGACTGATGAGAAGGATAAGCAGTGGAATAGACAGGAATAGGATCATCAAGTATTACATAACGATAAGCACAGCAGGACAATGTTGATCGTAAGGGAGGATGCTGATTGATATCGCTGTTGTAATTTGACACTGTATACGATGATGGAATGTCAATACTATCTTAACTCATGTATGATGAGTTGCAAGGAATCATTTTTATTTAGATGCTGTCATAGTGGATACTTAAGGTATATGTTTTGTGACAGCAGTGCTGTGGATGGTATCCGATTCAATCCTGTTTCACTAATGCAATATGTTCTAGTGCTCTAGATAGCTGTAGCATATTCCATTTCCTCGATTGCATCAAACAATGCCAGCTTTGACAAATGTACTACACTGAAGAGAAATGTGAAGGAGATTGGACTTTATAACGATGATGATGCAAGCAAGGCTCTGATGATGATGGATTGAACAATGTCACAATACACGCGAGAGACAACATGACAACAAATACATGACATGCAGCAGGGAGTACAAACGTGCTCCTCATTCCACATGATGATGGCCATTCATTTCCATGTTTATGACCTGACTTAAAAAATAACGTACTGTCTCCCTTATACCATTCCTATTATAAACCATCTCAAGCCTAGTGAACTTTGGGCTGATCTCTACTTGGGAGCTGGTTGTGGTTTAATAAACGAGATATGCACAATTACAGCATGATCAAGACTACACAATGCAGTAATATTGGAAGGACGATCCTTGTTTCTAGGCAAAGTAGACAGTTGCACTTGCCAGTCGCTCCTGCCGCCACAGTAGAAATACATAGAGTACATGTCGCATGGATCATAACTGTGACAAGTCTTTGCAAAGGTGACATTTGTGTCAATGATGGCAAGATTGACGGCTGGTGATGCATTGAAATTTGTCTTTAAGCTAGATTCAATACACGGAAGACGTTCTGATCGACTACTTGAAAGATCAAAAGATGAAGTCAGCATTCCACCTCTTAGTCAATTATATCCTTCCAATTCATCTCTAATGAGCAGACATTCAGCAGTGATAACAGAGTCTTAAGCCATTTTAGAGCTGATTATTGTTTAAGATACGTATGCATCATCAATGTCAATATTTGTCTACATTCGCATCATCATCCAATACACATGTCATAGAATGCACTAAGCTTCGTTCATACACATCCCATGCTTCCACTTCATGATGACATATTTACATGTAAGCGATAAATAGCCTAGCTTCTTATTCCACTGCAATGGTATTAAGAATGAAACACTTGCAAGCATCAGACATATATGGTTGTGTGACTGAATGGGTGATTTACTGGAAGAATAAGGCTGCTACAAGCATACAAATGACACTATTGCTAAGGATACCGGCAATACAGCACTGGATGGGACATTCCTGTGGGTTCCTTCTTGTTCAACCATGCATATTGCTGCCATGTATACACTTTTGCATCCACTAAAATGATATGGTCATGTAAGGTGAATGTCATACCCATCCAGTTATTCATGCTTACCATGACGATCCTGATGCTGTTGTCTGTAACGTTTAACATTAGGAAAGATGGATGATATTGGCAGCTGTAGCAATGTAACACTGGATGCGCTGTTGTTCTGTAAGCTGGATTGATGGCTCTCTTGTGCATCCTGTCAAAAAGAATGTAACCAATCATATGTTCGCATCTGATACATGATTTGATACATACTCATAAATGCCGGAAGCTGCTGCTGGAGTAAAAGTCATTGGTACCTGGAAATGCACTTGGTCAAACGCACATGATTTAAACTAACCTGGGTATGACAGTAATGCTGAGTAAATGATTCTTCATATGGCAAGTAGTCAAAACAATGGATCCAGGATTGAACTGGGATGTCACCATATCTCTTGAAACAATACTTGTCTCTTGTACATTTGTGACGAAAAGGTAAGCAGTATGTACTTGTTTTGCCTTGCAGATCCATTGGCATAGTGCTATACTTGTTCAAGTTGCTGAATATGCAGTAGCTGATTGAATACACTGGGTGTTGGCTAGAATAATTGTCTGGTCCTTCAGGCTGCACTGTCAATCTTTTCATCCATCCATGTTGCTGCTGCTATAGTATCAAGCCAAGTCATCCACAGATTGTAAAGGAACTAGTCGTTACCACGTTTGAACCAAGTTAGCAAAATTTATTGCATTGGCACCATAGATACAGGCAACTTACATGGCATGCTTTCTTTTTCCAATTAGGATGCGTCTCCAGTCAGTTTGGTGTTCCACTGTGGTTGATCCTTTTCAAAGTTTTGTCCAGTGCATACTTTTTCGCATTATCAATAAACATGTTTTCAAATCCATGCAGCGTCCTTGCTCTTACCTTTGTCAAACTTGTTACGGTGCATATATACAGAATGAACCACTCATATAGAATCAACATGGGCCGCTGTTGTTCTGACAAGGTAGGACGTCAATCAAATGTGTCTGCAGTAAAGGAAGCAGGCATTCAATATATTGTATCTTTCATGTACCATTTGCTATCCCTTACCAGATAAAGCTTGTGAACGCTCGTGTTGATCCTTCTTTGTCCCTTTTGGCTGATTCAAAGAGAACAGTACTTGTTGGTCACTGGGTAGATTATGTTGCTATTCTGATCCATAACGCTGTTTGAGAACATCCACCAAGTCAATCCTTGTCAAAGATAACTGTCAGTACCCTTTGTATACACATTGACATGTCCTTGTCCTTACGATAATGAGCCTGTCGAGGCAGGTATAAAATACATCACTCATACATGACTTGGTACATGCTGTAAGCTTGTGATCTGATGTTGCGTTTTTGTTGGTCCACAGGTCCATGCTTGTGCTGTGACGAATATACACCAAGGTCATCCTTCAATGACAGATGCTATTATCGTCGTTGCACATCCACGCTCTTTCTCTCGGTCATGCCTTTCTGAATCTTGAATGACTTGAAATGAGCTGCCCATGCATGCCTTAGAATGTGTACTGACAACTTGTGGAATGATGCTCCTTTTGTTGACATGCGTATTCATAATACTGCTATGGTCAATATCTATTGATACCATTCTTTAGTACATTGCTTGGCCTATTTACGTTTTCTCTTTGCTCTTACCACTGGAGCTTGCAGCGATGGATAAAGGTTATGGAAGTACTGATAGAACATGCAATGATGCTGGATGTTTGCAAAGTTGTAGATTCATAATGCTGTTGTGCGTAATAGCCACTCATATTCTCTCTTTTCAAAGATGTCCCTTAATATATCCACTTGATGTATGCTGCTTTATGCTTGATTTCCACATATCTGACCATCATCATAAGTTGTATTCCATCCACATGTCTCTCAAGCGCTTGTATGTAAATAAACATGATCATGTCATCAATTGCCTTTGGTATATTTGTGCAGAATCATACAATACAACTATCTGCAACATTAAAGTTGTTGGATTAGCAATTACAAAATGATTCGGATGGCCATTCACAGCACTGGGACCACAAAACCTACCTTATCCTATCCTATGATTGCATCCACGTAAAATCTCTTGGTTGTCTTTGTGCTATGGAAAAAGTCAATATCCCATTCCATCGACATTGTAATCATAAGAGTACCTGTTTTGAGCTGCAAGAGCCATGACAACCAGTATCATCCTTCGCCATCCGCATGGTCCACCAGTGATTGTCATTGGTAGATAAATCATCATCCCATTCTTCTATAGTGTACCTTTATCATTAGCTATGTCTAATGCCATCATTTGTACTGGAACTATACCTTGTTCGTCAGTACACAAAAGAGAGGAAAAGAGCTTGTCTGCCGTGTAAAAGTGTACCATCCAAAAGCATCCATCTGCAGCTAGTTGCTTTGCTTGAGTGCTAGTTGATCGAATAACGCATATCGACTGTAATGTTGACTCACTCTTGCACTGTTGTTGCCGTTTGTTGAAGCTCATTGTGTTGCCATACACCGTGTTCATAACCACTGTCGCTGTGCCTTGTTGAATGCTGCTGTTGTGGAGGAAGAATAAGACAGCTGGTCGTTTGAAGCCTTGGACGCCTTTGCGTGGTGAATGTCGTGTTGCTCGTCAATTGTGCTGCCTTCTCAACTCGAGTAGTCTTAAGCTTTTGTTGTGAATGATGCCACGGTTTGGAGTGAAGGAGTGGAATGAGAAACACCAGCCAGCGTAGTTGGTACCAGTCTATCTAGTTGCATTAATTTCAGTTCCCAATACTGCCATCCTTGCCTCGTAGATCACCTGCCTTTATCATAATCCACAGAGATACTTGTTTGACTTGTACATGCTCTAATAACCGCCACTCATTCAGTAGCCAGTGTATTGGTGTAATCCTGTTGCAAAGACCTTGTTCATTGATCCAGCCCTTCACTACTAGCCACCAAGAACTACGTTTGAACTGCATGATGCTGTGTGAATGCTGTTGCTGCTGCTACTGATGTCAATTCCCACAAAATCTTGATCCATGTCCATATTCTGTCTACATGCACTAACTTTGATGAATGAACTGAATAAATACCCAATCTTATCGCATTTTACCTTATATCACCCGTGTCCTGATTCCAATGATGCCAAGATAAATCCATAGTCATATCCAGTCTATTCTCAAAGGTACACATTGAATAAGCTGCTCCAAGGTTCAATATCATCATCCAACTTACCATAGTGATCCTCTCCTTATACCAATGATAGCAAAAAGTGAACCATGGCAACAGTAAGCCTATATGTTGCACAGAGAACTTGCAGCACCATCCATTTACATCCTCAACTTGTTGTGAATTCTGTCCTGCTGTCTTTGCTCATATAGGTACATGGTCGTGTTGGTCCTGTCATGCTCAATAGTGTACAATGACTAGACGGTTTCAGTGTCAATGTGCATCCAAGATACCTTGTTTGCCTGCTTCTTGGCATCCAATGATAAAAAGGACTGATCCACAGCTATCTTCAGCCTATATCTCGGAATCGATAATGAATAAACAACCATAATACCCAATCTTAACGCGCTTTACCTTTTGCATTGTGCTCTGGTGTGTACGATCGCGAAAACAGTCTTCATCCATGCTCAGCCTATGTTTCAACAGCAACAACTAAATAAACTGCCCTGGCATTCGTTTTCACACTCTTTACCTTTTAGTAGCTATGTCTTAGACCGAGATCCCACTAAAAGTGTTACAGGTTCTTGTACATGTCCTCATCCAACGCCTTGACCTAAAGGAAGTACCCAAAGTTAATGCATCCCATATACTCTTTTCATGCTCTTTCTCCATACCACTGCATCATAGAAGCATACCATCGTCTCTTGTAACTTTCACTTGACACCAGCGTACAAACAAACGCCTATGTGCACCAGCAACAACTCCAGCAATATTCAAGGAAACAAACTTGACGATATATCCTTCATTAGCTTTGTGTTTCATATCAATATAAAGCATGCTTGTTTACATACTTTAACGTGTTCTATGTTGCATTCCAGCCTGCTGTAAAGAGCGCTTCAAAGATTGAGAGTGTGCGATTGTTGACGTTGCTGCATCAGGCAACGAAAGAGAGAATAGAACTGTTGTGTCCCCCCCCAAAGCTTTCATCGCGTCTTTGCTGTACATATCCTGTTTGTAGCTGCTGTCGTATGCTCAGGTGTTGTTCATTTGCAGCATGGAGACAAGTTGGTGTCGTGTTGGAGATTCAAGAGTGAGTGGAAGTAAAAGAAAACCTTGGGATACAGGAGCTGCATAAAGCTGTGCCAGCTGAGTATAAAGGATACAACACTGCTTTTCCTATGTGCAGAACAACATTTGTTGATTCCACGAGAGCCCCAAACATGCCAGAGCTATGCCGTTTGGCATGAACGTGCATTTGATGTGTCGTCATACACTGTTCAAAAATGACGAGGTGTTTACAGGAACGCCCAAGGTGCAACTAGGTGCTATTTTACTATGACTTTTGGAGATCCCATAAACCCAGAACTTGCCCCCAAATGGGTGAAAATTGCTGTGTGTTGTGTGTGGTGTGTGGAAGTGGAATTAGAATGAATGTACATCATAGAAGTGGTATAAGAAGGGAGTATTGTGTGGATGGCAGGGTATGATAGGTATGGGAAATGCAACAAGCAATGGTGGATGATATGCTGTTGGCATGGAGAAGGAAGCAATAGTCTAGATCAGGATTTGATTGGATTGTTTCTTAGGCCGAGTACGTGGCACATGGATCATTCTTACAACAAGATCATCATGTTGTGCTTGATGCATATTCTATTACGTATACATGTGGTGTGGTTTTGAATTGATTGATGTGATGCTGCGCAGTAGCAATAATGTGCCAATCAACCATGACGACGAAGACTTTTTAAGAGATATCTTGTAGTGGATTACAGCATTCATGTACCATATGTGTTTTTCTGATTCATCTGGAGCACACAGTAAGATTGGGACTTTAGGAATGAGAAAGTGAAGCTTGAGCAGGGACAAGGATACGAGGAAAAAGAGATGATGATGCGTACTTGTTGGGACACAAAGAGAATACGAAAGACGAGAGATGAAAACAAGATGACTGACTGATGTTTTACTGCTGATTGAGAACTGGATACTTGTATATGTGTGTTTTTACTGTGGGACAAGTCATAAACAGCACATTAAAGCTTCAAAGTTGTAGGATCAAACACGACACGGTTAATATGCCAGAAACAACAGCGATCCCGAAAACAAGCTTGTGTGGAAAGAATATGAGATCCTGGAGTGTTGTGCCAATGTTGTTAGGTGAAAGATGGCGTGGTTATCCTCTCTCTTATAGATAGCGCTTATGGATGAGTCAAACTTTCACACAAGGTTCTTTCGGATGAATTGGTCATTGTCATTCTTACACAAAGACACTGTGTATATGATACAACGAGTGAC
The DNA here is from genome assembly GCA_008728235.1 of Lichtheimia ramosa. Classification (NCBI taxonomy): domain Eukaryota; kingdom Fungi; phylum Mucoromycota; class Mucoromycetes; order Mucorales; family Lichtheimiaceae; genus Lichtheimia; species Lichtheimia ramosa. Next base: position 2,814,995 of record CP031828.1, on the reverse strand, counting down.
AATCAAGTGCTCTTATTGGTATAAGTATGACAGGTTTCATTGGTATATGCAGATAGGAGATTCTTATCATTTAGTAAAGACGTGAAGCATCCATCATAGAAAAAGAGTTAAAAACGATGTGATGTGCCGGACCAGGATTGGTAAACAAAGGATAAAATAACTGATGCAAGCGTGAAAATGAATCGATTTTGCAACAAGATGCTATGACGACTATTTATTCACGTGTAGAATCTCTACTATTATGATGACAGTATGGGCAGTGTCTAATTTCATGTGTTCTGGTGTACAGGCAGTGTAAATAGGCAGTGTTGTCCCCATGGTGGCAGATTCCACTGGGATCAGCTCGTTGGGAATTTATCTTGGGGACGCAGCAGCGAATTTTGGGAGACAGCTGCTTCTCTCGTTTCTTTCAAGCTCATACTCACTTTACACGTACACGACTCCCATTGACGCCATGCATTCAAGGTATGTGTTATAAAGAAGCTCATGTTGGTTGTTGTATTCATACAGACGGGTACATTCATAGGCAACAAGTATTCAAGCGGACTGGGTGGTTGTAGCCAGACGTGTCGCTCTTACTGTTTCGTTGTTATGCCGCTTCAAGTTTGGTGCCTACAGGTACATTCAAAGAGCTCATTGCTGCAGCAGAATGTGTTGCATTAACCGTTTAGACTCTGTTGTAGACTTCAAGAACAAACGCAACAAGACTTTGGCTTCTCCCTTTGGCTATTTCTTTTGGCTTTGGCTTTGGGCTTTTGACTACTACACTATGGCTTCTGCTTCCACACAAACCCAAACAAGCAAGGTCTCTTTACGTCGTCCACGTTACCATGGTGCTGTTATATATGAACAAGGCAAGTAGAATGACAAAAGCTCTTTATTTTGTGTGTGTACACTAATAAAAAGTGATCAGGTTTCTTGGTCAGGCAGTATGCAACTCTGGGCATCATCATCTTCTTGGGTTCGACTCCCAGCCTGTATCATCAGTAATGATTATTGATTTGTGTGAAGAGGATTGGATGAGAACAACTATGAGCCTGGGGACTACAAAAGTGGTGTTCTTCCTTGCCGTGGATCGAAATGTGTCTTGGATGTGTTCAAGTAGTGCATCTGCAAGCAGAAATCTACATCGTCATGAAGGCTTGTCTGGTGGCATACCGACATTGGACCGCGTACCAGCATCACCCAAGTCATGATTGATCCAATTTGAACAAAACGCAATGCATCATGTTCACAGGTTACCAAGGATTGTGCTGGTATTCATGATCAATGTTATATATGTGTACAGCAGTGTATGGACCAAAGGCACCATTACCAGTATTTTGTGGTTGAAGAAGGGCTTTTATCGGCAAATGTTTTTCGACCAGTACCCAGAGTCAGCTCCATTACATACAAAGGATGATGCTCAAGATGATCAGCAACAAGGAATCGTCTATAGTGAGCCGTCAACCCATTAACGAAGGCAAAAGGATGATGTGATGCTACCGTGACAATTATCGTACATGTTGATGATGCAGCACACTGTCTGGAGTCATGGGTTTCTACTTTGCATGTTCCCAACATTTATTTGCTTTTGGTGTTTGGTATTCAGGTAAATAGCGGATAGCATGATGATTGATCAAAGAATAGAGGGTGATTGACATGTTCATCATTTAGTGAAGCAGTACTACACGACGTACAGTCTGGATGATGGTGTCAGAAGAAGCTAGAACACATGAGGAAGAGCTACTCTTGATCAACACAAACATGCGATGGCACATGCAAGCTGTTTCAACATATATCGACATATCACTCAACGTATTACACTTGAAGAAGAAGAATCACTGGGAATGAAGAACTTTGCCAGATGAAAATGTGGATATTCGATATGGCGTTTTAGATATGTTGATGTATATGTGACGACCACGATACCTTGAGATGATTACAGCACTTTACAGAGACAGGATCTTGATATTGAAAGCTTGCAAGATAAGGATCATGTATTTGGTTTGCCACCATCATCTGCCCATTAGGTACAGCACATTACAACTGAATCGAGATGGAATGTATGATGTCAGCGCAGCATTTGCGCTCATTACAGCGCGTTGGGATTCAAGTATGATATGATCAGGTACAGCAATAGCGGAAGGGTCTCTACAGGACTGGATACGAATATCAGTGATAGGACATCAATTGCATTTGACTGATGGTCTTTGACAACCACCTTGATATGGTGTACTCTGGATGATGCAAGGGACACGTTACTACAACTACATTTACGACAATGCGCGACAACAAAGATCGAATACCGAGTGGTACGATAGGCAATCCATCCCATAAAAGTGCTTTCAATGAATCTTTTATTAATACAACAATGACATGCTTACATGATACATGGTTGGCTATGTGAATCACGTGGTTGCATTTATGATTGAAAGATAAAGGTTGACTGAATGAAGGGGGAAATGAGAAAACGTCAAGTCCTCTACATCTCTACCACACTTACTACACTTAAAAAGCATCTACAGCATGACCATCCCTACTGTTGTATTTCAAGTATCAACACATAAGATTTCATCACCAAGTACAAGATGACAAGTCCTGGTATCACAACGATCAAGCTTATCCCACAAGAGGACACCACTAGTAATCTTCCCACACACATACACAAGATGCACAACACAACGAGCCCCATCATCAACTCTATCCATCACTTTGTGTATCCACCATATCCTCACACGTAGTCACATCTTCCCAAATCTCCATTACACAAAGACTATAGAAACGTATATAAGACATGTTGTAGTATAGCTGATAGCAGCAGTTGAAATATATATTGATTCTCAACGTATTTGCACATCTACTACTATATCAAATACCTCACCTACTATATAATCAAAATGAAACGCCTCGGAAGGCGTGCATGTACGATGAAGCTCTGTACTACACAATTATGACTTTCTGCAACTAAATTCGGAAGACTGGAGTATTCCGAAGTTCGATATGCCTGCAACTATGTCAACGTATTGACATACCCATGCAACTTTTTTTGCTCATCAGCACTTTCTCGTTACGAAATACCTGATTGCACCAGATTGGACTGTATTCTCGATGTGGGACTGTATACAAATAACACGGCGTTTACTCATAGATTGTAATGTGTGATTACTGCTCAGCGGAATTAATTATCGCCTTGCATGCAGCATAAAGCATAAAATGCCATGAATGCAAGCGCCACGCACCTTTCAGTTCATTTTTTATTCCATCTTCATGACGTATGACACTGACGAATACAACGAGCATATCAAAGTGTGCAAGAACATGAGATGCCTATAGATTGATATTGACAGAAGTCTTCTTAGATTACCAGTACACTTCTGAATGGATATGGCGATTCCTGTAAAGAGTTCTTCGAGAAAGGTCTCAATGCACTATTAGCCGATCCATACTTTTTACTACTTTATGTGCCAGAAAACGGAGCCAAAATGAAAGTTATACGACCAGCTAGTGATCCAGAACATCGAAAACGGGTGATCAAAAGGATCAATGAAGCAAAAGACGTTCCGTCATTTTATTACGCGTTGTCGCATCTTTGGGGTATATCAAAAGACAACAAACATCTGTGGAACGAGATTGGCGAATACGTGGATGATGAAAAAGGGAGACCAATGGAGCCTGTATCCATGCGATCTGAAAAGCGTGATAAACTCTTGACAATGCTTAGAGATCATCCTGACAGCTATTGGTGGATGATGTCTTATGTGCACGTACTGATACACCACTTGACATTATGGGAGATATCTATGCTTGTTGTCTTGAATGTATTGCTATGATTGATTGTGATCCTACTTTGATACCAGAAATCAACATAATCCAGGCACAAGGGGATCTGTATGAATTTTGTCGCAAGGTACAAATGGAGCGTCCAACATACGAGCAGGTGTCAGAAAAGAAAGGACCCCAGCTATTGTTCCTTTTGTTCAAATTCATGCAAAGTCATTGGTGGCAAAGAGTGTGGACCTGGCAGGAAATGATTCTACCTTCTGGAGATGTGCGTTTCATGGCAGAGGCAGGTACTTACCAACCTGAAGGCAACACTATCACTATGAGGGAGATATTTGAATACATGCCATTGGCAAATCATGTATCTCGTTATTGGACAAAAGGTATGTTGCTTTCGTACTTGAATTACACTCGCTGCACACTGCTAACTGGTTAACAAGAAGATGAAGGATCTTTGGCTTTGCAATCAGTAGCCAGCAAATTCTTTGATGCCATTTTCCATATAATCGTTGCTAGAGGATTCTCCTCAGATCGTATGGGGAAAGCTACCTTGGAATTATACCCCTTATTTCAGTCGTTGCATTTTTCTTCCAGACAATGCATGGATCCAGTGGATTATGTGTATGGCGTGTTGGGTATATTACAAATTAAAATCCCAAGAATGAAGGATCCAAATCAAGTCTGGCAGCGTTTCTTGTATGAAATTGGCAAAAGCGAGGATTTTCATGGGCGTCAACCTGTGTTCCTTGATCGTGGACATGAATTCGATTTACGAAAAGTTGATACCATCGGTGAAGTATATCAAGAGGTGCTTCGTATATATTATTCTCCAGATAAATAACTTTGAAGACTACTTTCTTGACTCAAGGATGATTTAAAAGACTGTGATCATTGTATTATTGAGGAAAAGATGCCCGAATGCAAGCGGGGTTTGTGTAAAGCTGGGAAAGTGGCAATGCATTTCATTCATCTCGGCAATTGAGCTTTTCAACTGCTTCCTCGTTTTCAGCCTTTGACACTGCACAATGCACCGATTCTCTTGCCACGATCCAGCAACCAACAAAGAAGGGGCCGAGGACTGTGTGTCTTGATGCATTCCTTGACAAGCTTGTTGACGACTACAATCCCATCCAGGAAGGTTTTTTCTGCCGTTATACTGCATCGCGCTGACAACGACATGAAGCAACTTTGTTATCTTCCAGCAACTATGGCATGCTTTGGCCTGTCTTTCTTACATCAACACACTTTGGACAACACGTGAGCAGAGATTCTGTTTTTGGGTATCCACCCTAGATTTAGCAAGGTACAAGGATGATACGTTGCTACGATGACAATCTTCTCATATGTTTATGATGCAGCACGATGACTCAAGCTTTGGATGCTTATTCAATGTGTTTGGTATGCAGGTATCAAGTGAATGGGATAAATACGTTATGAAGCAAGTGATGCTGATTGACATGTTGTTTGTAGTGAAGCATCATTACACTATATGCAAGTTGGATGACGCTACCTTATCAGCAGGTGCTGGAATACACAGGACGACTTTGATATCCGATGACGATATCCGATGGCAAATGGAAAAGCGGTTTCATTAACCATATCAGCATATCAATTAAAGCATTCGACTTGAAAAATCGTTTGTATACTGAGAATCAAGGAGAGTCAGGATGATCGATTTCGATGAATGAGCCAGTTACAACGATTTGGATGTGATTATGGGAACAAAACGACATCTATGATGACTGATTGTCGATGCAGAAGAACAAGATGAAGAGTCGATGACGATCACGTGCTTGGATGAAGGAAAGCAGCAATGAGCTGCAAAAGCAACAACAGCAATAGCAACAACTGGTATTCTTTCATAAGGCATCACCTGCAGATATGGTTCGTTTTGGCCAACATTTACCACCATTTCAATCTATCCTTCAGCTGATTCACCCATGCACATCAAGTCATACATCTCTAGTTGCAATATCGCTTTAGTCAACTGCGCAATGAACATGCCTAGTGTTAAGAAGCTTTACAGCGACAGGGTCTGGATGTTGGATGTCTGCAAGATGAGGATCATATATTTGGTTTACCACCATCATCTGCCGACTGGGTACAGCATATCACAATGGATCAAGATGGAATGTGTGATGTCAGTGTAGCATTTGCGCTCATTACAGCACGTTGGGATTCAAGTATGATATGACCAAGTACAGCAATAGCGGAGGAACGACTACAGTATTTGATACAAGATGGGATCTCAGCTGCATTCGACTGATGAAAATCTGGTGACGACGCCAGTCTTGGATGATGCAAGGGAGATCCTGCTACATTATGTTCACACGCTGATGAGCATCAACAATGATCCATCATCGATTCAAAAGTACAAGGGCACCAATTAGACATAGACTGCCACCATGAATACCCATTACTTGTTTATTTAATGAGCCTTTTTGAGAAAACCAACATGAAAACTTTGTATATGATGAAATGAAGGACAATGAGAGAAAATGAGGAACATGGTATGCGCACTATGAAGCATGTTTGGGAGATAGATAGGAAGAACAGCAAGGCTGGGATGGGATCATTGATATAACCAATATGCTTATTAGGAGCACACTTTTCCCAATCTACCTTACTATGTCATCTTGACTCATTTCTCAGCTAATGCTCAAAGTAGTTGAAAGATGATGTTTATTGTAGTGATCAGAAAGATGTTAGCAAAGTGAAAATTACGGTACTGTGACCCCTATTGTCTCCCTTGAATCATGGAAACGGGGGATTGTGTGTAGTGAAGATGACTCATGTGCATTGATAAGAAACATTGGATCCAGGTATCCAACTGTGCGGAACTAGCAGAAAGGGGCACGATGATTCCGATGTGCGAAACGATGATTGGTTATCGGGTACATTGGCTGCATGAATGTAAATGTTGTCAGCTGTACCTTGTTTCCAAAAGGAGAATCTACTGTCTAAAAAGGAGTTGAACTAGTAGTTATTCAGCAATCAAGTAGATGAAAAAGTAGCGAGTGAACAATATGATTTAGTGATATGATGGTACAAGGTGAATCTTCTTAATTACGTCTTAAAGCTAAGCATATGCATAAAAATGCGTGATTCATGATCTATCTATTGATTCAACACTATCTACCATTCTTTTTGGTTATACTGTCAAAAGGTGTGTCGGTGAATAGTTGCTGCTCACTCGACATTTCATGTCATTGGGACCTAGTCATTCATCCACCCAGCGTGCTCGAATAATCCATTTTGGTCATGTGCTCCCACTTGGAATGCTCTTATCCATCCACCTACTAGGTCCACGGTTTGTTCTTGATAGGCTGCCCTTCCAAATTAGGTCCTATATCAGCAATGTCGTTGTCCTTTTTTCCATTCCTTTGAGTAAATCAATGCGTGACTCGACCATTTTTACCACTCTGATTGCTCGTTGCTACTTTATAGAAGTGCAGTGATATAATGTAAGTGAAAGCAGATCTGATAACTGTTATCCTTATGACATACGACTGGTTGCTTGTTGACTCGTATCACTCCCAGTGCAGCTATATGCAATATCTCTCGTTGACTTGTACGCAAGGTATAGAAAAGCAAACTGCATATCGATACTAGTTGATATTGACATGGCGAGCAAACAAGTGCTATTGTATCGAGTGCTGCAGACAAGCAAGATCGTCAAGGTTACAATGGCTGGTGGTGAGACTCGTCCATGGTTGACAGTTCATGGCGTAAAAGTTGTAGCATTCATCGCTAATACTGACTTCTTTCACTTGTTCCAGCGAGTAGCTTAGTGTAATAAAGAAAGTGCGCATGTTGTTTCAATTGTGCAGTGGTGGTCAATGCGAGCGTGGTTGCAAGAAACAAGCGTCTGTGTCTTTGAATCGGAAACCTGCTTTTGGAATTTCGCCTGCATCAAGAGCCATCCAAGCCCGACTTAATCCCACCACACTACAATATCATATCACATAGCCTTGACATTTATGTAAAATAGAATATATTGAATCATTAAAAGAAAGCAGCTACTCTTTTTTCTTCATGTTGTTGTTGGTGAAGTTTTCTGTATATCATCTGATGATTGTGCAGCATGTAGATCATGGTCATCAGTGTTTGGCGCACTAGTAGCTGTTATATCCCCACCATGGGAGCCAGATGGTGCATCATATTGCCAACAGCACATGTTTATACCTTCTATCAATGCATCATCCCAAACAAATACTTTATCATTTTTGTGCTCACAGGATTTCCCCACGCCCACCATTTACAAATAAAAGGGATGTTGTCACGCTTTGTCATCTTCCACACATCTCTTTCCTTTATTCAATCTCTTGATTGATTGTCATGCTATTTGGCTCTTGTAATAAGGTACATCTAATCAGCTTTTAGAAGCGAGTGATTCACAACATCCTCATCTCTTTTGATGTAGCTTCCTCTCGTGATGCATCTGCCAAGGTGGATTTGACTCCCATCATCTTTGTTGGAAGTGATGTTGGTCCAGCCTACATGGTGTTGATATAACGGCTTCCAGTTTCTTTGCACATTATGTTCTAAGTGCTTCAATTGTAGTGTTTCTGGTATTGGCGTGGTCTCTACAGCTGTGGTATATTTTTGTTTTTGGCGTCTTAGATATTGAGCAATTGGCTGAATGATACTGTTGATGCTTTGCAACGTTTGGAGAGTGACCACTGGAATAACAAACGGCAATATAGATACAGAGAAGATGAATATCCTTTCGAACGAATGCTCAGCTCTTTAGTCAATCCCAAGATCCTCAAAGTCACTGAAAAGCGCCATGCCAAGGATACTGCAGGTAATCACCCAAGAAGCTCTCCCTTCACCGCACAAAGTGATTGTTCTTCGGAGTATCAAGCATATTAATGTCTCCAATGTTTCATTGTTACTTTACACCCAAACCTTGCATGTTCCAAGTGTAGCAACATGTTTGACCCAATCTAAACACGCTATTCTCTTATCGAATAAAGACAAAACGGGTATTCTGGTGATATGACAATGTGTGCATGTGATGGTGATTTGGCTTCATTCATATGGATGGATTTGCGTAATGGTGATGATTGTTGTTATCAGGTGATCGGATATCAATGATAGCAGAAGGGGATGGTGGTACTCGTCGTTGTCGTCGTAAAAGAGGTGATGGTGGAATAAATTCAACCCGATTCCTTTGATTCACTTGATCATGAAGCATGGCTCTTCGTAAAGGTGAAGGTGATAGAGTTTGTCAGACACGTCGTCATGTATTGGTGTGGTTTGCATGAATCGATCTGGTGATGATGATACTTTTTCTTGTTGCTGTGGTGACTCCACTACTGGTTGTTGTAGTTGTGATGAAGAACGTTGTAATGGTGATTGCTGTCTGGTGATAAGAGGTGGTGATATGCGTTGTGATGATGATGGTGATGATGATGATGAAGCGACTGATATATATTGTTGAATCGGATCTTCATGGGGTGAATGGTAAATCTTCTTGATCAGTAGGAACATGAAAAGATGATGGAGCACCTTCATAATCCTCCCCAACCTTATTTTCCAGCATCTGATGAAAGGAGGCGTCAATGGTGTATCTTGAATGGGTATCTTCTTTTCCAATGCTTCCAACATGTCAAAGTCAATTTCAAAATCGTCATCATCTCCAAAAGATGGTGTTGAAGATTGTGCCTTTGTTGGAGGTGGAGTAGTCGTTGTTTCATTATTGACAAGCCATCCTTTGATCTTGAGTACATTCATTCTCTCCTTGACCAACACAGCTGCTGTCTCGCTGAAAGGCGGTGGTCGTGTAGTAATCCATTTGAGCATAGCTGGTGCAATACTGACATCATCATTCAAAGGAGGGGTCTGTGGATAAGAAAAAGTTCTTACAGGTGATTCATCCATCAAAGGAGTCGATTTACTGAGCTCTGGTGGGAGAATACGTTCAAACTTTCATCTTGTTGCTTGTCATTTTAAAGATCTTGTGTGCAATAGTCGAAATCAAATTCGACAACAAGCTGGTCATAATCTGTACTGGTGGTTGCTGCAGTAGTGGTGACAGGTACTTGTGCTGTTGGCTGTAACAATCCAAATGGCGTATTGCGTTCTGGATCAGTGGTGAAGATAGCTTGAAAGCGATTCAATCGATTCAGTACTGGTTGAAAAAACTTGTCACGAAACTTGTTCGCGATCTCTGGCACCACGCCTGTTGCTCCTTCCATATAATTAAGTCGTACTGTAATATGCTGAATACGCTTGCCATATTGAATATCCATCGAATCTTCAGTGCGAATCTGAATGTTGGTGATATGCAATTGTGATACGACTGTTTGAACAGCTTGTAAATTGGTGCCTGGTGTAGCTGTCAATGCAAGAATTCGATACTGATCTTGTTCACGTGATATCAATGTGATTACTTCACCATATGCGTATCCACCAGTAGCTTTGTGTGCTTCATCCACGACAATACAAGCAATCTGTTGTGCCACTAATGGTTTGGTAGATGCCATGAAGATCACTTTGGATTGTGGAAACCATCGCCAATAATTGAACATGACTACTGCTGCAATAAATGTCTTGCCCAAGCCTGTTGAAAGTGCAACCAACGTATTGTGAAACAGCGCCTTTTTGACAATGTTGAACTGATATAAGCGTAAAGGATAATTGATTGGATAAATCCATGTAGGCAATTCATTGGCATCAAACATATGTGCACAAGGTGTATTTGCTGATGGTGGTGCTGGAGGTGTAGGTGGAACATCAAAGTCATTACTTCCTTACAAGATGGAGCTGGTGGATATAGATTATGATGATGATGTTCGTGATCGATTGTTGCTGCTGCTGCTACTACTTTGACGTGGATTTGTGGAAGAAAAGAAACTAGTCAAAGGCTGTTGCATCCCAGGTCGCTGAACAAAGTTACGTTGCTTTTATGCTGTTTCAGTGACAAGTATAAGACAGTCTGTGTCAAGATCGTCAAACTCGTCGTCGTCTGCGTCGATCACAATTGGTTGTTGTTCCTGTTGTTCCTCATGTCTTTTGGCTGCCTGGATCTCGGCTTGTTCTACAGCAGCTGCTAGCAAATCGTCGTCAATGCCTTGAAGGTCATCGCTCATAGCAATATGTGTGTGAAGAAAGAAAAGGGAAAGAGAGATCGCGACTGCGCGTGAAATCATCTCCATGCTGTACCACCCCATTATTGACACTGCTCTATATCATCCCCAGATGCCTTGTACACATTATATAGCAAGTTACTTTACTGAAATGACATGCTGTTAAATGAGCTATGACAAATATACACATCCTTCATTGTCCCTTTTTATCCAGTAAAGGTGGATCACACTTTGACACTGACAATGTCTTCCTCTTGTTGTGATGATTGCTTTGTACATCCTTGTTGTGTACAGATGCCAAAACTGGACCTTATCAAATTACTGCGCCACATAAGCTATTACCTATATGTATTCACTCTTTTGCATGTTTATCCTTCTTTCCCACTTTTTATACATTGCATCATGATGCTTGTGCCTTGTATTGAGAAGCCCGTCCCAAAAAGGGAATCTCTTTCAAATCTTCCACCTGAAATCATCACAAGCATATTATGTTTCCTCAGCAGTATACGAAGGGTTGCGGAAAGAAATAAGCTGGCTGTCAGCAACGAGCTTCTATCAAAGATGTGCTACACATCCCAACAACACTAACAATCGTCATTCATGTTGATGATGCTCACGCAATAATAAAAATGATGTCGCCGGTTGTTTTACATAGGAGTGAGTCGATCGTTTATTAATACTCTATGTTATGAGATACGCTACACGTGGATATGGAAGAAAGGCAATGCATGTATCGACAAGAACTACTTTATTTCTGATTGGGCTGGATACACATTATGTTATGTTATTAGAATAGAATCATCTGATTTGCGATCGGAAGGCTAACTGTTAAGTAAGAGAAAGAAATGATCAGTTACTAAGCTTCTTCTATACGACCGAATTAACACTTACATTTCGGTATGATGTTTCTTGTGTTGTGATTCAATGATGTGTTGGTTGAGTATGCATATGACTGGAATAAGCTGAAGGTAGTGATTGAATACATAGTTTCGTGATCACGGTGGAATTCAAACGGCAAACACGCTACATGCTTCAGGGCTGACGGCTGGTTTCATTGTTGAAGGTGTTTTTCAATGTGATGTGGTCCTTGTAACTTTTGAAAAATCCTTTCTCCCGACCCTGTTCGAAACACGGAAGCCGTTATATCACCGCCATGGGAAGTCGTTATATCACCGCCATGTAGGCTGGTCCAATATCATTTCCAATAAAGACGATGAGAGTCGAATCGACCTTGCTAGATGCATCACGAGAGGAAGCTACATCAAAAGAGATGAGTATGTTGTCCATTGATCACTTGTAGGCAATATGATTACACTTACCTTATTACAAGAGTCAAATAGGATGACAATCAACCAAGAGATAGGATGAAGGAAAGAGATGTGTGGAAGATGATGATGGTGACAACATCCTATTTGTTTGTGTATGGTGGGCGTGGGGACATTCTGTGATAAAGTATTTGTTTGTGGATGATGCATTGATAGAATGTATAAACAGATAAATTCCCTGTGCTGTTGGCAACATGACGCACTATTTGGCTCCCATGGTGGGGATATGACGGCCTCCGGTGTATGAACGCCATGTCAACGACGTTCTGAATCTCAACAAGGACCGGTGGAAGTGATTCAGAAATACTGGTAGTTGGGATAAAAAGCGCATCGGTTCTTTTCCCGTAAAGGCAGGATCCTTCCGCAGAAATGTAGCTGTTCATAGCATGTTCACCTATGTATAGACTTGCAACATTAGAATAGGCACGATGGACTTATAAAGTATAGCTCACCAACTAGTGCAGATATGATGATATTCATGACACGTTTATCTTTCAGTATTGCCTTTGACATTCCGTCGGTCCCGGAGTGGTGCTTGTATGGGAGTATAAAGCCCAAAAGAGTGTTATCGATTTGGACCAAATCGACACCACATTAAAGCTTCAAAGTTGTAGGATCAAACACGACACGGTTAATATGCCAGAAACAACGGCGATCCTGAAAACAAGCTTGTGTGGAAAGAATATGAGATCCTAAATGTTGTGCCAATGTTGTTAGGTGAAAGATGGCGTGGTTATCCTCTCTCTTATAGATAGCGCTTATGGATGAGTCAAACTTTCGCAGAAGGTTCTTTCGGATGAATTTGGTCATTGTCATTCTTACACAAAGACACTGCATATGCTTGCTTGATTGTGCAATAACGAGTGGCAATCAAATCAAATGCTCTTATTGGTATTAAGTATGGCAAGTATCACTGGTATATGCAAATAGGAGATTCTTATCATTTAGTAGAGACGTGAAGCATCCATCATAGAAAAGGAGTCAAAGACGATGTAATGTACAGGAACATTGATTGATTTACAAGGGATAAAAGACTGCTGCAAGCGTGAAAATGACTCGATTTTGCAACAAGATGCTATGGCGACTATTTATTCATATGTAGTAATTTCTACTATCATGATGACAGTGTGGCAGTGTCTAATTTCATGCGTTCTGCTGTTCAGTGTGTACAGGCAGTGTTGTGTCTCAATGGTTGGTCTGGCTCCGCTCGACCTGTCGAATTTATCTTGGGGACCCAGCAGCGACTTGCAAGACAACTGCTCTTTTTCAAGCTCACTACACGACTCCATGGCAATGGCAAGTACTCTGGGAGGTGTAAACAGGCAAGTTGGAGTAAAAAAGGGTTGTGACAGTTTGCATTGGTTCACTTGGCTCTTTCCTTTTGGCATTCCAAGGTGCACTTGGCTTGTTGCTTTACCTTTTAGGATCTCAAGGTATGTTGGCTCTTGTTCTGTCATACAACTCTATATTCTCATTCGCTACATTGACGTCTAGTAGTACCTTAGACGTGACCATTGGCTGTGCAAGTTTGGCTATGGGAAGTGCGTGTTATTGGCCTTACCACCTTTATGTTTCGTCTTGTTCCTGGTCAGCCCTCGCCCCAGTATGCCTGTTATTATCCCCCCAGCGACAAGGTGCACATTTGGACTAGGGCATTAGGTAATAGATCCAGTGCATATGATTGCAAGTGGTCTTTTGACCTATTCGAAGATCATTAGCTTGGGCCAACTGGGCTGGAGAATCAACGATCGAAGGGGAAACGGATATGATCGGATCAGTCGTTTCAAAATGGTGGGCTCATAAGGACAATCGATATGTACATTTACCTTGGTCAAGCATGTCGTCAAGTCATTGGCATTATTCTCAGGATCAAGATGGCCAAAATAGCTAGAAGGATTGTTTATCATCACCCACTAGCAGTAGTAGCTTAGATTGTAGCGTGGATGGAATAAAAAGTGCTTCCGTTATCGGTCCTGTATGATATCGTTATATCCCAATAAACATAGCATACAACAAATATACTTTTGATCCAATGTTATGCTCAATGCTCAAGTAATATCATGTACCTTTGATCCAATGTACTATGCACAAGGATGATCCTCCTACTTTTACTCTAGCAGGTCCGTGCACCAATTTTTATGCAGCTCAGCAAAACGCGCGAATTCCTTGTTACACCAGACATGGCTGTATGTGTAAGCAACCAAATGTGTTATGCGCGTACAAATCACCACATTAAGCTCAAGATTGTTGGATCAAATATGACATGGATAATAGGCCAGAAACGAGAGTGATCCTGGGAACAAGCTTATGTAGAAAAAATTTGGAATCCTGTCCCATGTTGTTGGGTCAATAGAGGTGTGATTGTGCTCTCTCTTATTGTTAAACTAGTACTAGATAGCGATTATGATGCGTCAAACTTTCACACAAGACTCTTTTGGATGCATTGGCCATTGTCATTCTTACACAAAGACACCATATGCATGATTGTGTAATCAAGAGTGACAATCAAATATTCTTGTTTGGTACTTGGGAAGTATGGTTTTGTATATCCAAAGTAAACTTTTTTGATCATTTGGTAAGGACATGAAGTATCCATAATAGAAAAAAGATTAAAAAAGATGTAGTGTGCAGGAACAGGATTGATTAACCTAGGATAAAAGGTCACTGCAAGCACAAAATGACACGTTTTTGCAACAAAATTTAATGACGACTCGACAGATGTATTTATTCTGGTGTAGTATATCTACTATTACGATGATAATGGGATAGTGTTTAATCTTGTGTTCTGGTGTGCAGTGTGTACAGTGTACACAGTGTGTGTCGGTTGTGTCCCGATGGCAGATTCAACTGGACCGGGAATCAGTCGATGGACTAACTCCAAGAATTTTATCTCGGGGACCGAGAATCAAATTTCGGGAGGCAGCTGCGATTTCGAGAGACACCTAGCTGCTTCTCTTCTTCAAGCTAATACTCACTCACACGTACACAACTTCCATTCACGCCAAGCATTCAAGGTTGTGTTATAAGGAAGCTCTTAACAGCCTGTATTGATACAGTTGGGTACAGTCATAGGCAACAAGTGTCCAAGCGTGCTGGGTGGTTGTAGCCAGACGTGTCGCTCTTACTGTTTCGTTGTTTATGCCGCTTCAAGTTTGGTGCCTACATGTACGTTCAAAGAGCTCATTGTTGCAGAATAACGTGTTGCATTAACCGTTTAGACCCTGTTGTAGACTTCAAGAACAAACGCAACAAGACTTTGGCTGTTTCTTTTGCTTCTGGCTTTGGCTTTTGACTACTACACTATGGTTTCTGCTTCCACACAAACAAGGTCCCTTTACGTTGTACACGTTACAATGGTGGTGTCATATACGAAGAAGGCAACTAGAATGACAAGCGCTCTTTATTTTGTATGTGTATACTGATATTGAAGTGATCAGGTTTCTTTGGTCAGGCAGTATGCAACTTTGGGCATCATTATCTTCTTGGGTTCGACTTCCAGCCTGTATCAAGTCGGCTACTTGGTAGTTCTGCACAAGCCTTGAACTAGGTTCGGAACACTACCATAACAGGTCCTACAGTGCTATTGAAGCCGTTGAAGATGGCCTTTTGGAAGAACACGGTCACCGGGAGGTAAAAGGGGATTTGCAACAGTTTGTATTCTGCCTGGCTGTGAATGTGTGGACCATCAAGTGCAAAACTACATGCTCTTTCCGTGATAGGCTCGTTCTTTTCCCTTTGGGAGGATTGGGAACATTCTTTCTTTCTTTTTTCATAAGGATTGATTGAATGAATGAGACAATTATGAGCTGGACACTACGTAAGTGTGTTCTTCCTGGCTATCATGGGTCGAAACTGCTGCCTTGCATGATTTTGTGCAGAGCTTTCTCAAAAAACAAGGGATCGCCCGGCGTTGCTCGTATGATGGTGTTCAGCTATATGAATCAATTCCTGCAGATTTGCTTTCTTCCATCGAGATGGATCGTCAAGGGTTTTGCTGGACGTCATCCTTCCAATTCAAGGCTCACTAATGTCCCTTTTCTTCTTTTTATGTGTAGGAATGGCCCATGGCAACGACTATTACGCTTGATGACGATGACGACGGTAACGATGACAACAGCAATGACTATCATAATGACGATGACGATGATGATGACTATTATGATCACCAAGACAATAACAACGACGAAGGATACCTATTACGCCAATACTTGCATTTAGATAGCTTTATTATCACTTTTACAATAAGATCATGTTGTGCTTCATGTACATCTATTACATACATCCACACAATGCTTAAGCCAGCTGGTGCTCAACCGTAAGAATATATTTGGGAAGATAGTGGAAACAAGAAGTAACATGAGAAAACAAAGCGTATTTATTGCTTCTGAAAAAGGAAAAGGATAAGAGAAAAGAGATGAAGATGGATAATGCCTTCATGTCGGAACAAAAGTGCAAGGTGGAAATAGAGATGTTACTTGTGTAACAATGCTGACGCTCCTGCTTTATTCATGGCAAGCTTACTGCTTTTACATCAGTTGACGGCTACAGCTACAGCTACGGTTACGGTTACGGCTACGGTTTCGGCTACGGTTACGGCTACGGTTACGGTTACGGCTACGGTTACGGCTACGGTTACGGTTACAGCTACAGCTACGGTTACGGTTTCGGCTACGGTTACGGCTACGGTTACGGTTACGGTTACGGCTACGGCTACGGTTACGGCTACGGCTACGGTTACGGTTACGGTTACGGCTACGGCTACGGTTACGGTTACGGTTACGACTACGGCTACGGTTACGGCTATACAGAACAAGACGACTAGAATGCTGAGCTCTCTTGCAAAAACCCATGTTTCCGTGTGACCCTTTGCAACCGGAGCGAATCTTGCAGATTCTTTCTGAAGTGAATGTCATAGACAGTATAGCTAAGACGTTACTCAACGTCTACGAAGGCACTTACTCATTATGCTGTTATATATGAAGAAGGCAAGTAGAATGACAAAAGCTCTCTATTTTGTATGTGTATACTAATATCGAAGTGATCAGGTTTCTTTGGTCAGGCAGTATGCAACTTTGGGCATCATCATCTTCTTGGGTTCGATTCCCAGCCTGTATCAAGTCAGATACGATTATTGTTTTGCGTGAAGAGGACCACACTCGAGCAACAATATGTAATAGTACGAGTCATACTTTGTTATCGAAGGATAGTCTAGACAAGGTTTTGGCACTTTCTTTGTTTATGAAGCAATATAATACACCTTCACCGACACTGCTTGTAAGAGGATCTATACATTGATTCAAGTGCATCTTGACTATTGGATGTGATGAAGGATAGGTTTTATTCTATCCTATCCGCCAACCAAGTTAGTCCCCGAATATCCGATATTTGATGAAACATACTTGTACTTACACACGATAAAACGGGTTTTTACACCCTATCCAGCTGTCGAACTGGATCAAAAATGTTCGTTGTGGTGAAGGAGCAATGCGACGATGAGGAGGAATGAAGTATTGTGGTCGTTTGTGGTGTTGCAACATTGTTTGAGGATAATTGCTTGGTTGTCCGCGGCATTACCATCACGATGCTTGACATGATGGCATTTGTAACAAACCAATACACGGAATGATTGCTGCATAGTGTTTGGATTTGATGGAATGATACGTTGCAGATAGCCAGTCTTGGTTGTCTTGACTCTTTTCACACAATGGCAGCACATCTTGGTGGTGTTGTATTCACACACACGAGTCGTATGATGATTGTTGCCTTGCTTAATCTTTGCATGTAGTTTGTTGGCTAATGTCGTATCTTTGGAGCGCCTGGTACCCTTTCTAGCTGTCTTTCTTATGCCATCAAGACCAAAGCCAAAGAGAACAGATTTGTTGGATTCTGCATCAGTAACAGCTTCCTATGTTGATTGATGACCAAGTTGAAAGCAGTGTCTAGACATGATTGTTGTGAAATCTTGGGAATCCCACGCCTTACGACGAACTGCTGTGGTTGAATAAAAAGTAAAAAGCATGTTGCCTCTGTTGCCTTCACGCAATGCCTTGATATAAGTTGTATATGACTTGAAGCCTGATCTCGTCGATCCTTCACTTAAAATGCTTTCCAACGCTTCAATATCTTGATGCGCTTTTCTGTTCAATAGCCAATCACGATTTGGAATACTCTTGCCATATAAAAACCCCTTTTAATAATGAGCTGTGAGTTCTTGAAGGCTGGGTCGGAAGGATGAAATATACTTTACAATACCCCTTCATTCAGTGATTGAATTCATCACAAGCATTTGGCCATGTGTACACTTTATCCTTTGATCATGCTTACAGTGATCCTTTTGATTTATCACAACACATTCTACTACTATAGCGCGCTGACAGCCGTATAAGGAAAAGAACCATCATTATGCGAAAATGATGGATACAGACATTCATCAAGTGACCGAATCGTGCCCTTTTCTAGAAATCGCTCTTAAGTGCTTGCATTTGCATTGATGGTGATGCAGGTCAATCCCTTTATAATGGCATAACGCCGCTTGTTACACGATCTTCCACATTGTATGATCAACCTTGGTTTCATTAAGTAATGTTGTGGATAGACGTGTGCATGAAGAGTTGAGCTCTGATCAATTATGTGCGCTTTCTTCATATGTTATTCATATCACTGTTCGATTTGATGATAGCTATTTATTTGTACGCAATTTGCTATTTGTATGAAATGAATTTGACATTATTGGTCACCACGTCTTTCATGATCGCGTGTGATGAAACCATTGATGGGGGCATGTGCTCGTTCCGAGACGTCTTCTTAATTCTTCCTCGAAATCTTCAGTTCTCTTCGCCAACATTGATACCCGTAGGTGCCGGATAGACCTGCGATGCCATCCTGGTTCGTGATTGCCTTCATCATGTAGGGTACCTTGTACGACTGCCCTACAAAACCACCTTCTTCGTAGTAATCCTGCAAGGACATCGATCACTCTAGCTTTGCAATTTATGCTGGACAAGTATTAAAGGATGTATTGTGTAAATGAAACCAAGTATGCTTACGGTTCGCTGTAATCAGGATATAAGACAAAGTTGACGTCTTGATCATGTATGGCAAAATCACCAAGGTAAAAGAGATAAACCCAATTAGTATACCATCCTCAAAGAAAGAAAGTAGAGACGTGTGTGTGCAAGAAATAAAAGAGAAAGGAGTAGGCTTTTATAGGTAGGAATGTTGGTCATGGCATCATCGTCACATGTCAATCACATGGTGGTATCTTCCATGCATGATGGATTGTCCTTTTGGTGTCTCGAATGCCAAGACCACCAAGTAGACACCTTCATTTTCAATGAGATACTTGTCACCAAGCAGATGCTTGACACGTTCAATGAGAAGACTGACTGGCTCATAGCCAAGATAAGGGATAGAGAACGTTTCACCAGGAAAAGGTACAAGAAGGATCTCAGCTCTGCTTTGAATCCATCACTATTCTCTATGCAAAGATGATGTCAAGTGTCATCAATTTATCACATCTGCAAGTGCCACCGTGTAGGCTCCCAACCATATATCACGATAGATTAGTGTACTTTTGGCTATTCCATACAAAGTTTTATTACTTGAATGAATAGATAGTTCATGCTTTTAAGCTATTGCATTGGATTGGTGTGCATGATATGAATCTGGATGACAAATAGTGATTGCACTTGGTCTTGATCACTTGACAAAGACTGATCAGTTTGAAACAATAGTAAAGGGATCAAGCGTATCATTGCTGCCAGTTTTCGTATCAATGCTCTTGAACTTGTCTGTAAAAGATGAAAGGGATATAGTGATTGTTGGCTAAAAGAAAGAACAAAAAGATAGCTGACGCATATTGATGCAGCACAGTTTACAACGTAGACAATTCTTGATAGACACATCACTCATCATTGATACCATATTCGCTTGCAATGTTGTTTATAGATAGTATTGATAGTCTATATTACTCATAAATCCAAGAGAGAACTGTGATGGGCATCTAGTGAATACAAGTGTTTGTGATAAAAACAGGACTTTGTATTAGTATTGAAATGATCAAGCAAGGAAAAATGTCACTTACGCAAGCTTCAAAGGCTCCTTGCCAGGATAATCGGGCTCGGCTATTTGCACCACCCCTATACACCACCCCTTCACTTCAATCACCGATTGTGCACCACCCCTACATCACCCACCCAACTCCAATACCACCCACCTACTAATGCAACCAAACCAACAGCACATTGTAGCTCAAATGTAGTTTCCCTTGTCACTCAATCTTGCCATTCGTCCACCCATTAGACTTTAGCTTGTTGTTCTCCTGCAAACTGTGGTATTATATAAGGATGTGCTATGTAGTATCAGCTACAATATAGAGAAGATCCATCACTGTCACATATAAAAGTATCCATATGTATATATTCTATAACGAGTTACAAATGAAATGATCATAAGAAATGGGAAGGAATGAAGGTGGTTCAAGGACATGTCTATATGGTCATATCTAGTATGCTTTCTTCATCGCTTGAGCTTTCAACAGCTGAACCATTGTCTGGTACAGAGATATACTCATCTGGATCAGAAGGCAATGGTTCGTTTCTAATAGCATTATAACGAGATGCAGCATACTCGAAGGAAAGGAAGAAGAGCTGATACCATGGATCCTTTGTAAAATCACCTTTCATCATACCAGAGCGCATTGGATCTACTTCAGGTAGCTGGAATTGTACATTCTCACGTAACTGAACCAAAGTTATATGAGAATAAGCAAGGTTAAGTACGATGGGATGACACGAGGATGCTTGTAGAGGAGTGGTTTCCAATGGCAGGAATAAGTGGGTTTGAAGACCATAGAAAGCAATTGGTCGCTTGAATACATCAGCAGCAATCTGTGGACATTCTGGGTACACGAACCACTCATTTGATCCTTTAGAGAGAACTTTCGAAATACGTCGCACCTTATATTTCTTATACAAGGTTTGTTGCTTGGCAAGATAGTGCTGAAGCATTTCTTTTTTCACTTGCTCGTATGCGTCTTGGTTGCCATAGATAGCGATACTCAGTGATCGAAATCCACAGTTTCCATCTCCTTTTGGATTATGTACCATCTCAACTGCATTGCGTGGAATTGCATGGCTTACAAGGTCAATGTATGGAATGATGCGCAGTTTACGACTTGGTGTTGACATAGTAGATGATGATGGTATATCCTTCTCTTCGGGCTCTGTTTTTTCATCGTTTTTCTTACCATACCTATAAGGATGGTTGACTAACATGTTGCATTTAAAACCACATGTAACCTACCACTCATCAGCTGCTTTCTTGCCAAAAGGTGTCTTCGCCTTCTTTTCGCTCTCACGATCTTGGAGCTCCAAAGCAGTCAAAAGCCGCTTTCTATTCTTGTTCTTGCTTTTTTCGATTGTCTTCGGTGGCTGCAAAGACTGGATATCAATAAGATCATTGTCGTCAAATGATTGCAAGTGCCGTAATATACGAGCACGTTGTTCTTGGTCAGAGTATTCATGAAGTAGCTTCTCATATCGCACAAGCTGATCAGCAATTTGCTCTGACAGTGTAGGCACCACCACAGGTCCTGATACTGCAATCACATCGTTATCAAATTGCGCTTTGTTGGTGACTATGTTTGATCATGGTGATATGCGAATGTTGTTAGTTGCACGTCAGTAAGTTGGAATAGCTCTTACCAGTCTCTACAGCTGTTTTCTCAGGGGAAAGGTGCCAGCGACGAGGAATAAGTGACAATGGTATTTCACCAGTTGCAGGAAGTTGATGACAGCAAGGTATGTTGTAAAGGGCTTTGATAGCACAACGGCAATGATCACTCTTTAAGACATTGGTGTATTGAAATTGCTTTACAATTTCGTTCAAAGCGAAATCTGATACTTTTCTTTGCAAGGGTTCAATACGGATACGGTGCTCCTCAGGAAGATGCGGATCATAGCTGTTCTTCTCCTTGTCAAACTGATTTTTCCATGATGAGACCTTTTTGTAATCACAGTTATTAATACATTCTGATCCAAATGGTGGAAACAAGTGCATACTTTACCTTAACTTGGTAAAACATGTTGATTTTCTGATATGACGACAATAGATTATTTGAACCACTAATGTGTCGTTTCAAATCGGCATGCGCACCTTCAACGCGATTGGTAGTATGATTACCAAGATGTTGAACAGTTGCGACATACCTACCAACCCATTTCTCCTGAAAAGCAAGCTTGCTTTATGCATAGGTTATGTCAACAAGCAATAATAATCACTTTTGTATGTACTTATTCACTTACGTCTCCAAAAATTCCATCACGGCTTTGGGGTTTCTTGCCTTTTGTGCAGCTTTTTTAAACATCTCCTTGGCTCCTTCTTCATCTTCTGCATTTGGAATGACATACATCTTTGAAGCCTTGTCTTCTTTTTGGCTTGACATCAATATGTTCAATGTCTCCTCAAGTGCTTCATAATCAGCTTTCTGGCTGTACTGAGATCGCAAGTGTTTACGAAAGGTGTTTCGCATATGCACCTGACAAAGTAACTTGTGTGCATCAGGAAAAACAACATCAAGAGCATTCATCAAGGCAGCTTGATTATCTGTAATAAATGCCTTTGGTGACACATTGACACTATCTGGCCATACCATTTCCTTCATATTCTTCACGAACCACAGGTAATTGGCGCTGGTCTCGCGAGAAAGCCATCCTGCAGCAATACCAAATGTCATCAAGCTTGGGAAGCCAATATTACCTGTACCAACCACATTCATAAAGGGGAGCTTATGACGATTGGTCTGATAAGTTGCATCCATGGAGACAATCTCAGGGAATTTGCGTGCTAGCTCAATAGCCGAGCTATGTGCAAAACAAATTGATTCAAGGAATCGCTTGCCACCTTCATTGCTAGCATGATATCTAACATCATATCCATCATCCTCTAATGACTTGATCAAATGGAACATGGAGTGATCTGGATCGTTATTGAATATTCTTTGACGCACGTTGCTAATATCCTTTGTTGTGCATGGATGTCCTTCGTGGGTGAAGTACAATGCAATAGATCCATTGCTTGAACCAGAATCCATCATTAAGATTGCTCTTTGCAATTGGTCGTTGTTGAGACGCGATGCATTGGATATGAGCTGATGGTCAATGCAATCTCATGATTATGCCAGTTCTTTGTTGATACAACACGCCATTGGTTGCTGCCCTTCTTCAATGGTCGAAGCATAATTTCGAAAGGGCATCCAAACTTTTCTGAAAGCTTACGACGGGTGTTTTGCTTCTCTTTGCTGGTGGCAGAAACAATTTTGCCTTTATCATCAGCGATGTATGTCATCACACCAGCAACAGTAGCTTCACATTTCGTTTTACATCGAGAATCACCAGAGTGACGGTATTTCACCTTGCAATAATGCTTATCCCCTGTATAGCAGCTACGTGCTCTATTGACAGAGAAGCCTTGTTCCTTCGCCCATTCTTGACATGCATCAAAAGCATCCTGAGGACCAGTCCACACTTTATCCTTAAGACAATCTGCGTGGGTTTCAGTGATTAACTCCTCTTGAGAATCGTTTGTTGGAAGCATGGTGTTTGTAGTGAGATCCAAAGCTGTAGAGCGTCTTTCGTTTGACATTGAATAAATGAGCAGTATGTAACGCGATTGATACAATAGAAGTTGAAAGTAATTCTAAAAGATGCCTCTATACATCCCTTATGATATATTTATAACGTTCATTTGTGTGTATGACAAACATGAAGTACTAATTGATTTGAGTGACAGGTGTGGGAACTATCCAAATGGTTGCTTTACACATGATAGACTAACACGTTTATCTATATATTGCAGGAGAACAACAAGCTAAAGTCTAATGGGTGGACGAATGGCAAGATTGAGTGACAAGGGAAACTACATTTGAGCTACAATGTGCTGTTGGTTTGGTTGCATTAGTAGGTGGGTGGTATTGGAGTTGGGTGGGTGATGTAGGGGTGGTGCACAATCGGTGATTGAAGCGAAGGGGTGGTGTATAGGGGTGGTGCAAATAGCCGAGCCCGGATAATCCTCCTCATTGACCTTTGAGTACTGGAGCCTGTCGCTGTGCCTTGTTGAATGCTCTTGTCGTGAACGAAGAATAAGCTGGTCTGTTGCAAGCCCTGGACACCTTTATGCCATGAAATGTAGTGTTGCTCGTCATTGGAGCTGTGTTCTCAACTCGATATTGTCGTAAGGTTTGATGCAATGGTGTCGTGGTTCGAAGCGAAGGAGTGGAAACAAAGTAGCACAAGCCAACGTAAGTGGAGCCAGTCTATCTATTTGTTGACAATCCAGATTATAAATAATCTTCCAATCTATTGTTCCTATACTGCCATCCTTACCTTGTACACCAAATACTCCTTTATCAAGATCCAGAGAAACACTTGATTGACTTGTACATGCTCAAATAGCTGCCACTCGTTCAATAAACAGTGTTTTGGTGAAATCCTCTTGCACATACCTTGTTCCTTTCACCAATCCTTTACTATCAATCCATCAAGGATCACGTTTGACTTGTAGAATGTTGTGTGAATGCTGTTGCTGTTGTAATGCTGATGGTGATGGTGATAGTGATGGTGTTGATGGCAGTAGTGGTATCAGGCTCCTTTGTCTTCTTACCACGCTGGCGGTGAGGATGAAACACAATCTTTGGAATAGTATTGGTAAGAATGCAGCAACATGACAAGAAATAGGGTACACTAACCTCTTCACGCAAGGACAAATACAGTTTGTCATCATCAGGTATATCATCAATACCAACACTTGTACATCATTCCGTGAATTCCTTTTGACATCTGTTGTAAGCTTTCTGAATGTTACTAGGATGACTTGCACGAGACTTCATGTAGGTGTCCAACGTAGCCGAATCTCTTGCTCTTTGATAAGCTTCATTTTCAGCGTCGGTTGGCGTAATTATAGTGAGGACTGATTCCAAGACTCGCACTACGGGCTATAAAAAAATCCCTTTTTATAATATCACGCTTTTCTTTCTACCTTATTTAAAGGCATACTTGGAGTCAATGTAGAGCATAACATGGAGAAAACTTGAATGCTACACAAAGATGAGAATGATTAAGGCATCAGGCATTAATCAAAGTAGGTGGGGGAACACTTGACGAGATGAACTTTTACTCCAAGAAAGAAAACTGTGATAACTATATGCATATAGAATGAAGTGGAGATATACAGAAATACACAACAGGGTAGAAAATGAAGAGCAAGGGAATGGGGAGATGTATAAATGGAATAACAGTGACGAGGAAGGATTTTGTCAAAGCTATGCAAGATATACTATTGCTTTACGAGTTCCTTGAGAATTTTTTGGTTGCAGCTTTTTATGGTGGGGGCTATTGACTGGTTGTACATCGTACGCTTGGATTTTGGTATTATTAAGCAGATGAGATATTCTGCAGTGTTCTCGTTGTGGTAGAACAACGCGCGAGATTCAACATAAGCAAACGAGAACGAGCAACGAGACGAGACGAGATCTTGTTCAAGCGAGACGAGTCTCGCAAATGCCGACCCCTAAGCGGATGTGTTGGACAAAATCCCGCATCTGAGAATGACTGGTTACTATAACTCCACAAATGTGCCGAATCATCCTTACAATAGTTGCGTAGATGTCGTAGTGAAGTTATAACAGAAGGCGGTGATGGAAAGAGATGTGTGGAAAGTGACAATACGTGACAACATCCCTTTTTTATTGTTGATGGTGGGCGTGGGGAATTTCTGTGCACACAATAAGGAAAATTGATAAGTATTGGTTGGGGATGATGTAATGATATATTGGGGTATGAGCTGATAAAGTAGTGCATGAGCTGGTGAAACGATAAGGTTTTTACTGTAGGATCAAGTTTGGTTCTTCATGTCAACATGTCCAGGTATGATGACTGTCCAATTACATAACCAAAGTAGTGCCCAAATGGCTGCTGTGACATGCATCTGCTTCACAGTTATCTATCACTTGTCCTTACAAAAGATATTGTCACTGTCAGACTATAACTTTAGGCATTAGAGTGATATACGTGTTTATTAGAACATTCCAGTAGAAGACACCAATGCTACATTGATATCAGCAATTAAAAGCTACCTGTATTGTTGACACATCTGGCTTCCACGGGGGGATATAATGGCTCCCTTATTCATCTGCTGTTCATTTAAAGGGTATTTGTGTCAAGTTGCTGATAAGTATAAGATGATTAAAGGACAGTGCAGCAAATACCAACTTCTGGTGCAAATGATGGATGTGGTAGACAAGTCTAAGAGACTGTGTAGTGTCAAGAAACGCGGATGTTGATCTCTCTACAACAGCTGCATGAATCGGCGAGTTAAATTGGCTTGGACCTTGAACCAGCTCCTGAAATTCCCAGCCAGTTTAGTTTTCCTCCTCTATCACGCTTCTCCACTCGGTCAACTCTACCAGCTACGCCAATCAACAACTTGTGTACAATGGAGCAGCTTCTTGCCAGCATGTCAAGCAAGCATCTAACTCGGTGGGACTCTATCTGATTGTACGACGAGTGAATGGAGAGTTGGCACCTTAGTTACTCTTTTTACAGCACACGCCTTCCTTGTCACCACACTCTTACTTTGCACTTGGCTACTACGTCCAAACTACAAAAGGGTTAACTTCAGCATCCTGACGCTGGTTTCGTGATTGCGTTGTTGTTTTGGCTTCTTGTCGTGCAGCCTTACTTATGTGAGCAACCAACAACAAGCACGAATGTATGTAACAAGCATGACAATAACACACAGATACGACTTGATGGTACAAACCAAGAGGGAGATCAATAAGATCACAGGTATGATCTTTAAGGCTGGATGCTGTGGGAACAAGTGACAATGTGTGAGCTATCCTGGATGATGCTGACTCGAAGTTTCTTGTAAGGATATATAGGTACTAATGATGGATGGCATTCAATGGTGAACAAGCACACTGAGTACACAAACCATCGTAGCGCATGTTACCAAGGTAGTAACATGAAGGAAATGGATCAGGAAGCGCGTAATATTGACATCAAGGATCTTTCTAGTGGACTTGTTATGTCACCTATCAATTGTGTCATCAATATCACCTGGAATTTCTATCAAAGCAATTACTATGGTGAATATCATCCACAACAGCAACACCAACTTACTGACGATTGGCACGACTGCTTATACATACGTTTAGGACATCCGCAACAGTAGGTATGGGCTCAATTTGTATGTGTAGCAGCATGTTATTGATGAATCTCTCTTTAAAAAGGATGGAATTGGTATACATCACTCTCAGTACAAGATTGCATCAATCAGAAATAACTGGAAATGGTTTATTTGCTGCTACAACCTGGTCAACAGTAGGCACGGGCTCCTTGATGAGATTGATGCTTATTTTGGCGTGATTGTTCTTCCAGACAGACACAAATAGTTGGCACGATCGCTCTCTTTGACTCCAATCAACATCACTCTGGAATATCTGTTACACATCGCATTGGGCAGCAGCAGGATTGGCTTGTAAGGATAAGCTTGAGCAGCCGACGACGATAATAATGCTGATATTATTATGCTATAGGGTACATGGGATACAACACCATCAGCGTATCATTGAGCTCTCTTTGATATCAATCATTAATCATCTCGTCTTCATCATTTGACAATATAGCTTTGTTTTATCGGCCATACACACTGGTAAGGATAACTTTTTATGCTGTATCACCAGGTTGATGATTCACTTCTTTTCCAGAATACACAAGCAGACAAGACTATAGATCATCAGCAAGCTTCCTATCAGAAACTGTGGACGTCGCCTTTGGTTCAGGATCAGCATCCATCGTTTTATGCAACAGCAGCATGAATAGCTTGGTACGTAACCATGATAAACGCTGTAAGGAACCAAACATCATACTGATTATCCCTTTTTCCATATGTAGTATGTAGAACGCCATCAGAGAACACGCCTACACTAGCAGATACATACATTCAGATCAACATCACAAGACAAAGTCTTGATCATTTAGTTTAGTACAACTGTATGTGGATAAACAAGACGAGATGCTTTATTGTTATTGCTATTCTATTTGATCATATAGAATGATGAACAAGGATTGTAAGGATGAATTCCTATCAGGATGTTCCAGATTTGGATTGGTAAAGAAAAGAAGCCTGTTACCCATAGATCCTGCATCATGTCGATCACTGACGCAATGCCACCATTGGCATTTACTGATTATCCGGGTGCATGCAGCTAATTGATTATCCTTCTCATTGCCATCAGTCAAACCCGAGTCTCTTTTTCCTCTTGAATCATGTGTCGTTTAACCCCTGTTTTCTCCACAAGATCCTCATGATTCACAATATAATATTAATAGCTTCCTTGTGAGCTGACATCCCATCCCAATGATCATGTATCTATAAGCAACCGAAAGCTGTTGATCGCAGCAAGTATTCTTTATACATAGAATCGATTGGCTAAATTGGGGGAACGTGGTGGTTGTGATTGAGCAGTGAGCACCAAATACTTTGCAGTATCAAAAGAGCGACTTCATCCACAATGTTCAAGAAGAGTGTATTGCTGCAGTCTTGGATCAAGTTGTTGGATCAATAGCCTGTGTTTGTGTGTGTGCCTATGTTGATCTTTGCATCATAGATTAATCTTGTGTGCTTTTCCCTTTCCTTCAGGTACAAGCGTCAATTTGTAGGGAGCGAAAAAGAACGCCTGTTTAAGAGCTTTGGTGTGAGAAAGAGAGGGGACCACATTACAGTCAGAAAGAAGAACCCAGGTGAAGACGAAGTGATCGGTAGGAGGACACAGCACATCTTACTATGTAGCGAATGGGTGGTTGTTGGTGGTAATCTGCTCGCTTACAGGCTCTTCTACTGCACAGTAACATGGTAAAGGGGTGGTGGTAAGAGAAAAAAAGGAAAGTGTCTTAATTGAAACTGGGAATCGAAAGTCTATATATAAAAGAGCCGAGTCGTGCTTTCGATACGTACAACACCAACGTATGTACCAACACAGTACATATCCCTTACTTTTGTTTCATTTGCTTTGGTTGTCAAACAACGTTTCAATAGTTGTCACGTGTTTCGTTTTCGAACGAGTGTTTTGGGAATATCTTCGGACACCCAGAGAGAAGTCACTCTCGGACACCCAAAGACGAGTCATCAAAGAAGTCCCCCTTAGTTATTTTAGAGAAGATATGCACACAAGTGATGTAATTGGATAAAACAGTAGTACAGCTATAAATGCATGAATACCATTTATATCTTTATTCCTTTTGGTAAATTGAAAACCATGATCGATTATCATTTAAATGGCGACAATTTGCCAAATATGTTGGTGGAATGGGAGGAAAAGGGAACTGATCTAAGTGTATATCATCCTTGAAGATGATATGTACAATGTGATTCATCCTAGTATGGCCTGCAAACTGGATAGCGATGGGTTGGGGTGGTGCATTTGGAACTGGAACAGTAACAGGAAGAAAGAGTTCAGGCCCAATGCCTCTTCCATCAAAAACAGCCACAGGAACGCGAAAAGTATTGGCAGCAACTTGTGTACAATCAGAGCTCATAAACCAATATTCATCAGTACATGGTGAATGTGTACTTGATAGCTGACGTCGTAGAGAAACCAAGTCATATCCATGGAAATCGCGATATTCTTCAAGTCTTGATTCCATATTTTTGAGCATCTCGTTCTTGACGTGCAATCAATGATTTTCATCATTGTACAATGCATGTGCCAAAGCATGGAATCCACAATTACCATCGTCAAGAGGATTGTAAATGCTTGCAACCAAGTTGGGAGGAATACGAGGATCAAGGGAGATGTCATTCATAACTGCAACAGGTGCTTTGGCACTGTAACTAGAAAGTTAAGGAATTAGCGGCATGCACACGATGTCATCTTGTCATCCTACTCACAGAGTCTTGCTGCCGATGTATAAAACATCATCGTCATTGTTGTTGTCATCCACCTTAGCTGTCTCCGTTCCGGAATTAGGCGTTGTATGTTGATTCAACACAAGACGTAGCTTTGGGACTTGATCATCCTTCCCTTTTTCATTGGCTTTAGTTCTCTTCTGCTGCTTCCTCTTTTCTTCTTGCACCTGCGCTTCGATCAGCTCTTGCTTGGTTGGTAGACGTTTTGTGCCTTGTGGACGTCCTTTGGTCTTACGATTCAGTTCTGGCTCTTTTAGATCTTCCAGTGCTACAGACACATAGCATATAAGTGATTACATATATACGTATAGGATCATAGATAACATACCAGGTAGCGCTTTCAAATCAGATGTGAACTTTTCTAGCCAGCTCAAAGTCGTCCTCCTTTGCTGATCATCCTTCATGTGATCAAATACCCCTTCCATGGCATACAGCACTTGCTGCTTCATGTCAGCAGTGGTCGTTGGTGCAGGAAGTTGTCCTGGTGCAGTTGTTGATCTGGGAGAGATAGGAATGGTGGATGAAGCTATATAAGAATGTACATGATAAGCTTACAATGATCGTGATAAAGACAAAGCTAGCATAAGAAAAAACAGCAAATACCTTCTGAATCTCTTATATCGATACGATATCGTATTGGGATCATATTCAATGGCACTGGGCCATTGAGCGGAAGCACATGCTTGCATGGGATGCCAAAATTGACAGGGACGTCACACTCACAAGCATCCAGTTGGACAACAATGACTTATGACTGGTTCCACATCAAATGCTTCTTCATAAATGCAATTGATCTGGTAAAGAGAAAAGTGGCTGGGATGTTGCTGATCACCAGTTGGTGCGATATAACTATAACTATATCTGAGCAAGATGACTTCATTGCACCATTCTTGATGCAAGTAGGACTGTCATAAGCTTAAGTTTGTCTCATCATCCTGAAACCATCGGTTACTTAACAGATTCCACAGAGACGGCAAAGTACCCCTATATATTGAAAAGGAAATGCACATTGTTAGTGTCAAGCCCTGATTGCTTTTGGCATGCACAACCTAACCAGTAATCCAAGCTCATGTTCTCCGTTTTCTTCAATGTCCTGATAGTGTTTTGTTCCCCGGCATGACCCTTGTTTGTGGAAGATGGAAGGCACAATGACAAAAAGAGCAAACGACATGATAGTACAAAAAAGCTGGCTGCAACAAAAAGATAGTCCTCAACAGGAGATAATCGACAAAACACGTGTTCCAATAGTATCTCGTGGTAGTTCAGGCGTAAGCTGCTTGGAACTTGTCGTTCAGTCGGTACATGTGTTCAATTCTGAAGGGGAAACTTGCTGGAGTGAACAAAGGAAATAGCAGGCTGCAATAAGTAGTTGCCAAAGCGTGACAGCAAACCACGCGGCTAAACCAAAATCTCTTGTTGTCCATAAGTACTGCTAACGTAGTAGTCCCGTCATTCGTGTTTGCGTTGCTTAGACAGGGTGCGATGGTGATAGCTGGTGCTGAGTTGACAATAAAGAACAGAACGTTTCAAGCCAACAGGTCCTCCAAAAGCTTTCGCTTCGCAGACATGGTTTGTGAATGGATGTAGAGCTATATTTGTGCTGTTGCTGTCAGTGGAGCATGCACTGCACAGCTGTTGTTGGAATTATGAGAAGTAGCAAGGAAAGGTTGCAGCTAGGGTGCCTTATCAGTGGCTGGGGGTAGGAATAATTTCTCGTCTCGCGCTCGCGCGATCTCGCAAAAAGCGAGATTCAAATGAGTGACGAAAGGGAGCCATAAGATGTGGTAGACACCCACCACATCTTTTCATGTCGAAAACCCTTACTTGCGTCTTCAAAGATATGATGAGACAATATAGATTTCTTTTGTTTATTTATCGTATTTCTGAGAATAAAGCGCGGATAGAATGATTCTACCACATCGACTGGCGACCTTGAGTCACCTCAGATTGTCATTGTTGTAGCTTGTAGGCACGACCGACAATCAAGATAAGCAAACGATATCGAGAACGAGACGAGATGCAACATGAACGGGAACGAGATCTCGTAGTGATAGCCTTGCCACCAGCATGAAACTTTCAAAGTGCTCTAACTAGCTTAGTGTCTTTATAAAGATTGTAGCTAGGCATGTGTTTATTATGCATTTAAAGTTTCAACAGTGATTGACTATGAGAACATGGAGAAAAATGCAGAAAAAGAGAAAAAAATCGCTCACGAGACGAGACGAGACGAGATCTACTTGCAATGAGAGGGAGACGATGCCGACCCCTTGTCCCAGAGAAGCGAATTTTTTCTTGTATTCTGCATTTTTCTCTATGTTTCCAAGGTGAATGACTAACTGAGATCCTAAATTTGCATATAAAGTGATGTCTAGCTACAACTTTTATTAGGACACTGAGACAATCAGATGCTTATAAAAAATTCATGCTGTTCTTGCGAGATCTCGTGAGACGAGAAATTCTGCTAACCTCTAGACTATTCCTTTTTTTTTTTTGTATGTAAGTGTGGACTTTATTAGAGTTGGGAAACAGAAGGATTAGGTGTAAAGGAAGAGAAAAGTACATTAGAGGTAAGGAGTCCCAAAGCAGTAGCAGTGAACCAGAACTCATCTTCAATGACGCAGCGCCAATGATATTTCCAGAGGACAGCAATTATGCAGCCAAGGCGGCATAAAGTGGCAGGATCAAGTGTGCGATTGTCTGGTGTACGGAGTGTAACCAGGACATGCCAAATAGATTGTTGAGTAGGCAGAGTGTCTGTTAGATTGAGGAGTTGTAATGCATCCATCCAGAACAATCTCTTATATGGACAGTCCACAAACATGTGGTAGAGATCTTCATCTGCCGCTTTACAAATCAAGCATTCACGAGAGGGATGTTTATCTGGGTGTAGACGGTGAAGCTTGCTGCGTGTGCTGACAGTATCCAAAAGGAGGCGCCACCAAGGGGTACGAGCAGGATGAGGAATGGGCAACTTCCAGAAATTTTTCCAAAATGATGGAGGATACATCAGACAAGAAGGTTTGGGCCTTTCTGGGGGGCGTGGGCGATTCAGCATATGTTGCCAGCTAGGATGCCAGATATGGCGAAGTTGTGTTAAGGAAAGGCGTGAGACTTGACAAGTGGTATGGGTGGATACGGCAATAGTCCAATGGGATAAGGGTGGTAGCAAAGAGGTAGCGATTTCTGGTGTACGTTGCCAAGGTGGAGCTAGAAAGGCGTTGCCTGGAATGGAAATATCGTCAAGAGGTGTGATAACAGGGAGATGATGAGGAGCTCCCAGCTCTGGATTCCAGATAGAGTCCACTAATTGGGAGAGGAGAGTGGGTAAGCGATGTTGATGAAGCAAAAAGCTGCGTGTATGTTGGTTCCACTTCACGATATCGGATAGAAGATAACGTAAGGGATAGTGATGGGTGTCATCCAGATTTTGTCGTAACAATTCTTGGAGAGGCAGATCGAGCAACCAACGATGTGACCACTTGGTGGATATGATGAGTGGTGGCAGGCGACAAATCAGTAAGCATAAATGGTACATGTTAGGATCCTTTCGCAAAAGTGGCTTGAAGCGATGTGGGAATAGGAGCAGTGGCAGGAGAGAAGCATGGCCAGTAAGTAGTTGATAATACTTTACCACCCATGTGGATAGAAAGTCGGATGGTCGTTGACGAGCGAAAAGACGTTGAAGATAAACAAAGTGAAGCGCAAATGCTTGGTTCTCTATATCAATCAGTCCTAATCCTCCAAAACGGCGAGGCAGACAGATAGTGTCCCATGCTGGTGCTGGCCAGAAAGGAAGAACAAAATTGCGAACAATAGCTTTGATCTCATGTAGCCACTTAACTGGTGCCGGGATAACCCGGAGAACATGCCATAAACGAGACAATAGCAAGGAGTTGGCAACCATGCCAGTACCTTGCACTGAAAGGTTGCGTCCTTTGAGCAATGTTGCGTGACGAGAAATCTTGAGCTTGATCTCGTCCAAGTACTGCAAAAGCTGATGTTGATTATGATGTAATGGATAACCCAAGTAGCGTACAGCTGTTGGTGATGTGTTATCATGCCATTCCGCACCATATTCTTGTGCAATATTCATCCATGCTGCATGTTCGCGTCCAGATAGCGACATCATCACCGTTTTGCTCAGATTCACCTTGGCATTGGATGCACGACTATATTTGTCTAGCAAACTCATCAGCACTGGCCAATTGTAGACATATTGAAATCCCCTAATTGGCCAGTGCTGATGAGTTTGCTAGACAAATATAGTCGTGCATCCAATGCCAAGGTGAATCTGAGCAAAACGGTGATGATGTCGCTATCTGGACGCGAACATGCAGCATGGATGAATATTGCACAAGAATATGGTGCGGAATGGCATGATAACACATCACCAACAGCTGTACGCTACTTGGGTTATCCATTACATCATAATCAACATCAGCTTTTGCAGTACTTGGACGAGATCAAGCTCAAGATTTCTCGTCACGCAACATTGCTCAAAGGACGCAACCTTTCAGTGCAAGGTACTGGCATGGTTGCCAACTCCTTGCTATTGTCTCGTTTATGGCATGTTCTCCGGGTTATCCCGGCACCAGTTAAGTGGCTACATGAGATCAAAGCTATTGTTCGCAATTTTGTTCTTCCTTTCTGGCCAGCACCAGCATGGGACACTATCTGTCTGCCTCGCCGTTTTGGAGGATTAGGACTGATTGATATAGAGAACCAAGCATTTGCGCTTCACTTTGTTTATCTTCAACGTCTTTTCGCTCGTCAACGACCATCCGACTTTCTATCCACATGGGTGGTAAAGTATTATCAACTACTTACTGGCCATGCTTCTCTCCTGCCACTGCTCCTATTCCCACATCGCTTCAAGCCACTTTTGCGAAAGGATCCTAACATGTACCATTTATGCTTACTGATTTGTCGCCTGCCACCACTCATCATATCCACCAAGTGGTCACATCGTTGGTTGCTCGATCTGCCTCTCCAAGAATTGTTACGACAAAATCTGGATGACACCCATCACTATCCCTTACGTTATCTTCTATCCGATATCGTGAAGTGGAACCAACATACACGCAGCTTTTTGCTTCATCAACATCGCTTACCCACTCTCCTCTCCCAATTAGTGGACTCTATCTGGAATCCAGAGCTGGGAGCTCCTCATCATCTCCCTGTTATCACACCTCTTGACGATATTTCCATTCCAGGCAACGCCTTTCTAGCTCCACCTTGGCAACGTACACCAGAAATCGCTACCTCTTTGCTACCACCCTTATCCCATTGGACTATTGCCGTATCCACCCATACCACTTGTCAAGTCTCACGCCTTTCCTTAACACAACTTCGCCATATCTGGCATCCTAGCTGGCAACATATGCTGAATCGCCCACGCCCCCCAGAAAGGCCCAAACCTTCTTGTCTGATGTATCCTCCATCATTTTGGAAAAATTTCTGGAAGTTACCCATTCCTCATCCTGCTCGTACCCCTTGGTGGCGCCTCCTTTTGGATACTGTCAGCACACGCAGCAAGCTTCACCGTCTACACCCAGATAAACATCCCTCTCGTGAATGCTTGATTTGTAAAGCGGCAGATGAAGATCTCTACCACATGTTTGTGGACTGTCCATATAAGAGATTGTTCTGGATGGATGCATTACAACTCCTCAATCTAACAGACACTCTGCCTACTCAACAATCTATTTGGCATGTCCTGGTTACACTCCGTACACCAGACAATCGCACACTTGATCCTGCCACTTTATGCCGCCTTGGCTGCATAATTGCTGTCCTCTGGAAATATCATTGGCGCTGCGTCATTGAAGATGAGTTCTGGTTCACTGCTACTGCTTTGGGACTCCTTACCTCTAATGTACTTTTCTCTTCCTTTACACCTAATCCTTCTGTTTCCCAACTCTAATAAAGTCCACACTTACATACAAAAAAAAAAACATCAGCACTGGCCATTCATCAGGATGCGTGAGAAAAACTTCAAGATCATCGGCATAACTCAGCATTTTCACTGTTGGAGCAGGATCAGTAAAGGAGGTGCAGACATAATCGGTAGCCTGTGTGTGACGACATTCTGGCAGCATAACTGGGGTTGGTCGGTGGTGTCGTGCAATAGGTACAGTACAGAGTGATACGCCTTGTAGACAGCTATTCCATATTGATCGAAGCATAGGCTCAAAGGCCAGATTGAACAGCAATGGCGATAAAGGGTCCCCTTGCCGCAATCCACGTCCCTGAGTGAAACCAGCACCCAACCATCCATTAATACTCACGTGGATACGTGTACCAAAGAATAACTTGCAGAGACTAGTAACCAAGGAATCTGGGAAGCCAAAATGTAGTAGAACTCTTCGTAGGTAATCCGGATGTACCCGATCATAGGCCTTTTCTTGATCCAAAAAGATAGCTACTTGCTGCTTGGATGCGCATGCTGTTCGAGCATTAGACATTATTACCTGGTTCAGCCAACCGTTATCAGAGATCAAACGGTGCGGCATGAAGCCTGTCTGATATGGATTGATGAGCCGGGGTAATACTTGATTGACCCGATTGGCAATAAGCTTTGTGAAGATCTTGGCATCAGCATTGATTAAAGAAAGGGGACGCCAGTTGGCCAGCAATTCTGGGTCACCCTTCTTATACAACAATACCATCCGAGTGTCAGACCAGGAGTGAGGGAAGGTACCTTCCAATGCTTGGTTGATCACGTCACGTAAAAGCGAACTAAAGGCTGAAGAGCGAGGTGCAAGATGGCGATATACCTCAAAAGGTATGCCATCCAGTCCAGGGCTTTTACCAAGAGGCGTCCTATTCAAGAGATCCAGGAGGTCGAGCCGAGAAATTTTGTTGGTCATGTCTGTAGAATCAGAGTTGGAAAGTTTAGCTGTAGGAGGAACATTGGACAACAGCTCTTGTACATCCGCCAAGTGGATTGGATCAGGTGTGTACAACTGCTGATAATACTGACGAGCTTCTCGAATAATATCCTGTGGATCATGTATCACGTCTCCTGAGGAGCATTTTAAGGACTGTATTGTCTGCTGTGATTGACGCTGCTTGATCACTTTGTAGAAATACTTATTGTTGCGTTCACCTTTCTCATGCCATCTAGTAGCAGAGCGCAGCATAGCTTGTTGTGTGTCACGTTGAATGATTGTATCGATCGACTGGTCTATGCGCGTAAGATGACGTTGTAGCGTTGGTCGACTGGCGGAAGAAGTAGATGTAAGGTTGGTCATAATTTGCTGGCGTTCAGATTGAAGACGAGTCAATGTGCGTTTGTATCTGTGAGTTGCTCCTTGTGTGTAGCGTTGCGCGGTACATTTGATAAGGTATTTGGCTGATTCCCATAAAGCTTGGGGAGAGCGACTAGTAGTATCATCCAAGGGTAACTCGTTGGTAGTGAAAAATTCAGATACAGTATGATCCAGCAAATTGACAAAGTCTTCATCTTGCAGCAGAGTAGGATTAAATCTCCAAGTTCCACGACCATGATCCTGTCTGGCCAGTAAAAGATCCACAGTCATCAAACTATGGTCAGTCCACTCTTGCGGCACAAAGTGAATATTCGTATTAGTAAGGCGCGGGGCCAGAGAATGATGAGCATAAATGTAATCAATTGTAGTGCGGGAATCACCCCGTGTAAACGTTGACAATCCCTGAGGAAAGCAATTGTTGAAGTGCGTCGTGACCCATTCATACCATGGCTTGACAGCCGGTTTGCTGGTAACTGTCCGGGAGTGTAGGTTCATATTGAAATCCCCTACTAACATCCAAGGATCAGTATCCACCTCGCTGATAACAGGTAATGACAGAAAAGTGCACAAAAAGTCC
Source organism: Lichtheimia ramosa (assembly GCA_008728235.1). NCBI lineage: Eukaryota > Fungi > Mucoromycota > Mucoromycetes > Mucorales > Lichtheimiaceae > Lichtheimia > Lichtheimia ramosa. The sequence continues at coordinate 2,776,999 of CP031828.1, read as the reverse complement.
TGACGAGCCTGATAATCGGCTGGAGCATAGGTGTTGATAATACGGCAGACTGTGTGGTGATGTTGATCGTGAATGGATGCAACAGCCACACGTTCATCCATAGAAACGAGTGTTGAGTCGAGGGAAAGAGATGGTCGGAGGCAAATGATAGCTACATGTTTGGTTATGATGGAGGAGCAACCAGGAAACATGAAGCGTGTAAATTGGTCGAGTTGAGAGGTGGTGAGATGACTATGGCGTGTAAGTGTTGATGTTTCTTGAAGGCAAAGGATATCTAGGTCAAGCGAGGATGATTTGAGAAAGTGGATAAAGGAGCGACGAGTGGATGTGTTTGACTCTTTGAAAATGCTGCGTGCATTTAAAGAGCCTATGCGCATGGGTTTACTTATCATTGTGCCCTATGGGCGGACGATGATGATTTGTTGGTGAGAGGCGGAACGATGGGTTTCAAAAGCAAGGGAGTAGCAGGTTTGCCAGGTTTCTTGTGGATGGATGCCGAGTGTTTGAGGATTTTTCTCTTGACTGTAGCACTTTTAGCTTTAGTCGTGTCATTCACCTTAGATAAATTAAGCATCTCTGCTTGGGAGTCAACCTTCATAGTGGTAGCGCAGTCATATGGCGCCCATTGGGATGCCAATATGCTGCTGCTAGGATCCTTTTCTGCCTTATCCTTCGTCTTTTGATCCTCTTCTGTCATATCCATTTCCTCATCAGATTCGTGTCTAGCCTTGTCAGTCTTTTCTTCGACGATAGGCTGATCCTCATCCATGCTAATCTCATGTTCTTGTTCATCCTCCACAGGTGAAGAAGGAACTGCTGCATCAGTCTGATCAGCGGTAGTGTCTTCAATATACTTATCAATCAACTCTGTCTCTAATGTTGCATGATCCTCTTCGAGCGGCAAAAGCTTCTTACAAAAGCGTTTCGTGTGCCCAGTTTCTCCACAACCGAAACACCGACGTTTCGCTAGGTCAGGGCAATCACTACGGATGTGTCCTGCCTGTCTGCAATAGTAACAGATAGGTTGAGCTCCTTTGAAAGAAGCCGGAGCGAAAACATCCCATTTCTCCAAATAGAGCATACGTTGCAAAGGCTGACTGTATTGGTTTTGTCCCTTAGCATCCTTATAGCCATGGCTAGGATCCAATGTAATAGTGAGCTGGCCTTCAAAGTAGCCATTGCACAGAAGCCGACGGATTTGGTACACTTTGCCATAGTAGCGTAGTGACGAGAGCAGACCGTCTTTAAGTTCCTCACCCGTTGCCATGCGCAAAAGATTGAGCTGGACGCGCACGAGAGGTTTTTCAACACCTTGCACAGAGGGAGAAGCTTTGTAAAGAACATCATCAACAATGATACCAGATTGAATGGCCTTGGTAGTATCTTCAGGAGATTGAAACTTGGCTTCGATCAAAAGATCACCTCGTGCATTGGTACTGTATAAACTCAGAGGGCGGACGTCAGCCAATGGGCCAATTTCCTTGGAAATGGCGTCGTAGGCCTCGGTGCGATGAGCGAATGTGGAAGGTGGAAATGAGAATAGAACTGAGTCAGGAGTCAAAGCTTGACGGACAATGGTTGCAGCCTTTCTAGCTAATTGTTGATCTTGGAAATCAGGATGTTCGTACAAGATCTCAGTGGAAAGATTGGTATTGGAGTCAGCATGTCGGGCTCGAGTAAGAACCTTTAAACCTGCTCCTTTGGCAGCGACCTGACTCCAAGGTACGGAATCTGTGGTCACCATGTTGGAATGGTCGAGATCGTGGGCGAGTTGTCGATTCGAGATGTCGAGATGGCAAGTATTAGAGTTGCTTTAATGTTTACTCTTTGTGTAACGTAAAAAAACACGAAAGAGCCTTTACCTCTAGACTATTCCAACCACCACGACACATCAGAATTGCAAAAAAAAAAAAAAAGGGAAAAAAATCCGGTTCTCTGGAGAGCACCACGGAGAATAAGGTTCTGTCAAAATTATTGTGTAACGTCAACAATACACGGAAAAGCTTCCTGTGGAGGTGAGTCACAGCTTACAGGTTTGCGTAGCACTTTCAATCTCCGCCAGAATAGTGACTACTTTGCGCTGGTGGCATAAGCCAGCGACTATTATATAAGCGAAAGCACATTACCTCGCTGGTGTAAACCAGCGCACACATGTAGAGCACAATATATCGGTGGATGGAAAAGTACATTATCCCGCTGGCGTAGCCCAACGAGCATAATGTACATGTACAATACACCGCTGGTGTAATGTTACAATACGTCGATGGACTAAGCCATCGATTTTTTGTATCAACTAAAAGTATGGTTGGGTTGATGTGAGTAAACAATTAAAACATTTCGCTGTATACCATGATAATTTTATAGACGCAACAAATGGGTGGTTTGTAACGTGCGTAATGTGTATGTATTATAATATACAACCTACAAGCGCAATATTGCTTCAAGTAATAATAATTTAAATAGTTTACTACTTTGCTTCATTGATATTTTTGAGGAACAAACAAATAGAACAAAAGAGTTGCATTACAGTTACTTAATATTTTATTTTGTTAACATTGAGTCTTCTGGAAAGAACATATGCGTTTTTAAGTATTTTAAAACTAATCTCAATTGAATACAAGGTTTAATGTTATTCAAATTTTTTTGGTATTTCATAGGCGTTACTCAAGTAGATAAGCAGTTATCGCATTGTTCCACCACCTTACGCAAGCTCCTTTTCTCATGCCACTTTGGTTACACAAGTGAACATCCGTGACTGTCATTTTTGTATTGAGCATCCGTGACTACATTCCAGAAGCTACAGGGCCAACTTTGGTGGTCGTCGGCATAATTTCTCGCCTCACGTGATTTCGCAGAAAGCGAGATCAGACGGGATCCGGTGTATTCTCTATTGTGTGGCCGTAGGTAGAAAGTTTTTTTTTTTTTTACTTGTATGTAACCGTAGGTAGAAAGCGAGATCGCGACGAGACGAGTCTCGCAAATGCCGACCCCTATTTCCAGAATCAACAACTGGCATGAATGGCTACCTCCATCGTTAGATACGCATTGACCCCGGAATCGGTTTTGTTTTCCCCCCCCCCCACCGCTCTTTGCTCATTGCACCGAGGCATATAAGAGTATTGAGGCTCATATCACCTAAACTAGATCTGATCTTCCAAGGACTAGTTCGTGTTGCGTTGTGTGCAGTCATCTCAAGCTTTTTCTGTTAGTTCCACGTAGTGAATGATACTCCTGGTAATTGGAATTTGCCATCATATGATTATTAACATCGCTTGTCCACCAGTTCATATTGACATATGACTGTGCTTCTGTCACAGTCATCATCTTTATCCCAAGAATGAGTGGTGCAATGAGCTCCTCTTGATCCAGCAAACCAAGATCAAGTACTGATATCGAATACTGGTATTGAAGCACAAATATAATGATAATTAATGAATGAAGCTTATAGAAATCAGGAATAGAAAGTAACCTGGCAGCGGAGAAGCAGAAGCTGCGCCTAGGTCCAAGCCAATTTGACTAGCCGATTCATGCAGCCGTCGTAGATAGCAGCATTCGCGTTTCATGGCACTGCACATTCTTTGACACTTGTCTGCCGCAACAAATTTAAACAGAGAAGCCGTTATATCGCCACCATAGGAGCCAGATGGTGCAACATGTTGCCAACAGCACAGGGAATTTATCTGTTTATATCTTCTACCAATGCATCATCCCAAACAAATACTTTATCACAGAATGTCCCCACGCCCACCATTCACAAATAAAACGATGTTGTCACGCATCGTCATCTTCCACACATATCTTTCCTTCATCCAATCTCTTTGTTGACTGTCATCCTATTTGACTCTTGTAATAAGGTAAGTCTGATCACCTTCCTATAAGTGATCGATGGACAACATACACATACTCATCTCTTTTGATGTAGCTTCCTCTCATGATACATCTACCAAGGTGGATTTGATTTCCATCGTCTTCATTGGAAATGATATAGGTCTAGCCTACATGGTGGTGATATAACGGCTTCCCGAGACGAGAAAGATGACGATGCTTGCCATCTCAACTCAACCCGGTCTAGTAAATGGTTCATAGTTGTACTTAGCCTTGCGAGAATCGTCTCGCTTTTTTTGCTCTCTTGCTTCTGTGCTGTTTACTGTCGCGGTCGCGGTCGCGGTCGCGGTCGCTTGTTGGGTGGTGTGATGTAACTATCATGGAATTTCAAACACCACCTGGCTCTGCCCATACCCCAAGACCGCCCCACCATCATTTCATGGTGTGAGATCTACTAGGTAAGCCAATGATGAAGGATCATAAAGTTCATTATGAGTACTAGCAACATATCAATCAATTCTTTGGCTTTCTCTTCTTATTCGTACTTCTTTTATTGGCTTCCTTTACTTACTATCCCTCATATCCATATTATTATTTCAATCTCCCTTTCTTTGTAAGCTACTCTATCACCTTTGGTTTTCGCCATATTAGTGAATTACTTTCTTATTCTATCAATTGTAAAGCTTAATCTAGAAATCATCATAGGAACGAATATACAATATACATAATACAGCAAGTGAACGAGCAACTTTTTTTCTACATTGCGATATCGCCATTCAGGGAACCACACAAGGTAATAACATGTATGCTTGAATATACTTGTACTCAAGGAAATTATCAGATTTGATTGCAATGCTATCGAAAAGAACAAAGAAGATCGTCCTGGTGGTCATCGATTTTGCAGGATTTAGCACAAACACCAAAGACATCCACTCATTTATCAGGTATATTTCATAGGTGATCCATTATCGCACTATATTAATGCCCTATGTGCCCTTAGCAAGCATACCTGTATCGCCGACATCTTTGTCGATCGCTCGCCCTTGTCAGCCGACATTGACAGGTTCTCACGGTATGAACTGCTGAGAAGCAAAAGTACTCTTCAAAAGTTTGCTTGTCGCGAGGCCCCAGTGAGACGATCGGCTAGGATAGCCAGATCGTATCACTAGCAATGACATCCCCATCCCCATCCCCATCCCTTTATTTGCATGCTTTCTTAATACATTCCTCAATTTGCTTTATTATCAAGATTTAATAGCGTATTTTATCTTCCATCCATTATTCAATAACTGCGAGTGAAAGTATTCTTTATTGTATGGATTGTTCTTCAAGAAGTGCATCCATGTCTGGCATGCAAACAAACTTTTGTGTAAGGTTACCTAACTCAATCACTTTCTTCTTGTCCTCACTTAGTGTATCGACCATCATGGCATTCTCCAAGAACGAGGATTGCATGCCTTGAGTGATATCAAATAAGACGTCGCCTATCTTGAGCTTCATCTTCCCGCTCTTGTATACCACTAGCGACCCCACTTGACCTTGTGGCATATCACCCATAGAAAGGGACGCCATAGCGCTTTCAAGGGTTGATTTTTTTGCAGCTGGAGGTAGTTGTGTATCTTTGCTATCAGCGGGTTCTACTGGTTCGTCATTGTTTTTCTCAAACTGTGGGAGTATGGATGGAAGCTGGAAAAATAAGAGCTCATCATCCGCCACCGAGACGATTTGCTCCTATATAACATACCATATTATTACCACAATCTGCATATACAACGCAATCTACTTACATTCTCATCTAGACCAAATAGGTATTGTGCTGGTGCATCAGCATCCATCATAACTGGTGGAAGACTGGATATATCAGGCACACTTTCCTCTTGCTCATCGTCTGCGTCCATTTTCATATCTGAGATGGATTGTTCCTCGCTGGATGGCTCGCCTTTAACTATTTTCGCTTGTCAACATGTTTTCTTCTTATGCAGTACGCTTATGGAAGGTGATGCAAATACCTTTGATCTCTTCTTGATCCTTTCTTGACGCATTCGTTGTGTTCATTCTTGCTTTCGAAACTGTTCGCAACCACGGAATCTTGGGTCCTGTGGATGTCAAATCACTTGGATCTAATTCACCAGCAGTTCTTGATATATGCTTAAACACAATGGGAAGAGTGTCGTCATGGTTGTCACCAAATAGATGAATCATGTCTGAATCTTTGTCGTTGTACATGTCGGTTCTTGAAGAGGAATCACCACTGAAGGTTGCATATCCACCACTGCCACCAAAAGCGCCACGGGCTCTATTTGCTGCAAAAGTCGGGATCATATCATTAAGAAATCGATGCTTTACTATAATTTGTCTTGTTACATACCCATTGCGGATGGTCCTAGGGAAAAGAACCCTGATGCTGTACTTTCAGCAACAATGTCGCCACGACCTCGTCCTCTTCCTCGTCCTCTTCCTCGACCACGTGCTCGGTCACCACGTCCTCTAAATGATCCTCGCCCATGTTCTGCGTTCTAAACAGATCCCATACTCATTAATTAACCAGTAAAACAAGTCATTGGCACCAGACCGCTTGCTTACTTTTGCATTCAATGCTTCATCGACAGCGGACGACGGCCTAGTATCATATGATTATGGTTTAACATTAGTTTATCCTAATTCCAAGTACCCATGACCTACATTTCCTTCTTATTTCGTCTGGCTGGTATCGTAGGCTTAAATTTCATCTTTTAAAGCAGAAATTAAGTAAAGATGCAAGTGCAGTAGACAGAGAGAAAAACATACCTTAGCTGCACCACCCCTTGTACGCTGTCCATCATGCACGCTTGGCAGGCGTCCTTCTTGTGTATTGTCAGAGCGAATATGCCCAATGGGTTTGCTGGAAATTGGCGTGCTGTTAAGCGAAGTTTCTCCAGGATCACCACCTTCTTGCTTGATTGACTGGTCATGTTCACTAGTTGGACGAGTAGGGCGCACTCCTCTTCCTCGCCCGCGTGTATTTGGTGCGAATCGACGGGTTTGCTTGGAAACCGATGGTGAGATCGGCTTGTCAGACATGTAGTGTAAGAGACGGAGAAGGTTTTTTTTTACTATGGCTCCAACCGCCTCAAGTTTAATCTCGTCGTGAATTTCCTGGGTCCGAAAGTCGTTGGGTCAAGCTAAGTGTTCACCCATAAGATGTTATGAATTTCTTTTTATCAAGATAGCTCTGAATATTAAGTGCATAGATCCTTTTGAACTAGCATGTACCAGCATACACACATATTCAACATTTACTCATCAGGACAAGAGGAAACCCAAAGATTTTCACGGTGTGGAGAAGGGTTATCAGTAATATATGCCTTTAATACTTGGTACTTGGTAGGTACCTCTATAATGTAAGCTCTGTCGGATGGTTCAAACGATAGCTGTAATGGATATGAAAATCAAGCCTAAGGATGCATGAAATATGATCTTGTACCACTTTTAGGTTATTGGGCCAACGCCTTCGTGAACCGCGGACTCAGGACAACAAAACAGTTTCGACTTGACTTGCAATGTTACCATTCCTAAGCGCTTTGCTACTAATCACGTTCTTCCTATACACCTATCATGTTCTTGCAAGTCGTCAGCAGCGTCAACTGGTTACAACACGGAATGCGCTTATTTTAACAGCTCATCCTGACGATGAGTGCATGTTCTTCGGTCCCACTATAAGAGCGCTGAGCTCGTCTAAACATCGTCTTCATATCCTTTGCTTATCTACTGGTATTCTTTTATCTAGCGAAACCAAGTGTTGCATATATGTGTCTAACTTCAGAACTTTCTCGTATGTATAGGGAATGCTGACAAGCTGGGTGTTGTACGAAAGAAGGAGTTTACTCGAAGTTGTCAAGTGTTTGGCATTCCTGCATCTGATACGAGAGCAATTGACCAGCCGTAAGTGCTAACCCTGTTTCGTGGGTTTAATAGATAATAAGGAAATATAATATTACAGAGAATTACAAGATGGGATGCTCAATGAATGGCCGTCAGAGACTGTTTCAAAGCAGATCGAAGCCTATGTTAGCAAACATAACATTGATACAGTACGTTCTCGAGCATAAGTAAATGTATTACGGTAGCTCATAGCTTTGTATTAGATAATCACCTTTGACCAATATGGTGTCTCAGGACATCCCAATCATATTGCAGCATATCATGGAGCAAGGTAGGCCACCAGGGGTTGAGAGAGAGAGAAAGATTATTAAATATAATCCACAAGGCAGTACGTCACAGAAAACCCGGATATCATCCTTTACAAGCTTGTATCTATTCGGTTGCCACGCAAATATATTGGAGTCCTTGATTTAGTCTTGGTTCAAGCAGAAAAATGGCTCTGGCCTACGTCTGAGAAAGCTGTTTTGTTTGTCTCGTCTCCAGACGACTATTTCGTCACACACAAGGCAATGCGACAACATGTTTCACAACTTGTGTGGTTTCGATGGCTCTATGTAACGTTCTCAAGATACATGTTTATAAACCAGCTTACGGCAGTGGACCCTCCTGCAAGTCGTTGCAACTTTAAAGAGGATTAAGAGCGCGCTCTCGGAGCGCTGAATTCAACATTGTGATAATAAAAATTATTCCGACTTTCGCCTTTCAACCTTTCTTTTCTTCTCACACCCTGCTTATACATGTCTACAGATCGCCAACCAATCATGAATAACACTGATCCAGCCCCCTCCACCAATACCACTAGTACTCCCGTTACCATGGCAACATCAGACGGTAAAAGTCAAGATTCAGTACAGAAACGACATTCTTGTACTTATGACGATCCTTTGCAGATACGCTTCGACAGAAATACAACCTGCTGAAGAAACGAGTTCGAGAAATAGAAGAGGTGAAGAAAAAGTATTGTACAATCTACGCAGCTCTACTAAAGCTATTGTAAAGGATAATGATGCTATTCATCTCAAGTTGACAAAAGCTATGCGGCAGATCAAGCGTTTACGAGTGGAACGCATGTAACATATCTTACATATAACTGTTAATGTTTTATTATTCGTCTTACACATTCCTTTCTACAGCGTCTTACTCGAAGAACTCGATCAAAGTCGCCGGCGTGATGGCAAAAGAACTAATGCAGCATCCAGTGATTCCGAAGGCGATGTCTCAGACTCCGGCTTAGTAAGTATGAGATGATGATAATGGACGCATAACCTAAGTGAACGTGATTCTAGGCTATTTCTCTGAAGACATCAAATACTGGCAACACCACAGGCCGAAAACGAGGTGGTCCCGGCAAATCTAGAGGCGCCAATAGCAAACAGCCGCAAGAACGCAAGAAACGCGATCCCAATGCACCAAAGGGACCAGGAAATGTTTTCTTTTTATATTGTCGAATGGAACGCGATAATATCAAGGATCAATTGACGAGTGATAACCTTGGTGAAGCGACCCGTCTACTAGGACAAAAATGGAAAGCTTTATCAAAGGAAGAAAAACAGGTAAATTAACGCGGCAAGATCGTTATGATGAAATTAAGTTTTCTTCCGCCAAAGGTTTACTATGACATGTACAATAAGGAGCAAAAGGAATTTGAACAAGCAATGGAACTCTATAATGCTTCAGGAGGTAGTGGCGGCGGAGCAAGTTCTACCAATAATGGCACAGATTCTGTGAAGGAAGAAGAGATAGATATGCTGCCTGATGAAAGCCGAGGAGACGAATCGTCAATTACAGAGCCCCAGGGACCTTCATTATCTGATCCGACAACCACAGAGACTCCAAACAGTGCTTCAGAAGAACCAACAACAACAGCAACAACAACAGCAGCAGCAGTGCCATCATCGCAGTAAATGTGAAGATCTGTCGCGAGCATTTTACATCACATAGTCTTGACATATGCATGTCTGCATCTTTGCATTATCCTTGTCCTTCCTCTTCCCACTTTGCACTTCCCATTGATGATTGGATAGTGGATATCTTTATAGTATAGAGTTGAATGTGTGTTTAATATACAAATAATAATTTCTTTAAACGAAAATTGACGAGCATTAATTGTGGTAAACAGGGAGATGAAATGTAACGGAGGTTTCTTGGGTGCCTGCTAAAGCAAAAGTCGGATTTGATTGGTGTGCTTCGAGATCGACATAGACATAGAAAGTCACTTGGTGTTTATCATGGATGGCTACAGAGTCTGATCAGGAAAATATGCAATATATGGATGATTTATACGTACCGCATACTGTCCTGACAGGATCCAAGTGATGGCTGTTGAGAATATTGACAAAATCCTCTGAGCTTATCTTGACAGACTGGAAATCGGCAGGATCACTGGATGGTGTATAGTTTTCGATACGTGGATTCTCCAAATGGTGATAGATTGATTCACATTGAACTAGATCCGTTTCCACTCTCAGTCTTAGTGTTCCTTCCATATTTGCTGAAATGATAAGGTATTTGCTTAAAGATTTAAGGCGGCTCGCACTCGACTTTAGAGTCAGAAGATCAGGTAACCTAATGTACGACTAATAACGCAGTGAATGTTTTGATTATCATATAACTCGAGATACATACGTCGGGATAGCCACCAAAGAGTGGCTCACGAAATGTGCGCCACCTGTCATGCGGAATGAGTGATACGCATATTTCTTGGCCAATGATGGTTGTTGAACCGCCTCTGTTTTGGGTGACCATACTCCAATCCAGTATTGTTGTGTTGCGTTTCTTCCGTAGAGCAAGCTGAATATCACTACATTGCTGTGCCGTTCGCGTTGCACGGACTAAGTCATCAATAGCAAGTGAAAGATATATGTGATTATTATACGCGCTTTCGATACGAAATGCCTGGAATATGAGTGACTGGAAGCATCATATTAGAGGATTGTGTATCAAGGGATTGCTGCATTGACTCACTGGATCGAATTTGCTGTATATCATATTGCGTTAACGCGGAGAAGATGTTTCGTGCTCATAACTTACGTCCACCCTTGTACACCACTATCAGAATCACGTAACTTGATCAGTTGGACTGTACTATTGGAAAGGGCCACAATACAAGTAGATCCCAGTTTTTCGAAAGTCTGAGCAATCTCTATCACATTCGTATGAGCTTTGAAAATCTACTTGACGGGAATGAACCTACTATGTAATGCCGTTGGGTTGGTGAGATTGGCCTTAAAGCGCATATGGGAGTAGTCAACTGAGAGAAAACGAGAGATCTGTGCTACAATGGTGAGTTAATAGGGACACCATATCCAATTGCCTAATCAGATTACGAATACTATATAGTCTTTTCAGCTCATTTCTCTATTTTATATTTCAAAATCTAATACCCTGCCAAAATGGTGACCGTAGTAACAATAAACGTGCTATCACTTTAGTCAGTGATGTCCCTGTGGTGTTGTGTCCATGAATCATCACGTGTGCCAATAATCCAGTCCCAGCTCGTGTACGGATAGATCTTAGACTACATCCCATATCTTGTTGACGTCTAAAATGAACATGCAAGAACCCATTTGTGTTCCATCCCAATTTGTTTTATTTCCAATTACGATATAATGCATAGTAGGACATGATAATCAGATAGTTGTGCATAACCTATCGTCGCTTTGGGGATTTTTTTGTATAGGGACGACGACCAAGGCTACTAACACTGCTGGAACGGCTGTCGTGGCTATCATAGCTGCTACTATCACTACTGGTCGAGCTTGACAAGGAATCTCGGCGTCGGTATTTTTTGGTTGCTGTTGAACGCAGTCTACGGCGTTTGTGTCGACCGCTTAGAGCAGAGCTGTCACTGTCATCACTTTCGCTGCTGGAGGATGAAGAAGACAAACTTGATTGTGAGCTATCGCTTTCGCTGCTGCTTTCGCTACTACTTTCGCTGTCACTTGCACTACTAGTTTCGCTGCTACTGCTGGAAGAGTATCTGAGATCAGGAGATGTCATATTAATTCTTCTGCTTCAACGATCTAGTGCCACTTATACCTTTTTCTTTTTCCTCTCTTCTTCTTTGCAAGTATCTTATCTGCTATCCCCTTTCTATAGTTAATAAAGATAGGAGTGAGTTGTGGAACAGATGCTGGGATAAAGAAAAACGGTATTGCCTGTCCTGTAGTTCTTCTGGTAAATCAGGCTCCTGTAACTTGAGCGGACGCGCAAGCTGCTGTGTTCGTGTGGGTCTTGCTTTGTATGTGCGGCTGCCTTTGCATTCATATGTCTATCATAGCAGATCAATATACTCATTCACATACCAGTATGGCATTACAGTATTATATTTACCCAGTGACCATATTGTAGACATTTCTGGCAGCGTGTCGACGGAGATGCCTTTGCCCCAAACGATGGACTAAAACATATATACCAGTTAAAGCTAAGAGCTACTGTCGTTCCAAGAATAGTACTTACCGTGCACCAGTACGATACATTGAAAGCAAGTGAGTTGATAAAGTGTGCAAGTCCAGGCAGGGTGACTTGTAAAATTGGCTGCTGCAGCGCAATTGTGGAAGAAGCGGCTGTAGCTTATACCCATATTAGGAATGTGCAACATCATCATCCCGTATCATGAAAAAGGTATACATAAAGCACTAGCCGTGCTTTGGAAGATCGAGATCTTCTTCTCAGAAGTCTTTTTACAATCAATAGAGTGGTATGCCGTTCTTGTTCTTGTTACATACATGTCTTCTCGTGGCAGTCCTTTTCAAGTTACTAAAAGTACCATGTCGATGACTATTGGTCGTTGGCATGCATGACAGATCATTTTCTCGGTGAAATGTCGCACTTCCCCTCCTACTCAAAGAAATATACGCGCACACACAGCCACTAACAGCCAAACATTTCCAGAAACCGAAAAAGGAAGTCAAAGCAGATATGTAATTTTTAAACATCAACATGAAATGGGTACAACTTTTCTGTTTGGTATGATTGAAACATGGTGAGTATAATCTGAGGAAGCCCTTATATCCGCAGCATGGGAGCCAGATAGTGCATCATGTTCCCAACAGCACAGGGAATTAATCTGTTTATATCTTCTATCAATGCATCATCCACAAACAAATACTTTATCACATAATGTCCCCACACCCACCATTCACAAATAAAAGGATGTTGGTAATGGGTCTTGTGGAGTTGTGTTGTCACGTGCTCTTCATGGTCCTTCGTCACAGTGTCGTGTTCGGTATCACGTTTTATCATGCGTGTGACTCCGCTTGACCAAATTCCGAGAAATAGGTGGCTTGACTCAACTACTGTGCTTCTCTTGCTCTTAGCGATCGATCGAAAAAGGAACATGGCTCTTGACGAAGAAACTAAACCTCATGATTTGCTTGGTTTAAGTGACGACGAAGTATCAGTCTCTGAAGATAGCGATCAAGAAGAAAGTGAGCGGTTTTCAGCACACCACTTGCGTAGAGACAAAAACGTACGAAGTGTGTTGGATACTGCCAGTGAGAATAGCGATGAGGAAGACGACGAGTCGGATAGTGAACAAGAAGAACGAGATATCAGTGACAATGCTTCAGCTAGTTCAACATATGAATCTGAGGAAGAGCAGGAGGAGGAGGAAGAGCAGCAGCTATCTGACAGCAGCACTACGAAGAAATCCAATGTCAGTCGAGCGAACAAGAAGAACAAGTTGAAAAAGTTGACACCAGAAGAGCTCGAGAAGTTTGAAAAGGAACAGAAACGATCTGGCGTATGCTACTTATCTCGTATTCCACCATTCATGACACCACAGCAAGTGAAAAAACTACTCAGCCATTATGCTGAAGTAGGGCGCGTGTTCTTTGAAACTGAAGGTATTTGGATTCGGTATCATGGGTACAAAGTGTCATGGTCGATAACATTTATCTTTCAGATGCACGGACTGCTGCACGACGTAAAAAATATACCAGAGATCGACGTACTCGTTTTACAGAAGGCTGGGTCGAATTCAAAGACAAGAAACGAGCCAAGACGCTGGCTGAATTCCTCAACATGCGACAAATTGGTGGAAGACGGCAAAGCCCTTATTATCATGACACCTGGACAATAAAGTACCTTCCAAAGTTCAAGTGGCGCCATCTTACAGAACAAATGGGTAAGTATACAGGAGGATATGGATATACCAAGCCTATATAAGCGTTAACTTTGTACTATCCATTCACATAGCATATGAACGCAAAGCACGGGAGCAGCAACTGCAGGCTGAAACTGCGCAAGTCAAGCGTGAGAATAAGGCATATCTTGATAGCGTGGCTCGTGCCAAAATGCACAAAAGCATGGAAGAGCAGAAACGTAAGCATGGTCAGGATCATCAAGAAGCCAAAAAGATTCGCCGAACATTTACCCAGAGAGAGAAGAAACAACGTGAAGTCACAGTGGATAGCAAAGAAACCGATAAGAGAGCTATGGATAGCATTGATAGTCAGGTTAAAAATGTTCTTAATAATATCTTTTCATAATAAAACCAAGTTGATCATGTATATTACAGTGTTACTATCAGTATCTCTAATCACCAAAGATCTATACAGTGCGTCGTGTTGCATAATATGATGCGAATCACAAGAGAATGAGATACAATAAGTGAAACATACAGCTTCTTATACCTGAAGGATCACATGACATCGTTTCCCAATCACCAGCGTGAGGCAAGAAACCAAGGATAGGAAGATCACAATTACATCTAAGAAGAACAAAGTTAGCTTTCCCAGTACTGTTTTCTGGTCTCTACTTGTATGTATCAAAGAACTTGCTCACTAACGTATCCACTCTGCTATATACCAGCTCATTGCATGAACTTGCAGGATCATTATTTTCCCACGCTAATAAGGCAATTGAGATTTATTATTCTTCAAAGACCATTATCATAAATCAAGAGAAGTCCTAAAATAGCGTGCCATCACTTTTGATAATGATAGGTGGTCCTGCATCACCTGGACGAAGTGTAGCAGCAATCTCTCGGCCAGCTGTCCATGTTCCACTTTCAAGCACTTGTGCAAGCTTGAGTTTGCGCCCCAATTTTGCTTCAAGTTCCTTATGCACCTTGTCCAAGTAAACGACTGTAAGTGCACGCCACTCAACAATCAATGGGTCATGTCCTTCAAAACTGGGCAAAATGTCTGATCCATTTCCACCACCCCGTTTGATCTGTTCCGGCTTGATGACGAATACACCATAATCAATGAAGAGACCGCCATTGCGATATTCTGGCAAACCTGTCAGCTTGCTGATGCCTTGTACTTGGATATCAAGGGCTGTTTCAATGACTTCGGTCAAAGAATATGCGAGCCATTGGGAGAGCTTATGAAATGGAACAAGGTTATCTGGTGTATTGGACCCAAGGCAGGAACAAGGCCAAACGTCACCCAATTGAACGCCATTAACTTCCACACGAGCTGGCCAGATACTACCAAGGCTCATGATTGCTTCCCACAACGTATCAATACAGATGTTTCCATCCTCTTGCTTGTTGGCGAGTATGTAATCTGGTATAAAAATCACATTGAGCATGATTAAATCAGCTGTATTTACCATTACAAACCAATCAAATTTCCTGGTCGACTAATGGGACATGAGCCAGATGGAGGAAAGTACTTTGATTCGGATTTCAGTGTTTGTCCTAGCCGGTTGAGAAGCGTAGAGCGACCTTCCAATCCTACCATGGGATTTGATTCAGTCACCTGAAAACCCTGTGCCATGGTCTCTGGTGATACATTGGCAAGTCCTTCGGCTAGTAAAGCAAATAATGAAAGGTATTTAGCGTGTATAAACATTACTTGTGCTCCCAATCATACCATCCACCTGATCAAGCACTGATGTACTTGAAAAAGATCCAGAAAGAAACATATCCACGGAAGCTAACGCTAATCCTTCAGAACGGCCCACCAGCTTATCGCTATCAGTTTTGTACTTCCAATTCGGACCTGCGCCAGCATCCACTAAAACTGATACGATAACCAAATCCACCAGTTTACGTGCAAGTTCTATCTTGTCACCAGCCTTGGCTGTCTTTTCACGCCATGTTTGATATACATGATCAAAATGACGCAAGCGAGAATGAGGAGGAATGGCGTCCATATCTGGAAAACGGCGCTGTGCAAGGGCTGTGACATGTTCTACCACTGCAGGTAACTTGGATTCATCCACATCAAAGTAGTCAAGTCCACCTTTTGTTGCTTGCTCATAAACCTGGTAGCAACGGTCACGAATGGAATTAAGAGTACGTAAATAGTCTTGTGGGGGAATTGTCATGTTGTAGGGATAAAGAAAAGAAATAAAAGGGGTTTACCTTTGCCACGTATTTATGCATATTCATCGTCAGCTGACACGAGCGGACGATAAAAGAGCACACACAGACACACACAGATAAACAATATCAACCTATCTTTCCCATGCAGCGAATACTACTCGGTTTCTTCGTTGTTGCGTTGATTCAGTATTACATTACAACTCGACATTACAAAACAAGACGACGGCAGTTAATACCTACGCAAGGTGAACGCGTTCTAATAGTCGGCTGTTCTTCAGGTATCGGCCGTGAACTAGCACTACAATACGCTTCGCGAGGTGCCAGTTTGATACTTGTCGCAAGAAGGATAAAACTTCTCGAGTCGCTGCAGAAGGAATGTGAAGAAGCAGGCGCTATAAGAGTTGTCTTGTTGGCTGGTGATATCACAGATTCCAAGTTTGTCATATCTGAAGAAGAAAAGGAAAATGGTCTGGATACAGTGATCTATTGTGCCGGTGCCATCTCTGTGCGTCAGTTCATGGATGCTTGTGGTTATCAATTGCAAAAACTTGATAATGGTACCATTCAAGTGGTGGAAAAAGGTCACCAAGAGACTCTTGATGGAAATGTAGACGAAGCAATGGAGCGTATTACACAAGTAAACTTTTTTGGGTCTGTACGCCTTGTTCGTCAAGTCATTCCCTGCCTTTTAACCAGCTCAAAGGCGCCCAACCTCATTCTCGTATCGTCCCTGGCAGGAAAAGTTGGTGCACCTACACGAGCTCTTTATGCTGCATCTAAACATGCTCTTCATGGATTCTTTGATTCACTTCGAATGGAATTAGCAGTCTATGGAATGCATATAGGAATTGTTTGTCCTGGCACTGTAGACACTGATTTACGAAGTTCAGCTGTGGATAGTCATTTGGGATGTGGGCCTACTACCGGATCTGTCAATGGAAAGCTTTCACCCGCTACAGTGGCTACACGCATTATAGAAGCATCTGATTATCAAGAACGTGAAGTAATGATACCAAGGATAGGCTATTTAGCAGTAGCATTAAGAATGATCGCACCATCTTTGATAGACTGGGCGGCAAGTAAAAAGTACCAGCAATAATTGTAATTACAATCCATGCAATAAACAATCCGCTTTGCCGCGCAGTTTCTTTTATCTTACTTTACAACATGCTGACTCGATCCATTCTCCACCGCATTTCTATTCCAACATCTAGACGATGTCTATCAACAGTACAAAGCCAACCACAAAGGTGTGTGTCTTTCTATTTTTCTTGACTATTAGCACTAACTATGTCAAGCTGCAGCGATCCAGCTTCCAAGTTACTCAAGGCAACCCTCCCTTTCGTGCCTCAGTTTGGTTGGACCATGGAAAGTATCGTACGTGGTGCACGTGAGCTGGGATATCCTTCTGTAGCACACGGTGTGTTTGTGAATGGAGAAGCTGGTTTAGTCGATGCTTTTTTGAAACAGTGTCGCCAAAAACATGTTGCAACGGTAGAGAAGGCTTTAATCGATGATGAATTCAAAACGTGAGTTATCGTTGAATCGTGTCATGGATATGGGAATTAATGATTGTCAAGGTTGAGCACTCCAGAAAAGATTAAAAAAATCACTGCCATGCGCCTGGATCTTCTAAAGCCGTATGCTCATAGATGGTCAGAGGTAAGGGGCATGTGAAACGACGTTGTTTCTTTTATATTGATTCACTTTATCAGGCTTTGGCTATCATGGCATATCCTACTAATATTCCCATGTCGATTACCCACCTTGCTGAGCTCGCTGATGACGTTTTATTCTATGCTGGCGATCGAAGCCCTGATGTATGTTTCCTTATAACTTTTTTCGCTGAATAGATCATCTCATACAGTTCTACTATAGTTCGACTGGTACATTAATCGCGCAGGGTTTGCAGCCATTTACACATCAACGGAGCTCTTTATGACGCAAGACAAATCTCCTGATTTCTTCGAGACTGCTCGTTTCCTCGATTCTCGCTTGAACCAAGCTGCCCAACTCAAACATGGAAAACAAGAGGTAACCAAACATCTGTACATTCATTGGTGGTATATAAAACTAACCATATGCTACAATCTCTATAGCTGGATACGATGCTTGGGTTTGGAGCGAAAAGTTTTCTTGGTTTGCTTGGCACGGTTAGTCAACAATATTGATTATGTATTGATCAGAACAACAAGAAAACTAACTCTACAATGATACAGCGCGGCATTAGGGTATAAAAGATAGTCTTCTCGTATTTCTTTGTAAAGGATTGGAATAAATCATAGCTCACTCTTCCCGTTAAGAATGCCAAGATCGAATGAAATGGTATCCTGCTGATCTGAATAGATATGATTTGACTGTCATGCGTGATACATATACTGCAAATTGCAATGTTCTAAGTAATGATGCAGCAGAGAGCGTGTCGTGTCAATATCCTTAATGATTCCAGACCACTCCAGTAAACTTAACAGTCGCTCCAGCACTTCAGGACAGAAAAGTTTCAAATGATAGCCATGATCATGCATAATATGGGCCAAGGATAGCAGTGCATGTGTCACTATTATGAACCCATTTTCGAGAAGGTCATGTAGGCATTGCTTCCAGGACCCAGACAGTGCATCATCAGCGCAGCTGTTTCTCATTTCGAGCTGTTGTTTGCGTGACGATGAGTAGACAATTAAAAGCCGGTTTTCATAGTAATCGAATACAGTGATCTCACACCACTGAAATATTTGGAGCTGTGGATCAAGTATTCTTGCTTCAAACCGAATAGGATGCTGCGTACAGGCGGTAAATCTTTGCTTATATGCTGCACTGAGCCCAGCACAAAATGATACGAGATCATCAGTGTGAACAAAGCGCATGAAAGGACGACCATTCCAACTATTGTTAACGGGATCAGTATTGATAACTACGCCATATGGTGAAACAAGGATTTGATGCTGCTTGGAACATGAAGAAGCGCGTAAAATGCTCATCACAAATCGAAAAGAAAGAAAGAGGTAGAAAGAATTCAGAAGGTGTGTCTACTCATGTGTAAAAGCTGTCAGGTGGTGTAGTAATGTGCGTAATGTCACGTTGTATGTCATCTGCAAGATTTTTTTTTATATTCTCTTTCTCTCCATGTGAAACAAGTTATGCTAGGGTACACGTGATATAATTTCTCACTTGATGATATACATAAAGATAATGATCCATACTACTGTGTCCCTTGTTCATGCTCGCTTGCAGTTGTTCTTTCCATAGTCGAACATGTCAAATCAGGCGATGGAATGGAGACTACATGTGCCATACTACCAGTGGTATCGGCTCCCAATGGCAGCGGAAAACTTGAATACATGGTTGGCGCCACATAATATGTTGGCCCATTGTAACACAAGGTGTTATTCCACTGTGGATAATGAGAAAGGTAATTCACAGGAGGATGCGTAAAGGGACTATGACGGTGATCAGAACCAGAAGAGCTCGGGGTTTGATGATGTTGTGCTATCACACGTATTCCTGCTGGCGGAAGGTAATACTCCATGGGCACAGAATTCTCATGTGGATATGTTCCTGAAGCAGCCGTATAACTGTAGTACCCTGTCGTGGGAAAGTACATGGTCATGGCTGGTTGCATGCTGTTCTCTCCTACTATGCAATATTAGATGCGTACATGGTAAATTCGGATTGTTTAACTTGCCTTGAAATCCTGTATTTGCTTCCGCACCCTACTCCATGCTTAGTTATGGGTTGATTTCATTACTCTTCAGATACACATACCAAACGTGACACATTGGAATGAAACTGGTGCGAAATACCATGGCTTGCATGAATATGACCATCATGCTCAGATAAGCTACAGCAATAGTCAAAGTAAGCGGATAGATGTTGGTTTGTTTTCTCAAAGCTGGCATTGTCACTGTGTTGGGTTTCCAAGGCGGAACGATCATCATCAGAGCTTGCATGATAATGGTCTGTGCGTGGCACCCCTATCTCTTGCACATGACTTGAGCTTGTACCCAGCAAATATGGATAGATCGAGGCAGGAAAACCTGCACCTGGAGGATGGGGATTATCATGAAGACTAGCTCTCTCAAATCTGGCAAAGTGCTTGTTTTCACGATAAGCTACTCGTAACTGCCTCCCATTCCATATAGCATGGTTCTATGTTGCGATTTTGCTTTATCAGTGGATGGTTGGTTAACTGATAATCGAGCAATAACAATACCTGTTCCGCAATGGCTTTCTCTGCACAGTGGAGATTTTCATACTTGACAAATGCGAATACGCGCTCTTGACTAGGATTCAGTCTTGAAAATAGCGATTTACGGATAATGCGCACAGATACAATTTGCCCATAGCAGGAAAAGCGCTCTCGTAAGATGGGCTCAGTGACAGTAGAGGATAAGTTGCCAATAAAGATACTACTTCTGTCTTCTGATATAGAGGTGTATGAAGCGTTTGAATGATGGCTGCGAACGGCATGGGGACTCCTTATGGCGGTTGACAGGTTTGAAGAAGCGACATCCAGATTCGCAGCCCAATCGATGTACCACTTGGTTTGTAATCCAGCATCACCACGCAGAATCTACTTATACCCTAATCAGCTATCTTTATATCGAGGAGCCAATTTTGCGTACCAGAAATGCTTTAATAGCATCGTCACGATATTGATATTTGACATATGCATAAAGCTTCACTCCTTGTTCAGTGGGAACATCCACCATTCTCATAGACTCGATATTCCCAAAGGACGAAAGTTTGTTGCGAACTTCGTCTCCTTTCAATGGCATATCTGTGTTACTGCTCGATATACATATGGTGCGATTGACGCGTGCTTGTTCACATCGGATCTTTCTGCCATCAAGAAGCGTTCCTGGTGCATTTTCAAGGGCTACTGTTGCATCATGTTGGCGCTAGAAGAATAACAATGTTGCATAAGTAGCAAACCAAGAAATTAGCAAGTCTGTGTGGATGTAATATTATCGGAACTTACCGCATATTGGACAAATGCATATGGTCGAGACATCCAATCTTTCAAAACCTTGACATGAAGTAGCCTGCCCCATTGACTAAAGTGTCGCCAAACAGACCGGTTGAGATCACGGTCAGACTTTTCCTTGGCCAGACTAGTGGATATCTCAAAATGAGTTGACATATTCGCATGTAATGTAACTTATATACCTTGCGACAAAGATGCATGCTGCAGGACTACCTCGAATATTCATATGATCTTCTTCACTCTTATCATCATGACCTGCAATGTCAGGAAGCGGATGACTTGGATTGCTGTGTTGCTCTAATGTTGATTGACCAGATAAAAGTGGTTTTAAATGTAAGGATGCATCTCAAGGCATGTTCATGCTTTAGCTTACCGCATCTCGAAGAACAGACAATATCACTAAGTGTCTCATCTTCTGAGGCGTGGAAGGTCTCTGACGATGGAGAAGAAAGAGTGGATAGCATTTCAGGAGGGGCCGAGGCATGTGAATCAACTTCGCTGTCGCAAGAGTTTGTTTCATAGTATTGTCTATTGCGACGCAGTACATGTTTTCTTCTCTTTGGATGATGTCTTCTTTTCCTTGTGCGCTCGTTATTTCGCGAGAATGTTGGCGACACTACACTTGATAACAGCATTATCCTGTAGAGACTCTATTTATAAACAATGTATTATAGTCTACTCTTTCTATGACAATTCCACTTACACTATCAATTATGCTCAGATGAAAAGAAGATGTCATTAGTTGCATTTTCTCAATTGATGTAATTTAACCATGCGCGGGATGAAAAAAAGCTGCACGGGGTACGAGATTTCAGAAAAGCTAAAAAGGGAACCTTTGTTGCACCCCTTCCCTTCACAAATCCACTTCATACCTGCAATTCGAGCTGACGGCGTTGTGTCGAGCGTGATAGTTGATTGCCTAACAAAGGGTATGTGCGTGATGTATACTCATCTTGTTTTATTTGGCACGTGATACCCATGTTCACAAATATAAAATAACACAGTCTGCATTTGACTGACTACAGCTTTTTTTCCTCTGTATGGAACCAACAGAAACGCACGTCGGTTGGGTTATATTTGAACTGGGTTATGCTCATGACCGTTATATCAACTTTGTACTATATCCGCAGCTAAATGCCATGTATGAATCAGTTTACTCTTACGTTCAAAGATTAAACATACTACTTGACATAGAAATAACGGGATTAGCTGCAAGGCGCGCTTGGTTGATGTATTGAAGTCTGATCTCCGGAACTTTCTAACACATGGTGGTATGTGTAAGATAATCGTGAGGGGAGTGCGGTGTGGTGCTTTGCAAGAAGAACCAGCATGGACTACAGACTTCACCAAGATCTTTATACGCGTAAATTGGCTTACATTCGATCGTGGGACAGAGTATTTTGGAGGAGACATTACACAAGTCCTGCAAGAAGCTCACGGTGACGAGGATCCACACAACAAGGTCAATCATGAGAGCATGGACTTGACGGATGAAGAGTAAAACTAGTGATCAGAATGATAAGAGAAGATCAGTTGTGACATGAATATGGGCAACACTATTGACTTGCATGCAGTATATTCTAAACAGTTTGCGTCATGAAACTTGCTGCTTACTTTATATTGTTTGAACATAAATACTGCTGGTCATTGTACTTTCTTACACTATATTGCGCGATAGCACTATGGTTACAGCAGAAGAAGGGCTCATTCAATCCTCAATTTATCAGTTGATGATTCAATACTATAGACAGATCTATGATGGATTTAACCAGGTCCCTAGAAGGCTAAACTTTGATGATATGCTGGATCAGAAGCAGCAACTCTTCCTAGATTATTGACTTTGTCATGTTTAAGAGGTAGTTCGGCAGTGGTGTCTGATTAGATGTTATTGTGATGGTCATTTCAAACATGGTCATGCTCCACCATAACTGAGATGGTCAAATGGAATGACAATCAAAGGTCTTCTTCCAGGTTGGCTGTTGTCGTTTAAGAGGATATAAAGCTTCAAAATTGTGATTGGCACTCATTTTCTTTACAGAGAGAATAAGACAATGCTTTAGTACATTCAATTCGTTCGTTATGACATGCTTACGAAGTCGACCATGCATAATTAACATGACGGCAACGGGATGTTAGCCACCTTTGTTAAGACCATACACTGTAAGTTGTAGCTTGAAAAGCATCTTGACAAGCGGAAGAGACAGTGCTGCCTATGATTCACCATTAGTCGATGTGACAATGATCCCGATGTTACACAAGAAAAGCTTAATCAACGAGCAAATGGATTTGATGTTGCTGGTCTGATTACCTATATATCATCTCCTTTTCTTGCAAAAATCACAATTCACACGCCCAAACACCTATAAACAAGACCAGTGTAATCAGTATCGTTATCACAGGTTTATTTGTCTAATGGATCTATCTGATATACCAATACCTTTCGGTAAGTGTCAGGATAGGTTATATGTGACTGTAGAAGTATATTGATCTCTGTACTAATCTCTGTACTGCCAGAGCTGTTAGAAGAGATAGTCAACCAAGTTGCTGACGAGGATCTTTTGCCCAAGGCTATCCTTGGATTCCCACTCATCAGAGATGAGCTGATAGAGTTTGGTGGCCCGGGAAGGGTCATGGACAACTTTCTGGTCCGTGAAGGAGACGATCCTGTCACCCTTTCCACACTTATCCCATATGTTCCTGTCGAGTGTGCCATTGCCAAAGGAATAGCCAGGGTGGACGAGGAATTCGTCAAGAAGATCGCCAAGGTGTGGGGAGTGGAGGTGGACAGTCCCATCATCTCTACCCAGGGACACATTTTGTCCATGCAACTAGGATGGAAATGGGGAGTGGAGAACATCAAAGCCGTCGATAAGATACCTAACCACAAGTTGCTGCTTCAAGAGTACTATGTGAAGAGTGGACAGTGGGAAAAGATAGATTGGAACCAGGCAGCACAGTTGGAGGCAAGTCTACTCGCCATACTCCCTGTTGACAAGAGGTCTCTAATTGGGGAATGGAAGAGATTGGTTCTGGACATTTCCGAGTGTCCCAGGAAACAGTTAGATCAGTTGGTTGAAAAGGTTGAAGGGGGTAATCTACGCCACGAGAAGATAATAGAGGCAATGATGGGATACGCCTCCCCTGAGAGAATCGCAGACTTTGCCCACCTCTCGAAAGCAACAGAATATGGCATCAAGAAACTGTTCTTCCTGAAGAGATACATGGATGGGCTCCATGCCCTGGGCACCCTCTCTGTTGATGAGCTGGATGCATACGAGTTGGTCATGGATCCGGATGAACACATACTGGGACACATAAACCATAATGTGTATACTATAACCCTGGATATATATGCTGCCCAACAGAGCGACTACGGGGCCCCATGGGATGATCCCGGACAGGAACTCATACCCGAATACTACTCGGAGGAGGCACTTCTCGACAAGATATCCAGATGGTTTAAGAGTGGAGAGATGAAAGGGATTATGGACGACAGTACTACCTTCATGATGGGATATAGAGACTGGGATAAGATATTCTTTCCACATCCTAAGACTTATATTGGAGACCAGAAAGGAACCAACGCCATCTTACTTGCATGGTGTTGGTGTGGATGTCCTGATAGTTGAGACAAGATCCAGGTCTAACCCCGTGACATCGTCGGGAGTGAGATTGGGTTGAGACTCTGTTGCTTTGGTAATGGCTTGAACCCTGAAATGGACAGGATAAAAGAACAACAAACAATGGGAGGATAATTCCTGTGAGATTGGTGATTTTTCTGAAGATAAAATGAATGATCGATCTTTCATATTTTTCACTATTAGAAACTGAGCTATTCAACTATGTGGAAAGTAATAGGATGATTAATAGAGATTGCATAGATGTATTGAGTAAGATAATGATGATAGAATAATAAGTGTGGTAAACGTCAATGTTCAATATAGGCCCAAGTGCCAAATTAGACATGCATGAAGCATCACTAGTATATACCGGGTATACACCGGGTAGATATATCCAGTGCACACATTGGATATAGGATGATAAGATATGACAATAGTGGTAATAATGATGCAATTAACCGATACAAACCAATGGGCATGGAAGTATATAAGTAGTGAATGGTATTGGTGATATAGGCACCAGTTTCAAGATACTTGCTTAATCTCTTTGTTATTTAATCCTTCGTGCCCTTCACAATAAGGTCTTACCAAGATGTTGGATCAAGATGTGAGAGGATCTGTATTGGCTTGGTTACTAAGAAGTGTTCTCGCTCTGTGTTATTGACCATTGATTAATACTGCCGCACCAGGAATCATGATCTAAGTGTATCTATCATGGATGACATTTTGTGATTCATCACTGCTAAACACGCTTCTTACAACTTTCATTATGCATTTCCAAAGAATGAAGCTTCCAAGTCGAGGTATCTTATTCCCTTTAGATTATTCAAACATTCATGTAACGCTAAATATCTCTACCTACACCATTCCTTGATGTCGTTCTGCATTTAGCAGAGTACCTATCATCCATTATGCATCTTGCTGTGGAACTATGATGATGAGCAGCCATTTTACCATTTCAATCCAACAATTGCCAGGTCCAGATTTTCCGACATCCACCCTGGCATCTTCCACGCTAGCATTTATAGCATTTCATGCTCTCATTTTCAGTACCTGTTACTATCTATCATCAAAATATCTATCCTCATTTTTGTAACCGACTTTTCTTCGTTCCCATTCGAAGGTAACGATGTTAGGTTGAAGGATCACTTTCACTGAACACCGATATTGCTTTGACCAACCATTTCTTAGTACCTATAGTGTGATGTAACGCATCATAGCCTTTTGTTTTCCACATTCATGTGGCAGATTCAGATTGAAAAATGCATCCGCTTAATACGTACAAAAGGTTGTCATCTGGAGTTAAAATTGGCATGGTGCAAACAAGAAGTCCACTAATCACATTTCTCCCCATTAACTACTTCTTACTGATGAGTTTGCACGCAGAAATCCCGAAAGATTGTATAAAACGTACATATATTTGATATATGATAATGTGTTGTTGTCTATACTGATGTGATCTAAGCCTTTTCTAATGCGCTTGGAGCGTTGACTGGTTGTGGAGAAGAACTGCATATGGAAGCTAAAAAGACCCAGGTAGCCTTGGAGACGGCAAGAAAGTAAAGCTTTGGCTCATACTGTAATCTCTATGTATGTAGCTCATTCTCTGGTCCGTCAACTTGGCCATGACGAGTCAGGCACTCTTTCGCATCTCACCACGGTTCTTCGGCCAATATCAACTGCATCGACCAACACAGCTTGTGAATGGGCAAACGATCAAGCAAGATAGCATACGGTCGCGTGTCCTTCTAAAGACTGTGCGTTCTATATTTCGTAAAAGCGCAATGTTAGATCTGCTTCAGCAGTGTCACCTCGACCAGTGTACCGATAAATCTCACCTTCAACTGAAGCTTGTGTCCTCTGACGGTATGTGTAAACTAAATGACAATGATATCCACATTACTGATCTGATAACGAGTCTCATACAGGTGCAACCAAGACCCACTCGTTATGGTATGGAGAAACAGATCCTGCAAAGGCATTGTACACCAAGGAAACACAGCATCGATTTTCAATTGATCCCGGTTACTTTATCGACTATCTTCAATATTTTCATCCTCGAGTGACCGATGTGGCCATTGAATGTACTCCTGATGCTGTCAAGTTGAAATCATATTGGAGTGAAGGAGTATCATCATGTAACGTTTAGCAATCTCTTTGCATCATTGGCATGTTACTGAGTAATATCACTATAGCAAATGATCGACCCATGTACAGTGAATTTACTATCAACAGCTGTGACTTTACGAGCTATATTATTCGAAGGAATGTCCAGTTGGCTTTTGGTTTGAAAGAATTCAAGGTAATATGACGATACCTAAGATGAATGCGCAATATCACACTGGCTAATTCGATACATTGAAGACTGCACTTAATTATGCGATGGAAACAAAGGGTCTTATATCTGCATACTTTGATGAACCTGGAAAGTAAGTTTACTTTGTAAATCACATAGTTATCGTGACTAATGAGACTTGACAGACCTATTGTCTTTACTGCTGAAATCCCTGGATCAATCATTGCAGACTTTGCATTAGTAACCAAAGCAGAAGAATCTGTGCCAACACAAGTCTCCGCTAATCACAGTGGCATCAGTTATGGCTCTCGAACAGCATACCGATAGTTATCCACTTTTCACCACCCACCGACATTCTCTTATATGTATATCCAACTAATTACATGGTACAATACTGGCTTTTTCTCTTCCCTTTATAAAAATTGCACATAGTAAATCCACATGAACATTACATTGAGTGATTACTGTTGAACGTGTGAAGGGACCAAGTGGGATATCTTCTCTTGTTTCAGTCACTATTTGCTTCCACAGCATCCTTGGACAGCAGCTTTTTTCCGGTTCTTGCGATGGCTACCCTTTGCTAGCTTGATGGATTCATTGTCTCCAAGTTCTGTGTCTTTGGTGATGCGTAGCTCTTCATGTATACATCAGTCCGCGAGATTTTTAATACCACCAATCTTTGTATACCCAAAACATACCAAACGTATTGTCATCCTTAGGTACACCTTGAACCACATTATGTCTTAATAACATGACGACTTGATCTGCCAGTTTCAATTTCTATAGTGGTGCAGAGTATCAGTGAGTTTTTTCTACCCTAACCATCAGTTCACAAGCAATATGTACCTCTTCCAAAACATCAACATTGGTCTCGTCTTTGTACTGCATAAACCGAGAATGTGTCTCCTTCTTAGCAGCTGTATGACAACTAAGTTAGTTAGCGTATCTCCCTCGGGTTTCAGGTAACAGCATGCCTTGGATCGCTCGAATGTCCCCTGGATAGAACCTGAATTACTACTCGGTCTTGTTTCGTTTCTCGTTAACCAATCTTAATGCAGGAATAAATACCTCCAAACACTTGACGTTGTGTACGCAATAGATTACGATAAGCTGCTATGGCAGCTTGCCGGGAAGGAGAAGCTGCTGAAGACATTATTCACTTGAAAAAGTAAGGAGGACGAGAGAAGAACAAGGAACTAGGGTAGAACAAATGTGTGACTTGTGGCATTTGCTGGATAATTGATTGATCGTCACATGACATTTGTTTCTCATTACCTTGGTCAGCATAACATGGTAGATCACCTGAACCTATGATCGGTAAGCGTTTTACAAGTGATATATAAGCGATTGTCGGCCATGGCTTCACGATTGATGAAATATGGCATGTTTTCATGAGAAGCAAATCAACAAGGCTTATATGATTTTTGAATTGCTAGGTATGTTACAAAGGTTGGTGATAGGCTCTACACTTGATCAATATCGTCATTAATGATGTTCTATTCTATTCTTCTATTGTATGGCTTTTCTGGGACACATCTATTGATCATGTTGCCATAGCTGGGTTGTCTAGCAACTGCACTAAATATTGGATAGTTATCTTAATCAACTAAAGAGCTCATTGACTTGTATAACTTGATATCAATAGAAGGTTTTCTCTTTTGGAGTGTTTTAATATAAGCATGGACAACGCTAAGGTATTTGAAAGAAAGAAGGTGATGATGGGGGATGTATTTGCTTTAACTTTAACTGCGCTCCGGGACGGTCGGGAAGCAAATACAATTTTGGTCTTGGTCTTTGTTCAAGTTTTTGACACCTTTTCTCTGGAACCAGATCGATGTTCGACGACGATCAAAACGTTGACTCAATCTTTGGAGTCTTTGACGGCCAAACCACCAATATCGACGACTTTGACGACCACGTTTCTGATGAAGAAGCTACGACTACTACTTCGACTACAAAGCGTCAACGAGACGAAGAATTGGAAGGAAAAGAGACGTTGAAACGACACCGCCTTGAAGACGTCCAAGCGATCGTTGCTGATACATTTGAGCAAGAGACTTCAAGAGAAGTTGCCAACATTGCTGGTCTTCAGAATGCTCCAGCTGCTGAAGGAGAACAGATAACTTTGAGCCACCAGGTAAATTGAAAAATTCGAAGGACCAAGTACAAGTTCTTATGTCAAATGTTTATCATATCAAGGTTCGCCATCAAGTTGCTGTTCCACCCAACTACAATTATGTTCCTATCTCTCAGCATGTTCCACCAAAAGATCCTGCTCGTGTTTATCCTTTTACGCTTGATCCTTTTCAACGAGTATCAGTCTCCTCCATCGAGAGAAACGAATCTGTCTTGGTTTCCGCTCACACTTCAGCTGGTAAAACTGTCGTCGCAGAGTATGCCATCGCTCATTGTCTCAAGAACAAACAACGTGTCATTTATACCTCTCCTATCAAGGTATTATCGCATCAAATTGTAGTACAAGACATATGCTGACATGATCTTTGTTAGGCATTGTCAAATCAAAAGTATCGAGAGTTCACTGAGGAGTTTGGTGATGTTGGATTGATGACAGGTGATGTCACCATCAATCCTCAAGCTTCCTGCCTTGTCATGACAACCGAGATTTTGCGATCGATGCTGTATCGTGGTTCAGAGATTGTGCGTGAAGTAGCATGGGTTGTATATGATGAAATCCATTACATGAGAGATTCAGGTAAGTGTCATGATAGATCTGATGACAATATACTAATATATTATCGTAGAACGTGGTGTTGTCTGGGAAGAATCCATTATTCTGCTTCCACATGCTGTTCGCTATGTCTTCTTGTCTGCCACTATTCCCAATGCTATGGAGTTTGCAGAATGGATTTGTAAGATCCATGAGCAACCTTGTCATGTCGTTTATACCGATTTTCGTCCTACTCCTTTGCAACACTACCTGTTTCCAGCTGGTGGAGATGGTATCCATTTGGTTGTGGATGAGAAGAGCCGTTTCAAGGAAGATAATTTTCAGCGTGCAATTGCTGCTTTATCTGATAAGCAAGGGGATGATCCATCTGGTATATCACGCAAAGGAAAGAAAGGAAAAGCCTACAAAGGTGGAGCGAATGATGGGCCATCTGATATATATCGTATCATCAAGATGGTCATGATGAAGAATTATCATCCAGTTATTGTCTTCAGCTTCTCAAAACGTGAATGCGAGTCGAATGCCATGCAGATGAGCAAACTGGATTTCAACGACGGTGAGACAATACCAGATGCCTGCAAAAGCTTCTTATACTAACAATGTACATTGTAGAGAATGAGCGTGATATGGTCAATCAAGTGTTCAACAATGCCATCTCGTCCTTGAGTGAAGATGACAGACAACTCAGTCAGATTCAGCAGCTTTTACCATTATTGCGTCGTGGCATCGGCATCCATCATGGTGGTCTATTACCGATTATGAAGGAAACGATCGAAGTTCTTTTCCAAGAGGGTTTACTCAAGATTCTTTTTGCCACTGAAACCTTCTCAATTGGTCTCAACATGCCTGCAAAGACTGTTGTGTTCACGAGCGTTAGAAAATATGATGGAAAATCACAAAGATGGGTAAGTAATCCGGTTAAGTGTTTTATTGATCCAATTGACTAATCCATTCATTGGTCAAAAGGTCTCCTCTGGTGAATACATTCAGATGTCAGGTCGTGCTGGAAGAAGAGGTTTGGACGAGCGTGGCGTTGTTATCATGATGATCGATGAAAAGATGGAGCCAGCCGTTGCAAAAGGAATGGTCAAGGTAACAAGCATATATTATATTTCATGTGCGCAGTACAGTTGACTAATGATATGCATAGGGTGAATCGGATCGCATGAATTCCGCGTTTCATCTCAGTTATAATATGGTGCTGAATCTTTTACGCGTGGAAGGTATCAGTCCAGAGTTCATGTTGGAGCGATGCTTCTATACTTTCCAAAATGATGCCAATATCCCACAATATGAGCGAGGTAAGGAAACTGGGGGAAAGGAAAAGCTCCACAAGATGAAAGTACTAATCATCTACCTTACTCAGAATTGTTATTGCTGGAGAAGGAGCGAGACTCTATGAAGATTGAACAAGAAGAGGAGATTCAAAGCTACTATGAAATTCGCAAACAGCTGGAGTCCTACAAGCAGGATGTGCGTGATGTGGTAAACCATCCTTCTTATTGTTTGCCATTTATGCAGCCAGGCCGTTTGGTTCGCATCAAACACCTTGACATGGATTTCGGCTGGGGAGCTGTAGTGAATTACTCTCGAGCCAAGTCACACAACAACAGAAATGATACAGATCCTGCTCCTCCCAAATATATTCTCGATGTCCTACTTTATTGTGATAAGAACAGTACGTTGTCCAAGGATGCCGAGGGAAAGACAATTGGTGTTACTCCAGCATTACCTGATGCAGATGGAACTCCACTGGTGAGTAGCAGATTAATTACATTGATGATATTGGGCTGGTATTCACTATCTTTATTTTAGGTTGTGCCAGTAGCATTGTCAGCCATTGAAGGTATAAGTCATGTGCGTTTGGTGCTCCCAAAGGAATTACGAAGCTCGGATGCTCGTAAATCGATCTACAGATCCATATTACAAGTCAAGAAGAAGTTTCCTGATGTGCCATTGCTGGATCCAGTTGAGAACATGAATATCAAAGATACAGCTTTCCAAAAGCTAATTGCTGTAAGTAAATCTCACTTGGCTTCGTCTATTATTTGTTATTCATTGGCTTTGTAGAAAATTGCAGCACTGGAAAAGAAACTCCAATCACATCCCTTACATGATACACCTGAACTTCCTGCTCTTTATGACGCCTACTCCACCAAGATGGATCTCAACAACAAGTGTAAAGCCATGAAACGCAAAATTGTCGAGGCCCAATCAATTGTGCAGCTGGATGAACTTAAAGCTCGTAAGCGAGTGATGCGAAGGTAAAATGATTATTTGGTTGAAAGTGATAGATATCTTACCAACGTTTCAATGTTAGGCTTGGATTCACTTCTTCGTCGGATGTTGTTGAAATGAAAGGTCGTGTAGCATGCGAAATTAGCACAGGAGATGAGTTACTGTTGACAGAAATGGTTTTCCAGAACGTCTTCAATGACCTAACTGTTGAACAGACAGTATCACTCCTCAGCTGTTTCGTATTCGATGAGCGAGTAGAGAATCCTGCACGCATGCAAGAAGAATTATCAGGGCCATTACGACTTATGCAAGAGACAGCTCGACGCATTGCAAAGGTGGCTAAAGAATGCAAGATGAACATTGATGAAGAGGAATACGTGAAAAAGTTCAAGCCCGAGTTGATGGATGTGGTATACGCATGGTGTCAAGGCGCAAAGTTCTCACAAATATGCAAAATGACTGAGGTATATGAAGGTTCATTGATTCGTATCTTTCGACGACTTGAGGAGCTATTGAGACAAATGTGTTCTGCTGCAAGAAGTATCGGTAACACTGATCTGGAGAACAAGTTTTCAGAAGGCATCAACAAGATCCATAGAGATATCATTTTCGCTGCATCGCTGTATCTGTAATTTAGTCATTTCATTCATCTTATAACACCTGAGAAACATAGTACTTGTATTGTCATCAATTATGAAGCTTATAATGTATCTTTCAATGTGTGAAGTGATGATGGTTTTATTTACTCAAAAGTCTTAAGCAACATATGAATACTAAAGAACTACTCGGTCATACTTGACTTGGATTTACGCATGGGGGGATGGGTCCATGATTCATCTGTGATTTGTACTTCACGTGCCTTGGCTTTCTTCTTCTTTAGCTTGCTCACTGGTATGGTCTTGGCAGTCTTTGAGGGTCTGGTAGTCTCCTTTGTTGAATTTCTTGCCACGGTTGCTTCAGATGCTGATCCTGTTGCCTTGGATATAGTGTTCTCGCTCATTTTAGCTGCAATAGCTTGATCACGAGCCTGTTCAGTGCGCCGAATGTCATCGATTTGGGAAAGGTATTGAAGCTTGACATTCTTTAGCGTTTCAGCACGTCGCTGAAGTTGATTAGCATTGGTAGTCAATGATGCCATCGTGGACCGGAGAGATAGCAGCTTTGTGTAATACTTTGATATCCTAGCCATCTTCGCTTCATTAGCATGTCTAGCTTAGTGGACTTGTTTTCATCACAAACATCTCTTCCAATAAACGTACTGTGTCTTTTACTTTTAAAAGCTCTTCCTCATTTCGGCTGTTTACGTGAACGGCTTCAGCGAGTAATTGTGCTAGGGCAAGCTGCTCATTGCTATAGAGTTGCTTGAGTGACAGATTCTTTGCCAGTTGTCAAGTACACCATACCACAGCTGTGTTAGTTGGGACTCGAGTCGTTTTATGGTGCTGATTACTTCAGACGACACACATTCCGAGAGTACTGTTTCGTAAGCCACGTGAGCCATAGTCAAGCATGGAGGATGCAGTAAGAAGGACGAATTCGCTGAGCTCAAAAACGAACTGCCAGGCATTGCAAATGACACGTGTTCGATATAGTACTTCTCTTGCATGAATGCCTGCTGTTGGGGGTTGGTTACAGGGTAGTCACTTGGCATCTAATATAGGCTATCTATTTCCAGTCCATGGTTGTATGGGTGATATTAAACACTGAGAAATGTTCGTGATGCATTAGATAGCTTAGAAGAACCATTCTTATGTTAGACCCTTTTACTACGACTCACCAAAGTTCCCACACATATTCTTCTTCTGGCTATTCGTATCAGTCCTACTATGCATAATCCATCACATGTAGTCCTTCCTGTTTCATTGAAAACTTTTGTTATTATCTTGTTGTAATGATGTTATACTATGATACGGACTAATGCTAATGTTCATTGGGACGTGAATATCATACTACTAGCATCCTGACGAGAAGAACGCTAATGATCTCTACATATACAGCCAGATGCACCGTCTCATTTCTTCTTGAAAAAGCTTGTCAAAGGCTTCATTCCTCGGGTATTCACTTTTGCTAGGCTTCTTGGTGTTTCAGGTTTCTTTGGCGTGTTCTCATTCTCCTGAGCTTTTGGCATGGAAGGTGATGCTTTGAAGTAAGATGCTGTATTATCCACGAAATAGCTTGCAATGTCAGTTGTCTCCTCCTTTATCTCTTCGATACTATAAAAAGATACCAGTATTAGATCACAAACAATAGTACATGGCAATTGTTTTTTCTTTTGTACCCTAGATGCTGTAATAATGCCTTGAGCTGTGATTCTGATATATATTTAGCCAAGAGATACACTGCTTCTTGCCGATAGACGTCTAGAAATAGAGCAATTAAGTAAACATCAGGTAGATCAAAGGTTGGTATCAAGTCCCACGAAAAAATATACCTTGTTTCTGATCTTCTTTTATATCGTCAGTCACAAGGGATGGGATTGCAGGCAGTAGGCGTTCCATCTTTTTCACGAGCCACACCAATACTTTGTCGTCGTCAAGGCGATATGCTCGCAACTCTGGGGTGACGTCTAGATTTTACATCAGTTTCAGTGAATTGGATTCAATCGAGTCACTTACCACGAGTATCACAGATATGGGCCAATTGTGCCTCGAAATTAGCTAGATCTAATAACTTCTGGTGCTGCATGTCTTGTTCAGAACCAAAGATGTCATCAATGGTGCGGAATTTGCCCTGGGACTTGAAATTGGATGTTAGGATGATGAAAAATAGCAGAGACGATTCTACGTACCTGCTCACGTGCACGATGTAAGATTGGAAGAGCAATAAATAGAGGATCGATAGGAGAAATGAACTGTATTGATCCATCTAATGCATGTCAGTATTAGTTGCGTGATTCCCTTATACTTCTTGGTGAACAAGTTACCTTTGTGCAACTGATTATCAATGAGCCAGCAAGCTTTTCGGCCTGGACCAACCACCTTCTGTAATTCATATAGCACACCACGCTCAGCGTCGCGTAGATACAAGGTAGGTTTCCCTAAAAGACCATGACGTACTGGTGGATCAGCTGTCGCAAGTTCGAGTTACGTTAGATCAGGCAGTACCTGTGCGAGGACAAGCCAGCTGGATCGGTATCAGCCGTTCTACGTCTACAATGTGCATTCAATAACTTGCATTTCCAAAAACAAGCACGGCAGCTGTTACTACCAGCATGCTCACAGTACCGTCATTGTTGGTGCGCGAAAACGCCACTAGCGATCTATTGAAAGTCAAAGACATAGACGCTTAAAGTCTGTTTGCGGCAATTCTTAAAGTTCTGACAATCCCAGCTAGAGTGCTTTGCGTCTGAAATACAATTAGACATGATGGGACAACAGCAGGAAGTATGAATTTGATCATGTCGATAAGAATACCAAGAGCAATCATATCTTTGAGCAAAGGCGTTTCATAACCATGGATGATATGGAATAGAGTGAAGGAAAGGCAGCACTTATAATTACTGTAGGTAGTCAAGCACTTACTCCCATGATTTGTATTTCACTGGATGAATACATAGATCGTATACATTTATTATCCCCTGTTAGCATACTACATTCACATTGTTTCAAGTCATATACAATAATACTTACTGTAATCAACACACGACAGCTTTTGGTTATAGATACATGTGTCATTGGGATGGGATTGTCGGCCGATAACGTAAATCACGAGGACGTTGTCGAGAAACAAGAGTTGAAAGGGCACATGATTCAAGAGGAAAAGGGATTTAGGTTTGACTGATGACATTGAGAAGGATACTCTGTCAGCTGCATATACCGGAATGATCAACAAGTGATGCGGATGATGGCATAGCGTCAATGATCGACATGATTCAGGGTCTGTGCGCAACACATTTCATTTTTTCAATAATCCAAACCCGAATATCCCAATAACGAACCACACAGCACAAAACCAATAGTCTTACAAAATCATCCTTTTCATCATTCAATATGATCAAATGTAATAGTGACAACATTAAAGTATGACGTGTTGTTTATCTGAAGGCAGTTGTACTATGCTAAGTGGTGAATGGATTTGACATGCTAATCAAGTAGAGATATCCGCTGGTGTAGGCTCACTCTCTGATGGCGCTCTATTCGAAAGGGATAATCAATATGATGATTGGCTTCTTTCCAGCGAGTATCATTGTTGCTTACCAAGCTAACTATGCTGCTGTTGCATAAGTTAATCAGTTGTTGATCCTGATCCAAAGACGACATCAACAGATGGGTCACTTGCTGATTTGTCTGATAGAAAGCTTACTGGAGAAGAAACGAATTATCAACTTGGTGACACAGTATAAAAAGTGTATCCTTACCAGTGTGCATGGCCGATAAAACAAAGCGATATTGTCAAACTATGAAGACGAGATGATTAATGATTGATATCAAAGAGAGCTCAATGATACGTTGATGGTGTTGTATCCCATGTACCCTATAGCATAATAATATCAGCATTATTATCGTCGTCGGCTGCTCAAACTTATACTTACAAGCCAATCCTGCTGCTGGCCAATGCGATGTGTAACAGATATTCCAGAGTGATGTTGATTGGAGTCAAAGAGAGCGATCGTGCCAACTATTTGTGTCTGTCTGGAAGAATAATCACGCCAAGATAAGCATCAATCTCATCAAGGAGCCCGTGCCTACTGTTGACATGCTTGCAGCAGCGAATAAACCATTTTCCAGTGATTGCTGATTGATCCAGTCTTGTACTGAGAGTGATTCATATCAATGCCATCTTCATCAATACCATGCTCGTACATATCCCAATTGATCTCGTGCTTACCATTGTGAATGTCTTGAACATAATGTAAAAGTTGTTGTATCAATAACCAATAAGATCAAGTTGCTGTTGTATGTGATATTCGTCACCATTGTGATTGATTTGAAAGACATCCCTGATGATATTGTTGACACAAATGATAGCTCACATGGCAATTCCACTAAAAAGATTCTAATGTTAATACCACACGTTTCCTCATCCATTTTCCTTCATGTTACTACCTTGATAGCAATGTTCATCACGCATTGTTGAAGTTGATGCTTTGTGTGCTCATTGTGCTTGTCAATCATTGAAATGTGATCTAATCTTTCGACAAACTCTCAGTCAATATCATCTTGGATAGCTCAAGTATTGCCACATGTTCGCATAGCATCTAGTCTTGAAGCTCATACCTGTCATCTCGTCCTTTATTCTCCCTTCTGGTTTGAACGTCAAGTTGTATCCGTGTGATCTTGCCATGCTTGTTGCATACATTCGTGTCTGTTATTAGTTGCTCACATAGGAAAATGCTGCGCTTCACGAAACCAGTGGTAGCTGCTGAAGTTAACCTTGCGTCGAAGAAAGGCGTATGTTGTAAAAGGAGTAACTAAGGTGCCGACACTCCATTCACTTGTCATACAGTCAGATCGTATTCCACCGAGCTGAATGCTGGATTGACAAGCTGGCACAAGGCAGATCCACTGTATACAAGTTGCCGATTGGCGTAGCTGGTAAAGTTGACCAAGTGGAGAAGCGTAATGGAAGAGAGAAAGTAAACTGGCAGCGGAGAAGCAGAAGATGGATCCCAGGTCCAAGCCAATTTAACTCGCCGATTCATGCAGCTGTTGTAGAGAGATCAACATCCGCGTTTCTTGACACTACACAGTCTCTTAGACTTGTCTACCACATCCATTATTTGCACCAGCAGTTGGTACTTGCTGCACTGTCCTTTAAGCATCTTATACTTATCAGCAACTTGACACAGATACCCTTTAAATGAACAGCAGATGAATAAGGGAGCCATTATATCCCCCCCCATGGGAAGTCAGATGTGTCAACAATACAGGTAGCTTTTAATTGCTGATATCAATGTAGCATTGGTTCCTTCTGCTGGAATGTTCAAATAAACACGTATATCACTTTAATGCCTAAAGTAATAGTCTGACAATGACAATATCTTTGTAATGACAAGTGATAGATAACTCTGAAGCAGATGCATGTCACAGCAGCCATTTGGGCACTACTTTGGCTATGTGATTGGACAATCATCATACCTGGACATGTTGACATGAAGAACCAGACTTGATCCTACAGTAAAACCTCATCATCATTACATCATCCCAATCAATCCTTATCACTATTCTTTATTGTGTGCACAGAGATTCCCCACGCCCACCATTCACAAATAAAAGGGATGTTGTCACGCTTTGTCGTCTTCCACACATCTCTTTCCTTCATCCCATCTCTTGGTTGATTGTCATCCTATTTGACTCTTGCAATAAGGTAAGTCTCATCAGCTTTTTAAGAGCGATCGATGGACAACATACTCATCTCTTTTGATGTAGCTCCCTCTCGTGATGCATATGCCAAGGTGGATTTGACTGCTATCGTCTTTATTGGAAATGATATTGGTCCAGTCTATGTGGGGTTGATATAACGGCTTCCGTACAAACAGCCAACTCGATGCACTTAAGTCGTATTTGGGGGACATTGATCGACCAATTTCAAAGATATCATCGTCCACATATCAGTTCGGATGCCACTCGTGCCAAGAAGTACATATGCGGATGCTGGTGAAGCGTACTGTATTCAAACAAACGCAAATATAATGAAATGATGGAGGATACTGATGGCAGGCAAATGAGTAACACATGAGTACAAAAGCATCAAGAGCTAACTTTCTTCTCCAGGATAACTCCTATGGAAGATCCACCTGATAGGAACCCGTTATATCCCCACCATGGGAGCCAGATGGTGCATCATGTTGCCAACAGTACAGGGAATTTATCTGTTTATACATTCTATCAATGCATCATCCACAAACAAATATTTTATCACATAATGTCCCCACGCCCACCATTCACAAATAAAAGGGATGTTGTCACGCTTTGTCATCTTCCACACATGTCTTTCCTTTGTACAATCTCTTTATTGATTGTCATCCTGTTTGATTCTTGTAATAAGGTAAGTGTAATCATCTTCCTATAAGTGATCAATGGACAACATATTCATTTCTTTTGATGTAGCTTCCTCTCGCGATGCATTTGCCAAGGTGGATTTGATTCCCATCGTCTTTATTGGTCCAGTCTATATGGGGATGATATAACGGCTTTCACCAATTGTGCATTGCTTGATGAAGACAGGGCGCGCATTAGTGAATTGTGTAAGCGGCAGCTGCATATGAAAAGGAATTTGTAACTTATGGAATCCTAATTGCTGGTAAAGACATTTTATTCCACTTACCGTGCTTATCGCTAAAGTTCGACTACGACTACTATTACATAGGCTCCCACATTGAATTGACATGCATGGTCTTTAACAAGGGTCGCTATACGTACAGCTTATTGAAAACATTGACATTACCTACGATGAAGTCGACATACGGATTCATGGAAGAGATCATGCAGGTAGTGACCAGCTGGAAGGTAATTCGATCTGTCGCACCATGTGACGAGTGGATGGAGTGACTGAACTT
Source organism: Lichtheimia ramosa (assembly GCA_008728235.1). Taxonomy (NCBI): domain Eukaryota; kingdom Fungi; phylum Mucoromycota; class Mucoromycetes; order Mucorales; family Lichtheimiaceae; genus Lichtheimia; species Lichtheimia ramosa. The sequence continues at coordinate 2,737,650 of CP031828.1, read as the reverse complement.
TGCTGTGGGATGCAATGATGGAATCATTATCCACGAACAAGTCCGAAGCGCCATACATATTTCAAGACTACAAGGATCAATTACAACCAACATTATCATTTGTAAAGTGAAAGTCATGTACATAGTTCCTCGTTATCATTGAGCACACTTTAAATAAACTGACATGATCATGTGCAAGAAAACTGCAACAAGTACCTGAAACGTATATTGGCTGCTGTGGCTCTCCATTAGCAAAATCAAACATTGTATTTGATACTACCCCTTTTTATGCTTTAAAACGCAAACCACTGTAAATGCAATAATCACGAGGAGCTGTCACCTTTTCAAATGGGTGCCTGCAGGCTTGTTAGCAACTTCCGATTTTCGCGGTACGACACCGGACGTTGCTCCGAACTGTTCCTCTCTTGTCCTCCTGCAGCCTTTTGTGTTTCTTCCCTTTATTCAATACTATATTATCTCTCGTATACACACTTTTTAAAAAAGTTCTGCCTGCAAAAGGTTTGAGTGGATACAAAGTACTTTATGCAGTTTATTTTGACACAAAGTCTTTTCCCATCATAGTTATAAATGTCAGGGAACAACATCAAGGTAGTTTGTCGCTTCCGACCACAGAACAAGCTTGAAATCAAAGAAGGCGGACAGCCCATCATTGACATTGACGAAGAAGGCACTTCTGTCAAGTTGAATGTAAGTTTCTCCTTCTTGTTCCTATTATGCCGCGACATGTTTCACTTATTCACTCACCGTAGGGAAAAGACGTAAAGCAAACATATGCATTTGATAAGGTCTTTGGCTCGAATACACGACAAGAAGACATATTCAACTATTCGATCAAATCCATTGTCGATGGTAAGGAAAACTTTTATGTAACATGCAAAGGTATTAAGTATCTTATGTTGTAGATGTTGTGTCTGGTTATAATGGTACCGTCTTTGCCTATGGACAAACTGGTTCCGGTAAAACATATACAATGATGGTATGATATTATAAGAAACATCATTTATTTGTACTCAAGAGTGATTTCTATAATTGGATAGGGATCAGATATCGATGATCATGAAAACAAAGGCATTATCCCACGTATTGTCGAGCAGATATTTACCAGCATCATGGAATCACCACCAAACATGGAGTTTACAGTCAAGGTCTCCTACATGGAAATCTACATGGAGAAAGTGCGAGACTTGTTGAATCGTATGTTACTATTTATTCCTATGTGAACTGCATGTACTGATCATTGATATAGCCCAGCATGACAATCTACCAATCCATGAAGACAAAGTCAAAGGTGTCTATGTGAAAGGTGTCCTTGAAGTGTATGTTTCTTCTACCGAGGAAGTCTATGAAGTCATGCGACGTGGTAGCAACAATCGTGTTGTAGCATATACAAGTAAGTTACTTTTCTACCTTACATGATATCAAGCTTACACACTTTTCTTATAGACATGAATGCTGAAAGTTCTCGAAGTCATTCACTTGTAATGATTACAATTACTCAAAAGAACGTGGATACGGGTGCTGCCAAGAGTGGAAAGCTTTATTTGGTGGATCTTGCTGGTTCTGAAAAAGTGGGCAAGACTGGTGCTTCTGGACAAACGCTTGAAGAAGCCAAGAAGATCAACAAGTCTCTTACTGCACTTGGCATGGTTATCAACGCACTTACTGATGGAAAGGTACATAAACATCCCTGATCATTGTAGCATACAAAAGAGATCTTACATTTACATCTATATATATAGTCGAGCCATATTCCATATCGTGATTCCAAATTGACGCGTATTTTACAAGAATCTCTTGGTGGCAATTCACGTACAACACTTATCATCAATTGTTCGCCATCCTCTTACAACGAAGCAGAGACTGTATCAACATTGCGTTTTGGTGTGCGTGCCAAGACAATCAAGAACAAAGCCAAGGTCAACGCTGATCTATCACCTGCCGAATTGAAGGCTTTGCTCAAGAAAGTCAAGAGTGATACTGTGTCTTATCAACAGTATATCTCTGCTCTTGAAGGTGAAATTACAGTATGGCGCTCAGGTGGCAAGGTTCCCGAAGCACAATGGGCATCACCAGATAAGAAGAGTAGTGTACCTATACCAGCAGCTCGTGCTATCACTGATGCTACAGCAACCGATCCTACATCTTCTTCTCGTCCTTCAACTCCAGCACCTGCAGCCTTGGATCCAAGTGAACGTGAAGAACTCGTGAAACGTGAGCAGGAGCTTGTTGAACAGATTTCAGAGAAAGAAGCAGAGCTTGCAAGTCGTGAGAAGCAGCTACAAGATATGCAAAATGAATTGAATCAACTAAAAGAGCACGACAAAAAGTACAGCTTAGAGAATCAGCAGATGACCAGTGAACTCAGCGAAGTGAAGATGCAATTGGAGAAAGTGACATATGAGAACAAAGAGAGCACAATCAATGTGGATTCGCTCAAGGAAGCAAACCAAGAGTTGGATATGGAGCTCCAAGAGCTTCGAAAGACTTTGGCCCAAGTTCGAGATGCGAACAAGGTGGACAATGAGGAACAAGCCGAAAAACAAGAGCCAGTAAGCATCTTTATATGAAAAGTCAACACGAATACTGATGTGAGTTATTTAAACATAGTCATCTACAGACAATACCACAAAGACACTTGTCGATGATGACGACATTGAAGAGTATACCATGTCACCAGAGCAACTGGCTGTGCTGCGACAAGAGCTTTCTGAATGCAAGGCTGTGGTAGAGAAGCATCAGGAGACTATTCACAATCTGAACCGGGATAAGGAAGGACTTGCAACCAAGAGCAGTGAACTCGAGCGCCGATTGATGACACTAGAGAGTGAATATGAAGAGCTTTTGGACAAGACAATTGCGGATGAAGAGCATGATGCAAACATTGAAGATACAATTGCTGAACTCAAGGTAATTAGTATGCTTATTCATTCTTATATTGGTTGATCAACCTAGGTATACTGAATCCATCTACTTAGGCTAAGCTTGAATCTCAGTACTTGGCAAAGAAAGAGATGCAAGAGCGGGAGATCAATGATTTGCGTCAAGAGCTTGAGCAAAAGACAGCTGAGGAGGACAAGCTATCATCTGCAATGAAAGAGCTTCAACAAGTGCATGATGATTTGCAAGCTGCAATTATGAAACGCAAGGCAGCAGTAGAATCAACTCCTTCGACTGCATCGACTGAAGATAAAGAAAAGGATTTGGAGCGGATGCGTAAATCTATGGCACAACAGCTGGCTGACTTTGAAGTAATGAAGAAAGCTCTCATGCGTGATCTGCAAAGCCGATGTGAAAGAGTGGTGGAACTCGAGATCTCCTTGGATGAGACACGTGAGCAGTACAATACTGTTCTCAGAGCTACCAACAACAAGGCACAACAAAAAAAGATGGCTTTCTTAGAACGTAACCTGGAGCAGTTGACCAATGTTCAGCGTCAGTTGGTGGAGCAAAACACACAGTTGAAGCGCGAGGCAGCATTGGCTGATCGTAAGCTATCCGCCAGAAATGAACGTATCCAAAATCTAGAGGATTTGTTGCAAGAAGCTAAACAGCGACTACTCACGCAGAATGAAAAGTAAGAGTCTATGCGCAGAATACGTAAAGTCATCCTTTATTTATATCATTATGTCTAGGTTTGATCAGCAACTTCATACAGTGCGTGAACGCTTGGAGCAGGCCAGGTCAGCCAAATCACAAAATGGGATGGCCTTAAACTTTGGACGAATTGCGAAACCATTGCGAGGACGTGGAGCGGCTGTGGAAGATGAATTAACACCTGCTGCAGCAACATCGGCCACTACAACACGTGACAAGCGATCCTCTTGGATTCCTTCGTTTCGATGATCAATAAACAGCCCACCCACCCCATATGAATGTAATTCATCGTTCCTTTGACTATATATCTACTACATCTGCATCCATATATATCCATCTTTTGCCATCTATGAATGTTTATCAATATGTATTTGCATCCCGTGGTTCGTGTTAGCTGATGTTACAGCGACAAATGCTTTAATACAGACTCACTTTGGCTTGCAAACTTTCGAATCTCATCCATTGCTTTTGTGTAATGTTTATATTCACTGTGTGTGTAACACGCTTTGCTTTTTTGGTCCAATTGCGTGAAAGGTGCATACTGTAACAGTGTATTTAAAGTGCTGCGATAAAAGAGGAAGAGAAGGGGTTGACTGATTTGCTGCCTTGAGCGAAAGCCTTTTGCAAGGTCCCGGTTCATTGTGCAACATCATTGATGATTGATATACAGAGGTTGATATTGATATGTAGATACCTAAGACCAAGAATGCATTGTCATCCGATGTTTATTGATTTAGTAGTAAGATGAATGGCGGCAGTAGCATAATGGTATGCAGCAATTCAATCATATGCTATACTTGTTCACAGAAACATTTCATTGGGTTAGTCATTTGGGTAATTGGTCATTGCTATTACTCTGTCATTGTGCAAAAATTACAATGCGTGGTATCTCGTAGTGATATAGAATAGAGTCATTATCGTTGAAAGTAATGGCAAAATGACTGATGAATCAAAAAGTCCGCTACGACTTGCGTTGCTCGTATGAGGACCCACTTTGGCGCAGTGTACTGAACATTGGAAAGCCATGCTATTTGGGTTAGTGGCAACATTCTCGTCCGGGCATAACTGGAATTGATTTGGTGTCATATAGCAATATCCCAATTGCCGAGGTGCCATGAAAGAAGGAAATTGGCCATTCAGCTGGTTGTAGTTAAGCGTCAAGAACTCCAGGTTGGCAAGCTGTCCAAGCTCATCAGGAATTGTCCCAGTCAATGCATTATGTCCAAGCATGCTATTTCAAGTAATGTCAGTCTCCGCTATCCCATATCCAAGAAGAAGAAAAAGATACTTGCAGCTTGTTAACTTTTTGCAATCTTGCAATTTGAGGAGAGATTTTCCCAGTGAGCCTATTATTCGAAAGATCTCTGATTTGGTTCAGTAAGACTACTTTTAGAAGAATACTATGGTACTTACAAGTATTGCAGATTCTCAAGCCTATATATTGATTCAGGAATGCTTCCATTGAGCATCTGATGTGATAGTAGCCTACAAATGATAATGTCAATCTTATTCCATATAGCTTAAACATGTCTTACAGGCTCGTGAGTGCTGTCATATTGCCAATGCCATCCGGGATATTTCCGAGCATATGATTTCCTTTCAGATTACTAAAACATACATCACAGTGATTAGACTACCCGACTGGCTCCTTTGAACTTTGTAGATGATTGATCTTACAATGTATGTAATGCTGTCAAGCTGCCGATTGACTGAGGGAGCATACCACCTAAGGCGTTGTTATCAAGCGCTCTATTATAAATGTGTATCAGAGTTAGATGCTATCGATATTCTTGTACTAAAATCAAATACACTTACAAGTTTTCTAGACTGGACAACCTTATGAGAGATGCAGGAAAGTTTCCAGTAATGTTGTTGTTGCTAAGGTATATGTCTGAGCCACTAAAAATGAGCCAAAGAAGGATGTGATGTTGTTATAGGATATTACCTTTCAATGACGCAAGGTTAGCCCATGAATCGGGAACCCCACCAGAGAAAGAGTTATTTTTGAAATGGCTACAAGAAAGATCGAACCATGATGATTAAGCACGTTGATATCAGCATTATCATTGGGCTTACATGCTTGTTAATGCAGGCATAGATCCGAAATTGGGTAGACTGCCACTTAGATGATTGAAATCGAGCTTCAGATATCGAAGAAATTCCATGCTTAGCAATGTCGAAGGAAGTGCACCAGAGATTTGGTTGTTGCTCAAGTCACTAAGAATATTGCGTTATTGTACTGTTATGCGCTGCTGGCATAAAATCCCGCTGGGATGATTGATGCCAAATGAAGGGAGATATGGGGTTAATCCCTTACAGATTCGCTAATTGAGGAAACTTATCGAATACATTTGGGAGTGAGCCAACAAGATTGTTGCCGTGAAGGTCACTATGTGAAGTTTGGTTGAGAAAAGTCAATCAAGAATCAAAAATCAGACAGACATTTCTTTGTTTGTCGTACATTTTAGTAACAGCACCATGTAGACATGTAACGCCATACCAGCCGTCGCAGCAACTTGTCATATTGCCGTTGGACCATCCAGTTGAGACAACCCAAGACTTGCCGTTCAATCCACTATATAGCTGCTTGAGCGCTGTACATGTTGACTCACTGACATTGACTTTTGGTGGAAGTGTAGACTGATTATTCACAACCGGTATATTATCTTGGTCTGATAAAGAAGGATTTGATGAGATATCATTGTCATCACCTTTATCAGCTTGAACCATATCGCCAACAGGTGTAGATTGGGGCTGCATTGACTTGTCGGATGGCGTGGACGAGTCGGATGATGTTGATTGGTCGGTGTTTTGCAAAGTAGCCCCTGGCTCAGGTACATTAGATGCATCATCATCCGTTGTATCCGATGAGCTGCTGCTGCTTGATTCTTGGTTGGTATTTTTGGTAGAAACTAATTGATCATTGTCTTCATAACTATCTTTTTGTTCATTGTCAATTGAAGATATTTCTGGCTCTTGTGTAATAGAGCCTTCATCCTCAGCGTCGGTATCTAACCCGTGTTCGTTAATCCATTATGGCATATGAGTTTCTGGTTTCCTCCGCTGTACCTTCTTGAGCTATGACTGTACATGCCAACAGCCATAAGAACAAGAGTATAAGATTAATGCGATGTTGCAACAGCATTATGGCTGAATATATTCAATGGGGACAAAGTGTAATTGATTATATCAAGGAGAAAAGGAGTTGTGAAGAAGAGGAAAGAAAGAGCTCACGGATCTGTCAGGTCAAGGCAAGGTTTTTGTGAAACCAAGGAGAGGTGATACTGAGAGGAATCAAGGCACGTGTCTCTATTTTTGGCCCGTGTAACTCTGTCCATGCTTAGATAGATAGCCAGCCTTTCTTGCTGCTTCCTTTCTTTTTCTTTCTTAACTTCTCAATCACCATTTTGCAATGTCAAATCTTCAACTACGCATAAGTGTTGTCGGTGCACGTAACCTTGCAGCAGCGTAAGTGATGATAAGCTGAATACTATATCTTTTGTTTTCCCCAAAACACTAAACAAAGCTTAAATAACACTATTATGGCGGCTTGTAGTGATAAGACTGGTCTCTCGGATCCATATGCAGTAGTCCGTGTCAAGTATGTCGAAGAGTATATGATCAATTTGGATTAGGAACTCAATCTAGTCATCTTATCAGTGACAAAAAGTACACAACCAAAGTCATCAAGCAAACTCTTGACCCCAGGTGGGACTACGAGTTTGATATTACTGTTGATCCACAGCGTCTTCCTCGATTTTTCAATGTTACTGTTTGGGACAAGGATACTTTTGGACGTGATTTTCTTGGTGAAGTAACCATACCCTTCAAGAACTGCTTTGACAGAAACAACAATGACATTTCAGGAGGTATTCCCCGCCATTACAGCGACCCTGCCAATTTGCCTCAGTGGTATACTCTTGGAAAACGGGCTGAAAAGAACAACGTCTCGGGTGAAATACAGCTCAAATTTGGTTTTATTGAGAAACACATTCGGGATCCCCAACAGTGAGTTGACACATGTGCATTAAGGATAAGAGAACTTGCTACTAACCGTATGCGTATTAGATACATTGACGCATGGAATCAAATCACTGGTTTGGACATAGAAATCAGTAGTTCGACTTGATCTTCTACCATCTCTTGCCCATTATACATACAATCATCGAAGATACCATACTTCCAATTAGCATGATTTGGTATTCAATAGACAATAAAATCTTGTAAAGCAAAGTACATTGTGTTTTTATGTAGCTATATGACTATCTAACCCACTTTTCTCGATTCTTTTCTGGTGACCATCTCTTCATTATTAACTCTCGTATCTCAAAATCCGATAGGCAACTTGGATGGGTAGTTGAAGTAGGAGTCTTGACATAGCATAGAATCAGTGTCTTGTTCACTTGACTACAAACTCGTGCCAGCTGATGAAGTGTTTGCCAATCGTATGACTTGTTAGGATGCATAATCTTGACAGCGAAATCTCCGTGCGTATGTCTAGGACCTGAACGATAAAGAACTACGCACACGTGATTTAAGAACATCCATCATCCTGACTTGTATGTTTCAACATACCATAATCCACGCCAAACTTGGTTCCTTGCTTTGGTGCCCAGGCAAGAGTACGATAGTAATGGTAGACAGCATAATAGGTGGCAAACTCTGGAACACACTGGCTAAATCGCATCCAGCAATCGTCCACTGAAAGTTGTCTCTACAAAAAAGAGAGTCAATGCAAACGCACTTTGCAAGATGCTGAATCACATTATACCAGTTGACAACAGGGATCATCGATTTGGATTGCATCCAAAGCATACAATAGATAAAACGCTTCGTATAAATCTAGCCGGTACTCTTCAAAGTCGCATTCACCTGTTGCCTCTAGCACCTGATTTGCTCTTTTCACATCGCTCTCGTCTTGTTGTATTCCACGTCGTTGCCGTCGTCGTTCAACAGTCAACTGCTCAAGAAACTGGGTTTCGTTGCCATGGGTTGTAGTTTGTGCTGTAATGGTGTCGCATTAGTTGCTTTGCTTGTAGTGGAATCGTAACAGTGTTTATATTGACCTGCTAGAGCTCGTGTTCGTTTAAGCCATGTGGGATCACTACGCGAAAGAGCGCCTTTGCCAAAAGTACTGTAAGCATGGCTATTTTCTAACCAGACATATTTCCCAAACGCGACGAATATGCCAGTGTGCTTTTTTTTGGTCTGAAAGAACGTGAGCATAAATTGAAGTCAAATCAGCTATTCTGCCCTGTTTAGTATTCGCCCCAATCGGATCCAGATTCTTCGCTTGGACTTGGTTTATCACTTCATAGCACATCCCCATGGTCATATTAGATGTAGATAGTGAATATATTCTTTTGGCCATTGTATAAATCAACACTTTTGCTATGATATATTGTGTACTTTGGATATTCAATCAAGTATATAACTCTTGCACAGCATCACTTAGGAAGGGAATGGATTCTCCTTTCATATCCACATTCTCAAGGAACTTGGTAGGGAATTCCACCAAATGTCCACGGATCTGGCTTAATTCTTGTCGAATAACAGAAACAGGCATCTCCTTGTCATAAACATGTCCAATATCCACCTTGTTTTGGTCAGGATAGAATGTGTGATATTCATCCCAAGTGGTCACTGAATAAAAGAAAAGTTATTAGTATACATGCTTGATTCATGTCAAAGTTGGACTTACCATTGTCATCAGGAACACAGTGGAACACCTTGCGGAATGCTTCAGTATTGGTTCTGGCTGTGGAATTCCACAATTTTTGGGTATCCTCGCTCAAAGGATCCATAACCAAGCGATCTTCCTCGCTACCAGTATGATCAATCTGTGGCACAGGAAGTGGTAGCATTGCATCATTGACTTTATCCACAGGTTCATCAGGAAGCAAACCTAAATGTTCTTTCCACAGTTGTCGACGCAATGTAGCTGCGAATCTGGCAGCTTCATACTATATAGCAAAACATGAGTACACAGCAATTCAGTTTTGGATGAATCAGACTTACATAGCGACCATTCATGCGAGATGGGATCATATCCTGATCTTCTACCAAAAGTGCAATTTCAGAGTCACGATCGCCACATTGGGATCGATCGTTCAAGTTGGCTGAGCCCATAATGACCAAACGATCTATTGAACTTCATTAGTACCTTATCCCATTGCTGAAAAAGAAAAGAAATAATGACAAACCATCTGCAATCAAGAGTTTGGCATGAATATAAGATTCTTCCGACACATATGCTTCACGTTCTTCACGTTCAGCGGCAGCATCACGTGGTGCTGAGGAAGATGTATCAACGATCCATGGCTCATTCATCAAGTCACCACCATCCTTCATGGCATAACGAGCAATAGAATCAGAAGCGATGCATGAATCTGCATCATATACTTCAGCAGACCATCTAATTTTGGCTTCTCCTTGTTCACTGACAGCAGTTGCCTCCACTTGTTGTTCCAAACTTTGTGTCACATCAGATGAATAACCTGCAGCACGTGCCAACATTTCCTCCATCTTTCGACGATTGATACGATCATAGCTGCGAAGACTGTAGAAGCGAATATATTGACTGGGATCAATACCTGCAGCTTCCAGCTTTTCCATAATACTCTTTCCACCTCGGCAGATAGATACATATTGGTAGTACATAATCAGACTAATAATGATCCACGAGGTAAATAACCACTTCAAATACATTCTTTTGTTTTAGTCTACTTACCGTGCATTGGCTGCCTCCTTGGTCGAGAGATCAGCTGGGAAAGCAGGCATCAAAGGCATCAACACCATCACTTTGAAATTGTCACGCTCTTCATGTGCACGGATAATACGTCTAACAATAGCTTGGCCGATTTGGTTCTTCAAGATATCATTGTCATCCTTTTCAGTTGCAGTGACTTTGATAGGGTTAGTAGTGAAGAAGATGACGAGTATAACATCAGGTGCACTTACTGAAAAACTGGTTTTCAATATACACATAGTGCTTGGCATCATGGATGGCTGCAATATACGCATTTTGGATAGAATGCTGTAGATAATGTGATAAGTACTTGCATTAATTACTTACTATAACACCTACTTCTGTTTCAAGACCAATACTCCATTCTCCAACACTGCGAAGTACTTGTGTACGGCATGTACCCTTGACACCACGGGTTCCAGGCTCAAATCGATGGCGACGATGACTACGCTCATCCGCTTCTGGAAGTTTAAACTTTTGGTAATTGTTGAAACCACCGAGAGGAGGCTGAATAAAAGGCACACGTTCTTTATCCAAAGCTTTTTCATGCTTGATGAAGTTCCATCGCTCACAAAAATGACGGCACACATCCAAGACAGGTCCACCCACCTAAATTCAGTATGATAGACTACTTGTTAGATGATGGTATAGACTCCTATCATGCTATACTTACCATACATAATGACATGTCATGCCATGGCATACGTGGAACGATAGATCTATCAATTAGCACCATATCCCAATTCTGGACTGTAATGACGTCGCTCGTCAGCTTGTAATTTCATGTTTGTCACACCAGTACCAAAAGCCCTATCGAGTCGCACAAAATACACTTACCATCTTTGAAATCGCACACGCGAGCATCGCTATAATCCTGGCCTATTGCACTTGTATGAGCCCAAAGTTTGAAAAGGCACACGTTTTACATACCTGGGAAAAGTCTCATATTCTGCTCAGGTCCTTGGAAATCAGCCAATGGATGAGAATGTGTGTCCCAGCGACTATAAGTGGACCAGTAGTCAGTCAAGTCCATCCAGAAAACAGATTTGATTTCTCCTTTACCCAAAGCAAAGATCAATGCCACCAAGGAATGCGATTCGTTGATCCACCACGACAAACTTTTCATGATGGGACCAGAAAAAGGTACCACCGATTGCATGGTCCGGATGTCGTTGCACTATTAAGATGATCATCCAAGCTGAGTCTTGCAACACTTTTACAACTCCACTACCAAGAATACGCACCAACAATGTTTGCATGCAGATCTTGCAGCCAATGCTTAGTGTGTCGACTATCCAATGTCATGGCAACTTCTACTTCCTATCACTAATGTCAGCTTTCCTTACAGTGCTGTCATCTTATATGGCATACCTTGTATACAACAATAAAAATCTTGACACCTTGTTCTGCTTTTCGCTTCAATAAGGCGTCAATGCGATATTCTGGATAGCGGGATGCTGGTCGTCTCAAATACTATCATGATCAAGTCAGCTTTTACTAATTAGCGTTCCTCATTTATCTTCATTACCAGCTCAGGTGTCTATATGAAAGATGGATCAGTTACTTTAAAGACAAGTATCTGTTGTATGCTCTTACCAGCCACCAATCTTCAATGAATATCACATGCTTTGCATTTTCAATCGCCTCGGATACAGCCCTGTTTCCAGTTAGATACAAAATATACAGTCAAGTAAAACCAAACAACCTACCAGCAATAATCATGGCCGTCGATAAAGAATTTGACTTGAGAATCATGACGCACAGGGGCAAAGGAGTTGTATCGATGCAACTTGGTTTGGAAATTATGTTCGCGCTCTTCTTCACTCTCTTGTTGCTCTTCAGCAGGATGAAAGAAATGAATAAACTTGTGTCGAATTCTTGTACGAAAGTCGCCTACGAATGAGACAAGACCCGAAGCGCACGCCATGTTGCAGTGTTTGAAGGAGCTAAAAAGAAGGTTGAGGCGCAAATACAAAAAGGGGTATTTATACAGCTTGTCGTGCAGTGTAACGTAACCTAAAGGCAGCATAATTCGTGACGGAGCATGCTACCTCTCCGAGCGCCTTCCCGACTCTACATGTTGTTGATGTTTTCACTACTACCACACTATCATCATAGTCACCTTTGGCGGAAGATATTCACATCCCCCCTATGATTGATTCTTCCGCTTTCAGCTATCATATTGATATGACTTACATCTCTGCATTATGCTTTGCACCTCCGATTGTTTCTACATTGCAGCAAAAGCAAGTTCAAATGCGATTGTTGCATTGTATTACGAGCCACAAGGCTATTGCCTTTTATCCGGAAGAATTCTGGTAACATGAATGCCAAGATGTGCTGCTACTTTGTGCCTTTCTTGTGTCAAAACCTAATTAAGACACACATTTATATGCGCTGGTGCCGCGTCAAGTTGCATGACACCTGAATGTTGTATATGTATACAATTTAGAGCCATCCGATGTCTTCAACTACACATCCCCCTATATGCAAAATGCAGTATGAGCCATCTACTTTGGGATAGTCGTGAACATCCTCAAAGCGTTGTTACGCATTTCCTTTTAGGGCGGTAGACCGATGGCTCGACAGGCAAGTTAAAATATAGTCTAAAAAGGATAATTGGACTTGGAATTGATGCTCACAGAGTGTCCTTGTACAGGAACATTCTTGCATATCACCCCATTCTTATAAAGCAACTAATGTTGTAGCAATAAATAGGTTGTATAATGATCTTTTACTGGTAATTAGGGTGTAAGACTAAGTGACATCTGAACATTGATATATAGGGATACGTTCGATAACATGCACTATTAGATTGCAATACTATATTATAAGATGAAGGCTTCTCGGTTTTTACATGATGGTACAATCGGTGATATCCTTCATCACCACCTTTTTAATCATAGGCCAATCGCTTCGACATGCGGCAAATTCAAGTAGGTCTTCGGTCTTCATCAAGCCGTGGTATCTCTCAAGATCATGGATAACATTCTTGATATCAGGTGCTGACGAGATGATGTAGATGTTGGCGAGTGATTTCAGAGCGGAAAAATAAGGCGTTACTGAGCTCTGTCGCAAAGTGGTGATAAAATTGTAATACGCGTTCATATCACTGTGGCACTGGAATAAGCACATGTATCAGATGCAGCTCATAAACATACCTAATATATTGGAATCCTCCTTGCTCATTAACCGTTTGCGCCTTTAGATGCTTGCTTAGGACCCTTTTGATCATGTTTCAGTATAAGAGTTGATGTCTGCTTCTCTTGTAGAAATACTCACTCTCCAAAACGACGACCAACTTCACTAAAGAAGAGATCCATAGTCGATTTCTCGGAAGCGCCATTAAGCATAGACGTATTGGAGCGTAAACATTCAATAGCATCTCGACACGCCTAATATGATTATCAGTAAAACGATAAAAGGATCACATATATCACTTTACCTTTGTTGGTTTAAGATCCGCAAGACATTCATTTTCTGGATTGTAGTCTTCTGGTCGTTGTTCGTGGGCCAGTATATACTCTACTTGAGATAAAAGCACCTAACCATTTCAATGAAGCATGATTAGTTCTAGTACAAACAAGACATATTTGCATTTACCTGGATGCCACGGTCCATGCCATCTGCTACGCAGTCGTCTAAAGTGCGTTCAAATGCCTTTTTCTCTTTGTTGACTTCGTTGATGAAATCCATTTTATCAATGTATTTGCTCTATGGTTCATAAAGTTAGTATCATTACGTTATGCTTGACAATGCTACTACTTACAATCTCTTCGTCATAATAAAGCTGCAGCATTTGTTGTATGACATCGCCAACATGCACCATCTCGAAGAATTCAGTCAAAGGAGGTACGTCTACGCTGTCCAGGGAATCCATATCTGGGGTATATGTCTTCAAGTGCTCACCAGCCCTATCACGCACAAAATAGACGAAGAATCAAGTTAGTGGATGGTCAAAATGGTTCATCAATCTCTTCGAATCTGATGCCATACCTTTCGAAAGCTGGTTCGATATGTTCATGTCCCAGAGTGCGTAGTAGTTGTATGAAAATCTGCTCATATGTTTTTAGACTGGAAGCATAATGAGTTTCTTGTAATGTTTTTTATACTTTCAAGATCACTCATAACTTACACTTTGGCGTGCATGACTTCAGGAAAGCCGATTTGAAGGAATTTCTCCACACGACGTTCTGCGTCCTTGTTGACATGAATCAGCTGTAGCACTGTTTCCAAACTAAGCAAATCTTGCATCGTATCCAGCTCATGCAAAGCAGTTTTGAAATCAGGATCACGAATATCTGCTGGTGAAGATGAAGATCCTTTCAACATGGATGATCGTTTGCTGGTTGGTGATGTAGGGCTGCTACTATGGGTATCACTGTTTTTGGATGCAGAAGATGTCGATGATTCATCACGTGATCGCTGAAATGGTGAAGCAATAGTGGTAGCTGCAGAAGTGACTAGATCGGCAGGAACTGTAATCATTTTTTTGAATGCTGAGAGATAGTTTCTTTGTGGGCTTAGCATTGATTCTCAAAGCTGTTGTTGAATCAAGATTTACCTTTTGAACGTTTCACGAGACTGGTTCGTAAGCCGAGATGATGCATCTTCTCTTCGAGAGCCATATCCATCGTTCTATGAGAACATCAGCCCATCTTGTTCTTGACGAGTTTCCCCATTGTGTATCCAGCTTACCCAATCATCAATCAATTTTTTGCAAGTGTCTTTGACGTATTGTAATTCTTCGTACAAGTAGTCGTCGATTAATGGAATGAAGAGTTTGAACAACAAGTTGATGCTGCAATCAGTTGTAATGCCACGAGGAAGATTCTCTTCAGTAAACTCCTGAATCATTCTCGATGCGACATTGAGCACCACGGAAATAGTGTGCAGGTACAAGCGTCTCTCTCGACGTTGGGCGATGCCTAGTAACGCATTCACATAATCTGCCACCTTGACCAACATATCAGCAACTTGAAGAGCAATCATTTCATGCTGTTACTTACCACATCCTCCAACACACGATCGACAAAAGTGTAATAAACGTCAACATCTGGCGGAAATGTCTCTGAAACGACGAATGCTTGCTGTCGACACTCTTCAGTTACCAAGGACATGAACTTTTGAAAGGGCTCCAAATCATGCGCTGATGTACTATTTGACTGAATAAGTTAAGACCAAAGACAATAGGAGATTACAACTCACGTGAAGTTATCTTCTGGTTTGAAAGGATTGTCAAAGAAAATAGGGTGCTTCTGGACGTATGTTTGTATACAGATGGATCCACCATTGAGCGCAATAAGTGCATGAGCAAAGGTCTTTATACGAATGATATGAGTATTTTGACATTTGCTGAATTTCTAGTAAAGATTACCTTCATATCATTGATATCATGCGCATCGTACGCTGTTTCAAATTTGTGTAGCGACGCGTTTTCAAAGTACTGACAGAGAGAATCCACTGCTTCATTAATCTAACACTCAGTCTCGTTAGTGAAATGATATCCTTGTCTTGTTTATCAATCAAACTTACGTTTTTCCAATCATCCACCACATGACAACGACCAAAAGCCACCAAAGTATGTAGTAATCTTCCACACTTTTCTGGTTGATGACCATAATCTCTCAATACTTTGGATTCTCTTGACTTGGTGCGTAAATCAACATAATAAGGCATAAGGCGAACATACAACTCCTTGAACTTCTCTCGGGCTTGTCCTGTTGATCTTGCTCTCGCTCGTGTATTGAATGGATCTGTTGATAGACCAGGTATCAATGCATTCAGGGGTTTGTTGTTGATTTTGATAGTCTCTTCAATGTTCATCAAACTACTGCTGCTGCTCGTATCTGGAGACGTTGCTGCAAGTCCACTCGAGTCACAACCGAGCATAAGCTGAATCTTGGTATCCCATATTTCGTCATCGTAGCAAAGCACCTTGAAACGTCGCGATGCCAAAGCAACATTGACAAGAGACGGGACAGGAAGGTGGTGAAAAATCTTGACAAGGACATCGGGTGGTAGTGTTTTGTGGACAGATACAGGCGATTGTGGTGCCTTTAAGCCTGAGACATCACCAGACCTATCCATTGCACTTGAGGAAAATTGGACAAAGAGCGGGGAAGACCAAGTGGAAGGCAGTCCTTGACTCAGATTGTAGATTGGCTAGCGCTTCAAGGAGATTCACTCGAATTCCCGACATATCAATGCCGATGGATGATCTCTTTTCTTTCCACTGGTCAAGGGGTAGGTTTAATGTGTTTAATATCTTCACTCTTGATGATGGTCATCCTTTCTTACAAGCGAACTCCCCATCCAGCTTGATTGACATGTATCAAAACAGGCAATGTCAAGTGTCCAGAAGGTATTCAATCAAACATTGATGGTGATGCTCACTTTATGATCACAGTCTTACACAAATGACCAGGTTGCTCATGACTATATGAAGGCAAGTAAGATATACTCCCCTTTACAATCTTCCTTGTATGATGACAGCTAATGGTGAAGATTACAAGATCCAATCCTGACTTGATAAATCATCTTCTGCCACACTTTTTAAACCTGCAGATCCTTGGAGCAATGCATGAAAAGCATCAAAGAAAGTGACAAGATTCTAGATAGATAGACAAGAAGGAGCTTCCTCACGTCACCATTTTCTTCCACTTGATTAAGCATTATTATTCCACGTGCAAACACTGTACTCTACCAATTGCAGGCAAGAAGAATAGAGTCATTGTTGCTATACATTGTCCTACTGCTATCAGACGTGTGATAAAAGGAGTACCTATATGGATCAGCCAGCTTTATATACTACACATAGAGGATGATCATCGGGACAACAACTTAAATAGCATTCATGCAAATAAAGAGATCTTCTTGAGTCTGTCATCTTCAATTGGTCTTTTATCAACATGTATCATTATGGCTCAAAGACAATACAGATCTGATACAAGAAAAGCTTCACTAAACTAAGGTTGTAACTATTGTGCAATCACCATTGGTAACCGGCTGGCTTATTGATGGATGATGACCTTGGAAAATGTATCCTGAATAGCCCGCTCACAGCTTTCCACTGGCAGAACATACCTACCTTTAATGGACCAGTTGCCACCCCATCAGCAGCGAGCATCTACAATGCGTAGCCATTCTAGCAGCATGACGAGTTCCAGTGGAGGACAAGCCGTCAATATGGTGGGTGCGTCGTCAACATCAGTCTATCCTTCTTCAGCATCAACCCCTACAGGGAGCAGCAATCCTACCACTGGACGCGATCAACAGGTGGAGAAGCTTCTAAAGGAAGTAAAGCACTTGAAACAAAAGGTCGACTTGCTGGATAAGGAGAACATTGCACTCAAGAAGAGCATTTACGATCTGTCAGCTCGTTATGCTGCGTCTATTTCACAAGGCGGATTGACTTATCGACCTTTTGTCGTTGATCATGGTTCTACTTCCAATATGGATTCCAAGGCTGAACAAGTGATATCCAAGGCTGTTCAAGAAGCAGCTGGCAATGATTTTCAACCTAGTAAGTCTCTTGATATCGTTGATGGTTCATTCACAATTGATGTTGGTTTGGATAGATTACAATGGGGAAGCGTTTGACATGCGCTATGAGCTTAAAGGTCACGTGGGTGCTGTGTACACTGTGGAATTCTCTCCCAATGGCAGTTTGCTTGCTTCAGGCTCTTTTGACAAGACGGTGCGTATTTGGGATACTGTATCAGCACAAAAGGAAGTCATGTGTTTGAAAGGGCACACGCTCAATATATCTGACGTTGCATGGACATCCGAATCCAACAAACTGGTATCAGGCGCTTATGATGAAACTTGTAAAACGTGGGATGTCGAGACCAGCAAACTGTCAGGCACCTTTGAAATGGATGGTTTTGTCCAATGCGTTGGATGGGATTTTATGGGTAAATGAGATGCTATTCAATTATCAACATGACCTTTTCACACATCTATTAGACTCCAACATCTTTTATTGTGGCACATCAAGAAAGATCCTAGCCACTGTTGATACACGTTCACCAAACACAGTAGCAACCATACACAATGACAGCATGGTCAACACGCTATATGCTTCAAGAGATGGTATGCATGTCATCACTGGTGATGCGCATGGTGTACTCAAGGTATGGGATATACGATCACGTAAGTATTGGACATGCTGTCATCCGGAGCTTAGGTCTAATCCACATCCTCTGATCTAGGAACATGTATATCAAGCACTACCAATGGTACGACGAATATGCCTATCTCACATATTACAATTGGTCGGCGGCGTACAGATGCAGCTAGACGTGCAGGTTAGCAATCATCAACAACTATCACACACTCTTTGACACTTATATGCTACTAGTTGACGATTATGATGAGCCACGCTACATGGCTGTGAATAGCTATGACAATGGTAAGTCATCACAAAAAGCCAATATCATGAAGAAAGTACTGAATGATGGAATAGTGTTACGAGTCTATGATCGTGGTATGGATCCACCCAAATCAGATACTCGACTTGTACATGCATTGAAAGGATTCAAGAACAAGAACTGGCCTATAAAATCATCATTCTACTGTGGTAGCGGATGTAAGTTAAGACAGTGAACATGGAGAACATGAAATAACATGTGTGACATGGTAGACAATGCTTCCATTGTAAGTCGCCCTTCTCCTTTGACGACTGGTGATAGCGATCCTGATAGAGCATTGACGTCTACAGGCGATTTCTCTGAACCAAAAGAAGAGAAAAGCGTATTACTTGCAACTGGCAGTGCAGATCCTTATGCATATTTGTACAATGTTGGCGAGGTATTCAAAAAGTGCTTTATTATATCATTTCTCCCTAATTAATTGATGTGTCCACCTATTAGGAGAGCGCAGAACTAATGCAACGACTTGAAGGACACACGGATCGAGTATATGCTGTCAACTTCCATCCAACTGAACCCATCCTTGCCAGTGGTTCTGCTGATTTTACAGTCAAGGTGTGGGGTCCTAGTCTACCGCGTGGCAAGAAGAAAGCCATTGTATAGCTTGTAAATTTGCTGGTCTTTTGTAAATAATACGTCCTTTATATCACCAGTTTTCATGTTTATCTATTCCATTATTGCTGTATGACATTCAATGACAGTCAGTGGGGTAAAGGGAGTCACTTTAACGTTCATGCATTCGAATTCAGTAGCCTGATTTGGCGGAGCATGTCAAGAAAAGACTAGGCTTTATCTCTTTTGTTCATTGTCACTCCCATGTTGCCTACATTTGAGCTCTGGGGAAGAGACTGTACTGCTTACGACAGCACAAACTGCAATGCAGTGGACGATTGGCGTTATGAGATGCGTCGAGAAATGCAAGAAATACTGGTAATCCCTTCATGACGAGTCAAGAACTTTGACACGCTGACGACTGACCATGTCTACCAAACAGCCTGGATTGTACCTAGGTCCATTTGCTGCCTGTCGTAATATTCAACATCTTCAAAACAATGGCATTACGCATATCCTTTGCTTTCTTGACAGCAACGAGCTTCGTATCTTCAAGACTGATACTCTAGCCGAGCTATTCAACTTTAAGCCTATCACAGTATCTGATTCCGCCATGCAGAACCTTATCCCTATATTCCCCCAGTGTACAGCGTATATCAAGGAAGTGCTTGATCACAATGGAAGACTACTCGTATGCTGCAACACGGGCATGTCACGGAGTCCCAGTTTTGTTATTGCCTATGCCATGGAGATGTACAATATGAATGCCACTCAAGCTTACCAATATGTGCAGAGCAAGAGACTTTGTATCAATCCAAATGATAGCTTCAAGAGTCAACTTAGTGTAAGTGAACATGGGTAAATGGAATATCAAGTATTTATATGTTGGTGATAGGAATATGAGCCTATCTATATGGCAAGGAAATTGAGCCATCCGACTGATCAATCACGACGAAGGAGAAGATTGGGTGGAGAGGAAGATGATGATGATGATATATCCCAACAAACGGATTCCAAACGACGTCAATACACCATTGAAAGCAATAACATGTATGAATCTGGCGTTTCAGGCTTTCCAGTACCTTAGTTGACATACATTGTGTTGTATATAATATGTAAATATACTCTATTTGTTATCTTGGTTCCAAAGAATATGTGTATAAGGATAGCCATTAAGAGACAAGAGGAGGACAAGCGTATTGCTAGTGTTGTCAATCCAACAGTGATTCATCCACTGACTACTTTTGTGATAAACTGGTTTATTCATTTTGCAGAATTACTCTCGATGTATACAATGTCTCACTCGTATTCATGATGGAATGGTTTATGAGTTAATTCACGCTCACATACACTTATCATTCTCGTTGACATGGAAGATAATCAATGTGATGAGCTTTCATTGACGTTAATATGATGAGTCGGGATTCTAGTCAATCACTTTCACTGGTGACGAAACCACTTGAACTCCGCATGTTTTTACCATGGTGAGCGGGCCTGCGTTGCTTGCTCCACTTACCAAAACCTCGTCTTCATCAACAACAATGGTACGTTCGTCTTGTCTTCCGATCGATGCAGTAGTATCAAGTCCATTGGCTAAATCAAGTATTCAATACTTTAGGGTGGTGTCAGCCGTTTTCCCTATCCTAAAGAAGTCTGGTAAACAACTGCAGATATCCTAATTGCAATGCAGCGTCTAAACAATAACGACTTAGGTCTCCTGCTGGTGGCTGGTGGGCCCAACCCAAGGCATGGAAGTCCAATACCTTAATTGCCGGCTTTGGTCTTGCTGTCACTGTTGCAGCAGTCTGGAAGGTTTCTGCCGAAAAGGAGGTAAAGTCTATATTCTTAAATCATGTCGTATTTGTATGGCTGAATGATTATCTTAGCAACGTTATCAACAACCAACACGCTGGATCCCTTCGATGATGGTAAGTTGTGGTAAAGAGACATGATGAAGCATTACTTAATTTATATTTGTTATAGTGGGCGAAGCAATACAAGGATCAACAGTAGAACCAACAATAAAAGATATTTGTCAACAACGAAATGATACGCGTATTATATTTTTCGAACTTTCAATGTTTCAATAATGATATCACTACCAACAGAATCATATCGAGAACTACACGAGCCATCTGCCTTTACTTATTCTACGACTGCATTACTTTCTTCACCCAAACTCCTCTCCACTAAACGATAGCATCCATGACAACCATATCAGAGTAGACATCAGGGAATAAAGCAGAAGTGTTGTCAATTAAGAGACTTGTATATTAGTATTGCATGTTCCTTGGATGTCAACAAAGCGTGGACATTGATGCGCGTTCTTTGTGCATGTTTTGCTTATTGCTGTAAACAACTGTAGCATGCTGTGGATGCTAATTCAAGACAATGTTATCATGCAAACCATTGTAAAAGAGTGCTGTAGACATTCATGTCCTTTGCAAACATTGCATCATAGTCCAAAGTGGAAATAAAAAGATGAAGTATCACCAACACGCTATGATTCTCCTGCATAGGTTATACCCAACCACTTTTAATAACATTAACTTTCATGCTATCTGTAATAATGTAGATTTACTCATCATCGACAACGACAGTCTCCAAACCTAATGTACAAAGGAAAAAAGGGGATAGGGTCTTTTAGTAGACGCTTCACAGATAGGAGAAGGATGGATTCTCCAACCTCTAGCGTTTTCATACCGGCAGAAGATATTTTCCTCATTCTCGTATCCATCCACTAGAGTGGATGTACCATGGAGAAGATGGAAAACATTGCTACTGAACGGCGAAAGCGAAATAGAGAGAAAAAGATAACTTACCCTTGGCACCATTGGGAGTAGGGACAAAAGTGACATAGGAGTAGAGCTTGTGAACAGCATCTTCATCATCGTTACGCTTGCGAGCAATACGAACACGGATACGGTGAGGAACGTTGCGAACACCACGAGCCCAGAGAGCCTTGTTAAGACCAGTGTCAATACGGACATCAGGAGTACCCATAGCCTTGACAGCAAACTCCTTGACAGCCTTGATAGCATGAGGAGTACGCTTCTTGAAAGAGCGTCCATGCACAAGCTTGTGCAAGTGAATAGTGTATTCACGAGTGACAACGTCAGCAAGAGTGGAACGCTTTTGGGTGGTCTTGGGAGCCATATGCAACTAGATGAACGATGATATTATGTGTAAATAGATGGATGAAGGATGGATGGATGAATGTGAAGGGATGGATAATTTACCTACTATGTCAGAAGGAAAGAGAGATTCTTTGCCATGGACAAATTTCCTTGATCTTTGTCTCCAGCCTTCAGATTTCAGGGTCCCGCTGACCACCAATGACACGGAAATCTTTATATATCACCCACCAAGATGGCGCATCATGCTGCCAACATCCTGTAACTATAAAGTTTCGATGAGTTGATCTACTTTTGTGCAATACAATAAGAAGCCGAAATATATCCATACTAGTTTATGTCCAATGATCCAATTTTGGCTCTCCCGCTTTTGGTTCTCTGCAACACTTTACCATGCAACAAGCTCGCAGAAGCACGCGACTTGCAAGCCTACCCACCATAGACTACTATGCAAAGCATACATATAAAAAAATAGCTACTCGTGTTGTTAAGCGGTAAATGACACTCCAACTTGCTACCTTCCACATTGCAGCTAACGATCGCGAGTTTTCCGCAGTACCAAGAAACACGCAGCAACAGTACCCGCCAAGGTAAATCATCTTGATCTGACAGGCACATGGCAAAGAACATTAATCATATCCTTATTGTATCATTTATTAGTTCAAGAAGCTATCCAAAAATTACAAAGTGCGTTTCTTATGCAGAGACATCATGTTGTAACTGATCACTTATTGTCACCATAGCAATCGCAAGATCATCATCGAACCAATCAAGTCATTGAGATTGGACCTACAGCGATGGTAGAAGGCGTGATTGTGCGTACCTTTGACATGGATGAAGCCCTTAGACATTTGAGGAAAGTGGATCTGCAGCTTGATCAGTCATGACAGACAAAGAGATTGCCAATTTTGTAGAGCATTCCTTGATAGGACAGCAAGCTTCATTGTGTCGATACAAAGCGATTGATTATTTGTGCTGTCGTCCCCAGGTTTCACTTCACCATAGCCCAAAGGCGGACCTAACTTGAGCTGAACGACAGTGGATACGATGGCGTCAAGTTGTATTTGGGGCACCGTTTCCTCCATTTTTGTTTGGCCAGCGCAACAGAACTTTCTTGGTGACATCCGGGAAGCCATTCTATCCCATCACATAGACTGGCCCAATATCATTTCCAATAAAGACGATGGGAGTCAAGTCCACCATCAATCGCTCTTAAAAGCTGATTAGACTTACCTTATTACAAGGGTCAAATAGGTTGACAATCAATCAAGGGATTGGGTGAAGGAAAGACATGTGTGGAAGATGACAACATCCTTTTATTTGTGAATGGTGGGCGTGGGGACATTCTGTGATAGAGTATTTGTTTGGAATGATACATTGATAGAAGGTATAGACAGATAAATTCCCTGTGCTGTTGGCAACATGATGCACTATCTGGCTCCAATGGGGTGATATAACGGCTTCCATTGGCATGGTGCATGACTACTAAGGTCTTTGAGTCGCGGACGTGGATAAAAGTGCTCCAAAGTACAGAAAATTCTGCCTGTGCCTTGCTGGCTGTGTCAATATAAGGGAATCTAGACGATGCAACTAGGAAAATGAATGACTTTTTAAGGGGTGTTAGTACCGCGCTAGTAAAATCAGCTACACTGGGACCCAACCCAAGACCAAAACCCTTTATTAGTACAATAGTTGCTTTCATACAATGACTTCAAGTCCATAACAAGAAGGAAATGTTGTTTTTGTCATCAATGGTTATAAGCGGAGTGCTTTGTCCTTGTAGACAGTAGTGTCAAATGAACTTTGGTTGCACAATTGACAGGCTATTCGTAGAACAGGAAATTTTAAACGTGCTCCAGTTTAATATTTTGACACAGGTTTTGACGTTGCGAAAAAGTCCAACAATCGCGATACCTGTACATCGGTAGCACAATCCACAAATCCGAACATTTGGCTACTATATCACGCCACTCTCTATATTTCAGCAGAAGTATCCTCTATCGGATGACTTTGAATGGCGTATCAGTAGCGTGTCACAACCATCCTATTGATATACTGCATAAGAATGAATCTGGACAGGTTTTGTGTTACGCTCTTGACAGCTTCGCGGCTGGTTTGAGCTACCATGAGCCTTGTTGCCTACTTTTCATGTTGTACAGCTATCAATAGCGCGGTGTTACCCCTTGGATGCCATGAATTGGCGATACAACAACTTGTTCTCCTTCATTTCTTCCCACTATGCGATTGAAGCTTTTCCGAAATACCAATAACGATAACGTGTCCAGCCTTGTAGAAGATGATAAATATCACAATACTACTACGTCCTTTTATCATGAGCAAAATCGTGCATTGACTGAACCGAGAAGGCATATCAAATCTCCATTTACAACAGCATCCAGTACACCATTTTCTTCAACAAGTGCAGGCAGGAAACAACAACGACGAAGGCGTCTTTCACTAGTGATGAATATGTTTGAAGAAAGCAACAGCAATGTAAAATTAGCTGATGAAAGTTTGGTTAATCATCAAGCACAAGCTGATGACAAAGACAATAATGAGATATCACAGTCGGCAGCATCATGGTCATCCTATAGCAACAAGAAAATGGCACAATCCAATACAGAGGAATATCACAGCTGGTCCTCGTTGGTTTCAGAAACTGAGAGCCAGTCCTCTACAAGTAGCAGCATTGTATATGAAAGTGCAAAGGAGGAATCGACCCTATCAAGTACCGCATTCGTGCCCTTGTCACAACATCACGCCACAGCTTTGAGTCCGCCTCCAAGACCAAGCGTTTCAAATGGAAGGGAAAAGCATAATATAGTCAATCCTGCTCAACATGATGCTTGTGAATACTTGACTGCTATGTCAACATCATCAAATAGTAATAAGGTGGACATTTTAATGGAAGAAAATCGACGACTAAGAGAAGCAAACGCAAGCATTTTACAAATGCAGCATGAAGACCAGCTAAATAGTAGTAAATCTTTGGCTGCTGCATACCGGGAAATCAAATATTTGCGACGTGTTATCTCATGCACAAATGCTATGGCCAGTACTGCTCGTCCAACGACTCAGGTAAGAAGACGGCGGCATTCCACAGACTGCATGGATAATACTGGTGAAACGTTCTCAGTCAAAACACAAAAGCAAGGACTTTCTGCACTTGTTCGTGCAAGTTCAACCCACAACAGCATCACATCATCGTCATCATCTGTCAACCTGTCATATGAACGAAAGCTCAAGATATTACTCGACGAAATTGAAGCTATGCAAGCCGAAGATGATCAGCTTCAAGCTCAACGAATCGAGCTAGAGCAGAAGAATATCCAATTAAAGTTCTCCTTAGAAAACAGCCAAGAAACAATTCGTCAGCTTCAGCATGAGCTGCGTCTTGCTAGGACATAAGTTAAATACGCATTACTGCTATCTTGTATTAAAACTTGCTTCGTGATGCTATCCACACCAAATGCTTATTAGTAGGAAGAAAGATGAATCTGATGACGATAATATACGTGATGCTCTTAGTTGTATACTGAAAATACCGAGTGAAAAGTATTGAATTTGGCTTCATGTTTATTGAAAAGATGACGAGATAGCTATGTGTATGTATAGAAGCAGTTATCAGATACCACTGGCATGTTCTTTCATGCTATAGTACTCTGGGTATTTACGAGTAAGCTCAACTAGCTCATCTTGCTGATATTGCAAGCTTGTAGGGATCGAGTCGTATACATCAGTAAATAGCTCTGTCACGGCTGGTTTTGGTGCATTTTCTGCAAATTTGAAGCATTCCATGACTTCCTTACGAATATTGAGACGTAACTGGTTCTCATCTTCAGGTGACCACCACTGTTTCAGCTCCATATAACGACGAAGACGTGTGATAGGATTATCAAATTGAGCCCGTTCCTCAACTTCTTTACGATCTCGATATTTAGTTGAGTCGTCTGATGTGCTGTGATGACCAACACGATAAGTTTTGGCTTCAATAAGTACCGGCTTATTCTGTTCAACAGCGATATTACGTGCAGCACGAGTAGCATTGTATACTGCCCAAATATCATTGCCATCGACTACGACTGTATCAATTCCATAACCAATACCGCGTGGAGCAATGCCATCACCACGATATTGTTCGCTAGCAGGAGTGGAGATAGCATAGCCATTGTTTCGACTAGATATATCATAGAATGAATATCTAAATGAACATTATGTAGTCAACATCCACCTACCAGAAGAAGATAGTAGGGCAATGCAAAGTGGCAGCCATATTCAAACCTGCATGAAAGTCACCTTCAGAAGCAGCTCCTTCACCGAAATAGCAAATTGTACATGCACCATCTCCTTGACGCTTAAGAGCATATGCTGCACCAGCTGCCTGAGGAATTTGTGTTCCTAATGGTGATGATATGGTCTGAAAGTTGTGTTTGGCAGAGCCATAGTGTACAGGCATTTGTCGACCTTTGCCACCATCATGCATGTTTGAGAAACACTGATTCATACATTCTTGCACAGTGAATCCTCGATGCAATAACACAAATGCTTCACGATACTAAAAAAGTAGTGTCTTACTGTTGAGTAATAGGTATATTCAATGATGCAGTTGCTTTACCTGACCGAAAACAACATCCTTTGGTAGTAATGCAGCTGCACTGCCGATCATGGCTTCCTCACCGTAATGTGTCATATAGAAGCTGATACGACCTTGACGCTGTGCTTCATATAGAATGCCATCCATGATATGAAGTGTCACCATTTTGCTGTATAGGTCTGTCACCTCTTGTTTGGATAATCCTGGATCATGAGCATCATCCAAAACACTGCCAGTATGATCCATTACTCGATACGGCTTCATGCTCTGTGCCAAATGCTGCATAAAGTCCAGTTTGCTTGTGAATTTATCTCCTTGGCTCCAAGGACCTTTTCTTTCAGGATACTCTTCCACCACTCGATCCGCATTACTGGCACTTCCATTATGATAAAATCGTCTACTGCTTTTGGTCTGATATACAAGTTATAAAATGATAAGCAGTAACATCACCGCCAAAATATGTACCATGATGGTGTAATTACAATAACGAGCTCTCCCCAACAAGTTTGCAGCCATATTATAGCGAGTAAATGAGCAACATGCTTGCCATGTTTTATGAGTAAGTCGTTGCATGATATAAGGGTTAGGTATGAGTACAAGGAGAGAAGCAGAAGGAAAGCGTGCGAATCCTGGCTTTACAGAGCAACTCGTGGGAAAAAATGTCTGCTCCATGTCATGTATCACACTCTAAAGCAATTGATGCTTTCATTGTTGCTATCCCGATTATCCAAAGTCTTTGATTGATGAGCCAAGCAGCACGTGCCTTTATTTATATGACTTTTGGCAAGGTGGTAGTCTGCTTGTGTGCAGATGAGAGTTATTGACGAGGGACAAAGCATAAAAATTGAAATGTAGCTGCATGAATGATTGCTGGTATCTTGTTCGCCGGTCACTTTTTGCTGGCATATGTATAAAGTAATACGCAGCTGATAACAAGTAAGGATCCAAATCCCTTCTTTACAGTGAAGCCTTTTTGGAGAAGGGCAATACATGTCAGTATCAAGTATGGTAAGAGATAAACATGATAGGAATAATACATACATTGAGCCGAATCGTTTGCACAATACCACAAATGGCTGATACCATATACAAGTACAGCTCTTACAGCCTGCAAGATCCCTGTGGCCACCTATTGATAGAAATTGCAGTAAAGTCAGTGTCAAAGTGCGTAAAAGTCATTAGAAAAGTGTGATACAGTACACTGCCGGTGCGATCAATTAGCTCATAATAGTTCCAAGAATGCGTAGCGTTGACGATGGTGATGAAGCTATACATGGTAAATATTTGCCATCGAGTGATGTCAGGCTGGATATGTATCATGTCGTCTAGGTGTGGCACAGTGTATAATCCGATATAAACAAGAGCAAACATTGTCGTATAGAGACCATTGTAGAAGCATAGACGTACTGGAAGCGGTGGTGGTTTCTGTTTGGATAAAATGCAATCTGCATATACATACATGCATGCTAAAAGAACATTGATCAGCGTGCCTAATCCCAGGTGCCCCTTTTCTTGCGTAGTTACCGTAAAGGAATGTGCCACCTAGAGCCATCAGAGTACCAAACGCCAATCCGCCAGACATATTGCTACCTACTGAAGTTTAGTAAAGAAAACAAAGTATGAGAATAGCATACATATTACCTTGTGGCATAGTCATATTCTCAAATGCACACAGAGCCAATCCTGCGCTTGTACCAAAGATGGCTACCCATTGCCAAAAGGATAGGACACGGTGCAACAAAAAGTAGTTGAGCATGGCACACCATATTACCACACTGCTAAATATCACTTGATACATCTATATAGATATAAATGATGTCAATTCAAATCAACAAGAATAAAGATTGTTCCAATACTTACGCCACTTCCTATAAGTGAGAATCCAAAAGTGACAAAGGATCCTGCAATAACATCAATAGTAGCAAGCTTGGCAACTGTGGAATGAATCACTGGACCTTCGACGGGTGCCTGGCCGCCTTTGCTGTAGTTTTCGGTGCGCTCGATCACAGAACACTGTGATCGATATGTTCTTAATCAGCATGCACTGTTTGGTTTGATATCTCCTTGTTTACATTATCCATAAAATCCGTTTTTTCCTTGTCTGAAGAGCATGTCGATTGTTGATAAAGCGCGCGTCGTCGCGAAACCATCCATGGAATCAATAGGCCAACCAGTACGCTTCCAGTGTAACCAGACAACTGTGTGAAGAAGCTTGATCCACCTTGTGTACAGAGTTAGTTGTCATAGTCGTCAATAAGAAGGATACGAGTACCTACTGGCAGCTCCTGCGTAAAACAACCACTGGACACCAAGGGTAGAACAGATGCCTGTGGCCAAAAAAGAGAATTGGTGAAAGGCAACAACCAAGTCAAAGCGATCGCTCCCCATGATGCACCGATTGGACACTGGCTGTAGTAAAAGAAAGAGAATAGAAAGAGAAGCTGCAAGAAAAAGGCGTTTGAAGAAGGTACATGCACGACTAGTACCAAATAATTATGGATTATAGGCTGATTTAAGGAGTTTAGCTGCCGTTGCTTGCCTTTACCAGGTACAACTTTATCTATATGCATGTAGAACATCCATCATCCCCTTACATTTGTACATGTCAACTAGTTCTCACACCAATAAAGATAACTATTACATATAACAAAAGAATCTCATATAACAATCATGGTCCATCAACAATGTCAGATTTAGGAACAGGTTCCTATCCAGTACATAGCGTAATAAGTAGTAATATCCCTACTCCTGCTTCCAGTCTAACCTCCTTTGCCCCTTTTGTGCAATTCCAATGAGACGTTTAATACAATTTCCATTAATACCTACCTATATGCATAAAAGAAGGCTTCTGATACTGCTGCAGAGATATACATTGAACAAAAGATACCAATAGTGTGTGCTTGTTTGATCATCCTACGTACTTTTCTTAAGATGTTGTCTTCCGGTGTCACGCTGATCCAATGAAAGCGTAATCATAAATGCATTTGAAAGACATCACCTTTGTGAAACGCTTAAAAGAGCTACCTTTAGCTTTGCACTACTTTTTCCTATAAAAATGGCTGTCGGTCCAAGTGGTTCCTTTTCCAAAACTGGTGTTGTGTCGCACAAATGAAGCGGAATGTCTTTCAAGACTGTCGATCTGGGTCAAGCCATGACTAGTTTCGTAAAGCCTTGAACAACGCAGGATTAAAAATCTGACACGAAACAAAGCACTGGTATTCCTATTGCAGGGAATCCATGTGTCACTCGCCATAAGCATTCACTACAGATCATCGCTTATTGTGTCATTTACCACAAAGCAGAGAATCAGTTACAGCAAGTAAAAGACTATAGATTGTATTTTGTTTTGTTTTCCTTAGAAGAAGCAGTAATGGATTAGTGAGTATGACTTTTTCATGGCTAACCAGTGACAAAAGCTATACAGTTTATCATCTTAATGGTGCGCGCGTGGTAATTCATGTACTCGGCTAGCATACTGGTTATGATCGAGCTATTCTGCAGTCTCGGTGTGACAAATTCACGTGCTGTATCTTCATTTCCGATGGCTGATTCATGAACATGAAGCTGTTGTTTATCTACTACTTCTTGATGCTGATGATATGATTCTCCATTCTAGAATCCCAGTCTTTTATCATCGTTGGCACAAGGTGATAGGATATTGTTATAAAGTCAAGTTTTTATTTTTCTTCAGTAACATGAAACTGGGAGTGCGGATTATTGTTATCGGAGGAGAAGAGACATCGATGCCAATACTAGGGATTAGAGAATGAACAAGAGTTTATTATGGACAAAGGGAATGGGAATATGATGGGGAATATTAAGCTGCTCCACGCCCTTTGAGTAGCATTCCTTCCATGATACTTGGTCATGCGTTTTCCACCATTCATTGACAAACTCCTCAACAAACTCCATATCAGACTTGGTGCGTGGTGGTTGAAGCGATGTTAGGATGGAAACAGTTGGTCTTCCAGTTGTTGGGATGATACCTTCCGGTAATGATATTGGTGCTGGCATTGCTGCATCATTGTGTATATTTATATAGGCATGCTTCAGTGTAGACCATTCCAGCATTTGCATATTCACGGGCTGTTTGTGTGTCATCAACACTTGCTAGAATATCAATGGGATCCAAATTGTAGCGTTGATAGATGTTTCCACAGTACTGCTGCATACGGTGAACATACGAGCGATCAAAAACATTTACGTGTTCCATCTATCCACTCTGTATTTCTTGGTGTGTACTTGTTAGTGGCATTCTCGCCTATAGTCACGTATACATAAGCTACAAACGTCCATTGTACATTCAAGTGTCAAGTAACAACCAACTTACCAATTAGAGCTGCAACAATCAAGCCAACAACCCTTTTATCTTGGGAGTGCTTTGCTCATAAGATTAGTGCCCGGCTTGTACTTTTCTAGAAGTTGAGCAAGTCAAAGTCTAGGAAGCCAATCTATCAACTCCACATAGACTGGACCAATATCGTTTCCAATAAAGACGATGGGAGTCAAATCCACCTTGGCAGATGCATCACGAGAGGAAGCTACATCAAAAGAGATGAGTATGTTGCCCATCGATTGATTATAGGAAGATGATTAGACTTACCTTATTACAAGAGTCAAATAGCATGACAATCAATAAAGAGATTGGATGAAGGAAAGAGATGTGTGGAAGATGACAAAGCGTGGCAACATTCCTTTTATTTGTGAATGGTGGGCGTGGGGACATTCTGTGATAAAGTATTTGTTTGGGATGATGCATTGATAGAATGTACAAGCATGTGCTGTTGGCAATATGATGCACTATCTGACTTCCATGGTGGGGATATAACGGCTTCCCAAAGTCTATCAAGAAACAAGTGGGTGAGACAGTGGTGCAGGATCAGTAGGTAAGAATCGGTCATTTAATTCTGAGACCGACATTAACTCTATTATTGCTGGTATGCCGCTTGAAAGACAACGACACGCTTTCCACCATGATGAAGTCCACGAGCGCACTCAAAAAGAAAGGCACAGCAGGAGCCGATGTCTTTAGAAGGAAGGATAAGGATCGTGATGCTACCAAGTTCAGTTTCAAATCGGGTTCCAGTTCGAGTTCGCCTTCTTCCTCATCCAGAATTGGTTCACCCAAGGCAACAGCAGCAACACGAAAGCCAAAACCAGCCCATCCCAAGCAGACCAACATGCCACTATCCAACAGCCCCATCACGCTCGATCTGCATCGTTTTGCTGATAGCAATATGAACCCTGAAGAATGTATGGTTTATGCAACTCTATGATATAGAACAAGTATTCATATGTGTTATCTATAGTTGTACGACGTTCTCTTGCCGACACCAACGAAGAAGGCATTCGAGCATTTCATCGATCACTTGTGGAAGCAAAACATGTGATTGGAGGCGATCTTCAAAGAAACGTGTATCGCAACTATACAGAGTTTGTCACCATCTCCAAAGAAGTATCCAATCTGGATGCCGACGTATTTCGACTCAAGGGATATCTGAATGAGCTCAAGAGTATTTGGGAGAGTTTCATGGAAGACGCCAATCCCTCGGAAGATATGAAGCCCATAGGTAAAAAGTCCATATCAAGATGAAGATGGGAAAAAGATGACTTATACATCCTACTACTAGATGCAATTGGATTGAATGATGCTATCTTACCACAGAGGAAACACAGTGACATTATACCATCGGATCTACAGAGCATCTTTCGTGCTCAAATCGCTGCTTTATGGGAAAATGTGGAAGGATCTCAGGTAAGAGGTTCTATTTTGCCATTGTATGAATGGATTTTGACATGTGGCATATTAGCGTTTTGTAGCTTATACCCATGGACGTCATATTGTCAGAGAATGCGCCAACTTTTTCGACATCAATCCAAAGACTCTTCAACCACGACAGGCCGTCCATATCTTTTTGCTGAATGATTGCTTACTGGTGGCATCTAGAAAGAAGCGTTCGGCGACTTCAAAATACAAACTTGTTGCAGATCATTGCTGGAGCCTTGATGAAGTTAGCATTATTGATGTGAAGGATTCAACAGGTAAGTCAAGGATTGTTTATATGAATCAGAGTGGAATCTTATGCATAATGTAGCTGCTGTCAATGCTATCAAGATATCAGTTTATCCCAACACATATATCTATCGCTCTGAGCGTCAAGAGGACAAGTATGCTCTTTTACATGCCTATCACCGAACAATGGATGAAAACAGTGATCGTCAGGATGATGCTACAAATCCAAGTAAGTATAAGGATAGAATTGGGAGAAAGACAAGTATTAATGTTGAATGTCTAGTTGGTCTTAGGAATGGCAGGGTAAACATGTTTATTGATTATGCCCGTGTATGGTACTATTGACTTACATGGATGCTTTAGGATGCTACAGCAGATGATGGTGACAATCAACGTGCAAGAGAAGGTCAGGATAGCGACATTGAACCTGGAGATAGGAAATGGTTGGAGGATTTACCAGATGAGCTTGAAGTGGTGATTGCTTTGCGACAATTCGAGATAGCTGTTGGTTATATTGAGCAAGGTAAATGTAACATTGCATCTTTGTAATACAAATGTACTGATTGTTTATTTGTTTGTCTTATATAGCCAAAAAGATGCTTGATTCATATCCTCAGCCTACTCCTTTGTTGCGTGCCAGTAAGACCAGGGTCCAAAAGTATTCAGAATCGCTAGCATCTATCATCAGTCAAGATCTCCAGAACACGCTTCTTACCAAGCTGCAGTTCCAACGCCTCGTCAATTGGCTCCTACGATTAGATAAGGGTGATGAAGTAAGTCTTATGCATAGGAAAGAGTAATGAAAAGCTAATGAAGGAAATATTTATTCAGGCACGCGAGGTGTTTTTGAATACACGATCACTCATCATCAAGAAAAGGATTCGGCAGTTGACATTTGAAGGTGACAGCACAACATACATCAACGAGCTTGCATTGGTAGTCTTCACACTTATCCGGAATACGTGCGAATGGTACCGAGACTCTTTCAAGCAGAATGAGATGGCTTCCAGATTCATTACATGGGTGCGAGAGCAAACAGAGATCTATGCTGATATCTACAAACGACAAGTCTTCAACCATAGCCAGCTCAATTGCCAGATTATTGCTGATTGTTTCAAATCTACGCTTGATCAATGCTCCATTGTAAGTATCGGAATAACGGAAGGAAACCGGGATTTCAGAGTGTCAGCTGAGCTAATTCATATCATCAATAGTTGCGCAAAGTAGGACTTGATCTCAAATTCATGCTTGAAGACTTCTTTTTGGACAATGTGCGTGAAACCATTCTAGCCTATGAACGAAGATGCGCTGATAAGGCCGAAAAGTTCGCACGTGGTGACAATTTCAGCGTTGTGTCAAGTCAAAACTTGGGTACAAAGACAAACTGGAATGATGAAAAAGAACATTGACTGATCAAGGGATTGTAGGTGGTGATGTCCGTGTCACATCCAGCGTTATCAGTTTTTACAACATGTTGATCAAGTTTGTCAATGATATATGTCTCATCGCTAAATTGCAGGCAAGTTTATTTTCACGTGCTTTTGACAAAGAAAATGCCGCTTAAACTCCACCTTGTTGTAGTTATACGAGACTGTAGTGCGAAGCATTTCCCGGGTGACAGAACATTATCTGCGCACGATGGTGGAACAATCCAATGGCCAGGTAACCAACACTATCCATCTACCACTACACGATTAAGCTGATGAGAATCATAATAGCGATCTGTGGCATCCATGAATATTGGTTTTGTACTCGACAATGTGGTGCCAAGAGTTTCTTCACAATTGAACGTGAGTCATTGAAACATATCAGTTAGATGTCAATGTCTTAACTCTATCTATAGCGACATTTTGATCGGCCGATACCCGAGTTGGATTCCTTGCGAGCAAGGCTTAGAGGACTCGCCAATTGATCAAAGACCATATTTACGGAGCACGTCCCTTTTAATTTTCCTCCCCATGACAACAATCGTGATCACAACTGTTTCGAACCTTCTTTTCTCTTTTCATACCTCTCTTCTTCCCCTTTTTATTTACAATTTGCAAATAGCATATTCATAAAGAAACGACTCCAATTACACAACCACTATCATCTTTCCACTCTCCTTTCTCATATCATGCTTCTTATCACTTGGATTGCGTTGGAGATAGCATTTTGGTTATACCTTTACAACACCAAGAAGCGCTTTCAACAATACGTCAAACCAAAGACATTGCCTACAAAGAATGAGCGACAGCAACTATTTTGGAACTGTTATCACACCATCAAACATGATTCAAGAAAGTGGTTTGAAGGATGGTTTTACATTGCTAAGAGTCCTCATCGTGCACATCCCAACTTTAAGGATATCCACCGAGATAATGTGGCGACCTGGTAGGTGATATGCTATCCATGCTTTCATCTGATACATATTAACGTAAGAATACAGGTTTGCATGGGCATTTTGGGTGGAGCAACTTGACCATGTGCTTTTAAATGAAGAATGGGCTCAGGAAATCGACTGGATGATCAATACCATTGAGAAGGACTTCAACATTACGTTTCCTATGGGCTACAATCAAGATATCCAATGTATTAGACCAAGCTTTGATCCTGTGCAGTCATTACACAGACCACTCGCTTTGTACTTGGCCAACTATGTTATGACGTGTATGTTCAATCGAGTGATGCTCGAATGGTTTTGGCAATTTAAACAAGGTGGCACGGACTTGCCTGGTGTCATGTGGGGTCATCTCCTGAGCCCATTTCATCAGCCGCCTTCAAAAAGTGATCAAAGTAATACCAAGTTCAATCATCTTGTATACTGGTATCTCGTGCCATCATCTCACCAGACAACCCATGAAGTTCCCATTGTTTTTATTCATGGTATTGGTGCTGGTCTCTCAGTCTATGCAGAGTTTATTCATCGCCTTGTTCGACTTGGACGTCCCATCTTTTGTGTGGAGCTGCCTTATGTTTCAATGCGTATGGTAGAACATGTAAGTCATTGGATTCTGATATTATTATGCTGATGATTAACTATGCTTATAGGTTCCAACTCCTGAAGAGACTGTACAAGAGATTGAAAGAATGCTGGCATCACATGGATATGACGAAGCTGTCATTGTGGCACATTCTCTTGGTACAGCTGTTGCTAGCTGGATAGCCAACCTATCTCCAAAACGAGTGGCTGGTCTAGTTCTTGTAGATCCCATATGTTTCTTACTCAATTATCATCATGTTGCGTTTAATATGCTCCATCGCATACCCAAACGACTTATAGAGGCAAGTGAACTTATAATTTAATGCACTATCATGCTAATGAATATTAAATATAGTATCTTATACACTATTTTGCATCCCGTGAACTTTATATCAACTACTACATCAGCCGGCATTTCCAATGGTATCAAACTATCTTCTTTGCTCATCCGACATCAACATCATCCGATCCTCCACCTTCACCTGTACCACCAGAACAACAAGGACCATTACGCAATGCTACAGTGTTCCTATCAGAAAATGATGCCATTGTTGACAGTCCCTTAATCAGCAAATACCTTTATGATGCAGGAGTGCAAGTACATCTCATGAGAGACATTGGACACGCCGAGTTTCTTGTCAATGGTCAATGGAAAGATGAGATTGTAAACCAAGTAGAAAAAGCTGTTAGTTGTATCGAGGATGAAGGATTGGGATTATAACATGCATCAAATAAAACATGTGCCTGAAAAATGAACCAGCGTTTCGTTTCCTTTTTTTATCTTGTCTTTCATTGACCCAGACATGTCTCACCATGACGGCACGGTGATGCTCGCCTCACTTTCCTTAACTCACGTTCAATTCGACGCACAAGACAAGATCGCCTATGCCTTTGCTTATATTACACTATTGCCTCTTGCCATTCTCGTGTTTTATGCATCTGTCATTGTCAGTCGACGCGAGATTGCAGGCATACTCATGTTACTCGGCCAACTGACAAACGAAGCTCTCAACGCAGTACTCAAGGAATATCTGCAAATAGCACGTCCATACTGTATGTTCTCCATCATCTTGTATCACGCATCGACTAATATGATATGCATCATGCATGGATAGCTCATCTTGGCACTGGTTATGGAATGCCTTCAAGTCATGCACAGTTTATGGCATTCTTTGCTGTCTATGGATCATTGTATCTTTGGTCATGTATTCGGTTGGATCACATTGCGTACAAGGTCCTTGCAACACTTGGCATGATCTTCTTAGCTCTCTTGGTGTGCTATTCTCGGTAAGTGTAACTACTAATGACACAACATTGAAAGGATGCTCATTGTTATCCAAAAGTATCTATTTGGGATATCATAGCGCAATGCAAGTGGCAGCAGGAATGGGTGTTGGCAGTCTATATGGGTTACTATGGCATGGGACATTGGAATTCGTACTTCGACCTTCTGGAATCATCGATCGTCTCTTGGATACCCCACTCGCCAGATTAGTCTATCTACGTGATATGCGTGCTATTGATAATGTCGCAAGATGGGAATATCATCAATGGCTGCAACAACGTCAGAATAGCAAATGTAAGACCAAATAAAGGTTTATCATAATATGCTTCTTGTTTTATTACTGCAAATGTTTCAATGAAAAAGGATGATTACGAATAGTGGTGCTATGTATCAAGGGCAGAACCCGTGTACAACAATGA
This sequence comes from Lichtheimia ramosa, assembly GCA_008728235.1. Taxonomy (NCBI): domain Eukaryota; kingdom Fungi; phylum Mucoromycota; class Mucoromycetes; order Mucorales; family Lichtheimiaceae; genus Lichtheimia; species Lichtheimia ramosa. Next base: position 2,699,917 of record CP031828.1, on the reverse strand, counting down.
TATGTGCAACTTTTTAGAGCTGGAAGAAGACCAAAGTAGTACCAACCATGGCAAGGGAGGAGACAATGGTCAAGGCCTTGGTATCCGAAACAGCTCCATTATCATGGTTATCATCGTGACCAGCGGATCCACTTGCATGCAACATACCAAGGGATGGTGCAGAGATATGGCTTGTAGAAGTGGTATGTGCTATGATACACGATAATCAGTATACAAGGACATTGCATAGGATGGTGTTGTGTATGTATTACCTGTGACAGTAGATTGCAGTTGTTGACTATTGGCAGGAGCAACAAGCTTGGCAGCATCAGAAGCAGCATCAGCATAAGGAGCTGGAAGATCTGAAGGCAATGCATCAGCGATATCCGAAGGCAATGCGTCAGGAACAGGCATGTTGGAACCAGTGGGAAGATCAGTTGGAACAGGATCAACAATGGGAGTAGTAGGAATACCACCCATCTTGGCCTTATGATCATGCTCGTCATCATCATCATCTTCATCATCATCACAGTCTTCATCATCTTCATCATCATCATTGTCGGTGCTCTTTGGATATCCAGCAGGCAAATCAGATGGGATTTCATCCATGGGAATATCAGAAGGCAATGCATCAAGTGGGATACCAGAAGGCAATGCATCAAGAGGAATGTCAGATGGCAATGCATTGAGTGGGACATCAGGGACTGCCTTATCATCCATCAAACCTTGAATCATATCCTTGAGCTTATCATCATCCAAGTTATCTTCATCAACAGAGGAAGGTACTGTGGACTTTGGCAAATATTGATCAAGCAAATCACGATCCAAAGGAAGGTCCTTGACAACATCACTTGGAGCTGAATCGGCTACATCTTGCAACAAATCCTTGATCTTGTCGTCTTGTTCACTATCAGTGGAAGGGGTTGTTGTTGTTGTTGCAGCATGGCGCAAATACTGCTCAATCCAATCATGGTTCAATCGAACACCTTTGGGCATGTGCAATAGGAGATCCCTGATGGATGAAATGTCACGAGAGTTGTCATCGACTTGGTCGTCAAGGAGATCAGAAAGGCGAGGCTTGTCATCCGTTTTGATATCATCAAGAAGATCGGAAAGATGGGTCTTGCCATTCTGTTTGATGTCGTCAAGATCAGGAAGGTCCAAACCAGATGGGATCTTTTGTGGGAATCCTTTGATGGATTTAGAGTCATCCTTGTCCCAGCTGCCATCATCCCAGCTATCATCATCCCAGCTGTCATCATCCCAATTGTCATAGTCATCATCATTATCATCATCATCGTCACAGTCTTCATCATTGTCAGTTTCAGCAGGCTTTGGCACTGGGTTGGGAAGAGGAGGAGTTGGCAGATCATCACCGTCTGGTAAAGGGAATGGCAAGATTGAAGGAGAAGGCTTGATATCATCTGGCAAAGGGAATGGCAAAATGGAGATATCACCATCATCATCAACACCATTATCGTCATCATCGTTTCCAGCAGGAAGAGGAAATGGTGTTGGCAAAGGAACTTCATGGATCACATTGGGGATATTTGGAATTTCATCAATCACATCTGAAGCAATGGATTCAACTGCAGCAGTGGGGTCTGCAAGGAATGCACTGACTGAAGCGATTTTGTGTGCAATGGATGAAATAGATTGGATGTCATCGACAACTTTGGGTGGAACAAGTCGTCTAGCACATTGCTTATAGCAATCCTTGGATGTCACACCACATTCGACAATACATTTTTCAATGTCTGACACTATGTGATGATCAATTGTGAGCAATATGCAAAACCAGCAACGTGGATCTTATTGACTTTTTCGGGAATCAAGTTTACGTACCACAAGCATTTGTGCATACTGTATCACCATCAGCACATCCACAAATAAGACCCATCGAGGGTTGAGTCAAAAGAGCGACAAGAGTAGTTGCAAAAACGATTGAATAAGGGCGCATTGTTATGCTGAATAGTAGTAGTAGTAATAGTAAGTTGAGTTGAATGACTTGGGTTGGTGATGGAAACTGCGAGTTTAAATAGACCAATGACCTTGGGGAATTAGGATCCAAGCCAAGGAGCCCTATCGATTCCTGGTATCCGTTTCATTTGCCGTAGCATAAGCTGTAGCCAGTCTACCGTGAAAGATCGTCGCATGAATTGTTCAGTTTGCAATAGCCATACAAGAGCCGAACGCTGGTTTCCACATGGACTATCCCCCTTACAATGAAAGGCCTAGAATCCCTGATCAAAGGTGTATCGGTTTCTCGGAAGGCATCATGATCTTCGGCACACGTATACAATTACATTTTAAGTCTTGTCTTTGAGCTAGCACTAGCTAAACGCACATACACATACAAATAAAACTACAAGGGCATCCCTTATTGTTCATGTATTACCCCAAGTTAGATGTTCATGTAGTGAAATTGATGTCAAGATCAATATATTCAATGTTAAATCAAAGATTGCTTGTGCATATGTAGAGCTATAATCATTATATTTGATCACAACCTCTTTCTAGACCTTCATTGCATGTCTATAGCTGTTAATGAAAGCAACATGTCATTCATGGAATCGATACTGTGTACATGTAGTAAGAATGGTAGTATTAAGCAACTGGGTCCACGTGCTGTGTTCTAGGCAAATGGAGTTGCAGGATATTTGACAGGCACTGGTGGTGATAAGGAAATCAATCATGGTAACGGGAGCATCCACTCTCCCGGATTTGTTTGAGATTATGTCAACAACGATAAAATGCCACCCCAAGAATTACAGCTTATTTCATGTATAACTAAATCAGCCTACATGTCACCAGCCTTCTTGATCTCCGTGATATTTTGAAACCCCCCCTTTCATCAATCCCTATTAGTAGTAGAAAAGCTTTTGCACTTGCATACGACATTGTTAAGGGGCTATGGTGTTCACTAATCAGTTGCATGTAGCTGCAAGTAAGCTATTATGCATGTACATGTATATCCACACTAATAATACTGCTTGGTTTTGCGAGATACATGATGCGACTTGTTGTTGTCAGCTCTATACATCAAGTTTGCTAATAATACCCAAAAAGTGGTACATAGAGATGGAGCCAATGTGACAATTTTACTGCAGAACGTGCATTACCCCTATGTGCATAACGTGACATTCATTGTGATGCGCGGATACGAGATCAAAGACATTTAACATCCACATACATGTTGTCACCTTTGTTGTAGTATTGGACAGGGTTGCAAAAGAAAGACCGAGAAGTTCCGATGTCATGTTCAAAAGAGCTTTTGCAAAAACAGCTATGGTGGCGATTAACATGTTCGCCGATGTGACGTCCGGTATAAGGAGATAGGAGGAGGAGAGAAAGAAAAAAAAAACAAAGAGGAGAAAATGATATTCATATTGAAGACGCCCGCCTGTTTGTCTAGATATCTCACCCTTGACTCCTGTTCAAGTGTTAAACCCCTTGTATTGACCCCTTTAACAGCTTTTGTATATATGCCACTGCAAAGTAACCGTTTGAAAAGCCAAGACTTGTCTAATGCTTCTTTTTCTCGATTTGTACCACTTTTGTGATTCCGGTACTGACTGATCAGGGAAAAAAAAAGGGCTCACCATTTATATTCTTGTGCTTTACTTTTGCTTTTCTTTTCAAAAGCACCTGCATGTGCTATCTATCATATCCACCATGTATTTAGTTCACTTTGATCATCTTGAACAGCAGCAACAACCCTATCGTACATCACCACCCATGGAACAACTTGTGCATCCTACAGCAGCAGCATCACCTACACCAGCACCTCCTCCTGCTGCTGCAACCACTGAAGAACATCAACAATACAATAATCAGTCACGACGACCTAGCTATGTTGACGTGAATGCATTATCAAGATATGCTGCAGCCACAGAAGAGACACCAAAGCCAATCCATTGCCATAAACGACAGCAGCCTTCAATTGATGTGAACACCTGTCGACGTAAATTCAGTCTTTACGGTGACAACCAAAGTCAGGCACGTGCTCAAAAATTTGCCTTATTTTGTACTTGTATCACGCCTTGGCACTGACAATTAAACTGCAGATCATTCCTTTTGAAAAGTCAGCAGAACAAGCAGTCTGCTATTATCATCCTGACACTGGTTGTATACAATCTAAATCAGTTCTTGATATCCAACATGCCAATCTTGGTCTCCAGGAGCTATTGACAAAAGATCGGTACTGGATTGATATTACATCACCATCTGTTTCAGAGATGAAAATGATCAGTCAGGTAAGGAATGCAATACAACACACAATACAAGGCCAACAATGTCATCCAAATAGATCTTTAGGATACATCCACTGACGATTGAAGATATCTTATCACAAGAAACGCGAGAAAAGTGTGATATATTCAGAGGATACCTCTTTGTATGCTATCGAGCATTTGTACAAGATGGCCAAGTGCTTAAACCTGTAAGCTTTTATAATATTGTCTTTAAAAAGAGCATTTTATCGGTAAGTGTGCAACGAGTCACACATGTCATTAGTGCTACAATGGGTCTGATTGTGCTGTAGTTTCATTTCAGTGCTATTCCACAGCTAAATCGAGTATACCAGCGAGTTGATCACTTGCAAAATTACATGTCCGTCACATCTGATTGGATCAATTATGCCATCCTGGATGAAGTCACCGATCAATTTGCTCCTTTGATGCATCAGCTTGAAGCTGATGTGGATAGTATTGACGATCCAGCCATGTTACTCAAGGTCAATCATGATGAGACGGAGATGGTGATGCGTATTGGAACATGTCGTAAACGTGTCATGCAGCTGTATCGACTGCTGGCTTCAAAAGCAGATGTTGTCAAGGCATTGATAAAACGATTACAAGACATACATGGTGACAAGGTAGGTGGTTTGGTGGATGTACCTAGTAGTAGCATGCCATCAACAGCCACCACGATGCAAGGGATAATGGGACATCGTCGTGGGGGATCATCCTCCTCTTTTGGATTTATCAAGGATCACAAGGGAAACAATAATAATGCATCCAAACGACATACAAGTGAAGAGGAAAAAGGAAACAATACATTACCAGATGTCAGTTTGTATCTAGGTGATGTGCAAGGCAAGTGCTTTGTCCTGTGATGCGTGTTGTACATGTTGTGCAACCTTGAGCGCCCACATTATTACACAGATATGTTGCTGAACCTTGTTTATCTATTTCCTTAATAGACCATCTCATTACCATGCTACAAAACCTTAGCCATTATGAAACTGTGCTAGCACGAGCCCATTCCAACTACCTTGCACAAATATCTATCAAGCTATCTCAGACATCCAACTCGACTAACGATGTCATTGGGCGTCTCACTGTATTTGCTACGATCTTGCTGCCAATGAATCTTGTCACTGGTCTTTGGGGAATGAACGTCAAGGTACCTGGGAAAGATTATGATGACCTGCTATACTTTTTTTGGATCGTGGCAAGTCTAGCTCTCTTTGCTATTGGAGCATTTACCCTTGCTAGGCGGTTTCAGTTTTTCTGAATAAGAAAAGAAAAGAAAAAGGAGCTCACACGGGGTGATTCTTTGTGTTGTGGGATATTGTAAATGATGATAATGTGCCCTTCTTTGAAGGATTGTTTGGTTATCTAAAGAGAGAAAAAGAGAAAAACAATCTAATGTTGATTGTTCACAAGGCAACATTGTGATTTGAACACTTTACAAAAGGACGAATAATGCAGGCGGAGTACCATTTACCATTTCGGTCCGCTAGACCGCTACAATGCAAAGCCGAATGGGGGGACAAGATGGGGATGAACACAGTGAAGAGGGATAATGTAATAGAGAAAGGGGTTCTACTAATAATCGCGAGGATGATTACGGTTCATGAGACAAAAGAACGAGTCAAGGAGATTACTTTAGATGCCACTTGCATAGTAGAATGCTATTCAAGTAAAGAGAGCCGTGCGCTGCACGCTAACGATCCTTTGCTTTCTTTCCACATACACCTACACCCCCCCTTTCCCCCAAAGTGAGTTGCTTTTCAGCTCATTTGCCTTATTCTTTCTTCTTGGTTCTTTCTTTTCGCTTTATTATTATTCACACATAACACGTATTCTCTTTAACACACTATGCATATGGAGATAACTCAAGCTGCTGACTTTCTGGGTCGACTACTTCATTCCAAGTTGGACCAATCCTTGCTTCAGGCATTCAAAGAACAACTGGCTGAATTGTTAAAGCAGCGTTTTGTCGACCATTGGGATCCACAACAACCTTATCGAGGCAACGCATTTCGTGCCATCTCCAATTTCAACGGCCAATTGGATCCAGTGCTTGTCATGGGTAAGTGAATGGGTCAAGTGGTCTGTTTCTACAAGGTGCTCATCTCGAGCTTATAGCTGCTGAGAAGGCTATGGTACCGCCTGCTTCTATCCACGCTCATTTACCACGCGACTTTGTATTATGGATTGATCCATTCTCGGTTTCTTATCGGGTTGGTGACCATGGAAATATCATGACACTCTTTGAGGATCGATCGCGTGGTCGTATCACGCTTAAGCCATTAGCGGCGTCTTATATCCAACCAAGAACATCCACTCCCATTCGTATCTCGCCACCAAGTAGTCCAGAAAATAGAAAGGTTAAGAATCATATCCATCAGTCATCACCCTTGGCAAAGGATGTCTCCTCTGAGCAGGATCAACAACAACAGCAGACACAACAACAGCAACAACATCAACAACAGCAATTGGTCTTGGCAAATTGAACTTGAACTGCAGTGCAAGCAACACAACATCATCATCTTGTTCATCATCATCCCTCTCTCTCTCTCTTTCTTTTTAACTCCCCCCTCTTTGCCTCCTCTTTTCTCCTCACTCTCTCTCTCTTTCACATATCCATTTTCACACACTAAACACTCACGCACGCACCACTATTCAATCACATTACACAAACATATCACGCACATACTCCGTTTTGATTTCTCTTTTTTCCTGTCAGTTGTAAATGCATTTGCTTTTTTGTACTTTGTTTCCTTTTGATCAAAACAACAAAAAATGATGATAGTATGCAGTCATGGTGATATATATTCCAATAGATTAATGCAAAAGTAACATGGTTCTATTTACACAAGGGAGAGACAAGGGGAAGGGGTGGGTGAGCAAGTTTCCTTTTTTCTCTCTCTTGTCGTGATGGGGGGGAAAAAGGAAGGAGTGGGAGGGTTGTACAAAACCATCTTGTCAAGAGAGAGAGACTGTCGATACAAAAGAGAAAGAACTAATATATACGATATATAAAACAGAGTGTGTGTGTGAGAGAGAACGAGGGTATTGGTCATAAATAATGCAAAGAGATGGTGTGTTGATCGGAACAAGTAGTGTTGATGGAATGCATGTGTGTTGTTTGTTGCTTAGACGTTGACAAAAAGATTCAATGCAGTGTTGTTGCCACGATTCTCAAATGCCATTTGAACATCATCATCAGAATTGATAGTAATCAAATCACCATCCTCATCTTGATATTTCAATCGTAGCATATCACTTGGTTTGAGATTGGCTACAAGTCGAATCTTGCGTTCAACCTTTTCCATAAGCTCGGTAAAAGTCACTTGTTCGGCAACCATGATCACATAGATACCATCATTGTAACTCAGCTTGATCTTGACAGTGCCAGGAGAATTGGGAACAGCTGCCACTACACGATCCACTTGTTGTTGCTGCAAAGATGCCATTTCTGATAAACGTGGTGTAGAAGATACATTGCGTACTCCATTATTCATGGTAGGATCACGATTGTAAAGAGTACGAGAATTGATAGGTACTTGTGGCATATCATCCCAATGAGTAATGTTGTGAGACTTGTGAATATTGGGACTACTCTGTGATCGAACACGTGTATGACTTCTTGATGGACCAGTAGGCATAGGTGGTGGTGATGAAGGATTGTACATATCAGATGCTGCAGAATGTGAATGGCTTCTTGCAGGAACAACACCCAAAGGTCTGAATTCTTCCGAATTGGGCGTCAATACATCAGTAGCATTCAGAAACTTGGTTCCAATATCAACAAGGGGTGAATCATCACCACGACGGTGCCAAGATGATGATGCACTAGATGAAGTACGAATAGATGTTCCCGGTGACGATGGACTGGAAGGTGGTGGTGATACTGGGTATAAGCCATAGTCATTGGGTGATGTTGCATTGCCAGTGCGAGGAATAGAAGATAAGCTCATGCTAGGCATTGGCATAGGTGGTCTATTGCTGCTGTTGTGCTTGTTGATCATAAACATGGATGCATCTTGGCTGTTGTTACGCATCATTTTGGGTCGCATACCAAGTGCTTGTTGTGCAGAAACAGAATTGCTACGTGATCTGGCGGTATGTAAATCTTCTTCATCTTCATCTTCATCATCTTCGTCATCATCGTCATCCAAATAAAGACCATCTCCTCTACCCTGGGAGCTGACAGGGGTCATGGGAACACCCATTGATACAAGATGTGTATTTGGCACATGAGACTTGTAAGCCATCTTGACCTTGTTGAGTGTGTTTTCCCATAGCTTGAGCAATTCCTCATTGCGAAACTTGAGAACAAAACGTTCCACTTCGCGATCCTTGTACTCGATCAAAAGTGTCCAATTGCCTGGCAGCATAAATGTCAATACAAAGGTTATAAATCATACACAATGATGCATACCAGGATGAGATCGATTGGTCACATTGAAGATACGATTGGTATAAATGGATCCTTTGTACTGAAGACTTGCACGACGCTTCTTTTTGATGGATAAGGTGTTGGATTTGGTCAACTTGTTCTTGGCTGAATCCTTGTTTTCTTTGCAAATCACAAGTGCTTTCTGGAATAGGTACATTTGCAATTCACGTTCCTGATCATCACTTTCCATAATGAGCTTGTTCTGAAGTAAAAGAGCACCATGACCATCAACAGCATCACGCTATAAAATAAATCAAGATTAGTCTCATGCTTTTTTTGAGTCATCGCATGTTATAATTACATCTGATTCATCAACACGTCGTTTCAAATCTTGAACAGCTTGCATATTCTCATGCTTGCGTTGTGTCTCATTGACTTTTTCAGTGACACGTTTGATGGCTTCCAAGCCTTCTTCCATCTCGGCATAGTGGGGCCAATCACTGCTGGTGGTCTTGATAAGCTGACTAAGAAGCAATGGATATTTGCAGATACGCTGTACAGGCTTAATCAACATAGATGGCAATTCATATGCTGGATTGAGAACATGAGCCAACTTTTCCAGTTTGGGAGTCTCTTGCACCACGAGATCTTGAGCAGAATAGTAGTTGGCACAATAAGGCTCGTATACAGCAAATGCTTCCTCCAATTGTGAAAACAATAAGCAAAAGCGCTGTTCTTCAGGAGCATTCTCAGCCATATTCTCCAGTTGAATAAGGAAACGACGTTGAAAGTCGACAAGCGTGTTGAGATTGCCAAACAAGTAATGAATAGTGTCAGGAGCAACCACTTTTTGTACTTGTAACTCTCGCATGTAATTCTATTGACATGAATGATTAATTACTACTGTAATGATGTTGTTGATGGGATCCAATTAACTTACTTGCAAGGTTTCAAGATCCTGAACATACTTTCGCTCAGTTTCCAATAATTCAAGCACGACCTTGTCTCGAGTATCCTTGGGTGCATTGGGATCTGAGTTTCTGTTGGAAGATCGCACGTTGATCACGCCATCTTTTTCCAAGAGTTGGATCAGCTTGTCGACAGTGTTTACAACCTATAAAGGTAAATTTAGTGCAACCATCCACATACATGCATCCAATGTCGCCCATTGACAGGCATTGATTGTCATGTGACATATGCATGCATCCAAGGAGACCAAGGACAATGAAATTTCAATTTGCATACCTTGACAAATCCATTGGTATCGTCTTGATACAAATCAGTGATAGTAAATAGTTGGTCCTCTGTAAACTCTAGCTGATCTCTGCAGGCAACAATGAAATGATACACGCTGGCTTTGCAAATGTTGACTTGATTCAAAGTAGGGTTTTGGTCCACTTTTAAAGGATGCTCAGTCTTTAAAGCATTGAACAATGTACACAGTGGCGAGCCACGACGACAAAGTGTCCATAGCTTGGAAAGCGGATCTCCACCAGTAGGTGTCGTTGGTTCTGGCGATGAAGGTGATGACGATGGTGGTGGCATATTTTCTGCATCGGCAAGATACTGTTCCATTCCTTCAATGGCGGCAAGTTTGTCGAGTACAGAACGGCAAGTATGATAGAGTGAAGAACCCTGAATAGCTGACTTGGTGGTAGGTAGTGTTGGTGTTGGTAAAGGATTGTCGATGACTGAAATGTTAGGAACATGTGGAAGCGTTCCGAGCGAAGGCGTTCGTCGCTTCAGGGCTAAAGTAGCCATTGTATCTGTAATCGATGATGCGATTGATCTGGGAAAGAGAAGAAGGAAAAAGAGAGACGAACGGGACCTGAAGAAACCAAAGGTGGGATTTTATTGTCTCTGTGCAACGGATCTATCGTGTGCTGAATAGCAAATTCTTATTCTTCCCGACACAGCATTCGCTCACACACGCTTATCCCAAAGATATCCTCTCACACAAATTTAGTCCCTAAAGTCCTTTTTTTTATTATTGTTATTGAATAAGCACCCTGTTGTATTATTTAATAAAGATCGAAACTTCTGTGCTCATCTTATTTCAATGTTGGCCGCCAATCTTCAATGGATCATCGTTTCATCCTACCACCCCCTTTGATCCCCACATGAAAAAAGATTTGGCTTTGGCTCGTTCCCCCTTTCCCCTTGCACATCCACAAGTGTAACTCTGCGGACTTTTTTCCATTGATGGGTAGAGAGAGATCCACAAAAAGAGTTCCAGTAGATTGATGATCGAAGAAAGATGCCAGGAACATGATTATGATGGCTATTTCTCTCACTGGATATATAACTATGATTCTTCCCATCACATTACTTCCCGAGAGAATAATACGCCTTATGCTTATATTACTTCATGTGAAACATTCTTACGTTTATCCTCGTCCCATATATGGCCAGACCGTGCAATCAGGGAAATCAAAGTCTCTTTTTGATAAACCGCTCTTTGTCCAGCTATTGATCTGATTGGATAAAACATATTGTGCTTGCCATGTGTGCTAAAAGTCCCAGTGTAACGGTGCACAGGTATTTGGCGTGCCCTGCTTTTTTTACCATATCCACCCCTTCACCCTTGCAGGAGATTCATCCCTTAAAATCCGTGAAACTGAGGATACAATAGCTGTATACAACTTGATGTTCATTGTAGCGATCGACATATTTTAGCCTTAATGCATTGCCAAGCACTTTTTCTTCCTTGTTAACCAGTGAATGGTCACTACTCTAACCTTAAAGAGAACGCTACATCAGGTTTTACATTGCCCTTTTAGGAATTCTGGAAAATCAGTCGAATACGATGTAACAAGGTTTGAATCGCCCCAAGCTGATTGAGCCGTGCGCACAAAAGATGATCTTCCAAAAGGGAGAAAGAGAGGAATACAGCCTAAATGATGATAATATTAGATATAGACATCACATATACAATGAATGATCACTTGATAAAGCCACGTTGCCAAACATTGATATGAAAACTGCTATATCTTAGGAACCACTGATTGGATAAGAACCATCTTTTGTATCATTGCCTATCGCATGACGATCACACAGAAACAGAGATTGGCAGAGCACCATAAACGTTCCTTTTTTTCCTTCCCCGGATATTCATATGATGATGATGAGCTATTACGCCCAGACCAAGTGTTCCACAACACACGGGCTGAAGAGGATAATAGACTCTTGTGTGATTGTGTACAATACAGAAAGGCTTACACCACCCATTATTGCGCGCGCCCTTCTTTATCTATATCGCCCAATCTTTTACACTTTTTCACGCTCAGGAAAATCTTGATACCCCCCTCCCTCTCCGACAGCGGTGTTGCATCAGCTATAGCACGTAATGTGATCACTTGTCCGATCGACAGATCAAAGTACCTACCCCTGATTGAATCTTGTTCAAAGAATGTTATGTGCAACAATGCATGTAAGGCAAAAAGGCAATATCTACTTGAATTGCAAGCTTTAGAAAGATTCAATCAGTTAGGGTGTTGCTGCGTATACACTTTTACCGTTGTCTAAGCTAATCATGGATTAATGCATCTGGAAGTAGCAGCAGTAGTAGCGATAGTGCTTAATGCGCATAATGCATCCACTGATATGTGATCTTGACCAAAGCTAGCAGAAATGGCCATAGTTGTATAGTTTTGGTTCCACAATGGCTGTGGTAGATATGCAGTAAATGGAGTTGGATTATCAATCATTTCTTTATGAGGAGTGAATTAGCATTCACATAAGCAGCTATGCAGATGTTCATTGATACGAAGCCTACATATGCATCTACTATATCATGGATGTGCTATCAGTAAGGGGTTAAGTGATCCGACAATCTCGATGACACAACTATTGGTGCCCATACATGGTGAAGAAATGCAATAGATGTCCTTTGAAGAGCAACTACTGATAAGAATAACACATGAACCAATATGATTTATTGTTAACATGGCTACATTTACATAGTGCACAGAGTGTCTCACTATACAAGATCACGTGATTGGCGATAATGCAAAAGTGTCTTCAATTGAAAACAATGTGCTACAAGAAAGGGCTAATGAAACAATTCAAAGGTGTGTTGCATTCCGTCAAAGTAGGATGGATTGATCAAGGCGTGCATTAATGGAGCTGTTGTTGGTGTCACAGTGTTTCCACTCTTTTTCCTTTGGCGTTTGACACCACACTTCTTTTTCACCCACCCACCCACGCACACACTCCGATCGACCATGTCAAGCGACAGTGAAGCATCACTCAGCGACCTTGTCGACAATCTAGCAAGACAACAAGAACCAACCTTACAACGTCCTTCTCTTGATCAGCCTGAAGACGAGACTGACGAACACGAAGACGAGTCAGATCTTGAATCTATGGTTCGAGCACCCAGAAAAAGAAGAGCCCATGACAGTGACGACGAAGAACAACAACCACATAAGAAAACACGATCATCATCACCAAGGCGAAAGCCGTTTCAAGAGCCTTATTATTTTCCAGACAGTCATCAAACCTATGTTCGAGAGATACAACATAGGATACAGAAACTCGTGATGCGAGGTGAATACGAAGATGCGTGGAAATTGCTATGTAGCATAGTGGAAACAGACAAGATACCCATCATTTCATTCTTCGAGGTAAGATGACAAGGTATATCACACTTATATGTAAACTAATAAGGTTGATTTGGTACCTTAAGCTTGCATTGTGTCTGATAAAGAAACTCAAATTGGAAGACCCCGCTACATTCTTACATCGAGCATTTATCAGTTCCCGAGGAAAAAAGGCAAGTAAAACATGCATCCATGAATGACATATATTAACTATCAACTAGGCAGTGGTCATTTTTCGTGCTTTGATTCGCGAATACATTGATCAAAAGGAATTTGAACGAGCTCGAGAAGAGATTGAGATGATGCAACACAAGTATTATATCCAAGATCCAGAGATTCAACGACTGTCAGCTACTGTCAATTATGAAATATGGCTTATGGACAAGGAGAATAAGGAGAATATTGTCAAAGCACGTACTGCCTTGAGCACAGCATACCAATCATCACCTGGACACACTTCCACTGTTGCCATCTATCTCAAGGTATGGTCATATATCATGTTATATCAAGACAATTCAGCTCATTCTATCACTAGTTTTTGAACACGATGGATCCAAAACAAGCGCAACTCATAGCAAAAGAGGTATTGGAGGAAGCTAGCAAGGAGCGTAGTGCACGGCGGATGAGGTAGGTTGTGTTTTATACAGCAAAAATGAAGCAAGACTGAGATAAATGTATCAGGATCGCTCTGTTGTATTATCAACCACCATTGGAGGAAGAACCAGCGCATTGGATAGACATTATGCTACCACTTCATCGCATCGATCCAGCTACAGACCCGGTTGTATTTGGAAAGCCATTCGTAAAAGCCTTACGTTGCATATATCGTACGTCCTATACAACATGTATCAACAAGCTTCCATACTAATGTCTTTATAGAAAACCGTCCTGAAGATGAAAAGAAACAACTGAAAGCTGCAGCATTCTACAATGTGGTGTCGATGCTCTTGGATCGGATAGAAGCTGGTTGTGTGGATGATTGGACTGTCGACAAACTTGAAAAGTATTGTGAACGAATGAAGTAAGAGACATTCCTTGCTATGAAATTCTGCTTATGCTAACTTTTATATAGACCAGATGATGATACACTAAGGGATATGCTAACTACAAGGAATGTTTTGGACACTGTGAATAATGTACTGGTGAATCCAAAGGATCCACAGCATCGTCGAATTAGAAAAGTGATAAGGAGTATAATAAATTCTTGAAACTAGCAATCTCGTTCTTCTGGTTCCAGCCAACGTAATCCAAGCATTTCAAAAGCATGACGTTCACTTGCTATAGCCAATTTCCTTCCTGTTGTCTGTGAATAAAAACCATGTGGTGACACTTTGATACTCATCACTTGTTTAGCGTATAATCGAACACTGCGTTCAAAATGGGATGATCCTGTCCAATTGAGAAGTGATATGGAGTAATCATCATAAGGAACAACCACGAGATCAACTCGACGAAATACATTGTCATCCGATTGACGCCAAACACAGTGGGCTTGATCTGGCTTCTTATGTGGCGTATCAGGTTCTCTTAACTGGCAATTCGACCCCATTGATAGAATATCCACCACATACTCTAGTATATGACATGTAAGAAAAAGAGGACATGATCCATTTTCCCTTTTACCTTTTTGCTTCAGAATATCAAGCAGCTTGATGAGCATGGAGCCAGATACTGCTTGGTCTTGATGAGTAATGACAAGGTCAACATCTCCTGATTCTAGCTTCCCACGTCTATAACAACAATAGCAATGATGATGAGTCCAAAAGAAGAAAAAGATAAAGTAAAATCACACCTGTAGCTTCCACATATAGTCATGATCGAACCAGGGAAATGTTTATCAAGAATGCCATTCACTGTCTTTGCAATCGACTCCACAGTGGCTCGCGGAATTCTGTTAAGATATGGTAAATCTATCATGTTGACCTGTTTCTCAATGGCATTGATACTTTACTTTTTCCGAAAATCCTCATAATACTTGAGACCCATCCTTATATCTCGACACAGTCGATCTCCCTCTTTTTCTTGAATGTCTTTCAGTGATCGGTAGCCTTTGGAAAGCCATTCACGCGCAGTAGCAGCACCGACACCTAATAAGTTGCATATTAGTGATCAAGATGTGATGTTGATGAGAAATCAAGAATGCACATACCATGAATATGATAAAAAGTCTCGAGCACTTGGAAATCTTTATCATTCTTGAGCTCCTCTAGTATTGCACGATTGTTTTCTTTCAGCCATGATGGTACTTGAAACATGCCATTAGTTTCTCTTACCAATGTCTTCCACTTTACCATCACGTAGGTAATCCGCGATCTGGAAAAGAGCATTTATCATGAGATAAATGTTATTACAATTGATCTAACACTTACAATCCTTCCTGTCTTCTTGCCAATGCCCCTTAGCTTTTGAACTTGTGCTGCTGATTTGATCTTCCTTGGGTATGCCTAAGAACTTGACCATTAGAAAGGCGTCCTATCGATAGTAAACTTGGATAGAAACCTTGATAGCCTATGAAAAGATTAAGTCATCTCGTCATCAAGACATGATGTTTCACTTACAGATGCTGCAATCCTGTAACTTCGAGCATTCATCATATCGCCTATTTTTGATATTCGGATGTCAAATGATCCATTATAGTAGATTGCACTTTTTATCGTTTACCTTGAAGCTCTCTGGCATGTTCAAGAAATTCAAATAGAGCGACAATCTCACGATTATAGGGATTCCAGTTACATGGTCGCTGACAAGCATAACGCCCAAATGTTGTAAGCTTATCTCCCTCCTCTTGGTCCTCATAAATCAATGGCAGGTAGTATTGTTGATCATCTTCATCGGATGTGTTGTCATCAGTGGTGAATTGGAAGGAGGATGATCGAGGATTGCTGGCTTCAAACGAGGATTGGGATGTTGTCGTTTGGTAACTTTCTTCTTTACTATAAAGCAAATGAGCAAGTGAGCAAGTGATCTTACGCATAAAGGATTACCTGAGAGATGCTGTCTTTTTCCTTGAATAGCCTGACATGATCATACTCTTTTTCACGGGTCCTTGACAACGTTGCGAATATAAAGCCCTTATCTCATCCCATGATCGAATTTGCCTTGGAAGGTTAGACACCTTGTCTTCATCTTCAGATGATGCTGGTTCCACTTGCACTTCCAGTCTACGCTTCTTTGCTTTTGGCATTTCCATACAACAAGCATCAAGGCTTTCCTTGGCCATTCTATGACATGTGTTACCAATTTTGTCAGTGCAGTAGTATAGATCATACCCGTATTTTAACACCCAATCAATATGACCAATCTTGCAGTCCAATTCCTAGGAAACGGATGGATCCTTCAGTATGTTACGTGTACTATAGTGCCGTCACCCTATACCTCTGGCACATGTCTTGTAATGCGCTCGATACTCTTCAATGCAGTGACGACCAGGTCCGCTTCTTGGGGTGAATGTACAATCTGGTCTCCATTGGCCTCGATCTGACAACAAATGTCCTCACGTTGCTTGTCTTTCAGCTTGACCGATAGCACATGGATTTTCATGAAAGGTAAAAGGTAGTGAGTCAAGAACCAAAGCTACTGCCCAACACTGACCTTGTTGGCTAGGTGTTGGTGTTAGGTCGGCGATCCTGAACCTGTTTTAGGCGGGTTCAGGGCTTGCTTACAAGAAGATTGCTGATGTAGTACTACATAATCATTTGATAGCACACAGTCTATGATTACCTTGGCTTTTGGTTTGAAAGATGCTTGTTTGTCTTTATTGATCAATAAAAGGGAATGATATCAATTTGGCTACGCTTCCTATGTGTAAATGTTATTTGATACTAAGGCCTTTCAAATGAGTGACGGTAGGATTTAAGCCATTGTCTTCGATGTTACCAATAACAGGTGTCTTTGTTTGTTTATCAAGGAACCTTGTGTTAAGAGGAATTCTATTAACAACCGCGTAAATGGACATTGCTGATACAGCATGTTACTCTAGTCGGATCCATGATAAAGTACTAAGAAACTTATACGCTTTAAAAGAAAATGAGATCAGTTTCAGCTGGGAGAGCAATTATCGACATCTATGTGTGGGACATCTGCAAGAAGGTGCTGCATTGATCACGTGTATGGACCCTGAACTCCTTGTCTTTGGATGTTTCAGAAGCCATGTAGCATTCAATTGTAGATACTTTATCATTGCTTTGTGTCTTGACTGTATTTTGTTGGTTGCAGTATGTGTGATGGTTTATACGATTGGTAGATATGTGATAAAGTAAGGAAATCGAATACACGACACAATGATGGAAATGAGATTCGAGCTGCTTAGCTCCACTACTCGAACCATATGTCAGGGAAACAAGAAGGAGATAGTATAAAGAGTCCATCAAAGGAATACGAGCAAAGCCCATCAAGCAACAATGAGTCAAGTAATAAAGAAATGAAGCACTACAAAGATCAATGAGTATCCACAATCACAAAGGCTCTCTTTGACACCTACCAACATGGAGAGCTTTTGATGGCATTTGCAATAGTCGAAAGAGACGTTTCATATGTACGACAACAGCACATGCGGCCTGTGAAACATTGAAATGCTAATTTACGCTGTCAGGTGAATGACACGTTTCTCTTTCAGTTACACACAGACCACTCCCACTTTCAAGATGACCTTTCATGCGACCCAATGGTTGCATTCACTGGTTGACTCTTCAGAAACAACATGGACACTTCCATTCCTTTCCTTTTTGATACCGTTATTGGTGCGATGGGCTGTTTCTTTGAGTCCTTACTCAGGTGACATGGACTTGTTTCCCTTGCCATTCCGACACACCAACTCAACGCGTTCAAACAGGCTACAACACACCTCCAATGTATGGCGACTATGAAGCACAACGTCACTGGATGGAGATTACACAGTATCTCGACTTTTCTCAATGGTACAAATATGATCTTGACTGGTGGGGTCTTGATTATCCTCCTTTGACGGCGTATCACAGCTGGCTCTGTGGTATTATGCAAGTATTCTTTATCTCTCTTGATATAGCTATCATGATCTAACAATCCATTCTAGTGGAACAATGATCAATCCAGAGTGGTTTTCACTTGATGCATCCCGTGGATATGAGTCACCTGAAAGCAAGTTCTTTATGCGTACCACTGTCATTGTCTCCGAAGCATTGATCTACACTACAGCTCTTTGGTATTTCTGTCGCATGGTTTATCCAACAAAGAAGGTAAACATGTTCGTATCTTTAGGCAAAATCACTAATGATATGATGTTTTCAGTATACAATGCATTTACTTATCATGATGCAACCTGCATTAATCATGATTGACCACGGCCATTTCCAGTAAGTCTACATCAGGTTGATTGATCGAGTGACTAAATCAATATGCCATAGATACAACAGTGTGATGCTAGGATTGAGCTTATGGGCAATCAATGGTTTCTTATCCGGTCATTACATTCTTGGATCCATCGCATTTTGTTTGTCGCTTGCATTTAAACAAATGGCTCTCTATTATGCAGTGGCTATATTTGCATTCCTTCTCAGCAAGTGTATCAAGGCAGCTACTCTTATACAAGGGTAAGTATGATCATTGGATCGATGACCGAGTATATGGATTAACACTGTTTCTAGTCTTGGTCTTCTTGTGAAGCTTGGATTAGCCGTGATCATCAGCTTTGCTATACTTTTTCTACCATGGATTGGATCCTTGGATCAAATGCAACAAGTCATTCATCGTATCTTTCCAGTTGCACGTGGGCTTTATGAAGACAAAGTGGCCAATATTTGGTGTGCGCTCAATGTGGTGATCAAATTACGCAATCTGATGTCCTTGCAATCTACTGTACGCCTTAGGTAAGCTGATCCAAAAGAGTCATTGACAAGAAAGTAACCATGTTGCATGATGTATAGTTTATGTGCCACTTTGCTTGCTATCATTCCCATCAATATCCATCTCGGCTTTTCACCTACACCTGCAAGATTCGGATATGCACTTGTTAATACTTCGTTGGCATTCTTTTTGCTATCATTTCAAGTACATGAAAAGTCCATCCTGATACCACTCCTTCCAGTATCACTGATGCTGAATGAAGAACCACAAGCTGTGCAACTGTTCATGAATGTAGCCATGTTTAGGTATGCCACTCATTATCTATGAAGGGATTGCCACTCACTTGTGTTTCGATAGCATGTTTCCACTTTTGAAACGAGAAGGATTGATGATCCCTTACTTTTGCGTTACTCTTTTATGGAATTGCATGATTGGCTTGTCAACATCACTCAATCGACATGTTAATATGGTAAGCATGGACTTGAGAGAAGGGATGAAGCTGATGGTTCTATTGATATTAGGTTGTTTATGCAACATTGATCGCTTGGCATTTCATGGAAGCATATATCACTCCACCAGAACGACTACCAGATCTATTCGCCGTTTTGAACGCTATCATCAGCTGTGGATACTTTGTATTGCTGTGGATGTTCTTTTTATACCGGCAGTTTGTTCGAGAACAACTTGTTTTTGGTCAAACTTTGGAGAAAAAGAAATCAGAGTGATGGATCCAGCTTTCCTTGCGTGGTTTTACAAGCACTGACGACAAGGAATTGTATTGTATCTAGACTTTGTCATTGTGCGGCATCTTTCTATAATACATAGTATACGACATTTTATGCTTGTTTGATCATTGTGATTTCAATGTTGATACCATGATCCTCATTGGTTATCTGGTGCCATCAGGTCTATCTTTTTCTTCTATTTCTATGGAGTATCTTCTTTTTAAGAGGCATATAAGGGGGGTATTGTTATAAGGACTAGCTGGACTGTGTTCATTTTGCATGATAACCTAAAAGAAAGAACGTATGCGAATGTGGCATGAGTGAAGGAGACATAGTAGACGTTCTTGATATCTTCTCTTTCTTTCTTTGTTAATATAATATGAGCAAGGATTATGACTCTCTCGACCAAGAAACCATTGTTGATCCACAACATGAAGAAGAGAATGGTATGACTTCAATGAATGCGATACCTAGATGTGTACGCCAGTATCAAATCTTTCATACCACTGATATTATCCCAGTTGATGTGAAACCAGCACCTGACAAGATCGACAATAAGGATGGTGGTTATGGATGGGTCATTGTAGTTGCTGCATGCCTTATTCAAGTTGCAGGAGGAGGAATTTCGCAGGCATGGTAATCTCATGACAGAGAATCATCCTCAAAAGCAGTATGGCTCATTGTTGATCTTGTAGGGGTGGGAAAGAAGATCATCCCATTGTTAGATTAAGAGATCCTGATTGTTGTGGATTATAGGTGTCATGCAGGATTATTATGAACAACACAATTTCCCAAAGGCGACTGTTCAGCTTTCTTTTGTTGGTACCATTGCCAACATATGTCTCAATTCCTTAGGTCCTATGGCACAATTGATGCTTGCCTTGTTACATATTCGTGTCGTTTTGTTTATTGCAGTGATTTTATGTGTGCTTGGTTTGGAATGTGCAAGCTGGGGTACAGAGGTAAAATACATCATAGAGAAGGCCTTCCATGTTGTTGATTTTGACTCTCTTTTGCAGATTTGGATTCTATATATTACGCAGGGTGTACTTTATGGTGCAGGTGCTTCGATCATGTTTTATGTGAGTCATCAAGAACATTGAAACAACAAGATCTGATAAAAGGAACAATAGGTGGCTATGAGCGTGGTACCTGAATGGTTTGAAGCACGACGTGGCCTTGCATTGGGTCTTGCATCATCGGGGTCAAGCATTGGTTCCTTTATCATGCCATTGATCATGACGTCGCTTAATCAAAGTCTTGGTGCACCATGGTATAAGTCTGCATGAATGATCTACACAGCTCCTCAATGATTCATGTATCTATGATAGGTGTTACCGGATTCTTGGTCTGATCATGCTGATATCTGGGATGATTGCTACATTCATGTTTCGTGAACGTAAAGAGAAAAAAGGAAAGCAAGCAATCGCAGCTACCAAGGAACGTCCCAAATTAGGAGAAATCTTCCAATTTGATTTGCTAAGGAGACCTACTTTCTTGCTATGGTGCCTGACAGATGTATTCATGGAAGGTGCATACTATGTACCTTACTTTTATTTGCCATGTAAGATCATTCTTTTATCACTTTTAGCTTGTCTTCTCATTTAATGTCATAATCAAAATGCAGCTTATGCGACATATCTTGGATTGTCATCAACACAAGGTTCTGCATTGATCTCAGGTGCATCGGCAATGAACCTTGTTGGGCGTTTGGTTGCTGGGTAACACAACAATGATTGATCGTGTCTAGTCAAAAAATCTACTCTTATTCATCACATATACATGCTTTGCAGGCTCATAGCAGATCATATTGGACATGTCAATACAGTTATCCTTTATGGCTTAGCTAGCTCGATCACTTGTTTCATCGGGTGGACATTTGCCACGCAATTTGGATCACTGCTTGCATATGCATTACTATTTGGGTTCTTTGGTGGTGCCTTTATCTCACTCAGTAAGTAATCGATGATGCAAAAAAGTCGTTCAATGATGACACGAACATTGTATCATGTAGCACCAGCTGTGACAGCTGTAGTAACAGGAATGGATCGCTTGCAATCAGGATTATCAGCGTTTCTACTTATCACAGTGATTGCAATGTTTGGACCTAATGCTTCAGGTGCGATCGAACAGCATGTACCAGGGGCACCCTTTTTTAGCCACAAGATGTTTGCTGGTGCAGGGTATCTTACCGGAACTGCAATGCTTATCATACTAAAGTGGATCATTTCTAAGGGACACTTGTTTTCAAGATTGTAATAAAGATGAATTAAAGCACGTCATTGTTTGCACAGCAGCAATTTCAGTTTCAACCGAGTAGCAAGAGACTTCTTGTACAACAAACATTCAATGCATGAATGAGCACCAGCAAGCATCATAAGAGATCGTTATACTGCTTTTATCATCACAGCGTGATCACGATACCACACAGCCATGCAATCCTTATTCCATCATGGTCAGTGCGTCAAATGATCATTACAAATACGGATCGCTCATAGAGTATGGCTTCATCTTAATCTCTTCTTCGGGACGCTCCGAGAAAGGCACACTATTCTCATCTACACATTTCACCCAGGAATAGAAGAAAACAGGGGAAGATCATGCATCTGTGCCATATTGCTGCGTCTCATCAAAATGACGCATTATGTTCTTCAATACAGCAAGCAACATGATGGGAGAGGAGTAAATAGAGGCATTTTTGTCTCCTTGTCAATACCACTATGCAAATGGTGTGTGTAACGCCATCTATATTTACAATAATGTAGACAGCTCCCTGTACTTTAGCCACACGTTGTCACTGCAGATGGTATGCGCTGTTGTTCAATTGTTACATACACCACCTGCAAGAGTAAAAATAACCCAAAACTACTACAGCGAAACATGACACCAATATGATTCATCCACTATGTACAATGCATGATAAAGTGTTTGAGGAGAGAGAAAGCAGTGTCATCATAGTACGCGTACTATTCATTACTCCTTCTCAAATTCATCCCATGCAGCAGTATAGTATATCCCCTTTTTCCTTCCTTCTC
This sequence comes from Lichtheimia ramosa, assembly GCA_008728235.1. Lineage (NCBI taxonomy): Eukaryota > Fungi > Mucoromycota > Mucoromycetes > Mucorales > Lichtheimiaceae > Lichtheimia > Lichtheimia ramosa. Next base: position 2,677,126 of record CP031828.1, on the reverse strand, counting down.
TATCACATACATATATACCCCTTTGTGTGCGCAGCACTGTACCCTTTTCACACTCTCCTTTATGTGTGAAGGCGCATGGTGCATGCTCTAGTGATGATTGCATGACGCATGAAAACACTACATGTACGAATGCAACAACTAGGTTTAAAAGGGGGTCAAAGACTAAATATATATACGATATTTATTGTGAGAATAGTTTGGACAATTGTTGCATCTTCTCTGTTTTGTTTGAATGTAACTGGCTGTTGCTGCCACACAACATTGAAAAAGGATCTGGGGGTGAAAGGTTGGTTGGTACGAATAACCAAAAAATGGAAAAATGGCCAAATCAAGGTAAAAAAAATGCTGGCAGGGAACAATGCAAGGGGCTGTTCTTGCAAAGTTTCGCCCACCTACATCTGGGGGATACTTGTTGATGTTGTTGCTGCTGTTATAATGGCTGTAGTAAGAAAAAAGGTAGTATAAAGAGAGAGATGGGGCATAGAATAAAGTATTGTTATAAGAATGTAGAATGGTAAGTGTAAAGAGATGCACCGGGCATATTTGCTGCTGTAAATACAAGAATAGAAGTGGGTTTGTTAAAGGATAGATGGGGATTTTGTGTGTTAGAGTGTCAACACTGCATAAGCTTGTTCAAAAAAGGACAAAAGAACGAAAAAGGTAATGAAAAATATGTGCCCCTGTGGAGAATGGGCAAAGATGAGAAAGGGAGAGAAAGTAATGTTGAAGAAAAGGGACAAGTAAAGGGGAAATGAGTAAAAGGGATTGTTGTTCTCTCTCCCAAAAGATTGGGAGAATAGAGATAATGTTTGTCATATCAGTGACGCTTGTTAACGCCGTGGATAGCTTTCCATGGTCTTCGGAATAAACGCGCATTTTGTCGTTTAGGATCGACCAAGTTTTTGCTTTGCAGGGTCTTGAAACGACCCCAACAACATCCGCGTGAACGGTGTGGCAGATATGTTGCTGAGATCATAGCCCATGATAAACCTTCATCATAGCCTTGTTGTAGTAAATCATCTTCTGTTGGTGTCCATGCCATTCGTGTTTGCACAGGTGTGTTAGCTGTGTTGCTACCAGCAGTTGATGGTGATCGTGATCTACGTGATGGTGCTCTATATCGAGCCATGCTGCTGTTGCTGCTAATGGTACTACTTCCAGTGCTAGTTGAAGGACCACTACCAAAATATGGGCTAACGCTCAAATCGTCATCTCGTGGTGTCGTTGGATACATTGGCCATTCTTTTGGGCTAGCTGAAGCAACTGACGATACATCACTCGATGTACGACTGCGTACTAATCCTGGTGGTGGTGGAGATGATGGCATTGTTACTTGGTAGGCAGGTGTACTGTGTGGAACAATGACATTGCTGCTGTCGTACCAATTATGCTCGCGAATCGGATCATAAACTGTTGCTGATTGAATGCAAACTGTAGATGATGGTGATTTCTTGTCACCTATCTCAGAAGAAACTGGGTACGGATCGCATGGATGACAGAGCAAGTGTTTGATATCCATAACACCTGTTTTTGTATTACATTAGCTGCTGCTGTCTAAACATGAGACACAAATAAAAAGAAAAACTTGCCTGGCATGATAACAATCGATATATAATGTACAATAGGCGATGTTGAATAGAAGAGAAGAAAGATGCCTCTGTAAAGAGGTATACGTAATGCTCTACTGGTACAAAATAAGAATGAATACGATGCCTTTTTGAAGATTGGAACCAAGTTTTTATACCACAAAGAGACTTAGAGTTATTTTTTTGCCAGGGGGGTCAGTTCAAAACGAAGGGGAAGGCTGAATTGGGGGATCAAGTGCAAAAGTGTATGATAAAAGGGAGAAGGAGAAGGATAAGAGTAAGGGCAGGCGGGAAATGCATCCGCTGTATTATGTAGGCTTTACGTGTGATGTGTTTGCCAATCGCGTCACCCGTTATAAGACGGGGTCGTTGCTGCATCATTTTATATACTGTGTGATAAAGCCATTTTTGGTGTTGACTGGTGTCAAGGTACTGCCGCCAAATCTTCAAACGGGCGCATGAGACCCCCTTTTCCTTTCCATTCTTGAACAATTTCTACGCCTGCTTTTGGGAACTTTTTTTTCTTACAAAGGGCAGCAGCACATGGGATCTGCCAGCTTTCTCTTTTTGCTCGGATTAACGTTATTGCCAATTAGGCCAGTCTGAAAGGGGAGAGTGTTCTCATCATCTTGCTCACTATGTACTTGTTTGATTTGTGATATAATATGGCTATGTGTGCCTTGTATTTTGTTTTGCTACTGTCATCTATTCACATATTCCACGTTTTGTCATCACTAGTTCTGTTATTGTTGGCTTTTATTATGGTATTTACATCATAATAGCTAGCATGTGTGTATATGTGTGTGTGAATATGCATAGCAAGTCCTGTGTGCAAGCTCCTACATAAGCAACAGCTCAACTTTACCCCTACACATCAATACGTTTAGTATTTCTTTTGATCTACCGCATTCACCACTCTATTTGTGTATGCTACTTGTAGTGCAGCTCCTGCCTTCTTGTTTCCTTTTCTTAGTAGGGCCCGGCGTAGAGGACCTTACCCTTTTATCCGATAAGAGCAACTCCTCGATCTTCTCCTTGCATGAGCCGAAACCTTGCTCGCCATTATCAAGTTTTTGAAGTTCCCAATATGCATTAACACACTCATCCATCGACAGTTTTGTGCCCTGATTATAAATTTAACCTTTTATCATAGTTTGCCCCATCCAATCACTCTTCTACCCATATATACGGTTCTTCGGCAATAAGGAAAAAGGCATATATGTAATACGCCATAAGCTGGCAATACTTGTATTGACATATGTTGTCATCTTCACCGCGCCCTTACCTCATGTTGTTATTGGGTGTCATTTGCTTCATTGTTGCATGCTGTTATTAGGGGTGGTCACAGCAGTTTGTAAGTGTATGTAACCTGACTTCAGATGCCTAGCCAATAAGATTGCTCTAAGCTTTGCAAGTGCTATGAACACACCTTGTAGGTGTTTTGTAGGTGCTGCAAGTCATGATGCCTAATCCGGGAGATCCATATCCAAATTTGAGACAAGATAGTAAGAAAGATCGATAGAACGATGTCTATATTGATGTGGATGCATTTGATGTGCATGAAGCACAACATAATCTTATTGTAAAAATGATAATAAAGCTATCTAAATGCAAGCACTGGCGTATAGGTAATCTTTCATCGTTGTCGTGATCGTGATAATAGTGATATAGTAATGGCACTTCATCGAGCAGAACCTCAGCAAGAGAGAAATGATTCTCGAGATACAAATTGAAATACGGCATTGTCGCGCAGCATTGTGAAAAGCCATGGCAAGTGAATGATGCGACAAGGTGATAATAACGCCATACGAGCAGTAGCCAAGATTAACGCAGCAGTAGGTGAGAGATTATGCTGATTGGTGGTTTTGCTCATGTCAAAGTCATGCCTAGATCCTTTTCGATAGCTGAATTGCACCAAATCCTTTTCCAGAGAGATATTCATCAATACCATGCTGGTACAGATCCCAATAGATCCAATACTTACCATTGAATGTCTTGAACATAACGTAAAAGTAGCTCTACCAATAGCCAATGATATGAAGTTGCTGTTGTGGATGATATTCATCACCATTGTGATTGATTTGTAAGACATCCCTGATGATATTGTTGACACAAATGATAGCTCACATGGCAATTCCACTAAAAAGATCCTAATGTTAATACCGCACGTTTCCTCGTCCATTTTCCTCCATACTCTTACCTTGGTAGCAATGTTCATCACGCATTGTTGAAGTTGATGTTTTATGTGCTCATTGTGCTTGTCAATCAATGACATGTGATTCAACCTTTCGAGAAACTCTTAGTCAACATCATCTTGGATAGCTCAAGTATTGTCACTTGTTCACACAGCATTTAGTCATGGAACTCATACCTGTCATCTTATCACTTATTATATCCCTCCTGGTTTGAACCATCCAGTTGTCTCGGTGTGTTATTGCCATGCTTGTTGCATACATTCATGTTGTTGGATAGAAAAGGCTGCGCTTCACGAAACCAGTGTAGCTACTGAAGTTACCCTTGTGTTGATTGGCGTCAAGAAAGGCGTGTGTTGTAAGAGCAACAAGGTGCCAACTCTCCATTCACTCGCCATTCAGTCAGAATGTATCCCACCAAGCTGAATGCTGGCTTGACAAGCTGGTAATAAGCAGATCCATTGTACACAAGTTGTCGATTGGCGTAAGTGGTAGAGTTGACCAAGTGAAGAAGCGTAATGGAAGAGAGAAGGAAAACTGGCAGCGGAGAAGAAACTGGGTCCAGGTGCAATCCAATTTCATGCAGCTGCTGTAGAGATCAACGTCCATGTTTCTTGACACTATACTTTGTCTGCCACAACAAGATTTACACTAGGGATGCCATTATATCATCACTCATGGGAGCCTGGTGGTACATCATGTTGTTGATGTTCACTACAATACTGGAATGCAAAAATAGACAAGTATATCACTCTAAAGTCTGGTAATGACGTGTTTCTTATGTAATGGGAATGTGCATATGAACACAACAAGCGATAGATAACTGTGATAGCAGATGCACGTCATCACTGTCTGACACTACTTGACACTATCAATTGCTAATTCGATATGTAGTGTATACATGCTAGTTAGCAACAATTCAGCCTATTCGATGTCAGCAACAACATCTTCCTTTGTGCAACCTGTCAATTATGCGTACTTTGATACTATGATGCATAGATTGCGCCACAATAGGATAAGGATCTAAGCGTATCTATCATGTTTACCATTCTCTAATTCATCGCTAGAAGCATTCCTCTACAGCATTCACTATGCGTTTCAAAGGATAACAAGTTTTCATTCGACCTACTTTATATTTCATTTAGATTACTCGAATACTTGCGTAAGTCTTTATCTGCACCAATTGTTTGATGTCGTTCTACATGTAACAGAGGATCCATCATCCATTATGCGTTTTGCTGTGGAATTGTGCTCATGAGCAGCCGTATTTTCGTTTCAATCCAACAGTAGCGAAATATACACTTTCCGATATCCCCACTGCCATCTTCCACGTCTACATATACTTTCGGCATCCCTAGCTCCCATGCTCTAGTATTTGATACACATGCATCACAACGTCCAAGTATCTCATTAAAATATGTATCATCACTTTTGTAACTAACTATTTATGTCCCTCAACTGGGATTCAGGGATGTCTTTCAACACACATCGACACTGCATTGGCTAACCATTTCTCAGTGCCTATAGTGTAACATATCTTCCTTTTTTGTTTTTGATCCAGGTCGTGTGCCCAAATGCATATTGTAAAAGTGTTGTATATACAAGTGCCGTGATAAAGCGAGAGAGAAAAGGTCTGGTTGCTTTACTCTTAGAACAAAAAGATGGCGAAAGGATCGCTCGAATAGCTGGCGAATAACCATATTCCCCCCTTCTTATTTGCCATGGGGCTCAAAAATGGACATTATGACTATGATGGATATATAAAGTGATGATGAGAACAAGTTAAAAGGAGGCAATGCGAAAATAGCAGTGAATGACATGCGTGAGAAAGGAGGATGTGGATTGGTTCGTTGTGCTTCCAGACTTTAAATGGCTCACCATTGACATCACACGCCTGCAACACAGCAGCTGCCATGTGATCGCTTAACCCCACTTTAAAGGAAGTTTCGCCAGTCGGCTTTTTTTACCCCAGACATGATTGAGCTGCGTGAATGGCGACTAGTGTAGTACAAAATGGAGGATCGACTTGCGGAAACTTATTTTAGTGCATTGCACCTTGTAGGTATTCTACATCTTTCTTCTTTCTCTTTTACTTTTATATCATTTTGATGCCATCAGTCATTTCCACCATTGGTTATATCTTAATTGCTCCTTTTGCTACAGTGTTTTTGACGATTCTCGGTGCCCTGGCAGTTGTCACCAGTGCTATCACTTCTTCCTTTATATCCATCAAGCTGGCATTACTTGCTTGTGAATTTGGTTTGGGCATTGCATTGACATCGATTCAACAATTTCTATCATGGCTATGGATCACACCATCACCAAAAAGAAAGGTTCTGCATCGTAATATCCAGGGTCAACAGCAACAACAGCCACATTCATCTTCAAGATTAAAGCGTACCATGCGTCGGTCATCACCGCCAGCTGACATTTGCATCTCCTTCAAAGCTCCAATCAAAAAGAAATACTCGTTATCAGTACCCAGTACACCCGACATCACTTCGCGACACTTTGAACTCCACATTTAAAGGAACGACGTCCAACCCTATTCCCCACCAACAATGTCATTTGCTTCTTTTAGCAAGGTCATAGATATCATTTATTGTTATTGAATGTACATAGATTTGCTCTAGATAATACAAAGTCTACATGCCGGTTTCATTTTGGTATCAATACTGCCATTTTTGATGAGAAAATCACATATTTGCTATGTCGTCATTCCAATGCTGTTATTATAAGATGTCATCCATTCCCCCACTTGATTTGTATGTGTCAACATGTATCCTTTATTCCTGTTATGCTAATCTTCTCGCGCTGTTTCCCATGGTTTCCTCCGAACCGGCATCTTCGGCTCACTCGGTGTTCCTTCATTGAGCTTGTTGGGGATTTGTCGAATACCTTTTATCGACATGTCAATAGGATGTTCGTCATCTTGAGCACCCTATCTTACCTGGTATCTCTTTGCCAGACTCGATCATTTCAACCAGTTCCTGAAAGGTGAATTTGGGTGGTTTATCATCATCATCATTCTCCTTGGTATCCTTCTCTTTGTTATCTTCTGATTCTTGTTGTTGCACTTGTTCCTTTGCTGATGTATTGTCGTCTTGAGACTTCCACTTTTGATATTCTTCATAGTCGAAAGCTTGAATGAATCTAGCAGTGTAGTTGAGCAGATATGTCCTATCATTCTCGGTTGTATCTCGGTAGATATGATCCCATATAGATATCCCATGACATACTTGTTATAATAGAACCACTTGGCTCGTTCTAGTGTCTGTTCTCGTGTCTCAGGATTGGCATCGGCTTGTTTCAAAATGGACGACATGCCACTCTGGTTAAAGCAGTATGAGTCAAATGCAGGTTGTTTATTGCACTTGGTTCCTCACCTGAAACTGTTGGTCGCTGTCGAAATCATACTTTGAGAATGCTTCGTAAACGGTAGTGTCATTGGACGTTTCAGTCGATGCTGCTGACATTGTGGTGCAAGACTTCAACACTGGGAAGAGAAAGGCATGTGACAAATTGGGATTTTGGTTTGTAAGTGCGATTTCATGCTAGTAACCACTACTTAGTACACTACTTTTCTCGATCAACAAATGCCATGTACTGCCTACTTTGTATTCTAGAAATAAGCAATTCCTTATCTAATTGTGTCAAATCATTCATCTTAACATATCATGGTACTATTCAAAAGACATTATAACTCATATATGAATAAGAAGAGCTTCTTTTAATGAAACATCTTGAATGATGCATTGTTTACTATCGCATGATTTACTCGGCAGGTGGATGATGTGGAGGAGGATGGTGGGGAGGAGGATGATGTGGTGGTGGATGGTGAGGAGGAGGATGGTGTGGTGGAGGATGGTGTGGAGGAGGATGGTGAGGAGGAGGATGATGTGGTGGTGGGTGATGAGGAGGAGGATGGTGGGGAGGAGGATGATGTGGTGGTGGGTGATGAGGAGGAGGATGGTGTGGTGGTGGATGGTGTGGAGGATGATGTTGCTCTTGTTCAATATCTCGGCGATCATGATGTCCCCAATCATCGCCATGATGCCAGTCATCATCACCATCATGGCCATCATGGTCCCAATCACCACCATGATGTCCTCCTTTACCATGATGTCCTCCTTTACCATGATCCCATCCACCATGATGATGTCCACCTTTACCGTGATCCCATCCACCATGATGATGTCCACCTTTACCATGATCCCATCCACCATGATGATGACCATGCTTGTCAACATTGTCAGCAGCGGCATAAGAAACAGCATTAGTCTTGTCCGTGGATGCAACACTAAACAAAAATGACATGTTGGATATTTGGAAACAAAAAACTTGATCACATGATGCTTTGTTTTTACCTGGCGTTTGCTACTTCAGCATTGGGAGCTGCAAATGTACTAGTGGCTGCAAAGCCGAAAGTCAAGAGGAGTGCAAGTGAGATCTTCATGTTTGTAATACTTGATGTTGTCGAATTGATTTGCAGATCGATGCAATGATCCATTCTTTATATAACTGACAAGAAGATTAGAGACAACATGGGATCAGAGTGAAACGAGTTGGATCGTCTGACGGAAATAATATTATGTAGAATCTACATCTTCTTGCACATCTATTTACTTGTCAATGTTTGAGATTAACATTGTACATCAGCAGTGATACTACGCTTATCTTTGCTCATCCTCCTCGGTGATACCAATGTAATCATGTCGAATCAAGAAACATGTGCTTACAATGGCTAGCAAATGCCTATTATTGAATACATACCTCGGTGCTTATTACATCCTGGAAAAAATCTCGCCTAGTTTTGGATCGTGATCTCATTACTGGTAATACAATGTAGCGTTTCTGCAACAAGTGATGTCTTTTTGCATAAACAAAGCATGACTACGAATGTATATGGTGATACATTCGATCCGATTAGCCTTTTTCCTCTGTGGGGTTTTCTGTAAATGGTCCGCGTGTAAATTTATGGTAGCGACAACAGTTTTCTTCTCAGTGTTTGTTGTGTCTGCCATTGCACTGCAGCAAGCTATTTTGTTTGATTCACATTTCTAAATGACAATCGATCTGAGCCCGAGTATTCGGATGACCTATACTACAGCGTGAACGGTAATGGAGACAACTGTAGGCAAGAAAATACACTTGTTGCTATGATGTGTCGCACTTCCAATGGGTAACAAGGACCCACGAGTCTAAATAATGGGATGTGTTACACGAGTCCCTTTACTGATTCTTTATTTGGTGGCTAAAGAGAGCGGTGTGCTACCTACACACACATTCGCATTGGGCCTTTTTCACTTTCGCCCCCTTTTCCCCTTTCTCTTTTCCTTCTTTTCCTTCTTTTCATGATCTTATTCAGTAACATACCTTACCGATGGCGATACCTTATTGGATTTGCCATCTTTTCACTTGTCGTGTTGCAATCATGGTTCATTACTCATCCACAACACCCACCAAATCACAATGAATTATCAGTACCAACAACACCACCTACACCATCTACTGGATTTGCTTCAAAATTACCAACCATTCAGCATCCAAATGTCATGACAGAACCTGATCCACGTCGTGAAGCCATTGTGGATGGCTTTAAGCATGCATGGTCTGGCTACAGTGAGTGTTCATCATCAATACCAAAAGAATTGAAACCAACATTGCATGTATAGAGGAATATGCTTGGATGCATGATGAACTTAAACCAGTGAGCAAAAGTTTCAAAGACCCATTTGGTGGTTGGGGTGCTTCTTTAGTGGATGGGCTCAGCACATTGCTTGTCATGGGCCTGGAAGATGAATTCCGCGAAGCATTACCAGAATTAGAAAAGATCGAGTTTCATGCATATGATGGCACCGTCAGCGTCTTTGAATCTATCATCCGGTATATGGGTGGTTTACTTAGTGCCTATGAACTTTCCAATGAGCAATATCCTATCCTGCTTCAAAAGGCAGATGAACTTGGCCAAGTTTTATTACCGGCTTTTGATACCCCAACCGGCTTACCGACCCATGAATGGAATCCTGTAAAGTATGTCCTTATGTTGTTGCTACCATACATTACTCTTTTTTGACCATTGGATGCAATGTTGTAGAGGAAAGGCACCAAGCAATACAACCTTGATTGCCGAAGTGGGGACTGTTCAGCTTGAATTCTTCACATTGTCACGGCATACTGGTAAAAAGATTTATGCAGAAAAGGTAATAAGAACTAGGGATATAGAGTGTTACAAATGCAACTGCTTTGATCAAGATTTTTGACCGATATAATACACTTGTTAGGCACAAGCCATTGTGAATTTCCTAGAGGATGCTGGTTATGAGCATGGAATCTATGTGCCTGGTCTCTATCCAAGTGGCATGCAGACATCCAAGGGTCGATTTACCGACAGTAAGACATTGTTGACACAGAAATCGTAACGATGTGATTGCTGATGATAATAATGTTTATATAGCAACCTGCAGTTTTGGTGCCATGGGTGATAGTGCATTCGAGGTATGTGTATATATGTGAATCACGCTTCAATGGTCACCTATTCATCCTTTTATGATAGTACTTTCTCAAGGAACACATTTTGACAGATGGCGCCATGCCACAGTACGCACGTTTATGTATACAAATGACTTTTACATCTTTATTCAAGCAATAAGACTCACATTTCATTACTATAGATACCCAATCCATCGATAGCATGAAGCGATATATGCTACGTCAATTACCTGGTACCAAGTTTTTGTTCCTTCCTCCTTATGATACAAGGACGGACACGCCTAAAAAGTATATGGATCATTTGGTAAGGACAATGACGCAAGAAGGGAATAGTATGGATATTGATCATGATGTGTAGACATGTTTTGCTCCTGGTATGCTGGCCATGGGAGCTAAAGTGTTGGATCGTCCAGAGGATATGACAATTGCAAAAGGATTGCTTGAAATGTGCGTATACATGTATCGAAGCTCATCCACAGGCTTATGTCCGGAGACATGGATTGCAGATGATACCGAGCCATATAATCCTTTAACATACACCTTGTCTCGGGATGAAATATCCAATGCACATGATTGGTGGTACAATGCCAATGCAAATGCTCCACCTGCAAGGTCTGTGCAACCTTTGGGCGCCTCTACAGGTGAACCACCTTCATTGCTTAGCAGCAAATTGCCATCTGCTCCCCAACCTCGTCCTAATGGCTTACGTGTTGGTGACAAGCGATATTTGCTTCGACCTGGTAAGACAAAAAGATGATGAAGGATACATACAATACTGATGATACATCCAGAAACGCTTGAAAGCTTGTATATGTTGTATCGCATTACTGGTGATCCTATTTACCAAGAATATGGTTGGGAAATCTTCCAGGCTATTGAGCAATATTGCAAGACTGAAGCTGCTTATGCATCTATTGTCAACGTCGAAATGGCTAGACGTGGCACCAATCAGCTTGATTCCATGGAAAGGTAAGTAGTAGTGGAAGGCGTTTGATTGTGATCAAGAGGACTTATATGTGAATTAGCTTCTTGTTTGCCGAGACATTCAAGTATTTGTATCTCTTGTTCAGTCCGGGCAATGTGATTTCATTAGATGAATATGTCTTCAACACTGAAGCACATCCGCTGATTCGAAGAACATGGATTTAGAGAGTCCTTTTATTGTTGTTACTACCACCTGGGCATCTTTTTGCAAATAGCTTTTTCTTTTTGTCAATTAATATACATACGAATGAGAAAACAAAAAGGAAATATGGATGTGTACGTGTGTGTGTATATATGTGTGTATGTGTGCATTTTGAAAGTAAAACAAAGTCGGTATGAGTGTGTGTGAAGGGGATGGGGGGTAAGAAAGAAAGTGTGTGTGTATATATGTAAAGTATGAGAATGTATGAAAGGAAGGAGGATGAAGGGAAAAAATGAAGATTAAAAGAGTTGATCCAATAAGCAATCTGTTGTCAAAGAAGCAAAGCCCATATCATCATCCTCGTGTTCCAATTTGACTGTAGTCTCGGTTGTGTAGCTTTGAGGATCCATGAAAGAAGAGAGGATTGTATCACTTCCCACTTGCTCAAGGTACTTTTTCAAGACTTCATCAGGTTGACCAAAAAGAGCAAGATCATTCCCATCAACTGAAGGTGGATATGCAAGAGTCAATGCAGTTGTAGTAGGACCATGGCGTGGTGAGCTCTGGTTGGATGGATTGCTACTACTGCTACCTGTGCTGCAGCTTTCGACACTCAATTGACAGCTCATATCATCTTGTCCAATGTCACAAGGCGTTTTCAAGTTGGAAGAAGCAGCTGCTGAAGCAGCAGCAGCAGCGGCAGCAGCAGCCATTGCTACTGACATGGCATCGTTATCAGTCTGACCTTGACAAAGCATTAAATCACCACGTGATGCTGGCAACATCAAGTCGTTGAGTGTGAAATCTTGCATTTCAGCAGTAGAGGATGGTAACAACAAGGTGGATGACGATGAAGGTGGTGGTGGTGGTGCTGCAGTAGATTGCTGTTGTTCCATATCAGGAAGGTCAGTAGCATCTTGACCAGAAAAGAAAGGAGAATCGGCTGCTTCTGCAGGTGGTGAAAAACAATCACGAAAATCAAGTGATGCAGTAGTGCCACTGTAAATGGATTCTTGATCATCTTGTGGTGATTCAGATAATCGACGACGTTTTGCACATGAAGAAGATGAAGGTATTGATGTCATTGTAGCATCCTGTGATGCTAGTTGTTGTTGTTGAGCAGCAAGTGTCTCAGCAGTCAACTTGAGTGGTTGTTGTTGTTGTGACTCGGAGTTGCTACAATCATGTGAACGTGGTGGTGGCGCAAAAGGAGCTGGTGGCATACGAGAGGCGTATTTACGTGGTCTGAGATGAGGAGCAAACTTGATACGATAAATATCCAACACGCGTTGCAATAAGCTTTTTCGATTGGCAAGTTGTCGTGGATTCAGCCATGCCTAGTAACATGTTAGTCTTGTCACAATGAGTACCAGTTTTTAAGCACTTACCAATTTCCAACCCAATTCATTACACTTTGCTTCATCCAGTTGACGTTGTGTGACAGATTGTGTGTTGCCAGTGATGTTGATGGCACGAGGGAAGACACAGTTGTTCTTACGAAACGCCATGTCAATCACTTCAAGTGGCACTGTTTCAATGTTGATACGAATGCGGCACTTGCTGCCTTGTGGACCATCATCAATGGAAATGGTTTTTGGCATATTCTTTTGTGGTGACTGTTGTTGTTGAGCTGCCAAAACTGCTGCAGCAGCAGCAGCTACTGCTTCATGTTGAGATGGTGATATAGGTGCTAATGATTGCTTGAAAGGAGAATCATCCTGCAAATGGGCGTTGTTGTTGTTGGTGACACATCCTCCGCCAATAGAATCATCAGGACTGCAATCACGATGCTTTCGTTTCCTCAAAGTACCATTCAAAAGCTTTTCTTGACGAGCCACTCTACGTGATCGCATGCTTGGATAACGATTACGATAAGAATCAACAGCACGTTGGATCAATCCTCGTTTCCCAGCAATCTCATTGGCATTCAAATAGGCAAGTTTCCAGCCTAACATGTTGCATTCAGTCTCGTACGCCCATCGGTTACCACGGTATGTTTCACGAGGCAAGTTGGCACGTGGATACACCTATAACACCAGAATGCATGTTAGTATGACATGATAAAAAGAAGAGAGATATAGAGTGAGAGTGAGAGAGAGTGAGAGAAAGGAAAAAAGAAAAAAGTATCAAGGAATCAAATGTAAACCATGCCCATAAAAAAAACACACCCAAGAATGTACACATACACGAAAAAAGCAATATCAAACCATAATCATATAGATCACACGCACTCCCTGTCATCCTTTTGCGCCCAAAGGATAACACATAGCAGCAGCAAGAGTAGGAAGATAAAAAAATGATGGATGATAGTGGTGGTAATGGTGGATGGTGATGCATGAAGCATTACTCACGCAGTTATCGCGTTTAAACTTGTCGTCCAATTGTTGAATGTCGACCTTGTCCAGATCAGTGCGAATGCAGTAACGTCTTAGAATTCGATGATGTGAATAAACAAAACTGACCCATTCGACGCCATCGCGTATCTCAGTGACAGGTTCATGATGTTGTTGTTGTTGTTGCTGATGACTACCACCCAATCCATCCTCCTTGTTACTACCATCAACAGTAGTGTTGTTGTTGTTATCCACAGCAGATATCGCGTCTGCAAGTGCTTTGGCAACTTGATTGGCAGCTCGTGCCCATTCATCCTGTGCAGGTGGCGATGGTGGCAATGACACGTCTGATGGCATGGCAGTTGCAGTTGCTGTTGTTGCTGGTGGTGGTAGTGGTGATGAGGTGGTGGTTGGTGTTGTGGCAGGTGTATTGATAGCAATGGAGTGATTGTCTGTGAAACGAAGACGAAAAAGAGATAATTTAGTCGTGTTTTATATGCACAATGACATGTATTGATCAATGCATTTACCTTCAACAAGATGCTTCTTCTCTCGGATCTTGTTTAGTGTTTGTTCAATCACATTCAATTGCTCAGTGGTCAATGCTTCCAACAAACTTTCAGCTTTGGCTGTCGGATGCAAGAGATCATTGACACATAGTTGGGAATTGTTATTGGATGACATGTTACTAAGCGATAAAGAGCCGTTGTTGTTGTTGTTGCTGCAGGTAGCTGCGAGTGTAGCTGCAACGATGGCAGCAGCTGCAGCTGATATTGATGTGTTATTGTTGGTAGTCTTGTCATCCATGATTGATAGAGTGGGGTGGTGATATTGAAGAAAGAGTGGGGTGATGATGGAGAATAAAACAAGACGCGCTTTAACCTGTTAAAGATCTTATGCCAAAGAAGAAGAAGTGAAAAGAAAGAGATACGCGGGTGGAGAAAGCTGACCTTTTTCGTAGATTACAAAAAGAAAAAAAATGGAGTCGGTCGATTTTGCGGAGAAGAAAGCACGATGCGTTCTTCAAACAAATGCGTTTGGCAAGCTTTATTTCTTTGGTTCTTCTTGTTTGGTTGTGGGGTAGGCTTCTCTAGTTTACTTTTTCATCCCCTGAGCCTTGATTCAGATACACTGAATTCCAACATGAAGATTGACTCTAATATAGCAAGGGGTTTCTCTACGAAATATGCCAAAAGAACAAGTAGGGGGGCCATGGCCAGCGGATAAAGCACCCTATTCACACTCACACACGACACTCGAGAATGTCAACTAGACTTGTCTTTTGAGAATTTCCGATCCCTTGTCGTTTCTGTGAATGATCCTATTTACGCGTGCTCATCACACAGTCATTCATCTTGTGACATTACCCTGTACACTTTCTAAATGATTATGACCAATGTATGGCATGTGGTTTACCGAATAGACAAGCACATGCCAGCATCGGTGGCTGAAAATTAGCTAATGGACCATCCCATCGGAACTTTGGATCCCACAAAAGGATCGTCGTTTCGCAAAATCACAATGACTTGTCTCACTTTAAATCTTCTTGTTATCCATTATCAAAGTTGTCAGGAACAAAAGATGACAAGATACATCATAATGAGAGGAATAAGGTCATGGTATTGAAGAAGTTACAGCTCATTCTCATCTCTACTTGGTATCCGGGTAACATGATATTTGAAACAGCCACCATACACTATAATCCATCATCATCTCTATGCCAGAAAAGAATATCCAACCACCTCCCCCCTTAAACCCAGACTTGTCCGCTTCTGTCATGATAAATGATGAATAAAAAAGTTTTCCCTTAACCATCATCACCACCCTTTGGTGCAAAGATAAGAAAAAATGAGCTTGTCTCACTCCGCGTAGATGCTTACAGAACAAAAAGGTTACGTCTCTGTACTACTTGCATTTGCCATCGGTAAATTGCCAGTTTCCACAAACTGCAGTTGCGCATGAACCGGGAGAATGATTGCAAACAAGCCCTATCGGCTATATATTCTTCTCATTGCAGCAGCAGATTCCGTGAACTGCCAAAACTATCTATTCTATAACTACTACTATTACTGCTTGTTCAAGATGACAATGATAATGTTCAAGTAGATTGCTCATGGCTGTCATAAACTTTATTAGTGAGAATGAACATGACTATGGACATTGAATGTGTCACTGGTATAAGTCGCCAGTCGGGATACTCGGCGGCCGAAGCGGTCTTGAACGTAACTTGTTTTGTTGACAGTCCACACCACTCCATAATCCGCTCGACATGTACAAAGTCAGGGTGTTACGGACGACAGCCCAATGGCACCATCGATTGTGTATTCAACAACAACCACCTTCACGCTTCATTAAGCAGTTGACTTCAGCCGAGTTACGAACACAATTTGTCGACTATTTCGAGAAACAGGGACATACGCGTGTCAAAAGTGCTAGTCTCATTCCACACAATGACAAGAGCTTACTCTTTACCAATGCTGGTATGACCATGGGAGCCATAGTGATAGGGGATATTAACAAGACGTTTGTTGAATAGGCATGGTGCCTTTCAAGGAGTATTTCATGAAGCCTGACACTGCACCTTTCAAGACAGCTACCAGTATTCAAAAGTGTATGCGTGCTGGTGGCAAACACAATGATCTGGATAACGTTGGCTATACTCCACGTCATCACACCTTTTTCGAGATGCTTGGCAACTTTTCATTTGGTGGATACAGTAAGAAGGAAGCTATTCGTCTTGCATGGCAATTCTTGTTGGAGGAATTGGAATTACCTTTATCACGACTTCGAGTAACGTAAGTGATATGACAAGGAGACAGAGAGAGAACCATTCATAGTAATGATGATGCTTAGTGTATTGGAGAATGATGAAGAAGGATATCAATTATGGAAAGCAATGGGATTACCTGATGACAAGATTGTACGTTGTGGCATGGAGGATAACTTTTGGTCCATGGGTGATGGTGAAGGTCCATGTGGTCCGTGCACTGAGATCTTTTGGGATACCCAAGACAAATCCCTTGATGATCCTTGGCTTGAAATATGGAACCTTGTCTTTATGGAGAATTATCGTACTGCAGATGGTCAAATCACAAAGCTTCCAAGTCCTTGCATCGATACTGGAATGGGTCTGGAACGTGTGGCTTCAGTACTTCAGGTAAGTCATGATGAAACAGTACACTGTACTTGAGACTTATCATCTTTTAGGGAAAAGCAAATAACTTTCAGGTGGATCAATTTGAACATTTGATATCAGGCATTCGCAATGTACTTGAGAAGCGGAATGCAGTGGTAAGACAACGTTTGGCTTGTTTCATATGATTATTCTATTCTAACATTTTTATCTCAGGTGCCATCATCCAAAGACCCAAGTGCTCATGAGAAAATCATTGCGGATCATTTTCGTGCCATGTGCTTCCTTATCAGTGATGGTGTCATTCCCAGGTATATTTGCATATGCTTATCATTCATCATGTATTGATCCCATGCTTGATAGCAATATCGGTCGAGGATATGTTTTACGACGCATTATTCGAAGAGCATTACGATCAGCACAACAACTAGGCATCAATGGTAATTCTATATTCATACTAGACATGTAGATTCAACAAACTCAATCTATATTTGAATGATAGAACCCTTTCTCACAGACTTGTATCCACACTTGTTGGATGGATATAAAGATGGCATGTATCCAGAATTGAGCAGTCGTGCAGCATCTATTTGCAATGTCATTGCCAACGAAGAAGCAACTTTTCTCAAGACGTTGAACCGTGGTCTTGCTCTTTTGAACAATGTATTCGAACAAGCCGATTTGCAACAATCCAAAGTGATCCCACCCCAAGTGGCTTTCCAGCTTTACGATACATATGGCTTTCCTTTTGATTTGACCTTGATTATTGCTCGTGAACGTGGTTGGACTGTGGATATGCAAGGTGAGATATCTCATTTGAATGGGAAAAAAAGTACTCATGACTTTTTTTCAGCTGTTGAGGCACTTCAGGAAAAACAAAAGGCACTTGGACGTGAATCATGGAAAGCAGATGATCTGGCGGACAAGTCAAGACTTGCAGGTAATGAAAAATGGAGGATGATAGTATACAATGGGATGACTGATTGGGATCCTAGAATGGAGAAATCAAGCCATTTTGCCACAGTTTACAGGATATGATCATGCACTTTTACACCAAGAATCACAAATCGTGGCAGCAGAGACCATTACCAAGGGAAAAAAGACTGAACTCGTGGTGGCGATTGATCCATGTCCATTTTATGGTCTTGGTGGTGGACAAGTCCCAGATACTGGTTTCATCACACTTGCCAATGGTAGCCAGTGGAAAGTAACTGATGTGTTTCAACCTTATGAAGGCGGCATTGCATTGAAATTGGTTTCACCCAAAGGATCCAAGGAAATGCAAAAGCAGTTGGAAGAGGATCAAGAGTTTCTGCAGGTACGTGTATCACATCATGAATTAGCTAATGGCTCACATATGCTCTTTTTTTTGCAGGTTGGCAACTTGGTGCGAACCGAGATTGATGTGGATAAACGCCAGGGTGCTGAAGTCCATCACACTGCTACTCATTTATTGAATGCTGGTTTACGTGCTATCCTCAAGACTGATATTGTGCAAGCAGGTTGGTATTGAAAAAATTGCTCTTGATGTATCTTAACTCATCTTGGTACAGGATCCACTGTGGAACCCAAGAAGCTTCGATTTGATTTTACCTATGGCAAGCCATTGTCGAATGATCAACTACTCAAAGTCGAAGAATGGATCAATGATGCAGCATTGTCTGGTGGTGAAACCAATGTACAGGTAAGGAGAAAGAAGACACTTGGTTGGTATTGGAATTTGACTGACATACACTTTTTCTCTCTCCTTGATAGCATATGAAATTAAATGAAGCCGTCAACTCTGGTGCCATTGCAGCATTCTCTGAAAAGTATGGTGATGTCGTTCGTGTAGTGGAGGTAAGATGGAATCAATTTGGAATGAGGATTGTATTCTTAATTAGTTTGTAGGTTCCTGGAGTGACCAAAGAATTATGTGGTGGTACCCATGTTGACAATATTCGAAAGCTTTATCCATTCAAGATCCTTAATGAGACTTCGGTTGCTGCCGGTACGTTATATGGCTCATGATCTTATCTCGCATACTAACACATACTTTAGGCACACGTCGTATTGAAGCAGTTGCAGGATTGTCATGCATGGAATGGTATCGTCAATCATTTATGCCAGTACCTGATCTTTTGAAAATGCTACGGGTAAACAAAACAGTCAAGGAGTAGTAACTTGTCAAGTATATTCATGCATCTTTCTCTATCTAGGCAAACAATACCAGTGATGCTGTCACCAAGTTGGACAAGTTGATGCAACAAACGCGTGAGACACAAAAACGACTTGAACAGATGACTGAGAAATTGGCCACTGCTGGTGAAACGATCGTGCATCCTGTGGAAGGCAGTTATAACAACATCCCTGTACGCGTTCATCTTATTGATCCAGATCTTGATGCTATGTTTATGCAAAAACGTGCCAATGTTCTCAAGGAATCCCAACCTGAATATGCTCATTTACTGGTCAATAAGAATACCATCGTCGTTGCATTGAATACATCTCAGATTCAAGATCACACTGCCAACTCGGTAAGATAGGACATGTATACATCTATCCATCCATGCTTACTCTTTTTTTTTCTAACACCAGATCCTGCGGCATATCCTGAAGCATGTCAAAGGAGGAGGTGGTGGACAAAAGGAATATGCTCAAGGTCGTCTTGCAGAAGCCATTTTGGATCAAGAAACGATCAAGTCACGATTACTGCCTGCTCTTGAAGCTCAATGAGATCCATGCCATCATAGAAAAAGTACCTAGATTCTAACTACTTTGTAATATACCTGGTTTATCATGTACATCTACTACTGTTGTTCAGGAGAAACTATCATAAGGAACACGAGACGAAATGTGATTGAATACGAGTCTAGCTCGGCATTGAATATACTGTATTTGAAGATTATGGTACACAAGCTACAATCATATGCAATGCTTGGAATTGGATGTGCGTATTTACAATGCCAAAAGTGTGGGGATGCTGGGGTGGGGGTATGCTGCGATTGTGTAATGAAGAAGGGGTAGAATGCGGATGTATGTGCATGTTGTAGAAAAAAAAGAGATACAAGGAGGCAGGATTGTTCAAACAGCAGCAGCATAGCCTTGTAGCCGAGGTGTTAATGCTTGAAGTTCAGATGATGTCTCGTAGGATGAACACTGAAGATATAAAAGTACATCCTGTGCAAGTTTGGCCATGGTGGCATCTTCCACATAGACTGGTTGATCACCATTACCTTGCAGCAATGGCTGGTTTTTTCGAACTCTGCGTCGTGAAGGACCTTTTTGTACACGTTTAGCATAGCCAGCTTGTTCATGTTCATGCCACAAAGATGCTACTGAAGGTCGTGTATGACGAACAACAAGTTCATCAAGACAAGGGATATCATCAAGCAAACAAAGTTGAGATACACGAGCCAATGGTGGCGAAAAGGAGGCACGCACGAGCACCAATACAGCCAATTGTAAATGCATGTGCATCCAAACAGTGAAGAGTAATGCGAAAAAGTCGTTCGAGTCATTATGTCTCAATGAGATGGGTGATGATAAAGTACTACTGCTTGCAGTGGAGACCGAAGATGTTGTTGAAGAGGAGGACACAGATGGGACAACAGCTGTAAGTTTGGGAGGTGGTGGTAGTGGTGGTTTCATATCATGATGAACCATGTTTTCAAAAGAACGGGCCATGGCTGCTACAGAGATATGATATGGAAAACGTGGTGACATTGTGTGCTTGTTTGTAAAGGAATGGAAAGAGTAGTAAGAGTGAGAAAAGAGAAAAAGAAATCGTTTGGGATGAAGAAAACGAGGGGTAGCACTCTTTTTATATATCTGGCTTAGACAAACTGGGATAGCAGCTTGTTTCCCACCCACCCCCCACATTTCTTAAAGACTGTCCTATCTCCCTATTCTTTACAGGATCGACGATCAATGCTGCAATACTAGTGGCAAGCAACTAGTGTGGTGTTGCTTTTCTTTAGTGCTCTATTATGCTTGGCGCTCATTATGACCCATTGTTATGTGGATAAACCATGTAAGAATATATCATGAACTGATCATTCCTCGGAAACAGTTTCTCTTGGAGACGAAAAAAAGATATCACCACTTGGCGCTGTAAGTCTCGTGCTCATCAATGTGCAACACAGAAGGAGGATGAACATAGCAGTAAACGACAAACAGTAGCACATTGATGAGGAGTCTATAAACAAGGCCAGAAGATTGGGGTTGTTGGATGCCAACTACTGCACATTCCCAATAAAAAGTTAGGGAGAACATGTTTTATTGGGGGGAAAAAGCACAAGGAGAATCATTGTCCATGATGAGGAAGCCTGTCAATACTGTCATATCTTGCCACAATCAATCCAATATAACTTGTGTGGGGGATTACTAACAATTACAACACCATCTCATTTACTATGGATCCATTGTAATACTTTGTCGAATATGAACCCTTTCAATCACTGTTACACATCAATATAATTGCGCACTTGCCACCATTCACTATCATGCGACAAAATATGTAGGTATTTCAAACACGCCAGGTAAGAAATCTGTGTTTACTTTTTACACGTGTTGTTAGTAAGGGGGTTTAACGAGCTGATTGATCCACAAAAGATCTCCTCTTTCACTATTACTACTATCATACATGATTTATATAGTGTACACTAGGTTATTGTCGTACAAGCCGATAGGATCCATTGTGCTACATCGAGAGGTAGATGGTCTATTCTTGTAACATTCTGGGGATTCCGGCAAGAACACCCGAGCTGTGTATGTTCCTGGGACATCCATCTCATTTACGTGCATGCTTTCAATGTCAACAAATGTGTACAATGTGGATCTCTCCTTTGAATAATGTACATGTGGCAATGATACCATCATTCAACATCCTTTTCTGGTCTTGTTAGTAAAGCGATGATAATCAAAAGATGCAATAAGCTGGGTAATTCTCTTTTTTATGCCGCAATGAATTCATGTTTCATTGTCAGGAGAGCCGTCATTGATAAAAAAAAGAGACGCGCTCAAGACTTGTTATCTTATCTTGAGAATACAAGATACAAAAAGCACATGTGACCTTCCATTAGATATGACTAAAGCTTTTTAATCTATTCCACAGCTTGGGTATGTGTGTAACAGGCTAGCTATTGATTTGGTGACGTTTCTCCCAAAGGTGTCTATCTCCACCTTTACTTTTTCAATAGAATGGCTCCAGTTGTCTTGGTCACAGGCTGCACCACGGGTGGTATTGGTAAGATAGAGTCACTACACGCTATGTTCGTTGTCCAATGTCTCATTGCTTGAACTAGGCCATGGTCTCTGCAAACAATTTGCTGCCAAGGGATGTCGCGTCTATGCAACTGCTCGAAAAGTAGAAAATATGACAGGACTTGAAGGCAAGTACAGGACACAGTGAATACGTCTTTCCATGACTTACACTATGTAGGTTGTGAGCTTATTGCACTCGATGTGAACGATCCTGCGTCAGTGAATGCAGCTGTCGAGGTAAGTTTCCATGGTGTCTTTGATCCAATAGGTTGATATGTGTTGTTCTAGCGCGTGATTTCCAAAGAAGGACACATTGATATCCTTGTCAACAATGCTGGTGCTCCTGTAAGTGTGATGTGTGTATATATACGTGAGATGGATCCATGTTAATGACTACTTGATATATAGGCCATTGGTCCTCTTTTGGAGATTGATCTGGATAAGGCTCGTACTTGTGTGGAAACCAATGTGTTTGGTACCTTGGCCATGTGTCGTGCAGTAGGAAAGCATATGGCAGAGCGTGGATCAGGCAAGATTGCCAATGTTGGATCAGTGGTTGGTTATTGTGCTACTCCCTGGGCTGGTATCTATTCCTTGTCCAAGGCAGCTGTTCATTCCATGACAGATGCTTTACGTCTTGAATTGGAGCCTTTTGGTGTTCAAGTGGTGCTTGTTGCTCCTGGATCTATCAAATCTAATTTTGGTCACGCAGCCACCAACACTGTCAGTATTCCAGAAGGTAAGTTGACATGATGATGATGATTGGCCAAAATGATTCACTGTTTTCTACCTTAGATACAATGTACAAGTCAGTGATCAATTACATTTATGCAAGAGCAACCATGTCTCAAGGCAAGTTTATCAGTGTATATCACATGAAGATCAGGCAGGATAACATTGTTCAATCTTGGTAGGTCCTGGTGCAACACCCACGGATGACTTTGCTGCCAAGGTAGCTGGTAAATTATTGGGATCACCTCCTCGTTATATTACCTATGGAGCCAAATCAATGGCATTCCTCTTGTTTTACTACTTGCCATTCTTTGTCAAGGACTTTGTACTCAAGAGAATGCTTGGTGTGAATCAAGTCAAGCGTGTGAAATAAGTTTATGTATCATGCGCGATCAATGGATGTTACCCAGATCAAAATAGTGTTGTATCTTGATCATATTCTATAAAGAGGAATCATAATCTACCCGAATCATATTGACTATCGGTATGACGCAGTGAATAAGCTTCTTTTGTGAGACATATATATCAGGTGGTGGCATAAATTGCAGGATTATACCTGCCGTGATGGTCTGAAACAACATTTTATCATAGAATACTGCTATAGGTTGATGGTTTTACATGACTTTTTGTACCAATGATGTTCTTGTTTGATGGGGGGAGGAGAATAATCTGACATAACACTAAGGGTTTCTTTTTGGGGGGGGGAGACAAGTGGATTGACGGAGATGGTATGATGCTTTTTTTCTGAAAAGAGCTAACAGTATATGTCATTGACTTATGTGTTGCTGCAGAATAAGTAGTAGAATATGCACAAATCAACCCACACTGATAATAGATTGATCGAATGATAAAAAGGTCAGCATGATTGTTGTTGCTCCTGAAATGGGGGAGTAAATGATGCCGAGAATGAGAATGAAACTACGGTCAGTTGCAGAGTTGCTTTGACTCGGTTGGTTCATTTGTGTGTGTAAAAGTTGCCCTGTTTCCAATTCCAATTGCCATCCAAGGTAACTGGTGTATTCCGCGGAACCAGTTCAGGCACAAACCTACATATTGCTTCTTCCGCTCTCTCCGGTGCTGATAATGCTCCTCACACACACTCATACACATCCCTACGTCATTCGCTGCTTTGATTTCCACTTGATTTAGTAAAGTGCGATATCCAATGTGATAATGGTAGAAAGAAAAAAGTATCAAGTAGCAGATGAATATGAACAAGGTAAACATAAAGGTTTCAATTGATGGTAAAAGTGGAGTTCAGGCAAATAATGAAAAGATAGGTTGTTTGGGGGAGACATACACACACACACACTTTTACTCTCTCTCTGAATGAGTTGCTGTCTGACCTTTTTTTTTCCTTCTTTATACTAAGAAAGGGTTGCTTTTCCTCTCCTCTCTCTTTTCTTTTCTTTACTCCACCACCACTACTACTACCTGCACTAGTACTGTCATCTCATAACTATTACAGGTACTTGTTTATTCTCTTTCTTCATGGACCATTGACTCACGCGACTCCATGGATCCTAGTCTACCGCGTTCGACACTTTCAATGCAAAGCGTGATCAAAGGTGAGATGCTGCAGACGCACTGACTGGCAACATACATTGGATTGACACTTGATATAGAGAATCTACCTTGTTCCAATATACGCGAGTCATCCAACGACGACAAGAATAGCAGTTTATTACAATTACCTATGGCACAGTAAGTTGGGATACCATCAAGGAGTGTATCATGATATAGAATAACCTGTTTACATGGATTAGGGATAGTCAAGACGCAGTCAATGATGATCTTGTGCTTGGTGCCGACAGCTTGATTCGACTTAGGGAGCACCACGAGGATGATTGGCATCACCGATCCCGAGAAAGCAATAGCAGCACAAGACATCCACAAGAATCATTACACAGTTACCGTTTTGCATCATCCAACAGTAGCACCACTCGAACAGATATTGCAGACTTGCGTAGAAGTCTTATGAATCGTTCCAGAAACTTCATTCGACAATCAAAATCATCACCTTGGAAGACAACAGATACATTACCAGCTCATTATGATCCAGCTACACTGATGATGGAAGATATTGGAAGAACAAAGACAAAAAGTGTGGGCCATAGTCCAGTAGCCTACTTTAGTATGGAGCATTATCGCAGCAGTCGGCGTCGGCAACACACCAATCCGATGGCAGATATCATAGAAGGCAAATCCTCGAGACCAGCATCGCCTGTGACACCAGATGATGGCGATCTTGTAGCAGAAAAGTTCAAAAGTCTCAAAGTCAATGAATCAACAACACGACCTTCTTGTTCACCACCACCTCCTCTTAATATCATCACACCTGACAACAACAACAACAACAACAACAACAACAATACGACTCTTGGTGAACAACTTTCAAGGACATCCACATCATCTTATTCATCTTCTTGTTGTTCATCATCCTCTTTATCAGATGATCCAAGGAATGATGGTGGTACATTATCTCCACGACATCAACAAAGACATCCATCATCTTGTGCTGCTATCTTTCCTCATCCAGTATTGCACAACACATCACGATTTCTTCCACAAAATCAAGCTATTCTCACCACGTATGATGATTGGCGTGTCATATTATCAAATGATATTGCAGCATTGGTCTTGGTGGGTGCTTCTGGCAGTTGTCGTAGCTTGGTGGGTCGATCAGTCATTGAATTTATTGAACCATCCTATCGATCTCGTTTTCTTGACATGGTCAACAAGAGAAAGCAAGAATTAAGTCATCTTGAAGACAGTTCTGGTGGAATGGTACTTGTTTGCGGCAACGTGGTAAGTAACACGTGTTACACAACTCTCTTTATTTTTGCATCACACACTCATTTCCTTTTTTCTTGTTTTTCTTCTTTTAGCTTCCTATTGTAAAGCAGGACGGCACTAAATCCGCGGCATCATTGTGGCTCAAAGAAAAGCGGAACGACGCCGGTTCACCAGTCTACATATGGATCTTTGAAGAAGTCTTTGAAACTGTCACCCATCTTTCCATTGATATGGAGGTAAATATCATGCATTCCTTTTATTACAAGGTGAAATAACTTGGTATATAGGGCACTATCCGCTATGTTGATGATACAGTGCATGAATTGTATGGCTATGAACCAGGTGAATTGATTGGGAAATCAGTCGATTTGATAATCCCATCATTGGCATCAAGTCCTTATGCCAACCGTGTCGAGCATATCAATCATTTACGTTTCTTTGGAAGTCGAACCAAGCTGGGTGCTCATTTTCCCATTGTTGCCAAGGTGCATACTGTTTCCAGATCCGATACGAATGACCAACAGGTCCCGTGTTTTACGCTTCGCATCACTTCCATACCAATGATTGCTGGTCTTGTGACTATTCATCGCGACGGCACTATTGAAGGATGCAATGCCGAATTTGCAAAATACATGTTTGGATTATCGCAGGATGCATTTGTGACCGGAAAGAAACAAGGCATCGCCGATGTGCTTCCCCAAATGCCTGCCTTGTTACAATGTCTGCAACGTGATGATCTTTTACAACACGGCATTATCATCAACAGTCTTATTTGTCGTAAACTGGTAGCCGACATGGAAACAACACCCAGATTCCTTTCACCTATGCAAGGTTCCAACAGTCGCAAATTGACAGAAACACCCAATGGTCAATCATTGCCTATTCTATTTGCTGTTCATCGTGACAAGACCCCAATTGAAGTACAACTACAACTCAAGTTGATGGAAGGAACTGATGATATTTGTGCCTTGTGGATTACTTTTGATCGTGATGCGACTTTTGCACGTTTCGGTCATGTTATTCAAGCTACCAATCCACCATTGGAGATTAAGCAACAAGATGGTCTTGGTCTTCCTACTGCAAAACGACCTCCTACAACATCCTCTTTATCCTCTGATGATCAGTATTATCCACCCAGTACAGCATCAAGTGCAGTAAGCACTCATATCAACGACAAATCAGATCATGCTTCAAAACAACACGATGCATCAGATGCTTTGAATACCAAAGAAGAAAATGATCGACCTACACCACGCATCATTACCAGTTTTCAACGACCTACATTTGCATCGACTGTGAATAACAATGACAACAATGTACCTTCATCACCTATTTCACCTTGTACCATTGGAACACCTGTGAATGGAAATCGACAACGATCTGGTAGCTTATTTCAATCATGCGCATCATCATCTTCAGGACCTGAATATTCTGCACAAACCAATGCAACGACCATTGATGATTACACCATTCTTGAGAATCTTGGACAAGGAGCCTATGGTCTAGTCAAACTGGCAGTTCGCAAAGATGATCCTGAACAGCGCAAGGTGGTGATCAAATATGTGATCAAGTCGCGAATCCTTGTGGATTGTTGGACCAAAGATCGTAAACTGGGTGTGATTCCTGTCGAGATTCATATTCTGCATACATTACGCAAGATACCCCACGCCAACTGCAGTGACATGCTGGATTACTTTGAAGACGACGATCACTATTACATTGTGATGGGATTACATGGTGTCGGCATGGACCTTTTCGATTACATTGAGCTCAAGAATGGCATGGATGATATGGAGATTCGTAGCATTTTCAAGCAAATCGCTCTTGCCGTACGACATTTGCATGATCACAAGATTGTTCATCGTGATATCAAGGATGAAAATGTCGTTTTGGATCAAAATGGTGGTGTACGACTCATTGATTTTGGCAGTGCTGCTTATCTGAAAGGTCGTCGTTATGATACATTCGTGGGTACACTTGATTATGCTGCTCCAGAGATTCTCGCTGGTCAAACTTATGAAGGTCCTGCTCAAGATATTTGGGCTCTTGGTATTCTTTTATATACCTTGGTCTATCGAGAAAACCCATTCTATGACATTGATGAGATCCTCAGCCATGAATTACGCATTCCATTTGTGTTATCTGAAGGTAAGTTGAATCATACTTTTTATTCATAACCATTATTCATCTATATTCCTCTTTCTAGGCTCCTTGGATCTGATCCGAAAGATGCTTGATCGTAACGTGGAGAATCGACTGAATATCCATCAAGTCTTGGAACATCCATGGCTCAATTGATCCCCTACACACTCTTCCTATCCCCTTCATTTCCCCAATTATCATCATCATCATCATCATCACACAACACATTTTGACGCCGGTCGTCCAGATTGAAGAATGTACACTTTCCTCCTCCTCCTCCTCCTCCTCCTTATTCCATCACATGCACGACATTTGCTTTTCCTTTTTCATTTCGTTGCTCTGTAGATTTTCACTTGCACAATATTCACTTTGCACACACATCCATTATTCCCATTCCTTCATATGTGTGTTTTAGTGTCTAACTTGTATACATTTCAAACAATGATCTCTAATCACCTATATATATATCATATACTTTTAAAAGCCTTTGCCAATACCAGTCTTATCAACGAGGTTCTTGATGGGTGTTCCTTCTTCTTCACATAACTCGGGATGTACATAGAACAATGTCTTTGGCTTTGCAGGTTTACCAGAAGAGACAATTTGAGCTTTGGCTTGTGTAGGATCCTGAACCATTAGACTAGTGAATATCCGAGTGGCAGGTGCAAGTGCATTGACAGGGACAGTGGTAGTGTGTTCCTTGGCAAGAAAGCTCAAAGTGTGCAACGTTACTTGGTCAGGCGACGACTGTGTAATTTTGGTAACATAAGGCGACATGACCCATTGAATCAACCCAGTGGAAGCTGCACTGGTAGCAACGGCTGCACCAACAAGAGCTGTCTTTGCAATGAAGGGAACTGGGACATCGATCAGGTAGACAAAAGGTGAAATGCCGACACCAAGACCAAGTGAAGTGATAGAGAACAGCTTTAACTTTTTGGCGACATTGGCCATAGGACCAGTATAAATGACTTGGGGTGTCTTTGCTGTTACAGTGCTGTTGAATCGTCGAGCAAGGGCAGATCGAAGCATGGTCATAACAAGGTCGTCGGGTAAAGAAGAACCGAGGATTGACAAGGTACACACCTGATATTGATGCTCAGCCAATTTCCTTCACCCAGACTAGATGTACCCATAGGATAAAACAGCAGATTGTTGCATCAATGATACTGTATGAGACGCGTTAACATAGCAAGTGTAATATATGGATATGAGTATGTGGCTCATCAAGCAATTGGAACACGTTTTACCTTAATACGAGAACATGTCTGCAGAGTGGCAAAGAAAAGACAATCCAGTCATTAAGGATGCAATCAATCAACAGAACACAAAATGATGTCATGTTAAATGATACGTGACGACATGCTTTTTATTCCATGTGTATGGGAGTATCATCAAGAGTGTTTTATATAACAACGAGGGGGGGTCATATAGCAAAGAGCCTATATATACGAGATAGACATCATGTCCAAGGACGTAAATCACGTGATCAGGTTCATCCCCCGCTCAATAAAGGGGGATTGCGGCTTTGACAGATTTTCTTTCAAGTAGCTTCTTTCTATCAATAACGCTCATGGTTGCCACCAAGAAACGAACCAATCCAGTCAATCGGTTTATCACCAATGTTGTTGACAAGCCGCAAGTCTTTTTTGCTGCTGATACCAAGATTGTCAACCAGGCGTTGGCCATGGCAAAGCACTTTTACGACACAGGCAAGTAGTAGATCCGATCTCGACGATCCAGCCTAGATTGACATTGTTGTTTCCATAGCCAAACAGCACGAACCCATGGAGTTTTCGCCTTTTCCAGAACTGTTGACCGAAGGATTCGAGACTGAACAGATTTGGGAGGAGATTGCTAGTCAAAACGAGCCTTTTCTGCACTATGCCAAATCCACTGTCAAGGAGTATTCAAGGAAACGCAAACGATCTGAAATCGAGTATGACGAAGAAGAGGAGGATGATGCCAGTGTATCAGGACAGTCAATGGAGTTAGAGCATGATGATGAGCAAGAAGAATATGATGAGATGCCTGAGAATGATGATGAAGAGGAAGCTTTACAGTCATTGGATGAGATGGATGAAGACGACATTGATGAAGACATTGAAGAAGAGGAAGAAGAGGAAGAAGAGGATATTGAAGAAGAAGAAGAACCAAGGTGAGTATCAACATGGGATTCATGTCATCTTGCAAGATAATTTACATTGCCTTTGGGATTTAGTTCAACAAAGCGATCAGAAGTGGATGACGACTTTTTCAGTCTTGAGAAATTCAACAAATGGACAGAGGATCAAGAAGAGTTGGATATGATGTCAGATCGTGAAGAGGATGAAGACGACATTGATTATGATGAAGATCTCGAAGAGATGGATGATGATGACGAGGATGATGATGCTCTTGTGGATGCATCAGGTAAGCCAATACTCACCAGGTTGGATGAAATACGATTGTCACTCACACTTTACAATAGAAATGACATTCAAAGATTTCTTCCTTGCTCCTGCAAAGCGACGAGGTGCTGGTGGTGCCAAACCTGAAAAGAAGAAAGTTCAGTTTGCCGATGAAGAACCAAGCGATGATGAAGATGAAGCTATGGAGGAAGAGGACAATGAAGAAGATGATGACGAACAAGAGCCAAAGACTCGCAGTTTATTCGATGATGAAGAGGAAGAGGAAGAAGACAACACAACATCAGCACATGAAAAGCGATTAGAACGCATTCAACAACAAATTGAACAGTTTGAACAAGAGAATATTCAGGACAAGCATTGGACACTCAAGGGTGAAACAGATGCCAAAGCACGACCTGTCAACAGTCTTTTGGAAGAAGATCTTGAATTTGAGCAATCTGTCAAGCCTGTCCCTGTCATCACTCAAGAAGTCACAAGTGCATTGGAAGAGATCATCAAGAAACGTATTCTGGATGTGAGTAAAAGACTATATGATTCATTAGACACAAGAACTGACTGAGATTTTTACATGATAGAATCAATTTGATGATGTTGAACGCAAACAAGATCCTCAAGAACGACCTTTCTTACCATCCAAGAGGATTGACATCAGCGATGAGAGATCCAAAAAATCATTGGCTGAGCTGTATGAAGAGGATTACATGAAACAAAAGACCGGTGACACAACAAATGAAAAGGATGCAGCATTAGAAAAAGAACATCAGGCTATCACAGACATGTTCAATGAATTGTGCGGCAAACTCGACTCTCTTAGCAACTTCCACTTTACACCTAAACAGGTATGGAAAGAAGGGATGATGGATGATGACGATGGTGGATATTGATTGTATGTTTTACAGCCCAAGGCCGATGTGAATATTGTCAGTGATGCACCTGCTATCAGTATGGAAGAAGCCATGCCAGTGAATGTGTCCGAAGCAACGCTGTTGGCTCCTGAAGAAGTCTATGACAAGAAACGTGGTGAAGTCAAGAGCAAGGAAGAGATGACTCAAGAAGAACGTAAACGTGCACATGCAAAGAAGAAGCAACAAAAGCGAAAGGAGCGAGCATTGAAGGAGAAGGAGATGAAATTGATCCACAAGCAGAACCCTGGACTTGGAAACAAACATGCCAAGATGAAGGCTGTCAAGGAATTGATGGGAGCCAAGGTAAGACATTGTGTCATCAATCATGTCAATTGTTATGCTAACATGTTATGTATAGAATGTCGAGATCATCAAAAACAAATAGAGATTCCCATTTATCTTATCAATGTGTGTATATATACAATACAATATTTAAAGAAAGGAAAAAAGAAATCCCGTCATGTGGGCGTAGAGAAAGAGATCCACCGATGGATGTTTTTTAGTTGGGAAAGAGCTGATTACAATATAAAGTGTGCGAATCCATATCAAAGAAAAGGCGTACAACGCCATAAGCATATAAATTAGCAAGGTAGATCATAAGCAGGGTATAAAAAAAAGAAGATAGCCGTATGCATGCAAAAAGGTTGAATGGCAGGTTGGTTGGTTGTCCATAGGAGTGTGAATGTCGTAGCGCCTCTGGCGATAGAGAACGAGAGAACTGGTTTGGATAATTTTGCTTGATATATACAAATGCATTGTCATTGTTTGTTTCACCAGAAGGTACATAACGAAAGGAACGTTAAGTGGTGCAAGAACGCTTGCGTCGCCATTCAACATATTTTGGTTCAGCTTTGTCATCATTTTGTTGTTGTTGTTCTTCATCCTGACCCACTACAATCTTGAAACGACCTTTGCGAATAACACTTGGACCTGATCGCATAAGACTGGGTGGACTAGAACAAGTAGATGAAGGATTTGAATAAGAGGATGTTGTGGATGTTGTCGATCCATATGAATGAAGTGGTGTCATCATCACTGCTCCAGGTTGGGTTTGTTGCATTTTGTCATCCTGTTGTTGTTGAATTTGATGCTGCCAAAATGCTGGATCCCAAATCTGTGGTTGTGATCTTCTTGAACCACGATCTGAAAAACTACGACCCATGTGCACTGATGTTGCCATCTCTCTTTGATCACCATAGCCATGTGTCAATGCAGCACATTCATCATCAACATCGTCATCATCGTTGTCAGATTCTGTTTCGTCATCGTCATTTTCGCGAAGGATGCGAATGCCAGCCATATGTGCAAATTGGCTACAAGTAAGATCCTCGGATTTAATCTGTTGAGATTGTGATGGAGACGATCGACGATGCGTCACCACTTTTTCTGTAGCAGCAGCCATGACAGTAGGAAGCATAAGCACCTTGCGTTTCTCGCGTGCTGACGACCATTTTGACCATACAGATCGCAAACGTGTATGACTGGATGATGAAGGAGACATAGTCGACAAGGCCATCGTAAACTAAAAGTACAATAGGTTGCTGCAGTGGGTGATGGCCGTTTTTTTGTCTTTCGTTTTTGTGATAATGTACTGTTACAAGAGCGATAGGGTGATGAGAGAAGAAAAAATGATTAGAGTGGGACAAGAAACAATGCTTTATACCCATCGTACAACGAAAAGATATGCACCGACTGAGCGGTTTCTCACCAAGGGCAAAATCACCTCATTGTCGTAGTAAATGTCTCCCCTGAATGAGCATTTTCCAATGCGCCCCCTCTCTTTTCCCCCATCCTCCCAATCTTTCTAAACCGCCATGATCATAAGTGATTAAGACCTTCCAATGAGAAGTGTTATATTGGCACTGCCCTGACAGCGACATTATTAACAGCAAATAATGAATGCACTATGATGTTGTAATCACACGGCCTTGCTATCTTGATGCTCGTTCATTTTTCAATTGTGCTTTCTTTTTCCCTACTAATGGCAAAAGACACAAAGTCCCGTGCGGCATACTCATTGAACGAAGCATATTCATTATGGCAACAGCAGCAAAGCAGCAGCACCCTGACTGCCCCAGTATTTCACGCACATGATGATGTATCGATTACTTGCCCCTTTTTTCTCTAATCCCCCTTGCATCGACGATGAGGATGATTTGTGCCACACACGATGCATCATCGTGGCTTTGGCGTATTTTATCATCATTGCATTCTTTCCTGCAATTCAATCATATTCTACATAGCTGCACAGCCTTGCCAATCCTATTCCTGATTGAATTTGTATCTAGAGTTCTATCACTTTATGCATATAGGCTGCCTTGCATTAACCCAGTATATAAAGACCATGTGCAACATGAGAAGATGTATCCAAGAGAATTATATGTGGAATCTTCAACGATCACATGATTTAGAGTTACATCATTTCCACAATCACTCGGTGCATATTTTACATGCACATTGCAGTCATCAGCAAAGTCCTCGCTTTTCAAGTGTTGCAAGGCATATACTAGTCCCAATCCAACATTGCTTCTTTCAGCATTCTTTAGATGTACATGATGATGGCTGATCCAGCATATCAAGTATCTCTTATTCACATCAGGAAGACCAAGCTCTATGCATATCAAAAGATGACATCTTTAGAATCTATTCTGGGTTTATATAGCATTCATTCTAAAGCTGGATGATTATTATTCTGCTCAGCAAAAGTCAGTTGATGTATCCCCTTTGGGACAACAAGCAGTGGTAACCCAGGTTACACGTCATCTGCCCAATGCTGTAATATTGTCTTGTCCATATGCACAACACTGATGTATCTATGCACGTCTCTAATGTCTGTTACTTTTGCTACTAGATGCTGCTACCAAGTCTACACAAGCATGAACATGCCAATATTCTTGGCAACCCCCTCTCCATGGGTCAACTTTAAGCCATCCTGGTGATTGTTGTGTTGTATGCTCCTTTTATCCCCATGATTTTCTTTGTTCCTCTTTTGGTTTGTGCTTTTCGACGTCATTCTTGAGACAATCATGATGGTAACCATGGTCATTGGATCACAATAAAGCCAAGAATAGTGATGGGGAGTGATTATGTAATAAAGACTGCTGCTGGTTTGCACAAGTGTAAGGGGAAGAGCTCGTTGATGATTAGACCAAAGGAGTAAACTATATCTGATACTTAACGAGGCAACCATCTAATTAGCAAGTTAATCACTCTTGTGTATGACTGCTGTCATTTCTTGCATAATCATCTTGTCACTTGTAAAGGTCAAACAATCTAATTCATTCCTGAGCAACAACAACATTCCTTTCTTTTACACGTTGTATTGCTATGTTATGACGTGTGACAATGCACATGCATCAAGGATACGTTATTTTCCTTTGGAATGATCATATAAACAAGTCTACACCACAATCATGACATCCTTGGTCCAAAAATACGGAAGGATTCTTTTTCCGAGTCAATGGTAGCTTCCAGTCATGCAAACAACACCACCACTTTAATGCCAGCGACACCGACAGCAACAGCGTCATGGGTGGTATTGGTATGTATCCAATCTTCTTATACCAAATGATCATAGCATAATTTATAGAGACAAGTAAAGAGTCAATAGTGGGTATGAGTAGTGTGTGTGTGTGTGTATGCTTGCGTGTCCATTTCACTCTTTGTGTGTGTGTGTGTGGAGAAGCCTTATTCGATGTCCGGTTGCATTGTATTGCAAGGTAAGAGAGAGCTATTTCCCTCTTTTCCATTATCTTCTTCTTTCTCTCTTCTCTCTCCTTTATTTTATTCTCACACATAAACAACAACTACTTGGCAGTGTCCGCCTTTGACTTTTCTTGTTTACTGTTTCCCCCACAAAGTATTATTCAAAACGTTCTTCAACAACTTGTTTCCCAAACGCAATCCCTTTCGTCCTGCGGCAACTTCCGATTCGCTCACTCTCTCCACCACCAATAACCCCCCTCCTTCAGCAGCAGACTTGTCTGACATGACAGTGCATGAGACTCGAGCGACACCTTCGCCACCTAGCACAGCACCGTCACCCAATGACACGACAGGGTCTAATGCGAGCGATGCATCCGAGATGGGGCCTGACAATGGGAGTAGGAAGACCAATGGTGAAACACAGGGCAACGTACAACCTCCTACACAGCAACTCAATGACAATACCACTCGTACAACCTCTGTATCTGATAACGAGAGTGTCAAAACACGGGATGCCAAGTTTAGTATTATGGATAGTAAGTAGAACGCTTTTTTTCTTGGCTATTGATCATCTCATCCCAATCTCCTTTTTTCCCATTAGGTAACACCACTATCAACCATTTATTGCCTGAAATAAGTGACCTGGAAACAGAAGAGATCAAGGTGTTTCATTGGCATATCGAAGATTGGCGTGCTTTAGAGCCGAGGTGTCATGGACCAGAATTCACAGTGGGTGGTTTTCCTTGGTAAGTGGGATTATGCGGATGGAACAAAATAGAGTTTAGAGCTAATGTTCTTTCATGTTTTAGGCGCATCTTGCTTTTTCCAAGAGGCAACAACCAACGTGAATCTGTATCTATTTACTTGGAAGTAGCTGATCCTGCATCTCATGGTCTTCCTGATGATTGGCATGTTTGCGCACAATTCTCTTTGGTATTATCCAATCCAGATGATCCTACCAACTTTTACGCCAATCGTAAGTATTCTTCTCATCACACATAGTCTAATATCTATCTAACGTTTGTATCATGCAGATGCTACGCATCGATTCTCAGCGGATGAAATTGACTGGGGCTTTACTCGTTTCTATGAATTAAAGTCCATAGCCCGAAGCAATGCAACTACTGGCAAAGGACCATTTCTTGTCAACAATGCAGTGGTGATTTCAGTATTTGTTCGTGTTGTCAAGGATGAAACAGGTGTCTTATGGCACACATTTGCAAAGTAAGTGTGAGCGGATCTTGACAAGAGTGATCTGCATTAACCGCGGAGTGTTATTTAGTTATGATTCACGCAAGGAAACCGGCTATGTCGGCATCAAGAATCAAGGTGCTACTTGTTACATGAATTCTCTTTTGCAATCACTTTACTGCACAAACAGCTTCAGAAAAGCAGTCTACCAGATTCCTACTGACAGTGACAAGCCAACTGAAAGTGTTCCGCTCGCCTTACAACGTTGCTTTTATAATCTTCAGTATTCGGATTTACCGATTGGTAAGCTACCATGACAATTCTTATTGTGGTTTGACTCATTGGATATCATGACAGGGACAACTGAATTGACTAAATCATTTGGATGGGATTCACTGGAAGCTTTTCGACAACATGATGTACAAGAATTCAATCGCGTGCTGCAAGATAGGTTGGAAGAAAAGATGAAGGCAAGTGCACACACTTTATCATGTGCCATGACTTTATGCTCATGATTCATGTAGGGTACACCTGCCGATGGTGCCATCTCCAAGCTTTTTGTTGGCAAGATGAAGAGTTATATCAAATGCATCAATGTGGATTATGAATCATCACGTGTGGAAGATTACTATGGTATGTTTTATGAGGATGTTTGAGAAGCATTGGGACTTATATATCATGATAGATATCCAGTTGAATGTCAAGGGGTGCAAAGATTTACATGCATCATTCGATGATTATATCATGGTTGAAACACTGGAAGGAGAAAACAAGTACATGGCTGAAGGTCACGGTTTACAAGATGCCAAAAAGGGAGTCATCTTTGACAGCTTTCCTCCAGTACTACATCTTCAGCTGAAACGATTTGAATATGATTTCATGAGAGATACCATGGTCAAGGTAAAGTACATGTCAATGATGAAAGCACATGTTATTTATATCACACCTGCTTAGATCAACGACCGTCATGAATTTCCTGAAGAAATCAATCTTGATGCCTATTGTTCTGAAGATGCATTGAATGAAGGGACTGAGCGTGATCCAAATGACTATGTTCTTCATGGGTAAATTGTCATTGATGTATTCATATATCCAGATATTCATACTGTTATACCTTTAGTGTGTTGGTGCATAGTGGTGATTTACATGGTGGCCATTATTTTGCTCTCATCAAGCCAGATAAGGATGGTAAATGGTAAATATAAGCATCCACATATGAACCATTTCACTAAACTAACCCTGATTCATGGTTCAAGGTATCGATTTGATGATGATCGCGTCACGCCAGTTACCAAGAAAGAAGTCTTTGAAGAGAACTTTGGTGATGATCCAGTCGGCACCAATGGTAGCCCACCTTTCCTCAATGGGATGCGTAACAATAGTGCTCGACTCATGAAACGATTTACCAATGCCTACATGCTTGTGTACATCAGAAAGAGCCAACTGGACGAGGTGCTTGGTCCTGTGGTGGATGATGATATCCCTCTTCATCTCAGTGCGTATATTGAACTAGATTCTTTTGGCTCCCAGTTTACTTATCTTCCATTGTAGAAAGACGTGTCAGTGAGGAACGGGCTATTTTGGAAAAGAGACGAAAGGATCGAGAAGAGATGCATCTTCATGTGAAAGTGGCTGTAAGTATATGACAAGGCGACTTTAGATCATGATTGTAATATCATCAAAATAGGTGATCACTGATTCATCTTTTGCCAATCGTCAAGAATTCGATCTTGCAGTGTTCGATGACAAGAATCTTGAAACCACGCCAGGCGTTACCATCTTCAAGGTGGCCAAGAATGACAAGGTCTCCAACCTGAAGCAAGCCATCATTGATCATTATCGACTACAGAATGAAAAGTTTCGACTATGGACCATTGTGCATCGTACAAACAAGACTGTGCGTGTCGATCAACCAGTGACACCTGCTGATGAGAAAGCATGTAAGTGATACGCAGTATGAGATCAAGCAATGGGGAATTGACTCTTTATGTTAGCTGTTGAGAAGTTGCGTAATCTTTCATGTGTCGCTTCCCATGCAGCCGGCTTTGCCAAACTATATCTCGAGATTGCTGATAGCAGCACTAACAAGCTTGTGAATCTAAAGAACGACAGCATCATGTTCTTCCTCAAGTACTTTGATATTCATCAGCAAAAGATCATGTGAGTGGCAAGGATCCCATCATGATGATTCTTTACTGACGCGGATCATGTAGCGGGAAAGGACGAATGTATGTGCGTGGTGGTGATAAAGTTGGCGACATTATTCCCAAACTGCGAGAACGTGCTGATCTGCCCAAAGATGCAAATTTGGTGTTATATGAAGTAAGTACGAGTCATTTCTAGGGAAAATGTGACCTTGCAAGCTAATAAGCTTATTACAGGAAGTGAAGCCGACGATGCTGGATCATATGAATGTGAAGGAAACATTTACACAAGCAGAGATTCAACATGGTGATATTGTATGTTTCCAGTTGGCACCTACTGATATGGAGTAAGTAGTTGTAATACCATGTTTGATCAAGACTTTTAACAATTGTTTATGATAG
Source organism: Lichtheimia ramosa (assembly GCA_008728235.1). Classification (NCBI taxonomy): domain Eukaryota; kingdom Fungi; phylum Mucoromycota; class Mucoromycetes; order Mucorales; family Lichtheimiaceae; genus Lichtheimia; species Lichtheimia ramosa. The sequence continues at coordinate 2,638,592 of CP031828.1, read as the reverse complement.
ATGGAAAGAGCTACGAGCAAGAGGACAATATGCAACTGTTCGTGAATACTTTTCTGCAGTGTACAATCGAGTGATTGTGAAATTCCAGCCCAAATCACCTGAGAAAGAAGGCAGCCGAGAGGTGTCATTGACATTGGATCGACGTACCAACTACAATGGTGTTGCACGTGAACTGGGAAAAGCGCTTGGTGCTGATCCGCTCAAGATTTTATTCATCACAGCCAATCCAATCACCAAACAGCCAAAAGATGCACTTCCTTATACACCACGCATGGCTCTTGAAAATATGGCATCTTCTATACCAACAGCTGCTGAATATGCACATGCTATCAGTCTGGAATCGATTCCACAACCTGTCATCTATTACGACATCCTTGACGTGAATTTGGCAGACCTTGAATCAAAAAAGTCCATCGAAGTCAATGTGCTGTATCCATCATTACGAGACGAAACGACAGTGAACGTTTTCGTGCCACGAGCAGGTGTAGCTGAAGACATTATCAAGGCACTTGTGAGTAAGGGCAAACTGGACAGCAATTCATCAGAGCATATGCGTGTCTATGAAGCAGTGGATGGCAAAATCACCACTATTTTTTCACGTGATCAACCTATTGGTAACCCAGGAGAAAAGATGGGCTCTGTATTATATGTTGAGCAAATACCCCAGGAAGAGCTGGAGATGAATATCGAGGTGGATCGACTTGTTCAAGTGGTCAATTATCATAAGGAGCCAACAAGGTTTCATGGAATTCCCTTTTTATTCGTGGTTAAAAAGGTACGTGTCTATCACTTTTGTAAAGCATGTGTATTGACCAAGATAATGTATAGGATGAATCATTTAGCGAGACCAAAAAGCGATTACAGCAGCGATTAGGAGTCGGTGATAAGCAGTGGCAGAAAGTCAAGTGTACAATTGTCAAGACTAGCAACCCCACGATAGATCCTGAAGCTGTTCCTATTGAACAAGGTACAGTAAACATGAACAACAAGAACACCACCAATGTTAACATGATCTTTGATCATTAGATGATTGTTGTTTGCTGAAGCCTGGTATGCTTGGAGTAGAGGACTATATTGGTCTTGATCGGGCGGATAAGTCATCTAGAACAAGTCGATTCGGTGGCATGTTTGAACGAGGCATTTTTATTCGCGGTTAAAGAATGATATCTTATAGGAAAAAAAGCTCACTACGCAATCCTTCTTCCCTCTTGCACCCTTTCCATCCTTTGAATGTTATCCCAATACCACTTTTTCATTATGGATGTGTTTCTGCTTCTGTAAAAGATAAAAAAAAAATGATCGAAAAAAGCTTTTAATGATATGATGTGTGGTAAAAGATGCAATGAGTTTTCTTTGGGGATGCTTTTAAAAGTCTACGTCAATGATAAGATTGTCAATGAGACGTGTCTTGCCGACAAAAACAGCACCACTGATGATACAGCCATTGTTGATATCACCGGTGATTTCGCTCAAATCATCAGGAGCATTGATACTGATATAGTCGAGTTTCATTTCCCAATCTTCGCCACTGTTAGCCACTTGTTGTGAAGCCTTGTTGATGTAGTCGGTTGCTGCTGCTACCAGTGTAGGTGCATGTTTGGTGGTATTGTCGTACATGTTTTGGATGAGCATCAATGCACGATATAACACAAGTGCATGTTGTCGTTGAGAAGGTGACAGGTAAACGTTTCTAGAAGACATGGCCAATCCATCTTGTTCACGTACAGTAGGACACACATTCATCTTGATATCAAAATGAAGATCACGAATCATGCGACGAAGGACCATGCATTGTTGAACTGACAACATCATAAGTAAAAAGAAGAGTTGTCATGACGATAGTACATACCATCCTTTTGTCCAAAATAAACATGTTCAGGTTGAACAATATTGAGAAACTTGGTGACAACGGTAGCAACACCACGGAAAAAGTGTGGCCTAGTGATGCCTTCTAGTTGATGTGACAAGCCTTTGACTTCGACAAATGCACCTTTTTGTTTGCTGACATCCAATTCAATACCACCAGGGTACATTTCGGCTACTTGAGGAACCAATACAGCTGCTTGAGGAGCAGTAACAGCCAGCTTATCCAAATCACTTTGCAAAGTACGTGGATAGGATGATAAGTCTTCTGTAGGCGCAAATTGAGCAGGATTGACAAAGATGGTCAAGGCTACTTGATCACATTGTTGTTTGGCAGCAGTAACTAAATGATACCAATGAGTCATCCCCAATTCTTACAGTGGCCTGTCACTTACCGAGTGCAAGGTGACCTTGGTGAAGAGCTCCCATAGTAGGAACATAACCCAACGTCTGCCCATTCAAGAGAATTTGTCGACGCCATGCACGAAAGTCGGCAATCTTGTCAAACAGTCGAATTCCAGGAGGGACTCTGATGGATGCCATGTTGAAAAGAGAAAAGGTGAATATGCTAAAATGTACTACAGGCCCGTGCGGACTAAATAGTGCACACTTCCACAGTCCTGGTTCTCTTGATGTTGATCACAACTCAAAAGCCCAGTTCACTATTCACGTGATTCTATGCTGCTGTTTTGATCCTTGACGCATACGCATCCATATTTTGGTCACCAAAAGAGTCATCCATCACCACCAAACATGACTATTGCTACCTTTCTTTCTTCATTCTCCCCATTGACCACGCTTCCAAGAAATTGTAGTAGTTCATGATCAAATACACATTATATTGGTTGTTTTAAATAGAATGGCATGTGTGAATATGTTTGTAACGTGAAATCAAAATGTCTATGGCCGATATACAAAGTTGAGATCTTCCTTATCAGTCAAGTCCAACTCATCTCGATTGGGCGGTGGAAGTGGTATCAAGCCCTTGTCTTTTAGCTCTTGTCGTCGTTTGTTTTCTCGACTCAAGGTGACACGAATGTATACATACAAAAGTACGGCTATAACATCGGCTATTACATAGGTGACCATGGCACCAACATATCTAGGAGCGTCTTTTTGAAGCATTAACAATGGACCAATAAAGCACCCTACACAGTATGCAACCATGGAACTGCCTGTGTAAAATATCTTTTTGGAGTACCCAATAGTATTTGAACTTATACTTGTTTGAAGAAACGAGAATGATGCTCCAGTCATTGATGCCAAAATCAACCCCAATATTTGCACATGGTCAAGTGGTAGCACCATCAATAGCACAATACCCAACAGTGATAGCAAACCCTGACTTGCGGCAGCTACATAGCAGATATCATTCAGCCAGTGACTGAGAAGAAGAACGATGCCCATGAGCACGATCGCTGATACGGTAATAGGAATGTTCATAATAACAGTTAACAAGGGCTACAACAAGCAATGTGAGTCATACTGGGTTGATCATTACATGTCTTGTCATACCGAGAATCCCATTCTATGGATGATTTGGGATGTAAATACTTGAAGTCCACCATGTTGTAGATTAACCAGTAGCGAAATAAAGAAGGAAGCATAAAGGCGTGGTTCTTTAAGTGCTTCGATAATCTGATCACTTTTCACATTCCTATTGCGGACGACTGCGTTGTCAAGTATTCTTTCATCCACAATCTTCTCTTGTGTGGATGTCAACCTGAACCACCTTGATTTGGGTTTATCTGCAAGGAAGAAAAAGAGCAGTACGCCGAAAACAGATGTGATGCTACCCCATATAATCATCGCCCTATGAATGGAACATCATTTAGCTTTGCCATGTTCATTTTTCATATAAGCAAACATCCATACCACTTCCAAGCTCGCATCCCATACCAACCATCCATTAGCCCAATACCAAACATGATCAGACTACCAACACAGCTCGTCATATAATTGACAATGACAATGCTTCCAAACCAAATGGTCTGCTCTGATCTTCTGTAATGGGTGCTAATGAGAAGAAATACCTGTTGGAAGCATTTAAGATGCCCTGGTAAAGAAATGCATGTAAATCCCCTTTATGTTGCTTACTGCAGGATAGGTTACGCCTTCCCAAAAACCAAGTAGAAAGCGCAAGGCTGCTAGTTGAGCAAATCCCTTGGCTAATGCATGACATCCCAGTGTGATCCCCCATATAACGCACACTGTGCCAATATATTTCGACACTGGCAATCGTTGCAGAAGGTACTGGTTGAAACACTAAAGTAGTGATATATAAGATCAATTTGTCCCATGCATTATCATGCATCAAGCCTATGCACCCATCAGAATGTTTACCTGTGTTACGAGGAATCCGCCATAAAAAAGAGACCCTAACCATCCGAATTGATCATGCGTGATGCCAGTGTCTTCATAAATGCCAAGAACAGCTGTGAAACCGAGTAATATTTTATCAAGAAACTATACCAGAGTGTTAATACTTGTAAAATCATGGATTGCTGACCTACTTGTATAGCAACGAGAAGAAAAATAAAGGGCATCAAGATCCAATTGATCTTTCTGACAAGCTTCTTTTCTTCCTTAGACTTGGTAGTATATGATGTATTGATTATACAGCATGTCGCACACTTGAAATGACGAGTGTCATCATTTTGTAATTGCCTGTTACAGCATGAAGTTTTGGTACCATTGTCTATTTCATTCGCTGTATTATGACAATGCTTCATTTCTGTGATGTATTATTAGTTGTGATCTAGCACAGCGGATGTAATGTAGATAAAGATGAAAAGGATAAATAAAGCACAAGAACACCTTCAGGCAAGGGGTCAAAATATGATTCTTCAGCGTGGCTCCTCATTTAGCGCAGATGCTATGCATCATGGTGCAGGCCTATTTTCTATAACTGCAGTGTCACGTGCATTATACATGCTCTGGCTTTTGGAATCTTCCGCGTATCCTTGAAATCCAGATGGCGCATCACGTTTACCAACAATCATGCCAGCTGGTTTTGATTGCTGGTGTTGATGTAATTGTATCACAGTATACAAATAGACACGCATCTTACTCTAAAGCATCAATGATACCCTGACTACGACAAGTCATTGTGATTATGGGCATAACAAGTGATAGACCATTAGTAGAAGATATATCATGATAGCAGGTTGATAAAGCCATTGTTTGATATGTAATGGCTATTGCTAAATCATTGCCTTTGGATTATGTCGGTTACCAATGTATGCTTGGGCATCATCACACCTGGGTCTCTTTGACATCAAGAAGCATATTTTATGCTGGTGCAAGTAACGAAACACTTTATCATCTTATGCAACAATCTATCAGCTTATGCCCCAATATCTCATGTCATGCATCATCCCCAACTTTGTTCATATAAATTCGCACGCCCAAACACTAAAAAGAATGTTGTCGCCCATCATTTTACACCCACACCTCTCTTCCACTATCCTATCTCTTTGATTGCTTACATGGTCAAAGGCTCTAGGCAAGTAACATGCAGATGATACATCTTCAAAACGTGCAAATTGGAGTCAATACATATGTATTTCATAGTGATGAGTCTCGTAAGGAGGTAAAACATGATCTTATTGCTGATGGATAACATACTTACACTTCTTTAAATGAAGCTCCTTGGTGTGATACACCTGCAAAGGTGGATTGGGTGCCATGATCTACATCGAATGCTGAGATTGACACGGCGCATGGGACAAGGCGCAAAGGAAAAGTCCGAATACATCCACATCTGCTGTCATCTCTCTTTCTGCCGCCAACAGACATGTCTTGTACAAGTCCTTATTCAAGAACATATGGTACCACGCCATAAGATCCCATAAGGACTGCAGTCTAGAACAGCATTACGACTTCCATCGCGATCGTGACACCAATTGCCCTGTTCCAACTACTTGTTTGCAGTCGAGTCAATCTCAACACTGGGTAGCTTTTAGCCCCACTTATATTCTGGTGAATTTTCAGCCGAACATATGCTCCTGTCGCAAAGATGTATGCAACGAGCACTGCACAATATACCACATCACATCGAGCTTTGGAAGAATCTTTTCACTTTTTCATATGGCGTAGAAGTGATCTCCCAAGGGGTTGTAACAAACAAGTGATACGACCATATGGGAGCATGTCAAATCAAAACACGATACTCCTGGTGATGGTGTCAGCAGATGATGAATTAGGAATAGCTTTACTTATATCCCAACATAGCTTCATTGTATCACAGAACTATGCTACATATAAATCGATCGCCTTCATTTGACACCCAATTGCTTGCCATATTGACAATGCAAAGTTATTACTCCATTGACAATACGTTCCTTGCTTAGCCATTGTGAAAAAAAAGTAACTCCAACATGCCCAATGAGCCAATTGAAGATTGATGTGTCATGCCAGACTTCCTGCTACTTGATGATGCTCACTTGCCATTCTTTGCATGATTGTGTTGCATCTATTGCTTGTTGATAACATATTACTTTTGCAATGTTGCATAATGATAATTTTATATGATACAATGGATTGATAAAGATATAGTCTATTAGGGGCATGTATGATCCTCCTTGTCAAGTCCAACTCTTGGAGCGAGGTAGTGGGATATTGCCTTGATCTTTCAAGTGCTTGGCGTCGTTATGCAAAGCTGATGTGAAAGATACACATCAAAGATAGCATATACATACCATCATAAGATACAACTTATCCCATCATGAGCAAATTCTACAGCTGTATCCAAAGACATTGACGGCTTTCTTGATGGAACCAATGAACCTTCTTTCAGTTGTGCCTTGCAGAGAACCATGATATCATCTACAATGATCCATATGCGGTAAAATGGGGAACAAATCACACTTTCTTGGATCTCTTTCCAAAACAAGTTGAGCTCCGAAACATTTGTTCTTTGCGTTTCTTTTACTTTTTTCTCGCCGAGACATTGCTCATTGCGATCGAGTCAATGGTGTAAGGAAGAGTGATAGAACGTATTGTGGCCAAAAGATGAGTGCACTTAGCCAAATCCGACTGTAGCGCTGTACGCGTATGCATGGGATGTTCCAATAGCAACACAGGTGATGCTGGCGTTGTCATGGACACCCCTGGGTTGACGAAAAACACACTAGTGACTGAGAAGGACTAAAAACACACTGATGGCCCACGCACACATATATATATGAAATGATAATATAGAATGTGCAAAAGTAATAAAGCGCGTGCTAATTGGTAGATAAGATGGAAAACAAAAGAATACAATGCTGGGTGCGGTGATAGAACAAAAAAGAAGGACACAATATGATACAAAAAAAAAGGAGAAAGGGAAATACTAGTTGCTAAAGGATATCAAAAGGATGATGATGCTGATGTGGATGATATGTATAAGGGGAGAGAGAGAGAGAGAGAGAGAGAAAGAGAGATCAAGAGCTTTGTGGTTGTATTGCAGATGATGTTGAAGCTGTTGATGGTGATGTAGGTGGATCCATGGATTCTGTTATTGTTGGCATAGATGATGATGTTGTTGTTGCTATTGATGAAGAAGAAACACCAGCTGTCCTTGAGCTTTCGTCCACACGTTGTTGAATGTAGGATATGATCCGTAAACGTATTATCTCGGCTATTCGAATCTGCTCCATCACTTCAGTACGAAACGATACCACTCGTTCTCTTCGTATCTCTGGTGAACGTTCCATCTTTTCCAAGACCATCAATAATACTCTGCATAGTCGTGAGAATCGATTGAATGTGTCCTCCAGATATCGATTGACTTTGTCTACAAAGTCTTTGGAGCATAGGCGAGGATCGTCCAGCGATGACGCCGCGGAAAAGCCGTTGAATGGAGACACCTTTAGAGCAGGACAGATGGATTCACTGAAGCGTTCAAGTTCTTTAACGATATTCTTGGCTTGGTATAAACAGCGAGTGAATTCAATGGATGTACGGTCTGACTCCATGAGCGTTGAAGTGGTGGAGCGACCAAGTGGATTGTGTCGTATTGGTGTTGTTCTTCGAAGTGGTTGTCGCATAGCTCCAAGAGGACTATTGGCTGCCATGACCGGGCAGTTTATGGAATTGGACATTGGAGAAGAAGTGTTGTTGGTTGCCTGTTCCGCATCAGGTTGCATATTTTTATATCGACGCTTTGCGAAGCTGAAAGATCATTAACGAAGTTGTTCCCAAAGAGCACCATATCGGACTCTTACTCAGATCATGGTTCATGTGCATCTTTTCCTTCTAGCAACGTCTACAAGTCATGTTTCTCTTTATTCTTTCTTCTTTTTATTTCTTTATCACACATTTGTCATATCGTCATTACGTTCATTAAAAACATGTTGCGTATTTCCCAATCTCTATTCTAAAGGAGTCCTCTGCTCTAGTATAGAATGATCCATGGTTTTCTAATTGGATGTCTATATATCCGACGCTCCCGCCCTGTGCTTTTTCCGTATTCCACTCAACACCCCTCCCTTCATAGCATTGTCATTTGAATGATAGACATTGATTCAGTTTGTCTTTTTTACCCTTGTCTAACGTCGAATCCTATGGATCTTGTATTTCCTTACTTGATATTCCCAACAGACTGGGACGTACGGCCATATTTGAAACAATGGGTACTTTTTAAAATGCTTATGTCATCCTTGCGTGATGGGAATCACACTTTCCAATGATCAATGTCCATGATATGTCCTTTTTGATGCTCTTTCAATGAAACAAGGGGATTAAAGCAAGATTGGGGAGTTGTGATTCATGCATGGCTCTGTTACCATTAGGCGTATTTCCCCATTCTCTTGTGTCGGGCAACACAAGGGATAGATTTTGTGCTTTGTGATTGGCTAAATCCTAAAATAGAAAATGACATATCTAGTAATCAACATTCACTTGACTATATGAATGATACAGCGCCTGTCACAAATGTTGGTACCAGTCATTGATATGATTACAAGATGAAAAGGGATCATTTATTTACGAATATGTTACATGAGTTTTGACAAACTTTCAGCTCTTGCACGACTTGCCACCCATTTGATGGGTGTTGTCCAATGTGAACCAGATAGACGAAAGCTGGAATGATTGGCTTGTTCATCCTTCTTGGCAGGTGGCATAGTCTTTTTACATGTTTCAGCTGTAGATTCCACCACTGCTGTGCTAGTGGTAGAAACAGATGTAGATGTTGTTGTATCACGTACAGCCTTTGGCTGTTGCTGGGGTTGTTCATCATCGTCATCATCGATATTGAGCACATCCACCAAATCTTGATTCTCAACAATCTTGCGAAGGATCTTGTTCATGTAGAGTGATAAAGCCTTATTGGATTCTTGCAATAAGCGATTATCTTCTGACAATTCTATAACAAAACAGGTGAGCACGGGCCGTAGTTGGGTTGATGAATGCGTATGCATGTACTGATACTTACTTTTGACTGCGCCTGCATGTTGGCAAGTGCATTCATCTCCGCCTTGTTGTTGTACCTTGTTCAGCTCGGCTGCAAGAGAAGATGTGGCAGTGGATAGTTCCGATTTCTATCAACACAAGAGATTAACAATGCATTTTATCTTCACATTAATGTTGTTACCTTGACAGGAAATTCACCAGCAATGGTCTTTTCATGCAAAAGCATCTGGTAACTTTCATTATCTTCCATCAATGAAGCATTGACTTGTTGCAAGCTAGCAAGTTCTTGCTCCAACCCATCAACACGTTGTGCTTGGGCTTCAGCTGTTGTCATGGCTTCATGAAGCACCATCTTTTGTTGCTCCAGTTCAGCTTTAAAGTCGGCAATCAGCTTATCTTGTACCCTAATCTTGGCATCTCGTGCTGATACACCATCAATTGGGTTGGTTGGTGTTGTGCGCTCTTCCATGAGGGGGCTCATGCCTATACTGGGACCTCGCATGATCGCTATTATGCAAAACAATGTCAATCCTATCATTCTGGAATGTATGCTCATCATTATTTACATGGCTCAGATCGTGACCAAATGTTGGATGCTGTCGCACTACGAGCACGTCGTGGATGGCCGTTATTATGCCGACCTTGTGTTGCATATCGCTTAATCTCGCTAGTCAAATCTGCTTCACGTTGTTGCCATAACAATCGATCACTTTCATAATTCTGCAGCTACATAGACAATACTACCCGTGTGAATCGGCTGCAATCCCCTTACACCGGCACATACATCCCCAACTCCTTGTTTGTACCTCGTTCTCTAGTCGTTTTTCCAAGTCCTTGTTACGCTTTTTCAAAAGTTGATTTTCCTTTTGTGCCTGAACAAGATCTTGTTCTTGTGCATAAATCTGAGATTCCATACGCTCTTGTGCTTTTCGATACGTGTTATTGTCTTGTACAACTGCCAATAGTTTCTGGAGAAGAGAATTAGTTTCATGTCATGAATAGTGGATGCCATTGTATGCATACATACCTTGCGTAAATGATCAGCTTCTTTGCACAAGGTGCGATATTGCTCCTTGGTATCTTCCATTTGCTGTCTGTGTTCCTAAAAGGATAAGAAAAGAGGAATCAATAAGCAACTTGTAATTTCATTGATTGCTCGACTTGTCTCCATCTCCTTTTTTATACGTCATCCACATATATAGAAAGAAATATATGCGGTTGCTCGAGCAATAGCTCCAATTTAAGAGCAGGTCTAGCTAAGCAAGGAGGAGACAGCGAGAAAAAGAGCAACGTATTGCAGCAGGGAGATAAAGTGAATGAAATACTTGCATATATTATCGTCTCGTGATGAAGCTGAGGTAACTGTACTTGAAGTATTTGAATAAGATCTGACACATCCACCGAGAGCGTTTTAGAACAAGTGCTGCTGTTGCTGGTAGGGCTAGTTGTAGTGGTAGTGGTGGCTGTAGCCATTGTCCAGGATGTAGGAGTTGGTGTATCAAGAAAAAAGCAAGTAGGGAAGAGTAAATGATTCTTTATATATGATGACCGAAAAGAGCCAGGAGAAACAACGACAGCAAAGAAAAGGGGTTTCCGAGCTTGATGATTCGAGGTCAGAGTTAGGGAGAAAAGAAGAATGAAAAATGGAAACAAGGCGTGGACTATAAGTAACAAAGTACACATTATTCACTTGCTTGTTTTGAACAAAAAGTACCCGCATTGCATTGCAGTTCCATTATCTTTACACATTTGGTGAACCAAGCGGGAAACGCCCGAGCTTAAAATGGTCATCATCTCATCCAAAAACACTCACAATCCACTTGAAAATACACACATGTCCAACATCCCTTCTTACACAGAGTCATCCTCCTAATTGTCCCCATTCATCACAACTTTCAAGAGAAATGTACATGTAAATCGATGTTTGGTGTTGTTGATCACCTGTTATCGACTTGGCGCATGGTTACGTATGACAATGACAGCCCCAATGATGCGCCATTACCTCTGAAACCATATTCTGCATCATCTCGAGGCACACAACAGATTTGATTGACAAAGGTAACATCATTCACATTGCTTGTTTTGGTTGGTGATATTTCTTTTATGCAATAGAGTATTCTAAATACAGTTCTACAATCGATCGCTTTACAAAAAGGGTGGGTCGTAGTATCATGTTGCTTTTGAAGGCTGTTGTTGTGTTGGTCTGCTATGTCGATTACTTGGGCATGTTGGCTTGACCCATTTGCTGCATCTTTTCGCCCACTTTCTGATAAGAATCGAAAAACTTGGCAACACAACGGTCGATACAGACAGCTTCACTTTGTGTCAAGTCGCTAGCGTTGTATTCCTTGGAAATACACTTGGCATGGCAAGAATCGACAATACTGAAAGAGTGTCGCGTACATGTCAGGTTGTTGCTAGTGTTGTTCACGAATCTCTCTTACCGGTTGAACAAATCGGTGACCATGTCAAGTTCTTGTTCTGCCATAGCAATGTTTTGAGGATTGACGGTCTGTTGACCTTGCATACCACCACCAAAGAAAGACATGTTGTATAAGTGTGTGTTTGTAAAAGACAAGTGAAGCGGGGTCGTTTGACAGCTTTTGTTTTTGGGTCCAAAATATCTGGTGGCACGTCACGAAGCATTACCCAGTCATTCATTCACATCTTGAATCCACTTTTTTGACCACTCTTTCAAGTCATTTTACTAAAGGACTATTGTTCTATGTGAAAATGAATATAGTTTAAGAGATGTATTTCATTTGATAACTGAAAAAGGACAATGATGATGGATCGGGATGTACACGGCAAACGCCCAGTAGTAGTACGGGCATTATTGTCATCCAACAACACACACCACGTTCGATCTAGAACCCAATGAGGCACGCGGATATTTTAAATCGGCCCGAAGAGAAGGATGACAGCATGCAAGCGATACTGGGTACATCACGGGACGCCATCCGATCTCCCTATTCTCATACGTAAAAGCACTTTATGACTTAGAGTGATGATTATGCTGGTTTCCCCTGAAGTCACGCTCGCTGTATATTGTATACTCAGTAGTATGTAGATCTATAGAGTCATTGCAGTGGATGATGTCATTGCACACTATCCTATTATTTCTTTGTTTTTGGTATACGATGTAAATGCCAAGGTAAGCATACTTGTTTATGGATGATTCGCTTTCAATAGGATGGGAATATGTCATCACTGACATCTGGAATCATACATGTTGGCGTTACACGCTTTGAAAAGCCGCGTTTTCATGTCTTTCATTCCCTTTGCTGTTCTTTCAGGCGTATTTGCCTCTCTTTCCTCTGTATTTGCCAAACTCTTTTCAGACCAACGCACAGAACAATATCATGATGCTATTATTCACTTTATCACCAATCAACAACTCTTCAATGCACTTTCCCTGACCATCGACACCCATGTACGCCATTTTGAACTGACAAAGACTGCCATGACCAACACTCTCCCGATCTAGGTTTCACTTTTAATACTACGTGGTGTCTGTTTCGGTCTCATCTTTGTGTGCAATTCACTCATGTGGACGTTGTTCACCAAAGCACTTAACGCTGCACCATCCTCGGTACAAACGACTACAGTCAATGGTGCTGTCAACTTTAGTGTCTCGGTAAATCTATGCATATGGGATCATGTGCATCTCAGCTGCTAATGATAGTCTATAGGCATTATTGGGATATCTGATATTTGATGAACCTCTTGCACTTGGATGGTGGATTGGAGCCAGTATGATCTTGTCAGGAACCATTCTTTTGTCTCGATCAGACAAGGTGAAATCAGATTAGGATTATTGTTATTATCATGTCAAAATACAACCACTCTTTTATTGAACAAGAAACTTGATGATGGCATCAGCCAAATGTGTACCTGCATCAAGAGGTACCATATGACCAGCGTTATCAATCATTTTGAATTGACTATCAATTTGGTATTGATCGTTCAATTGTTGCCAAGCATGCATCACCTTCACCGTATGTTCATCTTGTGCACCAGTGACAAGTAGTAAAGGAAGTTGGAGTGGATTAGCATCAAACATGGGTGATATGGCATCTTTAGGAGGATGGGGAGGAAGAGCATCAGCACAACTACGCAATGATTGGAATAATGTAATATTGCTAACGAGATCCATAGCGCGAGCAGTTTCTTGACGACCATGTTCATCAACAGCTGATAGAATGATGGCTTCCCTTGCAGCTTCCATAGCATTTGGATCCATTGAAGTTGTATCACGATACACATCCATCCAAGGAATACGTGGCCAAATCATATTCACCGATGGACATGCAATGGCAATCACACCAACAATATCATATCCCAGTGCATGCCATGTTACTTTCTTACTATGAGCGCATGCTTGAGCAAGCATACCACCCATTGAAAGTCCACCAATGACTACACGAGTCCTTGTATCACCATTCAATTTGTCCTTGAGCCATTTCAATACAGTATCCATATCATTCATCATGGATTCAAAGCTGACATGCATATCTTGATCCTTCTTCATTTGAGATTCACCATGTCCTCTTAGATCCATAGTCAGCACAGTATAATCCGCCTTGATCAATTCTGGAACAACCGAGTCGAAATGATAGTGATCGCCACCAGCACCATGCATCAAGATCACAAGTGATGCATCCTTTTGTAAAGAACCACCCAAATAAACGTGAAGAGGAAATGTTTCGCCATTAGCGTCTTTTACAACTGGAATGATATAGTTGTTCATGGTCTTTGGACGTTGTGAATGCTTTCATGGCTGCCATTTCATCACTTTTATCAAAAACGGTTCTTTTGTTCGATGTTTTTGGTAATGGTATTTTCTTGTGTACACTCAGCATAACCCGTTCCACAATGAAAACGCATATTAGACACAATGAAAGCTCAACAATGGACATCCCAAACCAAGCACCTTGCAATAGCTTCTCGTGTTCATGACGTGAATCTGACTTTTAGACAATGATCAGCATCATCACTTTTTCCGCAAAGACGCCACAAACAAGACAGTCAACAAGATGTTTCTTTAGGATGAGAAAAGCACACCCTGCATGTTGACATTACAAACAAATGATGATCCATGCACGGTATTTTTACACTCCCGCCCATGACAATATCACCATCATCATCATCACTACTGGAGATGTATCATATGAAGAGTCATTGTACCATCTTGTTCATCATCTTTACAAACAGGTTTGTCATCCAATGACCGACAATACATACTACGCTTGCATGTGAAAGATTTCTACAATGATCTCCTGCATGAATACATCTACCTGGAACCCAGAACCAATACATATACGCCATGCAATGTGGTGCATATTGCTGTACAGTAGTAATTCATGGCTATGGTCATTTGCAATCCAGGCTTTATTTTTATCATGCACAATCAGCTTTTAGGTTCCATGAGAGGAGAATGGCCAGGAAAAGCATGTGTAACTTGCATGTGGATCAGTCGCGTTGTACTCTTTCTCCACCAAAAAAATGGGCTAATGCAACTTGTCAATCAATAAACGTTATTATTATACCGACAACTCACCTTTACCGCGTATAATACACATCTAACGTGACCAAGTTAGATTCTGTGAGCGGTGATCATACAATCAAGGGGTGATAGATAGATGACGCTCGTATTGACCCGGTTACTACAAATGATTCAGGTAAGCAGCAGGAGGAGCTTCTTTATGTCGAAAGCGGGGAAAAAAGGGGATGAATGAGATAAATCAAAACACGATACATGTACCTCCTTTACGAGACGACATTTTTGCATAAGAGTATATGCAGTCAATAACTTATTCTCTCTCTGCACACACTGATCCACGAGTATTAGGAGCATCAAAGACATAGTAGGGGTACTCAACTGTCACACATCCACATTTATCGATTTTCTCTCTTTTCTTATATGTACTTGCAACATCTTGTCTCCTTGCTGTTGTTTTAGACATTATGATCTAGTAAACTATGTATACCCCGCCAATCTTAGATTTGCTAGGTGACAAACCCCTTGATGATTGCATGCAACTTGATACAAGCACTTGATCGTCATGTATCATGGATGCAAACATTCATCTGCGGATAATGCATCAACCAACATTGAATGATGGGAGAGTGTGTATGTGCAATCGACATGTTAGTACTGTTTCATATACATTGCATCTAATACCAAGGGCAATTTATCGAAACAAGGTAGATCACAATGTAATATGATGCGTCGTCAACTTTTCATGTGGTCTAGTATTGGCACGTTTTTCTTTTCATGGTGCCTAATTGGCAGCAAACACTCGGTAACGAAAACTCTACAAGAAGGAGGATCTGAATGAGGAGATAAAGACACAAAAAAGCAATTGAACAAGGGAGAACAAGATAGAAAGGGAGTATAGATGTAGTTTGAATTGGTGTTTTCCTATTCTGATGACTGCCCGATGTATCATTCATGACATAGAAACCAGATCTCCTTAAAGATCATTTCTTCGACACCATCATGTCTTGTACGCTGCAATTGCACTTTCACCAAAATAAAAGCACCAAACAAACAAGTACAAGGAAGCACATTTGTGTTTGTTTCTTCTTTGACGGTCGTGTCAAAGATTCACCCCATAGTGTAGGAGATGTGAAATTCTGGATCAAGAAAGGGATAAAGAGGAGGGAAAAAAGACTCTTGTTTCCGAGACTGAAAGGAGCAATAAACATCTTTTACTGTAATGATAAGGAGATAGACTGGAATCACTACTATACTATGATCCTATCCCAACCTTGTCGTTTACCCCTTCCACCCCCCCCCCCTGGATGCTACTTTTTCGTGGGTGCTCCTTGGAATAGTTTTGTATATAAATACCATCCCTCTAGTGTCATTTCTTTTTCATTCCATCTTCTCTTTACTTTTTAATCATGAAATTCACTGGTACTGCCTTTATCTCTGCTGCTCTTGTTGCACTTGTTTCAGCTCAAGGTGCTCAACCTGCTCCTGCTGGTGGTGGTGCTGCTACTGGTGGTGGAGCCATTGTTACTATCACTTCTCCATTGACTGGTACTGTGTATAAGGCTGGTACTAAGGCTCGTATTACTTGGCTCAATCCCAAGATCGATACTATTCCCAAGATTGCTCTTGCTCGTGGTCCTGAAACTGCTCTTCAACCTGTGGCTCAAATTGCTCAAAATGTCAATGCTGCCACTGGTAGCTATGAATGGGATATTCCTCAAGATTGTGAAAATGGCAAAGATTGTAAGTTTGATTTGATTCCATAATCATGATTTTGAAATGCTCATTTTATCAAAAAGATGCCTTTGAGCTTGGTGAGTCTCCCAACATTGCCTTTGCTGGTCCTTTCACTCTTGAAGGCTGCTCTGGTGGTGGTTTCTCTTCTACAGGATCTGCTGCATCTGGTGGTGCTGCTGGATCATCAGCTGCTGCTCCTGCTGGTAGCAGTGGTAGTAGCCCTGCTGCTAGTGGTTCTTCTTCAGGTGCCACTCCTGCTTCCTCTTCTTCTTCTCACTCTGGATCATCCTCATCACCTGCTTCTGCAGAAGGTGCTGCTGGTCAAGTCCTCCCTGGTGCTGCTGTTGCCGTTTTGGGTGGTTTGGCTGCTGTTTACCAACTTTTCTAATTTCCCTTTTCAATCTCTTTTACATTCATACAACTCAAATGTTATACCACGTTATCTCCTTTTCTCTTCCCACCTTCATTTGAAGGTGTAGCATATTGTACTTAGTGAGTCTCGTCGCATTTTCTATTTCTTTTCCTCGATCGATTCTCTCTTTCTCTCCCTCGTTCATTCACAACGTTATAATCCTAGTACACCAATAACGAATAAAGAAACAAAAGAGAAGATAACTTGAGGATGACAGCAGTACATATGTAGGTACATATCAACAATGTCGATCATTGTTTGTTTAGTTATATTCTACATGTGTAACAAAAGTGTATATGGATGCATTTGCCAAATCATTCACCCCCCCTGGATGGTTTCTTACTACTGTGCTAGAGAAAAGTTATCTTGCCCCTATTCTCTCTGTGTCATCTCCTTTTTTCCTCTCACATGGAAGTAAAAAGATGCTGGTTTATAGGGTAAAGTCATAAAGAGGAGAAGAGAATATGGAAAGGGAGATGATGAAGGATAGGAGATGATGCATTGGAATATAGTTTGCATCTATGTTTGCGTATCCAAGTCGCCATCATCCATCGTCTGTCATTTGGGCGCTTCTTTTGCTACATCTATGTTTCCATGCTGATCATATCCTCCTCTAGTTACGCCACACAAGTTGTCATTACTATTGGTTAATTCAAGGTACTCGTGGTATCGTTTCAATGTATATTTCATCCAGTACCATTTCATGGTTGACATGTGACAATGTCTTGTTGTATATAGAGCAAGTGAAATGGATGTATCTGTGTGTAAGCGTGACACATCATGCACCTTTAACAGCAAATGGGAATAATGTGTCAATGGCATGGAGAGAGTGAAAACTGCTAGAGAACAATAGAAAGCTTCAAATACAAGAATGGGTTTTATTCCAAGTGAATGTCTAATGCAACTGGGAGATTGGGTGGTGTTGATGGTGGTGATGGTACGCGGAGCTCAATAGGTGACAGTCCAACCTTAATCGGCTTGAATATCCAGTGGTCTTCTTTCTCTCTCTCTCTCTCTCTCTTCACTCGTCGTCATCATGGAATCGGGCAAGAATCCACGACCCCCCAAGGTAAATATTAGTGTCCATCTAGCTACAAGAAGTGTCTTGCTAATATCCATGTCTCTAGGTCAAGAACAAGAACCCAGCACCAGTGCAGATTACAGCAGAGCAGATCTTGCGTGAAGCCCATGATCGCCGACTTGAACCAACACACTCGATCCCAAAGCAAAAGATAAGCGATCTCGAAGAGCTTTCAGAGTTTCGACAACGCAAACGCAAAGAGTTTGAAGACAACATTCGAAAGAACCGACTGAATGTGAGCAACTGGTTGAAGTATGCTTCTTGGGAGGAATCGCAACAAGAGTTTCAACGTGCACGATCTGTCTATGAACGCGCTCTTGACGTGGAGTGGCGTAACGGTGCTATTTGGTTGCGTTATGTGGAGATGGAAATGAAGAACAGAAACGTTATGCACGCGCGCAACTTGTTGGATCGTGCTACAACGTTGTTACCACGAATGAATCAGTTCTGGTACAAGTACACTTATATGGAGGAGATGCTTGGTGAAGTGCCCAAAGCACGCAATGTCTTTGAACGCTGGATGAAGTGGGAGCCTGATGAAGATGCATGGATGGCTTATATCAAGATGGAGTTACGCTATCATGAAGAGGCACGTGCACAAGCTTTATATGAGCGCTTTGTCAGTATTCATCCTGAACCCAAGAACTGGATCAAATGGGCCAAATTTGAAGAGGAACACAACAATATTGGTAAGTCATTTCTTCAATAGTGGGATGATGATGACTAACATGCAATGGTTTAGACAAAGTCCGTGAGATTTACACTGAAGCCATTCAATACATGGGTGATGACAAGTTGGATCAAAAGGTGTTGGTGGCATTTGCAAAGTATGAGATCAAGATGAAGGAATATGAGCGTGCACGTGTCATCTTCAAGTATGGTTTGGATCGTTTGCCCAAATCCAAATCACAATCGCTTTACAACCAGTACACCAACTTTGAGAAGCAGTATGGCAATCGAGAAGGAATCGAGGATGTGGTATTGGGCAAACGACGAGTGCAATATGAAGAAGAGATTGAAGCCAATCCAAAGAATTATGATGTGTGGTTTGATTACGCCAAATTGGAGGAATCAGCAGGCGAGATTGTCAGAGTGAGAGAAGTCTATGAACGAGCCATTGCACAAGTACCACCAGCAAATGAGAAACGATTCTGGAGACGTTACATTTATTTGTGGATCAATTACGCGTTATATGAAGAGCTTGAAACAGAGGTATGATATCAAGGCAAGACATTCAAGCAGGATACTCATGTTTTTTTTTATAGGATACTGAGCGTACGCGTGAAATCTACACTGAATGTCTCAAGCTTATTCCACACAAAACTTTCACATTCGCCAAGATCTGGTTATTAGCAGCACAATTTGAGATTCGACAACTCAATCTTCAGGGAGCTCGCAAGTTACTTGGTCAGGCAATTGGCATGTGTCCTAAAAATAAGCTCTTCAAGGGCTATATTGAACTGGAGATGCAGGTAATTCTTGTTATATCATCCATCATTCTATGCATCCATTCTCACATTGTCTATATCTAGTTGCGTGAATTTGATCGATGTCGAACACTCTACACAAAATTCCTTGAATATGATCCTGCCAATTGCTCTGCTTGGATCAAGTTTGCTGAATTGGAGAAGCTTCTTGGAGAACAAGAGCGTTGCCGTGCCATCTTTGAACTTGCCATCTCACAACCATCACTTGACATGCCAGAACTCTTGTGGAAAGCTTATATCGGTATGTTGTATTCATGCACATGGGATCAAGTTAAGCTAATCATCATTTTATATCATTAGACTTTGAGATTGAAGAAGAAGAATATGACAACACACGTGATTTATACCTACGATTGCTGGAGCGCACTGAACATGTCAAGGTCTACATCAGCTTTGCACAATTTGAACTCTCAATACCTTACAAGGACAACAGCGACGAAGGCAATCGCAGAGCTCGTAAGATCTATGAGGACGCATACGACAATCTCAAAAAGAAAGAACTCAAAGAAGAGGTAAGTTGATAAGAGATGATATTGAAAAAGATGGTTGACACATGTATCTTTCTTAGCGTGTCATCTTGCTTGAAGCGTGGAAGGAATTTGAAAAGGAACATGGTAATGAAGAGACACAAAAAGTGGTGGAAGACAAGCTGCCCAAGGTGGTGCGCAAGAGAAGAAAAGCTCCCGATTCTACAGAAGACAACATTATTTGGGAAGAATACTTTGATTACATCTTTCCTGGCGATGAAGTGCAAAGTCGCAATCTTAAGTTCCTGGCTATGGCGCACGCATGGGCCAAGAAGGATTAGTCAAACCAAATACATATTGCATTTGTTTATTGTTTTATTACTTGCCATTTTTGTTTCATATTGTCCCTTATCAAAATGAACGATCATCACTATTATAAATTACCTTTGTGGAAAGATACATACTTGGAATCGTGGACAATGAGGAATCTGAATGTCTTTATATCTTTGGATAGTATGCATCTGGGTCTTGTATGTACGTTGAAAAGAGTACTTTCTGAATCAGTGATACTGTATATGCCCTTGCGCACTACATGGAATCATAACGTCTGCAATGTGTTGTATGCCAAGCATCTCGCAGTCTTTATCATGCTGCCTGAAAAAGTCAATCCATCGAGTCATGTTTCAAACAAGTAATGAGCTATATAGACAAAGAACCCATTTATAAACATGCTCCTCCATATGGTTGCTTAACAAAACTATGCTCCTCTTGTCAAGAAGGTCTTTGTATGACAGCAATCTCAATTCGCATGATTTCACTTTATTTGGGCGGTGTTTATGACCAGAAGAGTTGCCTAAACCCAATTGAAATGTGTATACACAAGTCGTCAACAAGTTTGGCGATCAGGCGTTTCTTTTTTATTGACATGAAATGTCAGTTTGGTATAAGTATCATGAGAAAATAGATCTAAAGCGTACATGTACTAGTGTGTCAAGACCCGTGCTATGGCACGTGTTATAAAAGTATGAATGATGATCATCTTCATCACACCTTAAGATCTTCCATATTGAAGACAAGCATTTCATCTTCATCAGGGGTAGTTCCTTGAGGAGTAGACATGTTCTTTTCATCCATGGGTGTTTGTACAGCTTGCATATTAAATGGCCAAGGTGGTGGTGGTTCGGGTATACTGCCGACAGTAAAATTAGAAGATGACAAGGATGGAAATGTATCAGGACACGTGGCAGGTCGTACTAGCTGTCGGGCTTGTACGCTATTATCCAGATGATGATGAGATGGTGAAGGGGGTGACCATAGTGGAATATCCATGGGTTGAGTGATTGTCATGACACCAATGGCTGCATTACGTCGATAATTGTGTATTCCAGATGGTGCGAATTGGTCAGAAGCTGCTTCAGGAGACAAAGTTGTAGTCATGGATGTAGTAGGATGTTCATTATCCAGTGGATGGATTGAATAGTCAGCATGACTGCTATTGTTTGGTTGTTGATATAAGTTGCTTGTATAATCTGGATAAGACCAAGCAATGGCTAGTTGTTGTTGTTGTTGTTGCTGTGATGGTGGTGGTATTAAATGAGTCTTTTTCATTAAGGTAAGCAAGAATAAAAGATAAGGGAAAAAGGAAATGTAGAGTGTGGGCTGATGATTGCTTTATATATCAAGCTCGCGCAGCATGCTTGGTTAACATTGCTGCCAAGTACGTGATGATATTCTTGTGTGACAATGTTAGACTGTTCATTGACAAGTTGCATAGGGACTCGCTTATTGGATCGACATCACCTGCTGCCGAGATAGTCACGTATGACTTTAGATATCGTGATCAAGATATAATTACCACCCGTGGTGTGTGAGTGACTTTTTTCAAGACATTCATGCTAGCATGACAACGACCGTGCGCCTAATTAATGCAAAAACGTGTGTGTGACTGGATGACGTCTCTTTCTCTCTCTCTCTCCGCTCAATTTGGCAGCAGCAACCGGAGAAGAAATGCAAAGTGGCGGCTCTTTTTCGCGATCGAATACTCTGGAACCCAAGACACCATGGCTACTAACTGGAAGAACGTCAACAATTGGTAAACTTGACAGCATAGAACACCATAAAAGTCAATATTAACGCGTCTATTTCAACCATTGTAGGCACTGGTATGCATTCAAAGTAGTCTTTTATTGCTTGGGAACCTCATTGACAACATGGACATGTGTAGGGTGAACAAGAACTGCTTGAACTGGACTCAAAACTATTTTGAAAAGGAGTTGGTGGGACTCGAAGCTGAAAAGGATGGACACAAGGTCAAGATAACTAGTCTTGACGAGTGCACTGGTGATGTCGACTTGAACCAACGCAAAGGCAAAATCATTACTATCTATGATGTAGCTATCAAGCTTAGCTGGGAAGGTAAATGGATGTCTGGATGCAGGGGGAAAACAAGAGATGAACTAAATGTATCTTTTGCATAGGCACGACCAGTGATGGCACCACTGGCAATGGCAAGATCTTTATCCCAGAGGTGGCTCATGATACTGATCCAGAGGATTATGTGGTATGTTTATCAACAAGGATAAGGGTATGTGAGTTATAGTCAATACTAAACATCCCTCTTTCTAGTTTGACATTTCAGTGAATGCCGATTCCAATGAAAAGCAGCCTTTGCGAGATACAATCAAGAAAAAGTTGACACCATTGATCTGCAAGAAGTTTGAAGCATTTGCCAAGGATCTCATTAAGGGTAAGTACCAGGAGTTCAGGAGGCAAAAGCAAGGTGGAAATAAGCACCAGGGAGGGAAATCATTATTATGTATATCATTAATATAGTCGATCGATCTTGATCTACTTGTAGAACATGGCTCTGACGTTTATATTGCCAAAGATGAAATGGGTACAGCTGCTCCTACTCGTGGTGCTGAACATGTTGCCAAAGAAAAGACATCCATCAATCGATCTCAGCCTAGCACTACTACTACTCCTACAACATCTTCAAAGACTGAAAAAGGATCCAAAGTCAATACCACTACACTTGAAGACACTGTTGAATTCCAAACATCAGCTCATGAATTGTACGAGACATTGTTGGATACTCAAAGAGTGTGTGCTTGGACTCGTGGACCTGCCAAGATTTCCAAGGAGAAGGGTAGCAAGTTTGAACTTTTCAATGGAAATGTGAGGGGTGAACTCCTCGAAACTGTAGGTTTGATGGTGGCAAAAGAGAGCAAAGAAGACAAGGGCACTAATTCATCTTACTATGAATGTGTTATGTAGGTACCTGACAAGAAGATTGTTCAATCTTGGCGTTTGCAGTCATGGCCTGAAGGTATGAATCATGTGTATTGGATTTGCCAAAGGGAGACATTGACGTGTTCCCCTCTTACTCCTATAGGTCATTACTCGACTGTCACCATGACGTTGGATCAAGGAAACGATAGTGTTCAACTACATGTGAAGCAAACCGGTGTGCCGATCGGTGAGGAGGAGTTGACTGAAAGAAATTGGTCTGGTTACTATTGGAGATCCATCAAGCAAACATTCGGCTTTGGTGCAGTATTTTAGATAGTTCTTTATATTACTCATTTGCATATATGATACATGTTTTTTTATGATGATGCTTTTATTACTGCAACACAATTCTTTATAAGCACGCGTTGCTCCTTGTCATGCTTGTCTCTACTCCATTTGATATTCCCCTTTCCCCCCAGATACATATTTTGTCTTATCTCTTCTTTTCTCCCCACACATTTCGACGACGTGGACCAAAATGGAAACTGCAAGTAGGTGGATATAGGGATCTTCAAGAAATGAACCAGTCTGCGGGAACAGCTATTTTGGCACATGATCGACCTGGACTTGTTCAATTGATTCACATGTGCATCAAAACAATGAGATTGGTGTATGTATATTCGAGAAGATGATTAAGATGCAGCAATGAAAAAGTCATTCGAGTTTAAAAAGAAAAGGGATTGGGAGAAGAGGAAGGAGTGAAAAGTGATAATGATGAGGGAGAAAAAGTACTAGCACCATAACAAACTGCAGCACGGTCACCATCTGCACAAAATACAATGCAAAGCGGCGACAAGGCGAAGAAAGAGTAATAAGCAGTGATTGTGTATCCCAAGTGAAATGCATGTATGTGCGTGCACACTCCATTTTTGGAAGAAGCCATTATACATTTGCCGCTTTTTCAACAAGATCGCTCTTTGTCTTTTGTATCTCTTGGCTATTCTCCCCCAATCCAACAAACAAGGTATGCAAGCATCCTTTTGTTTCATTTGACACAGTATCGCATCGAGATTATGGCAGCTGCAGAGCTGTATTCAATCACTCTTTTTTCTCGCTTTAATAATCACCCCCCACTACCATATGCTGCTGCAGTCTCCTTATACAAAAACCCCCCAAACTAACATATAGCCTCCCTTTCCCTTTCTTTCTCTTTCTTTGATCCCATTCATCATCCCATTATCTTTATAAATAAGCACTTCCCGAAAAGACCATATCCTTCCTTCAGCGCGTCTGTTTCGCGTCCTTATCAGTTGTCTTTTGTATTTATTGTCTTGTATTATCAACTTTATTGATCCTGTTTGTTGTGCCAAGCATTAACATCTTGTGAAAAAAAGGTAAAAGACATTTGCTTCTCTTTCTTCCTCTTAATTCTGATACGATATCTTTTCACCAGCCCATAAAAAAAAGTCATCATCAGCTATGGATATTCTCGAATTGATCAACGTTGAGTCCCAGCAAAACGCCAACAAGCAACATCGATGTGAAGCACCCAATTGTAACAAGGCATTTGGTAAGCAATGCATCCAATGGATCATTCTACATTAGCTAAATGCTATTTTGACAGGTCGTCGTTCTGATCTTGCACGACACCGACGAATTCATACCAATGAGCGGTAAGACAATGACAAGCTTATGTCTTTTCAGCAGCAGCAGCAGACCCTGTTTAACTTTCCTTTTACAGACCATATGTGTGTCACGAAGATGGATGTGGCAAGAGCTTCATTCAGGTAAGAAGGGGGGTTTGCATATATGGGGGAAACTGAAAGGGGCAATGTGTGCATGGATGTACTTATAAAGAATCTCATTGACATGGATATAGCGATCTGCTCTTAAAGTACACATGCGTACACATTCTGGAGAGAAACCACATGTATGTGAACATGAAGGATGTGGTAAATGTTTCAGTGACAGTAGTTCGCTCGCTCGACACAGGTAAGGAAAGATCGTGTCGATCACATCACCCCTTTTCTTGGGGGGTGGGGAATTGTGAATGGGTTGAATAACACAATGAAAATCATGTGCATATAGACGAATTCATACAGGACGCCGACCTTACAAGTGCCGTCATGAAGGTTGTCATAAAAGTTTTGCTCGTAAAACCATATTGACCAGACATCAAAAAACTGCACACAATCCAGTACTTTTATCCAAACGTACACCTTTACAATGGAAGCCATTTGAAATGCCAAAACAACAACAATCACCTGTGGATGATATGGCATCCATTCCTTCTTCACCTCCCCAATCACCCACAGATGATGCGCAGCACCACATGTTTTATCCACAACCAACATATCAACCACCTACTCTAGTTGCACCTCATGCTTGCTGGCCAACGTCATATCATCAGCAACCTTCTTGTCATCCCATGACTACGACGTTACCTTCTCCTCCTCTTGATGAACAACGTCGTCTATCAGCATTTGTTCCATATGCACGCTTTTAAACATTTACTATCTCCTTGTTTATGCTCCTCCCACAACATCTTTTTATGATTTTCATCTTACGCAAGCGTATATACCCCCAATCCAAATGCTTCTTTATTGCTTTCTTTTTTATGTATTGGCTCTTTCTCTCTTATGATCACGACTTTATCCTCTAACGACGACGACGACGAAATGCGAATTCTATCTATGCGCCATTAGCAATAAAAAAAGACTATAACTGATGCACGGACGCCTAATGTGATGTCACAAAGTGTGATTTCTGATTTGTGTGAAAGAGCCAGAGTGTTATTCCCTGCATGGAATATGTGCATGGTCTCTATAAAAACTCAAGATTCAAGGTGGGGCTGCTTTTTGGGGCGCGTGGTGATATATGCAGGGCATTTTGATCCAAACTGTATTGCTGAATTGGATGGCTTGTCCGATCTAGCATGATACATGTATAAAATGCCTTATGATCTCGATCGGCCCGAATGACAGTTCCGTTGTGAAGCATTTGACACAGCATTGTTGTGATACATGGGGGCATTCTCAGATGGGGTGCCGCGTTGTTTTGCATTAATGAGATGTGACAATGCACTTGTCCCTGATCACTGTCTGATCTACATCATGTATTTCTTTTGCTTAGTGGCTGATTCATCCTCTTGATCAGAAAAAGAATCACGTGGTGAAAAAGGAGATGTTGATTACACAATGAGCGCGCGCCCAAAACTATGTAATGTGTGCATCAGTGCACTGGATCACGTTATAGCATCATGTGTATTAGCACTGTTTCTTTCTCCCTGATCCCGGAACTAGTGCTGCGCCATGTGTGATGCATGCATTCATAATGTATTGATTTAAGCCCATATACTTTTGCATGCTTGGCATCTCAGATATGCATATGCATGCATCTCATTTGAAAAGAACAATCATCCCACCACCACCAGTGTACACATGTATCATCATTCAAGAAAAGTAGATTATATAGCATGTAGTAGTGGAAAGTATAGTCATCGTGAATTAGCTGTTTTATTGTTGTGTGTTGTATGTACACGAGCAAAGGAGGAAAATGCTATTGTTGTTTACACTAGTGTGCTATGGGTTGATACAATGTACATATCAATGGGTGGACGACCTACAGGAAGAGGTGTTGGTAAAAGAACCCCATGTTGTTCTCGAGTATGGTGAACGACATCAGCTGGCAAAACAAATTGACGTTCACACACGACGCACCACCATAAAAAGTCTTCTGGTGGATCAAGTTCCATGCACAACATTTCTTCGAACCAATCACTGATGATGGCTTCAATTTCATCCTCATCCAAAGCGAATGGCTCCTCTTCGTCATCACTGGTCACATCCATATCCGTGCTTTGACTGGTGGTAGATGTATTGCTATTATAATCAGCAAGATGCCCATCATCCGTTGTCGTGATTGCTGATTCTTCATCTTCATCTGTGTCAATTGGTGACTTGACATGGTTGTTCATCTCTTCTTCAGTGATATCATCGCTTATTTCATCCTCAGGCAAATAGTCTTGGTCATCGTCATTATCATCCACTACTGGCTCATGTCTGCTGATACAGATACTGCTGTCCACTGTAATCACTGAAGGTGCATTAGGTGTTGTTTCACGAGATTCAGTGTCATGTTGTTGATCATTGTCTTCTTTCTGGAATGGTCCTTCTTCTTTATTGCTAGTACCAACACTGCTGATGCATGGTGCTATAGAGTCACTTGATAAGCTGCTTTCTTGTGATGATGGTGGTGGTAAGGAAGGTGATATAGGATCCAACATGGGAAGAACTTCTTCTGCAAGTGGTTCAGTATGATTGGGTGACCATGCTGGTGATGGGAGTTGATGAAATGGAGAAGCACTTGAAAGTATATCAATTTCATTGCATGTTGATCATGATACATCATCATCCAATACCTTGTCCCATTGTTATGAACAGTATTAGGAGATGGTACTTGCTGCTCCATTGTTGTGTGCGTAAAACGAGAAAGAGGAAGATAATGCTGGTGATCGTCATTGAGCCAATATAGGAAAAGTAATGAACACGTGTTGTAGGTTGTTTCACATCTTGTTCTTTTCTCTTGCATGAATCCTAGTAGAAGAGTCATAGAAGAGTGTACACTTGCAGGCAATAATGTCTCAAGTATAAAGCCAACACCACAGCTAATGCCAATCGTAACGCAGAAAGATGACCAACATGAATACCCCAGTTTCTTTTATTCTACACTTAGTTGGTGACCTTGTAAATACTTTCTAAATCCTTATCGGAATGCTTGCAATAGTCCAAACGACGAGCATGGCTAATACAAAAAGAGTCAGATGAATCGATAAGCTATACACATGTTGGATGACTTACCCATCAGCAAGATCATAAGCCCAAGCGTGAACAGAAAGCTTTTGACCACGCTTCCATGCATTTTGAACAATGGTAGAGTTGCAAAGAGTTTCAGCAGAGTGCATGGCGTTACGTTCGACAAGACGACGGAAACGAGCAGTTTCATCCTTGATACCTTCAAGTTCACCAGCGTGCACTAAGAATAGTAAAGGTGATGAGATGGGGATATTCATCATCTTTGTTGAGTCATCACTTACATCGATAAACATCCTTGATGTTACGAAGCCAGTTATCGATCAAACCAAATTGACCATGACCAGAAGCAGCAGCAACACCACCACAGTTGTAATGACCTGTAATCCATCTCATCATCAGCCATTGACCCAGCAACGTGGTACAGGTATCCAGGCAAGGAAAGTAGCTCCGTTACCCCCAATTTTTGGAAATGAAAAAAAGAGACATACCACAAACGATAATGTGTTGGACCTTCAGCACTTCAACAGCATACTGCACTACTGACAAGCAGTTCATATCCGAGTTGGTAACGACGTTGGCAATATTGCGATGCACAAATAACTCGCCAGGACCAAGTTGAAGAATCTGCTCAGCTGGGACACGCGAATCAGAGCAACCTAAATAAAGAGATAAGGAATAAGCTTCTGCTTATCATACAATACGCGTTTATGGTCATTGGACAACTTGCCAATCCACAGAATCTTGGGTTCCTGCTTCAAGTTGATTTGCTCAAAGAATTCAGGCTCTTGTTCTTTCACTGCCTTGGCCCAAGCGCGATTGCTTTCGAGCACCTTGTCAAGATTCTCGTCACTAGGATCAAACTTGTTGCGAGTGGCACGGATGGGAGAAAGAGAATCACCTGCTCATATGTGAGGAAAGAGAGAACAGACCTTTAAAAAGGTCTTACCTTGGTTCATGTTGTAGAAGAAAAAAGAAGAAACAACGCATCAATGGATGGGGTTCGCCAGCCTTTTTCATATCAGTCGGAAGTTGATCGAGCGCTTTATGTGTGACAATACCTTCACAGTTATATGAAACCATCAGGACTGTCCCATGTGAGTACGTCATGAAGATCAAATGATATCTCTAGATGGAATTTAAAACATGTTGTTATACAATCAATAAAGAGAAGCACAAAGTCAATAAACTGGACATGTCAAATGTTGCTGTGGATGTGTTACTTGTGAAATCATGGACATGGAGGATTGTTCATCCGGTCTTCTCCGCATAGGATCATGTCCTTTGCATGTGCTTTATATAAGCCTGACAACTAATTTATAGCAGGAATATAGATGCGCATGGACAATGTGTGACAAAAAGGTCCCTTGCTTGCCCTACATTGCATCCTTATAAGGGGCTCAGATCGTCTGTCTCGTGATACACTTTGATCATCATCATCATCATTTACTATTTGTTAAATAGAGATCCCACATCTCTTTCTCTTCTTTCTTTACTTTAGGATTACAAGCGGAGCATCGTTACCGTGCATTCTTTGCCGGTTTATAATGAATGCCCTTGTAGCTATGCTGCATTTTTGTGAAGTGCATGGTCCTCGAGTCGTTTTCTGTACTCAAGCAACACATCATCATCACCCCATTGAAGCCAATCATCACACTTCTGCACCTATTCCTATTCCCAATACAAATCATTCAACTATCATGGAACATCCCTTTAATCAACTTGGTAAAGAAACCTTATCTGAATCAACATGTGCTGCTTGTACGGCTCAAATGCCTATCATTCTATCCACCAAACATGGTCCAGCTGTGGAAGCTAAATGTATGATTGTTCACGATGATGATGATCCCACTGTCGCATATATTGGTACCCAATCACCCCAACATTTGCAGCTGTACAAGGCAATACGATTGGCATGTGTTCGAAGGTTTGTACATATCAGTCTATATCAGTGGTGATCACCTAATTAAACGTGTATGCATTCATAGTTTGACAACTGAGCTTTGTCCAGGTCGTGAAGGTCCTGTTTTATTTGGTGATGATGAGAACGGATATGCATTGAGCTATTTGTTCAAATTACATGATGCTTATGCAAGAGGCGAGACAAGGTTATATTCCTTGATGGTCCTCATGACTGATCGGGTGTTTTTGATATCGTGTTGGCCTTTCTTTGTCAGGTGAACATGAATATGTACACAGCTTGATGATCATGTATTGACTCTTTTTCAAGTCAGTTTCGATCGATGGCTATCAATCTTCAAAGTCGAGCCAACGCTGTGTTTCAGCGCGAAAAAGAGATTCGGCAACAAGTTCATTATTCTGCGTTTCGGCGTGCTGTGACGCCCATGTCACAAGGTAACACATGGTCTACTTTTTGTACAGAATTGTCTAGACACCCATCATGTTTACTTAGATCGTCGTCGTAGTAGTCATACTGCATTAAGATCACTCGTTGATTTACTTAATATAAAGGTAGTAGTCAGCTTATACTTTGGTGTGCCAAAGCTGATCCCCTTGTCATAGGACATTTATCCACAAATCCATGCTCAATTCAGCTGCCTGAAACGATCATCAAGAAAGCGCATGGAAAAGATAGCAAGAGGGAGAAGTGCTAGTAAGGAATACCTTGTGATGGTAAGCGATCCAACATGAACAACATGATGCGTTTCTGAGATACAAAGATGCATTATGCATATATACAATATAGCGTGATGAATACTTTGCAAAACGACAACATCAACAACAAGAAAAACAAACGACAACCCATCATCAAGTTACTATCACTACTACCAAATCACCTGTTCTTGCATCCTCACCTCTTCCACAATACTCTTAATCGATATGTGCAATATACCCTGCCCTGTATTCCCTCCCTTGTTTCATTTTGCATTGTAACACACAATCTTTCTTGTTCTAATCAGATAAAGTCAGCAATGAATGAGCTACTCTTCATCTTTCTCTTTCCCATTTCTTTTACATCATCATGCTACTGGTGACGCTATTGTTGGCTTTTGCTACAATCACCTTTTGTTCGCCTTTACATCATCCTGGCCAAACAGTCAATGAAGCTGCCGAATTGGCACGACAAGTTGTCAAAGATGCTGGTAATCATCCATGATAACAAAAGTGATGATCATGATACTCAATACTTTTGAAGGGCTTGGTACTATATTGACACTGGTGGATGAATCGATACAACCCAATATGGGAGGTAAGAAAAAACCAGGGTTGTTGTTGACCGTGGGATATCTTTTTCTCACATGACATAGGTCATCCTTTTGGTATCATGGAATACTATAGTGGTGACTGGTCCGATAAAGGAAATCTTTTGCTGTTCATGTCAGATCTACAGGTAATCTATATGAAGAATGAAAGCAAACCGATGTTAAACTGCCGGGGTTTTAAGATGAGCGCGAGAAATATGCAGCACGAGCCATCCAAGGTGGGATTT
This sequence comes from Lichtheimia ramosa, assembly GCA_008728235.1. Lineage (NCBI taxonomy): Eukaryota > Fungi > Mucoromycota > Mucoromycetes > Mucorales > Lichtheimiaceae > Lichtheimia > Lichtheimia ramosa. The sequence continues at coordinate 2,607,154 of CP031828.1, read as the reverse complement.
ACAATTCGTGCTTTAAAAGAATATGATAATCCAAAGATGGGCAATGAAACAACACCCGTGCAATCACCACGACTCACATTACTTGGAGACATTGCACCTATTCCTCCAGACCAGGTACATCTTTAGACATTATTGTCTTTTTTGCTTTCTTACACAAGATGTTGTATCACTAGTACGATGACGCCATGGATTGCTTTAGTGTGAAGCATCCCGAGGCAAAAGAATGGCAAGTAGAGCACTCGATCATATGTCATGTAGCACTCATACATGTTGCCTATAGGAGATCTTTCCATGACTTTCATTTCTATGAACTTCAAGTGAAGGAGATTTACTACGTTGGTGGATTTGGAGGTCTCAATTACATTGGATGGATCCCACGTGAATTATATCAAGGCAGTGGAGATATCAAACAAGATACACACTTTCGTCTTCAGTATTAGATAATAGGTTGTAACTTTTTCTATTAAACAATTACAAAGAGTGGTTGCGATATTCATTATATACGAATCCGGCAATAATCATGGTCATTGCTATTCAAAGGGGATGTGTATAAGCATGCATGCTATTTGGAAGCATAATGTCATTACAATACCTGTTACCATGTTCCAGTTTCGCTTCAAGTAGGTCCAAAAGTTGGCATCTTCGAAATCCTCGGCTTGATCAATCATGTATGAATTGACGCCACCTCCTGCCAAAGCAACAACTAATGTTCCGTGTTAGCTTTTTCATCACTTTGTTCTCACAAATACTTGCAGATATAATTCCTTTGGCCATTCTTGGTTGTTGAATTCCAGAACTTGATAGCACTGACAGGCTACATGACACCATCAATCTTCTTGATTCAAAACAAGCATGTATACACTTACATTAAGTCCCAAATGACCTTCTGTGCGAGTGATAGCCATACGCAACTTCCATTCTGGTGGTGGAGCTACTTGATGTCCTTGTCGAGTTTCCTTTGTATCAGTAATCTCCTCTTCTGTATCGATATCAGCAATAGCAAGCCACTGATCAATGCGATCCAAAAGTGAAGGTGATCGACGAGGTATACTTGGTGTGTGATTAGCCGATCCACGCTTGTAAATGTAAATGGTATTGTAGTCGCTCCATACTGCAAGCAAGTTGCCTTCTGGATTGATGGACATGCCCATGATACTAGCATCATAAGGTGCAGGTATATCATTATTCAACCAGCTGTAGTATTCAGAGAATTCATTCGTCTTTTCATTCATGCGATGATCCACGTAATCCAAAGTCACTGCCATTGTCTGCACGAATGGGAATACAATCGATCGCGCATTGTTGGATCGTGCTATCAATAACGTGTCAATCACTTGTGTAGCATACATCAAGTGGATCCACTTACAAAAGAGAGGCTGTGGTACATGCCAACGTTGACTTTGTTGCTGGAATTGAGAAACGTCGGCAAATCCGATATAATCGATCTGATCCTCACTGTAGACCTGGCTCTAAAACAAGAGTTATTACTTTTACTTTTTGCCAAATAAAGGAGATTCTTACCACTTGATGCTTGTGATCAATGATATGCCAGCCATCATCCTTGGTGGAGTTATCCGCAAGTGTCATATTGTAATGATAAGCATTCTCGGTCTTGTAGATATCCAAAGAGATAACACGATAAGTGTCGCCACTATATTCAACCATGACGATGAGATAAAGAGTGGGATAAAGAATGGAAAGCACTTACACTGGTGATAATACTCGACATAAACCACGATGATGATTCTCTACGTGACGCGGCTGATTGTATTCTACAAATCATTCTTGTGTTAAAAGAACCATGATGTCAACAAGCATATGTGTAATTTACCTGTAATGGAGACACCTGGTATACTTTGATTGATCACAATCTCTTGAGCATCTGCTGAATGGGGAGCCATTGTCAAATCATGTGGTAATTGTGCCATACGAAAGCCATAATGATCTGGATCACTAAGAGAAGCGTCAATAGCAGGTTTTCTTGTTGATAAAAAACACTTACCGAGCAAAGAGAATCCCATTTTCTTCCAAACTGAAGGCATTGATCCATGTAGTCCCTGGCATACGTACATCTTTATACTCAAACAGTGGAGATATGCCATCATCCCCATCACGTAGATAATAGATGCGTACATAATGACGGGTCGTTTCATTGTCCACAACATGATACATGACACCAAATTGAACTAGATTGGATCCATCTTGTGTAGTGACAGCACGAGACACTTTGGAAATTGCACCAGTCAAATCATGTTGAAAAGTCTGCGTCCAACCTGTCATTGTTGTTGAATGGTTAGCATGTGATGTCACGTGTTCACACTCACATCCTACATACCATGTTCTTCAGTGGATCCATTAGCATAGTCTTGTACCAAATCACTAATAGGTCGACGTACCTGAGCAATATGACCTTGATAGAATAGATGCGTGAATTGAACTGGATGATGATGATGATACAGTAAGAGCATCTCCTTTACCTACAACACCAGTCTTAAGCTCTCCTACGCCATGACGTAATCCATGAAAACCAACAGGTTCCACTTTATAACGAATAGCAGTAAGGTAAAGGTAATCGCCGGCTGTTGTCAATATGGCTTCATTGGGTGCATGTCGCCATCGTGTAGTGTCTGACGTATATACTTTGTAGGGATGAGGATAAGGTGTTTCTTGCAGTAAACTAGCGAGGTAAATCACAGCAATGCCGCAAAAGAGTAGAATAAGAGGGCGCCATTGCATTGTGCAGTCGAGCCAAAGACGAGTACACAAGCTGAGTGGTGGAAATGCACAAATCAGTGAGGAGGAGGAGGAAGAAGCACATTATCAATTTCACACCCAACAATAGCACATGTCATTGACTACCCAAATACAATATACTATTGTCATACTGACATGTCTGTGCACGAGGTATTGTGTGTACTTTACGATCATGGTATATTAGCAATGTGATTGTACCTTGTACTGTGGGGTGATATGCCGATTTGGCGCCCGTGCACGGAAGTATGAGCAATAAAGGCTAGCGAACCATTCATGCTCATGGTCTGGTATTCACAATGGCAGAGGTTTACTGGAGCGGACATGAATGCCGGTGGAGCGATAAACATAGCCAATACCTGTGGACCAAGACCCTGTTGACAGGCGGATGTTGTCAGGTGAAACCCTCCCATTACCTAATTCATGGAAGGCTGGATTCCACAAATGCTTATTCTTTTCCCGACTCTCCCCACCTCTCTAAAAGACATTTTTTCATATCATCATCATTCCTATATAAAGAGCTTAAAGATGAATATTCAAATACCATCTCCTGAAAACACAATGGCACTGCCAGAAAATGACCTTTATTCGGTCAACTTGAGCTTTTCTTCTTCTCCACGTTCTTCTCAATTCTCACCTACTGCATCATCACCAGCTACTCCCTACTTGTCTTCTTCTCCTCAAGATGGCTACTTTATGGGCTACAATCCATCACAAAACAATGACATGTATCCTCAACTTGAGCCACAACAACAACCCCAACGTGGTCATCAGACTGAAAGAAGAAACGTCAGTACTTTTATTAGCAAGTTATATAGGTAAGGATATGCATCTTTTCATGATATGGAATGACTCATTGCCATGTAGCATGGTTGGTGACAAGAAACATCAAGACCTTATCTGTTGGAATAACGCCGGTACCTCGTTTTTGATTACCAATTCCAAATCATTCTCCCAACAAGTACTACCTGAATACTTTAAGCACGGCAACTTTTCTAGTTTTGTAAGGCAATTGAACATGTAAGCTATCCTACCGACTTGTTGGCACCCATGTATCACCTGAGCTTACCATGTTGTACTACCTATGTTGTAGGTATGGTTTTCGCAAAATCAACAAGGCCCCACGTATCAAACGTGGTGGTATGGCATCACAAGAAGAAATCTGGGAGTTTTCTCATCAAAAGTTCCAAAGAGATTGGCCTGACATGTTGTGGGAAATCAAGCGCAAAGCTGTTGAATCTGATGTACTTCGACGTGAAACGGGTGACATGCAAGCTTGCTTTTCAATGGTGCAACAATCACAAGATAACCTGATTGAGCAATTTCGCATGCTTCAAGATAACTTTTCCACCATGTTACGAGGTTTTGAAGATTTGAAAAAGTCCCAAATGCAAATCCAAATGGGTATTCATCGCCTATCTCAACTTGATCGATATGACGCAAATTCTTTCGGTAATAAGGGCTAGGCCTTACCATTGTGTACGACAGAATATTGACAATCTTTTTCTGTTTTACCATTTATAGACGAGCCGGTAACATTGAATTCAGATCCCTTGATCAATCATCCTCCACGACCCCAAAATGCCATCTATGTCAAAGGAGGTATGTGTGTGTGTGTGCCTGATTATACCTTGGCTCGAATACTAACACCGCCCAAAATGATAGAACAACAAAATCCTTCAGTGTTTGTCACTTCACCATCCAATATGTATCAGCCATTTCCTCAACAACAACAACAACCATTCTACAATCCACAAGGCAATTGTTTCTTGGATGCTGTCAACACGCCACTTCCTCCAAGCCCATTGTCATCATCAAGTTTTGCAAGTGAAAACTTTTGCTAGGTTCCTGTTGTTTCACTTTCAATCATTTTGTTCCTTTATGCATATGCTTCCTCATTCACACACTCACTATTTTCTTATGTAACTCATTGTATGCATTCCCCTAACATTGTAAATTACTATCAGCAATACATAATAGCCGCCTATGTAAAGCTCTTTGTGCTTGTATTCTTAGTGCAATCACTTAAGTTGCCGGCTAATCATGCCAATGTTATCGTGTACGGAAGATTGTCATAATACAACTTTAGTTTATCATTTGCAGTATCAATGCCTTATAGCTAGAAGCACAATGGCTGTTATGAAATGGGTTGGGTGTGTATGTGTGCATGTGACAAGTGGGGTGTGTGCGTTCATGCTAAAGGAAATTGATCCACAGCTGCTGCTGCTGCTGCAGGTAGATTTCCATTTGCGGATTCATACGCAGGTGTCATACACAGCTTTTTCCTTTCAACCAACATGGACAAGTGGGATCACGGTAAAGTTTTATTCCTTTATATGACAAGGCTATTGGAAGACTTATGACAACAGATTTGATGGAAGAGGACGACCCCATGGTGGAGGATATTGACCAGGATGAAGAGGATCGCTTGACGCAGGAGCATTCGCGCCGCATGTCCCTCATGCGTGGGAGTCGAGCAGCCGACTTTTATCGTTCATATTCTGAGACGCTTGATGAAAAAGGAGAACCCATGGCAGTGATGACACCTCCTGAAAAGCTGGTTCATCAAAACTTTTACAATCGTAAGTGATGAATGATATCCAGCGTGAATGATCGAAAAACTTACATCCATGTTGTAGGCTTTGATGATGACTTTGATGATCAAGATTTGGCTTGAATCCCCCACCTTCTTATATATACCACATAGCTAGCAACAACGAGATCAATAAACAGCAGGATCTTGTTCGACATCCCTTATTTTCAGCACGTGAAGCTTATACGGTTTCATTCATTGTTCGACAAGGTGACGCAGGGTGAATCGTTTGTTGACGACGAAAAGGATGAGTAATCCTAGGGATTCTCATGTGGCGAAATTGTCAAGAGCAAAGATCAATATCGTTTGCAATGGATGAAATCATTCTGTGGCGCATGATGGTGGCGTAGTCATGGAAAAGAACGATGAATAGATACTACGATGAATCAATACAGCCCAACACTACTAAGTACATCAAAATAAACAATCCTCTTTGTCTCTATGACATGATTTGATATATATGATATGATAGAAAAGAGTGATGATGCTATAGCAACGATAAAGAATAAACCATACCTCCTTAATACGTGGTTTTGTCAAGGGCATCCTGTTACCAGATACTTCCTTTGTCTACTTTTACCAGCATCTCCCCCTCCCTCTCTCTCTCTCTCTCTCTCTCTCTCTCTCTCTCTCTCTCTCTTTCTCTTGTTCATCATCCTTCTTTACTTAATGTCACCACGCGACGACCGACTTCCAACGTCTAATTCATCTATTGTACAATGGTTCAAGCTGGATCAGTTTGTGCCAGAAAGAGCAGTAACTTCACATTTTGTTTCATCCAAGACCTTGTTGTATTTGCGGATTCCTTTTGTTCTATACTCGACAATTGCTTTATGGGCTGATATTGGCATCTCTCTTGCTACCAACGAGTTTCATCATTACTTTGCCTACTTTACTCGATTCACTTTTGTTGGTCTTCATGCATATCTTATCGTAAGTAAAGCGAGATGATCCCTTGATGCCAACCCTGCCATCCTCCCCTTCCTTTACTACTACTACCAATAGGGCTTCCCCCTCTCTCATTTTATATTCCTCCTCCTTGACAACTCCCCTATTTTGATGGGTTCCAAATGACTAACATACTTTCAAGACGACATTTTGCCACCATGTTCGATATATAATGATGCGTGAACCACGTCAACCGCGTTCATTTCTTGATCAATCAGCCATCCTAAACTATCTTTATGTCCTCCTCTACCATACTGTCATTACATTCAAGTATGTAGGCTTCACTTGACTGGTTTATTATATATACTCATCCACTAGTATTATAGTATATTGACACCTGCAGTCTATTGGTCACTTTTATCGGGCACGCTTCTCAACAGTAAGTACATCCACTTATACATCCACTCTTGTTAATAGTACAATAATAGAGTCAGATGCAACACCTATCGATTGGTGGATGGCAGCTTCTCTTCATGCCACCTCTTTCTTTATTATGTTATTTGAAGTATTCTTATCAAGGATGGTGATCAGTGTCCGCATTGTGTTGCCAGTCTTTTGCATTGTGATTTGCTACATGCTGCTGACATTTATCATTTATGGATCGTATGTATTTGATGTGGAAAAAAATGTCATTGCCACTGGCTCACCTTGTATCTACTAGTGAACATTGGTGGGTTTACTCTTTTCTGGACTGGAATCAAGGTCCATCAGCAGCTATTTGGTACTTTATTGTGGCGTTTGCAGTCGTGATATGCTTTTTTCTCCAATGGGGTATTCATAAGCTCCGAGATTGCTGTGCACCATCCAATGACTTGATTACAGATGATGATCGAACCGAACGTGTTGATTTGGATGACAATTACAAGATGGCTGATCTCGCCAATGAAGATAAGCGATATTATTCCCAAACACTTGTTGAAAGCAGCATTGAATCCCATATTACACTTGGAGCATCATCTACAGAACATCTTGCATAATAAATGCACATTGAAATAAAATGTGGAGTCATGTTGAAAGATGTAATGCTGCTGCTACAATGGTCAGCTTGATATGTTTATTATGAAAAAGACATTCAAAGTCATTCTAAACTAGATCATGCAAACAAAGTGCCAAGCAGTCGGAGCGGGAAGGATCTCAGCTGTACTAAACGAGAGCGTGTTATCAATTTGCCTCGCTTCAATCCTCTTTTACCTTTTTATAGAGTAGACTGATAGTCCTCTGTAATATCAAATGTCGAATCCTGCTACTTACCAACTTGCCAACACTCCCATCACTGCCCATGCTTTTGGCGACAACAGTAAGTGGTCTTGAAGAAACAATGGGTCACCATCCATCTGACGCATAATACAACACAGAGTTGGTCATCTGTCCCAACACCAACGAAGCCAAGCTTTACGAACAAGGTGCATCCAACTGGGATTTGAAGGCTACATTGCAAGGTGTAAGTAGTAGTTGCGTGAGTACCGAGATGACGTTGACACGTGTCTGTCTATAGCACGACAAGGTGATTACCAGCATTGATATTGCACCCAACACCAACCGTATTGTGACCTGTTCCCAAGATCGTAATGCTTATGTGTGGACCCAAGAAGGAGGTGTATGGAAACCAGGCCTTGTTCTTTTGCGTATCAACCGTGCAGCTACTTTTGTGCGTTGGTCTCCTAATGAAGACAAGTTTGCTGTTGCCAGTGGCGCTCGTTGCATTGCTGTGTGTTACTTTGAAGAAGATAATGACTGGTGGGCAAGCAAGCATCTCAAGAAGCCTATTCGTAGTACAGTGCTTTCCATTGATTGGCATCCAAACAATGTCTTACTTGCTGCAGGCTCTGCTGACATGAAGGCACGTGTATTCTCTTCCTTTATCAAGGGATTGGATAAAAAGTAAGTGTGTGTATGTGGATAAAAACAAGATGACTGATGTACTATCATTTAGACCTGCACCTTCTGTATGGGGTGATAAGCTTCCTTTCAACACTGTGTGTGCCGAGTTTTCGGATGGTCGTGGTGGATGGGTTCATTCAGTGGCCTTTTCTCCTTCTGGTGATGCGATTGCTTTTGCTGGTCATGATTCTACTGTCAATGTGGCCTATCCAAGTGCTGATGGCAATCATACTGTATTGACTGTTCAAACAAACACATTGCCTTTCCGATCTCTTATTTGGGCCAACGAACGTCAAATTGTTGCTGCTGGTTTTGATTGTGCTCCCATGTTGGTTGAAACAAATGATGGTCAAGATTGGCATTTGTCTGGATCTTTGGATGTGGGTCGTAAAAAGGTGTCTACCACTGCATCTGTCCTTAGTCGATTCAAGTCAATGGATTCCCGTGGTCAAGCTGATCAGGATACCGATTTGTCTACTACGCATCAAAACACGATCATGTAAGTGTATACATGAATGAATCCATGCCATGGGTATCTGACATGCCTGGTTTTTTTTAGCGAGGTGCGTCCCTATGCTGGTTCCCGTGACAACATTACCGAATTTTCTACATGTGCTTTGGATGGCAAGGTAGCCATTTGGCAATTTGATCCCAGTCAGCTCGCCACTGAACTTGCCGGTCTCAAGTTGAACTAGATAGTATATATATATACTTTGATCATAAAGAAGTACAAGTGTATTAAGTTTGTGCATGTTCTATAACGAAATAAGAGTGGATGGGAGGATCAAGGTGATAAGAAACAACAAGAAAACAAATGCAATAAGGTGTAGGGTAATAAAAAATGCAAAACAAGAAAACATATACATAGGGATCTATCTATCGTGCGTCGATCATTGCATCCTTGCACCATTCATAAGTGACAAAACTGACGCCCATGGCAGGTGCCACTTTAAGATAATTGGGAATCATGCCCTTGTATAAACCACGAATACCTTCATTTCTGACCATGGTCTTGACAGCATCCCATGTACCCTTATACTTGTAATCAATAGAAGACATGCCTGTTACTTGCATACGTCGTCGTAAGACATCTGTTGTAGATTGTTTCCCGATTAGTCACTGTGATACAACAAGACACGCGCACAAATTCAGATTGGCTTCACTTGCCTAAAGGATACATGATGGTCTGTGCCGTACAGCCAGCTAGAGCACCACATACTAATTTTCGTGCAGGAGATGGTTTGTCACTACCTTCAGGGACAATAAGAAACTTGAGTCCTTCATAACATTGAAAGTTGATGGCTACATAAGGTGCTACGCCCTGATTGGAGTCAGTTGATCTGTTGGATGATTTTCGAATTCACATGTTTTTCACAACTTACCAGTGTGGTAGGCCATAATCCACGATAAAGACCCATGATACCACCTTCCTTTTTGTAAATATGAACCATCAAAGGAAGAATGCCTGGTAGTTTCTTGGCAGGAGCACCATGGCGTACATTGCCATCCAAAGTAGCCGATAATACTGAAAGTCGGGTACGAACCATATCCAATGGGTATGTGCAGATCACTGAAACAACGCCAGCAAAGCCACCAGCGGTCAAACGACGCGGGGTATCAAGTTCAGTTTTGCCAGGCTCCATCAATAAACCTTTGCAATATTCATAAGCAGCAAATTGACTTGCACTGTAAGGAATGATACGGATGACATTGGTGCCATTGCCACGCATGAATCCCATAAGTCCTTCCTCTCTCCACATTTTGGCTAGTGTGGGGAAAACACCCCGGTAAGCAGCCGGTTCTGGTCCTTGTACCTATTGTTGTTATATGTATAAATTAGCGATTCGTTCCGATCCTAACATGTGACAAGAACGTGCCTGAAATAATATCTTCATTCTTTCTGCCGGACTGACCACTGTACGAGACACAGCACCTGCCATACCTATATTTCTCCCTCTCTGTTAATACATATATCCATGTCATGGTAGGATTCATTTTACCTCCAGCAATTAAATGAATGCTTGTATCTGAAAATAAGACTTCTCTCCAATGATTGGCATCTGTGGATTGACTGATTGTATTGGATACAATATGAACAATACGATCCACATGGTCGGTTGTGATATCGGTTGCAGGAATGGCATGGCTATTGAGTAGTTGGGCAAACTCGGAATAAGACATACGACCCTGAGACTTGGTAATGACTGTCACTTGGTTCCTGAGCTTGTTAAGAGTATCCTAGATACAACGTTGAATAAGGATCCCCCATGGTCATCTCAAAAGCTCCTGGATCAGGTCTTTACCTCATTCATGGGGGCACGTGCAGTGGAAGAACAAAGAGCAGCGAGATCGTGTGCATCGATATGTCCGTCATTGTTGTGATCGAGAAGAGAGAAAAGTTGTTGGATACTCCAAGGTTCTGAGTCGTCTTGGAACATGTTGTTGTGATAGAGGAAGGGATAAAGGGAATGGATATGGATATGTGACCAAAAAGAAAGAAAAAGAGAAAATCAATCGGAATTGATGTCTCGGAGGAGGATGTTGACTGAGGAGATCGACTCGATTTTCCCCCAGGGGCACAAAAAAGCTCAAGATCACTACTAAAACCAAATGGATCGGGGCTTTTGCCTACTCTAGCAACGGTAGAACCAATCGCTAAAATCCGTGCTTTCCCTTGCATGATTATTTGCTGATGCATATATACACTTTCCACATTTGCACGTCATTCTTGAGTGAATAATAAGCTTTGTCATTTTTCCTTTTACCCCTTCCTTGCTTCTTGACTCTTTGTCTTTTATCCCAACTTGCGATGGAGTCTACATCATCATTAACTCATTCACATGATATGATTGCGTCTTGAATGACTCGATGACCGATGCTCGGTGAGCAAACAATGCAGGAACTGTGCAACATTCGACATGAGATTTTCTCTTGGCCGATATATAGGTCATGGTCATGAGTTGAATCTTGCTTATGCAGAAAATTTTGATCTTGTTACTAGGCACATTCTCCAGCAGAACTGTTTTACAAAGATTCAAAACTAGCTTTTCACTCCATCCACCTTGACTATCATCACTCTTTTATCATAAAACAAGTAGCTGATAAGCTGAACGGCATAAAGACGGCGATTGAATTTGATTTGTGGGGTAAATCATTGTCATTCAGTGATATCTAAGATGCACGACACTTAACAATAAAGGCACGCTGTATCAAGTGAAAAGGTGTTTATTATGTTCTTTTCTTTGTTATTAACTTTTTTTATATTCTTTGTCAAAATGTACATGCTGTGTGCGTAAACGGGGGAGGAAAGTTTAAAAAAGATGTTACATGGTGGTGATGATGTGTATTGGTTTTTTACATAAGATGAAGATGTATGTGTTGTGTATGTTTGTGCAAGTAAAGTGGAAAGGAGAAAGAGCAAAGTCTACTATCGACGATGATGATGTTGCTTGTTCCTTCTTCTCTGTCGACCACTATTGCCACTACTACCACCATTACTTGCATTACCATGACTGGAAGCTTCTGATTTTGACTTGACAGGATGTCGAGATTGGTTCATATGACCATTAACACCAGCATTTCTATTCCTGGTCGTCTTGACAACATCAGCCATGGTTCTTCTAGGTTGAGAAGGTTGAGATTGTTGCTGATCTTCAGTGACTTTTTTGACAGTAGACCATCGACGACGACGTTGTTGGGGTTGTTGTTGATGCTGTTGTTGTTGTTCCCAATTAGCATTGGATGATGTTGTTGGAGAAATGGTAGGCCATTCACTATTGGAAGAACGACGACGTGCCAAAGAATTCCTTCGGTAATTGGTACTATCATTGCAATAACGTGCAAATATACTATCCACTGTTGTATGCATATCTTGTACAGGCACCACACGATGATGTCTTGTGGATGTAGCATAAGAGGAAGGTGGTGGTAATGCAATTGTAATAGCAATAGGTGTTGGACCCCCTGTTGTTGCAGTAGTACAGCATGTCACAGGATGACTACCATGTCGAGTGATTCTAGTAGCTGATGGTCGTGATGAATAAGAAGAGTGAGGAGATACAATGGCAGAATTGAAACGAGGTCGGTGATGGTGATTGTTGTGAGGAGTGTCCATATAGCGGATATCGTAGGCGGGAATCGAAGGTATAAGGTGAGAGGAAGAGGAGGAGGAAAAAGTGTCGTCATGTAAAGCAGGTGATAATGTAGTAGCATTGTCCATCGGATGAACAGACAAAATCATTGGACGTGTTGGCATTGGATGTGGAGATGTTGGTGATGATAGTGTTTCCAAATCAAGTGCTTGTTCTTCAGCTGGTGAAATATAAGGTGAGCAGACAAGATCAAGTGATGCACCAGCTGCTAGTAAATGACATGCTCGTCGAAATTCCACTGTTAATCCACAAACTGATTGTTGATCAGCCGAGTTGCCAAGGTTACGAGAGACATTGAAAGGTTCTTCAACACATAAACTGAACTTGTTGCGTCCCACATCCCAAGCTTTTTCTTCTTTTGACAAGTAACGTCCATTGCGTACTGATACCACTTGATTGGCATAATCAAATTCCACTGCAAAGTGTCGAAAAAAGGCGTACAATAATCCACCCAAAGATTCATGATTGTCTTCACCGTATCCACGTAGTCGTTCAACATCGGTACAAAACGAATCGTCATCCTTGTTTCCCACTAGCTGATGAAGAACTGGTAAGATGGAATGATGTCGCATTTGTAAAAAGTTGAGTGTCATGCAAGTCCATGTATAGGTCGAAAGAGTGCCTCCATTCGCTACAAGTATCAAATGAGTATAATATGCGCATTGTCGACCAATGTAACACAAACCTGCATCATTTAATCGACGCTGTTTTGTCCAATGCTTGAGAATCATGATCAATGGCCTTACACGTGGGTCAAGAGCAACATAAGTCTTGATCATTTTGGTGTTTTGAAGAGCCAATGTGTTATTGACATTAATGTCGCATGCAAGTTGACTAAATGATGATAATTAAGGAGTTGGTTTTATATAAGCCTATATATGGATTCACTTACGTTTCGGGATCAAACAAGCGCACAATAGGCACCTTGGCACGCGGAACACACACCACGTGTTGCATCCCACCTATAGAGTGATCATATATTAGATTGATTGGAGTAACCATAAACTAACTTTGTACTTGCATCGCTTGAACAACTTGGCCAAAACGCGAACGTTACGCAATCCATTCCAGGGTGTAGTAATGCATAGATCCACATCAGAATAACTCGTCCCCAAATCATTCACTGAAGATCTATGATTTCAATGTCAATCCATCTTGTCTGCATTGGAATAGATGAGAGTAATCGTACCCGAAGAGATGGACTTGGATATCACGATCAGGCCATTCAGTATTGAGCAAACATTCAATCTTTGAGATAAGACGTGATCGACGTTCATGACTTTCTCGAGTAGGAAGTAATTCCTATGATGATGATATCCAATGAGCATGGTTGTTGATATGGATCATGATGATGCTTTTGCTTACTTCGTAAAGACTTAGCATTTCCACACTGAGATTATCTTCGAATATTCGATCCAATACAAGAGGTTCAGACAAAGTCTCCATGGCATTGTTTTCAGATGAAGGATAAGGTCGAGAGGTGCAAAACGAATCGCAGGACTGGGCTGAGAGCACTTCAGTGCTTATGCTGTCCGAAGTATTGTCATTGTCATCTTCGGATTGGGGAGACGAGGTTGTACTAGTTGTTGGACAGCGCATCATGGTAGCATTCAGGTCTTGTGGCTGTTTTTCGACACTGTCCATTGGAATGAGAGTGTCTTTTGTTGGTATCAAGTGGTGGTGGTGTTCACTGGCATAGGCGTCGTGAGTTGTAGGCGAGTTAAGAGTGGATGCCGGCATCCTTTATCAAAAGGTAAAAGATTGCTCTTGCCTTGTAAAGAATAAGGATGAATAGGCTAAAAGCGCGTATTTAAAAGAAAAGAAGAGAGAGAGAGGTGAAAGTGGATGGTTTGGGTTGAGTGAATAGTGGAAGAGCAAGTTCCCCCGTTTGTGGCACACGCGACAAGATTCATAAATTTTTGGCCAGGCACACCAAGATAGTAATGGTCACACACGTGCCAAATAACCCGCCACCCATAAAAGTGCCATCTTATCATTCGTTCCTCTTGACAGCATAACTGATCAACAGATATTTCCTCTTCTCGTGATATGCACAAGACCCCCATTGTATCATAAGACATCATCATTACGCTTGGACCCCCCTACATGTCACTTGCCTTTCTTGTTCATTTTGCCGCCATTTTTTCTTGTATACCTTATAGACTTGTCCAACGTTGGTAGTCTATTCAACCCGACTCAAATATCCTATAGACTCATTCCATTCACTATTTGATACCATGGATCCATACTTGATTTGATAAATAAGCTCATGTTGATACCCAAAGCAAAAGGCCAACACACTTTCACTGCTTCCAACACTGCAATACGCATGTTATAGACTTGACAATACATGATTCAAAAGAGATAGATGATATAGAACAAAGTAAACTGGGACCCTGCTTACATAATATGCATAATGTGACCCTTTTTAAGGGGGGATAAGATATATATTACCATACTTTTTAACTATATACGACTACTGCTTTTGTTGCTCTATACGTTGCATATGTTGCTCTATCAATTCAGCAATTTCATCAATGGCAGCCACTCCTTCTGCGTTCTTGACCCATTTGACGGTATCTGTGACTGAGAATCCCCATCGATCCTTGCGATCCAAATCAAGATTGGGTTGTGCAAGCAGACATTTGAGCACTGAAACACGACCTTGACAAACAGCAACATGAATAGCACGACGTCCATCCACAGGTTCAGCCCAATTGACAGACCATCCAGCAGAAAGAGCAAGTTGTACAAATCGCGTATCACCCTTTGCAACAGCTTTGAGCCAAATGGTACCCATGTCAGGATATTCCTTGTCTGATAAATGAGCACCAGCTCTTCGTAACATATCTACGACTTGAGCACGCTTTTCCACAAGAGCCACAAAGAGTGGAGAATGTCCTTGACGATCACGGATATGAATAGAAGCACCATGCAGTAACAAAAACTCGACAACATCCACGTGACCTTCACGACAAGCTAAATGCAAAGGACTACGACCATCATAGTCCACCGTGTTTAGATTGATCATATCACTAATATGGCTGTCATACAACTTGCGTAATCCATCCAAATCATTGGCCATAGCTGCTGAGCACAAGATGACGGGTAAAAGTGCTTTTTCTGCCACAAGTTGTTCTTCCACAGGCATGGTCAAATCATGATCAAGGACACCATCCCATTCGCTCTTGGAAGTATTCTTGGCATGTGCTGACATGCTCACCATCATATCAATCAAAGCATGTGTTCGATTAAAGGCACTGAATTGTTGTTGTTGTCGTTGCACTGTCAGCTCACCACGGATATTTCGCATCATCATTTCACGCACATATTGTGGATCATCAGGTCGTTTGCCCAACAAATAGGATAACTTGGTCAATGCACATTCAGGGGTCATATCAGCACCAGCTACAACACCAATGGCTGCCAATTGTCTTCCAGTTGCATACGAGCTGGTCACCAATCCTTTACGACACTGTGTACAATTGACAATCACAACGCCACGATCACAAGCTTCCTTAAGTGCTGCTAGCAAATCTGCACGTGCAGGTGCATTACCAGCACCATATGTCTCGAGAACAACGCCTTGAATAGGAGGTGCAAGGAATGTACGTACAGTTGTCTCATTGATACCAGGAAAGAGTCGAAGTGATGCAACATTAGGATTGAGCTTCTTGTGTGAATGCAACTTTGCAATACGTGTAGGTCTTAGTACCAAAGGCCATCTGACATCTATTCAAAGAGTCAATAGGATATCTCGAATAAAGTATTGATGATGACTTACTGATATCAATGCCTACTTCCACAAGACAAGGCATGTTGGGAGAATCAAATGCATCAAAATCCACTGCACTAAGTTTGCTGGATCGATTGCCACGGTAGAGTTTCTGACGGAAATAAAGGCACACTTCGGGTATCAAAAAGTGTCCTGCAATGGTAAGAGCGCCAAGCAAGTTGTCAAGTGCATCATTTCGTACTTCAGTCAAAGGGACTTGTGATCCAGTGATAATGACTGTTTTGCTACACAACAAGTCAGTGTATGAATGACATTGACAACTCCCAAACAGGATATTTACCCAAGGTCCTCCAATAAGAAACTCAATGCACTTGCAGTGTACGCCATGGTATCAGTACCATGTAAGACAATAAAGGCATCAAAGTGCTCATAATTGGCTTCAATATCTCTTGCAATACGCACCCAGTCTATCATCAAAGTAGTACAATGTCAACATTGATCAACCTTAACATTTGTTTATATTTACCTTCCATAGTCATGTTGCATGAATCCAATAGTGGATCATATTCCAAAATGGAGTATCTGAGGAATACTTGATGAGTCTTTTAGTCACGTGTTGTCAATCTATCACACTCACCTGATACGCTTTCCATAAAGACTGACAGGTGTAATCAAACTAGGAAGTTCCTGTTTTGTTTCAACACCATTCTCATCCAAGGTGCGCACAGAGTTGGTGACACTTCCAAAAGCATAACGTTGACCATTATCCATCAAGGTGGGACTACTGCTTCGACTGGGACTACCTCCTCGTGTAGGACTATTGCTTCGACTACTTCTGCCACTGTCAGGCGTGGATGATCTTGAATTGGGATTATGAAAAGGATCATGGAACTGCAAGTTCTTTCCAAGTGTTTGGGCAAAGTAATTGGGCAACTAGAAATGACTTTTTGAGTATACAAGGTGTGTAACATAGTCTATCATGACACCTACTGGAATATAACCGTGTTCTTTTGTGTGCTTCATACCAATCGTACCTCCAGTGTAGATACACAAGACCCGGGAGAAGTCTATGACAATGGCGTCAACAATAAGGATCGGTAGAGTGGATCAGACAAAAGCTTGCTTACCTGGTACAAGCATTTCATTGCGATCGGCTGTCAATTGGTGTACAACAGCAGCATTGTCAAAGATTGGACGACGAGGAGCAGACGAAGGCGGTGATAACATGACTGCAAAAGAGAATGAAAGAAGGAACAAAGGAAATCAAGCAGACAACCCTACATGCTTATATCGGAGTGCCTGGATCTGTCTACATGTTTCCCACGCAAGTGTCCTATCACCACTCTGCGTTAAAATAGTTGTGTATCTTTCCGAATGACATTGTGTAGCTTGTGATCAATAAAGATATGACTTGTTGTAAAAGTGTTTCATCTCTTCATTCGATACAATCAGCAATGAGATTTCCCCACTTTTTGAACGAACACTGTTTGTCTGAGCCACTGCTTTGGAACCAACAATCACTTCGGAGATACCTTAAAACAGAGCCTTGCCCAAGATGGTGAAAATTTGCACTGACCATCAAAGTGGGATGTGAGTGACCTTGGACCAATGGATGTCCTATCTATTGTCTTTAATAGAGTGGAATGTGATAAGTATTCATCTCTTGCATAAGGCTCTTTAAGCATGAAATAAGCCTTGAAGATCCGCGGCTTTTTGGACAAAAGAATCAAGTATGTTATCTCAGCAAGCCATCATCATCCCGCTCACAGCAAGAATGTACCATAATTGGAAGAATTGCTTTCAAGATAAAGAGATTAAGGATCGGCTTAATGACACTCTAAGATAGCTTTGATCTGCCATCAATGCACACCTTGCATGATTTAAAAAGTACTACAAGAGTTGGTTTACTTTATCGGTTTGTTCCCTATCCTTCAGGTGTATTGAAGCAATCATGTGACCACATTGATGGATTGCCAAATATGTCTACAACATCTATCTCTTAGCTTTATCTTCATATAGTCTGCTAACAACACAAGAATCACATCACTTGTTTCAAGTACTTTTACAAGGTAATACTGGAAGAGCCTAAAGTGACACTCAGTACAATTTGACAAGTTGACACAAGTGTGCAGCATCAACAGCATATTACATGCATCGCTTCTTATGCTAGCTGTATTGTTATGGATCATAAGCATAATACTATCAGTACTGACAATAATAATAGCATCCTTTTCTCACGCCATCCTACATTGGCATTCTACAGTTACACTGCTGCTATAAAGAATGAGCTGGTCAGCTAGCTATATGCCATACCTATAAGCATGTTTGATGATGGTTCATTGTAATGAACAAATCATAACACAATAACATGTTGCTTTCCAATGAGTGACGTCAGATGCTTCACCAATCGCTGATGATCCATTGTTACATTTCCGTGAGTCGAAAAGGGCAATTGGTGTTCCATCAGAATACATGTCGACACACCAACTACCAGCTATCATATGCAATCACTGTCTATACAATAAGATAGGTGGTGGGATCCTATTTTCCGGCAGATGCTTGTATGCTCATCCAATAGATGATTTGCCGACCATGGTGGCGTAATGGGATCACTGATGGTAAAGGTTACACAGATCACGCAGGAACCATACCATGTGGCATATCTCCGGGAAAAACCAATGATGAAGCAATATCCCTTTCCCCTGCAGATCAAGCAAATGTTGATGTGCAATCACATTGAGCCGGTCTATTGGATACAAGTAATGTCTTAATCAAGGTAAATTGACATCCATGATGTCAAAAGATAAGCATTACTTGTTGTAAAGGAAAGGTAGAATAACGTTATCCCGGTTGATCGGAGCAACAAGATGTTGGGTTTGAAGATAATATATATGAGAAAGTGTGCCACCGGAGCTCTGAAACCTACCTCTTTCCCTCTTTTTCATGACAGCGACAACGACTACAGTTGTGCATATCGAGGATAATAATCGATCTCAAACATCATTATCCACTACAGCACAAAATGATTCAATAGCTACTTCATCACAGCAACAACATGAATTGGAACAAAAGCAGCAGCAGCAACTACCAGCCAATCCCCCACTGTGGAAAAGAATCTTGTCCATTTCAATACGTCTATTCAAGCAATATTGGTTCTTATTAGGCCTGGGTCTGGTGATTGGTCTTGCATGGGCATTTCCACAAGTTGGCAAAGCCAATGGCATCATTGAAGCACAGTATACTGTAAAATGGGGAGCTGTCATTGTGATCTTTTTACTCTCTGGATTGGGCTTGGAAGTCCGAGTGATGCTGCATACGATCCTCCGATGGCGTCTTCATCTCGTGGTGCAAGTCATTAATTTCATCTTTATGCCATTCTTCATGTATGGCATTGTGCGATTCTTTATCAAAGTGGGTGCCAATGTAGATGATTCAGTGTATCAAGGTTTCTTGATCGCCATGTCTACAAGTACCACTGTTTCATCCAATGCTGTCATGACAAGAAATGCCAATGGCAATGATAGTGGAGGTAAATTCATTCCTTTACATCTATTTGGCATTCTATAACACATGTTTCAATAGCACTTGTGAATGCAGCATTGGGTAATGTGCTTGGTATCTTTATTTCACCAGCCTTGATTACAGGTAAAAGGAAATGAGGATGAAAAGCGGAGTGCATTGTAATCTTATGCATATGCAGTATTCGGTGATGACAGCAAAGTATTTACCCCTGGTACTCGTGGACGTCCCGATTATGTCAATGTGCTCAAGAATTTGGGTTTGACTGTACTTGTACCACTGGTAGTAGGCCAATTGATCCGATACTTGTTTCCCAAACAAGTCAAGTATCTTCAAGCCAAGTTGCACTTTTCCATCATCAACAGCTTGGCACTCTTGTGCATGGTTTGGTCAGTGTTCTGTGATGGTGTAGCAAGTGATGCCTTCTTTCGAATGAGCGGTGTTGATATTGTTGCCATTGTCGGTGTTGATTTATTCATGTACTTGCTTGGTTGTGCAACATGTATCTTTGTTGCCAGAGCACCATGGATCAAGAATCAACACATGCAAGAGCCCAATTTTCTAAAGAAATGGCGATTCTCTTGGAAAGATACTGTGGCTATCATGGCAAGTAACCAACACAAGAAATGAAAACAAAGCTAACATATGGCATTTATAGTACTGTGGTGCTACCAAGACTGTATCGATGGGTATTCCTTTAATCAATGTCATGTATGCGAATCAGGATTATGGTACAGTGGGTGTTCTTTCATTGCCACTTCTCTTGTACCATATTATCCAGTAAGTAGAGGAGTAGTGTGTCTGTGACTTGAACTATTGACTCATATTCATGCTGTAGATTGTTCGTCGGCAACTTTCAAGTACCAATTTTGAAACGATGGGTACAAAAGAGTCTAGATGAAGAAAATACAGCTGACCAGCATGAATCTATGACTGCTGTGGAACAGCAATCATTGCCTACAACAATGACTAATCGCCGTCGCCAGCCAACATCGACATCTGAAGCATCTCCCTCATCACCATAAACCAATACCTTGTTCAAATAGTAATAATACATATCCACATATATCAATGTACACTAAATGTGATCCTCACTAAAAGCCATTAGTGTATGTTTTATGCAACATAGGCAAGGATCAGTGTTTGACAATGATTACATTTCAATATGCAGTGTATATTGACGTCGTTGAAAGATCAAAGAGAGTAAAGAGACAACATGTCTTCTTACAATGTGCTTAAGTGAAGGTTAAGTCGGCAGATATTTGTTGGAATAGTGCATGCATTGATGAAATGGTCCATAAAGTGGTGCCCAAGTCAAAATACGGAGACTACTATGCATTGTATACTTACGAACCCTGCATTTAGCTGCTCAAAAAAGTGACCAGTATCGCATGATAGTGCTTTCTCATATCAGAGTGGCGTTTTACTGCATTGAAACATAGAGCCCAAAGATGTCATGCATACTAATCAGAGTTTCTCCACTCTGAGCACCCAAACAGGCCTTGATAGATGATAGTATCTCATTTCTTGTGCTGGTCAAGGATAGGAATAAAGAAGCAATATCATCTTCAAGGTATGACAGTGATGGAAAGAAGGATCAACAAATGTTAGGGTAAAGTCTCTTTTGACCGATGTACACATGCAAGGTACGAAAATGATCTTGTAGCACTGTACCCCTGGCTTCTCCTGAAAGATTGCTAAGTGCCAGAATCAATCCATCTGTGTATATCCGCAAGTGTAGGCCTGTAAAGCATACAAATAGACATGCAAAGACGATCATATAACATGCAAAAGGTATATAAA
The DNA here is from genome assembly GCA_008728235.1 of Lichtheimia ramosa. Lineage (NCBI taxonomy): Eukaryota > Fungi > Mucoromycota > Mucoromycetes > Mucorales > Lichtheimiaceae > Lichtheimia > Lichtheimia ramosa. The sequence goes on along the minus strand of CP031828.1, from coordinate 2,585,772 downwards.
GATGCTGAATTTCACAGTAACGGCAACATCATTCTACTTTCACATTTATTGCAAAGGCACAAGCTAGTCGAGATGCGTTTCTTTGCCCCTATTCTCGCTGCTGCAATTGCTATTCTCTCTGTGGTGTCAGCTGAACCTGCTGGTCCTCACGCTGGTGGTTCTGGTCCTGATGCTGGTTATGCTTATGGTGCTGGTGCTGGTGCTGGTGCTGGTGCTGGTGTTGAAGCTGGTGCTGGTGCTGGTGCTGGTGCTGAAGCTGGTGCTGGTGCTCGTCATGGTCCTGATGCTGGTTATGCTTATAGTGCTGGTGCTGGTGCTGGTGCACGTTAAGGCAGCAAGAGTGAAGCATGAGATAAACTATTTCATCAAAGCTTTGATCAATCATATTAGAATCTTTAATTCACTACATACACCACGTACAGCCACTTGACATCAAGAGTACTAGTTTTTAAGTAATGTCTCAATATATATATTGTTGCAGTTAATCAATGTGTGTATATGTCAACTAAACGTCATCATCATTAAGGGTTGACTGGTGTAAAATATCAATATCAGCATGGCAAAGCGATGTATAAGAGATTAATGCTTGGATAACATAGTGTGTACACTTTGCTTCTTTTAGCATCAGTCCTACATGTAGCACTGCTATCATAGGCAATAGATATAAGAGAATGATAGGATGATGGTCAAGGTTTATTCCAAGCTATGTAATACTAGTGTTTGCTATCCTTCCATACTAGATGGCTACATTCATCACGACTACTTTTCGTTGCAATAGTGACATTGTGTACAGCTGATGAAATTGGCGGAAGCTGCCTAATCCATGTTCGATCGAGTCGCTTTCATCCAATCCAAAGTTGATACTCTTGTCTGGTAGTTTGTAAGGCTGTATTCAGCAGTGGATAATGTCAGGTGCTGTGCGTAAAGGAAGCTGATGCAATGTGTGGATCAAGATCAATGACCATGATATTGTACAGCCTTCGTATCTGATACATCGATACACTTCTTGAGCAAGACTTGATGCAAGCGATATGAATACTTCTTCTGAAGAGATCGCTGGATAACACCATAGAAGCGAAACGGCCTAGAAACAGGTGCTTACACGGTACCAACAAAGGAGTTACACGCTACAACAATGTTGGATTCCTTCTTGTAGACTGTAGAACAGGAACTATAGCAATGGGAGTGATAACAGGAACGATCCAACAGCAGAGCTACATACTACAAATAGATTCCTTCTTGACGATTGAAGAATAGTAAGCAATAAGCGATAAAGAGAGTACGAGTATCCAAGGCGTCGGATACTGAAAAGGCATGAAGCCATTATTCCACCCCATTGGAGCCAGATGGTGTCACAACACTGCAATGTACAAATAAACATGTATATCACTCTATAATATAGTCTGACAATGACAGCTCTCTTTTGTAATGGATATATGCATATTGGCACAACAAGTGATAGATGATCGTGATACCAGGTGCATGACACTGTCGTCTGACCGCTTCTTTGGCCATGCTAGTTGCCTAGATGAATGCACGATCAACATGCCTGTTGACAGGAAGAACCAGACTTGATCTTGTATTGAAACCTTACCACTGTATCAGCTCATACATCATCCCCAGCAAATACTATATCACTCTTTTTCCTTTTTTGTGCGCCAAGAAATTCCTTAAGCCCACTATCCACAAGTATAAGGATGTTGTCACGCATCATCACCTTCCACACATGCCTTTCTTCATTGAATGTCTTCATTGATCGCTTGCATGTTCAAAAGCTCAAGTTATTGTGAGTACCATGATGTTGAACCTTCTTTACAACCATGAGAATGAGAGCTGCTCTTCATGTTCATTCACAACTTCTTTTTTGTTAGTAGAATGTCAATGATACCAGTTGGATAGATAAATGTGCAAGAAGAATGCAACAAGCAGAAGGAAACGAGAAATAGACGGGATTCTTGGTGTGGCTAAAGCTTTTGTTTTACTGGATGCTATCGTTTTCGCCATTACAACAAGCATTATGAACACAAATATAATGAGAAGAGTACAAAAAACTTCTAGCACTATCGATTACAGAAGGAAAAAAGGAATGGGTGACTCTTGATGTGGGATGGTGTGATCTTGCATGAATGTGTCAAGAAATGCAGTAGCGAATTGATTGACATGGTCGGGCAGGCTGTTCATCATTCTGGAGACATGTGTTGTGAGCGTCATGTAAAAATTCATCATTGCAGAAAGTGCAAGTTGCTTTCCTGATGAGTGTGGCATCACGAAATTCAGACCAGTGTTCAAAGTCGTCAAGTCGTGAGATTGAATTCTGCTTATTAGGCATATTGACAATGGCAGTTGTTACTTGACGCTCTGCAAAAGGTCCAAAACCACATTCTCTTAGAATATCCATGATCTGATCACGTGTAAGATCAGCAAATGGACTATGACCAGATGCATTTGCTGAATACTGGATGTCAACACCTTCAGCTCGTGATAGAAACCATGCTCTGTACTCTGGACTATGGACATCTTGTATGTTGTGAGGATGTGGTAAAGCTGAAACTTGACTTGTTCGTAATCTTTGCATGTCAGTTTTCAAATCATTGTCGAGCTGCTGGCCGCGCGACTCCATTGAGTTCTTCCTTGACGACTATGATGTCCATATCCGCTGTACAGCGTACCTCCTCTTCATGTGGGTTGTCTGGATCCGTGATCGAATAACACTGCTCCTAAACCATAAAAGTACGCCACAAAGGTATGCTTCATATACTTTGGTGGGTTAAGAGCAAGATTATTCTTAAGATGCTCAAACTGACAGCAAGTAGGTGGATCCAATAACTCTTCAAGCTGGTCTACTTTGGTGACATGACGCTATCCAAGAGTTGGGTAATCTGAGGAAGCAACAGAATGTCTGATCGCCAAGGCTGGAAGAGGATGTCACATGCAAATAAGATATGTCATACCAAGAATGACAATTGGACGAGTCAAACGCAAGTTAGCGTGTTAGGAATGGGATGGCAAATATGGCATGTCGTCAAAGGTTCATTCAATGCATGTTGATGAATGCTCTTCTGTTGTACATCAAGCACAATGTCGGGTATAAACATATCCAGTGTTTGTGTCTGTTAGCACTCATTGGATGTATATTGATGAATGCTCTTCTTCCTCGTGTTTGAGGATCATTGCTGACTGCTGGACGTAAAAGTGCTTCCATTTGGTGTAGAAATATTGCTGTTTGGGATGTTGTATCTTTGTCGTAGTATCTGACACCACATGAAAGACAAAGAGATCAAGTGCTGAAGAAGCGAGAAAAGCTGATAGCACCAAAATCTTCTGTACACCACATCAATTGATTGCTTGAACGACTCCTTGAATCCTTAGCACTTGCATAAGTTTTGTAGTTCTTGCGGTGAAATGGAGGTATGCACTAGTAAGGTTGCTGCTGTGAATAGCGTCTTGTTATCTGCTGTGTGGAATCCAGGTCTTGATGTAATCTTATATCAGCTGCATGTCCCAAGGTCACGCCAAAATAGAGCATAATAGAATGAACACCACGATACTTGGCATGACTTGATTCCAATTCGAAAGCAATCCTCCAATATTGATCAGCTGGATGTTGATGATAGTGATGTTGTATTGCAGTGTATAGGTGTGCTGCACTTCCATATATGAGCACCTGGACATAATACGTAGTGTCATGCATCGCTTGTGAAACAGCAGTTCAATCTTGGAAGGAAATACACCATGTCACCAATCCAAACGTGTTCATCACAAGAGTCGATATCACAATGACGACACGACAATGAGAATAGGATAACAATGAAGCACTAGAAAGGAAAGTAAGTACATGTATCAGCTCATTTATAAGGATACTTACCAAGAGATTGAACAATGTCATGAATTAAAGCAGTGGCATCATAGGATTGGCTGCTTGATCGGTATGGGAGAAAAAGTGTCTTGCGTTCAGGAAGTAGCTGACGCTTTAAAGTTGTCAAGAGATTATGTGGTCAAAGCACTTGGTTAGGGTCTTCTTTGTTGTCAAGAACGTCATTTACGAAGCTACCATTGACACACGAACATCTTGAAGGAGTGAAGAGCGCATTGAGCACATGTTGGACTGAATGGGAGTAGTGTTGGAGATGAGGAACGTAAGAAAAGGAAGCTACTACACGCGTCATGCAGTAAGATCAATCTGGGTCCCAAATTGCCAGGGGAAGACACCACGTTCTTGTTGGCCGAACTAATGGTGTGGATTGACGAAGTACTTTGATCAATATGACTTGCATCACGTTGACGAATTACAATATTGGAAGTGTATCAGTCTACAGGATATTCAGAATAGTGCTGCATTGTGATATGTAAATGTGTCCCTCTTCTGTAATATATCAGGATGTTCATGCAGCAGTTCTTGTTGGTTTCAGTCTCAGAAGGAGGCATATCATGGCACCAAGCCAGACATGTTCACTACAAGAGTCAAATATCACAATGGCCACCTTGAGCTTCTCTACAATATGGACTCGCTTTCTACTTGTAGAAATAGTGCTTGCTTTCTGTTTGGTAGGGGATGGTTGTGGTGATGTTTCAGGTGAAAGAGGATCAAGTAATGCTGATACTTTGGTCACTGTGGAAAATGGCACCATTGCTTGATGAACATGATATAAACGCTTGTCCAATACTTTATTCTGATACAGTAAGTTTAAATCACATCAACTAGTAGATCAAAATGTTACATATATAGCAACTGCAGTAGTACATGGCGCCGCTGCTGCTGCTGAATCGGCATAACAGCATGGTGTTACAATAAGTGTCACTTGCATGATTGTCATAAAAAATCCCTTTTCACTTGCTCACTTGTACAAAAAGAAACACCAGCTGTCAGCAGTGAATAGTATAGACAACACTGGAACGCATATATAAAAAGGAAATAGGTCTGGGCCCACAAAAAGACCACGCTGGGCCTGAAAAGAATTGCGCGTTTCCATAGTCACGCATCGTTCCGCAGCAACAGTATTCGCGCTGCTGTTTCCCCAGGTTGCGCACCTCTTTCTCCTTCAGCTTGCTGATTGAGATGTCTGGCAAGGACATTAACACTGCCGTCGTTAGTTACTAGGAGACGTAAGACTAGTGGTCTTTGTCACAGACATGAAACAGTGACCGTTTTGCTCACTTCACGTCAGAATTGCCGTCATTGCTAAGGACGTAAACTAGCCATCCGCTCACAGATGTAAAACTGGCCCGTCTTGGTAAGACGTAAACTACCCGATAGCAATACTTATCGAGAAAATGCCGTCGTTCTTTGTAGGAGACGTAAAAACTACACGTCTTGTCATAGACGTAAATCCTGGCCGTTAGCTACTTGACGATACAAGTGCCGTCGTAGCTTAAATGACGTACTAACTAGCCATCCGCTCACAGATGTAAAACTGGCCAGTCCGGAAAGACTTAAAACTATGGGTATGGTGCTAATTACCTCCTCGTGGTCATGCCTGGGCAACCATCTTTTGATGGGCTAAACATTAGCATATATAGTGTCATAATTTGATATAGAATAAACTTGTCTTTACTCTCTCTTAACAATTGATCACTTAAAGAACATGATGGCTTTAAAAGATACGGGATAAGGGTGAAATGACAAAAAGGAAAGGATCTTTCATGCTGTTGGATCTATGAAATAAAGACTTCTCTCATAAACTGCTCTTGACTGCATTTCTTGACTTGGTCCATTATGCTTATCCTGTGCTTGTAGTTCTTGATGTCTCTTGAAGGCAGATAGCAATGACAATATTACACATACCTTTAGACAGAGGGAGCAATGATGATTGGTGCTAAAAGAAGGTAAAGAATGTAACAAATGCATTCTTATTCCTCCGCCACGCGTGCTCCTTGTTCTCTTTCACGTCTTCCACTGCACTTACCTCTCACTCAACAGACAATGTCACACTTGACACCTCTCCTCTACGGGACTTGTTTCCATCCAATGACACCAATGCGACTCTTTTGCCCCAATTCCACAACGAACAAGCAAAGGAACCATGACTCTATGTATGTTGATATTCCTGTCAAGGTTGTTGACGACAAGACTTGCTTTGATCATCGTCCTGCACCAATACACGCGTCATTATTCAACAGCACATTGATACAACTATGATACAGACACCAAGATGTCAAGATAAACAGTCGACACTGCAACAATAGCAAGATCAATTAGAAAAGTGATGAAAGGAAGCCAACATTTCGTTTTTTTTTTCTCCTCATTCTATTCGATCATCAACTTCAACCAGTCAAGAAGCATGCAGGTTACTGCTTTTGGAAGGCCCAGCACATCTACAAGTGAAGGAGCATCAACGATGGCCGATGGAGCTATGACTAGGTCTTCACAAGGTCACTTTACTTCCAGAAGAGATGGACTTTCGGAAGAATCATAAGACGTTAAAGGATTCCAATTTGGACATGATCAGATTTAGACATCTATCTCAAAGGACTTACTACCGTCCCAAGGACCAACATGGCCGAAGCCGAAGGATCTTGAACAAAGTTTTTGACACCACGGACAAGGTACCACATGGATTGGCGACTGTAGGTCACCAAGAGTTGCTGTAGGCACGTCCAGCAACGCATAAGGTGACCGAAGGAGCCATGAAATGTGGTAGATGCCCACCGTCCCACCCTACACTTCTACATGTCAAAAACTTTTGTCTATGCACTTAGAAAGATATAAAGAACATAGATTTGACCTTTTTATTAATGTGCATTTGCAAGCAAAAAGGTGTCTGCAGTACATGTGTTTCATACCATTTCACAAAAGCTTAGGCTTCTTTCTTTCCAATACAATAAAATCTATAAATATTGAAGTACCTTTAGAACTAATTTGCTTTCTGCTACAGTGATTCTTTGTATTGAAATAATGCTTCTAAAGAACTACTAGAACTAGTAGTTGCCAAATCTGGCAAATTGACTGTTATCAAAGATGGCTTCATATAGCGTATCAAGAGACTATATCCAAAAGCACTTGTGATTAGCTTAATCTTCATCAGTATAAGCACTTTATATTCAAATCCCAGTCTGCTGAAAGCCTTACTGCTCTCTCAAAAATAATGTAAAACTACCACTAGATCTAGTTGTTGGACTTAAAAGATACCCATTAAAAGACTAACTGAGAATAAAGCTGATTGACTTGGCCATCGAGCTGTATCCACTATCCACCACTGTATCAATGTCAAATCATTCTGGTCTTGCTAATAGTCTCTTCATTGCCATTGTCATAATATGCGATTCGTAACATTCCAAGTTGTAATTCAGTGATGTATGTCGTCTTTTCTTTGAATCGAGTTTCTATCCACAATGTATATCAATAGTGCTACGTTGCTGCTGTCCAATGGATAGTCAACAAGAGCACTCGTTCCTTAATCTCTCTTCGAAGTTTGTTGCATCATAATCAACATGTTGGATTCCTCCCTGTCATCATATGCGTCATCATGTTATCTAAGACATGAAGCCATTGTTGTGCCATGATGGCGTGGATCGCTGTGATTCTCCAATGATATTCAATAGTCGTTGTGTAAAGTATCCCCATGTTGCGTGCCTTTTGGTGCGTATAGTCTGCTTCGTGTTATCGTGTGGATACTTTATGACTCGTTATCATTGTGCTGCCTGCATCATTGTCATATAAAGCTGAATCCCATTCACAATGTCTCTGTCAGTGCTTTGGTATCTTATGGCATCGTTTAATACATTCACAATGAATATCTACAATACAACTATCTACAAGCATATTGGATTAGCTATCTTGCATTGAATTGAATGCCATCCAATAGCACTGTTGTCATCAAACATACCTTATTATCCTATCCTATCCATGACAGTAACAAAGTAAAATGCTCTCCTGGTCATCTATTGTGTATGAATTGATTCAGTACTGCCATTTCATCATCATTTGACGTGTATCTTACCTGCTCTACTTGCAACAGTGATGCGAATCGAGCATCACTCCTCCTTGATCCACATGGTCCTTCAGTGTTTGTCTTTCACAAACATATATGCCATCATCCCATTCATCCACTGCATAATCATTGTCATCAGTCATATATCGTCAGCCAAACTTACACCAAAGATGATCAGTATACAGAAGAACTGTGAAGAAGAATGCGACCATAGTGCATCCATCTACAGCTTTGTTTGATCATATTGCACGGATAGCTCGTCGTACGTTGCAAGTATAGGCCGATAAAGTCGTTTGAGTGGCCAAATGACGGCTGTTCCCCAAGTTTGTTGAAGAAGGAATGAAACGGTAGGATGTCTTGTCCATTTCACGTTGATCGTACTTTATGTTCAACTCAATGCAGTCGCGACATTGTGCTGGAAGTGTGTCATGGTAGGAAAAGAGGACAAGTTGAAGTGAGCCTTGTCAGGCGCCAAATCTGATTTGGAATCCCTCTCCCGCTTTGCACACCTTTTGCTCTAGAGAAACAATCGTATCTGATATCACCGCTCCTTGCTTTATTGTACATGCAATCATCTACAACTATAATTCACGCATACTTTTAAGCTGTTGTCATAGTACCAGTATCTTTATCCGGTATTTCATTCAACATGTTTAATATGAAAGTGCATATTGACTGATTCTATATCATGATGGTTTTATGTCGGGTGATGGGTAACAATAATGGAGGATCAAGAAGTGGCTGTGGATCGTTCATGAATGTCTGCAAGTGCCTATATAAACATGTGAATAAAGGTACTTTCCATCATACTGCAGCCTTTGTGTTCTACCTTTTTAACCGTGGATGGTGATAAATCTGGCAGCCTTCGAGATTGCTCATCAACGTGCACATATAAACGAGACGGCGGATCCTATTGCATGGGATCGTTAGTATAGTGCTGTTTCCTATTTCCTTTTACCCCAATCACCTACCGTCATGAATTGACATAGTCCTTCTGGTAAGAAACTACCATGTTGTGCAAACCATCGCCTTCGTTCCTGGTACTCATCTACAACACAACATGAGTCAAAAGTTCATGGACAGCATAATCACATGTACCATTGTATGCATCTTCAAATGATTGTGTAAGCTCTTTAATGAGTTCTTCTTGTCGCTCGGCAGCCTTCTTCCTCCTTTCAATCTCCAAAACAAGATGACTGTATGATGCTGCATAAACATGATACCATTCCGCTAATGATGTCAGCTCCTTGAAATAAGCGGCAAGTTTTTGCTCATGCGTTTTCATTTCGGCCTACATGTACCTTGTTAATGACACATATGGATCACTTTTGCCATACAACTTGCCTCTGCATTCACCATTTTCTCGCATATTGTATCAGCTTGACCACCAGGTGTGCTAAACTTTTCTTGATGGGCAAGTACCTTCAGTAGTTCATCCTGCATTGACAAATAGACTTGCATTCGTACACGGATCTCTTCACTAGATTGATGCAATCAATAACATGATTTGCAGTATCTACCATCATTGTTTACCTGATAGATTCTACAATTTCCAGAGATTCTCTTAAATCATCCAAGATCCGCGGTACCTGTTCATGATCCTTCTGTAATACTGTGGGTGTCACAATTGGGTTATTGAGTATCCTTGGTTGATGAGAATAAGCTTGTCATTTACCTGATATATCCAATGAAGCGTTGGGTTCTGACTGACATAACCTAACACCCCTTTAGTCAGATCCATCCCATATCCTTCCTCTCCATCCTTACCTAGTTGCTTCACCCAGTTGTATATAATGATTGGTCAAGCTGGTCAATATATCTGCCATTTTGGCTATAGTGATTTCTTGTATCTGTGCCTTATCATCTGAGAATGCGGAGGCTGATTTATCCAATGAAATTGATAGCGCTGCTTCTTGCATGGATGCGAGTTCAGATATGGTCACCGAGAGTGATTTGGCTGTCGTCATCAAGGAAGAATAGAGATTCTAATAAGGAATAAGCAAGTCTACCTTGATAGATCCACATGACATTATACTTGCTTCGATATCACCAATCTCATCATCTGCTTGTTTTTGTAACTCTAATACTGACTGATGGTCGATGTAATCAAATAACGTGGCATGTTGATTCCTTTGCTGTGTATTGATGGCCAGAATCCCTGGATCGATTGTACAATCCTTGAGGACACGAAAGATATTTTGAAGATTCAATGATACCTCGGCCAAGTTCTCTTCACGATCCTAAAGTAAAAGTGAATAAAGAAGCTTTATAAAGCCAGTCTTTGTCTTTTACCTGAATACAGCTGCGCACCTCATCGATCTTGACTGAAAGGAACTCACGAATGCGTTCAAGCGTGGATAGCTGAATCAAGACGTGGTTGCGTACAAAGAGGATCTTGGCCCAAGTGCGTTCAATAATTTCGACGTGTCGGTCAGATTCCTGCGAAAGCTCATTGGCTTGAGCACAGATAGCTTGTCCAGTGGATAAAGCTTTCTTGGCAACTAAAAGGAGCTCGATAAGTTCTTGCTCCATGATAAGCGTACGTGTGTGTGTGAATATAAAAAGGAGAGAGAGGAACAAGAAATTGAGCACACGCCGTCGTCGGGTGTCATGCACATGCCCATGGTGACACCATGCCATCTTTATTTGTTATTAAGGATTACATTACGAGGTTCAGAAGAAATGCATCCATTGGGACTATGAGAACAACATTTTGAAAATGCATAAGCACATACTCGAGATCCACTATAGACATCATTAGTCATTGTTACGCACTTGAATAAAGAAACTTACCCATCAGCATCACAGAAAGCATCACATTTGTTACCACTTGAACCAAGGCAAACAGGTGCATTCTTTAATGTGCCACATAACACTGGTATCTTTTTGTGTTGGTCATGTGCAAAAGCCATACAAGTCAAATCACCTATTCCACACGCCTCTTCATGTATAAATGCTTTAAGAGCATCTTGTGTTCGATTGTCGTCTTGTGTGTTATGCATTGAAAGTACAACACTTGATTCATTCTTCACAGAATTGGTCACATGATGGGGTTGTTTCCGCAAATAAAAGGCAAAAGATGGGATGAAGGAAGCAGCCATCATCACCATAGTCAGCCATCGTAGTATCATTGCTGTATATTATCTGAGAAAGAGCAATAGCATAAATTATTCAAGATGGGCATTCCCTTGTATAGTCATCGGAACATGGGTCTATTTTGACAAGGAAATTGTACATGATGTATATACATGGGTAATGCATACGCGTCTCTTGTGTACTATCAACAACATGTCTGCTCACTGCAACATTTATTGATTGAGCTGTTGAAGCGTATCAGTGGTAACGTAGCTTACTGCTACATGCATTTATTGAAATGGTTCGATGGCTCTTGGTGATTGATCCACAAAGCCATCTTTAAACTCAGGACGGCATTGGACTGCTTGCAGAGAAGTTGTTTAGTAAAACGTCTTGTGCTTCAGATAGAGCGTAGCACTTACGTTTAGAGGATCTACGCTTACCGATGATTTTGACATAAGAACATTGGTGGGAAAGGCATTCTTCCATGCTTTCAATTTTCCAGCAGTTGACACCTTTATCAGGTGGGGAACAAGAACGGTATGCCCCTATGACTTTTCAGTGCTCTGAATCTTGGATAAAAGCATCCTTTTACTACTTACGATAACTCGTTTTTGTTTTTGTAACTTCGACGTATCCAAAGGTACAAGGTTCGTTGTTACACTGTCCCACTGTAGAAGTAGCCATTCCTCCTCCAGGACATTTGATTGTTGCTGCACCACACACAGCAGAAGAAATAGCCAAGAGTACGCCAAAGAGACCGATAAGCTTCATGATGATGGGATAAAGCTGTAGCTGAAAGATCAGCATCATACGTCTTTTTTATATATTGGTCAAGCTGAATACAAGCTTTGGATCGGATTAGGAGAGCCATGCAGTGCCAAGGGCATGTCCTTACCATTGCCATCACATACTAGCAACAACACTTTCCCATTGGTATCCATTTTACTCTTTTGAGCAAGTGGTATAAAGTCGCTGTTGATACAATTGATCCCTCTCTCCTCATAATACACAACTAGTCTTTTCATACAGAATAAAGCCAAGTTAAAATGACAAAGATTGTTGCCTGGTGTATATGCATATCTTTAGAGTCCCTTGCTGTTACCCCTGCATCCAGAATCTTCGTTCAATAAGCAGATCTCGAATTATCATAAGTCCCAGAGAATTGCAAGTTACAACAAGAATGTATTCAGATTTGTACACTAGATACCAAAACAATCTGCTGTTATGGGTTAAGTGTGGAAAAGGTGGACTATCAAGTGGAATGGGGCTGTAGTTACGGCTATTAGATTGTGCTCGAGGAGTTGGTTGCTGCATTTCAGTCCAAAAAGTCCAAATGACACCTAAAAGCCGTTTCTTGTCGCAAGATGATCAAAGGCAAGTAAATGTAACACTGGATGAAATAGCGTGGAATGCCAAGTCATAGTGGAAGCTGTTCAGGAACAAGGAAATGCTGTAGACTGGATTAGCCTTCTCCTTTGCAGATGTATGACATTGCTTCTCTTTGGAAACGTCCCAACTACTTGGAAACATACATCAATATGCAAGTATACAATACAAAAGGAGGTGGCTACCTTAGACTTATTACATTATGGAGCTCTTGTTGGTATAAGAAGCGATCAGGAGATGTATGATCATATTGAAGAATGGCTGCAACTGAAAAGATGCTCTTAGATACGACTAACACCAAAGACAATTCAAAAGACCATGGATGACGATGTTGACAGTGAATGCTGGATGTTGTATTCATGCTTTGTTGCTGCACCATAAAACCATCCATATTTGCTGTCCTTGTCATAGCACTGGTTCGCTACAATATTCCACGCATGATGATGATGATGATGTCGCATAGCAAACAATAGTACAAGTCGGCTTGATATGCGTTAGGTGAAGGACGCGTGCTGGTGCTTCATTGTCTGAATCCGATTCCACTGCTGCTTCTTCAATGACAGGCTTTGCTTCAAGTACGAGATCGTTGTCTCCGCCGATAACGTTGCCGTCCTCGTCAAATGTTTTTTTTGGCATAGCTAGTGTGTATATATAAAAGTGTATATAGAATAAGGAAAGCAGTAGTCTAGTGTTTCATGCCATTAAAATATCAAAATGGCTTTGTTCACATGACCCAGCTGTCAAATGCATCTCGATGTGTTGTTTAAACCCAGGTGGTGGTTCAAGCATGGTGAATATCATATAGAAAAGCACTATCTCGACACTGTTAATGTTGGTCAAGCTGAATGCAAGCTTTGGATTAGAATAGGAGAATCATACATACATTATGCTAATACATTAGACTATTAGAGAAATTTACTATGTGGTAGATATGTGTATATATACAAAGCAGGGTTCAATCTATGCAGATGATGATGGGTGGTGTGGATGTGTGTCCTTTAGTTTTGGCTTTCTTGTTGTATCCAGATACAAGTTGCAGTGACTCGAGTGAGCTATTCATGTCTTGTTCCTTGACAGCGTTATGAGTTGACACTGCTAATTCTTCAATCGAGCTGCCATACCAAGTCAATGTTTCTTGGGTACTGATATGGATTGTTTTTCGTTTTGAATATCTTTGTCGAAACTTGGCTGCTGCTCTGTCATATTTTGTAGTGGGCTGAAAAGATACAATGGGTGCTACAGGATCGTTTTCATCCGAGAATAAGCATGTCTCTTGTGTTGTGTTGGTTTCATCACTGGATTCGATCCTTAAGCTGGTATTGCTGTCATTACTGCTGCTGCTGCTGCTGCTGTGATTGTCACTACTGAATACATCGGCACTATGCAAGCTGAGCAAGTTGCGGATATATTCGACTTGATTCCATTTCCCATGAGCCACAGTTGCTGTCAATCGTGATGGTCTTATAAACTTGATAAATCCAACAATCTCGCTCAAAGAGGAATGCATCGAAAATGGGAGTACCTAAAAGATATGTTATCAGAGGAAATACTTGCAAGATGATTCTAGCTAATCTTACCAGGTATCGATCAAGTTGGGTGTTGCGTGGTAGATCACTGCGTAGCAAAAACTCTTCGTTTTCATACAATCGCATACCAGGATCTGTTACAGGCTTTGGATAAATGCAGGTGGTCTTGTTGGCGAGTTGACAACATGGTGATTGCCATCGACAGGAATGAAAACGCACGTTTGTGTCGAGTGTCAAAATGTCGCTATAGTCTGACTGTATTGCACAATAAAGCTGATATCGCTCAGGGGAAACATGGATCTAAGTATTCAATGATGAGTATCTGATAGCTCTCTTTATGGAATGGGAAGCATTTACCTTGGTGTCAAAGGTTTGAGCAATGGCAAACCATAATTCTTCATGACCATACATCCAGAAATCAAGGTAGAAATGCTGATCCCTTGGACTGGTTTGTATCAAATCAATCAAGAGCTCAATGGCTTTGTCCTATTCACATCATATAAGACATCTCTATCTGATAAATCGCATGTCCATTCAATGTATACCTTGGTAATGAAATTGTCGAATTGTTGAGAACAAAAGGTAGTATCCATATACAAGTGACGTATCTTGAGACTTTCAAGGATGGATAAGGAATCATTCACAAAGGATGGTTCAGCTCGCATATCACCTGCATGAATTGAGTGGCTTAAGTGATGATGGATTCGGTAAGTCGTGATTGAACACTTACCGGTATGAAGCACGGTACCATTACATCCCTGAATCAAAATCCTGTATCACATCAAGTCAGTTACTACATGAATACCATTCAAAAGCATCATTCCTTACATGATAGCACCTGGACAATGATTTGCAGGTAAAAACGTAATTGTCAACTTGCCATACTCGGTCGTATGCAGAATAAACTCTTCCATCTCGACATGTGTTATCATAGAATAGCGTAAATAGGCAAATGGATGCTTCTGTCGTATCTTCTTGTTCAATAAAAGCTTTGCTGTGATTTCACTGCAATGCAGTTCGCCTCTGAATTGGCTCTTCTCAAGGCCGTGTGTATGGTCTACAGGAACATGGTTTCAAAAGAAAGTCGTCAATGGCTGAAAGACAAAACTGCCCCTGAATATTGAATGGGTACCAGCATGAGCATGCGTAAGGAAGTAGTACTTGACACCAGGCCGTGGCTTGAACCGATCGATAGCAATGACAGGGTATTCGCGTACTTGGCCATCGAAGGTTGTCATAGTACACGACGAGAAACAAGCACGAGAGAAAGGTTTCACTTTAGTTTCATCCCCCTTTAGGAATTCCGCATAGCGTATGTAGAGTCATATAGTCTTTTGAAAATTACATTATATTGAAAGGATATAGAATACTAGTAATAAGGATGTAGGTAAGGGGTTATAAAGGTACTAAATTAGTATCATGATTGGACACGCATCATCTTGTTCATCATGGTCATTGTCAATCTTTCAGTACGAACACGCCATCGTTCAGCTACACCACGAATAGCCCATTCCATGACACCTTCTTTCCATACCAGATCATGTCCTTCACCTTCAAGAATCTTGAATCTTACATCACGTAATCCATTTGCAAGTACTTCTACAGCTCGTATAGGGATTAAACCATCTTTATCACCCCATACAGCAGTGACAGCAGTCTTGATTTCTGAATAACTGAATCCAAAAGAATGATACTTTTCCAATGCCACCAGAACATCCAATGTTTGACCTTGTGCATAGGGCTCTGTCATCCGTAACTTGTTCATGGCAAAGTACAATGACATATTCTTGGGACGCACAGCATGCCGTAAGGGTCGATGAGGAGGAAAGTCGGTAGGAAGATCAAAATCATCATCATCAAAAGAAGCCAGTAACTCATCTTCTTCTTCCAATGTCATGGATGGAATGTTGGGTGATATATTGCTGAAGGTAGGTATTTGGTTGTTTTCATTAAAGCGTGGTGAAGATGGATTGGAAAATGTGCTGATACTTGCATCTTCATCAGTGGTAGATGTTGATGTGGTGGATGGAGGAGGTGTGGATGGTGTTGTTGTTGCCATGGTAGGTGCTGATTTATTAAGCATCCACATGACATCCATGGCTAAAGATACTGTACGTGTCACCAACATGGCAGGTAATCGACGAGACCATTTGAAAGTATTGGCAGCATGTGTGGATACCCAAGGTGAAATCAGGAATAATGGACCAACAACACGTGTAGGATACTTGTGTGCAATCGCCATAGCAAGTACAGCACCGACAGATTGAGCAATAATGCTGAAGCGACGTATTTCCAAGTGATCAGCCAGCTGAATCACTACCTCTGACAACAACATCTTCAGTCATTTTGTATAGAGGATTCTCTTTGATATTACTTACCAGCCCATTCCAAGGCACTCATCTCTTGAGCACTGCATTCTTCACTCAGTCCATAACTATAATAGTAGTCAATATCACGTGCATTAACAACAATAAGGTTGTATACATTACCCAGGTCGCTCTGGCCAAATGGTCCTGATATTATGCCTTTTTGCCAAGTCATCAAACATGACACCAACCAGTCTACTGCATCCATGTCCACCAATGATAAATGCTGGATGACCAGTATCTACAGCTCCATATTCTGCAAATCCAACACGGTGCGCTTTTAGTCGTCCACCTGGTGTTCCTGCAAACTGAAACGTTTGATGCACCCTTGGTTCGCGTAATATGTCGACTCGAGGAGTACGTATTGTTGGACTTGTTACTTGCTCTTTGATATTCATAGTGTCATATAAAGTCAACGATGCTGGATCGTCGTCTTGGGAGCGCTGTTTGGCAGGCTGGGGTACATTGGTTCTCGGTAAAGGTGTGGATCGTGAACCAGTAGGCACATTGACCGATGGGACGGGATCCTGACAAAGAAAATCCCTTTCCATGGCTCCAGTGTTGCTTGTGTGGACAAAGTCGAGAAATGAGAGGAAAGAGACAAGGAGAGTAAAGAGAGAGAGAGAGATAGAGATTGCCAATGACTCCGTGTAACCATTGCATTTAAGAGCCCAATCAAATTGCTAGCCGAATATGTGCAGAATGCCACAAGACAATTATGTATTAGAATGAGACCATGGTAGAATAAGAATATCTTGAGCAGTAAAGGGGGTGTATAACATTCGCAGAATGATATAAGGAGAAGATATGTGATGATGATGATGTGTCTCTCTATATTAGCTGTGTACAGCAGTCGTCTTCTTTTTGATCCATGTTGTCCAAACAGCAGGATGACTTGCATTCTTTTTCTTTTGTTGCCATAACAATGAAAGATGAATGTGAACATGTGTTGGGGTCATATAACGATCCTGATCGCATTCACTACCATCAACACGATATCCCATTTGCCACACACTGTTGCTGATATTGTTGTTGTTGACGCCTGTCACCATCCTGTTTGAGCAACTCACATGATGTCCTACTTGAGAGATTTTCAAAGGTCGTTTTTTAGACATCAAAGCATTCGTATTGGTATCTGCATCAGTAGTAGTCGCCATGCTATCCAATGTGTGCCAGGATGCTTGTCGTCTATTCAAAGGTTCATGACGTTGTGCACTTTTTACAGCAATAGATTGACTTGATTCACTCATGCATAAACGACGAAGCGTGGGAAGTGCAGCATAATTGTCATTACGAACACGCTTAGGAGTAGATATCAGTGGTATAAATGTAGCCATCATCATTTCTTCATCCAAAGCTTGAAAAAAGTAATGTGTTGTGAATCGACGTCGTCCTTCTTGGTCAATTAATGTATTCAGCTGAATAGCAGGTAGCATATAGCGTCGAATCAAATCCATGGCGATACGTCGAAACTTGGGTGTTACAGCTGCAATAGTGCATAGCATCTCAATATCAACATCTTGGATAGAAAGCAAAATCAGTGTGATAATCTCGTCTGGTAAATGATGGATAGTCGTTTGACTATTCTGCAATGGACTTGTTGCAGAAAATCGCTTTGATTTGAATATGTTGTTGCTGGTGGTATGCAGTTTCAATAATGATGATTGTGCATGGTTAGGAAAGATCTTTAAGCGCATAACGATAAGGAAGAAAAAGAAGAATGAACATGTCGAGAAGGGCGGATGCAAGAAACCTTTTTTAAAGATAGAACGCCTGATCTGTGGGGAACGCAGCATATATGCGCACACCATCACAAAACTCACACCCCCCCCCTTAGCTTATACACTGGTTTGATTCCACGCCTTGTCTCCTTTTTTAGTCATGTCACGATCATTCATGAGAGAGAAATGCCAATGCTTCAAGTTGCATTCTTGGCAATAGTATACACTCTTGGGATTGTTGATAATAGATGGGCTCGGCATGCAAGTGTCCCAATAGACAATGGTGTCCGCATGTGACTTGAGCCTTTTTTTGTATCTCTTTTGGGCTTATTCAATCATTTCATGTTCTCCTGATCACCTGGACAAGCTGCTTCAATGAGCATAAGCCGGGTGATTGCAATATCGTATCACGGCCGTGCTCTTTAGGTTCTCTACATTGTTCAACGTTACACTGTCTCCACACTCCGTCCGCGTTTTTGTATACGATGTTATATCATCATTCATTGGTTCTATAAGCACGATGACGGTCCACGGATAAAAGATCGACTATGTTTGTTACATGATTCATTTGAAAGGCGTTCTGATATTCTTTATCAACTGCAATTGATGTATCAGGATGAACAATGATGCTATCATGTGAACAATAGCTAATGTACAACGCATCCAGCAAATTGGCCATTCTTGAATTTCCCAGTACAAAAATAAACGTAAAGAGGATGGTGCTTTTATCGTATTGATCATTACAAGGAATCGGCCAATCAAAGTAAGATCAACATGGCTCCTAATAAGCCAATGGCTGGATCGTCAACCAATGTGATGTCGCGTGATGCTTGTTTATCAAAAATACAGTTGATTCAGGGCGTGTGCATATGCATCAGCGCAAGTGTGAAGCATTGAAAACAAAAGAAATTGGGGAGTTGACGCCCAGTATTAGCAGTGAAGGGGTTCAAGGCATATATTTAGCACATTTGAAAAGGATCTGGTTGCATTGCTTGCCACCAAACTCCCCCTCCTCCATTCTATTACGTTTCAACCATAACTCAAGCTTGATCATCTTGATATGTAACATGAGTATAATAATCAAGTGTTGGGATGCCTGCCTTTAAAATGTAAATCCATGAACATGACAAACAATGCACATCATCCCCGAAAAAGGGAGACTATGATCTGCACAATGAAAAAGTGCCACATATAGGCGTCAAGTATATCCATCATTGTAATCAGGTATCATAGGCATATCTTCTTCCAGGTATCAAAGGCAATGTTGGATACGCTAAGCCTCGCACATGTCAAAGCGTTTGACACACCAAGACACATTGTTGGAAGTATTATCCCGATCCACACATTGCTACTACATCTGTTATTTATAGGCTTCTCCTCTCTCGTTTCTTAATCCTTGTCTTGACTTCTATTTCTAGAGATCCCTGTTTCACTGCCTTTATCTTGGTTTCCCCCCAGTTGAGCAAGTCGTACATTTCATGTCATCATCAACAGTACTGTGACCTTACGTTCAGCATTAGACTGCATAGGAAGGACATGTGAGCAAAGTGCATATCACACTGACTCAGGATTCGATCCATGCTAATGGTAATTGTCATGTTCCTGGCACTTATATTGACATATCACCATGATGAACACGCTTAGAAACATCGGAACATCCTTTTCCCCAGGTACAAACACACATGCACATATTATGCACCTTATTCGAAATAGACATAAGAGTTGGAGTATCCATAATGCAACTAGGAGAGCACCCTAATGTTCTCCCAAGATGCTTCAGGTTTTTTCCCACTATCCTAGTCTAAATTGAACATTTTCCTTTTTCAAGGCATGCTATCATATCGAAATTACTAGTGAACAAGGCAATCAATGTAAATGTCTTTATAGTCAACGAGACTAAACTATGGTTCAAGAGTGTGGTGTGGTGGAATGCATTGAGCAAATAGGGAAATATGAATTTCGTGGTGTGAACAATTAAGCTGGGATGACTTTGTCGCGTTTGGAAACGCGTGTGTGCTGAATAAATGAGCGTGACATGGCGAAATATCGTAAAGTTGTTCCGCGGCAACAGGCTCTTTTTGACACAATCCCATACCATGCAAGCTGACAAGAACAGTAACAACAAACGACCACTCGAAGACAAGAATGAAAGCACAGCAAAGAAACCAGCTACTCGACAAGCATCACTCTTGAGCATGTTCAAGCCAAAGGTGGTGGTGGAAAAGGACGTTCAAGCACTTGGTGTCAAAACTTCAACACGCAAACCTATCGATCTGTTCCCCGACATGGACGACGCAATGAAGGAGCTGTTGGACTTGGAACTCACTACGATGCAATATGACTGGTTCAAGGCACTGAAACCAGAGTTCACAAAGCCGTATTTCATTCAAGTAAGCATTTTCCTCTTACAAGGCACACACGTTTTGACATGGCTTGGATATCATAGCTCAAAAAGTTCCTCAAAGCTGAAAAAGAAGCCAAAAAGACCATCTTTCCTCCAGGTACATGAAAGGGGGAATAGGTGCATCGATATGAAGACTAACGAATAGGATACAGCTCCTCAAATCTACAGCTGGTCAAACTATACGCCACCATCCAAAGTAAAGGTGGTTATCATTGGTCAAGGTTCGTGTCTAACAACAAATGCTTGGATGGTACCTGAATGTGTCATTGTGTAGACCCTTATCACAACTACAATCAGGCACATGGTCTCTGCTTTTCTGTTGTCAAAGGTGTCAAGGTGCCTCCATCCCTAGTCAACATTTATAAGGCTATCTCACGCGACTATCCTGACTTTAAGACACCTAACCATGGGTAAGGCACATCTATCAAGGAGCATATGACGTGGATATTGATAAACATGGATAGATTCCTTGAAAACTGGGCAAAACAAGGTGTGCTTCTACTCAATACTTCATTGACAGTCCGTGCCCATGATGCTGGTAGCCATGCTGGTAAAGGTTGGGAAAAGTTCACAGGTAAGACAAGACTTTGATGAATGAATATATGTGTCATTGACATGCTATCTAGATGCCATCATCAGTCATTTGAGTGAGAAGAACGCACACATTGTTTTCATGTTATGGGGATCACATGCACAAAGCAGAAGTGGCAGGATCAACAAATCGGTAAGCCTTGTATTCATCTCACGTCATTTGACTATTCACATCATGTTGATATATAGAAACATTTGGTATTGAAATCAGTGCATCCTTCACCCTTGTCAGCCCATCGTAAGTTTAACTTTTTGATCAAGATACCTCCTCGGCTCACATCCTTTTTTTTAGGTGGTTTCTTTGAATGTGGCCATTTCAAAGCTGCCAATGAATACCTTGTCAAGAATGCTCGTTCGGCTATCAATTGGAATTGCTTGTGCGACTAGTTCTATTCCTTTTTACCATTCAATCAATACATGTGTACCTCCTTATGAAAATGATTATTATGGCAACCTACAGAGTAGAGAGAGTGAGAGAGATAGTGTACATATACATGCTTACACCGCGTCTTTTCCTTTTTCGAAGGGTGAAGATTCTCCGTGATCTGTATACGTCATATTAGAATCTGTATATGTTTGGATCGATCCGATGTATTATTATCATGAACTGTAAGGAGAATAAGGGATACAAGTGAGGATAAAAAGAGAGAGAGACACAAAAAGGCGCGGAAGAAAGATAACATAAGAGTCGATAGGAGATGCTTACAAGTAGGGCATAGCGCTTAAAAAGGAGAGGAAAGGGAGAGGAAAAGAGAGAGAGAGAGAGAGAGATACAAGGCAGATCTACATAGTGTATCGCATGAGAATGATTGAGAGACGACAATTCAAAAAGACTACCTGCGTGGGGGTGTAGATGTATGTATGTACTCCTTGGTCAATAAGGGAAACGTGTTGGAGAAAAAGTAATCCGTGTTGTGCCTTACTGGGAGAAATGGGCGTCCGTGGATCGCATATGTTCACCAGTCAAGTGAAAGGGGGTGTTGCAGTCTATAGAATGGGATGACAGATTCGATCGACACTGGTAAAGCGTGTGTTTGTGTATAAGGAGACTTTCATTTTAAAGTTAGGCTTCATAATGAATTATCACCTTCTTTAAGGAGCATCATATCCCATTTGCTTGTAGCCCTGTTTTCCACTTGTCATGCCATGTGTCTGATTTGCTTTTCTGCAAGTTGTGATACTAGCCAAAACAAAGAAAAGATACATGCTATACTGGATAATAAAAAGATCCAAGTCATCGAATGAAGAGTAATGTGTGTGGCTGAATGAAAGGAGGCATGTTTTCAGGTACTACTGGCACACACGTACAATCGGGGAAGGTTTGATGGGACCGTAAAAGCAAGGGAGTGTTTTTTTGAGCACAGCCCTACACCCTAAAAGGGCAGAAGCAACAATCAAAGAGATGTGCGTGCGAAAAAAGCAACCCAGGAGGTGAAAAAGGACGTAACAGGCTAATTGAGCGATAAAAGGAACCGGTTTTTTCTTTCATCTACCTTTCTTCTCTGCCTTCTTCTTTGTACTCGAATTCATCACCGCTTATCGGGAAACTAAATCAAACAATGGACCCCACAACAACTGACTCTGTGGATGTGCTACGTAATATCGTCATGGAGGTACAACCGGATAGCAGTGAAATCGTATCACAAGGCATTGCTCTGGCATCATGTACCATCATGTGTGCCTTGTTTGGCATGAAGACATACAATGTGCAATTCAAATACTTGACTTATTCTCGATGGCTGGTCGTCATGCTATATATTAACTCTTGGGCTTTCACTTATACTGGTGTCGTTTTGTCCTCTACCAACAATGGCAAGTAGTAGTGACAACTTAAAAAGTGGCTCGTGCTGACATGTATCATAGAAAATCATTTATCTTGCTTGCTTTCCGAATTGACATGTGATGTGTTTTACGCCGCTACCAAGCTCACGATTTACTTTTGGTATGTTGCCACACAAGGTGGTAGGAAAACACATGCTAATAGCAAGTTTTACTTCAACAGGTTGATTGAGAAAGTTTGGGTTGTCTCTGCTGTGCGCAAATCAAGATTGAAGACAGGTTCATACAAGTTTCACCTTGCTTTGATGTGCCCATATGTCATTATTTTTGGTCTTATGGTATGAATCAGCTGCCCACTTGTCCCAACAAAGGCAATTAACTCATGTCAATTTGACAGCTTATGTATCACATTGCGGAAATTGAAGAAACTGGTGTTTGCTGGATTGGTCTCCAACCTATTGCCAGTATCCCCTTGCTCGTAAGTAGTAACATCATTGCTTATACACAACATATACTAATCTTTATTGTATAGAGCTATGACTTTGTATGTACACTTGAATGATTCATCTTGTCGATTTTTGACTTACATCCACTATAGGTTTTCAACTTGTACATGACTATTCTCTTTATCAAGCCATTGATGAAGGTCAGCAAGAGCGTTCACAGTGACTGGAAGCAAACACGATTGCATGATGTCGCTCGTCGTACACTTATTGCATCTGTTGTATGCTTACTCGTGTCTTCAGCCAACATTCTTGCATTGACTATCATGAATGGACGCGAACGTGGTGTTGTTTGCTTGACTTGCTGTACCATTGATGTCACTATCAATGTTATCACCATCCACTGGGTGACTTCTAATCCAACCGGCAAGACTACCAAGGAACAAATCAACAGCACATCCAATCCCAATGAAACTATGCATGGCACATTTGACAATGGTCCTGAAAAGAGAAATGACTTTGATGCTATTGGCATGGAACATGATCCAAGCAATGGCCGATTTATCATGGTAACACCCCATGATGATGATGGCAGCAACTCATCTCCAAGTTCAAGCATTCATAAGCATTAAGCCTTTTCTCCTCATATGCATCCTTATAGTAAAACTATTATATGCAGTACTCTGATACAAGTATATATACACACTTTATGTTTGTGCTTTCTCCCGTTTATTCAATGAGAGTTGTCTTTAATATAGTAATAAATATTCAATCAACATCCTATGTGATTTGATATCTCATGGTCTGGATCATTCAAAATGCACCAAATGCCCTACATGAAGCAGATTGTAGATGTGAGGGGGGAAAAGATAGGACGGATCGTGACAAAATGGTCATGTAGGGGTGGCTGTATACAGGTTGCATTGTAAAAGAATTAAAGTCGCTCTCTCCTCATTGCATGCACATGTATGATGCTACCATATTCATGGATGCTTTACTATGATTCGAAAGTCTCCTCATAGGCGATGTACCCGCTCAATCGTAGGGGAAGAAAAGGAGCAAACTTGACTAGAAACACGAAAAGTATGCAGGGGCAAGAAATGGTGGGGCGAACAGCTACAAGGGGGATACTACAATAAAGATATTACTCGCTTACAATCGTAAAAGTATACAGAATTGGATCGATCGACACATAAACTCGCGTCATATAGCTTGTCTATGCACATGAAGCCAAATCACAAAGAATGCATTTATTTGATACCACCACCAACAACAGTAGCTACTTGACATTTGACAGGTTCACCAGATGCCGTTCGAATAAGGAAAGGCTTATCCTGATAGTATGCAATTCTATCTTCATTGGTCTTGAAATCGGGTTGAACGGCTTCAAAGTATTTCTTCTTGGGTGGCAATTGCTTTTCAGGCTCGCCTAAAAATGAATCATCTTTAGCATACGCAATCATAAACATGCAAAATAAAGGATAAACTTACCTTCCAAACCTTCAAAGTAGATTCTATCACCAGGCTTGACCTTGCTGGTATCAACAGGGCTCAACAATTCGACCTTGCTACCATCGGGAGCAGTAGCACAGAAGACCATGGCTTCAGATTTGACACCACGCATGCTAGCAGGCTTAAGATTGGCGATGCAAATAACCCATCGATTCTATACTATCCCATTAATATCATGTATCCATATTATAATCAGCAACATACCTGCATTTCCTCAAGAGGATACCACTTGACCAAACCAGAAACAACAGTACGATAGACACCTTCACCATCACCAAGATCAATTTCTTCAACATACAAGGAATCAGCACCTTCATGTTTCTTGCAGGAACGAATGTAACCGACACGAATATCCAAACGGGAGATGGTAGGTTGTTCAGGAGCAGCGGGAGCAGCTATGGATAACCATGTGTAAACAAAAAAGTGTTTTCAAAGTGATGTAACCAGAAGTATGTATACAAACTCACCTTCCTTCTTCTCCTTCTTCTCCTTTTTAGCCTTCTTGTCCTTCTTGTCCTTTTTGCCTTCCTCCTTCTTCTCAGCACCTTCCTTCTTGTCTCCTTTCTTGGCATCCTTATCACCCTTCTTCTTGTCCTTCTATCAAATGACAAAAGCAGTGTTAGTCCGTGTACATGATGGATGACATGATTTATTACTTACACCAGCGGCAGCAATCACAGGTTCGGGAACATCATCCAAGTTGACGGGAACAAGGGGAAATTCGGCAACAAGATTGTTCTTGACAACAACAATGTTTTGAATAAGATCCAACCATCGAAGGACATTGGGAACATTGGTCACTTTGACGTGTTTCTAATGTAAAAGCATGACATGTTGGTGAATTGTGATTCTCTTGGACTGCATGTGTGATATCTTACAGAGACGCCATGGACATTGCCAAAGATGATCAAATCAGCAATAGTCAATTGGTTGCTGACAACAAATGTGCGAGTGCTCAGGTGACCATTCAATTTCTATGTCAAGATGGTTTAGTATTGAAAGCATGCTTTATACCATGTCTTTTTTTCTACCTGAAGAGCAGGTGTGATTTCCTTGCTATTGTTGCTCTTGAAAGCAGAAACACCCCAAGTAGTCCATTCTTCAACCTATCATGATGACACATGAGTGTTATCTTGAGTCACGCACACCCCATTTATCCTTCTTGTTTACCTCGGCTTGGTTGTCTTTACCATCACCAAGAAGTTCAGGTTGAGTCTTGGATGCAAGGTATTTGGCAATAGTCACGGGACCATCGTACTTGTCGCCACCAACCTTTAGGATATATGTTTTTTTCAGTCAAATGTCGTTCATGGCGTAGGTGACATGTAAACGCGTTACCTCCAATGCCAAGTTTTCAGCAGTCTGGAGCTTAGCAATGCCTTCAGCCTTGGTGTATTTGTAAACCAACAAGAGGTCCTTTGAAGTTTTTTCAGGAAGACTTAAAGTCGCCATATCTCGTGTGTTGTGTGTAGTGTTGAGAAAAAAAAGTTCGATCAAACGAGCAAAGAGAAAGACAGCGACGGGATCTCAAAAAGTCACAATGACCTCCCCCATTCAGTCAGTGGCTCATTTACTGCGCTACTACATGCACATGTATCTCATCATGACTCAAAAACAGTAACAACTCTATTGTGAAAAAGGACTATGTACATTAAACGGATTGCTATGACTACTTGTTAGACTTGTGCAGTATTGGTTGTGATGGCGGCTGTGGTAGTGGAGGAAGAGGAGGAAGAGGAGGAGGATGTTAAAGTGCTATTTTGACGTGATAAGACTTCTTTTGCTGTTGCTGTTGACATTTCAATAAGACGATGCTTGGCATCACAGAATTCTGAAAGACGTTGCCTGGTGTTATCCATCATGTACTGGTAGGTATTCTGATACAATTCAATCACTGTGCAAAAGATGTTCTTGCGTCGCCTTGATCCATCACCATGATCCACGTTGTCATTATTACATTCCTTTTCTCTTTTAAACATCTCACATTTCTTCTTGTTCTTCTTCTTGACGACGACCTTTTCTTCTTCTTCATCATCCTTGATCGTTTTGGTAGGAGCAGTAACTGATTTATGATCCAGCTCAGCTTCTTTTTGCTGAATAACATTGTCGAGTGTTGAAATAAGTAATTCTGCAGGTGACATGGTTTGATCCACCACAATGGACATGAGCGCTGGTGCAAGCAATGGATATCGTTGAAAGAGCCAAGCTGCATATTGTTGGGCATTGGGATCAGTATCTTTGGAAAGTGACATAAGACGAGGCAAATCCCATCGTGGCATGCTTGTATGTGATAACCAGGTAGTCATCAAAGGCATCGATAGCTCATCAAATGTGTTGGGTGCAAACAAATCGGCTGGTGGGCTATTGGCCATCATTTGTTGGTGTAATTGTTTCAGTTGTTCATTCTCTTGCAGCAGCTGAGTCACTAATTCTTGTACTCGTTTCAACTCGAGTGCCATTTCGCTTTTATCAGCCTTGAGCTGTTCTACTTCTTTCTCGAGTGATGCAATGTAACCTATCATGATATTAGACAACGCATGTTGAAAAGATATGAATCATGTAACACACCTTTTGCTTTCTGGCGTGAGTTACGTGCTGAGATTTTGTTTCGCAGTTTTCTTCTGTCTTTGGAAGACATGTTTCGCCATTGTGCTTCAGGTACTTCAGTTGCTGCTCCAGATACAATACTGGATCTAAAATCAAGTCGGCCAGTCATTTTGGCAAGCTCTTTTTGTTTGCTATTGCCATGGTCATCATCATCATCTTCCTTGCTAGTTGTGGATGGTGATACACCACGATCTCTAGAAGGACTACTGCCAGTTGTATTGCTTTGTCCTGAAGTGCTTGCACTTGAAGAAGGCAGGGATGACAGTGGCATGTTTGGCACTTGCCAGTTATCAGTTGTAGCCAGTTCGCCCAATAACGCGTTTATATCAAGAGTGGGTGCTGTTGTTGTTGGATCATTATCATTCGAAGAGTGTTCAGGATCATGTAAAAATGATGATTCTGTGTCAATAAGCCAGTCGTTTAAATCCATGAAGAGATGCAAGTGAAAGAAGAAGTTAAAGGAAACAAGTTCGAGTACCACCCATAAATCAATGCATGCAATGAATACTCAGCCAGGAAAGTGGGTCATCAATTATCGGGCAAAAGACGTCACAGGACCACCTGGCAAAGAACGTGGTGGTCTGTGTTTCTCCTTTTTCACCCCAAAAAAGTTGATGCCACGTCGAAGTTTCCTTTTTTTATCATGTCACGTTACACTTTCCCCTTCACCCCAGCAACACCCAATTTCGATCGCTGGTGCTAATTATGCATTTGGTATGATTCATCTGAGCTATATAAATGATTCCATCATGATCGGAATGACACATAAAGAAGTTATCCTGTCATGAAATACACTAGAACTAATAACGACGATTAAAGACAATTTCCAGATCTTCGACAGTGATTAGGCCGAAAATGATGCCTCGTTTCTGGATGTCCTCCTTGTGAATTGTATCTTTTGGAAGCTCAAATGTATATTTACGCACTAAGAAATGTACAAGTCAATGATTTTGTTTTGAAAGCATGATGCATGATTGAACTTACGTAACATTGCCAAAACAACACGTTGTTGTGCAAGGGAAAAGTTCATTCCTATACATTGTCTCCCGCCATTGCTAAAGAAAGAGTCATATCAGTACGCTTGTTCAATAATGCAAAGTCTTTTCAATCGGTACCTGAAAGGCACCCAAGCTAATCCTGAACCAGGTTGACGTTCAGCTTCACCACCAGGTGCATATCGATCAGGCATAAATTCATCAGGATTACTCCACACACGAGGATTTCGGTGAAGATTATAAATGTCAACATCAATCTTGGTGCCTTTTGGGATGAATACACCACCCAATTCGCAATCTTCCATGGCGGTACGTGTAGTCATTGTCAAGAGAGGATTATGTAATCTCAATGTCTATGATCATCAAGTCAACAGCAGCTTTCAAAGGTGTCTTGTCAGTGTTTTACCTCTTTGATGATAGTGTTCAAGTAGGTCATTTGCTTAGTTTGCTCAACAGTAGGCAAGATGTCATGTGATTCATCACCCAAAATGCGAATGACTTCTTGTCGTGCTTTTTCTTGAATGTCCTAAAGTGTCACATCAGCAATAGAGTACTTGTTTCACTACCGAGACGAGCTTACCGGATTCTTTGCAAGCTCATAGATAGCACATGACAATGTGAATGCAGTAGTATCATGGCCAGCCAAGAAAAAGATGCATAAATTACTCTATGTCATGTGTGTAACTGTGAATAAATAGACCGGGGAAAAGTATCTTTTGATTTATGCAAACCTTGAGCTCCTCGTTAGACATGACAGCACCTTCCGATTCTGGGTTCATTTCACTTTCGATCATGAGCGTGAGCAAGTCTTTTTCATGTTCTTCAATATCAGCTGCTTTTTTGGCAGCAATTTGCTCGCGTTTCTCATGAATGATGGTATCCAGCATGTTGAGAAAGTCAGTGAGATTGTTGTGTGCCTTTTGTCTGTCAGGAATCAAATGCACAAGTTTGGTATCAAAGATAGGCATCATGATATAGAGTGGCTTCACCATGCCTTCTCTAATGCTATTGTAGCCAGCGACCCATTTGTTGTCTTTATCTCCCAAGGCATTAAAATTGAATCCTTTCAACAAGCATTAGCAATCGTATCATTCATGACATGGAGTGCTTTTATACACATACCAAAACCGGCAGTGCCAATAGCATCCAAGGTCAATCTTGTAAAGATATCAAGCACATTGATCCTGCCATTGTCATCATCGACTGCCTTGAACATGTTTTGTGTCAAAGCGCCAAAGAGTTTCACTGGGAATGCACGATGAAATGCTGGATTGGCAATCTAAAATTGGATGTTTAGCGCCTAATGCAACTTGGAAATTTTCATGTACCTTTCGATGACGCTTCCAATCATGACCATTAAGGAATACAATGTTAGGTCCACCCACATAACGTTCAATCAAGGTGCCTTGAACACCCATGGTTGTCTCCGATTTCGGAAAGTTATCTGCGCGACCATGGTATTAGTTCAAGTGTATCGAGGATCCATATACACACACACTTGCCTGTCTTGAGAAGCATTTGTTTGGCAGCTACTGGATCAGTAATATCAACAATCCAACCTTCAGCACTAAATCGCTATACATGTCATATGAGTCACTTTTTACACATGTACACAAGAAGTATTCCTTACTGCAAAGACACCAGAGCCTGCTGTCAGAGTGGGTAGGATGACTTGCCGTGAATAATCCTGCACAAGGCCATCTCCCATGTAATACTTGATGGTTGTCCAAAAATCACAATAAGGCAAATGACTAAGCGATGCAGGGGGACGACTAATTTTGCGATAGAAACGATAAAGCGCCAATGTCATTGAAGCCACAGCAACAAGCGGTACAATGAATGCTTTTCTCTGGCGTAAATGAGGTATAAGGATTGTCGAATAGAGATGAATGATGTTTTGTAATCTTGGTAAGAGCCATGTATTGGCTCTTTGAACAAGTGTGGATACAATAGGCATGGTTTGTAAAGTGTTGTTGTGTGTGTGGTTTTCAGATGGTTTGTGTATTTAAATGAAAAACAAGTGGGTCGCGTGGGATGAATTGTGCCTGGAATGGAACTCTTTTCCACATTATCCATCATCCTCTCGGCTTAAGATGTTCTATAGAGCCGCGCACAGCGGTAGAATCCTATCCCAGATCATAGTTGATCGTTACACAAGGGAACTGGCGTTTGTTTGATGCCATAAGTGATCACAAAAGTCAGCAGCTTTCATTGACAAATACAGTTATATGTACCAAAGACCATGTTCAAGTTAAAAGTATCCAAGATGATGGATTGTACATGATCCTTCACCCATACACATTATAAGTAGTCTATTATCATTGGGTTGATCAAAGAATGCATTATTGATGGGATTGAATTATGAAAGCGAGATAGGATGTAAACTATGTACATGACTTTCGATGCAAAAGGGTTGGGAAGGGGGGAATATGTCTATGGAACAAATTATGTGTGGAGGATCTAATATTAACTCACTGATGATACATAAGAGCACGAGCCCATTCATCTGCCACAGAAATGAGTTGGAAAGTATAATCAGCTGGCTCAATATTCTTTGGTGGACCTGATGTTGGTGGACCAACAGCACCAACAGCTGCTGCTGCTGCTGCTTTGGCTGCTGCTGTATTCGATGGTGCAGATGTGGTAGTTGTATTGACACCAGCTGCTGCTGCTGCTGCTACTGCTGCTGTGGAAGGTGTAGAAGGCAAACATGTTGTTGGATCAAACGTGAATGCTGCAGCAGAAGAGGGTGCAATAGCAGTACTATAAGCCATCGATGGAGAAAATAGAGATGCAGGACTTGTAGCAGCTGTAGTGGCTGTAGTACTTGTACTGGCTGTCGTGGAAAATAACATGTTGGGATCAGGTTGTTCTTGACATATATCTGTGATGGCTGAAAATGCACTTGTATAGGTAGCATTGGATGTGCTGGTGCCATTGGTACCAAGGATAGCATGAGTAAGATCGACCAAGCGTGTAAGATTACGCATATCACGTAATGGAACCCGTTGTAAAATAGTGCGTACATCTTCAAGACTCTTTCGGAATTGCATTCGTGCATCATCAGCCAAAAGAGGATGATCAAAGTCGGCAACATGAGTAAGTGATGCAAAGATGGCTGCAAAGGCTGATACTGTGCTTGTATACATGAGACGTGGATGTTCAACAGTCAGTGATACCAGTTGTGTAATGGCATTCGCAAGTCCACGACGTCGTTCTCGATGTAATTGTTCATCTTGATATCGACAACACATGACCAGTGATAATTCAAGGCAGCAGCATACAAGATGAAGATTGGCTACCACGTGCGAAGATGGAATGGGTGATGGTATAAAATGATGGGTCCCATTACCATTGGCAGCTGTACCAGGACTTGTTGGTGTCCAACGTAATGAACTTGGAAGATTGTCTCGCCATTGAGATACTTGTTCCAAGAGTTGTAGTGTCTGTGATTCCTCATGCATTGTCCATACTCCTTTGTCACGCGTCTCATAAGCAAAAGTATGTAATACTTTTTCAATCAAGATCATCAATCGACACAATTGACTGAATCCATCAAGAACAATACGCTCATCAGTTGTATCTTCAGGCAATGGCGTAGGGAAATCAAGTGAAATATCCTTTGCTCGTAACATCCAAGGTCGTTCAGTCATGCAACTCTCCAGTTTATCCATCACATAACATGTCCATAACACGCGTCGCCTAAGCTCAATATCAAATTGTGACATTTGACTGCTGTAGTTGGCTGTATGTAATCCTAATTCCAGGCACATGCGTACTGCCATTCCACTATACATCCAAGCTCGACTTGATCTTGCTCCTGTCTCACTCCCAGTTGCATTGTACTCATACGCTGCCATGTATAGTAATGCAATGACTGTGCTCACTCGTGGTGTATCCAAAAAATCGTCAACTAAGCGTCGTGCTCGAATATAAAAGACATTGCCTTGTTTGTCGGGATGTGAAAGAAAGGATGGATCATCAACATGTTTGGCTGCATGGGCGTACATGACATTGAGCAGTAATGGTGTAACAAGTGGACCTTTGGCATTCAGTTGTTCAAAAAACATGCTGCGTGATAGTGTTGGTAACGTATGATGACAATGAGAAAAGAATACATTGATAAGATTCTCCTGAATTTGACGTGCTGGCATGTCAATAGGTGCTGTATAGTAACTAGGCAATCCTGGTTCTGGTGTCCATCGTACAAAGTCTCCATAACTACGCCAAGGTGTCACATTGTCGTCAGCGAGTTTGTAGGGCTCATTATGTAATGTCAATCGTACAAGTCCATCTGCTAATTGTTCAATCATTCGATCGGATCGAGTTGCTGGATGTTGTATCTGATCATTCTTTTGTGTTCCTGAAAACAGTGCATCCCCTTTGTCTGCAATGTAGATGGCTTGTTGACTTGATCCATTACTTTGTGGTGTCGATGCCTGCGAATAATCATCAGGTGTCTGCTGTCGTTGAAAGCGTTGCTGCTGTTCTTGCGTTTGCTCGGCAATGTCTTGTAGAAATGAAGCATCTGCCACTGGATCGAGCTTTATATACGTCTCATCCGTGTTCTTCAAGTACATGCATTTGCGTCGACGAGCTAAAGTAATGACCATAAGTCCATCTGTACCCATGCTTCCCAATCCCAAACTTTACCTTTACACTGATGTATATCCAACCAACAAAGAATAAAGTATACAATTAGCTTCATGTTGCATTGTCTTGATAGTGTAACACGAGTATTTCGTTACCTGCATACAAGGTTGCTTGCCATCGCACTACAATACTAGAGATTAGTACTTGAACGCTTCAAGTAACAACAAGTCGTACCTTGATCTTCTTCATTCGACAAGGATGACAAGCCCTGCCAACCTTTAAACGCTTGTGTCTGCTGTCGTCTAATAGAACCCGGTTCCGAAGAGATGATCAGTTTTTCGAGTTGCTGCAATGGTACAAGGGGACATTCACCTCTCAATGGCAGCTCCAGAGTTGCAAACATAAGGGCTCAATCGGTTCAAAAGAGCAACTCGGAAGGAGGAAAGAGAGAAAGAAAAGAGAAAGAAATAGCGAGGAGTAAACTGGTGTGTGAGGTGTAAGTCAGGTATTGCTTTTGGGGGAACGATGAATGGGGCGATTGGGACTATAGCCAATCATAATCCTCTCCTTGGATGAGCAACCCATAAGCACTTCCCAACCAGAGACAACTTATAGAGCCAAAGTATAACCGAGATAGCTTTTTATTACTCCTTCCTCGGTGTTTCACACAGCACATATTCAATAACATAGTTCTCTTTGGGGTGCACTTCTTGGCATTATTCATGTTCCTTGTATATATATGATTCAACACAGAAATCTTTTTGTGCCAAAAGATACTATTGGACCACACATTTGTAACAATTGCCCCTCGACTTAGTCTTAGCCAATGAACACCTTGTTCATTTTCTGATCCCCAATCTACCAAAAGACACTTTTTGTCGTTACACGACTTTTTGCCATGCGATTAAAGATCGATTAGTCAGTTGGTGTATGAGAACAATCCACTGACACATGGTGTAATAGACAATCCAGACGTATTTGTACAAGTACATGATCCCAATGGTCACGTGTACATGGTATTATTGGCCAAGCATTAGCTGTTGTGCACCCAGATCAAGGAACGAGATGAAATAAAAGATATACAAGTACGCAGTGATGTAATAGATCATGTTTACTATGATGTAAATGTAGAAGTGTAGTAATGAAGAACAATGTGTGTCTCATTATGAAGAAAGATAGAACAAAAAACAATAATATCTGTACCAAGCGTACCCAAAACTGATCTATGATCAATTGGGCAACAAGAATCCTGATCAAGGGCTTCACACTGTACGCATAAGTGAATGACTGCCTGACAATTATAGCGACTATACTCATCGAGGAGGAGATATCGCCACCGATTATGACCGAATCTGCAGTGACCAAGGAGCAACAGCTTCTATGGAGCCACCAACATATTGAATACAATCACGCAAATTCATATGGACAAGATTCAAATGCTACCATTGTATAGAAGATGTCCATTTGACCTTTCATGGCTGCTATTTGAGCAACAGCTATATCCTTATTGGTAACTGCATACGATGAATGACTTGCTGCAGTAAGAAGCTGCAGATTATGATGAGCAATCAAAGAGTGTTAATAGGATGAAGGAAAGAGATGTGTGGAGTAAAATGATGTGTCGTGACAACATCTTTCTATATGTGCATGATGGGCGTGTGAATTGCTTTTAAAAAAGGAGAAAGTAATTCATGTTTATTGGGAATGATAGAGTGATGGGATGTTTACACTAGGATCGGGTCTGTTTGCTCATCCAAGAGCCTAGATGCGATAATGTGCTTGACAAAACATTGGACTTAATCATCGGTGACACTGCAAGAAGCTAAAGCCAAAGAATGTCTTTATCAAAGATTATTGTACAAGATGAATATGAAGGGTTTATTGTGTCACAAATGCAAAAGTATATCAAAGGGGATGTTCATGGGTTGGGGGATAATGTAACTATGAGGAAGGTGGTGGGGGATATCTCTTTTTTTTTTCTCTCATTATATAATTATTCACAAGTAAAGTCGTCATCAAAGTTTGCAAATTCAAACCAACCAGTATCGGATTGATCTTGTTGTGGATTGGTGACAATAGAAGATGGGGTCATTAGGCCAATTTCTTCTTCTGGAAGAGTCAAAGGATCAGAGAACAATAAGGATGGTGGTAAATCAGACAAGTTCCAAGGTGAAGCATCCTCTGTGACTGGAAGTATAGGCCACCAATTTGGATCTTGCATATCTGTACTAGGTACAAGCACTGGTGTCGTTTGCTGCTGTTCCATCTTGATTGTAGTAGGAGGAGAGCAACGAGGACATGAGAATGATTCATGCGTACTAATATCAACACATGCTGTATGGAACCAACAATCACAAGTATCACAAAGGACCATGGGTTTCTCAATATCTTGTTGATCACATATACAATGAATGGTTGCTTTGCATCGCTGTAGGTGATACATTAATCCACTTCGGTTCTTGTATCGCTTGTTGCATGGCTGACAAACAAATGGATGTGTTGTTGTATCTACTTTGTCACACATGAGCATAAGAAACGACAAGCATAAAGAGTAAGACATTTACCATCTTCAGATTTGATCTTAGTCTTTTTGACTGTATTGGCTGTGGATCGTTTACGCTTTTTGCTGTTTGCAGGTGAAGCTGGTGGCGTCACAGCCACAGAAAGTTTACCGGAATCATCGGTGACTAGTCTGACATTGTTGTTGCCAAGACAAGTAGTTGCTGCGGATGAACCTGGTGCACGACGTTGACGTGGTTGAAATGAAAGATTCTTTCCATTGCCGACAGTGACTGGAAGAGTGGATTGATGTCGTTTATGAGACAAGGTAATCTTTTGACGCATCATCATTGTAAAAGGCCATGAATCATCACTTTCAGTTTTGAGCTGAGCATAGAGTGGATCATTACGACCATCATCATTGGCTTCCAGCGCAGCAATCAATCGAAACTTGGCTTGTGAAAGACGTACTTTGAGTAATTCACTCAAGCATTTGACATTGTCATGATTCAAATCACCCAATGAAGGAGCACCAGGCCAAATATCAAAGCATGTCTGAAAGAGTTGGGGTTTTGGTGTATATGAAGAACAAGGTGTAGCTGATGGTATAGGACATTTGGGTTGTTTCTGTGAAAGTCGACTACGTTTACGAGGTGAAGGACTGTAAAGTACAGGTAAAGCTGGCTTTGATGGAGATGTATGAGGAGATGGTAAAGGCTGTTTTGGATCAATACGACGACTCATCAATCGAAGTTGTTCAGCTGACATGCGTTTGCGTCTTTGTTGAATCTTTGGCTTGATCGTAGTAGCGATACGAGTTGGTGACAATGGAAGAGATGATAATCGACATCTTGCAGCCCCTGTACTTGGTATGTTTTCTACATCATCCACACCTTTGTCACCAAGGCAGTTGTTGGAAGTCTTCTCCACTCTACGTAGGTCATCAAGTCGATTGTCAAGCGATGCAAGTGCTGCCACTTTTCTACAAGTCAACGCGCCATTAGAACATGACACATGGGCAAGTGGCATAGTTGTTCAAACCAAAACATACTTTGGGTAGACTTTGGGAGTAGCAAGCATGGCAAAAGACAAGAAAGAGGAGTATTTGTGTGTGTGTGGGAGAGAAGAAGAGAGAGAGAAAACAACGCGACGAGACGGCTTCTTCCAAGGGACTCTCCTTTTTAAATCGACAAAATTTGAAAGGACAGCTACGCACACACCCAACTCAGTTTATGTTTTCGCCGCTTCACGGAATAACAAGGATGAGTAAAAAAGGTCTGGAAGCATGTTGTATGCAATGGCGATATGCTGTATCATCTTGTATAGGAATGACGTTGGCAGTGAATACACTTGGCATCCATCACACCAATACAAATATTAAGCATGCATGCAGGGTTTGCATACTTGTTAGTTGACCTGTGCACTTGTCTTTGCCATGCTATGGATTGTCTTTTGTCAATAAAGCAACATGTTTATTAATACCAATGACTTAGATCACTTGGATGATGCTTCTAGTATTCAATGATACTTGTTGGATCAAAGAATCATGCAAAAAGGAAAAGAGATGATCTTTTGTCCCTGATTACTCGTCAATTCAATCAGTCCATTTTGAAATAGTTTGCCGCTCTTGCACATGTGTATCTTACTGTAATGCGCATCTATTTAACCAAATTGCTCATTATCAAATCCAAGCTACTGCAATGTACTGACATGCAGTGAATGACATACATGCATTCATCATTGACAGCCTTAATGTCTGTATATATTTATCAAGTGATTCATATAGGCTGGTTAGCACATTAAAGTGTAACATTGATGTTGATCTTTCTTGCATTACCAGCAAAGATTGGTGGCACCATGTGCGTAGTGTTTGTTTTTATTGTTGCTTGGATTGCTGCGGAAATCGATTAGGATTACATATCAAATGACTAGAATTATACAAGAAGACGATTACATGATACAATGTTCATTGCTCAAGATGCTTCATAGATGAGGAAAATGTACAACTTTATCATGTTGCATTGATATCGGAAAAGCCAGATTCGGAATTGCCGTGACGTTAGAGTAGTAAAATGACCGGACAATCCAAGGTCCGGCAAGTGTGAGCAAAGTGGGGAGCCATCTTGGTAGAGGTGGTAGGTGGCCTAAGGATTGCCTCCCCCTCTTTCATTTCGGTTCGCGATGGTACGATTACAACATGAATGAATGGATGGATGCATCATCAGCATTGGATGGATTGACTAATGGATGGATGGATGAATTTAGGTTAACATTCCCAAGACCAGAAACACCTTCTGCAAGGGCAAGAAGTGCAGAAAGCACACTCCCCACAAGGTCACCCAGTACAAGACTGGTAAGGCCTCCCTCTATGCCCAGGGTAAGAGACGTTACGACCGTAAGCAATCCGGTTATGGTGGTCAAACCAAGCCCGTTTTCCACAAGAAGGCAAAGACTACCAAGAAGATTGTCCTTCGTCTTGAATGCACTGGTAAATTGGACTCTCGTTTTTTTATTCGACTTGAAACTAAACTACAATGGTGTTTTCTAGCCTGCAAGTACAAGATGCAACTTCCTATCAAGCGCTGCAAGCACTTTGAGTTGGGTGGTGACAAGAAGACTAAGGGTGCCGCTCTCGTCTTTTAAGCTATCGTTAATCATCCATCGCGACAGAATAAACTTCAGCTTGATCCAAAATGCACTTTATTATTAGTCGTAACGAGTGGGATCCCATTCGGTCACAAAGTATTCATCAAACTTGTCCAACTGCTTCATATCATCATCACTGATTTCAAAGTCAAATACTTGTGCGTTACTTTCAATGCGTTCCTTGTGTACTGATTTGGGAAGTGGCACGTAACCATGTTGAATGGACCTAAGATGAAAAGGATAAGAGAGAGAGAAACAAGGTGAAAGGAAGGGATGATATTACCAGCGAATCAAGATTTGAGCCGTTGTCTTGTTGTACTTGTTGGCTATGGCAACCAAACGATCCTCCTTGAGCTTCTCACCCATGGTCAGTGGCGAAAACTGAATAAAGAATAATGACTGTTCAGTATACAACAGCACTTATGCATCCATACAAACTTACAGCTTCCAAGAGAATATTGTGCTCCTTGCAAAACTTTTCAATCTCGGTACGAGCAAGATAGGGTGAGATCTATTGTTGACAATGATTAGTTATGCTATTATGGATCCAATTGCTTATGACTTGCCTCGATTTGATTTACTGCAGGTTTCACAGTGCAGACTTCAAGCAATTCCTTGAGATGATGGATACCATAGTTACTGACACCTGATGTTCTTGTTGATGAGTATGTCATTTTGCTCGATGATCAAGCTTGTTGCTTACCAATGCTCTTGACTTTGCCTGACTTTTGAATCTCTTCTAAAGCTTTCCAACTCTCGAGACGTAGTTTCTTGCCAGGGGATGGACTGTGCACCAAATACAAGTCAATGTAATCTAGACCAAGTGCTGTGATGCTCTTTTCAAAGGCTGCCTTGGCTTCATGATAACCCTGTGATGTATCCCACAACTTTGTTGTAACAAAGATCTAAAAAGGCCATTGACACTTCAGTCTCATCTGACAACATTAGCATATACTATACTATACTATACCTCTTCACGTGGGATGTTGCTAAGCATTGGATCATGTTTCAGTTAGGAAAAAGATACATACAACCATGAGACATCTTACGTTTTCTTGAGCGCATCACCCACACTCTTTTCGTTCTCATAAATAGTAGCAGTATCGATATGACGATAGCCAGCCTATCCATGTTGGTAAGTACGTGTTGGGTGACAATGGCATACACAACTTACATCGAGTGCCCAAAGGACCGATTGTTCTGTTTCCTTTCCAGGTCTGCTGTTGTAGACACCAAAACCAACACAGGGAATGGCGTTGCCATCGTTCAAGAGTCGTTTGCTAGCTAGGCTTTTCATTCGTGAAAAAAGTGTACGTGTTGGATTCATGGAAACGCGACGGCAGATAATGCTCTCCTTGACCAATAGAATTAAGCAAATAATGCCAGCCTAACCCAGCCAATCAAAGCCAGCCTAACCAACACTTTTCTTATGTCCCATTTACGCCAAATAGTTATCTCAACATACACTTGTAATTAAAGCAATCCTTTGAATAACATGCTAAGGTATAATCTTCATTCGTCTTTAATGCTTCTTTCTTCTTTTGCTAGCAATTCTAATCTCTCCATCTAGTAATAGTCGAAAAAGTGATCAGTATCCAATAAAGACTTTGCTATATCCTTAGTCTTACCTCCAATGTCTCGATTCTTTCTTTCAGCTTGCTTATCATCTGTTGTTGCTCTTCCACTTGCTTCTTGCATGAATTTTGGATCTATGGGAAAAGTGAATATGGCTGATCACCATGGAGGATTGTCCACAGTAGTACCTTTTCTTCCTCTTCCAGAATGTTGTTAGGGGATGTTGTTTGCTGTTTTGCCATCATCGTTTTGAAACGATCCTGCTCGGCTTCCAATTCACTAATAAAAGCGTTTAGCTTTAGATGTTAACAAGAATATACCATATTACCTTTGTCGAGCACTTAATTTCTGGTTTTCGGATTGCAAACTTTCAACGAGTTCTTCCATACTACGCCACTGAGATAGGAGACCTTTGATGTACTCTTTTTGTTCTTCAAGATGGGTGGTATCTTCTTGCCTAGATAATCATCAATACATGAGTCATCATAAAGAAAGTCCATGCTTACCATAATAGCATTTGCTTGGTCAATTGCATCACACGGTGCTCATTTTCTTCAGCTTTCTCCAATAAAGGTTCATGTGTTTTGAGCTCACTCTCCAATTCAAATACGCTAACATGACATGTCAGTAAGGGTTAACTTATCAAAGTTGACCACGTACCGCTTTTGAGCTTCAAGTAACTCTGCATTTTGTGCTTCAGCCGCCTTTTCATATTCCTGCAGTTTTTGTCTGGCTTCTTCCATGTCAGCTTGCCACTTTTTGCGCGCTTCTCGGTAGCCACGAAGCTTCTCGGATTGTTCATTCTCCCAATTCACGTGCTTCTGCTTTGTGCGTGCAGATTCAGCCTTGAGCTTGTCAAGGGCTGCTGTTGCTTGTTTGAGTTGTGCTCGCAGCATTCGAGTTGCATTATACTATGTCATCCATGAGCGATTTAATCAATGATGCCCAACAATGATAATAAAACTTACAGTGCGTTGTCGTTCTGCTTCGACTGAGCTATCCACCATGTGTTCTCGATGCAATCGTCCCATGTGTTGAAGGTGTTGTTGCTTGACAAATAGTTCAAAATTGAGCTCGTTCCTTAGTAAAAGCACTTCACGCTTCAAAGCAGCAATCAAAAGTCTTGTTTCAGGTGATATATTGGAAAGTGCCAAAGATGTCTCTGAAGTGTTGCCATGATTTGCACGAAGTTCATCTGCTGTCGCTTCTGATATCGTCAGAGTGATAGGATCGGTCGTCACTGGTGATGTGGATGTTGGTGGTGATGATGCTGATGCAAAAGATTCAAGACCAGCGTCCTATATGGATTTGACATGTTGGTTTTCATCCTATCGCGTGCTTCTATCAACATACCCAGACATCATCACCGATCAATACTTCAGTGCCGCTTCTCAAAGCTTGATGCATATCCAAGATATTCTTGATTGCCTTGTTGGATTTCCTGTCACGGCTCACTAATGAATCATTGCCAAGATCGACTTGCACTGTAGCTGTTGGTGGCTCATCACGTGTTTCCTGATGAGGATGCTGCTGCTGCTGATCATCTTCGGTACCATGCTCTGTATGAGCCCATACTGATTCATCCAGTAAATCTTCTTGTTGCTCTCGCTTTTGGTCCTTGCCAGTGCTGAATGCCACACGTGATGCAGCATTGGTCAAATCCAAACTCATAATTTGTGCAATCACATCTGGCGGTTCCATTTTCATCCACCTTGATCGATCTGTCAATTCAGTCTCTGTGTCCAAAGTCACCAAATTTGGGTGCAACATGTGCCGTGATACTTGTGCCTATGATTTAGGTTATACATCATGCACGATAAACAAGAATAGCATGAACTTACAATAGTGCGAGTTCGAAATGTTTCTTCATCAAATTCTTCAGGTATATCAAACTTGTTCTCCTCAAAGTAGGCATATGGCTTGTGAAGAAACTTGAGAAAGTTGCATGGATAAAGTCCATAGAGTGACGTAAAGAAAGGACCAGTTTGTGGATTGGAAGGAGGTGCTGATAGTTTTGAAAAGGTATAATCTATAAGGAGGATCATGTGAGTGGTTGCATCGTTTTTGGCTCTTTGAACAAGTACCAGCACAATCCCATCCATCAGCTGCTTTACGATCCGCTGGTGTGTTGCTACTATTGGGTTCTTCTTCCTTTGTAATGCCTTGCTTTTGGCGTAAATCACGTAGTTGATCCCAGCAGAGAGCTCTTGCAAAAATATAGAATAGCTGTGGAAGATAGGGTGGCAATGATGTACACATGCGTGGGAGGAGCATAATCAGGTTGGTCACAGAAATGGCGATCAAGGTGGTAGAGTTGTCATACTAGAAAAAGTTGAATAAGATAGACATGCCATTGGAGATGAATACACTTACCATGAGTGATTTCAACATGGAGGTAAAGAGCTCAGTCTCCAAGATTTCATGCAAATGAGTACGCTATATCTTGACATTAGTCACTTGAAAAGATGTCTGGTTGCTATACCAACCTTGCGTAACAGAAATTCGCTCAGCAAGTAGACAATCTGAAGACGATGTTGACTGGAAAGGAAGTAATCATTCAAGACCATGAAAAGACGCTGATGGAAAGTTATCAGTAACGTGCTTAATGAACTGATCATTAGAAGTTACCTTGGTTTCAGATGCTCCATAACTTAGCAGTACAGCGACAAGATTCTTTGACCATTCATCTTGCTCAAGGTCCAATAATGCCTGATGTTGTTGACGTAGTTGGGTTGTTTCATCTTGTTCATAAGACTGTTCCAATAAATCCTCTTCGCGTTTGTGATGGTTTTCGGACCATGCAAGATATTCATTGACAATCATGCGAACAAACTCATCCGTCGTGTCGAGCACCATGCTTTCAGTAACGATACTTTTGGCTTCATTCTTGACCTTGTCAATGTAGGATGTTGTCTGCAATATCGGCATCAAAATAGGCTTCCACCAGTCGCTGTACACTCGTCGAGGCTGTAAAACAGGTAGCAGTTGCCGAACAAAACGCAGGATCAGGTAGTGTTGATTGTGCACTCGTTGAGCTTCTGGTTTGGCTGACACGACATTGACAAGCTTATGCGATAGAATCTGGGATTGGCAGAGTTGAACAAGGTCGTTGGACAATCGATCAATGGCAGTGGTCTCGGCTGTAGCAGTTGTTGAAGTGCCTGGATTGGAGTTGTCCGATTGCTGTACCAAATACTCGTCAATTTCGTCTAGCGTCGCTTGGCCGTCTGATTCAGCTGTGGCATTGCGAATAGCATGGCTTATTGAACGCTGTATATCACGAAGCGTTACCATTTATCGCTGGTGGTATGCAAGACAAGTGATAAAAGGAAAGAAAGGTAACCTGAATGCCTTTTTAAAGCACGCCACTTTGACTCAGAACATGACATGGGACTAAGCGAATGCTTTATGCACCAGACTACAACAGCAGATATTCAAGATGAAGCCTGACCGTGCGATAGATTCGCTCAAATATGATGTTACGATTAGCCTAGAAAGAATACCAAGATATGTAATTGAATACGCGTTTTCCCTTGCTTTCAATCTGATTCCACATTAAACACTTTTTGGCATAGTATACAGTAGAGAGCAGCACGTGAACCATGATATACATTATACACTTTCATCAATTGATCTATACTTCATAAAAGAACGCAATACCTGCATCATTATCCACTCTATCACTCAATGGTGTAATCGTGTTTTCAACAGGTCTTATCACCACTTTTTAAGAATGCAGTATACTCATCACCCGCTATTTTATCACTCAATAGTGTAATCATGTTGTCAACAAGTCTTTTCACTACCCCAAAATGCCTAACCCCAACAACAGTTGTCCCATCACTCAATGTCGTCAATATGTTGTCAACAGGTCTTTTCACCAATCCAAGCATATAAAAAGACAACACACTAGGTCAATTCTCATTCATTCTTTTCTACACTGTTCCACTACTACAACATAATTGGATGCTGATGACGAAGCGATGGATATCGATGACCAAGCTGCAATTGATCAAAATAGACATCGTATTGAGACATTTCGTGCCAATTGCCACACCATCACATTCAAGTTTTCTTTCAACATCGATGGCGTACGCGCATGCTTTCACTTTGTTCGATCTTTGACAACATTGCAAGGTGGTAAGCTATCAACCTGTTTTGAATCACATGTTCTCTTCTAAATCATTTCAATGCAAACTTGATAGAACGTATGCCTGATACTTCAGCCGATGTCCGCTATTATCAAAGAGGACTTGACCTGACAAACTGGCACCGTGGAATGTATCATTCAAGCAAGGAACCAAGTGGTTTGGATGATGATGAACGATTGCAACATACCAGAATTGTCGGCATTGATCCTGGTATGGCATGAAAATGGAGAATAAAGTACACACATTCTAATTCATCCTTTACAATACAGGTATTCATGCAGTGATTCCAGGCATCAAAACAAACAACAATCTAGCCGATCGACAAACAAATCTCCAACAAGGAGTGTCAGTAAGTGTCCTACGTTACATTGTTTCGGAT
Source organism: Lichtheimia ramosa (assembly GCA_008728235.1). Lineage (NCBI taxonomy): Eukaryota > Fungi > Mucoromycota > Mucoromycetes > Mucorales > Lichtheimiaceae > Lichtheimia > Lichtheimia ramosa. Next base: position 2,541,593 of record CP031828.1, on the reverse strand, counting down.
CCTATATTCACTATTCATTAAACAGGAACCAATCTCTATCCAATTGGATCAAACAAAAGACTTCACATGGTCATGCTAAAAGTCCTGATGACATGACAACACCATACTTTGTTCCAAGTGCCTTTCCCAGTCGTACAGCAAGCTTACAATCATTCATGGATCATGTGCATTAGATGGTTTCTTCACAATGTGTAAGTATAAGAATGATATAGCTATGTTGTTAGTAACAAAGCCATTACAGGCACAGGGAACAAAGATGCACATCATTCTCAGCAAGAGTATCAGCTCAAGAGTCCATGGTCAATCAAATTCTTGGTTTGGAGAATATCAAGGATGTGAGTAAGCAGGAGATATAGTTTATTCTTTGCATGGCTAACTTGGGTATATCTAGCTACGTGATCATCCTTTCAATCAAATAAATGCTGTGATGTTGCATGACACTTGTTATCCAGTCAGTCTTATGGATTTTTTGCCACTGTTTTGGTATAAAGAAATAGTTTGGGTGATGGCGCACAGTCTAGAGCAGTAGAAAAGCGAACCATGTTATTACGATTCTTGGATGATGGCGTGATGATTCAACTTGATGTAAAGATGACATACTGCTATTATGAGCTACATATACAAAGTGATATGATCTTGGAATCACCGTGTGCATGAGTATGAGCTACAGAGTGCAAATGTGGCAACAATCTATGCATAAATCAGCCATTGACATTGACTAAATGTGGATAAGGACATTAAACTACATCCAGCACAAAAGAAGATCCATCCGCTGTAACTAATAGTTTATTCGAGCAAAAGATGGTCTTTCTATTTTTACATTTGGCATAGGTCGTTCTACTTCATGTGGGACTACCATTGTCTTGAGAGTGGTTTTGATTTCTTTGACTGGGATTCCTCTATACATGAGCTCTCTTTTTCCATCATCAATGTCTTCTTCAGATGGCCTTGTTTCTTCAACAATGGCATCATTGATTTTCTTAGCTGTTTCTGCTGTGGTACTAGAAGAAGGGGGATTGATCAGCCATGAAAATCTAGCTGAGTAACGATGGGTGGAAGCTGAAGAAGAACGTCTTGGTGTAGGTAAACTATGCTGACTACTCATACTACTGCTTCGTTTTGGTCGAACAGTCATACTTGTTGTCGTCTCAGTGTTGTTGTTGTTGGTCCCTGATGGCGATGGCGTCGATTGTCGAGATGAGCCAGTGAAAAAGGAACGTACACTGGTACTCCTACTTCGAGAAAGTTGTTGTGCTGTTGTATTGGACGGGACGATAGATGCATGACCGAGAGATAAAGAAGAAGCTCCACGACCTTTCGTTGACATTTCTATAGCTGCAGCTATCATAGCAGACATGGATTCAAGTGATAGGTTGTCTTGGTTTGATTGCCTATCGACATCATTCTCTGAAGCATGTGTTGGTTGATGAGATGATTCGTTGGATACAATGGATTGATTGTCAGTCATGAAAGTGAAGAATGTACTTGAAGAAGAAAAAAGTCCATTTAGTTAATTACTTTTGTGGTGCAATAAACTTACATTCAACGTTGTACAACAACCTTGGTTTCCGACCTCCTCGTTTATTCTCCAATGCTCGATCAGACTTGACAACTCCTCCTCTATCAGTGATTGATTGCATTATTGTAAGTCATATTCAGGTACCTGTTTATCAAGTGATAATTCGCTGAGACGGGATAGCGTATTATCAAGCATAGACCAAGAGCGATCTTTGAAATACTTGAACCAGGATCGGATCCTTTGTATCACCTTTCTTTCTCCACATCGTCTCCAGTATGCACGGAAGCTCTTCGCCAAGTCAACATGCTCAATCCACTGCTCATCTATCACTGACTGCTCGATCCCAACCTCCTGTTCGTCAACACATGTCTCCTGCTCTTTCTGAATCAAGGACACCTAGCGACATTATGCGACTCCATAAGACAGCTTTCAACCGTATCAATGGCAACGATCGATCCAGAACCCGCGTTTCCACTACCAAGTTGAAGCACATGTTTGTGAACAACCGTGAGCGTGAAGAGCTCATGTCTGCATGTTCTATTGGCGATGTTGATAAAGGTATGTATTGTTGCCCTGCTTATCATTTGGATAATGGTATTGCCGAATCACCCCGGCTCATGGATTATATAATAGTCAATCACATACTCACATACACAAAACCCAATGTGAATCCGGATTTGGTGCGTGATTCCAAGTTGAGAACACCTTTATTGGTTGCTTGTGCAGGTGGCAAGGCAGATGTTGTACGGCTTCTTATCCGTTGGGGAGCTGATGTGAACAATCCAATGGGTGACATTATTGGCAACAAACCTCTTGATTTGGCTGTGATATCAAGCAATGTTGATACCGTTCTTGCTGTTCTTGAAGCAGGTATGTTGTTGTACGCTTATTCAAGAAACATTTGGCTCAACCTTATCATCTAGGTGCTAAAGTGATGCGACCAGGATTACCTTCTTCAACAGGATCTTCTTCCAGTGATGAAACACTTCCTGGCTCTCTACGACAGCGACAAACAAGATCCCCTTTGCGCCTTGCAGAATCTAGACTAGACTTGCTCATTGCAAAACGACAAGAACAAGGTGCTTCCTTAGAAGATGGAAAGCAAGATAAGAATATAGATCAGATCATTCAGGTAAGTCCAAGCTGTTGTACTTTATAACATTACTATTTATTTGTTCTTTTCTATAGATTATCAAGTTGCTAAAGTACTTTTCCTCCAATGACGATGCCAAGGACAGTGTTGCCAATGAACTAGACGAGCTTACATCCAAGCTTTCAAGCATTGCCCTGAATACCACTACAGAGAAACCTGCCGATGATTTGCAAATCATGATGGAATTACGAGACGTTATTACCAAGCTCCATATATAGCATTGCTGTTTTATTTCTCCTCTTGTCCACTTGTCAATATTGAAATGAGATGTGAACCAGCTTGCTTGATTGGGGTCTTGCCATGCTTCAGCAGATAGGCTGATATCCGCCCATAATCTTGCTCGGTGATAAACATGAATGTCGATCCAGACCAGAGTGATAATGAGAATTCGGGTGATGTGGCACAGAGTTCACGAAGGATTTCTTCAGTTTCCTATAATAGAGACAGCTTTAGCAATGCTCTTTTTCCTCTTCTCAACTAGATACCTCGGGAGTAAGCCTAACAACACTACTTAGAGATTCCATTGTGCATACACGCATAGTCTAGAGAAATAAATCAGTCACGTGTCCATCTTGAAACATCCATTGGACTTTACCTTGACAGCATCTGTGATACGACCATGGTACTTTTCAAATCTTGATTGCTTCTTCTTCAATTCCTTTTCCTCAGCCTTCTCTCGCTTTTGTCGTTCCTTTTCTTCTTGTTTGGCTTTTTTAGCTTGTTGCTTCTTCCTTTTCTCTTCCTAATCTTTCATGAGTCATCAAAGAAGTGATTGAAATGACTTGTTTACCTCTTGTGCTCGACGAATGGCTTCTTCTGCTTTTCGCCTTTTAAACTCTTCTTCCAAAATCTCATCCTGTGCTCGACGCAGCTCTCGTTGTTGATTCATATACTATACTTGAATTAGTACTTTGGTCATTCCATATGGATATTGACATACTTCATGATATTGTCTCATTTGTTCTTTCCTCCTTAACTTTTCACCTTTCTTCTTGCCAATCTTTTTCACGCGTACAGCTGTAGATGATCCTTCTCCCACATCTTGTTCCACAGATGGTCCAGCATCCTCTGGTATCATATCATCCTCTTCCTCGCTGAAATCTTCTACTGCCTGAGTAGAATACGTATCTGGAACCGTGGTTGTTATTAACATAAAGGTTAGTTGTACCCCATCTCCCATGTACCATCGGATCGTTGCTGCTGCTGCTTGCGTATCTCGAGTAGAACAAGAATGCCAAGGAGACAAATGGCGATCGGTATAAGAAGAATGGTGGAAAACTCGTTGTTGCCAGCCATGACGACAAGAAATAGAGAGAGAAAGAGAGATATGCGGTGTTGACGGCATTTCCATACTCTAGTCATCCTCCCAGCTCCCAGATTCCCTGATGCATAATAGTGCTAGATACGATCCAAGTATATGAATAAAGGACAAATTTGGATATGATGGCTCTTAAAAAGAGAGTCAATACAGCATTCTTTCATTCATGGGTCGATTCATCTATTCATGTTAGAGCATATTTGATCTTTCACCTTGACACGATAGTTATAGCCAATTTGACTCACTTTATGATCAGTAATGTGCAAAAGGGAGATATTACATAACCAAGCTCTAGAATCAATATATATATATAACACCATACTCGAAGACAAAGTATAAGGTAATGGACACAGATTTATAAAAAGTCTTGTTTATTATGATGGGAATGTTATGGATACACCAAATTATGGATATAATAGCTTAATCGCCACAGCTTCCGTTCTCTTCGTCACCGTTTTCAGGGTTTGCTACGCCACAACATCTCAAAAATGCATTACGATTCAAGTCTTCTTTTGCATCCTCGGCAGTTTTGGGAAAGTAACATTCGCCATCCTTCATTTTACCAAGTCCGGCGGCACCACCAACAATGGAACCGAGTCCGCTTGAAGTAATTCCACCACAGCATTGTGTAGTACGGGGTAACATGCCTTCAGAAGAACCACGATCTCTACATTCACAGTGATAGGTATCATCAGCTTGAACAAGGAGAGAATTGCTTGAGAAAAGAGCAAGGCAAGCAATGCCCAATGCCATCAAAGAAGAAAATTTGGTCATGATTGAAGTGAATAAAGAGATGAATAGGATGGATGATCTACCAGAACAGTGTTTATATATCTTGAAAATGATCCTTGTCACTCCTTACGTTCTCCTCTGCTCTTTGTATATGCATAATGGCACAATGTACGTAGTTCCAGGAGAACCATCAACGCCATCTGCATAATCATCCTTTAAACGGAAGTTCACAAAGAGCACTCTCCCCCTTTTTCTTCCAAGCAAGAAACGATAGAATGAAGCTTGTTGAGTTGAAAGAATACGGATCAAGGGCGCAACAGGTATCATCCTCCTTAAAAACCTTGTCTTTACATAACTGTCATCCTCCTCCTCCACGAAATGTCATTTATCGTATCATAGCAATGCTGTGGGAGCAGAAAATCCATGCACGAATTTCGTGTCAACTCCAGCCATTTGATTATGCCACATCCAAGGTCTGTGTTTCTTTGTCCCAATTTTTCTTTGTTTCTTGTACGCAACAACGACCCATGAAGCGATCGCATATCGACTCGAAAGAAAACACGCACAGTAACCAACCAACCGAAAAAGCGAGCTCTCAACATGCCATTACAAGTGGGAAAGAGAATGTGCATCTGCAGTCTGGTATCAATGTGACAAACGCGTCTACACCAGGTAAACCATCCCATACTCTTCACGAACCCTATCCACCGCGTTTAACAAGCTTTATAGAGACTATGCTACACTCTTCTTGGAAGTTTCTCTACAGCTATCGCTTTCTTTCTCTCTTTGGTTCGCCACTTGGTCTCTCATCACTGAAACTTGACACACTGGAGTCAGCTATGCTTACTGCACTTCCTTCATCCACCGGCTTATCACGCACGATGAGCAGTATGCTTGCTGATGATTTCACCGAGAATTGCAATATCAACAAGACGAATACACAGCAACATCATGACATGATGGAGGATATCATTCGATCTTTATTTGGTGCAAGTCGTTTACGACATAAAAAGTAAGATGTCAAGAGGGGAATGTCGGCACGCAGGAGTCAGGAAACATTCTTACATGAGTGATATAGCAAGAGCAATGGTCATTTAGCATTGTATGATCACATATCAGAGACTACGCCAATATCGATCCCGAAAGAATCATGGACATTTTGGGAACTTGATTTACTTGGCCGTATTCATGCACTCAAGTGGTTGATTGATCAAGTGGATTGGCAGCACCTTCAAAGTTGGCAAGTCGGTATGACTGAAGATGAAATGGTAAGGAGAATCACTCCTTATACACACACATACACTTGTTGGAATGGATCCTTTACCCCTACCACCTTGCACTTGTCCAATAACAGCCTATTCCTATTCTAGAGATTAACACCGCTCGGCATGGATCGACAAGGATGGACGTATTGGATGTTTGATGGTAAAAGTCTTGGACTCCTATTTTCTGGGTGGCAAAAAAAAAAAAATAGCTAAACACTTTTATGCAGATACCCGATTATACCGCGAATTACCAATGAATCTGCTTCAACGAAAGACCATTGCATTGCTTGAATCCACTGATTTTACATTCGAATTGGTGAGTCATTCACTTTTTTCTCTTGCAATATGACTTATCCTTGCATAGGTGTGTCGTACCATTGATGATTGGAAAGAGCTGAAATCTCAATTTTCAACCACTTCACGACGACAAGCTGAAAAGGCTCTTGCTCTCCAATTAGAAGCCATTGCACCTGAAGCCATTCATCGATTGGAAGCAATACAATTGAAAAAGGAACGTGAAGAAGCTCGTCGAGAAAAAGCACGACAATTGGAAGCATTACCACGTAAACGAAGCCGAAGATTGGAAGCCAAGGTAAATGATATCTTGTTGTGTCAATGTCCATCAATTCACTCATAGGATCATCAAAGGAAAATGAGCTCAACAAGAAGCGAAAGATCCGACAAGTGGAGGAACAACGCGTTGCAATGCAAGTATTTGAACAGCAGCAGGCCATGCATCACAAATCAGAGGATGAACAACTCTTAAAAGATGTGGTATGTCATCATGTAAATTCATGATCCCAATCAGTTAACAAGTGTGTTTAGGAAAGGGGACTCAAGAAATATATACATGACCATATTCAAGAGGAAATCAATCGTGTTTTGGAAGAAGAAAATGCAGCATTGGAAAAGGATGAAGGAGAACTTGCAGTACGCAGTACACGACGATCACCAGCTATACGTCACATACCACGCATTGCTTTCCTGAGAGATCTTGACCAGGTGTTGAATAAGAAAGCAAGCATCGAACAACGTATAGACAAGATGAAAGGATGGACAACACTGCTAGATGATCAACACAAAGTCAAAGTGTCTCGAGGTGACAATCTTGATGCGCCCCTTGTACTTGGCTACGGATTGCAGTTGGATGGCCCTGGCACAAAAGGAGGTAAGCAACAAACATCCTTGAACAAGTATCACAAGCTAATGATGAAATAAAGATATCACATCACCTATATTGAAGAACATCCTGCGCGTATTTCTCACAACACTACCACCAACAACCAATGACACTGGCATGGACATCCCAACAATCCGCAAAAAGCTGTTATTGGATGATTACAAGAAGCAAGGACAGTTTTCAGGCTTTGAAAGTTTCATACAAGATCTAGATTTAGCTTTACCCCATGCATCACACAGAACATCATCTTCTCCACAATCATTTGCAGCTGATCTTCTTGTACGCATCTTTTCTTAATCATTCAATACATGGACTATTGCTGGACAATGTCTATTTCTCCTATTGGATAATACAGCATAAAAATCCGAATCTGCAAGTCAATTGTGTATCGGCTTCATTGGTAGGCATGCCAATCTGGGTTTTTCCCGACTTGCTGGAATGATAGTGTCTGCCACTTTTAAACCACTTGGACAAAGCTTACAAATAAGCTATGATAAAAAGTTCTTTTGATCAGATATAGTGGTTACTAATGTTTGTGTGTGTGGTACTGCAGCAGTAATTCGACTGGCCATGTGCAACGTACTTTAATCCTCCTCCGCCTTTGTGTTCGGGGACATGCGGGAATGATGGCACGGGAGGAAAAGCTGGTAAAGCTGTATGTGATGTATCGTTCTCTTGATAAGGTATCTCTCTCACAAGGTATGGCTTTAATGTCCAAAAGAGGTAAAAATCACATCTACAATGGAGCACAACAAGACGTTGAGAAATTGGTATACATCATGGTTGGAATGAGTAGTGCGCGGACAACCATGCCGTATACCTAAAAAGGGGGTTTTGCTCAGGGCAACAAGGTGTCATTGTGAAAAGGTTCTCGGGAAAGTTCCATCAAATAACAATACCGCTATGAACATGGAAAGTAATCAAGATTGCTTATATTGGAAAAACATTCCTTGAAGGCTCTTTGTGCATGGCAACCATTATCGTGATAGCCTATTATGCGAGATTCACTTGGACAGGTATCACAATGGAATTCTTTTACTCGTGGAATTGTGTACAATGATTTATCGGATGGAAAAGGAAGAAGCAGTCAGCACTGGTGGCGCGCTAAGGCGTAGTAGTAGCTTTATCTCCTATGATGTTAGGTATCATCCTCTTTGTAGCTAGTTGTTATACTTGTAAAAGAGATGAAAAAGATGCATGTCTAGATCAAATTGTATTGCGTACACATGTTGCAAAATGAAAAAAAAAGAGATGGATTGATACATTAGAACTTTCCAGCTACACTTGTAATCGCGTGACCATTCAAATCCAAGTGCACAGGACCACGTGTTCCACCAAGATTTTATCCCCAATTAGAGATCAAGATATGATTATAGTAGTAATACTAGTAGCAGGCAACGTTTTATGATACAGCTATTTACATCATGTACAATTATGTAGCGAGCGTGATGGAGTGATACAATGAAAAGGGGAAAGGGATGCTTATGGTTTTTGTAACTTCTTTTGAAGATGTGAAGGCAAGACAAAGCAAGAATGACCTTCAAGAACAGTCTTTGGTTTTCTGCCTCTCTTTTTTCGTGGAGCTTGTATTTGGTTCTGGTTCCTCTTACCAGAAGAGGAGGATGATGATGTCTTTTGTGAAAAAGTGGCAGGGACATTCCATGTTGTTGGTGTCAAAAACGTGAAACTGCTACTTGTGCTTTCTTCTTGCATAAACACTGGGTATTGCATTGATGTGTTTTTGGGTCTACCACGACGTGGTTTGGGTTGTTGTTGTTCAAAAGATGATGTCATAGTATCCTTGATACTCCAAGGAGCTGCTTCAGGTTCACCAGCAGAAGATACTCGACGTAAAGGTGGATCATGACCTTGAAGAGGTGGCAGCTCATCTTCATCCATTGACATGGCTGGTGGAAGGTTAGGTGACATGGAAGCACATGATTCTATTGGAGACGGCATAAAGCTCGGTGATGGAAACGATGATGGTGAAAAAGCACTTGTGACAAGTGGTGGTGTAGGTGGTGTAGGTGATGGCGGTACGAAGTTTAATGCTGGTGGTGCAGTAGGCCGAGTATCGTTAAGCAAATTGGAAATGGATGGCAACATGATGGTGGAACAACAGGTGAAGAAACTAACAACAAGATGGTGCTCCCTTTATAAAAGAAAGGTCGACGGCTGATCGGATTAGATCAAAGTCATAAATAATACTCAATACCAATCATATTGGTGATAATGAAAAAGAAACAGCTCTTTTCTCGTGCTTCCTGAATCCCAGGTTTGGTGAATTTCTTGCCCTGCTTTCTGTGTAACACGTGCTCAGCCAGTGGATGCCAATTCCACTAGACTTTTTAACATCCGTTTATCCTCCCCCCAATTCCCTTTTGCGTTATTTTTGCTATCCCATTCATGCAATGCTGCTTGATCCTATATTACCTTGTGTAATCTTTTATATCAACCATACGCTAGTATATAGTAGTGATAGGATGAAATGCATATCTATGTTGAAATCGGAAAGTGATTCATCAGATCAAAAGCGTAACAATGCACAAAGATTGCGTGTGAATTGAGCCATATTGAGCCCATCGCGTAATCGGGGGTCGTTTCCGGAGAATGTGTGGATGGATCTTTTTGCTCTCCACTCGTTTCAGAAGGCACAACACAACATTTCGGTGCGGAGAAACATGTCCGCCGAATACCAGTCAATATCATTGGGAAAATTGGTATTATGTTAATGCCAATCTTGATTGGATCCCACTCTATTGCATGAAACAAGATTACTTTTCCATCTTTCTTATCAATCCATGATGCATTGTCCGCAAGGCAAGATTTCTGGTGACAAAGAGTGAAACAGCACGGCAGCGTGGGGCACTTTTTCTATGAGATAGGATGTGTTGCACATTAGATTCAAAAGCTGATGCCATCAAAAGCTTTTTGATTTCAGAAGCACGATGCATTAATGTCAGTAGCGCTTTTTAGCTTGTGTCCCATAACGTGCGCTCAGATGAGACTAAATTACAACACTATCCCTTAACAAATTACCCAATACGTGCAATAAAAGCCTAGCCATTTCCCTCTTTGTCTCTTTAAACACTTGATTTTTTATCTTTTCTTTCCAATTGTCAAGCGGAAGAGCATACTTGGTCTATGTTTCGATGAAAGCATGAGCACAAGCACTTTATCGGCTATTGGAATTATAAAGTGCGCTATCGATGTTAGCACAAATCTAAAATGAAGACTGATCAGCATTCCGAATGCTTGATCACCAAGTTTGAAGGGAGTGACACAAACATGATGATGATAGTTACAGGTCATCCATTGAACAATCATCCAATTATCTTGCTTGTCACCCTTGCTGGAATCATCAGGAGAAAGGGATATGCACGAATCGTGTATACAGAGAAGAAAAGAGGCGTCTCATGCTTCTAAACATCTTGGTGACACAAGTCCCCTATCTTGTATGATGGATGATAGCTGTATCTATCATATTATGATAACAAAAGCATAGGACATATCTCTGTCTAATGCCATGTTATAGTGATGCCATGGTTAAAGACTTTAAGACATATTGTGAATGGGTATCAGAAGGACAAGATCCAAGATGGCTGCAAGTAGCTGTTGTGTTGCCTGAATCAAAAAAAGAAGGGGTGATAGCATGTGACAAACTATTAGGCCCATGCTGTAACATGGGTCGTAGCTTGTTTTTAAAGGTATCGATGTCTATAGACACTCATTTTATACTACATATGCTTCTCCCTGTTATTCATTTTGATGGCTGTCAATGTCATGTCAGTGTACAGGAAAAAGCTGGGGACAATGCAGGTTGACAAGTGTGAGAATATGTAGTGATCAAGCATCCAATGAGCGACATTCGCTCCTATCCTTCACCCCCATCTCGTTATCCAAATATGGGCAAAAATCCTGCCTACAGCGATTCACTATGCAAGTGTCAAAGACAATGAATATTGCCATGTCGTTCTCGTTATAAGGAACACTTCTAAGAAGCAATGGCATTATCTCTTCATCAAATCTTCATCTCCAAATGTCCTCTACTCAAAAACACATTATCGTGATTGGTGCTGGTGCAGGCGGAACAGCAACAGCAGCTCGTTTAGCACGTGAAGGATACCGTGTTACTGTGGTGGAAAAGAATGACTTTAATGGTGGTCGTTGTTCACTTATTCATCACAATGGCCATCGCTTTGATCAAGGTCCATCCTTGTATTTGATGCCTGAACTCTTCAAGGAATGTTTTCGTGATCTCGATGAGCGTATTGAAGATCATCTGGAACTACTCAGATGCCACAACAACTACAAGGTCCACTTTGATGATGGTGATACGATCCAACTTTCTTCTGATTTGACGCGTATGCGACCTGAAATGGATCGTTTTGAAGGACAAGATGGATTTGGTCGCTTTTTGCAATTTCTCAAAGAATCCCAAGTACATTATGATCGTGGTACCTTTGTAGCTATCAAGCGCAACTTTGCATCCATTTGGGACATGATCAAGATCCAATATCTTCCTGATATCTTCAGACTTCATTTGTTTGATATGATTTATGCACGTGCTTCCAAGTATTTCAAAACAAAAAAGATGCGCATGGCATTTACTTTCCAAACGATGTATATGGGGTAAGTGTACAATGATTCACAATGACAATGATCTTGTAATTGACAATGGCATATAGCATGTCTCCTTATGATGCACCTGCAGTGTACAGTCTTTTGCAGTTTACTGAGTTTGCAGAAGGCATTTGGTATCCAAGAGGTGGATTCAACATGGTTGTGCAAAAGTTGGAAGCAATTGCCAAGGATAAAGGTGCTGAATTCATGTACAATGCTCCTGTGGCCAAAATCAACACGACTGGACGTCATGTTACTGGTGTTACCTTGGAGAATGGTCAAGTCATTGATGCAGATGCTGTAGTGTGTAATGCCGATCTCGTGTATGCCTATAATCGCTTATTACCTCCATGCTCTTGGGCACAAAACACATTGGCCAACAAAAAATTGACATCATCCTCCATCTCATTTTACTGGTCAATGAAGCGCACGATCCCTGAGCTGGATGTACACAATATCTTTTTGGCTGAAGCATACCGTGAAAGCTTTGACGAGATCTTCAAGGACTATACACTGCCATCAGAACCATCCTTTTATGTCAATGTGCCTTCACGTATTGATCCATCAGCTGCACCTGCTGACAAGGACTCGGTCATTGTTTTGGTACCTATTGGTTACATGCGTGACACAGAACCTGATCAAGATTATGCACGTTTGGTGAAAAGAGCTCGCAGTATGGTGCTTGAAGTATTGCAACGCCGTATTTCAGTGGATATTGAACCATTGATTGAACATGAAATTGTGAATGATCCCAGTGTATGGCAAGAAAAGTTTAATTTATGGCGTGGATCCATTCTTGGACTCTCTCATGACGTATCTCAAGTGCTATGGTTCCGCCCATCCACCAAGGATTCTACTGGCAGATTTGACAATTTGTTCTTTGTTGGTGCTTCGACTCATCCTGGTACCGGTGTACCTATTGTATTGGCTGGTAGCAAGCTCACTGCTACTCAAGTGTGTCAACATTTTGGCAGAAAAGGTCTTAAACCAAGCAAGCTGGTGGAGCACAAACGCGTTTATGAACCAGAGAATGAAAACACATTCATGAGCAACTTGATGACATTGCTCATTTCCTTATTTGTTTTGGTGTTTGCTTTCTTTGTCAGCTTTCCTACATCCAGTGTCTATCCAACACCTGCTGCTTTTATCAATGCATGTCTTCCTTCCACTTTTCGCGTTGTTATGGCTGCTGATATCGAGTAAATTGCAAGTTAGCTGGTATTATGGCAATCTGCCAAGAATAAAATCATCTCATGTAATTGTTAAGTACTATGTCAAGTGAGGAATCAATGACAGGTCATCATGCTGTGTAACGCATAGCACTATTGACAAATGGCTAATTGACATGGTCATGTTTGGGGAGGGAGTCAATCAATACATCAGTTTATTGTATTATTGTAATCTACATGCTTGGGCAAGTAACAAGTATTGCTATAGGAACTTGATGTTTCAGATTGTGCTACTGCATGGGATATGAGCAACAGGAACGTTGCATCTTCAAGGCACCAACAATTTGTACGACACGATTCTTTCTTGTTCTCGGCTCACTTTCTTTGTTCACAGCCAATGCAACTACGCCATGAGCTTCAACCAAGACTCACCCATCAGCGACACTTCGAGTCATCGCAGTCTTTTTGGTGACGCCAGCAAGGGCAAACTACCATTGGCACGTTCAGCAGCCGTGAAAACCAATCTGTATAAGCATCTCGACAAGCTTGAAGCATCAGTGAACGCCGATTTTGAAAAGTATGCAGCAGAGACTTTAGCAACATCGTTTCCTGAGACGTTACCAAGAGATGTTGCTCAAGACAAGGAATACGAGGAAGAAGAGGAAGATGAAGCCATATTGCATGATTTGGAGCATGTACCATTCGTTGGTGATATTCGACCACCTTTTGGAAGTGACAGTCTTCATGGATTATCTGATGTATCAGCACATTCGGACCGAGAGATCTTAGGGCACCTGTTAGACAAGGATCAGAGTGATGAATATGCATGGGTCCCTGATCAGGATCTTGTTGATGAAAAATACAGCGTGTCACCACTCATAAACCATCCGTCAGGCAACCATCATCAACACAACAGACCTATTTCTCCTGGTGAATACTTTGCTGCTCGTTCCTTACCTCTGGATTCACTTGATATCATGTTCAACAAGAGTTCAACAACAAATAACACCCTAGAAGATCCACTTTCATTCTATTTTGTAAGTGATTTTGTATCTATGCAAGCAAAGATATTAACAAGTCATCTTGTAGAAAGCATTACCATCATCCTTATCTCATCGACATTGTCATCGCAAACCATCCTATATGATTGAACCAAAACGTATTGTATTGAAAGCAACATCCGAATCAGGCCATGCACAGCTCAAGATTACCAATACCAGTGACAAACAAGAACACACATTTTCAGTTTTCTCATCAAGAGCCAAGTTACGATTTCATCCTCGAGAAGGTCTCGTTTCACCCAAATCCCATGTGGATGTGATGATACGACTAAGGAAAAGTGCGATTCATGGTATCAGCAAAAGAGGATCCAGTGAACATGCAGCAGATACAATCTTATTGCTGATGGATGATGGTCGACATACACAGCGTATTCCAGTGGATATTCGCTCTTTTGAAGAAGAGAAAGAAAAACCAAGATCCATCACTCACAAGAAACAAGAATCTGAAGACGAGGATGATAAAGAGCAACCCAAATGTCCATTTTGTGCCCTTGAAGATGGTTGTTTTCTACCTAAATAGTCAATATTTGATACCCAATACACTGTTTTCTCTATTACAATTTACATGATTTCATTCTGGGCAAATGTTTCTTTTGGGAGTAGTGTTAAAGAGGATCGGGTCTTTTGCAAGAAGAGAACAAACAAATAGTGTATGCAAGTGTGTATGTGCGCGTGAGCAATAGTTTGCTTTGCGTAACGTCGGGAAAGGGTGTGCATGCAGCGGTGGCAAAAAAGCACGGCCTGCTGATAGTACAAGTGCAGCATATTTTTCAAGATCATATACATTCTTTTTAAGGACATGGTTTCAAGAAGATTTGTCATCCTCTTCTTGTGTAGTCATCACAACATGGGGTCTAATCAAAAAAAGGCACCAGGAGAGAGTATAAAAGAGGAGAGTACATGAAAACGTCATCGTAAGACTGTGACCTATTGGTCAGGTGTAGCCAACCCCTCTCTTTTTTTGGATCCCCAGAGTCATGGAAGCAAGCACATTACTTTTTTCCAACAAGTTTCTTTTTTGTATGGCTAAATTCCCCGCTCAGTTGATTTGCATCTCTTCTCTTTCCGCTCTTGCTCCTTTTCCTTCACAACAACAACAACAACAACAACCTGGTTACTTCTATGACAGAGGCACCCCAACACGCTCCTTCAGCGTTTGATCACGACCTTGCCTTCACACCACCCAATACGGCTGGCAATACTACCAATTTACTCGATATCCCTAGCTCAAACGGCTCACTGAGCACTCCTCCTTCTTCTTCGTCAGCAGCTTCTCTTAACGGCTCCACTACCATAGCTCAACATATTAATTATCACATTGCTCAGTTGGATGCACATGACCAACAACAACCCCAAATGAGCTATTCTCCCAGCAACAGTAACCAAAACGGTGACCTTATCGATCATTCCAACCAACATGTTGCCGAACGCGTTGTTGATACTTCACCCAACAAACGCTATGGTCGTTTGAACACTTTACTCGGTAAAGGAGCATTCAAAGTAGTGCATAAAGCGATTGATCATGAAGAAGGTTATGAAGTTGCTTGGAACGTGCTTCAGGTATATATATTCTCTTACCCAACTTGTTTTTAGAGGACCGCCACTTAAATGTACATTAGATTGGACAACATGAAAGCACCAAAGACATTCTACACGAGATTGAAATCTTGAAATCAGTGCGCCATCCCAATATCATTGCTTTTCATGATGCCTGGATTAACAAGAATGAATTTGTGTTTGTGACCGAACTGATGACTTCGGGCACGTTGCGTGAATACATTCGTAAACTCAGCTTGCCAAATCCAAAAATTGTCAAACGATGGAGTCGTCAGATCCTCAAGGGACTTGCTTATCTACATTCACATAATCCACCCATCATTCACAGAGATATCAAGTGTGATAACATCTTTATCAATGGTGCACATAATGAAATCAAGATTGGTGATATGGGAACAGCAGAGAATATGCTTGTTGGCAACAAAAAGTACACGCTTATCGGCACACCTGAATTCATGGCACCAGAAATGTATGAGGAACGTGGTTATTCAGTCAAGGTGGATATTTATGCTTTTGGCATGTGCTTACTGGAAATGGTCACTGGTGAATATCCTTATGCCGAATGTACCAATGCTGCTCAAGTGTACAAAAAAGTATCACAGGTAAATGGTGTTTAGACTTGGTTAATCCATCTTGCTCATAAGATGCATCTAGCATATCAAACCAGAGTCTCTTAATAAGGTGCCAAATCAACAAGTCCTGGATGTGATCAATAGCTGCTTATCAGAAAATGAGAATGAAAGGTAATGTAGTGTGTTCTTGGATGGAAGAAATGGTGTTATTGACACATGATCATGGTAGATTATCTGCACAAGAATTATTGGAATGCTCATTTTTGGCCGTTGAACCTGATGTCCAGCTTTTAGCTACTGATCCATCCCATAAGCTGCTCACTCTTCAAGTTGTGTTCAAAGGCTCTGATAAAGTATCAGTCAAGTTTGAATTCAATGTGGTAATGTATTCTACATCCTATGCCATGATTTCGATAGGATACTCATGCCTTGAATAGGAGAAAGACACAGCAGAGGAAGTGGTTGCGGAAATGGTAAAAAGTGGATTGTTGCAAGTGATACATGACCTAGACTGACATAATGTGTGATGTATAGATTGAAGAACAAGTATTGCCTGAGCGATATCAGCATTGGATCACTGGCGAGCTGAATAGGATATTACGTGACATTGGCAAAGAAGAAGCTGAAGCTGATAATAGCCTAGGTGATGTCAGTGGTACACGTGCTGTATGGCGTCGGGACAATGACACCCAAAATGAATTGGATCGTGCAAGACAAGAATTGAACATGATGGCAGAAAGGGCTCGTGAAGCTGAAAGAAGGAGAGAAATGCTTGAGAAACAAATGAGCCAAGCTGAAGAAAGGTTAAATGAAGCTGAACAAGAGCTTGAACGTCTCATGGCCAAGTCAAGGTAGATGATGCTTTTCATAATCATGCAGTGTTTTCCTCACACATTGATAGATCGAATGAGGATGTCTACAACACTGGAGATGATGAAAGGTTATCGCCAACGAATGCTGAGCAACCAGAAGCACCTTTAGTAAGCGCTCGATGTATGTATAAGGAAATAGTTGTCATAGGAACAAGGATTTTGATGGGTGTGTATTCTCTAGGCTTTACGGATGAAGATAGCATTGATGATTTTGTGCGAGAAACGGCCATAGCCACGAATCGTGGAGCTGACAAGGCTGATGCATGGGCTGCCAAGTTGAAGGATCAAGATATTATGACTGTAGGAGACCTACGTGGACTTTTAGATGAAGATTGGTTAGCTCTTGGTCTGACAGTCTTTGCATCAAGAGCATTGAAGAATATGCTTCGCAACAATGAAAAGAAATCCAAAAGTCCCGATGTAATACCCAAGGCGGAGGAACATTAAGTCATTCCGGCTTGTATCTTTGTATCTCTTAGACCACCCAAAAAAACACTGAATCATTGGATATACCCCCATTTCTCCATTACTTGCATGGATCATATCATGCAACAATAACAGCAAACATCCCTTTTATTATTGATATATCTTGTTGTAATGATAAGCATGTTGTACACTGCTCACATGATGTGCCTGGAATATGGTAGTGCATGATGCGTCATCCTTTTGTTCTCCTTTCCTGTTTCTTGTTTCCCCCCACCTTTTGTAGAAAAAGAACGACTCTTTCTCTTTTACCAACACATGCCTTCTTTTTTTACCCCGTCATCCAAAGCTTCAGCACCTTCTTATGAAGCCTTAAGTAGTGACGAGAATACCAGTTACCCTTCTTCGGGACCAACAGCTGAGATACCACCACCTCCACCTTACACAAGCTACGCAGCACCACCACCACCACCACAACAACAACAACCAACGCAGCCATTCCAATACCAGTATGCACCTCCATCACCACCATTGCAGCCAACGACTTTACCACGCATGACAGCTTATGGTGCTGTAACAGGACCAACGCTCGAAAGTCTGATATCACTTCGAGACGAGCCTGGTTTTGTGCAGTGTCCTCATTGTGGACACCATGTCGAGACAGTAACCGAACATCAAAACGGCAGTGCTTCTGTATTCAGTGCTGTTCTTCTCTTTCTCTGTGGATGTCATTCAGGTGGTTGTCTTATTCCTTTCTGTCTTCCAATGTGCCAAGATGTGTCGCATACTTGTCCTGCTTGTCAAATGCCTATTGCTACTTTTTCACGGCTTTCCCAACATGCAGTTTTAGAGTGAGGATGAGTAATATATCTATTTATTGTATGTCTTTTTCAATATACAACGAGTGGGGGATGTATCATTGTTATCAGTGTGTTGCTGGATGTCAGCATCGAATGTTCGATTTGTGCATGATTCATTCCGGTCGCCAAGAGGAAATCGATTGCCAAGACACATGCAAGTGTCAACATGTTTTAAGCAATGAATGTCACATCATCCAGGAACGACTTTACATGAATATGTTTCAGATGTCAGGTTTCATGTATCAATGAAACTGAATCACAAGCTACTTCAGGGTCAGGAACCATCACGTTCATTTCATCATCCAGTCTTTTAGAAAGAACATGTTGACTTGATGATCAAATCGATCCTAGAGATGCAAGTTATATGATTAGAGAGCTAACTTGGTACCAACAATGGATGTTAGAGATGATATTGCTGAATCGTAACTCATGAAAATCACATATCAACCCGATAGTACCAATACCAATAGCTTGCTACAAGGTTGATATGTCATTTCATCTAGAAGAGTGCTAAATTGATACATCTTTATAAACTATCATTTTGCTACAGAGCTGAAAACAGATTGCCTGATCCTTATGCTACCATAGATGGGTGTTTTTCCGCAGCAGCTGGTCATCTGATCTATACATATTGAATTGGTGCATAGCATACACCCTTGCTGATTGTTGGACCATGTCATGCAGTCATAGGCTCATAACAATATGTCATCGAGTAGATGGTGACAGCACCATATTTGCTTGGGTAAACACGTTTATTGTTTGTTTCAACACAGTCCATTATGCAATGCAAATGGGCTAAACTTATCTCTTAAAGAAATGAAAGGATCGTTGGGTGATTGGACACATAGACGTATCACCTGATGCAGCATTTGCACTGACCAACAGTCTCGGTGGCCAATGTTACATTAAGTCTCTAAAAATACAGTATGATGGCGGTATGCAAAATGATGCATGCAACAAATATGGATTCTCTGTGGCTGATACGCAATATGTGTGTCATACATGAGTGATCATAAAAGAAGCCACTGGAAAGCAAATGCCAAGGGATGAATAGGGGGTGATACAAGTGTACTTTATCAGTAAACAATAAGATCGGCTGACAGGAAACGAATTGGACACAAAAGATGGCTTACCTGATTCAGTGAAATTGCTTGTGCTGTCATTTCGGAGACATAGCCATGGGTAATCGGATCATGAGCCATTTTTCCGAGAACTTCTTTACTCAAACAAGAGAGGGGGGGTTGGTTTTCACTTGAAAGCAGGAGAGTATTGTCATTGAATAGAAAAAAGGAGTTGGTAGAGAGCATCATCAAAATGAAGGAGGATCCAGTATGCGTGATTTCTTCAACTTGCAGCTTGCCTGTTTTCATTTCAAGCATTACTCTAAGTCGCATGGAAACACGAGCATTTACACAAATAGTATTGAACTTCAGCTATAGCAACACACGTTCTTCTTCCCACCTATACTACACACTCTTTAATGTCTAATCCCATTGGCGACTCTGCCGACTACTTTATTCAAAGAAACCAACTACTGCAGCAGCAACAACAACAACAACAGCAACAAAGTGGTAGTTCACCAGACGTCCTTCAACGACAACAAGGTGTCGACACTACTGCATTGTCCGATGATACTCGAAGGAAAGCATCCGCCAACACACGTCCCACACGTCGCATTCAGTCTACTGTGAATCCACCTTTTGACGCTCGACACCAATGGCAACGAGTTATGGACAAGTTGGCTGCTTCTGGTGGTGGTAGTGGGGAGCATTCGACTAGTACAACGCCTACACATTCAGATATCCAACGACATTCACATCCTAATCGACGATACCTTCCACATCATTATTCTTTTTCTCATCATCCACAACGCCACAGTTCTTATCGATATCACGATGATTCCGAGTCAGATGAGAATCATTCATATGAAATGCAACCAACTCGAGATGCATATACCGAACCTGATCAAGAAGATGATGCATTACCTTCTCCTACTGATATAGAAAGAGAACGTCAAGCATCTTTGCCACCCGAAGGAGAACCTAGTTACTTTACTCATCCATTTCAACAACGACCTATTGATACTGAAGAAGAACATGTACAACAAGAAGAAGAACAACAACACCCTGCTGGTCCATCTCATGAACCAACAAGACCAGAACAAGCTCATGTACCAGGTCATCATGCGCGTATGCAATGGTCAAAGACACTGGATAAGATTCGTCTCATTTCCAACATTCAACATTTACCATCCAAACCATCACCACCAGCACCCCATGAACCATCCAATTCACTTGCACCTTACTTTCAACCAGCATTTGAAGCACCTTTTATTTCATTATCTCGAGATGAACATGGTAGAAAACTAGTAAGTAGTGAGGACGCGATTGACAACATAATATCTCATACATGTTCAATAGCCACCTATTCTACTTCAATGTTTGAATGTAAGTGTATACAAAAACTAGCCTGGTACCATGACTAACAATAGGATAATTAGGTGAATATCACAGATTCTGAGCTTGTCAACTATTATGGTATCAAACAACACTTGTTTCGCGTTGAATTGCAGTATGGTGATATCAAATGGGTGATCAAAAAGACCATTGGTGATTTCGTGGCACTCCACGTCAGTCTCAAAGTCAAAGCACCATTGACAGATCATGTTCCTGCACCACCCAGTTTCCCCAATCAGATTCAAAGTTTTATTCAGTCAGCACGTACGACTATGGGCATGGATGATGAAGAACGTGATACAGAGAAAGAGCGCAAGCAAGCATTAGCTCGTCGTAAGGCACTTACAAGATATCTACGTGAATTGCTGAAACGTAGTCATATCATGGTCAGTTACGACATTTGCGAATTCTTGGAAATCTCTGCAATCAGTATCGTACAAGATATGGGGTGGAAAGGCAAAGAAGGCTATCTCGAGAATCGTGTCAATTTTGTGGATACTCGTGTATGTCACATGTTCAGACGCTATGCATGGAAGAAGGAATGGGTCATTTTGCGTGATTCGTAAGTATAATTGACTTTTATATGTACATGTACTCATACTCTTGACAGGTACATTGCATTCTGTGAAGATGTGGCATCAACATCCCCAACAGATGTGTTCATGTTTGACAAGAGCTTGTATGTGTTTGCTCGAGAACCAGGACTCTTTAGTGGATACCATGATCATATCACCATGGAGAACAATTTCAGGCGATTCACTATTCGAGGAAGCAAACGTCAAGTGGGTGAATGGATGGAAGGTATCAAAAAGGTGCAGCAAGAGTCTCCATGGGTGAAGAATCATCGTTTTGGATCCTTTGCTCCTATTCGTCATCATGCAAAAGTCAAATGGTTCATTGACGGTGAAGGTATGCTTTATTGAAGCTCTTTTGTGATTCCAATCCACTCATTTCTCTATTAGATCATTTCAATGCTGTGGCAGAAGCTATTCTTTCAGCGAGATCTGAAATTTACATTGCAGATTGGTGGCTATCTCCAGAATTGGTATGTGTTTGCAAGCTCGCTTATTCATGTTCATTGATGTTTCTTCTATGTTTAGTATCTTCGACGACCTCCTGCAGAAAATGAAGATTTCCGAATTGATCGACTACTCCAACGCAAAGCTGAGGAAGGTGTTATGATTTACATTATCGTGTACAAGGAAGTCGAGGCTGCTTTGACGATTGATTCAGCTCATACCAAGAAATGGCTCCAAAAAATGCATCCCAATATCTTGGGTAAGTAAGCAACAAGCAATTTACTTGGTCATTTATGCTAACATCCCATTTTAGTGCAACGCCATCCAGACCATCGTAATGTAAACAATGTCGTACTATTTTGGTCACACCACGAGGTAACACAAGACAAGCATTTTGCATGAATCTTGTTTATTGATCGATTTCTTTAGAAAATGGTCATTGTTGATAATAGATTAGCCTTTATTGGTGGTCTCGATTTGTGTTACGGGTAAGTTGAATGAGCAGTATGTGTTACTATCGTGCTTACATGTCATCTAGTCGATGGGATACACATCAGCATCGATTGGCAGACGTCCCAGTCCCTGGAAATGAGCATATTATGGTACCAGGTCAAGATTACTCCAATCCACGTGTCAAGGATTTTGCAAATGGTAATACTGCATCATGATAAAAGTGATTTCAAGATCTCACCATCCACTTGCTAGTTGAACAATGGGACACTACACTGGTGGATCGTAATGTTATACCCCGCATGCCATGGCATGATTGTACTATAGGTGTGGTAAGTGTATTGTCAACTTTTATATCAAATGGATTGAGTGACTCATGGGTCATTGTATAGGTTGGTCCTATTGCCAGAGATATCGCACGTCACTTCATTCAACGATGGAACTATTTGAAGGCAAGCAAAGGCATGCATCGTCCCAATTTACCATTCTTGATGCCCAAGGGTGAATATGTCGCTGCACGTGATGAATCCAAGTTCAAGGGTACCTGTCGAGTACAGCTTTTACGCAGTTCAGCAGAATGGAGCTCAGGCATTGAGCGAGAGCACTCTATTTACAATGCTTATATGGAATGTATCACCAAGGCAAAGCATTATATATACATTGAAAATCAATTCTTCAGTAAGTCAGAGCATCACCAGTCTTTACTTTTTTAACTCATCTGCATGCTCTTATAGTTAGCACAACCACCGATGACAAGTTATTACGCAACAAGATTGGACAAGCCATGTTGGAACGTATCAAGCGCGCACACAAGAATGGTGAAAAGTTCAAGATCTTTATTTTGATTCCTTTGATTCCTGCTTTTGAAGGTGATTTGGCTACAAGTGAAGCATCTTCCGCAAGGTAAAAAGTGTGAAGCATTCTCCAAAAGTGCTTATTCTCATCAATGTCTATAGATCAGTGATGCATTTTGAATACATTTCTATATCCCGTGGTGGCAATTCCATCATTGAAAAGTTACAAGAAGCAGGCATCAATCCATCCGATTATATTGGCTGGTACAGTCTTCGCACTTGGGACAAGATCAATCCCAACCGACCTCGTAACACCAACAATGCAAGCAAGGTCGACAGTGGCGCTGAGATTCATGATGATAATGGCAGCAAGTCTACATCACCTCCCAATTCAGCAAGATCTTTTGGACACAGCAATTCGCCCGTCCATGATGGATCTTCCTTTACTATTGCTGAGGATGAGAAGGATCAATTTGTCAGCGAGCTGATTTATATTCATGACAAGCTTATGATTGTGGATGATCGATTGGTCATTATTGGTTCAGGTATGTGTGTGTGTATATATGTGAAAGAGTCAATCTGACATTGCTTCCTTTATTCATAGCCAATGTGAATGATCGGTAAGATTCAAAAAGAAGATATCCAGGATCAAGTGAACTTATATTTCAATAGGTCCATGCTTGGTAATCGTGATTCAGAAGTTGCCATGTTGATTGATGATACAGACATGGTTCCCACTTTTATGGATGGAAAAGAGGCAAGTTTGTTTTGAAAGGTCATGTTGCAGTCATTAACTGTGATGGATCTAGGTCAAGGCATCCAAATTTGCTCATTCATTACGAATGCAACTATGGAAAGAACATTTGGGTCTATTAGACTTCAATGACTGGTCCAGTCTTATCAACAGTGCTAGCAAGCCTGAAGGAGAACGACCTGACAGTGGCAGTCTCGATACCAGTTTCCCTCGTCGTCCTGCAGACATGTCATCAGCACGTTCGAGTGAAGAGATTATTCGTGACATTGAAGCTCATCCACCAGATCAAGTATTGGATGGTGCAAGACGATCCAAACAACCTGATTTCAAAAAGGAAGAACAAGCGCTGCAGGCAGCAAGAGCACTGGATCCTTTGGCTGATCATTGCTATCACAATATTTGGCGCAAGACAGCTGAAACCAATACCAAGATATACCGCCAACTGTTTAAATGTGTACCTGATGATACGATCCACACTTTTGAACAACATCGTCAATTTGTATCCAATGGATCACCCCACGCCCATATTGCTGATCCCAAGTTATCAACACAAGAAATTGCACAAGCACTCTCCAAAATCCATGGTCACCTTGTCTCATTCCCTACTGATTATCTAAAGAATGAGAATATGCTAGGTTCTGCAGTGCGTGAAGCTGTAGTCCCCATGGTTCTTTTTACATAAAATACATAGTAGTATTCTTTTAATCTAAAGGAATTGTTCAATGCTACGTCTAATCACATCTCTAATTGTATCCTTATGAGAACGTAATCCTAATCCAACAGCTGTGCCGATAGCAATAGCAGATGTAGTGCCCATAGCCACATTGAGCCAGAAAGTTTGCTTGTGCCATCGTGCAATTGTCTCCGAATAGGGCAATGTAGTGAAACTGACCATGGTGTACAAAGGTACAATTAAGCGTGGGAAAACAAGATGGATCAAGCCTTCAATCTTTTTACGAGCCAAGAATCGTAGCGAAGTCACTGCTGAACGCATTTCATAATGATTGTACATGGCCAAGTCGCAAATAGCATGAGCATCCTTGACACGTTGCCTTGAATAAGCATCCAGTGCTTGACCCAGTGCACTAAGGTTGTCAGGCTTGACTTGAAATTGATCCAGTACTTGGTGCAATACTTCAACGTCTTGGAATCCACAGTTCATGCCTTGTCCATAGAATGGTACCATTGCGTGAGCAGCATCACCAATCACCACTGCCTTGTCTGCCAAGTTGTGTGGAGAAGCCTATCATCATCATCAAGGTGAGTGTTTTTGTTGCAAGTGTTTCCATCTTGTCATACCTTGATAGTAATCAATGATCCACGAGGATTGGTGAAATAGTCGTCAATGATCCTTTCCTCGCCGATCAGAGGAATAGCATCATGAAAGTGTTTCTTGAAGAATACCATCAGCTTCTCCTTGGTATCAATCTCTTCAAACATGTCAAAAGGCATAAATAATGTGCAAGTAAAGGTGCGATCCTGATGACATGCATGTTAGTCATCTTGTTCAACAGATGCTTGTATAACTTACAGGGTTGGGCAATGCAATAAGCATAAAGGTATGACGTGGCCAAATGTGCAAGTGATTGGGATCAAGAGCGAATTCAGGTTGACCATGCTTTCCAATAAGAGGTGGCATGGAGAGTTCGCAATAGCCAGTGTCAATGTATTCTTGCTGATAATCCATTCGTACTCTACGCATGATCTGTGCTCGTGTACGTGAATAGGCTCCATCAGCGCCAATGATCAAATCAGCATGGTGTACACTATATCAATGTCTTAATAGAGATCTTTTAAAGTTCATGTGTTGTTTTTACCTGCCATTCTCAAACATCAGTTGATTCTTTTCGAAATCGATCGACTTTAACCGGTGTTCAAAGTGAAGTGAGACATTGTCCATCTTTTCAGCAGCATCCACAAGCAATTCATTCAATCGTGCTCGATCCACAGCGTTGATATGCTACCAAAGTCATTCAATAGGCATGGTAGGATTGTCATGTGTTGGATATCTACCTGACCATGCACGGAGTAAGCCTGGGAAAGTTGCTTGTCGCCTATATGCACCATCCTTGCTCGCATGGGTACAGATGCTTCAAGAATGATATCTTCTAGACCCAATCCTGTAGCTCTTAATGCGCTTAATCCTCGTTCAGAGAGAGCCAAATTGATCGATTTGCCACGTTGGTTCCTCTTGTTCTCTTCAAGACGCATATCTAGAAACGTTCTTGTGTCAACATGGGTGCCATGGGAGGTATTGTGAGCCACCATTTACCTGGTCGAAGCTCGTAAAGGTCGACATGCCAACCACGTTGAGCAAAGTAAACAGCATTCAATGCACCAACGAGTCCTGCTCCAACAATTGCAACTGTAGCTGGCATTGCGGGGAAGAAAGAAAGACAACAGAAAGGCGGTTCAAAGAAGGTCCACGCTCTAAAAGCCGGATCTCCGGCTACTGAATTTATCACCTGATATGGTAATTACATGTCCGTGCGTATGCTATGCAGACATTGATCCACGTCTTTTACTTTGTAGATTGACTTGAGTATCATTGATGGACCATTTCATCAGCTGTACACAATGTCACTGTCGCAACAACAAAGGCGCTGTGATGAATGTAGTCATCTAGGATGAAAGGATAGCAAACACTACTATTTTACACTGCTTGGAATAAACCTTGGTTATCATCCCATCTATTGCCTATGATAGCAGTGTTACATGTAGGGGCTGCTTCTAAAAGAAATAAAGTCTACACATTATGTTACTCAAGCACTAGTTTCTTTTCACGTAAAGCTGGTATATTTATAATCATGAAAGTGGTTCTTAGCTATCGACATTGAAAAATATGTGTAAAGGGGAGAATGTAATCGAGACACTTGATGAATATGTACAAGAGGGGATTCGAGGACAGTAACAATTCAATCACTCTAAAAGCGCATAGGCACACTTGTATCAGGGATGTGCTTCTAGTCCAAGATCGTTGGCGTATTGACTGGTCGTTATCCACCCATTTCAACAGCAAGCTTCAGCAAATCATTTGGTGTGGTGATTTAACTTCCACAACAAGCACACGTATGTCTTCATATCCTTCATCTTGATGGTGATCGTTGCGTCAGCTCTTACTTTGTATTGATTGCTGAGCGCAGTGAATTGTCTAAGCATTCTTGTTGGCAGTATGATTTATCGTATATGCCACCAAAGGATGCAAAGGACTGGTCATGAGTTGTTCTTTGATGCTTTGGGCTGTCAACATGAAGATGTCACGTGCAAAATGATCCCATGGTGTATTGAGACAACATTGTAACTTGGGATGAATACTGAACTTCGAGTAGACTGTTGGGTGAGCTGCAATACAGCCTTCATTTGCTTTGATTGATTGTACTTTGTTCTTAAAAGCTTTTCAACACGAGCATGGTCACATCTTGCAGTGCTATCACACAGGTTAGTAGGTAAGCTTTCAATACGTAGTAACTTGGATACCACGTTTGTATACCTCCTCAAAAATGTCACAGTATCGTTTAGTATCAGAACATAATGGTGCATATCCATCATCGTGCTCCAACTCCTCCTTCATGGATCTCAAGGCGTCACCATCAAGCTGTGTTATGGGAATCAAATCCACCTTGGCAGATGCATCACGAGAGGAAGCTACATCAAAGGAGATGAGTATGTTGCCCATCAATCGCTCAAAAAAGCTGATTAGATTTACCTTATTATAAGAGCCAAATAGCATGATAATCAAGTAGGATAGGAATCAAAAAAGAATTGGATGAAGGAAAGAGACGTGTGGAAGGTGATGATGCGTGGCATCATCCTTATACTTGTGGATGGTGGGCGTGGGGAAATTCTTCGCGCATAAAAGGAAAAAGAGTGACATAATATTTGCTGGGGATGATGCATGAGCTGGTAAAGTGGTAAGGTTTCAAAACAAGATCATGTCTGGTTCTTCATGTCAACAGGCATGTTGATCGTGCAATCATATAGGCAACTAGCATGGCCAAAGAAGTGGTCAGACGACAGTGTCATGCAACTGGTATCACGATCATCTATCACTTGTTGTGCCAATATGCTTATCCCCATTGTAAAAGAGAGCTGTCATTGTCAAACTATACAATGGAGTGATATACATGTCTATTTGTACATTGCAGTGCTGTGACACCTTCCGGCTCCCCATGGGTTGGATTACGGCTTCATGCCTTTTCAGTATCCGACGCCTTGGATACACGTACTCTCTTTATCGCTTCTTGCTTACTATTCTTCAATCGTCAAGAAGGAATCTATTTGTAGTATGTAGCTCTTCTGTTGGATCGTTATTGTTATCACTCCCATTGCTATAGTTCCTGTTCTGCAATCTATAAGAAGGAATCCACCATTGTTATAGTGTGCAACTCCTTTGTTGGTATCATGTAAGCACCTGTTTCTGGGTTGTTTCGCTTCTATGGTGTTATCCAGCAATCCCTTCAGAAGAAGCTTTGTTATCGTTTGCATGAAGTCATATGCTGAAGAAGTGTATCGATGTATCACATACGAAGGCTGTACAATATCATGGTCATTGATCTTGATCCACACATTGCATCAGCTTCCTTTACGCACAGCACCTGACATTATCCACTACCGAATACAGCCTTACAAGCTACCAGACAAGAGTATCAACTTTGGATTGGATGAAAGGGACTCGATCGAGCATGGATTAGGCAGCTTCCGCTATTTCATCAGCTGTACACAATGTCACTATTGCAACGAAAAGTAGTCGTGATAAATGTAGTCATCTAGGATGGAAGGATAGCAAACACTAGTATTACATAGCTTGGAATAAACCTTGACCATCATCCTATCATTCTCTTATATCTATTGCCTATGATAGCAGTGTTACATGTAGGACTGATGCTAAAAGAAGCAAAGTCTACACGCTATGTTATCCAAGCATTAATCTCTTATACATCGCTTTGACTACGCTGATACTGATATTTTACACCAATCAACCCTTAGTGATGATGATGTTTAGTTGACATGTACATACGTTGATTAACTGCAACAATAAATATAATTGAGAACATTACTATAAAACAACTACTCTTGATGTCAAATGGCTGTACGTGTATGTAGTGAATTAAAGATTCGAATATGATTGATTAAAAGATTTGGTGGAATAGAGCAATGTGCTTCACTATTACTGCCTAACGTGCAGTACCAGCACCAGCACAAGCATCTGGTGGAGCTGAAGCTATCAGAAGATGTTGGACTTCTGTCACGGATTCAATATTATCACATAGCCTGTCATGTATGACCTTCAACCAGAATCAACACCATTGAGAATAAATATACTGTATTTGACTGCCGTTTTCAGGTATACTACAACGTGTCTGACATATATTTATATGATCTTTGTGTGGGAAGATGGGATTACAGATGACAATGTGATGAATAGAGTTGATGATGGGGCTCGTAATGCTGTATATCGAGTGTATGTGTGTGGAAAGATTACTAATAGTGTCTGCTTGTGGAGTAAGCTTGGTCGTAGTAATACCTTGACTCGTCATCTTGTACATGGTAATGGCTATTATGCATATTGGCACTTGAAATACGAGATCATTGTTATCCTAATCGTCAATCGTTATTGCTCTTTCTAATAAAAAACAAGTTGGTAAACAAGAAAGCGGAAGGATGGTGGCAGATATAACAATTTACCTAAAATAATGTACCTGATGGTGCGTTCAAAAGTCGTATTGTTGCTCAATACTTTCAAGGGTCCATAATATAATGCGCAAGGATATACAATGCAGAAAAGGCAGCCTTTTCCACAAAGCTTCAATATCGATCAACAAGATGCCATGAGCAGCTCAAAGCACACTTGCAAATCACCACGAGAACTCAAGCCAAAGGATATTGAAATCCATACACATACAGGATCAGATCATGATGCGCAAGGATATACAATGCAGAAAAGGCAGCCTTTTCCACAAAGCTTCAATATCGATCAACAAGATGCCATGAGCAGCTCAAAGCACACTTGCAAATCACCACGAGAACTCAAGCCAAAGGATATTGAAATCCATACACATACAGGATCAGATCATGATGCGCAAGGATATACAATGCAGAAAAGGCAGCCTTTTCCACAAAGCTTCAATATCGATCAACAAGATGCCATGAGCAGCTCAAAGCACACTTGCAAATCACCACGAGAACTCAAGTCAAAGGATATTGAAATCCATACACATACAAGATCAGATCATGATGCGCAAGGATATACAATGTAGAAAAGGCAGCCTTTTCCACAAAGCTTCAATACCGATCAACATGGTATCATGGATATGGCAAAATGGTTCATAAAAGTGCTTGCAAAACCACCAAGAGATTGGGAGTGGGAAACGCACTACACAATAAAAATGCATATCAAATACTCTATGGTCAATACTAGACACTGGATTTACTCCATTGGCGTCTTTGGAAACGCTGAAAAGCACAATGGACTCGTTGTCGATGGCACTGAAGCTGGTGTAATAGGAAGAAACGAGAGTTGGTAGAAGTCATCACCTCCTCTGGGAATTGCGTAAACACCAAAATCTCCGTGTCGCTCATTGAAAATATGCATAGCAAGCGCAGCAGACATCTCCAAGACAACGTTCTTTGCCTGGCAACCAATACGTTTCCTTGACAATGGGCAAAAACAAGCCTGGTAAAGCTGGTGCTGCTGGTAAGTAAAGATTCTTCTTTGAACAGTAAACATAAGAAGCTAATATTCGCACAGAACTTTGCCTTTTCGTTGCTAGCCGACAAGTACCCAAGTTCAACGCGTTTGTGAAAGACCATCGCGACAAGTTTAAAGAGTGGCACAAATCCCGAAAAAGTCCTGAAGAATTGGAGGAGCTGTGGCATAAACGTTTCGTTAAGGAAGCTGAACGCTTACGCAAGCAATACAAGGTATAACACTGTACATTGATTTGGATCCAACAATCAAATAGCTAACCAGCCCCTTTTAGGTCGCTCAAGCGCATACGAGAAATGACCTTTGGCAAGCAATCAGCGCGGATATTGAAGTTGAAGTCAACAAGGTAACTCATAGGAGGCTCTATTGAATACTGCATACTGAAAGCCTTGAAATCAGCGACTAGCCCTACAAACACATGAATCTGAAGCGTGGAAGACCCAACAATTGATTGTTAGAAAGATGAACAATGAATTGCGAGGAGAAATCCAATCAAGCTCCCAAGACTCGAAAGATTCTACAACAACTGATGAGACTTCATCCGAAAGTTCTGTTGAACCTGAAGATCATGGGATATATCAGGTATTTAATACTGCGGCACTATGTATCCATGTTAATGTATTAATCATACCTTATATAGTGGAAAATTGGTCGCATCAACCTGTCTAATTACTTCAACCAATTCCGCAACGATGCCATGTTGAAGATGAATCTGGGTGATGAGCAATTGACTCGATCTGAGCTCTTGGCAATCAATCACATATATTACTTTGATGCTGATGGGCTAACTGACATTGCTAATCATCTAACACAACTTGACGATGACGCCTTGACATCGATGAAGGAGGAGTTGGAGCACAATGATGGATATGCTGCATTATGTTCTGATACTAAACGATGCTGTGACATTTTTGAGGAGGTATACAAACGTGGCATCCAAGTTACTACGTATTGAAAGCTTAGCTACTAACCTGTATGATAGGCAATGCAAGATGGTGACCATGCTCGTGTTGAAAAGCTTTTAAGCACAAAGTACCATCAATCAAAGCAAGTGAAGGCTGTATTGCAGATCATTGAAAATCTGTAAGGAACTAAGGTTCATATCACATTTCTAGCTTGATTAACTTGAATCTTTATCTGCAGTTATCACACTTTCAGAAATACTGACGTCCTTGCAATTGACGAAGATCGATTTGGAGATGTGGTATTCAAACCAATCTTTGCTGAAATTGTCAATAACATTGCATATGCACAACTTGATGGGTAATGTTTCTCGACTTTACATTGTTATGAGAATATACTATATATCATACTGACAATAAGAATGCTTAGACAATTCACTGCGCTCAGTAGTCATTACAAGGTAAGAGCTGACGCAACAATCACCATCAAGATGAAGGATGAAGATATCCGTGTCCTTGTTGTGGAAGTCAAATCACCACACAAAACAAGTGAACGTGATTTTCTGAAGCTTGCTGTTGAGATGAAGATCATGCTGGATGCAATGATTAGTCGGAATGTCCAAGATCCTGTTGTTTTTGGTGTTTTGGTTGAAGGTTAGTCTTGGAACATATTGAAAACCAGGAAAAGACAAAAAGTCATTGGATTATTGAAACGATTGTAGGCTTTACTATGCGCACGTTCAAGATGGATTTGGAATATGAGAAGCTATACCGATTTATAAACATGAGAACAAGCTATCTGCCACGCAGCAAAGGTGACATGGGTGTACTCAAGGCAACATTGCGCTCATGCAACCAGTTGAAGGTTGGTTCACTGACTAGTCTTAGGTATAACAATCATAAGCTGACTGTAATGATCTATGAAATGATAGTACCTTGTTGATCAATCAGTTGAAAACCTTAAGAAAGAGTGGGTGGATAATGAACAATCACGACTCCGACGATCATGGACAAGAGGCACGCCCCTACTACCAACAAGTGCGCTTTTGCGCTTTAAGAGTGATTGACTTGCTTGTTTTTGCCATAGTGATCCCTCATGTACATATTCATCTCCCCTTATACATATCAACTCCCCCCTGTAAAAAGTCACTCTCTTGAATCATTATTATCTCAGTTTCATCTTTTACATGGTTGTAACTCATCTCGCAATAATACTCGGTCTTAAGCATAAGCACATGGCGTCCACTTGGCTTTTATTATCAAGGTATTCTTCCTCATCTCTTCACAACTATGCTCGATGATGATTGAAGCTAATAGTACTACTTTGCTGCAGCGATACTTGTGATTGGCTTACACCAGCATTGATACTTCTATTCTTCACTGTTGCTTGGTTGGAGAGCTGCAACATAAGCGCCACCGGTGGCAGCGTTGTCCAAGGATAAACCTATCTGTCTTTGTTATATGTTCCTTTGTAAATCCACAATGGGATTGCTTTCAATAATAAAGACACTTGTCTTACAATATCTTTATACATGGTTTCACATTGCTAATGGCTATCTTCTTCTGTAACAAACACTGCTAATATCGATCCAAGTTGCAAATCTACCAGTTTGGGAAAGGATGCAAGGTACAACAAAGTCTTCTATAAGTCAGAACCAAGGATCGTAAAACGCTTGAGCCCAGGATGGTATTGAAGAGTGATACATTCATAATCTGCCATGGCATTTGATAGCTTTAGTCAAAGGCTTGTGCTTTGATTGGCGATATGGGACATGATGTTAGATGAGTTCAGATAACATGGGTGCTCCCATGTTGATCATCTGTATACATACTTTTGATTGTGTCATTATATTGAGAAGGTGTTGGTTCTTATTTGCTTCAGGCCAAAGTTGTATATGTCTGATATTGGGTGCCTGGTGCATCATCCACAATAAAGTCTCATGACTACACTTGGTCAGAAAAGAGCTAATCGTGGTACTTGTCCTATCGTAATACATAGTCGTCTTATCCAAACTTGAACGACAGTTGTTGAATCAAGGGACAATAATCATAGAGCTTACATCCAAGGTAACAAGAAGGGAAGGAAATAGACCTTGGATTGAATCATAGTGATTGATTCAACAAAAAGACGAATGCTTTATTGGTGGACATTGACTAGTACTATGCTACGTAAATGCTCTTGTTTCAAGGTATGCTCTTGCTGTGCATATGTGATTGGCAATTGAAGCCAAGTGCATAATCTATCGGCCACTCGTGACGGTCCGTTTTTACTGTCAGCACTCGCTTCGCATTCATCACTCGAACTCCCTTTTTCATACCACCGACACATGAGCTACGAGGTAGATTCAACATGGGCACGCAACACTTGCATTGGATACTTACACCCATTGTACCTTTAAAAGAAAAGCAAAGACGGTGAACTATTTGATAGCGACGTTGAAGCAGAGTTGTCCGATCTTGACGGCGATGGAGGTGAGATTGGACGTCCAACAACAGCAGCTCTAGATTGACTTTAGAGTACTCTTACAGGTTCCGATGCAGAGAATTACGACAACCAGCCTTCGAGAGAACCTATAGCAGCACCTTTGAATGATACGACAGAAGAGCAACAAGAAAGTCCTGTCGCACCGAGACCCAAGTTACCATCCTTTAAGAAACAGAATCGATCCGATCAAGATGATGCAGATATTGAACGTATTCGTGAAGAGATTCGTGCCAAGAAGCAACGTCGTGAAGAAGGAGGAGAGGATGAAGATGAAGAAGGAGGACAAGAAGAAGATGAAGAGCCCAAGAATCCACCCCATGTACAAGCAGCATTGGATGAATTTGATCGACAAATAGCCATGTTGACTGCCAGTGGACGACGAAAGAAGAAAAAGGTGGATGAAGTGGACTTGGAAAGAAGCATGGATGAAGAAGTCAGTCAGTTACGCGATCGCATGAAAATGGCAGTGGATGAAGATATCATGGCCAATAATGATCGAAAGCCAGCTTTGGCAAAGATCAAGATGCTCAATGAAGTAGTCAGTTTGATGACCCAGTAAGTCATACAGAACGCCTTATTACAATGATGATGATTTATCAAGATATCATTAGCAAACGTGCTCAAGACGCAATATTGGATAATCAGCTTTTGGACATGGTGCGATTGTGGCTCGAACCATTACCAGATCGATCACTTCCCAGTCTTGACATACAAAACGAATTGTTGGATGCCCTGGATAAGGTATGTAAAGGAAAACTGGATGATGATAGGATCTAATGAGTGATGGTAGTTACCTATTGTTGGTGATCATCTTCGGGAAAGTGGTGTTGGCAAGATTGTCTACTTTTATCAAAAGTCACCTCGTGTGGATGCAAGAGTAAAGAGACGTGCTGAGCAATTGGTTGCTAAATGGAGTCGACTGGTCATCAAACGCACTGCCAATTACAGAGAACGTCTTCATGAACGACAAAAGTATTCAAGAGAGGAAATGTAAGATTGTGTCATAAGTTACAAGGAACATGGATGATTGATCCTTTTGGTAATAGGTTATCACGTCGCAAGAAATTCAAGCCTGAGACTACAGAAGAAAGGTATGGGTCTTGAATAAGCATATGAAAGAAGAGAAAGCTCATCAGTAGCCAATGAATAGCAATTCTGGTTCTGGTGCTCCAAGAATGCATGTCAATATCCCACGAGCAGTAGCTCCTGATTACGATGTGATTCCAGAAAGTACTGTCACTGCTGCACCACGATCAAAACACAGCAAGGATGTAAGTAGTATGCGATGTTTCTTTATGTGGATGTGATTTATTGATGTTACGCTTTCTATCAGGCAAGCTCGAGGAAGCGATTAGCGAATACTATGCGATCATTGAAAGGGACTGGACAGAGACGATAGGAGAGATTTTTATGTTTATATCATCAATGAAGATCTATTTGCATGTTGTGTTTGTTCAATCGTGAAAGCGGATGGATGGTGAAGGAGTAGTGGTAGTGGTAGTGGTAGTGTAGTACATTGTTTCAAAGTCTAATAGGTACAAGGGCAATAAATTCGGAAACGTGCTGTTGCTTTTGCTCCATTATCACTTCATTTGTTGCATGACACCAAAAATAAAGCTTCGCCTTGAAAACTATGCATATACAGCATTCAATCAATGACAAGGAAAACATCAAAGTCTTGTTGTTGCAGTGGATTGCTTTACCTTGAGAAGATATTGAAGAAACACACTTTGATAGGAAGAATAGCACCAAATGTTCCACCCCAAAACATCGCTCACAGATTGGCACATGGCATACAAATCAAATAGGTACAAGTTGAAACAAGACAAGAGACGTGCTACGTGTTTTCATCAGTGTCGTTTTTTCCTTGTGCAAATAAAAGTTAATCATCTTTGTCACAGTGAAGCTACTTTACTTGCCTTTGCAATATCAATATCTCCTTTGAATACAAATGATACCTTTTCCTGTCGATACCGAACTGCAACGGCCACCAACCATTACGAATGCCGCCCACCAAAGTGACCAAACATTCGCTTAGTTGACAATTCTTCCATTAAGCTTCAGGGCCCATGGACTGGCATATGATTGCTTTGCAATGAGAAAAGATATCCCAATGCGTGCTGGTGAGGACAGCAATCGCCATATCGCCATGAAACATCCACCTAACGTGTATCGACATTCCAACAACGAATTGCAACGGCCACCAACCATTACGAATGCCGCCCAACATAGTGACCAAACACTCGCTTAGTTGACAATTCTTCCATTAAGCTTCAGGGCCCATGAACTGGCATATGATTGCTTTGCAATGAGAAAAGATATCCCAATGCGTGCTGGTGAGGACAGCAATCGCCATATCGCCATGAAACATCCACAAAATGTTTGTTGGAGCTGGAAAGGTATCATACGCGTGTACTTGTTCATGTCTGCTTCATCTCGGATTTGGTGATTGATCCGCACATATAAACTACTACACTTATTAGATCATTGATTAAATGCAGTGTATAGTAATCTTCACCTTCTAAACCTGGTATATATGGTTTTCAGACCATGCAAAGACGACTACTATCAAGGCTGTCGCATTTGGTTGATATAATCCTGGTGTATATGAAGAGCATGCTGCCTTTGGCTGTCTTTTTCCTTCTTGCACTCCCAACAGAACATATAGCAGTCTTGACATTTGGTATCTGGATATGCTGGTATCGGTGTGGTTTGGAAATGTATAGGCGTAAACTTGGCAATGGAGCTGAAAAGAAGTAGATAGTTAGTTTTCCCTTTTTATATTATAACAGAACCACATGAGTAAAATACCTTTCATAAATGAAGATAGCCTGGTTTGCCAAGTGCATGAAGCATAGCAATGTGTATATTGTTGCTGGGGAACAGCGTGTTGCTGTGAGAAGAGGAAGCAAGAAATGGCTACGCAGCCTGACTTTGAAACAAATCTCCTTCCATGCTGCATGAACTTCATGTGATATTATCAAACGGGGCTGTTTATTGTCATATCCCAAGAAATGCAGTAATGAGAATTCAATTCATCACTTGACACATGTTACTGGCTATCAAAGTCGCACTAACTAGGGGTGATATAATGACTTCCAAAGACAACAAAGCTAAGGGTGGTAGTGTGCTTTGTTTCTAGCTTTGTTCCAAGTTCCATATTCAATGTTGTAGTCATCTCATCCACTAGCATGTAAGTGTCTTCCATTCTATGGTTGATGTCTCCTTGTGTGATATCGGGATAAAACTTCCACCAAGATATGACCATGATCATCAATTCCCCCAATGTCATCAGCAAAAACGTGTACAGTCTCACCAGATGTGCACTGATTGTATTGGTGGGCTGGAGCAAGTTCTTCATGCCTATCCATAAAGTAAACATACTAAGATTAGTTTTGATTGATGCATGAGCATGTGTATGTTGTGTTACTGTACCAAGAAAACACGACACGAGACGTGGATCCCAAATATTTGAAGAATGGCACAACACGCTCCATCCAAAAGCTGTGCTCGTGATCCATTCAGTATGCTGGTTGGAAGCACGAAATGTGCTATGAGCTTCATTGGACGCTTCTCTTTCTTGTTGGTCTATCAGAAGTCCACACCTTATTCGCGGGAGCCATTTACAGGAGGATTGTCTTGTTCCAATACAGCTGGGTATTGAGAAAAGCTTGCAAGTCGGAATTGATTTTCACGCTGCTGATTGAGAAGTTGACGGTGATAAGTGGAAAGCCTGAAGACAGGTATACAAGACATAGCCAGAGAACAAGATGTTTCAAGTCGAGCGATTAGTTCCAGTAAGAGCTTTGGTTTTTCAGGAGTATATAAGCTAACGTGAGTGGCTCAGGACTCTCAACTTCCTAAATCATTGATTGATGTGGTTAACAATCAACAGCAACTTTATACTCCCTTTTTTTGGACTTACATTGTGCCACCAGTCATCTTCTTCAACGCGTACTTTCTCCACCACAGGATCAGCTTGGACACCATGATGTTTTTGGGTACCTTCATAGATGAGAAGATTAACCTAAAGCCAAAAAATGCAAGATCCAACTTACCTGGTCTTTATAGTACTCATTCGAGTCTGAAGAAAAGCTGAAAACTCCTTTGTTGTCCATTGCTTGTAGAAGTATATGCTCTTTGAAGCACTTGGCTATTGAAAATATATCAATATACATAAAGAGAAAGATGCAAAGGAAATATACCACAAAGGATCCATCAGGGAATAAGATCAAATGCCACAAAAGTAAGCACAGCAATGAAGCACTATAATGAATCATGCATGAGATACATCTTTAATCCACAGAGAGCAATCAACGACTTTTCTTAACACTTACCAGTAGCGAGCTCTTGGGGATAGGCAATAGAAGAAAGAAGAGATGATAGATGATGTTGGTGACAACAGTCCCTTTTTATATGCGCGTAGGCGTGGGAATGGCTGTCCATACAAGAAAAGGAGTTTGTGATTGTTTGCATTGATAAAATGGGTCAAGCATCTTAGAATACTAGGTCGAAAGTGTTGCAACATCAAACACGTTTGATAGATCACATCGTGTGACTTAATGGCTCCACAAATATAAGCAATTCATCACATCAATGAATAAACAGAGAGCTGTCTTATTAAATCCAAATAGAGTGTCAAGAATATTGTTTTAATACTGTACAAAAGGTGTCTAATGATGAAAAAGGGTGGGATGTATATTAATGGGCACCGCTACGCATGAGCAAAGTGACAGGAGTATCAAGCTTGGGAAGTTGTTTGGCTGCAGAGGAAGGTTGATCAGGGAAGAAACCAGCCTTGATAAGATATGCATAATAAAGACCGAGAAGATCATTACCCATAGGAGGACATGTGATACCTTCATTAGCCAAAACGGCCTGCGTATGGCTATCATCAAGTTGTGCGCTCTTTGTAGATGTTGGAAGATCATCAAGGACAAAGTGTAACAATGGGAACAGCGAGTGATCTTGAGATTGAAGGGTGAAATCCATAAGCTTGTTACGCCAATCAATGTATTCAGTTTGCTTGACGACATAGCCATAAGTGGATAAAGTACCAAACAAGTCGTTGAAAGTGAAAGTGGCAGGATGATGAGTCACTTGCATTACACCAAGCTTGGTAGATTGATCATCATAGTAAGCAGCAGCACCAACAACAGCAGCAACATAATCAACAGAGCAGCAATTGACCACATTGGCAATGGATGGGATATAACCAAGTTCAACACATCCCTTGAGCAAACGCCAGATAAAGTCATCTGAATTGGTAACACCAGACTTGCTATGACCAAGAATATAACCAGGACGAATAATGGTTGCTGGCATACCACGATTACGAGCTTCCATGATCAACTTTTCAGCTGCCCATTTGCTTTGACCATAACCACTCTCCAATCCAGTGCGTGAACCTTCCAAGTCATCAGTTTCAGATACTGCTTCAGACAAGTTGACATAATGTGCTGTATCAAGGACAGAGGTGGAAGATACAAAGTGGAAGGATTTAGGCTTGGTTTGTGTAGCAAGACGCATTGCCCAAAGAGTACCAAGAACATTGGCAGCACGCAATTGCTGGTAAGGATAAACCCAGTGTACAAGTGCACCGTTGTGAATCACAGTATCAGTTTCTTGTGCAAGTCTGTCCCAATCTTGAGTAGATAATCCCAATCTTTCTTGACCAAGATCACCACATACAGCTTCAATACGACCTTCCCAATCATCCTTCCAAACTTGATGGTTGACTGCAGCCTTCTTGACACGTTCCAAAGCAGATGCAGAATCCTTGGCACGTACAATACATACAGCACTTGTATCAGGATAAGAAAGAACCTTGGCAAGAATGAAGGCACCAAGGAAACCAGTGACACCTGTTACCAAAATCTTGCGAGAACCAGAGCGATCAGCAGGTAATGGTGC
The DNA here is from genome assembly GCA_008728235.1 of Lichtheimia ramosa. NCBI lineage: Eukaryota > Fungi > Mucoromycota > Mucoromycetes > Mucorales > Lichtheimiaceae > Lichtheimia > Lichtheimia ramosa. The sequence continues at coordinate 2,501,810 of CP031828.1, read as the reverse complement.
ATAAGATGGTTCCAAAAATTCAGCAGCAAGCTTGGCTACATCACCAGCATAATCCACAGCTTCCTTCTTTTGTTGAGCAACTGATTCATTCACAGCACCATTGGTATCCTTGGCTTCAGTAGCGAGAAGCAAGTCACTGTTTTGCAAACGAGATACTTCACGAGCAAGACCGCGGATAGTAGGTTCAGAGAACACAAGACCAAGAGGTGCATCCACTTGGAACTTTTGACGAATTTCAAAAATGAGACGAGTAGCAATAAGAGAATGTCCACCAATATCAAAGAAGCTTTCATCCAGACCAATGACAGGTTCAGGGGATGGTAAAAGCTCTTGCCAAATCTCATGGATTGCACGTTCATTGGGTGACATGTCAGGTAATTTGGTATCCTTTGGAGCAGCTGCAGGTGTTGCTTGGAACTGAGCAGTATCAGGGAAAGGCAATGCATTCTTATCAGTCTTGCCATTAGGTGTCAATGGCATACGAACAAGAGGAACAAAGACTGAAGGAATAGCATAACTTGGCAACTTCTTCTTGAGATTGTCACGAATGTCCTTGATAAGACGTCTGTATCTGCGACGAGAACGTACATCATTGCTGTTGCCATTTTCTTCATCACCATTATCATCTGTGGCACTGGCAAATTCGGCATCAGCTGATTGAACAGGAACAAAATAGGCGACAAGTGTTTGTTCTTCATTCTTGTCACGACGCACCAATGTCACGTTTTCACGAACCATGGGATGTGCTGACAAGTGAGTATCAATTTCACCAAGTTCAATACGGAAACCACGAATCTTGATTTGATCATCAGCACGACCAGTACATTCAACATTGCCATCAGGGCGATAACGACCCAAATCACCAGAACGATACATGCGATCACGTTTGCCCTTCCAGAACTCCTTCCAATCATTACCAGGTACCAAAGACTCATCCTTGCCATCATCTTGATTAGGTGAATCCACAAACCAGTTTGGAATAAACTTTTCAGCTGTAGCATCTGGTAAACGAAGATATCCTTCAGAAAGACCTGGTGCACGAACATAGATTTCACCAATTTCACCAACACCACACATCTTGGTACGATCATGACGATTGACAACAAGCAACTGCACATTCACCATACCCTTGCCAGCAGGAATGACATCCTTTTGAGAGCTCAAGAAGGCAGGATGAGATGCACGTGATGGTACCACATAATAGGATACTGAACGCTGAGTTTCAGTGGTGCCATACATGTTGATCACAGCGACATTGGGTGCATATTTTTGGATACGTGCAGCATCACGCTTGCTGAGAATATCACCAACAAAGAAGGCATTGCGCAAAGTAGGAATCTCGTTTTGAGCATGGGATGAAAGTAATTGACCCATAGCTGGAGTCAAATGAGTGATGGTCACTTGAGCACGATTCATCCATTCAGCCAAACGACCAGGAATACCAATATCTTCTGAAGTAGGTACATGCAATTCGGCACCAAAGAACAAAGGTGTAAAGATATCACGTTGAATAGGATCATGAGCAATACCCGAAAGCATGGTGAACTTGTCTTCACTGGAGATGCCAAAAGTTTCAGCCATCCATGGATAAAAGTGTGTCAATGAGAAATGACGACCACGTACACCTATCTTAAAGATTAATCATCTAGCTCATCAATGTATGTCGTTAAAAAAAACTTACCCTTGGGAATACCAGTGCTACCACTAGTGAAACTAAGAGTACCAATGCTATCAGGACCAATGACAACACCTGTATTTTGAGCAGCCTTGCTACGAACAGAATCCAACACATCTGTAGAGCCTTCAATGCCACCAGCCAATACACCATCCTTGCGCAACTTGAGCTTGGGGATCTCACAAATGATATCTTGCTCCTTTTGAATGTATTCGCGTACAGATGGTGCAAGTACACCAGCTTCTTGCAACACAATCAAACCACGTGGTTGGGCCACTGACAAGTAGATTTCTTGACGTGCTGGTGGATAAGCAGGATCTACACATACCATGTAAATCTCTTTTTCTTCTTTTCATCCCATATGGCTTACCAATGACACTGAATGTAGCACCAGCCTTCAAAACACCCATAATAGCAACCACCAAGTCAACACCACGATAGGCATAAATCATGACAACATCCTCTCGCTTGATACCATTGGCCAACAAGTAATGAGCCACCAAATTGGAAGCATGGTGGATATGTTGATAAGTGAAGGTGACAGTGGATCCATCATCATGTGATTCGACCACACAAGTACGTTCAGGATGCTTTTCAGCATTGGCAGCAAAAATATCCGTAATAGCACCACGCCAAAGTGACCAATGAAGATCAGTAGTAGGATCAGGCAAGGGTGAGTCAGCGGATTGATAATCGGATAATGCAATCTGGCCCACAGGTGTGTCGGGCTTTTGAGAAGCAGTTTGCAAAAGAGTGGCCATTTGAGAAAGGAGATAATGAATACGGCTTTGTGAAAACAAGATCTGATTGTACACAATGCGCACTTGAATAGGTCGCAAAAATGAAGTACGCAAGGATGTGGATGACTCTGGACTGGTGATAAAGATGGTCAAGTCAGCATTGGCTGAAGTCGTGTTGAGTTGTGATTGATTTGGCGTGTCATATTCATTGTAGAAGCGTACACGGAATAATGGGCGACGGCTATCTGGATCAGGTTGTCCCTTGTCCATCAACTCCACCAATTGCTCAAATGGTACTTCTTGTTCCAAAGCTTCACTTTCCACCTGTTTAGATGCAGGCATCAGTCATGTCACTCCCAAAATAAAAACTTCCTTTCCTAATTACCTGATGCACCATATTGACCACCTTGCTAAAAGTATCTTGTGGATTGACATTGAGACGAAGAACAAGGGTATTGTTGGAAGGAGACGATGTTCCGACTGCAAACTCCTCATCACCAGTGTATCTTTGCAACAGCACAGCAAAAGCAGCCAAGAGAATAGAAAATGGTGTAGGACGATCATTATTTGACGTAGTTTGACCCACAGAGTGTTGAAGAATGCTCAACAAGGTTTGTTCAGAAAGATCATAACTCTGCACTTCTTCCACAGTACGTGATGGTAGCGGACGTGGATAATCAGTCGGCACTTGGAGATCAGTCAAGTTTTGTAGACGTGCTTGCCATGCTTCAAGCCTTGCAGCGGTGGATGCCATAATGTATAAGTGTGTGTTGGATGTGTGATATGTACAAAGAGTGCAAAAGAAAAGAAAAGAGTGAGACAATAAACACACAAAGATGACACCTGCCTGAAATATCCAAAATGGCCCAAGATCGAGATGAAGATCAACAGTCACTCGGAGTTGGCTCGTAATGATAATCAGCATGATTTGTGCTTCGATAATCTGGTGGATTGCCCCCCGCTACTGATGGTCTATCTATTTAAGGTGCTGTCATGATAGATTGACATGTTCACATAGATACGATACCATTTTGGTCATTGTCACTCCACATCACCATCATCCCATTGTTGCCTTAAGCATAGCTGACAAGTCATTGTTGCTTGTTTGTTGATTATATTAGTATTGATATAGAATAAACGAGTAATGTAGTCATACAACAAGGAAAAATGCATAAGAAATGGTGTCTGAGAAATGATGCAAAGTAGTACTAGTGGTGGTGGTAGTGATGCAGGATGAATAAGAGTTGGGGATGATAGTGTTGTATCTACTAATCCAACCGATGTCCATGTTCAATCTCATCCAAATCTTCATCGACAGCTGCTGCCAACTTTGAATAACGTGCTTTACCAAGTGATCGGTAATAAACTGTAAGCACAATGGCAAAATACACCTATAAAGATGACATGTTTCAGTAAGAAATGGCAGTGACACAAATGCAAAGGGATAGACTTACATGCACCATGCGTAATCCCACCAACATGATAATGCTCACAATGCTTTCCATACGGAAGTCGTCGTCATGTTCTTGTTGCTTGGATGGGTCATCTGCCAATTCTGGCAAGCTGTGATCGGTATACACATACCACTTGACGGCAAAGATAGTAGTCGTCACTGCACTGACAAAGCAATCCAACCAGTAAAACATTGTATACCAACGAACAATTCGAATGTTATCCTATAAATGCTATTAGCATCATTCTCATTGCTATTGTTCTATCGCATACCGTGTGAAGGCCGTAAAGACCATAAGCAAAGATGCCAACACCACATAATGAGTAGATATAAACAGCAAATGCAACTGGATCGCTGGTATCGAGTGAAATAAGGCCGTAGAATCCAGATAGCTTGTTAAGCTAGTGTGTATAAGTTAGCATCGAGGAGTGGACTCCAAGGTGTTGCTGTTGCTTACAATGCCAAAGATGGTGATAATGAGCACGCCTGTTGAATAGACCAATGAGTCAACTGTTCAAGAGCAGTGCAATTGAGAGACGTACCAGTTTCAATAGGAATGAAGCCGAAGCATGTACGAGATTTGCCAGCAAGAGCACCCATGGTGAAGAAGTGTATTGTGTGTTGGTGAAAAAGAGGAAAGGGATTCAATACCCAGCTCGGAAGCGGCGCCGGATAAACATGAAGGATTCATTAAAGTATGCTTCAACCCCGATTACTATTTTCTGGAACCGCTATTGAAGAAGCACATGATGATTATAGATATAGAGAACATTTATTGTACAAGTTTGCTAAATAGACATGACAAATAAATAGAGTACATTTATGCAGGGAGCATAGGTGTAGATGCACGTTTAGCTTCAGAAGCCTTGGTATGTGCATGTGACAATCGATCAAATACATTGTTACGGGTATATCTTGCACTATTGCTGGTAGTAGAACAAGTAGGTGATACTGCAAACTCTTGTTGTAATGGGGATGGTTGATGATTGTTGTCGGTAACCAAGCTGAGTTCACGCAAGGAAAAACGGCGCCGAGATGCCGAATCAGCCAATACTGGATGATGTTGATGATACACTGGTTGTTGCTGTTGCAAAGAAAAAGCACGACGACGACGTCCCAATAACAAAGAAGAGGATGACAATGGAGTGGTAGGTCGACTTGAACTAGTATCAGAAGAACGACGTTGCATAGCATGAGATGTCAACAAGGTGGATGATGTTGTTTGCTCAGCTTGCTGTTTTTGTTCATGTGCCGACATGAGCCCTGCTTGTACTAATTGTTGTAAAAATTGATCAGGTGATGACATTGAACTACGACGTGCAGCTGCAACAGGTGGTCTTTCTACAAGTGATTGGGGTCGAAGGGGTCGTAAAGTGGGACTAGGTTGTGGTGGTGGCTGTTGCTGTTGAAAGGCTGTCTTGATAGGTGAACAAGGTACTTGTTGAGGAACCATTTTGCCACAATTGCTAACACCTTCATTGTAAATCTGATCAAAGATAGTGCCATATTGCTGATAATGCTCTTCCACACGCAAGTCAATAGCAGAATCATCATCGTCACCATAGCCAATCGTGGTTGATTCAGTAGATGAGAATCCAGACATGGATGATCTTCTTGATCCATTTTGTTCTTGCAATAATAAAAGAGATGATCTTCTTGAAGAGCTATTTTGTTGTTGCTCCAAACGTCGAATACGTTTCTCACTTTGAATGGCAGTCTCCACAGCCTTGTCTCTCATCACAACAAGTGTATGTTGCAAGTCGTGTACAGTCTTCTCCAATTGCTGCATTTGCATTTCATGCTGGTGTTGATTCATGCGTAAAGCTGTTGTTTCTGCCACCATGGTTTCAAGCACCTTTTCAGCTTCATCCAAGGACAATGATCGTACCACTTTAAGCGCCATTTCATGTGCAGTCTCTGGTTCAGCATTAGCAGGCAAACTATAACGTTCTTCAAGTGCATCCATATCCAGCCATTCATCTTCTTCTTCATCCTCTGGATTGGTTCCCATGACTTGATCTGCAAATGTAACATGTTTGGCTTGCTTAGGCTTGTGTTGCTTTTGTGCATGAACAAGATCCACCTCGACTACTTCTTCAACTTGTTCATCATCATCATTGAGAATTTCATGAGCAGCATCATTTTGCAATGATTGAATACGTGCACTGATATAATCCATTTCAGCACCAATGGATTCAAGACGTTCATCCATATATTGTTGCATGGCTTGATCAAATTGCATCATCTTGTTGCTGTCATCATCATCACACGATTTGCCATACAAGTGTTCACGTTCACTCTCCAATTCAGCTCGCTTGTTGGCTAACTCGGTTCGTTTTGCCATCAATTGTTGCATTTCCATGAGTGCTTGTTTGCCATGAATGTACTGACACAAGGCACGATCCAACAAGTGCTTCTTTTTGGCAGCTCGTACTTCAACAGGGATATGCATGGCACCACGAGCACGATGACGGCGATTGTTGGTAAAAGAAGAACGACGTCGTAAAAAGCCAAGATGTAACAAATCAGCACAACGAGCCAGCATACGATCATCAAGAACACCACCTTCACGCACAGCTTTCTTGAGAATCTGAACAATCTTTTGTAGCTTGTCATTGGTGACCACTACTTCATCAGATCGTTTGCGCAACATGATTTGGACTTGCTTATTCTCCATCTCGAGACGACGTCTACGTTCTGCATCACGTTGTTGACGACGACGTAATTGTTGAATCTCACGTTCATGAGCAGACATTTGTTCCTTGACACGTAACGTCTCCTCCTTCATGCGTTTGACCATACGTCGCTTCTCAAGCTTAAGACTTTCCACATGAACACGCAAAGCACGCAACATGCTCTCGTTTTGGTTGCGACTGGCTTGAATAGCACTGGAAGTTTGTGTAAACTTTCTTCTCATATCAGCCAATTGCTTTGTCTTGAGCTCATACGCATTGCGCAATTCCATGATTTGTTGCTTTTCTTTGGCTGCTCTTTCCACACTCATGCGTGAATGTCTTGGTTTTTGTTGCTGCATCAATAAAGCATGATCGCGTTCATTCTTGATGGCGCTCATTTCTTGAATCAACTGGTTGAGCTTGTGTTCAAATTGTCGTCGCATATCATCATATTCGGCTTCACATCGTTCCAATTGCTGCACAAGTTCTTCTTTGACACGAATATCACTTTGAACTTGATGAATGATACGTGCTAGTTGTGGATGTTCACTGAGATCGAGATCATCATCTTCTTCATCCTCTTCTGTTGTAGCCATTTCATTGGTTGTTGTCGTTGCAGTAGCATGATCATGTGGTGCTGTTGATAGTTGCTCGGTCACACTTGTGCATTCCCAATCCGCTGGTGGTGTCTAAAAAGGTAGTTGAGTCATTTGTTGTAAACATGCATGAGATACACAAACACTTACCACATTTTGAATGTCTTCTGATACCACTGCAGTTGTATCAAGCATCAGGATATCATCCATGTCATCCGAGGATTTAAACATCTAAGAATATATGCATAAGATTCGGGTGTTGTTGCATGGGTTACACAAAAGATGCAGGGCTCACCTGTACATGTTCTTTAGACTAGAAATGGCAACACAAAGATTAGTTTAATGTTACGTCATGGGAACAAGGATGTGTTATTTTACCTTGACATTTTCAAGCACGCGTAATCCTTTCTCAATTTCTGATCTGGCTTTGGAGATAGAATCACGCACTTCACTGCGAATATCCTTGGTAAAGATGCTATTGACAGGTTCCATGGTTTCTTGTAACCAACGCTGAATATCATCATGATCAGTGGGTGCCACAGGGACTGGAGGATGTGGCACTTTGCTTGATTTGCGAAAGGTGACATGACGATGATGATTCTTTTTATTGCGACGATGACGACGTGCAGTTGTTGTACTGGTACTTTTTTGCTGTCGTGTTGTTGTTGTCAATGGTGAAATAGTAGTACGATGATGTCGTCGTTGTGGAGATGGCGATGTTGTTGTCATGAGTTGTAGAGCATCCATCACGGGGCCTTGAGTGGATTCAACAAAAGTGAGTCGTTCACGTGTATCTTCCAATTCATTGCGTAAATCACGAATGGTCCGCTGATAATGAGCAATCATGGGAGCAGCAGCATGGTCTCCTGATGATGGTTGTTGACCAAGTAACAAGGTATCACGCTCAGTTGTTACTTGACATAATTCATCTGAAGTTGCTTGTACTCGAGCACGAAGTCGATTCACTTCATGTCGTAATGCATCCATCTCGAGTTTGTTGTCAGCAGTGGTTGTTGTTGTTATAGTACTTGTATTGCTGTTGCGTAGCATATTGAGTTCCATCTTGAGTCGTGCCACTTGGGATCGAAGTTGAGCTACTTCTACAGATGAACCAGCAAACTCTTGATTGATTGTCACTCTGTTTTTGATATTGCGTGCTCGATTGGCGTATTTCAGCGTGCTCAATGTCTCAACGAAATTGGTATCTGCTGGAGAAACACAGGCCATCATCAACGTTTGACTATTGCCACCCAAGGAGTCTTGTAATAGTCGTGTCAGCTTGGAATCGCGATAGGGAACATGGGTCGATCGTCTTGCTTCATCCCCCAAGGCACTAATGACATTGCCAAGGGCAAGTAGACCAGAATTGATAGCAATGCCTTCACGTGCACGTTCACCTTGTGCATTGGTGCGTTTCAACTAAAAAGTTCAGCAAATGAGCAACATGTGGTGTGTCCCATGGCGACTTGCTTACTCTTTCAGAACCAGCGAGATCGACGAAATGGAACTTGCTGACAATAGTCTTGGTCTCATTGGATTGTTCTTGGTCGTTGTCGTCTTCTTGGGCTGGAACGTGTTGTTTAAGAATGACAGAAAAGATGGCATGTGATCGGGATGACACAGCGTTCATGTCAGTGGATCCCGTAGTACGACACAATGAACCTTTGGTAAGATATCCCAATAGCTCATCAGGATCATGACATGGTTCTTCACGCACGCCACTCCAGTATATGTTGCCTTGAACATCTTCTCGTATAGAAATATCATGGCTACGTCGTCGATGTTGTTGCATATTGAGTAGATCCACCAGATCTTCATTATATAGTTCTAGAAATGATACATAGACTTGCGCATCATACTTTTCATTACTGTTTGCTTTTTTGTGCTCTATTCGCTTATACAAATCTCGAATAAAACGAGGAACAATGCCTATATGTAACATGTTAAAAGGAGTCTTCAAGTTACATCTTGTGATTTATAATACCTTGTTGGTCTTCAGAACCGGTATTGCCATCAATGGCAGTTCCCATGCTATATGTTTTGCCTGATCCTGTTTGACTATAAGCACATGTCAATAAAACAAGGAAGGATGATGCTTTGTAGTATCATTTACCCATATGCCAAAATGGTTGCATTGAAACTAAGGAACAAGAATGTTTGAGAAACATGGAGAAGTGTTGCAAGTGTATGTATGTATTTACCCGTCAACGTATTTCTCGACAAGTGGTAATACGCTCGAGTCATAAATATGTTGTTGTGAAGATTGTGTGTCATAGACATGGTCGTATGTAAATGAATGATCCTTGCCGATAAGGATCTGGGGTTGACCTGGGATGAAGGAAATGCACTCTGCAGAGTTGCACAATCGCTCTTTTTGTGTCAACGGTCGAACTCGTAAGGCAACCCTGTAGATATGTAAATGTCAGTCTTGATATCGAATCATCTGATGATGATTGTTGTTGTCTATCTACCTTACTGCTGTAGTGGTAGCCATATGTTGTGGAGTAAAGGTGTCGGGTGGTGTGTGTGTAATGAAAAAAGAGAAGAAAAAAGTAAATATTTCAGGTCAAAGTAGGCCGATGTTTAAATACGTGATGCACTAAACACAAATCACATCTATCCGTACGTGGGTAAGGCTATTCTAGTGGTGATAACCCGCCAAATGAGCCTTGTTTCAAAGCCCATTTCACCAACAACATCAGGTGTCTGTGATATCAAAGAAGGTTTTCTTTATCCTGCCCACAGACCTTAAGGTCGTCCTACGTTTCCCCTGTTCTGTGCCACCATTACAGAACTTTCATTTCTCTCTCTCTCGGACCAGTTTCTTCCGTGGGGAAAATGTCAAGTCCATTTTTACAAGGACGCGTTACCACGTACACAACTTGTCATTTTTTTGTCATCCCATCATCCATGTAGTCTTATCAAACACCCTATTCCTTCTCCTTTTGTGTGTGAAGAGCAACAACAAAGGCTGGCCATAGCTTTTGTGTACCGAAACACAGATGACGGGAGAAAATGGTCCATAAAATGCATCGGAGCAATTGTTTGTGTGGTGACGAATGACGAACAAGTGTGTATAAAGAAAGATGCAAAGAGAAAAAGATGTGCACGGCCAGTGTACTCTAAAGAGTCGGGGCTACCAAACATGGATTGGGCTTGTGCCACTTGTGATCACGGCCCAAACTCACACACATAGACATCTCCACTATCGGAAATGCCGGTATGAAAAGTAAATGCTCACCATCCCCGTGCCATGTCTGTTTGACATGCATATCACCTGTCATTTGTTGATGGGTTGTTTGTAATAATCAAGTAAGAAAAGAGACGTTTTGTTTGATCATGAGAACTGGGGGTCATTGAACATGGAGGAACACATGTGGAGAACGTGTGGGTTCTGGATCAGTGCCACATACTTTCCAAGCAATAGGAATCGGGAACCCATCATCCAATTTCTTGACAACAAGTTTTATGCAATCTCACCATTTTTCGGAACCAATGGCTGATCCTTTCCGAAGCCTACTTGTCCGCATAAAGCACATTTTGGTGATATTGCAACAACTCTCTTGCATGGTGCTAGCCATTATCTCCAAGTCAAAGCGGACATTGGTACTTTGCATGATGCATGTTGCTGCAATTTGTGCCGCAGTAGTTCCCGGATTACATTCTTCTTGACATTGGCATATACCAATGATCTTTTGATACAACAAGACATGACATAGATTCCAGGTTACGATAAGATAACAATGGATAGAATCATTGTCTTGAAACTGGAAAGGGAGAGACAGCTGATATGCTAAAGACACAAAAAAGAGTGATTGTGCAAGTAATGTCTTCTATATCGTCACTGTTTCAAGATGTTCCTATATTGCAGGCACACAATGGCACTGGTATGCCTTCTCATGGCATGTTTTCCACATAGACTATCCTAGGCATTATGTCTTATAAGCATCATCCAATATTAGTATGTCTAAGAGCAATCTGCAGAGAACTGGGTGGGTTTATTGACACTCAAATTCGAAAGGGCGATCCTCAAACATGTCACCTGATTATATAAAAGTAGATAAGTTGAAATGTTTTTATTTGTGAACGAGTATTGGTAGACACAATAATTGATTGGTGGATAAGGATTGTCATTTCATGTAGTTGCTGTGGTACCCAGGAGTGTGTAATGACCGAGAAATATCACCACTTGCCTGATTTACACATGGACATCATCGTACCCAGACTGTTTGATCAATAACGAGAATTAGTTCTGGTATAGGCAGTCCACCATGTTGTCAAATCATCCCCAACATTACTCTTCTCTTCCTGAGCACAGAATTCACACGCCCATGCACATATAAACAAGCACCATCATCTCTTTGATTCCAACATCCAAGTATACGTCCATATCGCATTCGTGCAATTCTGTTGATCAATATAGCCATGCAGAGTGTTCGACTGTTATCTTAATCTCTTGTCATGGTCGTCATTGTGATATCTGACTCTTGTAACAGGGTAAATCATCATACTATATTGTTCGATAAACCAATACTAATATACAATGTAACGTCTTTGGATGTAGCTATCTGCCGAAACTTGACGAGTGTACGTGACGCATCAGTCTTGTCCATATCACCAATTGTATCGCGTTGGAAGCTCAATCAACAAATGCATATTGGTAAAGGGACATTGCTATCACTAGTCACTGTAGAATCTTGTCATTGCACTGGCGTTATTCAATACGATGCTGCTATTGCTTTTTCATCTCTGAAAGGACAAAATAAGATTGATCTGCATAATATACAATGCATGCGATGGATCAACAGTACTTTGTGGCGTTGTGGTCAATAAAACCTTGTGTGTCCACATGAGCTGTTGCCATTGTGTTTGTGCTTGCATGTCAGCGAATCTGAACAAAGGAAGAGTCCAATTGAGCACCAAAAGGGATTGTAGTGTTGAACATGTGCAATCGTGTTTGAAAAAAACAGAGAACAAAGGAGAGCAAGACGACATTGTGAAATGAAATCACGTGAGCAATTTTTCCTTCCTCCCCAGCTTCCGAGGCCCCGATAGTCTATTTGGTGCCTGTCTCTTTGTACTGCAATGATTCTCTGCTGCTGGTATAACAAGGAAAGCAGACATATCTCCAAAAGTATATAAGACTGTGCCTTGCTACCAAATACTTCCCATGCTAAATACAGTCATCATTTGGAGTAGCATTTGAATATGTATGTCAAGCTCTCCTTGTAGCTGTCCTGACAGCTGAACTGCCTTTACAACCGCATGTAAACCAAGAAGATGTTGCAGATCTTGCATGAAATTGACTATCTACTAGCGCTTGGTTTTCAAGAAGTTTGTTGACGAGTTGCAAGTAAATGGTAATCATTTTGCTTCTATGATGATATAAATGATGGATAAGACAATATCCTTCTAGTGTGGATCAGCAAAGTGGATATATGAATCAAGAAGACCAGCAGCTGCTCATGCATTGTCAAAGTACATGATAGTTGGCTGATTTTATGATGCCCAGACAACTTGTGTATACCTTCTTTTCCTTATAGATCTGATGGCTCTTCAAGTACTGTATTCATCAAGCATGTTATTGGAAAACAAGTTTAGTGGTGCCTTTCTGCTTCTATGAAGAAATGAATGCTGGTATAATATATAGTGTGAACATTTGGACGTATATGGATTAATAGAGATCAGCATTCTTCTCAACCAAGCTGTGGCGCGTCGATCCCGAGCAATTGGTTGGTTTATTCTCAAGGGGTTGCTGTAGCAGATATAGGGGAAGTGGAAGCCTAGATCCCAGACATGTTTTGCATAGGTGTAGCCAAGACATTTTATTCGAAAGATATATAAAACTATCATTGCTTGGTAATGCAACAACGCTGCCAACCGACTTTATTGTCTTGGGATCCGGATACAAAGTATCAGGTTTACATTTGTATCTAAATGGAAGCAAGGTGCTTTTGATATATAGTAGTACACTCTTAGTACTCGGCCATAGGTGTGTCATGGATATGCTTGTATCATGTATATCAGAATTTGGGTTCCCACTTAACTGGATATCAGATCTTACCTTGCTACTCACGCTGTCATCGTCAGCTCCTTAATGAATGGTCGGAGAAGCAAGTGTATGCAGTTGTTTGTGCAACGTTGTTAGAATTGTTAGACTTGCAGATTTGGGTTGATTCCTCGTCTCCCTTTCCTCTCATTGTTCGCTTAATATCCTCCACAGCCCTTTACTCTTACTTTATATCCATGTCCACCAGCTCACTACCACCTTTGCGTGTTGTTTATTGGACACGATGGTTCAATGGGCTCATGTTTGACGGTAAATGGAGAGACTGACCTTGAAGGCAATACTGATTGACGTTGGGTCTAGGCAAAGATCTCGGCTTGAATGAGCGCGAGTGTCCTATACCAAAAGGCTACAACGTCAGTGGAGAACCATGGTGCACAATCACACCTTCCTTGGATGATGTTCAAGATGCTGCTGGCGTAGTGTTTCATGCTGCTGATTATTATCCATCCACTGTACCTGATCGTAAGTGTGTCCATGAGTCGTCTAGGAAAAAGACTGATAATAGGGATAGGTGTTGAGAATCAGCCATGGATCCTTCAAACACAAGAATCGCCATTGACAGCACCATTTCGAGCTGATGAGCATCGCATGGAACCTTTCACCTATCTGGCATCTTACCACCTTAAAAGCTCGTTCTTGTTTTCATACTACTCTCCAGCTATCATGGATATTGCCAATCGTCCACTTCCTAGCAACTTTATGGATACCAAGACAACAAAGGCACCCATTGTATGGATTGCACGCAATTGTCAGGCTTCAAGTGGACGACAGCATTATGTCGCTGAATTGATGAAGTACATCAAAGTGGATAGTTACAGCACATGTTTGAACAATCAAGAATTCCCTGATGACAAGACACGCATGGATTTAATGAGCGAATACAAGTTTTATTTGGCTATTGAAAATGCCAATTGTGATGATTATGGCAAGTTGCTATTTATCGCCAAGACAACTGTGATACTAAAACAAGATTTATAGTGACGGAGAAACTTTTTGACACATTCCTTGCTTCCACGGTGCCTATTGTTGATGGACCCAAGTCATATGATGGCTTTATACCCAATGAGCAATCTATTATTCGCATGGATGCTTATCCTGATCCAAGGGAACTTGCTGCCTATATTGATTATCTCGATAAGAATGATACAGCTTATTTGGAACACTTGTCATTTCGCACCCAAGTACTCGATGTAGCGCCAAGAGATCGATTGGATCCATCCTTTATTGGCAATTGGAGCGATCCTGCATTGCATAATCTACGTAACAGCTGGTGTTCAGTGTGTCGTGGCATGGTCCCTTGGTGGAATGCAAGAAAGAACAATGGTACGCCTCCTTTATTGGATGATGATCGCCTTGTCGTGGATGATACTTGTTCGCCCAAGGGCAAATGGGATTACGTACTGAATGGTCCACCTTACATACCTGATTGGGAACCATCCAAGGCATATACCATACCATCCGCCAATGACACTAGTAGCAATAGCTTACCAGAAGAAGATCGATTTATCACCATGGATGATATCACTACAGCACGACTTGTATGGATGATTGAAATTCTAGCAGGCGCCTTATTTATTAGCATCGTTTTTGGTATCACTTTCAAGAGACGACAGAAAAGGAAAAGCAAACAAACCAAGATGGATCATGAGACATGTATATAGTTCGTTATTGTTTCCAATGTAAAAGACATTCTCCACCCATACAATCACACACACATGAGTTTTGGATATCATTTTCTTATTCACTATGCTACAATCAAATGTACAAAAAAAGTTTGGGGGGATATAAGGTGCTATGCAACACGATTGCCTTTTCCTTTGCGTTGTTGATGATGATGATGATGATGATCCATGGTACTATTGCAAGGTGTTGTTGATATCACATCTGAAGATGTAGTTGAAGGGGGTAATGGAGGTGGTGGTGGAGGAGGTGGAGCATGTGTTAAATCATCAATAACAGGTGGATCGTCTTCAAAATCACTTGTTGCTCCAGAAATGCATTCACCAGCACGACGGGCTTCCACTTCTCTCAATCGTCGTCGTCGTTCACGTCGTCTTTTGTAATAACCACCTTTACGTCGAGCAGCTTCCAATCCACGACACAGGATTTCATATTGACAAAACACACATATCCACTCATCCGGATCAGGACTACGTATCAATGCAATATCCGATACAAGGGCTTGATTATGAGCATCATCGTCATTCGTCTTTTTCTTCCTGGATCCTTTTTTCCCACGTTTGGTATTTGCTGATGATACTGCCACTGGTTTATCTACCATTGGTTTACTTGATTCTTGATCATTTGCTTTTCCTTTTTTCTATATCCAATGTTAGTTACATCAAGAAAAGGAAAGGGAATAGACTTGCCTTTGTAGGTATAGATTCATTTCGCTTTGTTCGTGTTGTATTGGATGGTGTGAATGATGGAGGAGGAGATGCGACTGTTGATTTGGTTGTGGATGATGATGGCATTGCTGTTTGTGCTGGTGGTTGTGCTGGTGGTGGAGGAGGAGGAGGTGGAGAAGAAAAACAAGGTGTCATTGTTTGTCGTAATACATTAGATAATCCCAAAGATGCTGATTTTGGTCGAGGTAAATCATCCAACGTGGGCAAGCCCTTCAATTGATCACGTGTTCGCTTATCCATGGCAAAGTCAAATGCTGATTCTGGTAACTGAACACTGGATGTTGTTCGTGGACCATCTGTTGCTACGTTGTTGTTGTTGTTGTTGCTACTCCTCCATTTGCGATCCTTTCGCCTAAGTATTGATTTCCTTTCCTCATATTCTGCTGATGATTCACTCCCTGTGCTTCGTTTCATCTTTTTGGCATTGTCACGATAACTAGAATCATCACCAGTAAAGACTTCTTGAAAAAGACAATTTGGATCATCTGTCAAAGAGAGTCGACTCATTCCCCAATCTTCATGATCAGAGTATCTTTGTTGTATCTCTCGAGCAGGTGGTGAAAATTGCCAAATGTAAGGTGTCAATGGTGGCGATGATGATGATGCGGTATGATTGTTGTTGTTGTTGGCTGATGATGGTTGATGATGGTCTTTATCATTGGTGGTGGATCCTTTGCGTTTCCATCGTGGTTTTGGGAGAGGAAGAATCTTTCGATGTTGCAAGTGTTGTGGTAACTTTGAAATATCCGAAGTAGGAATCATGCTACCGGAATGTCGTCGACTTTGTTGAACACTTGTCTCTCCATCATCACTCTCATATTCATTCTGTTCATCATCATCGTCATCATCATCACATTCATCATCGTAAGCTGCAGAATAAAAGACATTGGGTGTCGTAATCTTTCCTCCTCCTCCTCTGTATCGACGAATATGAATGTTGCGTGAATTGAGCGAATCTTTGGTGAATGAGAATCGAAAATCTGATGGTGAAAGAGTACTTGATTTGCTATCTAAAAAATGTGGTTGGTGTCTCAATAGCTGACTAATACCTCTCTATCACACTCTCTTGTCTTACCTGCATTGTCATCACTGGATAAAGACTTGTTGGATTCAAACATGAAATTGAAAATGGTATTGTTGTTATTGTTGGATGAATGATATTCCTCGGGTGGTATATGATGAAGAGTAGTAGTGTCACGACCCATTTGACGACTCTTCATGATAGCAAGCAAATGATCAATGTTGGCTGTAGCTTCATTCACGGTATCATTGGGATCCTTCCTTGTGCCATTGCCAGCAAGCATAGATATGAATTCTTCTAACCCTTCTTGACTTGTCTCATTGTCACTTGTCCTACTCGATGCTGCTGACGTTGTTGCTATGCAGTCTGTTGTTGTCGTTTCCTCCGGGCATAGTACTGATGACTCTTGTTGCAGCATTGTATCAGCGTTGACACCATTCAAGTCGGTCATGTTGAAGGCGTTATAAGACCTGCTTCTCGATAAAGTATTCACTGGAAGGTTACAACCTGAAGAAAGGAGACGGACCTTGGGTGTCAGCAGGAACGGAACAAGAGTAGAGCACGTACAATCATACCAGAGATGGGTTGAACTGCAGATACAGGAACTTCCTCTTTGTTCGTTGTTTCAATGAGAGATGACATTGAACAGTCAAGGAGAGAAAGAGAGAAGGGAGGGAAAAGTAGAGGAAGAAAGAATATGCTTTCACAAGCCTGGCAAAATGGACGCTGATAATGAATGAGTCGTCTCCCATTCACACACACACACACACCACACACACACATATACATTGCTGCAGCAGCCTTGATCCTTGAATCCAACCAACTCCGAATACGAGGGGGTTGATGTGTTGAAACATGCATTACACGTGATCTCTCTCTGTCTGTGCAGCAGGAGCAACAACAACAACAACATCATTTTCATTCACTTTATGATAAGAGTCTGTTGGGGTTTTATCCTATTTTGCACCAACAAAAGATTACGTGTAACAAGTTGAGAAGAATCCCTCTTTTTTCCCCAGTATTATTCTTTTTAACCTTGTTCTTTTTCTTTATTCTCTTTTTCTCCTCCTTTTTCCCCTTTCAACTATGAACTATTACAATGAAGGCTTATATTACACTTGTAACTAATGATGCTTATGCACCTGGTGCACTTGTACTTGCTCATCGATTACGTGATATGGGCAGCATGCATGATATTGTATGTCTTGTCACTCATCAAGTATCCGATCATGTGCGTACACTGCTACTGGATCATTGTTATACGCGACTTGTGGATGTGCAAGAACTATTCACTACCAAATACGAGAATCTTTTGTTACTTGGCCGTCCCGAACTTGGTGCAACCTTGACCAAGATCCAGCTATGGGGATTAACCCAGTACAGCAAGCTGGTCTTTTTAGATGCTGATACATTGCCTATTCGCAACATTGATGACTTGTTTTCAAGACCGGCATTTTCAGCTGCCCCTGATACAGGTTGGCCAGATTGTTTCAACTCGGGCGTCTTTGTGGCAGAACCATCCGAAAGCATTTATCAAGGCTTGATACAAATGGCTGCTGATAAGGGATCATTTGATGGTAAAAAAGAAAGTGAATGGGGTTTTCTTTGTTGGGCCGCGTGCTAACATTGAATGATGCAAGGTGGTGATCAGGGGTTGTTGAATTCTTTCTTTTGTCATTGGCCAGAAACACCACAGCATCGACTTGCATTCACATACAATACCACGCCATCGGCTGTATACAGGTATGTCATTTCAACACAATGAACCATGATGTATCATTGAAAGGTGTATGTTGATAGCTATCTTCCAGCATATCGTGAATTTAAGGAAAAGATTGCAGTCATTCATTTCATTGGAAAAGATAAACCATGGCACATGCAGCGATTTGCGGATGGCTCATTGTTTCAACCAGTTGGCATGCATACCGAGTTTTTACAGCTATGGTGGGATACATGGGACAAACATTATGGCAAGCATATTTCACCATCTGCTTTAATCACCCCGATAAACAACACGTCATCTCATCGTCAACATCAATATCAATATCAGCACCAACATCAAATTCAACATCTGTCATCAGCACCATCACAGCAAACTGTCACCTGGGACATGATTCATATACCGCCTTCCACACCAAAGAGTAATACAACATTAAGATCATCACCAATGACAGTGAAAGACACTGAGAAGATCGAAGAAAAGGTATGTATGCAGTGTCAATTTACTATCATACAACTAATGTGTGCATGACAGGACATTCCCAAAAAGAGTATCTTTTCAACGGCAAGCACAGTGAAAGAAAGTGACAAAGGATTACACTCTGGCGAGCTTCCACATTATACATTTTTACAATCAAGCACATTTACAGAAGCCACCATGTTAGAATTTGAATTAGATCATAGAAGGATATCAAAGTGAATGTGGAATGTACTTTTTGTATTCATGAAAGTATACATGTGATAATATATAAAAATCTAAAGTTCATCATGATCACGTTGTTCTTCTTGCTTTTCATCATGGCCTGAAGGCTTTTCATCCTCCTTTGGCTCATTTTCTTGATGAGTATTGGAATCATCATCTTCTTGGGAAGTTTCATTCTTGGGTGCTTGTTTCTTGGTCTTGGGCTTCTTCTTGCGCATAAGTTTCATTAAAGCTTCATCAAGCTCTTGACATCTACGACGTGTTTCTGCAGTGGTGAATACTGGTTCCACATGATTGGGTAATTGTTCTTGAGCAGCGACTTTGTCATTCTTCCACTTTTCAAGGCGATCCGTGTGCTCCAATAAACCATCAAGCTCTTCATCAGTGTGATAACGCTCCTCCTCCTCAGTCTTGCTACGAATGCCATCCACAAATGCACGAGCCAATTCAATACTGGAAGTGATCTTGTCAATGTTGTCACTGCGTTGGATGTATTCTTGTCGGCGGAAAGTAATAGGACGTTCGAGTTGTCTATGCAACATGTCAATCATCTTGGATGGCTATTTCTTGTTCTACACTTACTGAAGTTTGCGCAAGCGTTCAAGATACACAGCTGTATCAGCTGATTCTCCTTCATCGTATAACCAGTCTGATGTTTCTGAAAGTTGTTCACGCAAAGTCTCTTGTTGTTCTTCAGTAGAGACAATAGAAACAATGTCGTCGTAAAGGAAATCTTGTACACGATACACAAAGGATTCAAGATTGTTGCGAGATTCTTCCCAAAGACGTCGCTTTTCATCCAAGACATCAAGTTCACGAATGCTATATACATCACTGTTAGATTTCTACATTCCCAAAACACATCCATTCTTAACATACCGCTTTTGTGCCACCAACTTTTCTTGTTGTGTCATTGGAGGAGGACCAGTAGGGATGACTTGGACTTGAAGAGCAATCTTTTTGACGGCTGGTTCCTTGTCCTTGGTCTCTTCTGCCTTTTTGTCATTTTGGTTTTCAGGTTCAGTCTTGTTTTGATCTTGAGCAGAAGTCTACAATCCACCATTAGGAACACACTTTTGAACATTGACTCTAATAAATACATACCTCCTTATCATTCTCATCTGATGATGTTTCATCCTTGGATCCAAAGAACGATTTAACCTTGTCTAATCATGGTGTCAATGAAATGGAATCTCAAGTTCTGTTTTTCTTACCTGAAAAGGTACTGGAAGAAGAATCCTTGACCTGGATACTGACACTAGCTTCGGCAACAGATACCAAACCAGAGTTGGTCAAATCAATGGCTACTTTCACCTTGGGTGATTCCTCGGAAGCCTTGATATCCTCTTGATACTTTTCAAATGCTTCAGTAAGACCAGTGACCTTGACTTTGGCAATCTGGTTCATACCAAGATCACTGCAAGATTCCATTTAGCATCATGATGACATTGATTCTTTTCATTCACTTACGCATCCTGCTGTTCAACACTCTTGCCATAGATGAGATCAAAATCGAAATCGCTCTCTCGCTTAAAAGTCATGATCTTGCGTGTGCCAATAGTGCCAAATTCATTGAAGAGAACAGTGTGGATAGGCTTGCGATCTGTAATAGACGAAATGATGAATATAAATGCTGATGGATGGGATTGCAAACTGACCTTGTGGACCTTCAGGTTGATAAGTCACTTCAATGGGATACACAGTGATATCTTTGATCTTGATTTGCTTGGTCAAGCGGAATTGATTGCTCAATGAAGCACCACGGAATGCAGCACCTAGTTGTAGGTGTTATTCACAAGAGACGTTCTCTGTAAATGTACATGACTTACCCAACACAGCAGCTTCATCACCATTGACGTTCTTTGCAATCTTTTCACTAATGGAAGATGAAATCAATATACATGTTCTCTCTATGTTGTGAAAGTTACTTACGCTCCAACAGTTTGTGACAAATGTCTTTGGACAGCTGGGATGCGTACACTGCCACCCACCAAAACAAGAGACTTGATATCATCCTATATATTTTGCATCATGAGCATATGATTGGCACATAAACGAATCATCCTGACATACCACTTTCATACCAGCTGCTTCCAATGCAGCCTGGATGGGACCTTGAACACGATCAAGCAAATCGGCACACAAGTTCTCAAGTTCTGTACGAGTGACCTTGACCTTGAAGTCAATATCTTCAAACAAGCTTTCAACCTACAACATTTCTCATATGAGTCATATACTCTACTCTTACCAAGAAGCAATATCCCTTACCGATGCACTGGTCTCTTGATTAGCACTCAAAATTTGCTTGACACGGGTAGCTTCCTTGAGCAAACGAGCCATGGCAGTATTGGATAGTCGGATATCGGAACTTGGCTTATGTTGTTGCATAAATTTGTCTGCCAGCAGATCACGTAAACGCACATCGAATTCATGACCACCCAAAGTACGATCGAATCCCACAGCCTTGACTTCCAATTGGGGAACAGTCTTTTTGGATTTGCCTTCCTTGACATTGGAAAACGACACCAAAGAGGCAACAGTGGATCCTGCACCCATATCATAAAAGATGTGGTATTCAGGTGTATTGGAGAATTCACGACTGACAGCATAATTAAGAGCCACTAAAGAAGGATTTCATTTAGATGCTGGAATCACAACATGTAGAAATGATTTGACCATACCTGCAGTTTCATCATGGATCAAAGACAAGACATTCAATCCAGCCAATTCAGCAGCATCCAAAATCGCTTGTCGTTCATATTGCGTAGCAAATGGAGTCACCTAATCACACATCATCATCATGAGCCATGATATCAAGACTTTTTTTTCTCATACTACGTACCGTAATGACGACATCCTTGACATCCTCACCAGCTGCATGTTTAGCTTGGTCACGAGCGTTCTGGAACTGATAAGCAATCAACTCTTCCACAGTCAAGTAAGTCTTGTCATCCAAGTGAAAGAGGGGAGTACCGCGTTCAGGATTGGAGATCATATTGTTGACAAAACGATGACGATACTCAACACAATGCTTATCATCATAAGGTTTGCCAATAAGGTTCTTCAAGTTGGGAAAAGTCGACTGTGGAAAACGACCAGCCTAAAGAGTATGTGTCAGTGAAAAGGTACTAGAACCTGTCAACGCGCGTTCATTTACCAAAGCAAGCGAATCCGATCCATAGAGACGCTGATCCTCACGTAAAGTGACCATGGCTTGGGTCTTGCGCTTCGAATCCTTGTTCAGTGCCACATCGAGAGGGATACCTGGCTTGATGAGGCCCACTTTGAACCACTCTGTGCCGTAATCGATCGACATGACAGCTGCCTGTGCCCCTGAACTGACAAAAGCGAGCATCAGTGCCACTGCCAGGCATAATAACGTTATTATCCTATTGGGCATAACGTTCTTATGTGTATATGAAAAAGAAAGGTGTGTGTAGTAGTGTAGAAAAGAGAAACGACTAGAGCAAAATGGATCACTTGGTCCTTTCTTTACATGCCGAAATGCGGCAACTTGTTACGATCTCATTGGCTCGGCTCTCAGTAGCACTGGCTGAGCAACCATGGTTCCTGTCAAATCTCGTCTAGTGTCCCCAGCTACTTGTAGATTACTATAGTGATTGATATAAAAGTACTGTCCTTGCAGGAATTGGATAGCGGTGCTACATCTTGCATAATAATACATACCACATACATTTGAAATAGTAGATTACTCTTGAGTCATCCAATCTCTTTTTTTATGCCAGCTGGGTACATGATGGAATACTTGTTACTTTTTAAAGAGAAAAATGTAAACTAGACACGTGAGATATGAGATTGCATGTCCTTGTATGCAACTACATATCCGACCACCCCGCAGGATGACTTTTTCGGAGTCAAGTAGTCATGTTGTATGTGTGAGAGCGTATGACAGGAGATGGTGCCATTGACAGTGCTCCCATATGTGTTATAGTGCATTTTCCTATCTTTGTGCCACCTAAGAGATGATGCAGCAATGAAACTGCCAAGCAATCCTCTACAATTTGCTATCATTCACCCTGATGACTCTCTTTCTTCATTGTTGTCACCCCCTTTCATCCAAGCAAAGCATGCGGAGTTGCATCAAGTAGGACAAGAAGTGTGCAAAGAGATATTATACTTGTGCAACCCAAGTGGAAAGGGAAAACATTAAAATGAAACCACTTTGAATTGCTGTTTTCGTGTTTCTTTCTTCTTCTTTCTCACCTTTCTCCTTTTAACATGCGTTCCATCTTTGCTACTACTTTGGCTGCTTTGGCTTATGCTGCATCCATTGTTTCTGCTGACATTATATCTCAAGATGGTCAATACAATATCACTTCTCCCTCCGACCATGGTATCTTTGTTGCAGGTCAAATCTTGC
Organism: Lichtheimia ramosa; assembly: GCA_008728235.1. Lineage (NCBI taxonomy): Eukaryota > Fungi > Mucoromycota > Mucoromycetes > Mucorales > Lichtheimiaceae > Lichtheimia > Lichtheimia ramosa. Next base: position 2,478,369 of record CP031828.1, on the reverse strand, counting down.
CAGTGACCTATCGTTTGGGTGAAGCTTCCCCTGGTAAGGTGACATAAAAAGGGAATCACGATTCAAAAAGTCTAAATGGCTATTATTAGACAGCCTAGGTCTCTCTATCTATTTGACTTCAAGCTCTGTCGCCAATTTCACTACCCAAACCATTGCAGCTACTGCTGATGTTTCCAAGTCTTCTCCACAAACTGATAACGGTGTTACTTTTTACGAGCATAGCATCAATTATGCCATTCCTTCCACTACACCAGCTGGTTCTTATAATGTAAGTAGGACAATGCGTGTTTTCACATGATGATAACAGTATAGGATCATAGGTCGTTTTTGAATCCACCAATACCAATGTGAACACTACTATTGCCATCACCATGAATGCTGCTGTGGTTTCTTCTTCTTCCTCTGCAAGTGCATCTGCTACTGGCTCTTCAGGTAGCTCCAAGCCTTCCTCATCTTCCCCCAAGGGTGAATCAGGTGCTTCCAAGCAATCTGCTGCCCTCTTGACTACTGGTGCAGTGACTTGTATGGCTCTTGTCGTATTTAATGCTTTTTAATGTGCGCTGAACTACAAATGTACTTGTGTGTGCACGTCCCTTTTGACTTGTTCACCAATTGCCTTATCCCAACTAAAATAAATTTTCCTTAATTGATATGTACCTTTATTCTTGTCTCCTTTCGTGTAACACGTTCGATGGTGGTGGAACCTTCTCTGGTGTTGTCTCTTTTACAGCATTCATGTGTGTGATTCGAACAGCACTCTTCTTTTGTTGACAAGCAGCATGTCATTAAAGTACCAATCTATATCAAAAAGATGTCTGTAACGAGCCATATTTCTCATTGGCTATCTCGAATGTACTCGTAGAACATGGTGGTGTTGCGCAATCTAAGCGATTGCATACATCCATATAAGCTTTTTAGTTCAGCAGAAAAAAGAATGCTTGGCGTATCGGAGAGCTGATTCCGATAGAATAGCAAGATGATTCTCTTCTGTTGCATGTAAGATTCTGAGGAGGGAAATGACATCATGGCATTATGGTATAAGATAGTCCTGTCATTGTCATTCATGATCTATCGTCTTTGCACTATCATTGCGCAGATGTGGAACACATTGTATGTATCATCTGCACCCTTATTCACATTTACTAGTGAGGATCGGCAATTGGCTGTTGCATTATTTGCAAGTCTTTGAAAGTCTTTGAATGCCTTTGAATGCCTTTGAATGCCTTTGAATGCCTTTGAATGCCTTTGAATGCCTTTGAATGCAATCATCACACATTGACTTCATTTAAAGACTTTTGAATGCAACCATCACGCATTTGAAGACATTTGGAGGCCTTTGAATACAACCATCCCGTCTTCCAATGCTTTTGAAAGTCTTTGTTGTATATCAGAGATATATATATAAGTTCTTTAGGCCTTGGATGGCCTTTCAAGACCTTCAAAAGTGTGATAATGAAGGTCTTCGAAGGCTTCTGAAGGATCTCATTATCCAATGAAGGGAAATAATGTTCTGCAGCATCCATCCACTGTGTTAGCTGTGCCATGTAAAGCAAAGTGGCTTTTAGGCTTAAAACGGCCGTGCATAGCCTACCGTGTTGATAATCTCTTTCTTGCAACAGCCATCATTGATTCTAATTTCTTGGCTAAAGGGCTGTGGCTTTATTTCGCTTTACCATTGTCATCGATTTCTCTTTGCCATAGTGATACAATTCATTGATCCATTACTACTACTGATATGCAGGATATACCATTTATAGACTGCCCAAATGTCCCTATAGGCTCCGCGGACATAATAGGAGTACTGCTACGATCAAACATGTGCTATACATCCCACAACAGCAGCCATAGAGAAAGCTTCATTATATATAACTTTGGCTGTAACAAACAATGACCACTCATGCCAACATCTCCGCAGGATAACTGGTTGAAACCAAGCAGTCAAGCAAGGTATCCAAATTTAGGTTGGTGTAACCCGTACATTTTGATCCTCTTTCATAAACCAGTAACCAGGCCAGCAGCCCATTGCAAGCATCTTTGACATCAAAAGTTGGGCATGCCATCGTCTATAAGCAGGAGTTCTTTATAAACCATGGCCTTTTATCTATTGCTGGCGGTGTTTCTGTCGATCCAGTTCTTTACTTGTGTTCATGGTGAGCATGGTCAGCCTTCGCATGCGACAAGCAGCCCATTAACCTTTATATCGAAACAGGTTCTTCTTTATTACCACAACGCATATCAAGGATAGAATCAGTCACCGATCCAAAACTCTCCATACTCACGCCAAGCAGCAGCAACGACAAACGATCCTCCCTTGTACAGCATACCGATTCATTCACACTACAATTTACTGCATATGACACACTTTACACCTTATATCTTGCACCCAACTTGGATTTATTTCATACCAATGCAACAACACGCATCTTCAACAGCCAGGATGAAGACGAAGAGGATATAGAAGAGACTCTGGAACCAAGCGAATATCGGATATTCAGGGGACATGTGATATCTCAGGAACAGAATAGTTGGGCAAGGATCATACTGCATGAGTATGAAGAGTAAGTCTATTCTATGTTTATAGGCTATTTATATATACTCATGTGAAAATAGAACACTCGTTTTTGAAGGTGCATTCATGGTTGATTATGATATATACCACATCAAATCCAATACCAACTTTAGGCTCACTCGACGTCATGACGATCCTATCGCTTCTTCCAATCCAGCCATGATCATTTACCGCGATTCTGACAATGTCATTGATCCATCATCCAGCATCACTTTGGATAAGCGCAAAAAGTACTTTCGCAAAAGCAACAGCAGCGACTTTATGTGCGCTATGGAAGATATGGAATTCAATCAGCTCTTGACTGGTATACGTCACCATAACAACAACAACAGCAATTCAATACCCAGTGCCACACCCATGGATCCTGATCACATGATGAAACGAGCCATGTCCATGACACCCAACACCAATGGATGTCCTTCCACACGTCGTATTGCTTATATGGGTGTAGTAGCTGATTGTACCTATGTCCAATCTTATGGCAGCATTCGTCTTGCTCGATTACAGATATTGAACAATTGGAACATTGCATCAGCCGTTTATGAACGCACCTTTAATATCTCTCTTGGATTGATCTATATTCAAATGTCAACAGCTGATTGTCCTCGTCATCCAAGTTCTTCAGCAGCATGGAATCAGAAATGCTCTTCTTTTTATACCATCAATGATCGACTCTCTGATTTCAGCCTATGGCGTGGGAAACGAGGTGATGATGGAGCAGCTTTATGGCATCTCATGACAAAATGCGCGTAAGTAGTAGTCTATTTTCAAGTAACATGGTATATTCATCCTTTCTCTCTCTCTCTCTTTTTATCAGGACTGGTGTCAAAGTAGGGATTGCATGGTTGAGTCAACTTTGTGAAACACAAGTGTCACAGCAGATTGAAGGTAAAGAAAAAGAATCATGTTCCATCAACAACGTGAATTAAATGTTTGTTTTTTAGAAAATGGTGCATCGGAATGGGTTTCCGGAACCGGAGTATCCTCCATTACCCGAGATGAGTGGAAGGTGGTGGCCCATGAAGTAGGACATGGCTTTGGTATGTTTTTCTTGCTTTTTATAAAGGACTATTTATTGATCGTGTTTCATCAAATATATAGGGGCTATTCATGATTGTACCGCACAGACATGTCCCTGCACATCTTCTGGTTGCAGTTGTTGTCCCTTGAGTGATGATACATGTAGCGCAGGCGATACGTACTTGATGAATCCTACAAGCAATGTCACCAGCGAAGACTTCAGTCCTTGTTCTATCTCTGATATTTGTGGATCATTCCCCAACATTGGGTATTGCCTTAAATGTATGTATACTTCTATTATTGCTGGCATCCAGTCAACTTACTATGATGAGTAGCACCCGATTTACGTGATACGACATCCTTTACACTGTGTGGAAATGGCATCTTGGAACCAGGAGAAGAATGTGATTCTGGGTTGACTGATAGTGCGTGCTGTCATGCAAAAACTTGTAAGCTGAAACCAGGTGCAAAGTGCGAGTAAGTTGATCATGGCTATAATTTTAAAGATGATAAACTAACTAGATGGATCACATAGTGATTATAGTCAGCAATGTTGTTTGAATTGTACCATGGCTACAGCAGGAACAGTGTGTCGACCAGCAGTATCAGAATGTGATATCGCAGAATACTGTACAGGGGATTCCTTTTCATGTCCTGCTGATCAAGTAGAAGAAAATGGATCACCGTGTGGCAACAACACAATGCAATGTGCTTCAGGTGTTTGTACATCGCGTGATGAACAATGCATAGCGCGTGGTATGCGACTTGGCGTCACGAAAGACTGCTCGTTTCAACATGACTCGTGCCAAATCAGTTGTGCTGATCCTACAGACCCAGGCAATTGTCTTGTACTCAGTGGCGTGTTTCTGGATGGTACAGAGTGTGGATTAGCCAGCTTTTGTGAAAAGGGTAAATGTGTAAGCACTGGTGCATGTAAGTATTAATACCAATCCGGTTGTCATGATCAAACAATAACATCATCATCATCATCATGTAGTGAATACGCTTAAAGCTTGGGTGGCTCAGAACAAACAAATTGCCATCCCAATCTTTCTGTTTGGAAGTCTTATTATTTTGGCCCTTCTTGGATGGCTTGCTTGGTTTCTTGTACGTCGTCATAGGCGAAATCGATTGGCAACAGCAAAAGACAAAGATTCACGTCCACCATCCACTGTACACAGCGTGGTTGTTTTTGGTGATGAGAATAGCAGAGCAAGAAGACGACACAGTCATACTGGAAGTTCTTTTCATGAGCCATTTCAATCATCCACAACTGGCAACAATGCACGTACAGCAAATGAAAACACTACATCAGCCCTATTTGCATCTTCTTCACCACCAACAACTAGACAAGAGATATGGGAAATGCAACCCATTTCAGCCGACAAGACTACTACTTTTACCAATCCTTTTATTGCAACAACAAAAGCGAGTCATTTAGAGGATTCACCTATTGCAATGAATACCACGGCAGCAGAGTTTGGTGGTGGTGGTTACACTGACACATTCTCCTATTTGGACAATCCTGACAGCTCGGCTGTTGCACTTGACAGCGGAAGCAATGGTCATCGGCATAGACGCGTTAAATCCACTACCACATAATCATAGTTTACACTCCTTGTACCTAATCCCTTGTATTTATTGTTGAATATATACCAACAGCGTTGCAAAACAAAAGAGGAAATGATCGATTCGGCTAACCAGAAAAACACAATCCGAGATTGTCAGACAAGTGTGAAGTGCTCAACAAAACATTTCTCACACCCTTTAAACTCACATATTTCACTCTTTTTCCACTCTTCTTCTCTTTCCACCCTTTTCGAAACGTATTCCTTGTTGACATTTTCCCCTTTCGACACTTACAATGAGCTCTCAAGTTCATCGATCAATGTATCATCATTCATCATCATCATTAACGACCATGGAACAACTACGACTTGCCAATGAGAAAGCATGGATGACACTAGGTGAGAGAGAGAGAGAAATGGGGGGCAAAGTGGGTAGTTGAAAGCGTGTTCAATAAACAAACTGAACTTTAAGGGAATCTGGCGGAAATGATGCCGCGTGCAACCACACGAGCCATTAATTTCTACAAGGAGGCCCTGAAACACAATGCAGATTCCGTCAACGCGTTATCTCGACTTGCATCTCTCTATCGTGACCAAGACCAACTGGATCAGGTAACAAGCATCTCACTTCATGATCCCCTTTTTTTATGACTCAATCATCCATTACCAGGCTGTCAAGTACTTTAAGCGTATACTTGCTATCGATGAACATCATGGTGAAACATGGAGTGCCCTTGGTCATTGTCATTTAATGATGGAGAATCTTGGTGAAGCTTACCACGCCTACCAACAAGCGCTTTCATGTTTGCCTAATCCAAAGGTATCTTGAAACAATATACATGGCGTCGTCCTTGTTATCTCTCACGCACATAGGGTGTTTTCAAAAAAGGACCCCAAGTTATGGTATGGGATCGGCATTCTTTATGATCGTTATGGATCGCTTGAATATGCAGAAGAAGCTTTCTCGGCAGTCATCCATATGGACAGTAGCTTTGAAAAGGTCAATGAGATTTATTTTCGATTGGGTATCATTTACAAGCAACAACAGAAATACGACTTGTCATTACAGGTAATTTGGGGACTACATCGAGAGAAAAGGCATGCTCATACATAGCAACATGTAGTGCTTTCGTTACATTCTTGCGAATCCACCCCAACCCTTGACACAAGTGGATATCTGGTATCAAATGGGACATGTCTATGAGCAACAAGGAGAATTTGAACGTGCCAAGGAAGCGTATGAATTTGTTTTGACACACAAACCAGAAGATGCCAAAGTACTACAACAATATGGATGGCTGTTTCATCAACCGAATACATCATTTTCAAGTGGTGCCAGTGCCATTGATTGTCTCACTCGCTCACTGAAATCAGATAGCAATGATGCTCAATCATGGTATTTGCTTGGTCGGTGTTATATTGCTGAGCAAAACTATAACAAGGCTTATGAAGCATATCAACAAGCTGTTTATCGGGATGCTCAAAATCCTGCCTTTTGGTGTTCTATTGGCGTTCTTTATTACCGAATCAACCAGGTTTGATGCAAAAGTGATGTAATCTATCAAGGTCACTCATATGTTGCACAGTACCGGGATGCATTAGACGCTTACAATCGTGCTATTCGTATTGCACCTTACATGAGCGAAGTTTGGTATAATTTAGGAACACTGTATGAAGCAAGCAACAATCAAGTACAAGATGCATTGGATGCTTATCAACGTGCAGCACAGCTTGACACTACCAACACACATATTCGAGAACGTATTGAGTATCTTAAAAGTGGAAAGAAAGGGTATTATCATGGATGGAGGCGTAAAAAAGAGTAGAGTGCTTATTGGTTGTGATAGGGATAGCAAACCACCCCAGGCTCAGGATATCAGTAATCCATATCATTTCCAAAGTAGTACACGTGGATCACCATCCCCAACACCACCTTCTTATATACATGCTTATCATCAGCAACCACCCCAAGAACCATCCATTCGACAATTACCAATACCACCCAATGATAGATACAAAGCATGCCCAACATCACCTGTTCCACAACAACAACAATCTCGAAAACGAACATTATCAATGCAATCACCAACACATCCACACGATGAAATTCATGCACGCTCTTCAACTATATCACCAGAAGAAGAACCTGATCGTAAACGAAAGAGAGAACATCCCACAAAACAGCCATTAGAGAGCAATCCATCAAGTACTACCACTTCCAGCTAGCAGTCATAGTGTATATATATAAACAAGCAATGATTCAACTATGTGTAATTCGTTCTTGAATATGTTGAGCACGTAATAGTATATCTTGATCATCTGTTTCAGCTACAATGCGTGAAATAAAGTGTTGAATATCACAACCAAACAAGTCATTCCATGATGGTCTATTGTCTTGATTCCCTGTTTTCAATGTTAGATGATGAAAGAATGAACATGAATGCTACATACCAGATGATGTCAAATTGTCAATCGCTCGAATGATATGACGTCGGATATCTTGTGTGGTATGTTGCTCTTGAATGATGCTGTTCAGTGTCGGTAGTACATTGTATCGGTGTTCATAGTCATCACAGTAACCAAGCATCAATCCATGGTTTTCTTCTAAAGACATGTGTTACTATGGCATCATATGAATCATGTCTACTACTACTCACCATAAAGTGCCAAATTAGCGAGACATCGTGTGATATGGCGATAAATCTCCACGTGACCTGGAATAGTAGCTGGCACATTACAAAGATACCGAAGGAGTCGTGGTTGTGCAATCAATTTGATTTGAGAATCCTCTAAAGAAAATGAGACGCTTGTCATCGAGTGTCGATAGTATGTAGATATGTACTCACGATTGGTGGCAAAATTGGCAAGAGCACAGCATGCATGTGAAATGGTAGATGGATTGGGTGGTAGATAAGGTTGAGTCGCTTGTTCTCCATCGACATGTTTTGTCAAGTAATGGTTGAGATCGTATTGACGTTGTTCAGGATGCTGATCTTGATGCTGTGGTAACAATGCAATAATGGACACAAGCGCACGGGCCACATTCTCCGATAACAGTGTTGATTTCCTCTTATCTAGATGCATCGTGTGTCAGCAAGAGTATCCACCATGCCAAAGAGAACGTACCATTTCTGAGCGATAGATAAGCAATACTCTTTGTCATGTATTTGCGCACTTGGTCATTGGTGGATCGGAAAAGAGATGCAAATGTGTCATTATTGTGAACCCATTCAATCATACCAGCCTGAAGTGCCACTACATCATGGATTGTTGGGGTGAAAAAAAGTAGTACGAAAGATCATGACTTTTTACCTTGTCCGCTGACTGCTGATAAGGTCTTGGCTGCCCATGCTTGGATCACTTTTTCTCTTTCTTTCAATGGGTGATCATCTGCTCTGACTTGAAATCCTGCAAGTGTTACGAGTGTCGTCAAAATGCCATCTTCCATCACTACGCTACAAGTAAGAATGCCAGCTCGTGCCATATGAAAAAATACATGGATGCAGTTGATGACAATCTCCAATACCATTTCTCGCTGTTGTTGTTCCATGCCATGTTCATTGTGCTTGTTCTGGTCATGATGCATCATGTTGTGTTCGATAAGGTGTAATAATGAAGGAAGTGCCCATTTGGTCACCATGACGGGTCGTACAGCCTCTATCCTCATGCCAATCAATGATCCATCCATCCATCTCATCAATGCACCCATACCTCTTTCAGATAACATGGCTAAAATAGTCGTTGTCAGATGATGGATTTGAATACTGGTAGATGTTCGGCATAACCAAATCAGAGCATCGATCCCGCCATACATGATCACATTTTGAATATCCTTTTCTATTATATCAATGATGGGTAAGATAGATTATCTGATTGTTGGGGGAGAATGATTAACGACTCACCATTGCCTTTTTCGACAATTTCAAGTAATCCTCGTATGCCATGGATCTGGTAAAAAAAAGTCAAAAAGAGCCAATGTCACTTAGTGTTGTATATGTTACCTGAGTAGCTAATCCATGATCATCGTCAATAGCATAAGTGACAAGATATGCTACATTGAAACATCCTTTGCAAACCCTGACTGGTTTTGTGCCGTAGCCCAGCTGCGGTAATGGGACACTTTTGGACGAGCATTCATGACAAAAGATATGTCCACTAAACAAAGCATATCAGGAACGATAGGATCCTATCATAAAAACCACTCACCAATGTCGGCAATGGTGCTAAAGGAAAAAAAAAAAAGAAGGACCTGGTTGGTTGAGCTCAAGTGTAGTAGTTGTCAGTCAATGTCACCTACGCGACGTCGTAAGGGACCAAAGCAAGTGTTGCATTCCGTGCAATGGGACACATCAGTGTCGTTCACCCAACAAGGACGAGGTAATAGAAAAGTCTGTCGGTCATTGTAGGGTTGCATAGTTGGAGTAGAAAGAAAAAGAAGGATGACGGGTGGGTTGGATGTGTTCTAGAGCCTGTAAAAAGATCATGCGCCCCTGGATTCCCATCGTTGACATGCATATCAGGCTACAAACATGACTGTACATATCGAGTGCTATAGCTTATGGTGACTTGTATAAACATGACAAGCATTTCATTAGAATGTAGAGTGATGATGTACAAATTGTGTATGCAAACAAAAAAAGATGTAGTAATAAAAAGCAAATACATTCAAATTCAATTAAAAGGAAGATTCTCAAGGGATAGTGCTAGTATTCATGTTGGAAGTGGTCTCTTCAGATGTTGTTGTTGTTGATTCAACTTGTTCTGATGGCTGCTGGTGTTGTTCTTGTTGTTCACCTGGTTGTTGATTGTCATTATCCGACTCACCTTCACTTTCGGATGACGATGATGACATGTTGGCTGCACCCGAGCTTGATACAATAACAACATGTGAATAGATGAAAAGAATAAAAAGTCTCTTTTTCTTACCTAGACTGCTCGAGGTATCGATCGCTTACAACAGCACCGGGAAAAGTATAAAGACCATCTCGCCGGAACCGCCATATCTTCTTTTCCTTGTGTTTAAGCTCCTTTGTCACGGGATCCACAATTTCAACCCAATCACCATCACCATCCTCTTTGCTTTGACGCAAACTCTCATCACTCTGTGAACTTCCTCCTGGTAGCTTTTCATGACGTAAATCCCATCCAAGCATTCGGCATAATTCAGGTACAATCACATCGCAGTCGCCTAGCAATTGCATATCGAATGTCATATGGGTGATTGGTGTTCGATTGATAAGGATCTGTGGTACACTGTGTGGGATCTGTGACATGATTTCTGATACAGGCGACACCTTGAGTGATGATCCCATGACTATTAACAAATCCACTACTTCGGTATCCAGTGCCAATAAACGATCAAATTCAGCTGGTAAACTCTCGCCAAAGAATGTAATGTCCTAAGATGTATAGAGAGTGAATTTCCCTATTGATTGACTTGAAGGATGTCTACTTACAGGTTTCATCACAGAGATACCTTGATCCTTTGGACGACCATCATCTTCATCTTCATCTTCATCATCTTGTTTCTTTCCAGGCTTATTGAGCGCATTGTCAGCATCTTGAACTGCACATTTTGGGCATGGAGGCACTTTCTAAAGGTAAACATGATTCAGTATGAATCTATGGCATCATTCCCCTTGATAACTTACCTGCTCAAAGATATATTGCTCAATTTCACTTCCATCACACTTGTATCCACATGTAACACAGCTGGCTGTAGCAAAGCTACCATGACAATTGACAATGCGTTTGATATTGGCCTTGTGCTCGAGTGTGTCGATATTCTGCGTGTAATTGCGTAAAAGCTTGCCCTTCTCTTCCATTAACTTGACAAACAAATGGCTTGGACTAGGCTCATAATTGCTGGGATACAACTCTTTGGCGAAAGAATAAAAGATCTGTGGATTTTCTCTGAAATACTTGATGTCGAACATTTGTTGTGGATCATCCAATTCGAATTCTTGCAAGCGAGAATAGATGCCAGTTTCTGAACGGAAATCAGGAATGCCACATGATACAGAGACACCTGCACCAGTAACGATCATGACATTGTTGGCTCTGGCTAGTAAACTGACAACATCTTCAAGCGTATTGACATGTTCCAATCGTTGTCTCTTGCGTAAATGGCGATTGATCACCTGACGTAAAATGGCACATTGTTGAAGCTCACTCAATGCCAATGCTGCTCCTGGATGCTATAGACAAATTAAGTCATCCAATGATGTAAGGATATTGATCATCAACACATACCATCACTACATTGAATGCTTCCATCAGCTTGAGCGGTGGTACTTGTTGATCCAAAAGATACTTTTCCATAAACTTCATCAAGCCAATTTCCTTGACTTCTTTTTGCAATGCATCACTTTCTTCTTGCGTAAAACTAGTCCATGCTATAGAACAATTCAGTGTCATGCTATCCATATTCAATAGAAGAAGCACTTACGATACTCGAATTCCTCATTATCATCCTCTTCTGGAATACCAGCTGGTGCAATCAGTTCATAGTTGCTGCTTTCACTTTCACCACTGCTGCTGCTGCCATCATCATCGTTATTGGCACCATCAGCTGCCCAGTCCTCATCATCTGATTCATCATCATCATCAAAGTCTTGATCACAAAAGGTGGGATTCTCTTCTACTCGTTGTTGTTGTTGTTGTTGGACGTCACTATCGATCGGCGAGCTGTCCGATGCCACTGCAGGCAAATCGTTGCCATTCTCTTGAGTAGGGTTCAAGTCGGCTGGAAGGCATAACTAAGTAAGCTATTTTGGTAACAGGACTTCTTTTGACAACTCACTATGAGAAGCCGGCTCATTGATCCTCTGGCGCTTGTGAGAACGTTCATTGACCGAGTCTTTTTCAGTAGAGGATAAGGTAGAGTCGGATAACATTGAATTGTGTTGGATGGAGGTGTTGATCTTGTCTACAGCCGATGGATCTTGCATTCAATGGGAAGAGAACAGGGTAAAGAAGGTAAGTGGGATGAACGTAGCACACAACCAAGAAATTCAGCTTTAGCGAAATCTCAGCTTGCCATGCAAATGAAACTCTAGTACCATGCCCGACTACCTATCTGACATTATATACCACCACGCTTTTAGATAGATGAATGTGTTCTTTAATGCCCATAATAAATTGCAGGATAATTCCTAACATGCGTACTACTATTGGCTTGTTCTTCCATGACTCGTCTATCGTGCATGGCCCATTCATCGAATTTGCGCATGACAATCTCTTTGCCATCAAACTTTCCTTCTTTTCGACCATGATCTTCTTGTTGTCCCTTGACAGCACCTTCTACACGTCTTGTTTCTCCCCAAGAAAAGTCATCAAAGTTCCAATAAGCATACGCCGGTAGTAAAAAGTTCCATATCGGTAAAGAAAAGAGATAAACACACATCCATCCAACATAGACCATTTTGCGTGTCGTCAGTGAAATCAAAACTGCTGGTAAACCCAGAATAGCAGCCAACAGCAATAAAGGGATAATGGGTACAGGTGTCACAAAGAAGGAAATGATGATCAAGTACAAAGTGAATGAAATAGCAGCTGGAAGCACCACTGTACCAACAAGTTCCATAAACACTACAAATTGCATTGAAAAGCAAAATGTACCACACAAGTCTCGAATAAGTACCAATTCCATCAGATTGTGCACTGTCGAATTGATCCATCGTCGTCTTTGAGAAAGTAGCACACTAAACGTATCAGGAACCACTGTTTTGCATACCTACATGACATGTTAGTATCATCATCAAGACATGGATGTGTATATATAGACACTTGCCGCTTGTGGTACAAACACCATTTTACGCTTAGGGAATGTACGTAGCATTAATGTTGTCAAGTAACGATCTTCGCCCAAGAGTAAAAGATTCTTCTTGTGCAAGGTATCCACCACATTCTCACAATAGCTCTCGACAATATCTGTGGAGCAAATGATGGGTACATATTGTCCATTCTTGGGCGCAATGATTCGATACATGCAGAAACATCCAGGTAAACACGTGACACCTCCAAAGATGGATTCGAATGCCTTGCTCATGTGATGTGAAATGTAATATTCAAATACTAGCATGCTATAAGTTATCTTTTCAATCAACATGTCATGAATTCACATACCTTGAATAGAAGTAACCCAGCTATCAGCCTTATTGGCAATCCTTGTTTCTCCACAGAGTCCCATGATGGTAGGATCCCTTGACATGGTAGCTACCATACGAGCAAGAGAATCTGGGTATACTTTTGTATCTGCATCCACCTATAGAGAACGATCATGAATACATCATCATTACATAATAAAATCCATTCTACTACTTGCCATCAAACAACATTGGAAACGAGCTGGATGACGATCCACGAGTTTGGCCACTGCTTTACAAAACTGGAATTCAAGCTCACACATGCGATCTTGATAAAAAATCTTTTGCATGGTATTCATGAGAATGACTTGACTATCACGTTTACCACGATTGCCTGGTTTCTTTTCCTTCTTTTCAGCTGGTGTGCCACACTTTGCAATAACAATCATGGGGACACGTTGTTGTTGTTCTGGTGGAATAGGAGCAGGTGTTTTCTCTGGATCTTCATTGTACTTGTAATAACCAGCATATACCTTGGCCATATTGTGTCGTTTGGTACCATCTGCAATGGCAACATAGGATACAGGTCGTACACGATCACGTGGAATCAAGTCATCCTTCATCATGCTCAATACAATATCAGGTGTTGACATGGTGTTGCCTGAACCAGTGATAATACCATCACAAATCACGAGTAACACCTTGTGTGTCGAAGGATACTCAGTATTGGCAAGTGAATCAAGCGTTGTTCGTAATCCATCTTCTCCTTCAGAATAGCATGTGACCACCATAAATGTATACAATAAATCAAAATTGAATCGATGTTCTTGTTGTGCCATGGCATCTGCTTGTGCATCACGCTGAAGTCGTCCTGTGGATTGAAGTTCAGAAAAGAATTCAGAGTCGAGTACATAATTGTTATCATTGCCAACAGCTGGTGATTGGACTGAGCGACGACTGAAGCTTTTAGGTGTCATCATCATGGATTCAGTACTTGCACTTCCAGCTGGGAAAAATGACATGCTGCTATTGTTACGTGGTGATGGTTGAGTGAATCGAGACGTGGTGGGGAAAAATCGACGCATTGGCTTGTTGCTAGTGGATCGCATGGATCCAACACTGCTATTGTTCAATCCACCATAGTAATCTTGTTGTCCCAAATGATGACTGGTAGCTGCAGATGCTGGCATGTCTTCCATGGAGGAAATACTACGACGTCGTTGATAATGCATATGTTCAGCATTATCCATTTCCCACTGTGCTACAGCTTCTTGTCGTTGTCTTCTTTCTTCTGCTGTTTCTTCTCGAATACTGCCAATCTTCCATGATATAAACCACCCAAAGATCAAAGCCAGAAAGAATCGTATCAATACCACACCCAAAATGACTGTCAATGATACCCAAAGCACAATATCTGAAATGATGCATCCTGTCGATCGCGTATCAAGTACACCCACTTTGAGAATATCAGTGAGACATTTGCCAATGACAAGTCGATCTGCTGTTGTACTAAGCCAATAGGTAGCATCGCGTCCAATAAATGCACTACCAGGACCAAAAATCTGTGCAATCTCCATAGGTAAAGGGATATTGGGTGTAAGATAATTCAATCGTGATAAGTCCAGTACATTGCTTTATAAAAAACATATCAGTACTTGATCTTCTTTTCATAGAGTGTGTTGGCTTACCCATTGAATGCCACTAGACTCGTACCAGGTTTCTGAATGTCAGTCCAGTTGTAGTAAATGTCACCGGCCACATGTAATTTCCTTAGTGCACGTCGAGATTTTGGACTAACATGACATCCATCACGTTTTGGATTATCTGTGCCATTGATTCTAGGATTGTTGCGATCAAAAGGGACACAAGGGAAATAGTTGATCACATTGCCTTGTGGATCATCAGGTTGGATGGGTTGAAAGATGCCTTTGCAATGATAATTGACAGTCTGGAACATGAACGATAGATCACGACCACCATATCCCATTTCCAAAAGATCACCACTACCAGGAATACCAGGATAAGGTGTAGCATGTTGAAATGAATTGACATTAAAGACACGGCCAGAGATGATGATTTGGTCTTCATTCACACCAGTAGGTCGTATACGTGTTGGTTGACGTCCACAAATGGTGGCATTGAATCCAAACGTAAGAAAACCCACTGCAAAACACAAGACGACAATGATCATCACCAAGGTCACTTTTTCTCGCCATGCTTGTTGAGAATATCGATCCTTGATTCCTTTATAAAAAGATCAGTGATTGTGTCAATGTAAGGATGATAGCCATTTACCTGCAAGTCGCATTAATGGTGTAGGAATCCACCAGGTCATGATCCAACTGGCAAGAACCCAACATCCTGGTAATCGTGATTGACGTTGATATCTTCCCATATGTTTCCTCTTTTGTTTGGCAATGTCATCATCTTCATCATCTCCTTTGTTGGCCAATGGTACTGTCAGATAACGTGGTCTTTCATACAAGGGTTGAGATTTTTCAGTGCCATTGAATGATGTTGTGGATGCTTCTGGAAGTGATGTGTCGACGTGAAGATTATTAGATGGTGATTGTTGTTCTATTATTGAATGATCATGCTGCTGCTGCTGCTGCTGCTGCTGATGCTGCTGTTGTTGTTGTTGGGATGGTGGTGGTGGTGGTGATGATGATGTTGTTGTTGGTCTATTTTCCGACGGCATCGGGTGGGCAAGATTGATGTATTTAAGAAAAGGCGAAATCCAAAATCAAAAGAGGCGGGTCTCTCTTTTTTCCTTTGTAAAATGCTGATTGAGAAACCACTGGCATATAGACACGCGCACACGTACACACACATATATAATCACGCTCTAACACACACTCACAGCTTGTTCCTTATGTGGAAATCATACAGGGGGGAGAGAAAGGGAGAAAAACGAGGAAAGAATAATACAATGAATCGATGGGATTGCACATTATACGTTGGATTTGAAATACAATAACAAGAAAGCGGTATATAATATCCGAAAGGGGAGGTCGGGAACTTTTTACAAGTATGTATCATCAAGAGGAATCTGCCATACGTGTAATCGTGTCAATAACTTCTTGAACATTTTGTAATCGCCATAATGCTCGTGTCTTTTTGTCTTCCGATCCAACCATTACTGAAAAGATCTGATCATCAGTCAAATTCTGAGCCTTGCGAAGCTTCTTGAACATGTCTTCATCCGTCTTATCATCTCCACAACACATGACAAAATCATAATGATGAGCTGCCAAAAGTCGATTGACAACTTCTCCCTTGTTGATCGATGTAGGTCGTACTTCGAGATTCTTTTTGCCAACCAACACCTCCACTGGCAATTTTGATAGAATAGCATTTTCCAGATGATTTTGACACTCTTTGGCTTGGAATGCACCATATTCAGGATCAGCTAGTCGATAATGCCATGTGATCGAACATCGCTTATGCTCAATGAAACTGCCAGTAGTGCGTTCAGTGTAATACGTAAAGATATCAATCACATCATGTTTCCAGCTCATGTCGACGTGTTCTGTCAAATTGATCCATTTGTTGCTGCGTGGATATTTGATAAAGCATCCATGTTCTGCACTGAGTCCAATACCATCAATATGTCCCAACCATCGATCCAATGCTGTCTCATCACGTCCTGAAATCACCCAAACATCATTCCTAGGATCCTGACATAGTTTTTCAAGTGCACGAAGCATATCAGGTGGTGGCACTGCAGCTGAAGGTGTTTTGCAAATAGGTGTTAATGTGCCCTATAATAAAGCGTCTTAGTAACCAATCTGTAAGACCCCATCCATCATACTTACATCATAGTCAAAGCATAGTAAGCGTCGTTTGGATTGCTGATATGCTGGCAAAAGATAATCCATTCTCAAGACAGGAGTATTGCTGGTTTGCTCAGAGCTTGCAATTGATTGAACCAATAACTTGATGAAGGAATGTGCCCAGAAAGAAGCAGTATGGGATTTGACATGATCTAGCAATTGCTTTGATGATAATGAGTATCTTGTATCAAGACAACTTGTAATGACTTACCAAGTGACGAGAGAGCTTTTCTTCTTCAGACATGAGTAATGCATCATTGATAGCTTTAGCAAGACCAGCATAATCCCAGGGATTTACCATCAATGCTGAGCTCATTGAACCAGCAGTGCCAGTAAATTCCGATAAGATAAGTGGTCCGTGCTTTTCTTGTTGACATATGACGTATTCCAAGCTGGTAGTATTCATGCCATCACGTACTGCTGTAATCAATGCTGCATCCGCTATTGACAAGAGTGCATATAAATCATCCGGTTGGACTTGGTGATGATAATGGTGTACAGGTGTGAATTCAAGAGAGCCATAAGTGCCATTGATATGTGCAACGATCTCAGAAACCTTGTTTTCCAACTTTTGTGATTCGGTTGTGCTACCATCTGTCACTTGGATCAGCACTACCTAAAACCAAAAGAGTCAATCCTTGTTTTTTTCTTTCCATGACAACAACACCTACTTGATCTCTCCACTCTGGGTAATCCATGAGAAACTTTTCAAATGCTGCCAATTTCTGAATGACACCTTTCACCAGGTCCAACTTGTCACGTCCCACAATGATCTTTTTGCCAGTATACATGTCAGCAATCGCCTTCATCTTGAACTGAACATCTTTGTCCTTTCGCATGGTCTCCACTCGATCCACATCAATACCAATAGGGAATGTGCCCACGTGACAGAAATGACCTTCTTCTTCAACACCATCTGGATTGGACTCGTATCCAAATATGCGTGTGCATGTTGAAATGAAATGTCTTGCATAAGAATAAGTCTATCAAAAAGATCATTTAGATTGGCTGGTAGGTCTATTTTCTCCCTGACTTACCTGAAAGCCAACCAGATTGGCACCAAGCATTCCCTTTAGAATCTCCTGTCGTTCTAGCAATCATCATCACAGTCAGTTGTCTCATCATCATCGTCACCATCATCTTGAAGACAATGACTTACTTGGTAAACATCGAAAAATTTCTGAACTGGGAAAGGGAGCATGGATAAAGAGACCTATCCTTGCCTTGGGTAGCTTTTCACGCACCATGCCAGGTACTAATAACAGATGATAATCATGTACCCAAACTAGCCATGTTGCTTTAGTCTTATGCTATCATAGCATGGGGATGAATTCACTTACTGATATCTCCTTGTTGATATTGTTGACAAACAAGATCTGCATATTTGCGATTGACCATGGCATAAGCTTCCCATTGCTTGCGTTCAAGACGACCATCTGTGGCATCATTCCATATCAAATAATGAAAAAGGGGCCAAAGCACTAGAATCAATGTGTCAAATGGAATGATCCACATCCATAAGAAACAAACATACTTGTTTTGCAGTAGCCATCATAATGTCCTGCCACACTTTCACTATCCAGATAGAGAGGGATACAGCCATGTGCTTCTTGTAAATCCTTGGCTAAGCGATCCTTATCATCAGGTGCAAGCTCGAGTGTCGTTTTGGTATTCTTCTCAGCGTCAACCTGTCCACGAATCTCGCCAGTCCAACCAATGTGTATCGACTTGCATTCCTTCTTGAGCGACTCAATGCCTGCATACATGGCACCATGACCACGACGCGGTGAAAAAGTCCAGTGCTTGTTATCGTTTGTTCGTGATATCTCAAAAGGCAGCTGATGCGTCACATGGACGATACGATCGAAGCCCGATGGAGCCTGTTGTTTGGATAAAAGAGGAAGAATACGTAACGATGCGTCCAATTCAGGCATTGGTTGGTTCAGGAACAAGTGGAAAAAGACAAGGTTTTTGATACCAGTCGGATCCGCCCACATAATACACTGCCGTCGTTGCCTTTACATTTCCAGCTCGATGACTCATTCTACCTACCTAACCCCCTGATCACTCTCTTTTCTCTTTTATCTCAAGATAATACAATAGCATCAGTTGTCAAATGACTCTTATGTTTATCAATGTTCATGCTATTGCTTGTAGTCTTATGACACTTTATGTGAATAAATCTTGTGCTTTAAATAACCTTAAACAAGATGCAAGTATCATGCAAAAAGGATGAAACACATAGGATCCATCATGACCGTCATCATGCATGTATCTCGCTTCATGATAAAGCCCGAGATATCGTGTAACAAACGAGACATCAATCATCAACAATGGCGGTCACGGAAGCTTCCCTTTCAGTTCAATTTCCAAGATCTTGCTTTACTCATCTCTTTCTCTTTTTCTTTCTTGGCTCATTTTCGTGTTTCTCCTTATCTCTTCTTCTTCATTCTAATATACACATACATATACAATGCTACCACTATCTTTGAACTTTAACAAATGGCTTGAAGAAAATGGTGATAAACTTCAACCACCTGTCAACAACTTTCTATTGTTTCAAGGCAAGGATACCACCGTCATGGTCGTAGGCGGGCCTAATCGGCGTACGGATTATCATATCAACGAAACGGAGGTAATTTCTTGCGGAGATCTTCATCCCCAATCCCTTATTGACTCTTTTTATGCCATCAGGAATGGTTTTATCAGATCAAAGGCAACATGACACTTAAAGTAGTGGATGATGGTGAATTCCGTGATATCAATGTCGGTGAAGGAGAAATGTTCTTATTACCTGGTAAATAAGGCGGATGCGTCACATGACAAGAGTGACTCATAACAAAAAACATTAGGCAATACGCCTCATAATCCAGTACGATATGCTGATACGATTGGTATTGTTGTCGAGCGAGTAAGACTTTCACATCATCGAGGCAAGTCACATGATCTTTCATGAATCAACCTGATCTTAACATGGTGTGTGAATAGATGCACTACGATGGTATTGCGAGAACTCAGATTGCAAAAGGATTGTATATGAAGAATGGTTTCATTGCACAGATCTTGGTACACAATTGAAGCCTATCATTGAGCGATTTGAATCAAACAAGGACCTGCGTACATGCAAACATTGTGGTACCTTGAACCATACCAAATAGCATTGATAGCTTTCAAATTACTTGTTTATGCATAACCAGATGATCGGTCAATAGAATAGCCGATGAGCCACCTGCAGCTCTGTTTTTACGTCTGTGTTTGTTTTCTCTATTTTACTTTGACTGGGAAAGTTTTCTCTCTTTTTCTTTCTTTACTTTATACCTCTTTTAAACAACATGGAACGCACTTATATTATGGTCAAGCCCGATGGTATGTGTGGTGCTATGTGTGTATGTGTGTGCCTGAATGCTTTATTGACTTTTATGACAGGTGTCCAACGCGGACTCGTTGGTGAAATCATCAAGCGTTTTGAGAACCGTGGCTATCAACTTATGGCCCTTGAGTTGATTCACCCCACCCAAGAGCTCCTTGAGGAACACGTAAGCATCTTGGATGCATTGACACTTTCACTATATATACTTATAATCTTTCTCTAGTACAAGGACTTGTCTGGTAAGCCTTTCTTCGCTGGTTTGATCCAATACATGCGCAGTGGTCCTGTTGTTGGTATGGTCTGGGCTGGTAAGGATGCCGTCAAGACTGGTCGTGTCATGTTGGGTCAAACCAACCCCATGGCTAGTGCTCCTGGTACCATCCGTGGTGACTTTGCTTTGGATGTCGGTAAGTTGGAGGATCATCACGCGTTCTTTTTTGTTCCTTGTCCTGATCCTTTTCTTTTTTAGGTCGCAACATTTGCCACGGCTCTGACTCTGTTGAATCTGCTGAGCGTGAAATTGCTCTCTGGTTCCCCCGTGGTGTTGCCAGCTACGAGCGTAGCCTTTCTCTTCACAGCCTTATCTACGAGAACTAAGTGTGTTCCAATCATTATAAAGGAATCCTTTTCTATCGTCTTTATTTGTTATGTGTGAATGTGCCTTGTGATGGAAAAGAAAGGGACAATGCCAAAGATAAAGGAATACACACACGTTCATTCACACTGAGCGCCTGTTTCGAACTGTCAACAGGTGCCATATCAAAATGAACAAGATTAAAATCCACAATTCCTTTTTCAACGCAGTCTTTTTTCTTTTCATGTAATGTCCTTTTTATGAATTATGTGATTTTGATAACTGTCGTAGGAATAAATGCAAAGACGTATCTACATTCTTTAATGGTTGGTGTGTGTGTGCAAACATGCATGGAGAAAAGGAGTTGGATGTATGCTGTTGTAGTGTGTGATTGTGTATGGGTAGTGCAGCATGATATGTTGTATATATGTGGATGTAATAGGTGTTGTTGTGTGTATAGATGTAATTCTTCTCTAGCTTATCATCGCTGGGTCTTGACACCGGTTAATTCGATATTACTGGATGGCGCCATCAATGATTCGGCAGCAAGTTTGTTCTTGTTGCGTTCCACTGTTTCTACATGACTATCGATGACAGCATTAGATGAATGATTGAATCCACTACTACTACTACTATGATGACTTACGTGTACCAAGCTCCACCTGCAAGAGTAAGCAAAATACCCAAGCCATTCATCCATGAGATATTGAGATTGAAAATGATCACTGCAAGGACGATGGAAAGAACCTGCTTCACGTTGCCTATATCATCATCCTTTTAGCCATTGTCTTTTTCTCTTTGATGACATCCTTTTTACCTGCTACTGTCATGGTCAATGCACTTGTTTTCTTGTTGGCTGTAAAGCTGACGACGTTCAAAAAGAAAGCAATGACACCATTCACCAACAATGCAAAAAAGAGACTTGTGCTGAAACTGGTATGATAAAACTCAGTCACTTGCGCCATTTCACCCGAGAAATAGGAATAAATCATAGTCTGGATAAAGGCTAGTGGGGACATTCGCAGTAAAAGATCAAGAGGATGAAGCTTGAGACGTCCCACTTGGACACGATTGGTAACGACAGTCTTGACTGCTGCAAGTACAGTACCGAGCACTGTCAAAAAGAATCCCATGGCTGTGTAATCATAATCACCAAAGGTGGCAAATGCTACACCTGCTACCACCTTTTTCATTCATTGAGCAAATGGATCCCATGACAATTGAAATGGATAGACTTACTGGAAGCAGAGAGATATAAGTCATGGAGGAATAGGACTTGTGAAGAAACATGACTGAAAGCATGATGGTAAATACTGGAGTCATGGCACGCACCACTTGATGAAACTAGAATCATGACATGAATCAACTTATTCATCCAACATGGTTTTTACTTACTGGCACTGTAACCAAATTACTAAAGAGTCGTTAGATGACAAGCTTGATCCAGATAGGGCGAGATATGACTTACAGTGAGACATTACTGATAGCAATATTGATCGTATAAAGGATAGAAAAGAGGAGCATTGTCAAGTTTTCTCTATCGCCAAGTTGAGCAGGTGTGAAAACACCAGTTTTCCAAAACATATAGGAACCAATGGCACCACAAAGAGTGTGAATGGCAGTCAGGGTCCATGGAAAGGGGAACTGAAAGACGGACAGGATGATCTTGTTGTATAAAGTCAATGCCAGATTGAGAACAAAGTAAAGAGCCAACCAAACAAAGGATGAGTCCAGTCTTGATCGTTCTCTTGCAAAGCCAGATGCCATCTTGTGTTGCAATGGGTACCTGAAAGAGAGAAAGAAAGAAAGAAGAAAAAAAAAGAGACAACTCTACACTCCTAAATTTCTATATTTGGATCCTGCCAAAAATCGTCGGCAAGAGCGCCACGAAAAATAAAAAGATCGACATGATTGTCGGCACAATCACCCGTACTCATTCATGGTTTGAATATGTCTTTTTTTATTGAAGCCACCATAATTCTTGTTCATGTACAAAGATATCTTGTTCTTCTTTATCCAAAGTGAATGATCGATTACATTGTTCAATAAGCAAAGCTTCTTCTTCATCCACCAAATCTGACCATGATTCATCGGTGTTGCAGCTAAAGATGGCGGAATCTACAAGATCATGTGCTTTTGGAACTACTCCAGTCGTAGGAATAGCAACCGGCCATGATGTTTCATTCTCATCGTCATCATCGTCATCATCATCACTCCGCACTAATAAATGGTCGATTCCAAGAAAGTGTTGTTTCAATTCTTCAATATCAGTGGGTCGATCGGATGGATGTTGCACTAGGATAGAAACAAGAAAACGATAGGTGGCCATAGACAGTGAAGGAAATAGTTCTTGTTTGAGAATACGTGGATTACGTTGAAAAGCTTGAAAAGTGTCATCGGACTGTGGATTCGCTTCTTGCCAAGGCTGACGACCAAATAACATGGCAATGAGGAGAATACCCAAACTCCAGACATCCGATGCAGCAGCATCCATGACTGGATTGCTAGTATCAAAGTGTTCAGGTGCTAAATAAGCTATAGAGCCACAACCAGTTTCTTGATGAAAACGTTCTCTTGTAGCTAAACCAAAGTCACCGACCTTGACATCCAAGTAAAAGGGATCATCTTTTTCTGATGTTTTTAGTAAGATGTTTTCCATTTTAAGATCACGATGATAAATGTGATGATCATGCATGTAACCAACAGCATCCAGAATTTGGCTAAAGACGGAAACAACTTGGTCTTGATGCAGTTTGTTGTGCATTCGATAATCAAACAAGTCACCTTGGTCACAAAGGTCCATTATCATAAAAACATGGTCTTGGTCCTCACACGTCTCATAAAGTGTCAATAGATGGGAATGATGCAGGGATGATTGAATACTCGCTTCCAGTTGCTGTAACTCCAACTGTGAGCGATCCAAGCCAGATTTACATAGTGCCTTGATAGCAACAAAGGAATTGTTCGTAAGGGATTGTCCTAAAAACAAATAGCCAAACGAACCGCTCCCGAGTTCTTCCAATATTTGATATTTGCTTTCAATCACCTTGTCGACAAGTGTCAACGCAGGAAGTAGGGATGGTGGATCATTTTGTGTAACGTCGCTCATGGCTAGCAGATGGGAATTTCTTGTATAGCTGGTGGTTTTCTCGATGATGATGATAGCTTAAAGTTTGAAAGAAACACATAAAGTCATGATAAGGTAGAGCGTTGGTTTAATGGAACAAGTAGGATGGGTGGTGGTGGTGGGGGAACAAGGTGTCTAGCACTGCATGGTGGTAAAAAAAAAGAAAGCTGTAAAACAGCAGAAAAAGAAGGGAAAAAATGATAATGTACAAATTGAACAAGAAAGAAATGCAAATGGGAAAGTAACAAACAACATAAGGAGTGGAAATGGGGGAACAAAGATAACTTTACTGGGAATGGATCGGACACTCCTTGCCCTTTGTAAACCAAGCATGGATACATCGATGATGAAAAGTACAAAGACAACTCAGTCTAGCCATTGTGTCACCTATACAAGACGTCACCAGACATACAATACCATCAATGGCAGGTTTCATTTGTTTCGTTCGAATCGTAATTACCTTGAATAAACTCTTCAAAGCAAATCACACACTCTTGTCCTAATAATGCTGAATCCAATGCTAGTTTATAGACTAGAACATGATGAGACATTGTCAATAACAAGATCATGCCACTTACCAACGTATCGTATTCCTGATAAGGCTGCAGGTGTATTCGCATTCAAACACGTCTGAACATGCTGTTCTTGATCATTCATGCTCCCAAACTCATCCAATCCTCTTCCGCACACTGGACACTCCATCATGATACTTTGTACACTTGAAGAACGTCCCATTCTCACACTAGTAGGTCGACTATTACTAGTAGTAGTAGTGCCTCTTGGTCTTGATAACTCTTCAAAGCATCCATCACATAAACGTTGGGGTTGAAGTGAAATCTGATAGTGTTGTTCCATCGGTACAGCTGGATCTTGTACAATATGTGAAAAGGGTAGCATCACGCGATTTGTCGAGCACTTGTCGCAAACAACCAGTCCGCATCGTCTAATAGATGCATAAGTGATGATGAATGATCAGCCGACCTATTTTTTCCCATTACCTGCAATGATGCCGACGCACTAAAAAGTTGAACCATCGACCACATCGGCGACAATTGGGTGCTTGTTCATTACGTTCCCATACGTAAGCAATCCTTGAAAGTGATGATGATGATCGTGTTATTGTTAAAGAAGGACGTGGTGATGATGATGATGGTGTGTTCCGCGGTTCTGGTTCCACGGATTGAACATGTGTTTGGCAACCGACAAACACAGATTGTGCTTTTGTCAAGGTCATGCTCACAGTTCCAGATGCAGCTGATGCATAATGATTGCTGTTGTTGTTGTTGCTACTGCCTGATGAATCCTGATGACTGGTGGGTGATACTGGATCCACTTGTTCATGGGTAGTCAAAGGTGCATAGATGACTTGTTCTACTCTTCGTTTCATGATGCGGACCCAACGTCGTCTTCGTACCCATCCAGATGTTGATGTAGGCATAATACTAGTCCAATTCTCATCTTGTTCATCAAAGCTGCGTGAATATTGCCATCCTTCACTGTCTGCAATAGGGTGTGAGAAATCGATTGCCCAATCTGATAACCAAAACCAGGATGTTTGTTGTGGTAATCGAACATGACTTTTGGTGGTTGTTTCTCCTGAAGGATATAAACTCCAAGCTCCTCGATGATCACTTTTTGTAAGAGCAGTAGATGAAAAGCTGGGTTTGCCAATTGCCAAAAAGGATGATGTTGCTCGTTGATTCTCATATAATATGACAGGTACTGTCACGTGTGATCGTAAAACGTCGTATGGCTCATGTGCTAATCGATATGTACCTGTCAATAGGTAGATCTTTGATGACACACACAAAAAAAAGCACTTACATTGTTCACTCCAATAACGTTCAGCTGCTTCAAGCACTTGACAAACATAAGCACTTCCAGCAGCAGCTGCTGCATCATAAGCTGTTTCTCCAAATGCATTGCGTTGTAAAGGATCTGCATCTGCTTCATGCAACAAGTATTCCACAATAGCCAAATCACCTTTCGAAGCGGCATTAACTGGATTTCATCTGCAAGTCAGTTTAATGATAAACATATATCAATGATGGGAATATTCCACTACTTACTCAATGGTGTATGACCCAGTCGACTTACAGCATTCACATCCACATCATGTCGTAATAGAAATCGTACCATGGCTAAATGTCCACAGGAACAAGCATTGTGAAGTACTGTCCAACCATCTTTGTCTTGATGTGTCACATCCGCCATAGCTTCATTGACGAGATATTGTACCACAGGAAGATGACCAGCATAAGCTGCCTTGAGTAAAGCTGTCTGCCATTCATTGTCAGCCATCATGATGATGTATGATGATAATGACATGAACATACCTCGTCTTCTGTATCCACACCATCCACTTGAGCACCTGCCTTTTCAATCAAAGCAATACATATATCCAAATAACCCCTTGAAGCTGCATAGTGAAGAGGACGTAAACCAGTAGTTGGATTCGGCTTGTCGGGATCCTTGTTGGCATCGATCAGTTCCTGAACGAGAGCAAGATCGCCCCGTGCAGCAGGTTCCACCAATTCAAGATGAGCATGTTGCTGTGTTGCACTCGTTTGTTTTGTGTTGGACGTAGTAGGAATGGTCAAGCCCTGTACACAGCGAATGGCCATTGTACCAGGAGTTGAAGAGGGGAAAAAGGTAAGTATGCACGCGGAAGTGCTTGAATCTCATAGTCATCCCCGCCCAGTTGCATTGATTTGAACACCCCGACGTATACTTGATTTCATGCCAATGAAAGCTGAAAGAGCATCCAATAAATAGACTGTATTTTGCTCCTTTTCAGTCACTGATGCCCTATTTTAATATGATCTGTTGTTGTCAATAGTCATGTCAGCTTATGTGAGCTGAGAAAGGCATGGGATTTGATAGCTCTGTTCCAACAAAAAGGACAAAGTCAAGCAGCAGAAGCATATGCAATGTACTACCAAAACTCTGTTCCTTCACATATACAGCTCATCACATTGATTAGCTTCCACCTTGCCATATGTCAACGAGGAAAATGTAACCTGATAGTAACACACTTAAACCATAGGGAAATTGGTACATTGCTTGTCAATGCTGAAGTTTTTTGTTGCAAGTGTCAGCGTTTGATCTAAGAAAGATCAAGTGTAAAAGGTACCTGAAGCCAGACACACATGATAACAAAAACTGACGCTTAAGCAGTCTCTTTATTAGGAAAAGCTTTAGTAAAAAGGTATTTATATTTGGACATTAGAAAGGTGGCAATTTACAAATGTAGCAAGGTAAAAGAAATAAGCAAGTGATCAGGTATTCATGACAAGAGATTGTAAGGTCGAAATGCAGTGACATTGACATTTAAATGAAGTATCAAATCCTTCCATTGCTGGCTTGTCTTTGGGTGTCTTATGGCAATTTCGAAAGGACCATACTGGTTGTCGAGCAAGTAAGCAAGTATGTCTTGATATGCTTCATCCATTTCGACTTGTACAACTTGGAGTGCAGTCGAATTAAGATCTTCTCGACGCAGATTGGCTTGCAGGAAAAGCTGTCCCCAAAGTTGACGACAAGCAACTACATTGTTTTGTGCATTCTCACCAAAGACTGCTCTACCGAAACGAGTGCCTTTACGAGTGAAACGTTGTTTTCATCTATACAAGGCAAGAGATCCGATATTCACATCTTCCATAACGAAACAAGAGATGATTCCTTCACGCATAAGATAAACGCCAACCTGCTAAACATACTTGCATTATCTTTTCTTTTTCGCTATCACTTTTTCCACACACAGAGAGAGATTGGATGAAGGAAAGAGATGTGTAGAAGATGATGATGCATGACAACATCCTTTTATTTGTGGATAGTGGCCGTGGGGGCATTCTGTGATAAAGTATTTGTTTGGGATGATACATCGATTACATTGATAGAAGGTACATGATGCATTATCTGGCTCCCATGAGTGTGATATAACGGCTTCCTGCCTTGTTGATTGCTGCTGTTATAGAGGAAGAATACCAATAGCTGAACTGCTTCAACGTAAAGGTCGTCATGTATGCAAGGTGCTCAACTCGATTTGTCGTAAGCTTGGTTGGGCCTTGTGTCTTGCTTGGAAGAGTGCCTTGTTGCTCCGACCAAATCGACCACTTGTCGCTCCAGCAACCCTTTCACTTTCCAATGACGATTCAAGTTGGTCCACGTGCATTTGCTCTTCCCTTACTACATGCAGCAAAGTATCCAGAAGCTCTTGTTTGTGGTGTTTTGCTTGGTCAAGTGAATGCAGACGGCTCACTTGACGTCAAGACGGGTCTTCCTTTCTTCCACCATTGGACTTCCATGAGCCCCATGCTCGAGATTGCCCTTCAACAGGTACAAAGCGACAACGTGAGACAAACACCCTATTGACCATCTTTACAAAGGCGGAATTGGCAGCCAAGCAACTTGATCTGAAAGTTATTGGTTGGTATCAAGCAAACGCACGTAACAAAGATAATGCTCTTCAAGAGAATGCTATACGCGTCGCCAATGTCATTAAAAAGAACTCTGGAGACGCTATTATATTCATGGTAAGTCAACGTGTTACATGGTAGACTGGATCGTTGACGCGTATAATACTAGGTCAACAATGATAAGATGGAACAGCTGCATGATATCAAGGATGGTAGTGTCATTTCGGTAAGTAATCCAGGAGATGCAAGGATGTTCAGGTACTGACTGATACATGCTTGTCTACAGCCATACATCTTTCGAGAGAATCAATGGAGAGGAGTCAAGCAAGCTTTTGCAAAGGATAGTCAAGTGGTGCTCAGTTATGAAGAAACATATCCCAAAGTACGCGGCATGTTTAGCTCTGGATCCTATAATCGCCTTGTCGACTTTGATGAACACCTTGAGAATGTATCATTACCGTGGTTAGAATATTGTCAATCAACTTGATAAAAGCACTACCTAGATAACAAAAGGTTCATGGATTATTTATGCTCGCGAGAACACAGTATTGGCCAATGACTTTTCACCCATCCACTCTAGTGTAGTTACTGTATAGTTGTAGAGATACATAATATATTACTAGCTGGCGACTCGCTTCGCTTGCAAACTTTCTATCCTTGTTCAATAGCTTATCATTACTTTAGTTCTAATGCTTGTATCCACTGTGTGTGAATTCTGGCTCAGCTCACGTGATATAGGCCATCTATTTCAGCTGCCACCTTACTTTCCTCCCATGGACGCCATACGATTTGCAGCTGTTTCCCCATTCAACCTATCTACGACTTGTACATACGTTTGTCCTTCTTCATCCCGTCATGTCAATACTGCAATTGTCTTCTTTCGAAGGTGTTTGTTGACTTGTCACTCTACTACAACACCAGACGTTTCTTGACACTGCACACTCTTTTGCACTTTCCGCCACCACCAAGTACAGCAGCGTTTACTCCAGCATTTGCCATTCTCAACCAGCGTTGTTTAATTTGACAATCTTTCTATAGTCAACAGCGGATAGCTTGTAGCTTTATTTAGTGTAGCAACTTGCTTCAATACATTGAATTACTATACAAATGACTCTTTGATATTACTTTGGTAACAGGGGATGAGAGGAACTGGATATATAAAGCTCGTCCAATAGGACATGGATCTTTATGTTTGATCTTGTATCATTGTCAAACTTGGTCATTATGTATCTGCCTATTCAATGCCAACAACAGGCATCACCCTTTGTGTAACCTGTCAACTGCATACATGCAAAGATCGCCCATCAAGGTCCAAGTGCATCCGTTCAATCATCTTTGGACGTAAATTATAGACAACATCATCATTCATCCATCAGATACTACACTATCGACCACTCTTGAGCAAACAATGGAAAAGAGGAAGGATGCCACCACTGCATATTCACCAATGCCAGTCGATCATAGTGTACCAATAGCTTCTTTCATAACAACTATGATGGTTCTGTATCATGGCCACGATAAGTGTAGGTAGTATCAATGGTAGTGTTTCGAGCTGTTTGATTTTCTTCATTGTGCCATTATCTTTATACAACATATGTTGGTAGACTACTTCCTGCTTCAAGATGTACACTAAATGTCAAGCAATACATAAGGATGAGCAACTGGGATGTTGAAGCAGGTGTCCGCCAATAAAGCATTCATCTTTTTGTTGAATCAATCACGTAATATTCAATCCAAGATCTATTTCCTTCCCTTCTTGTTACCTTGGATGTAAGCTCTATGATATGCATGATTGATTCAACAACTGACGTTCAAGTTTGCCTTCTCTCTTCAAACCATGTGACATCGAGAGAATTTGATATAACAGCACAAGCATTGTTTTCAACTTTTTCATCTGCCAGGAAACATCATTATCGCCAATCATTAGCTACGATCCTTGGTTCTGACTTATAGAAGACTTGTTGTACCTTGCATCCTTTCCCAAACTGGTACATTTGCAACTTGGATCGATATTAGCAGTGTTTGTTACAGAACAAGATAGACATTAGCAACGTGAAGCCATGGGTAAAGGTATTGTAAGACTAGTGTCTTTATTATTGAAAGCAATCCCATTGTGGATTTACAAAGGAACATATAATTAACAAAGACAGATAGGTTTATCCTTGCGCACCAGTCTTGCTTTCCTTGCATCTCTTCTTACATGCCTGCTCTGCCTCCCATGCTGCGCTAGAAAACGTTTGAGCTACGCATCGGCTTCTACAATTTTTGTATTCATCTTGATCCAAAGTAGTAGCAACGCCTTTGCCTTGGGTTGATCCTTGACCTGCTTGTGGAAGTGGTTTGGCTAGTACCAAAAGTGTACCAGCGATGAGAATCATAAAAGAGATAGCTTCATCTTCATATTATTGGGTCGAATGAGAAGTAGTGTGTACATAGCATGGGCCTTTATAAAGCTTTAAAGATCAAGGAGCCGTTGATCATTTCAGGGGTTGCATGGGAACATCGAACGATGAAAAGCAATGCAAATCAGCTGCATGTGGCAAAAGTAATACTTGAATAGATGCTATTACTCCGGTCCTAAAGAGGGATATATAAAAGTAAACGACATGAGAATGATACATACAACATGATAGTACATTTCAAATGCTGTAAAGGTCCTTTGTATTTCAAGGATAAGTTGTAGCACTACTAGAAGTTAAGATATATGCAGATCGATGCAAAACTAATGCCAGTGTTACATGTTTGTTAGGAGAATAGATGTGATATGGCTTATCCTGCTGATTTGTATATTGACTGTTAAGATGACTAGAAATAAGAGCACAGTGGAAAAGCGCTACAGCAGCCTAAAAGTTACTCAATGCCGTTTTGACATGCAATCTTATAGTTCATGTATCAGCGGTATTAGCATTTGCTGCTTGAAGTCACTCTTTGCTATAAGCTTCATCACGTATTTGCTTCAATCATAAAGTGACTACATACAAATGTGTCAATCCTTCAATATTGGTCACGTGATTAAAAGGAGCGCAGATTCCTACTTTCGAAATGTTCTTGTTTTGGTGTTGACCCAGCAATATGAGCCATTCAAGCTCCTTTGGCTTGATTTATCAGTAGTTCATAAAGCAATAGTGTCATGTTGACTCCAAGTACAGGAAACAGCCATTGTTGTGGCAGTATTACAGATTAGCAATAGCAAAATGATATGATTAACAGCTTCATAAGACTACAAGCTGTTGTACTATACCATGTGCCATATCAGATAACATAGAATCACCATGTTTGTGCAGCATGAAAACTCAAAAACCTTTAAGGGAAATTCCCCTTTTGTGCAAACAACTTCCTTATATCCCGCCAGGATGTTTTTCTGTAACTCATGCATGTTCAAGATGGTGACAACGGCAAAACATTTGCTATGGTAGGACGATGCATAAGGATCATTGTACCGGTTGTGTGCTTTCTTTCTCATCGGGCAGCATCGGAACAGCGGATTGGCTCCGCATAGTAAGATTTCCCATATCGTGAGCAAAAATATATATATCGACATGACATGGATGATGATTCAAGATGTGTATGTGCTAAAAGTGTGCCGATCTTTTTTCCTTGTTAAAGGGATATGTCGGGAAAAGGAGGGTAAAGGTACCATTTGTGGTGCCTAGTGCCACACTACTTGCAATGACAAGGTGATTGTGTTTATATAGAGTCGGTGTGGCAAATGATGAGTCATTATTCCCCACAATACTTGAATTGGTATCCAATAAGATGACTTTTATGTATTCATTGGCTTCAAGGATCTACTACTACATTAAATACTAGTTTGATGATATATATAAAAAGAGTACACTAGTTTGTAATAGAGTTACATATAAAACGTGGCGATAATCATCAGGTGAGAATTCTCACGCAGGCTAAAAAGGTAGTTGTGGGATGACCAAAAGGATTCCGCGGGGAGGGAGATAAGCTGGGGAGATACAAACTCTGGTTGGCCATCATCGGGTTACGTGCGGGCCATCTCCACGAAACACATTTTTCTATCCACCGCCATTTGATCCCGGCTGTCATTTTTTCACCTTTCTCTTTCTCTTTCTCTCTCTTCACACACAACACAACACCATGCTTTCAGCAGCCACTCGTGTCGCTATGCGCCCTTCTTTTATGGCATCCCGTGCCTTTGTTTCCACTTGGAGCAACGTTCCTCAAGGTAAATGACAAGAAACACTTTTTCACTTGGCATTGGTTAACTCATGTCGCGTCAATGTCACAACCAGGTCCACCTGATGCCATTCTTGGTGTTACTGAAGCCTTCAAGAGAGATACCAACCCTAACAAGATGAACTTGGGTGTTGGTGCTTACCGTGATGATAATGGCAAGCCTTATGTCTTGAACTCTGTTCAAAAGGTACAAAAGGGAACGTGATATGTAGAATGATTGCTTACATGCAACATGTAGGCTGAGAAGCTCTTGTTGGATCAAAACCTTGACAAGGAATATGCTGGTATTACTGGTGTCCCATCTTTCATTGATGCTGCTGGTCGTCTTGCTTATGGTGAAGACAGCGCTCTTCTTAAGGATAAGCGCGTAAGTAGTAGTCAATCAATGTATAGCGTAAGCTATGACTGACATGATGTGAATAGGTTGCCATCACTCAAAGCATTTCAGGTACTGGTGCTCTCCGTATTGGTGCTGCTTTCCTTGATTCTTTCTATCCCCATGCCAAGAAGGTTTATGTGCCCAACCCCACTTGGGGTAACCATCTTCCCATCTTCAAGCACTCTGGTCTTGAGATTGAAAAGTATACCTACTTTGACAAGAACACCAATGGTCTTAACATTAACGGCATGCTTGAAGATATCAAGGTAAGGAGGAGGGGTTGATATTGACATGGGTGGAATATAGAGATGACTAATGGTATCACCTTGTAAATCAGGCTGCCCCCAAGAACTCTGTCATTTTGCTTCACGCTTGTGCACACAACCCTACTGGTGTTGATCCTACTCAACAACAATGGGACGAGATCTCTCAAGTAGTCAAGGTAAATAGATGACAAGAAGAATAGGAACGATGATGACAATCAGCTAACAAAAGGGTGATATAGGATCGCGATCACTTTGTCTTCTTTGATATGGCCTATCAAGGTTTCGCTTCTGGTGATTGCACCCGTGATGCTTATGCTCTTCGCAAGTTTGCTTCAGAAGGTCACCAATTGGTTCTTTCTCAATCCTTTGCCAAGAATATGGGCTTGTATGGTGAACGTGTTGGTTCCTTCTCTGTTGTGTGTGCTGATGCTGAAGAAAAGGCTCGTGTCGAGTCCCAACTCAAGATTCTTATTCGTCCCATGTACTCCAACCCCCCTATTCATGGTGCCCGTCTTGTAAGCACTGTGCTTAACACTCCTGAATTGAAGCAAGAATGGCTTGAGGAAGTCAAGTTTATGGCTGATCGTATTATTACCATGAGGTGAGTATAATCGTTTTACCTTCCGGTCGTGATCCGTGACTCTCACATGTCAATACACAATAGAACCAAACTCCGCAACCATCTTGAGCAAGACTTTGGCTCCAAGAAGAACTGGGAACACATTACCAACCAGGTATGACAAGGGAAAAAAAGCCGATCAAAGATAGGCAACTTACATGCTATTATTATAGATTGGTATGTTCTGTTTCTCTGGTCTTACTCCCGAACAAGTTGACAAGCTCAAGGATGACTGGCACGTCTACCTTACCCGTGATGGCCGTATTTCCATGGCTGGTATCTCTTCTGGCAACGTCAAGTACCTTGCTGAAGCTATTCACAACGTCACCAAGGATTAAGTCTATTCTATTATCATCCATCATAGAGTGCTGAAAAGTACGTTTCCCCCCTCTTTTTGATCACAACCGCCCAAACACCAACATTTAAATACATGGCATCTTCTGTTCAATAATGCGAGACACACAAAATGTGGAGAAAGATTCATGTGATCTGAGTGATGATGTGATTGAGTAACCTTGCTAGAAAGCGATCGAACTTTTGACATGTGAAAGAAATCATAAAGTCAATGATGTTAAGGGATGATTGTGTCTCTCTCTTTCTTTCTTTTGGATTCATGTCGACTAAAAAGTGCACCTTTAAAGCATAACAGTGAGAATGATAGATAAAGACATGTGTAACAAGCATGATAGTCGTGTGTTGAAGGTATTTGATTCATATGAATTTGTATACTCCAAAGAAAAAACTATAGTATGCACATTAAAGCAAGACATCTGGCAAGCGATTGATTGATCATCTTGTCATTTGCAGCAAGTTCACACATCTGATTCGAAAATGTGAAGCAACGCATGCATTGACATATCAAAGTTACGCAAATGCCAGCTGAATTACAACCTACACATCCGATTGGGTGGATGTCATTGCTCTATGCAAGACTCAAGCTACTCGTAACATGGAAATTCTCACACATGAAGCTACCCAACAAATGCTTGATGGATTGTCTTATTCGCGTGATAGTCAAGAACAAAAGTATTGAAGGACATGAAAGAGAAAGCAGAGCTTATGCTATCTTAGGTATGTATTAAATGTCTTATTCGATGAAGAGATCATGTCTGATCTGGGCGTGCATCACTCTACCAAAGTTACTGCTTTCATGGGTGTAGATATGCTTTAGAGACACTTGAGAACAAACATGTTTGTATCATGATATGACAACAATGACTCTTTTATTCAGCTTGGAGTAGATTTGTTTAGAACACAGCAAGCACAAAGGCAAGGCAGCCTGCCCAAGTTCGAGCATATTGAAGCTTATTCCACTTTTCAATAAGCTGAGACGCGTCTTCCTTGCTGTTTGTATCAGCCAATTGTCCCAAGCGATCATTGGTAGGCTTCATAAAGATCATAGTCCAAGGAGCACTGAAGAATGAAATAACACCACACCATAGGGAGCGTTTGTCATGTGTCAAGTAATAGGTGGTGAAATGAGCTGCTGATGATATAAGAATGGAACTAATAGCAATGGCAGCACCACGACGATAGACGACTTGCCAAGCACGAGGTGGATAACCAGCTGCACGAAGAGCAGGAACTGTTGCAAATGTGATTGAAAGACCAAGACCAGCAAAAATGCCGTTGGCTGTAATGGCGATAGGACGAAGGTTGGAAAGAACAGTAGACATGGTGGTTGTGTGTGAATCCAATTTGTATGTTCATGCATCCTTTTTATACTCTTGCATGGGCGCGTGGTATGACTTTTTTTTTATTCTTCCGCTCGCTGCATTAAACTATAAACAATTTGGGATCGACAAAATGGGCACACACGGTCCTTATTTGCTTCATAGATTGTCTTAATTGAAAACTGTATATCTTTTTCTATATCTTTTATGATGAATGATGAAAACATGAAAGATTGAATGTGTTGTTGTCATGCATGCCGGACCGAAAGTTGGACCGTTGCCGACATGGAATGATTTGGATCACAGAGGAGAGAAATTTATGAGTCAAAAGATGTGGATGGGGTTATAAGGATGGTCAGAGTAAAAAGTGACAGCGATTAATGTCGTCAGAGCACTTGGATATGCGAAAAGGGGACTCTTGGATGATGAGCTTGCATGGTGGACTAAAAATGCGGTGCGTTAGTCTGGAGCTGTGTCTTTCGCTTCCTCTCCGATGAATGGTAAGCAGTACTCAATGCAACCTACCTACATTGCACTAAGTCCAGTGATAGATTCACCTTCTGAAGACGTAGTTGAAGACTTTGCACGTCAATTGGAGCAAGGTATGCTTCGATTGTGTATTCGAGATGGGATACTGACCAGCAAAAAGTGTGCTCTATTACACCTGTCAATCCAACCCAACACAGCCATGAAAGCGACAGTGAAAGTGAAAATGAGATACCATTTGGATATGAACAATTGGCACAAGAAGAAGATGAAGGAGTGTCTTTAACAGATGAAGATGAGGATGACAGGGAACCAGTCATTGATCTTCCACAAGGACCACCAACGTTATCACCATTAGAAAAATCCGAAGAGATCTCGGAAGGTATGTTGCTTACTGCAGCCAAGTATGCATGCTTACATACATTGAATACTGTCCTGCATATCTATTTAGATACAGCCAATACTATTAAATCAATCATGAGCAAGATCAAGTTATCAGATCAAGCAGTGCCTGGTAAGAATGGAATGATGTGACAAGGAATTCATGCATTGACCACGCGAGATTCATATAAATAGATTGGGCCAAAGCTATCCCAGAAGACATGTGGATACCAAGATTAGATAATAGTAGTAGTAGTAGTAATAGGAACAATGATCACATCGGTAGTGAGGAATTAAAACAAGGAGATGAATGATTAGAGCGTGCACAGCTACTTGTTATGGTTTCTTAGACCCGACTTGTCCCAAACTCGTCTTTTTTCATTTTGTACTTGTACTCTTTTCTACTTTATTGCACATGGAGCAAAATGCAAGGCAACCCATGCATGCAACCTCTTTGTCGGATGACCATGGGGAGGTAAAATACAAGGCTGCCACATTTAGCTCCATTGGCGTACCTCTTTCAGAACACCCTTCAACAGAACAACACAACTTTGCAACAATAGGACAACAAGGACATCTCTTGACACCTTCACCTTTTCCACATCCTTCTTCTTCCATCATTCGTTTTGCTGCGAGTGACATGTCCTATCAACCACCCGATTCCTTAGAAACCTTTGACTTTAACGCTATCCCTTCTTCTGACACTACAAAAGCAATACCCAACGACAACCAACAACAACAACAACGACAACGCACTCTTACAGACGAAAGCAGTAGCATCCAAACATCCATGAATCAACCATCCTCTTCACATGACATTCCTCATTCTTCTGGTATGACGACGCTTTCAAATATGACAAGCGATGATAGTACAACTTTGATTGGACAAGGTCGCAGTAATACATATCATCCATCCGTATCAGTAGCAACACATCCTCTTCCTCCTCCTGCATTACCGACTGATGCTTCACGTTCCAATCCAAGACAACCAAGTAGGCCATCCAATCCTCCCTTATCATCATCACCATCTCCTGCAAGACCTTCTACTGATGGACCAGGCCCATCCAATTCAATGATTCCTATGGATACCTTGACTAGAGGAAAGACTGTGGATCTTGCCAAAAAGTCAACTGTAAGGAATTATCAAATGTTTCCAGGTCGTAACAAGTTTTTCTGTGGTGGCCGTTTAATGACTAGCAGAGAATATTGGGCGTTCCTTTTGGCATTGGTCTTATTGATTGGTCCATCTGTCTTATTTGGTATCTTCACGTAAGTGGATTGAAAAAGTGTGTTGTTAAGATGATTGACAAGTGTTGTTTTTAGATGTCCTTTTATTTGGGAACATATCCATCCTGCCATTCCAATCGTATTCGCTTATCTCTTTCTTCTTTCACTGGCTTCCATGATCAAAACTTCTTGGACTGACCCTGGTGTAAGTTGTGAAAAAGGAGTACCGTGTCATTGTTCTAATGTTTTTTTTTGCAGATCATTCCCCGTGATCTTGATCCTTTTCCAGCCATGGACTTACCTTATGATGATCATGGATCCGCTTATGGCTCAATGTGGCACCAAGGATTTCCTACACAGAAACAAGTACAAATCAAGGACAACACATGGACTTTACGTTACTGTGAAACATGCAGGATATATCGACCCCCACGTGCTAGTCATTGTCGTCAATGCGATAATTGTGTCGGTACGTATACTTTGTTACTCCTTGATCACTCTTTCTAACACGACAACAAAGAAACTGAGGATCATCATTGTATCTGGCTCAACAATTGTATCGGCAAACGCAACTATCGACCCTTCTTTGTATTCATCACCACCGCTACACTGCTTTGTCTTTTCGTTATTGCATTTTCGGCTGTTCATTTGATCTTGATTTATCGCGATTCACAAGATGATACCTTTAGTGCAGTCTTTAATGCAGCACCAGTCAGCTTTGTATTAGCTATTGTTTGCTTTGTCCTCTTGCTTATGGTCGGCGGCTTGACTTTATACCATTGTTCACTCATTCTACGAGGCATTACCACCCATGAACAGGTAAAAACAACAACATGGATCATGTAATTGATTGATGGACTGACGTACATTCATTCTTTAGCTACGAGCATCCATCATGAATACAAAGTATCCTAGTGCCAACCCTTACAATAGAGGAAACCCTGTGCTTAACATGGCTCAAGTCTTGTGCCGCCCACGACCAAAAAGGTAAAGCTTGCTTTGGATGATTTGAAGATGTATCTAACATAGGAAAATGAATGTAGTTATCTTCGAAGGCGTAAATTTGTAGAAACAGAAAAGTTGTATGCAGAGCAAAAACCTTCCAAATAAGAGTAATAGTAATGTTTCAAGTATATACCACTTTTGCACATAAACTTTTGATTGTCGTTCAATTGCTTTTGTTGTAATGCTTGTATCCACTATGTTCCCTTGCTCAGCTCATCATGGGCTATGGTAGTGTACCAGCTCACTATTGGCCTGCTTTCAATCCCTTCACTTGTGCACCATTTACATTTATCATGTCAATACTACAATTGTTTTTATTTGAAAGAGTATGACTGAATGGCTCGTCTCTCTATTACAACGCTCGCGCTTCTATACACTGTACAACCTTGCACTTTCCACAACCAAACACAACAGCATTTACTCAAGCAGTTGCCGGTAGTAGTGTCTTTGATCCATTTGTCTTCGGCATCCTTTCTTCAAGTGAACAACAGATAGCCAATATAAGAGATATCTTTATTCAGTGTAGCAACTTGCTTTAATACGTATGCATTCTTATACTATGCTTCTGGGCATTACTTTGATAATCAAGGATGACAATTTGATATGGAGGGGCTTGACTATTGATTCTTGATGGTTCCTTGCGAATGTCACCATTCTCTGCTTTCCTTGTTCATGAGATAATCTTGCGTATCATCCTTTTGGAGTTGTAAAGTATGGTTGGGAGAGGAGTCATGTAAGATTTGCGTTGCTAAAGGCTAGCATCAGAGGCTTGTTAGGATCATCAAGACGAGTTCTCAACCTGAAACAATTGTCGCAAGCTTTCAAAGGATAGATGACCCTGGTTTTTGGTTCTACATTATGCGACGTTGGTGATCAAGAGCCTTTCCACAGAAAGTTGACTCATACCAGCTCGATTCCTTTCTTGGCACTCTGATGTTCCATGTAATCTTCATGTAATCTTGTAAGATCTCCCTGGTGAAAAGGTGCTAGGCATTTGAAATTCTCTTTTGCCAGCGTATAACTTTTCCAGAGATCCAAATGGCTCTCTATTATATTTATCAATAGCTTTCGACAGTGCAAGCAATCAAAGAGATTTGATGATCAAGAGTAGAAGTATGTGGTGGGAGTAATACGATAGGCGACAACATCCCTTTTTATGTACAATGTGGGCGTGTGAATGTCTATACTTACAGAAAAGAGTGATATATCAATGCATGAACTGACAACTGAACAAGTGATAAAGCTCCTACGCCAAGTTGATGTCTGCATCCTTATCAAAGAACCAGGGTGTGCTGGTTGTCCATGATGGATAAATCAGCACTAGTGAATATAATCAAGACACTTATCATCACTTGAGAGATATACCTTTGTCAGGCTACTTTTTGTATCTTCCATAGCATTCAAGGAGCAACAACATGGTCGACTTTATTAGGCAATGACTGGTACAGTATTGTAACAAGAGTTGGATCAAAGCACAAATATATGACACAGACTCCTTTGATGATATCCACCACCATTTTCTATATCAGACTAGTAACAAGGCAACTTAACAAGGAAACTGGACAGGAGCATGGATGCATAAGTCCGCTGAGATGTGCACCAAGGCAATCCACTTTTCTTTCTCCTCGTTTGAACCCATCGCTGTGCCTGGTGAGCAAATGACCGACACGAAGGGCGCATTCAGAGCTTTCTTTCTGACTGTGACGATTCGCAACTATCAACAATGAGTAGCAACGGCTTGTTCTCTTGAATTGGAACCAAGGCCACTCTTCAATGTGCACAGTGACAGGATTGTCGGTGGTGCAGCAGCACGCGTCCTTGACCTAACGCGTATCAAGAGGACTTGTACTATTGTTTGCTAGGAGACATCATCATCATCATCATGCGTGGGATACTGTAGCGAGCCAGTGCTGTGACAAGGCATGCAAACAAGGATGGTTGTATGCTGCAGCAACAAAGCATGAATACAACATCCAGCATTCATCCTCATCCATGGTCTTTTGTCTTTGGTGTTGGTCGCATCCAAGAGCATCTTCTCGGTTGCAGCCATCCTTCAATCTCACCTTCTATATAACGCCAATATGATCATACATCCCCTGATCGCTTATACCAAGAAGAGCTCCATATTGTGGTAAGTTTTAAGGTAGCCACTTCCTTTTGTATCGTACATTTGCATATTGATATGTGCTCCAAATAGCTGAGACGATTCCAAAGCGAAGCAATGTCATACATCTGCAAAGGAGAAGGCTAATCCAGTCTACAGCATTTCCTCGGTTCCTGAACAGCTTCCACTACGACTTGGCTTTCCACGATACCTTGATTACATTTACTTTCCTTTGATCATCCTGC
Organism: Lichtheimia ramosa; assembly: GCA_008728235.1. Classification (NCBI taxonomy): domain Eukaryota; kingdom Fungi; phylum Mucoromycota; class Mucoromycetes; order Mucorales; family Lichtheimiaceae; genus Lichtheimia; species Lichtheimia ramosa. The sequence continues at coordinate 2,437,212 of CP031828.1, read as the reverse complement.
GACAAGAAATGGCTTTTAGGTGTCATTTAGACTCTTTCGTACTGAAATGCATCAACCAACTCTTGCAGGGGCTATGGCAGCAATGGTCTACTGGATTGTACATGTTTTCCGCACCTAGTTTCACCTTTAATAGAGCAAATGATATTGATATCTAGTGCACACATCTAAATACATTCTTGTTTCAACTTGTAATTCTCTGGGACTTATAAATCGAGATCGACTTCGACAATGATACTGTATGCAGGGGTAAAGCACAAGGCTCTAAAGATATGCGTATACGCCACACAATAATCTTTGTCATTTTAACTTGGCTTTATTCTGTATGAAAGAATAGTTGTGTATGATGTGGAACGAGGATTGGATGTAGTAGATAGTAGATCTAATACCACTTTCTCACCAGAGTAAGCTGGATACAAATGGTAAGGTGTTGTTGCTAGTATGTGATGGTAATGGTAATGGTAAGGACATCCAGTTGGCACTGCATGGCTCTCCTATTCCGATTCAAAGCTTATATCCAGCTTGACCGATATATAAGAGAGGCGTATGATTCTGATCGTTCTGCTACACTTTTATCCCATCATCATGAAGCTTATCGGTCTCTTTGGCGTACTCTTGACTATTTCCCCTGCTATGTGTGCTGCAGTAACAATCAATTGTACTGGAGGAGGAATGGCTACTTCCACAGTGGGACAGTGTAACAAGGAACCTTGTACCTTTGAACACGTCGAATTTAACAATACAAAAGGGGATACTGGTAAGTATTAAAAGGATCCTTCTATCTAGGAGTCAGAGCACTGAAACATCATAGTGGCATACCGTTCTTGTTCCCCAAAACTTGATCTTAAAGGTGCCATCAACTGCATACAGTATAAAGACAACATGGAGGAATGCCTTTCCCACCAATGTTCTTATGTCCTGAGCAAACCTAAGGATCCACTTTACCGTCCTAGAAGTAAGTGATACGCTGTCTGAAGCACAAGACATTTTACTAAGCAATTTTTCTGCAAGCAGCCTTTTGCCTTGTAGACATTAACCATGGAAAAGTAGCCTGGAAGGTTCAGCCACCAAGAGCCATCACTCCATTTCAATGAATGTATGTAGAAGTAAGCTACGATACCACTGATGCGCTTCAACAGTTCAATCAATAAATGTTGTAGTGGGCAGACATGCTGTTGATAGTACACAGTGTCGGGATAGTGCTTTTCGCCATGCTTGATCCGCCATCTGGGTTTAAACAACACATCGAGACAGAGTGCATTTGACAGCTGGGTCATGTGAACAAAGCCACATTTTGATATTTTAATGGCATGAAACACTAGACTACTGCTTTCCTTATTCTATATACACTTTTATATATACACACTAGCTATGCCAAAAAAGACATTTGACGAGGACGGCAACGTTATCGGTGGAGACGACGATCTCGTACTTGAAGCAAAGCCTGTCGTTGAAGAAGCAGCAGTGGAATCGGATTCAGACGATGAAGCACCTGAAGCAGTATCCACCACAACAGCCAAATCAAGTGCATTGGAAGAAGCTAAGGCACAACGTGAATCCATAAAACTGTAGGTTTCTATAAGACTTTCATAAAGTTCGAGTATCTTATTATCTCTTAGAGCTGCTGAAAAAGAGAAGGAACGAAGGCGTCAACGCGATCAGCAACTCAAGTTACAGAAGGAAGCCAGCAAACGCAACAAAAAGAAGGAAGTCGTTCAAGAAGAAGAAGAGGAAGATGTAGAAGAAGAAGAAGAAGTTGAAGAGGAAGAGGAGAAGGATGATAGTCGATTATTGCCTGCCGAACTTTTAGCACAAGCAGCAGCTGAAGACAACTTGGCCAAACAACAAAAGCGATCTCATTTAACAGCAGCCGATTTTGAACGCATGGAAGCAGAAGCTGAAGAAGCTGAAAAGAAGGCAAAAAAGAGACGTATCCAAGCCAATGAACGGCGTGTAGGCGAATATACAGTCAAAGTACTCAATAATCGACCACGACCTGCACCAACCGATACCAAGATCCTCAACTTTCGAGACCGATTAATGCATAGAAAGTCCATTCCACGAAAAGACGCCATGTTGCATTCGAGTCAAACCAAGAAACGGATAGGCAAAGCTGCATACCAATTCCATCGCAAATAATAGTTAATCATCATCTTTATTGCATTCAATAAATCATGACATGTCCTGCACGATTGCCACATATTAATCTCTCATGTCCATTCTCTTCCTTGCTTGTGATCGCCTTTAAACAATGGATAGATTCCAGCTCACTTCCAGTATATTCACCAGCTAAGCGTAATGACTCTGGTTGCTTCATTGCCAATACAATGGAACTTGTGTGATATAAACTGCCATCAGCTAGCATACAAAGTTAGAAAAAGTAGACTTTAGAGACAATAAATGCTTACCATTTGCCACATAAACTACCAAATCGCCATCCTCATTGAGCTTGATCACGAGATCAGTCACTGCATGCTCCGAACGTTGCCATTGTAAACATGGATTTTGGTCATTTTGATTGTATACAGATAGCTTGCCATGAATGTCGCCTGTGACAAATATCCCTGATTCAGAATGATATGCGAGAGCAGTCAAGGGAGTTTCTTGTTTCTCTGTGCGGCGGAAAAGCTGTTGTAACACAGTCAATATGGTACATACTTCATCCATCATGCCTTTTTATACCTCTTTCTTTGTACCAAGATGTATTCCAACAACACTGCCATCTCCTAAAGCTGCAAGCACCATCTTGTCACCTGTCTCAACTTCACGTTCATCTATGCCATCCTTTTCATATCAATATCAATTCTATCCCTTTCATCAATAAAAGAAATGACTTACCTAATTGATCTGGTGTTGCTGCAGTGTATTGGGATGGAAGTGGACATACCAAAATCTTCGTTACTGGAACGCTGTATTGGGCAACAGTGGAAATCGTGGAGCCAGTGCCTAATGACAACGCTACTGAGTGAAATATCTCTAGATTGAATACTCAAAACTTACCACAATGCCATAAACGAATCGTACCATCCCTTGATGATGCTACGAATGCATATATTAGCATACTTGTTTTATCATGACATCCTTTCAACATACAAAGTACATTTCGTCCTCGATCAATGATGGCTGTATCAGTGATGGCTAGATAGAGATCATATAAGCAGCATGTTCATAGTGATCATCCTTCTTTCTAATAAATACCACTCGTATGACCAAGCAACGTAACTGGATTACTTCCATCAATCGCAGACCAAATCTTGATCTGGAAATCAGCACCACCGGATAAGATCACTTGGTTACTTGGAAAGAATCGAACTGTAGTAACATCACCAAGGTGCCCTTGTAACACTCTCTATTTTCTTGTCAGTTGCATGTTTATCTGATGTTGAAAGAGCACATTACCACTTCCTTGCCATCCTTCAAATCGCCAATAATGATACGATCGTCTTGACTTAGAGCATACATGTCACCATCCGATGTCACATCGATAGCATTCACCTTGATACATATCCACATAAATCCATCTTGCATGCATTGTACCTTGAATCCACTTACCGATTTCTTATCCTTCACATCGAATTCGAATCTAGGACCATAAACCATCACATCCGAGATATCAAGCGACTTGCATCCCATCTTGAAAGAGCGCTACACGAGACGCAGCATCAATAGGTCTGCATATACACATGTATTCATTGACTTACAGAATTGATATATTCGACTGTGATACCATCACTCCCTTGTAACTTGACTGAACGAGGCTGAGAACCTTTGCCAATAGTCACTGAGCCATGAATGGACTCGACACCTGCCATTGGAGACAATCAGCTCATAGAAACAGCCTTTTAGTAACACCATTGGCTTTACCTTTCTTGTAACAGGATGCCCAGAAAGATTCTTCAGCAGTGTCTTGACCGACGACATCGCGTACAGCTTCATGCCAGTCAGGTTGGATCGAGACTTGGGGGAGTATTTGCATTTGACAGGTTGGGTGTGTTGCGTACGTGTGTGGGAAAAGAGAAAGCACGACAGCTCGAGATTCAGCATTGAACCCAGTCGTTTATGCACCACAGCTAATTCCCTTCCCACTCCAAACCATCATCCTATAATAAAGAACACTTGCTTTTCAAAGTAATAGTACTCGATTCATGCAGATGACTGGAAAGTAGCATGCACCTGGATGGAAGGTACCTGTCATGTCCATGACTTTTGACTTGTCGTGTATTGCACATCATACAGCTTCTTGACAACAATAAATCCTTTCATGTTATAGAAACCAAAAGGCTAAATGGCTTGTCATCTTTTATGACAGTAATGCACATCATCTGCAATACTTGCATATCTCATGGGGATTTGGCATATTTTGCTGCATTATGTCATGTTGTGCACGGTTCATGGATCTGTTATGCATTATTTCATTGTTCATCATACTATAAAGGATATCTGTTTCATATTGCCAAGAACAATGGGAGGGATCTAATGCTAAAAACACAAAAAGATGTTTTGATATGCACCTTCATTTGTCTATTGCCCTGGTATAGGAAGCTTACATCTTGAAAGGAGAAAGCTGGGTGCTATTCTTTATGTCTTGTCGCATGTTTCCAAGGCAGTTTCAAAGACGACGAAACCGGGGAAGTATGCCGCTGCATACTGTCAGCATGTGATCAAGGGGTCAAGAGTCAGAAAACACCTTGCAGCTAAAAGTAATCCGGGGAATCAAGATATACATTGACAGGTGATGGTGCCAACAAGTGCACGAGCTAACTTTTTTTCTGCATAACAACCTTACTACTTGCTTTGAAGAGAGGATGGATGGTAGAAACGTTGATAAGGACATGCTCGGCATAAAGTTTCTATCTATCGTTTCAATGTCAACTCGGTGGCAAGTCGACACTACAAATGAGAATCAAGATGTGGCAACTGGTTGATACGTAAAGAAATCATGATGACCATCCTATTTGTAAATCTATCCATGTACATCATACACTTTTTCGCTCGTTCACCATCTTCAAATCACATATAAAGCTGCTGCAAGGATTACCATGACCAAACGAAAGAAAAGGATTCAGAAAATCATGTCCATCAGTATCCAATTGATTCTTCTTGTTGCTGGCTTATGTTTGCTTGCTGTCATTGTAAGAACAGCACCTACTACTGCCAACAAGCCATTGCCATCCATTACTGCCGCCTGTAGCATTGGGAGCGATAATACTCGTGCTAAAGCAATCAAGGAAGCATTTCAGCATGCTTATAACGGCTACCGATTACATGCTTGGGGATCAGATGAATTGTTGCCAAGATCAAATGGCTCCTCAAATTCAAGGTAAAATCCATCATGAACAATGTCACTACTTTGACTTGTATTCTCACGCTTAGTCTGTAGGAATGGTTGGGGAGGTAAGAGGAAAACAAAAAGAGCTCTTATTGTGGGATCATTGATACATTTACTGCTATAGCCAGTATTGTGGATGGTCTTGACACCATGTTGATCATGGGATTGGAAGACGAGTACAATGAAGCACTTGAACACATTGCCAAGATCGACTTTACACGATCTGATACACCTGTAAAAGGATTTGAAACTGGCATTCGATACTTGGGAGGATTATTAGCAGCCAATGATTTGGCACCTAATCCTTTGCTGGTGCAAAAAGCTGTGGAACTTACTGACAATGTTCTTCTGCCATTGTTTGATCAATCGCCTTCAAAAGCACCATTGACCTATATGGATTTGAAAAGGTGAGTACAATCATCAAGCTGGCTACAATCATCTGCTCACATGACATGACAGCAATGAAGCCATCATGTCAGACACCATCAATCTTGCCGAGTTTGGCACCTATAGTCTTGAATTTACGCGATTATCACAAATTCTTGGAGATTCAAAGTATGCAGCTTATGCCAACAGCGTGGTGGATCGAGCATTGATGGAGCCTACTGCCATCCCAGGCCTATTTCCCACTACATGGGATGCTCATACTTTCCAACCCATCAATTCAAGTGAGTATTTAGGTCACCATTCCTTTTGTTTCTTTCTTTAACAACAGGTTTGATATCAGGTATCACTACCATTGGTGGCGGTGCTGATAGCTTTTATGAGTATTTGATCAAGAATTACTTGCTGCAGTTAGATACACCTACTGCTGAAAGGGACCGTTTATTGAATGCATGGATAACGGCAGTGGAAAGTATCGAAAAACATCTTGCCACACCATCCCAAGGACCTGTAAGCCGTATTTTTGTTGCTTCAGCTACCAATGAAGATGCCAAGCAATTGCAGTATGTTTCTCAAGAGCTGGTAAGTTAAGGAGACAGGTTGTTGTGAGATGAGAAGTTTCATTTGTTTGTTTGCAGATTTGCTTTTGGCCGGGCAACATTGCACTCGGAGCAAGTCAAATTTCTGATCCAAAGCGACAACAACAATACTGGCAGTTTGCCAATGTATTTATGGATGCTTGCCAAACAGTGTGGGAAAAGACTGCTACTGGTATCGCTCCTGAAAGTTGGTCATGGTCAGTCAAATCCAGTGAGCCAATGATAAGAAAACGACAGCAATCCATGATTCGCTCTTTTGCTATTGACAGTGCCCTTTATGACTTACGGCCAGGTGGATACATGAGGAAAAGGAGAAAGGCTTTATCTAATCCTGGATTGATATAGAAACCATTGAAAGTATCTTTTACTTTTATCGCATGACAGGTGATACAAAGTATCAAGATATAGCATGGTCCATGTTTGAAGCCATCAACAAGTACACACGTACTCCTTCAGGATTCACACGTATCACAAATGTCGATACACTTGATCCTGAGCAAGACGATTTTCAAGAAAGGCAAGTAAACCATGATGCTATTGTTGCATTGCCACTAACACCTGAGCGTACATACAGCTACTTTTTTGCAGAAACACTAAAGTACCTCTACCTGACATTTGTGGACAAGGATTGCATTTCCATGAATGACTATGTGTTTAATACTGAAGCACATCCTTTTAAGCTTCCTCAATCAATACAAGTACAACGCTAGTTTTATATTGTAGATAATGCAGCAGTGCAACTTGATTCTTTTATACATTAAACAAATGAGAAAAGAGTAACTATGTAAATATAAATGATGCGCGAATGTAATGGTGTATGATATGAGTGACGAGAGAGAGAGAGAAAGTAGGGGGAGAATGCATTGTTCTAGTAAATCATCCAAAAATGGGTCGCATCAGACGTTCAACTAGTTGAAGCATGAGCACACGATTCAATTCCTGATTTTGGCATCGTTTCCATAATCGATCCATGGCTGCACTGCAGTTTTGATCACCAATAAGTTGACGTACACCTGAAGGTACAGCAGCTGTCATTAACAAAGTCCGTGCTTCTTGACGAGTAGCTTCTTTTTGTTCTTCAGTACGTGGCGGATTAGGATCAGCATAACGACCATTGGGCCAGAACTTGTCCATCACCTTCTCACAAAGATGAACCAGTGCTTCAGGTGACATGTAATCTTGCATGTACGTGGTATAATGTTGAGCAATGATCTCTGTGTAGGATCGTCGTACAATTTCTCGCAAGACATTCAAGAGTGTCCTCCGCATCCAAGCTCGATTGTTGGCTGTTGTCAAGTCAAAAATCTCCACCACCAATGCAAATGTTGTCTCAATCAATAGCTCAATCTCCATAGGTGATAATGGTTTGCTCTTGATTTGATGTGTTTCATCCTTGGTCTCTTCATCATTCCTCTGTTGTTGTTCATCCTCATCCGATACTACTTCTTCAACAATGTACTCATCCTCTTCCTTTTCAGAAAAACTTGCAGGTGGTGTAATGCTGGTTTGTTGTTGTCGTGGAGATTGAAGTGATTCATCCTCAATGGTCCCTGAGCTGACAGTACTACAGATAGATCCTTCACGTGTTGTTTTTCTTCCAAACCAACGTCTGGATGGTTCTTGTCCTGGTGATGCATTGACTCCATTTTCATCCCAAGTCTCACTCATGGTACGACTGACACTTTTCACTGCCAAAGAGGGTGCACGTGCCAACATTGAAAATGCCTTGCCTACGCCATTCATAGGATTGGTAGTTGTTAAAGCTGATGGTTGTCCAGCTGCTGCTGACAAGGCAGCATACGATCCAATTTCATCCATGTATTCATCAGCAAAAGAGATATCGACTGCAGGATCACCACCATCAGGACCTTGTCTACGTTCTTTTCTCAGAAAGGCGAGAATAATGCTATCACGACCCATTTCATTGTCTTGCACAACAGTGTGTAAATAAGCTTCCAGAGCTCGACTGATGCTATCAGGATCATGCATGGCAGCAGGTCCTCCTCCAACACCATTTGCAGTATTTCCACCCCCCAGTTTCAGCCATGATCGATAAATGGGATCCAAAGGTAGTCGTAAATTAGCCCTTGCGACACGTTTGGTATGTCGAGCACTGATAATCGCATGGAATACTTCAAAGTCGGCATAAGTACGAGTGATCACATAGCCACCTCCTTCTGATCCAGCTTGATGATCTTGTGCTGTAGCAGGTCGTTCAATTTGAACAATAAACATGAGATTGTTCTTGTCAGGCATTGGTTCATTGGTTCCGCTTGGTGTTGAAATATCCATCACACTGAAATGGACTGTCCCTGGTTCATATATCATGGGTGCAGCATCATAAGAAGGTCGTGGAGATGATGTCTTCTTTTTGTTGTTCACTGTAGTAGGATGACGAGAAGAATCTTCTGGAATGGATGGTAAAGTATCATTGGTTGTTTGATGTGGCATAGGTGAATCAGATGTGGATGTAATCTCGGATGATGATCGTGGTTGTGATAACGTCATGGATGTTCTTGGGCTGTCAACCATAGGAGGATCCATTGTGCCATTGGTAGTCGGTTGTTGTTCACGAGATCCTTCTTCATGATCCAATCCAGCGGCCATCAAGCTTTCTGCAGCACGTTCCACCACACTACGAATGCCTTCGCCACTATCATCCGCTTCAGATTGACCTGTTGCATCATTACTATGGTCTCCAGAAAGATAATCGACAATGAAATAATTGATGAAATCTGGATCACTCAAAGTGTCGAGGATATTGTCGAATAAATGACTAGCCAATAATTCACGAAATAGGCTCATGAGTACAACTGAATCAGTGTCATTGGGTGGTAGCATCCGTTTCAACATGGTCGTACTCAATCCACGCATTTGTTGATGTTGTTCATGATGAGAAAGTAATTGTGCAAAAGGCGATTGAGAATTCAGAGCTGTATATCCTTCAAGCGACATGCCAGAGCTTTCAAGGTTCCTGCATTCACGCTAATTGGTAGCACAGACATAACGCGTGTGAGTTACACATGTTCCTTGATTCTCAATTTAGCCTTACCATATGAATAATGAGAACATTGGCTATTCCATAAAGTGTTGCCATAACAATATCATTCCTTTCTTGCTTGAGAAGTAACTTTTCAACCCTGTGCACAGCTCCATTCAATGTTGACTTGACTGATTGCTCAAACTCGGGATCATGTTGTGGATTTAATGGTGTCCACCACGTTAATACAAAGTCGCGGCAAAAGTACGTGATCAGCTTGTCGACAGCAGTTGTCAATGGTGGATAAAATAGTCGTAAAGTGTCATTGTCGTGTGCTGTAATAGCCTGCTCCCCATCCTAAAGTGCTGCATAAGTGATACTTGCTTTCAACCATGAGAAACTACTGTACCTTGCTTATCACAGGTCGTGTTTCAAAAGGCAAGTTGTTGAATCGTTCTTGTTGCTGATTGGAAAAGAAGACAGCACCCAATGCAAAGCCAAGTACAATAAAGAGAGGAAAGTAATAGCCATTCGCCACCAGTAAGGACGCATAAAGTGCACCAGCAACTCCCGCCACGATCGTTTTCAATGTCTGCACGCTTGAGTCATCTCGGACGAGTTGCCAGTATTCAAGCAGCAGATTAAACCAATCTGCCAACAAGGTCATGCTTGGGATTCATGTATACCACCTTGGAAGATATAAATAGAGATATAAAGTGGGGTTGAACAGGAGACAAAAGAAAAAAAGAGAGAGAGGAGCAAGACGGGATTTGATTTAGACAGGCCGAGAACTTGCATTTGCGTTGTGCAAACTGAGTCAATTGGCACCAACCAATTGGTTGGATCCACACTAGTTTTTCCTGCAAGGGGTTTCCTACTATGTAGATCCCCTTTTCTACTTTAATCGTGTGAAGATTACCAGGCAATACCATGATTTGGATACTTTTAGAATTTAATGCATGTGATCTTTACTTTTAATCTTTCAAGATATAATAAAGGACTCGTTTTATTGTACAAGCTGGTATGGAGTAGTATGGCATGTTGACTAAGACAAAGCAAAGTAAATACCACATAAAATGATAAGAGATATGCTAAACCTGGTGGTAACATGGTGATTACCACCTGCCTGGCTTCAATCATGATAGTTGTTGTAGTCTTGAACAATGCCACAAGTTTCGTCACTGCAGTTGCTTCCACATTGCTCTGGAATATGTTGGAATCTTTGGGAGCAAATCTCGGGACTATTGTACTGCAGACAATGTCTTAGACCTTCTTGTTTGCCTAGGTAACAGTGACAGTTGCAGAAATCACGACCAGGAGGATAAGCAGCAGCCTGCTGCACGAGACTAAGAGCAAGGATCACCAAAGAGAAAAAGACAATGGAAAAAGCAGACTTCATTATGATTCTTGTTGTAGATCACCAGTGTAGAGCTTGATTGTTGATGAATGTCTACAGTAGACGTATCGATCCTTTATATACACATATCTTGTCGGAGACCGGCAATGATACTTCTCGGGTGAATTATGATGATGATGCACTGAGCCACGTCAGATTCCAAGATGACAAAAAGTACTTCTTGGCAGTAACAAATTTCTGTTGTATGAAAAATCTTGTATTACCCTTGGTGCAACTTTGTTTATCCCCGGTCAACATACCCGATGTTAAATATAGATCATTCAGTAATGCCGACGCTGTGAACAAAAGGTCATCATTGTCCCATCATGGTGTAGTTGGCAGGTCAATCTGCTTTTCATTCATGCTAATAATAAAACTTCCTCAGCAGTAAACATCAAAATCACGTTATGGTCATATTATGGTAGAGTAGGATGCGAAAGATACCATCTATCAAAGATGCAATGTCTGTTTTCAATATAAAGGCTGTATGTATGTCATCCATCATGAAATTTGAATGCTTGCCTTAAAAGCATCCAATTCTAGACATGAAAAGTGCCTACTACTAGATGACTTGCACCATGGTGGACGATTTTCTTCCATGTACGAGAATAACGCTTGTACTCATTGTTTGTTGTGCATTCAAGCTATCTTTCTAATAACGCTATCCATTATAGCTATATATGACGCAATTGATGTTTATTTTTGCAGTTCTCTGGTGTAAATAGGCATTTGAGTAACCACTTGGTTTTACAAGATGTGGGATCGGTGCCTTCTGGCATAGAATGGTCTATTCGGAGACATCATTTGATGTACACATTGCAGGTATAATTCAAGCTGAGAAAGGATATTCTAATGATGCGCTAGATAGCAGTAGCACACTAGACATAATTGAATGTGATGTTGGATAACTAAAGTTATGTGTAGATGTGGATAAAAGGATATCTGATACTAATGAAGTCTTAATACTAACTTGGAAAAAAGCCATAATGTCATCAATCCACGTCGTGATACTAGTAATAGGGAACGATGGTAACATCTTTAAGCTACACCGTACCTGAAACACAACTCTGATTAGGATGTTTGTCTTGTTAAGGTCCCTGATTGCATAAACAAGATGATTGTGCCATTCAATTGGAATTGATTGTATAATCACGTGTGCAGTTGCACTCTATTCTGCCAGGCGATGAATGCGTGACTTATCCATGCTTTATTAAGATGCTTACACGAATCATACATATACAGCATTGTATTTGACTACTGTCTTGTCATTTGATTCATGCAACTGTCACTCCGAAACTTCTTGTGTTATGGGACCTATATGATCAATGTATGCTCCATGCTGTGGATTGATATATTCTACATGTGTATATACTTGATCATACTACTGAAAGAGAAGAGAGAATAGCGAGCTGCTGCGTAGATGTAAATGACTTGCAGAATTTCATGGGATCACATGCACAATCCATTTTTGGTCATTGTTTTTCCATGCTCCAAGCATCACTCCAAAACACACCAAAGGACTTGCATTGTTATTGTCCTTGTTGCTTTCAGCTAACTCACACATACAACGTATCTTTCAAGGTACATTCACTCTAGCTTACTATACGTCTTGTTGTATACTCAAAACTTGGCTTTAACGCAGTGACATTTCAGCATGGCCAGCATTGACATGCAGCAGCATCCCCCATTACACAGCCCAGTGTCCCCCAAAGGTATTGACACGAGTATAGATCTCGGTATAGAGAACAACAAGCTAAATTGAATTGTAGATACAAGTTGGGATAAGTCACTTGTACAAAATTACATGGATGTAGCGGCATTACGACTACTTGAAAAGGCAAGTTAAGGGAGCTATCGATGTATCTTAAGGATGACTAACACGAACAATATTATGCGGATGATAGGAATTGGATGAGCTAAAGAAAGCACGTGAAGTACGTCGGCTATCCATCATGACATCCAGCTCAGCAATGCAACAACCTGTTGTAGTACCAAAGCCAGTCAGGAACCGGAGGACGTCTTTTACTAGTGCTACTACTACACCCACCGCCACCACCATCACTACCACTCATCCTGAAACATCTTTTTCAGATTGCTCCACCGAATCTGATGATATTAATACAATATCTCCAATTCAAGAAGTAAGTTGACTAGTCTTTTAAGTATATGTGATTTGATTAGGCTAAATATCATCTATTAGGAATCATCTAGTTCCTCAACTTGCACTGATCCACTTGAATGTGAAGCACAAAAAGAACATGACGACAAGAAGGTCGATATCAGGTCTCAAACTCTATCGACTGCCGACTCAATTGCATCAGATCGTTTTCAAGTGACACAGCAACAGCTTACAAACAGCGACATCAGTCAAGAAGATTCTTGTACACCATGTAACCAAGTGGAACAACTCATCGATTCGCAACAACAAAAGACCGATCCAGAATGCAATGAGAAGCAAAGAACACCCAACAATGCAGTGGATGAGATTCCTTTACCAGCAATTGACACTTGTGACACAAAGGATTCAACCAAGCTTGCCAACACACAAAGTGGACCAACACACAATGACAATATCGTGGAAAAGAAGGTATGACACTTTCTTCATTGACCAAAAAGTGATCATGTGAGATTGATCCACGTCAGTATTGCCTATGCACTAGAAAAAAGATATCCATCCTCGCAAACAAGAAGGACCAAAGCATGATCGTAAACCTCTTCGTATCGACACCAAATTCAACAAGGTGGAAAGCAATGTAAGAAACATGTAAAAGAGAACAATAGCTGTAGATACTGATATGTTCAATTAGGGACAGCCCAACAATGAGAATCGGCTTTATTCTGAAATGCGTCGCAGCCTAAGAACTACACCATCCCCACTCAATCCATCTCCAAGTAAAAGTGCCACTCTTGTTGATACTCAGAGCACAATTCCTGATTCCAAACCGAGCAAACGGGTGTCACTTACACATATCCAAACACCCTGGTCATCGACAAACAGCACTTCTAGTACAACAAAACCAAAGCCGAGACCTTTAAGTGAAGCGTTTATTGGCGTCAAAGGATTGACTCGCAAATTCGACACAGCAACTAGTTTGGACTCACCCAGCAAAACTCGCACATTTACAACAGCACCCTTATCAGAAGAATCTCTAAGTGTATCTCGAGAAAGAAGGACATCCTTGATCAAAGGTGCCCACGCTCTTGCTCAACTATTTTCACCACCTACACCAAAAGATCAACAACAACAACAATCTCCTTCTTCTCCAAGATATAAGAACACTGCTCATCGTGAACCAAAGCCATTACCACCCATAGTTCGTGCCAAGGTAAGTGATAATCATGATATTGTCATACAATGACTCTAATGCAATATACACATATAGGAACCTATTCAACAACAGCAACAGCAGCGTATCACTGTTTCCAACAATCATACACCATCATCACAGCAATGGAAATGTTCAACAAGGAAAGCTGAGCATCATCGAATTACACGTAAAGCCATGCCACCTATTCCAAAAGATGCATTACCACCATCAGCAAGTACAACAACAACGTTGCCCTATCCCAATCCTCTTCCTGTATATGAGCCACAACTGACACGTAAAGCATCACCCCTTTCTCGAGATGATGAAGAAGATAACAGCAGTCTTGATACCACTGAAAGCAAATCTCGCAAGCGTGTATCATTTTCATCCATTGTTGTTGATATTCCACCACCATCACCTTACACGGATGATGATGACAGCCCTGTATCACCCAAACAGACATCACCAAGGGGAGGATCTTCTTCAGCTCAATTGTTATCAAAATGGCAACAACAACATCAAAGAGATCGATTAAGGAATGCTATTCGTAATGGTGCTCACAAGAATCATACCAATGGTGAGTCGAACAGTGACCATAATGGCACACGTGGGTTTTGGGAATCATTCAACAAGGAAATGATACATCGATCATTTGAAAAAGAACCCACTTTATTGACATCGACGACAGATACTCGACGTATAATGCCTGAGCCTACACGATCGCTTGAAGACCGATTTGTGCCATCATACAAGAGCCCAGTCAGTCCTTTGTCATCCACATCTGAAACCTCTTCAAGTAATAATACCATTAAAAGATACAACAACAAGACTTGGATCAGTGCTCTTCAAAATTCAGTCTCCAGTCGATTATCCTTTCGGGCCAATACAACACAATTGAACAGGTCTTCTCCTCCTGGTTCCTTGTTTGATAAGAAATCAGATGATCAGGGATCCTCCAATCATGTTTTTGATGAGCGTGCTGCTACAAGGTCACCTCCTTTGAATCATGTAAGTTGTGGATCATATCCATGGGATGTTTAACTTATATATATGTGTAGCCTACAAAAACACGACCTATGAAACCATCCAGTTTTCGCAAAAGGTTCACTGTGATGCCGCCTACATTAGCACGTCCTCCTGCAGCTGCCCAGCCCCAATGGTGGAGCAGAGTCGATCATCCATAAATCGATCCTATCAAAATATACCTTTTTTTATCCATTGCTACTCTTGTGTTATATAATAGTAAAGAACAGGCTTGTTTTTGGTTTCATAAGACGTGCTGCATGATGAATTGTGAAGGCATCAAACTACCTGTAGAGAGCTAAAGGCAGCAAAGTCTACATTTTACAGAAAGTGGCATGCATTGAATAGTGTTGCAGAGTTAAGGAAACAAAAGGAGATGCGATTCATTGGTTTCTGCAAGTGGATCTGCAACTAGGTAGCAGGCAGTTGCATTCAGCTACAAACATCACCAAGCACCAACGTATACACGTTCAATACTGCAATTTACATCAGCACCCTTTCTTTCAGATATGACTGTCATATACAACATCCTCAAGGAAAACGTCAAAAATGCTGATTGCATCAATGTCCCAACTCATCCATTGGTACTCCTCCAACACTACCATACCCAATATATCATTTGCCATGACCATCCAATCAGGCTTTTGTATTTACAAAATAAAGAAGAGCGTTTGCATTATGGTATGATATTACTACTGCTTGTCCTTGTTTTCGTGGGTCACATCATGAACGCCAGGAAGAGTATTTGGCATGGGTACATCACTGAAATCATCCTGCTTGACAGCCAGCATGGAATAAGCAACTGGGTAAAAGGAATAGGTCAGTTTTCCTTCAAGACGATGCGATCGATTAAGTAGAGTTGCCACTTACAGACACCACCAGTGAAAGTTAAAAGACCAAGCAAAGTGAGCATGTTGCGAGTTCTAAAAGGTTGACGAGTACGTTGCAAGGCTGGCGAAAAGCCATAACCCTTGGATTGTGTGTACATTTTCTCGCGCTGGAAGCCGTTGGTCATGTCGGTGGATATTGTTGTATGCAAGTAACAAGAAGAGAGCCTGGGTTTCCAGCCAACCAACATTTTTGTGGCTGCGGTGTTCCTTGCCTACCATTGTTCAAGCCTATACCACTACCATCCCCACCTTTTGACTTTATTGTTTTATACTAGCAATGGAACCATCGTACTGGAACTCCTCGCTTGAATGTATGTGGAATAAAGGGTGGAAAAGGTAGACGTTACTGGAAAAAGACGCTATTATCACGTGACAAGTCAAGTAAAGATGAACAATAGATCCTCCTCCTTTATTCTATTGGTATCAATGAAACTAGTTTGATATGTTTCTCAATGACAAATGATTGCTTATGGGAATAAACCAGTCCCTGGAATCAATTGCTACATGTCAAACTGTCAACAAGACGTGTGTGTGTGTCAAAAGGTCAGCAACAGCCACAGTCACTCTTTTTCTAGCCTGCACAACAATCCTTTGAGCTCTCTCTCTCCCCGCACACATACACAACTGACCACACACTTGAACAACCATGTTGGCGGCTCGAGGACTCTTACAATGCATGGCCAGTGCATCCACCATTATGCGACGTACAGCTGTTCAATGTGTTAAACGTAACGCTTCCACTGTCTCCACTGCTGCTGACAGCGCTATCCCCATGGAGCCCAGCTTGCCATTCATGTTCACCAACCGCAGTATGTTATCGAAACAAATACGAATGGATAGAGAAAGAATGTGATATTGATATGTGTTTATTGTTTTACAGTGCCTCAGGTGTATGCTTCGCACTCGGTCACTGAATACATGTCAAACTTGCGCCCATTTTCAGCACCTCCCGCTCCCTCTGCACAAGAAGGTTTCCAAATGACCAGTATATTGCGAAAGAGACGTTTGAAGATGAACAAGCATAAGCACAAGAAGCTGCGGAAGAGGACAAGAGCTTTGAGAAAGAGATTAGGCAAATAGATTATAGTTTTCAAGGCTGCATTTTATTGCAAAATACATAGAGATTGGATTCCATTTGACAACAGAATAGAGTGAATGGGATGGGTAGAGTGAATGGGATGTTTCTTTAGATAGTTGTAATCCAAGCAACCATATCATAGATACAATACAACAGGTTGATTTGACACTTAAAACACAGCATGATCAATTAGGAAAACAACCTTTTATTCTGCAGATATCACTACCATCCTTCAACGTTTCTCCCGATAACGAGCGAGCATATTATCCACATCCATTTGGTCATGTTCCAGGATATCAATGGTATGTTCAATGCCGTGTGTTTGCTCACCAAGAATCTAAAAGCGAATACTATGAGACACGAGCACTTTTGTCACCTGAAATGGACTTACCTTTGTAAATGTATTCATTTGTTCTTCACTCATGCCTTTCCACATCCTAGCATCTTCTGATGTATCATACTTGCGACCCGATTCCTTGATTAGCTGTAACTGTGCCCATAGTTGCGATAACTTTCCACGGAACTGCTCTGATCGAAGTAGTTGATCTTGCACATTCTCCAATAGTGTTCGCATGGCTTCTTCCTCTGATGTTAATGGCAGACCCTTGTTGCGAAGTACTTGAGCATATTTCAGAATCTATAAAGCATGGATTAGTGATCATGGAATGACATCTCTTTTTTAAAACGTACCTTTATTACTCGCTGTGTCAAATCCATTTGCCGCCTCTTGTATTCATCCAACTTGTTTGCTGTGGATTGTGCATCTGCACCCTTTAACTTTTTGATCTTGTCTTCAATTTCCTAAAGTATAACCATGAGCATCATCCTGTTATACACTATATCACCTATACCTTCAATGTCGCTAAATGTGCCCCTGCTTGTCGTTCCTGTGCCTCCATTCTCTTTTTGACATCATCAAAGCCAACAGCGAGAGCAGGTACCAATCTAACAAACACATCAATGCCATGCTCATTCTTGTCCTTTATGTCTATTTTACCTTGATGGATCTGGATTCTTCTTTTGTGCTTCATCCCATGCCTTTTTATCATGATTCTGGGGTCTTTGATACAAATGGACTTCTTGTGGAGGAACGAGATTGTAGAAATAACACTTGAACTTGCAATACGGTGATGATGGATCCCACCAGGAACGTAATAGTGCTAATGCCTGCCATACATTTTGTGGTTTGTATTGCTCTTCACTGGTCAACACAAGCGCTTGTTGTCGTCGTGCCTCTTCATCCGCTTGTAACAGTAGTTGATAGACTTGCTTATCACGGTTTTGTTGATTCAGATTACTAGCACCTGAGATAGAGATAAATAACTCGTCTACACGTATCATGGCCTACTTTTTACCTCCAAACAAGCCAGTACCACCACCACCTAAACCAAATCCAGTGCTGCCTGCTGGTTGATTGGACGTGCTTGAAAAGCCAAATTTGGTTGTAGATCCAGGTTGTGAAGAGAAACCACCAAATGGCGTTGTCGATGGCTGTGTTGTACTGGTTGTCGCGTTTCCTCCGAATAGTGAACCACCTGTTGGATTGGTAGATGTGGATGTAGGTGTTGCAAAGGA
Organism: Lichtheimia ramosa; assembly: GCA_008728235.1. Lineage (NCBI taxonomy): Eukaryota > Fungi > Mucoromycota > Mucoromycetes > Mucorales > Lichtheimiaceae > Lichtheimia > Lichtheimia ramosa. Next base: position 2,418,653 of record CP031828.1, on the reverse strand, counting down.
GAATCCAGTTGATGTGGCAGGTTTGCTGCTGGCTCCAAAAGAGAACCCACCCGTGGAGGGCTGTGTTGTATTGAACATGGAGAAAGGAAACGTGTATTGAGGAATTGAAAGCTGGCTTTGGTAACCAGCACACACTGAAATTTATTTGGCTGAGGAGGAGAGAGAAAAAAACACACCTGGCTGGTGTTGGATCACGTGGCTCCGACCACCCACTACCCATCAGATTGACAACAATGATACACTTGACAATCAACACACTGGCATCAACAATGACTCTTCATTACTTTGCATATAAAGTACACATTCATTACAAGTTGAGCTGATACATCATTGTCATAAAGTATCACATGAGCATACAATGGAATATGATTAAACAAGTACTCTTTATTGTAAAAAAGATCAAACAACAGCACATGGTATGGCTTGTTTCAGAACAAACGTTGTCTTCAATACCATTCAGACAATGTAGATAAGGTGTTTTTTTGGGTTCATCATGTATCAAGCCATAAAGTCGTGCGTTGCCAATACAATGAAACAAGATAGACATTCGACGTATAACGCGAGAGAAAGCGCATGGGTTTATTTTGCATGATTTGAAAGACCTAAGTGATGAAAATAAAGGTAAGAAAGGAATTCATCCATCCGAGTACACGACTAGAACGTGTATTCCCACTTGCTGCTTCAGATTATGTTTTGTCTTCACATCGCTTCAGACAATGTAGATAAGGTGTTGTTTGATATTTCATCATGTCACAAGCAAAGAAGGGAATACACGAATGTCGTTTGATGCAGTGCAGGATGACTTACTGTTTTCTACGACTATACGAAGGAATGTAGGTATCTATTGCAAAAAAGAAACTAATGATTGGGTAAGCAACAATGTCAATAGTCAATCATGATATGCCATCATCAGAATAGTAGGTTTTCTCCACAGAGTATCAGACAATGTAGATAAGGTTGAATTTTCATATTCATCACGGGATGGCAGGCAGTGGCAGCAATAAGGAAATTAGATACTTACAATAAATAAACTTACCACCAGCAAGTTGCTTCTTATGATAACATCCTCCCCAGACGATACTACTTTAGCTAGCAAGTGTTAAGCACGACACCTTGTCATTAGGTGCCATATGCCCATTTGCTTAGAATAGTGATCGAGACTAGGTTGTCTAATCCCAATATCATTCAGTCATCCATCCTATAATCCACCCATCCATCGATTCATCCACTGATATCTTGATGCATCCATTGCTTAGAGGCATCCATGTATACGTACCATGCTGATTTCATGTTCAGTAAAGAAGAATTATCACCTGACGCGTCGCTTCAGCCTTGACATTTATCGTGCCGCGCATTACTTTGTGTTACCTGGCGGTGTTTGACAAGGGCTAATTCGACTTGAATCCTGATTGCTTGAATGTGCAACTGCTCGTTAGAAAGCATACAAATGACTCGACTGTTGTTTACATGAGAAATCTAAAGCTATTTTCAAGTGTCACCCTTGATCTGAGATTTTAATCGTGAAGTGTTCTATAAAGTAAATGTCTTAAGCTCTCTTTTCGATAATGACCATTCCATTGTCGCTGGACTCTTCTAATAAAGAGCTATACAAAGCCCTATCATAATGTGCACATGGTGTAAGAGCGGCGTTCTTAGTACAATGAACGTACAATGAATAATCCACCACATATAAAACAATGGCGCTTGTTTTGCTAAAACCAGAAATGGACATACAATGTATTCTGGTGACAAAGCTTCCTAAGACTGGCTCATTATTAGACTCGAGTCAACATTATCGAGCCTTATGCCATTGGGCGCTATTTCATGGTTCCTGATGTAGACATTTCACTGCCCGATTTATGCATGTGGATACTTTGTTTTCCTTCCACTTTAGCATGCCATGAGTGACAGAAACATGTTCATCCTGCAGCTCGAGTAGATTACCAAGAGCAGTACACAATCCTGGTGATATATATGGTACATCCAATACTTAAGACATATCAAGAACTTTTAAAGTAGGCACATAAATGAAGCGACCTATCTTTTAGGCACAAACAAATGATCATTTTACTTCAATCTACAGCTAAAGATGACTATTTGCAGTAAAGAACAAGGGGATCTTGTTTGGTTTTGGCAAAAGCCCTTCTGTCAAAAAGATGTGTCATGTGAACCAGTAGCTAAGCATGATATAAAAATAGAGCATCCTCGTTGGTAGAGTCCAAAATGGCAGGTACAAACATGGCCAATTATCTTGTTCTTCCTCAGCCAGACTTGACTTGAACCTCTTTCCTTTCCTTTTTTCAATCTCGCATCAGCCCAACTATTATGTTTTGGAGAAAAAAAGACAAGAGCTCTCCTTCAGAGTCATCTGCTTCCACCAATCCCTTTGAATCGTCAGATGCTGGTAGCACGGCTTCTCCCAGTTACACTTCGACAACAGGATCCGACTATCCTCCGTCTTACCATAGCACACCATCTCGAGGAGGGGGTCGCTATGGCACTCGTTCTAACGATGCTGAATATGAGTCACAACAACGTAACGAGCTCTTTGGGGATCGTCCTTCTCGAGGAGCAGGGGGTCGTTATGGTGGAAATGATGATGATCAATATGGTTCTCGTTATGCTCAACAACAAGAAGAGGATGAAGAAGTGGGCAATATCAAGACACAGATCCGTAATGTCAAGCAGGATACCCTTGCCAGTACTCGTAATGCTCTTCAAAAGATCCATGAAACTGAGCAAACTGCAGCAAATACCATGAACATGCTTGGCCAACAATCCAGTAAGTTTTCTTTATAATCCATGAAAGAACATGCTACTCATATGACATGTGTTAGCTCAAATTGCCAATGTGGATCGCAATTTGGATCTTTCCAAGGCTTATTCTGATCGTGCTGCCAATCAAGCGGATGAATTGAAGCAACTGAACAGATCCATTTTTATCCCTGTTGTCAAGAACCCTTTTACTCGTAACAAGCGTCAACAACGTGAATTGGAAGCATTGCAACGTGATCAACAAGAACATATGGAAGAACGTGATCGTATTCGTCAATTTGAATATGAATCCAATGCACGTATGGAACAAGCACAAAAGCGTAATGAACGTGTCTCTTCCAATGCAGGTTATCATCGTGGTCGTTCTGAATCAGATCGCAGGAGATATCAATTTGAAGCAGATGAAGAAGATGATGCTATCGAGGATGAGATTGATTCCAATTTGGACTTGTTGGGTGGTGCTACTGCTCGTCTGAAGAATATGGCCTTGACCATGAATGAGGAAATTGATAGCCAGAATAGACAATTGGACAAGTTGAATCCCAAGATTGATCCCCTTACTCAAAAGTTAGCTGCTACCACTCACAAATTGAACAAGACCAGATAAATAAGATTCAATGTGTTTTATAAAAAAAGATTTGGGATTGTCTATGACAAATTCTGTACATGGTGAAATATAAAAAAAGTAGTAGTGTAATATACAGCAAGTTTAGTGAATGGGTGGTGATCTTTGTTCTGGACCTTCAAGACGTCGTAAGGCTAATAAATGATGTTCATTGGCATCTTCGGATTGATCCAAATAGTTGGCATACATGGCTTCAAAATCATTCACACTATCATTATGCTTATCAACAGCAGTGGCAGCAGCAGTAGCGGATGCAGCAGACCATGAAGTCACTGAAGAAGCATCATCTCGCATGGATGGCATGGATTCACGTCCTGAAGAAGGAGAAGTTGCATGATGAGGAACAGGTGGTAATGGATCACGTGGTGGTGCTGTGGGAGGAGGTGTATTACGACCATTATCAAGAGGACGTGCCAATTCTGCAAGTAGATCAAAAGATGAAGCTCCAGGGCGACCCCCATTTCCACTCATTTTGGCCTTTTTGAGAATATCTTCACGCTCATTCAGGAGTTGTGTTAACAAGGCACGCTTATCTTCAAGTTCAAGTCGTTGTGATTCAAGTTGTTCACGTAATTGACGTTCCACACTGCTTTGGTTGGGTAATGGTGGTGCTTGTGATGCGTTTGGCTTGGTGTATGTTGGACTGGCAAGACTTGCTTTGCGTGGTGGTCTTGAAACAACAGGTGTTGTACTAGGTGTATTCATTTTGCTTTCCAACGTTGCAATCAATTCTTCTTGCTTTCGAACAATGTCCCTTAGTGCTTTGGTCTCCGTACGCTCCTTTTCAAGCTCGGCAAGATATTGCTGTACTGCCATTTTGGTTCCAATATCACTGGCCTTGAGTTGTTCTTGCAAATACTTGATGTGTTCTTCAGGTGACATGGATGGCTCTTGATCTTCTTCTTCTTCTTCTTCATAAGCATCAAGAAGTCCATGCATGAATTCACTGTTACTTTCATCATTTTCATGTTGTTCCTCTTGTTGATCTGCTGATGAGCGTTTGTCAAAGATGTCGGATAAACGATGTTGAAATACAGGAGAAACAGGTGTCTCAAGGTTATTACGATTGGCACGATAACCAGCAAGTTCTTGTTCTAAAGCATCACGCTCATCTGACACTTGTTCAAGTTTTTGTGCAAGATATTCTACACGAATCTCATAATCTCGCACTTTGGTAGAATCTGTTTCATATGTTTCAGCTTCCGATTGGAGTTGCTGTAGTTGTTGTTGTGCCTCCTTGCAATCATCCAGGGATTGTTGATACATGATGGTAAGCTCCTCAATCATCATGTCAATATTGGTTCGAGTACGTCTGCTGCTGATCTTTGTTTGTGTCATGGCTGTTGTCTTTGTGTCACGATGTTCCAATGTTGGTGTAGCACGTGAAGTCTTTTCTAAAGTATTGTTATTCGACATGTTGGATGATGTAGGGGAAGGTGTTCTTGGAGGTGTAGGAGCCTTGTTGATGGGTTGTTGTTGTTGTTGTTTATTAGGCGAAATGGATCGTTTAGGAGGAGGAGTATCATGACCAAACTTGCTCATAAGTGAAGCAACACCAGCACCACCACCAGTACGAATCCGATTTAATTCTTGAATCGCCGCTGCTGTAGTCGGTTTTTCACTATTGTCACTTTTACGTGGTGCTGGTACTGGAGTTGGAGTTGGAGTAGTAGTCGTTGTTGTAGATTTGGGTGATGGTGATGATTCCTGATTTTCATCACCGTTGAGAAAAGCTACTGCTGCCAGAACGCTCATTGTATCTCAGGCAAAAAGATACTTCCGAGATGAAGTATTTAAAAGTAGCACTTTAAAAAGAGAGAGAAAAGAAAGAGAAAGAGAACCGAAAATAAGATGACGATCAGGGGTGAAAGGTTGCAAAAAGAAATATAATGAAAAAGTATCTGGGCGGGAAGTTGAATACGAGCCAATGGATACGACACAAGGATTATTTGATGCTCGTGCGTCCTTATAGTCTTGGTCAAATAGGGCAACCTTGGTCGTGGTAACCAAAGAGTATTGTGTCACTTTGTTGAATGCATGGGAAGCCACCAGCTCCGCTGCAGTATACGCTTCCTCTGCTTTCTCTTTTTCTTTCTCTCTCTTTTTCTTTGAAGGATATCAGCCCACGTGCTCGTAATGGAGCAACCACCTCCTCCCAATACACCAGCACAAGACAACAACGATGTGGCATTCAATACCTTCATTGGCGTAGTCGTCTCTGTTTGTGGCAACGTAGGTTTTGCTCTGCTGGCTGCCATCGACGTCATTCCAACATGCCCCGCTCTTAGGTCTTAATCTCGGTTGCTCTGAATGTGCAAAAGCTTGCAGTGAGTTATCCTTGTTGCATAGCAATACAAGACATAACTGACGTGTATTTCTTTATTAGCATAACAAGATACAAGAATTCCAAATGCAAAAGTACTTTGCTAATATGGACGAGCCACCAAGATGGATATCCACTGGACAATCCAATTATTCAAGCAGCACTTTCTTTCCTGACGATGGGTATTCTTCTCCTCGTTCATCAGAAGATCATCCACGCTCTGAAGAAGAAGAATTGGAACACCAAAAGTTCATCATGGCAATGGCACAAGAACAAACACGTGGTGGCGATTCTGATTATCTAAAGTCAAAGTTATGGTGGCTCGGTATCACTTTGATGGTGCTTGGTGAAGTGGGCAACTTTGTCGGCAAGTAGAAAGAATATGGGAATGGTACAACAAAAAAAGAGCCAAGACTTTTAACATGATACTCTATAGCTTATGGTTTTGCACCTGCATCCACAATTGCACCTTTGGGTACTACGACACTTGTATCGAATGTCATTCTCGCGCCCTTGATGTTGAAAGAAGTGTTTCGAAAGCGAGACTTGTTGGGAGTATGTTTGGCTGTGCTTGGTGCTGCCATGGTGGTTCTGAGTTCCAATGCACAAGAAACAGCGGTAAGGAACATGAAACAGGCTGTTGTCAATAAAGCTAATCTCACGTTTGTAACAGCTTTCTCCCGAATTGATCATGGAATCCTTGACACAAACACAATCCATTATTTATTTTGCTATCACTGGCATTGCCATTGCAGTTCTCAGCGGATTATCTCCAATGTATGGTTCTCGCAGTATCATGATTGACCTTGGTCTCGTCGCTATTTATGGTAAGCGCCTCGTGCAACCTGTTTTATATCTTGCATACATCCATTAATGCATTGCTATGATTACAAAGGTGGATACACTGTACTATGTACCAAGAGCGTTGCATCATTACTCAGCTTGACATTCTTTAAGATGTTTGCGCAAGTATCATTACAACATGGATGGTGATGATGATGTATTCAAGCTAACATGTTTCAACATCTAGTTACCCTGTGAGTTATTTACTTATCATCACTCTGGTCATGACAGCCATTCTCCAAATCAAGTACTTGAACAAGGCATTGCAGCGATTTGATTCAACTGAAGTGATACCTACTCAATTTGTGCTTTTCACTATCTCTGCCATCATTGGCAGTGCTGTACTCTACCACGACTTTGATGATATGACCATGGATCAAACATCTCGGTAAGTGTTCAAGAGTGCTTCATTGCTTGCCATGACACTGATTTGATGATAGTTTTATGACTGGTTGTGCTATTGAATTTCTTGGTGTTTATCTCATCACTTCAAAACGCAACAAACAGCCCCAAGGATTATCGATTCATGCTGATGATACACTTGTTGATCTTGATACGAGCACGACAGCTAGAGATGAAGGCATCTATGTACCTGAGAACCAAACGATTGATGAAGAGGCAGCAACCAATAGACGTAGTCTTCATTTTACAGCAGATCCAACCTACAGTCATCGTCGATCCATGCCACCATCCTCCCATGAAGCAAATCGTCTCAGTGCAGCATTTACTACACCAACACCTACAGCTCATGAAGATTGGCATACAGGTGTTACTGGTGGTGGCAGCAATACCAATACCACAAGCAAAGGACGTAAACGACGCAGTTCTGTGTTTAGAGGTATCTCACTTACATCCCAACTTGTGGATCGCATGAATGAAGAACCTGTGCCAACACCCAGTCATTCCAAACAACCAATCCAATTACCACCTTCATCACCTACTTGGCAACAAACTTTTGGATTTCATCAACATAGACGAGGTGATTCAGCTTTTGGCAACTTGATATCAGGCTTGACTGGCTCAACAACAACTACTACAAATGGTGCTGCTATTACGACTAGTAACAGCAATCATACCAGTGATCCTACTTTACCCATGGAAACAGATGCAGACGCTGTCGAGATTGAAATTCCCACCGCATCCACATTATCATCGCAACGTAATAGTGAAGATGATCGTGAACTGTTGCCCATCCATTCCAGCAAACGCAACTCGACTCGTCTAGTGGATATAGAGGAAAATGCAGAATATAGAGACATCCCCTAAAACCACACACACATCCATCTCCCCATTTTTAATCTTATGTTGATACCCGGTATTGCCATGTAAAAAAGACTTTTTATATATATCATAAAACATGCATTCTATTCGGCTGCAATCTTCCTCTTCTTATTCTTTTTATGTTCGGCAGGTGTTTGTACATAATCAGGGAGATCAAGCAATTTGCGAAGACCAAAGATACTGTAGAGCTCAATTTCCTTATCCACTATTCATACAAAGTTAATCATCATGTCTTTCTTTTGAAAAGTACTACTTACCAAGACCCACTTGAATCTCATTGACTTGCTTGAGACGAGAATCGCTTTCTGGCACGGCATCAAACTAATGAATGCGTTAAAATGATGTGTTGCACTTTATAGATATCACTTACATTATCTCCTTCAAAAATAGCCATCAAAGCATCTCCAGTAGGAGCCAAAGAAGCCCACAAAGAACCCTTAAGATCAAAGCAGATATCCAACACAGGTACCTTGGTTTCAATGGTTTGTTTGTATACAAGCTTGTTATCATCTGACCAGCTTAACAATACGATGGCAGGTATCCTAGGATGACACATGTTAATCATTGACTACACACCAATCCAATACGATCTACTTACTTTGCAAAAGAAAGAGCAATGATCTTTTTGTTGCTGTCAATGACCAATCGAGAAACAATAGGCTCCTTTGAATTTGCATCGGTGGCCTACATTCATATAAGAACATGTCTTTGCCCAATCATGCATTACTTTTTTACCTCAGGCATGTAGTTGTTGATATATTCTTTGACAGGGAAGCATTGGATCTCCTTGCCTTGAACGAATTGCCATACACGAACAGTGTTATCACCACCAGCTGAAACCAACAAATCGGTTGACCAGGGTACAATCTTGACGGATGTCACAACACTAGTAGATCCTGTCAAAAGTCTTGTTCATCCAACGCAAGCGATCACTTACTCTGTATGTGCCAAGCAAAAGCTTTCAATGTTGTATCCATTAGGGAATCGGCTCACGCGAATATGTTCATCTCGATCAGCAGTAACAACGTATTTCTCATCTGCAGACAAAGCCTATCCTTTTGTGTCAATTGGAAGCCTACATGTATCCTTCATCTTTTGCATTACCATATCTGTAATCATGGAGACGTGACCCAAAATGGGAGCCATTTTCTCTTCTTGTCCATCACTGTTTTCCATAGGATGACTAAAAGTCGTGTGTTACAACATTGACGACATGTCTTGAACGTGTAATCTTTACCAATAGACATCACCAAACTTGTCAGCAATCACGATTTTGCTTGCATCCTTATTGAATTGAATGGCATTGACGCGCTTTACAGAGTTCCTAGCATATGTATAAGAATGAAATCATGCAAGTTGTAATATGGAACATACCTTGAACACTTGAGTGACCAGTCATTGGCATCATATACATTGATCTTTTTATCTTCACCCGAAGTAGCCAACAGGGCGCCGTCTTGACTGAATGCCATATTTCGGTAGAGATCCGTGTACTCTTGCTTGCGATCGTTGGCATCGTTGGATTTAAGGACTTGGCCAGTACTATCAGTGGGATCGATCGGTTTAGATAGAGTGTCGCTTGTTGTAGTGGCTCCCACTTACGCTGAATCGACAATAAAGAAATGTTTGCCATTGGCAAGTGCCAAATGCGAGCTGGTTGGGCTATGAGCCAATGTAGTGAATGGTATTCTGTGTTCGGCCATGTTGAAAGAGAAAGACACGAGTGAAAAAAAGATTTCGGGTGGAGTGTTACACACGAATGTCAATCTTGAGCGGTCCTGCAAACACACACAGTAGTCGTTTAGTCTTGCTTGTATCTAATGCTTTCAAAAGCACCATAGCAACACATCCCTGTGCAGCTTAACTACCTTGACACACAAGGACCTTATTACATTGCATCTCATAAACAACTTGTATTGTACTCCCCAGTCACTTCATCATACCTTTTCTTTGAACAAACTTGATACGTGAAAGGATCATGGCGTCCTGTGTAACAAGCTATCTCCACAACACATTTACATGATGGCAGCTTTTTTTTATTACTATAAACATGATACAATGCAGGATCCATCGATTTTATACAAATGAAAATGATACTTTTTGTTGGATGTATTTACTGCTTATCAGCGGGAGTCCACTTTTTCAAGCGAATGGAGTGGATCTTGATGAAACCATCAGCATCCTGAGGATTGTAACCACCTTGTTCATCCATGGAAGATTCACGCATGTCATAAAGCTTGGCACCAGGACCACGAGCAACGCGACCTTCAATGACAGTGTTACCCTTGTAAAGCTTAAGCTTAACATCACCAGTGACATTGGTTTGAGTCAAAGGAATAGACTTGTTAAGGAATTCACATTCGGGAGAGAAGTAAAGACCATTGTAAAGGCAACGAGAATAAGGAGCAGTGACGCTTTGATCACGAAGAGCACGCAATTGACCATCCACAGTCAAACCTTCAAGATCCTTGTGAGCAGTGCGGAGAATGGTGCCACCAGGGGTCTCGTAACAACCACGCGACTTGACGCCAATGAAACGGGATTCAACAATATCAATACGACCCACACCATTACGACGAGCAACAGTGTTAAGGTAAGTGAAAAGTTCAACAGGCTCAGTGACTTCAGTGCCATCATTGTGATTGACAACCTTGACAGGAATACCCTTTTCAAAAGAAATGGTGATACGTTCAGGAGTGTTGGGAGCATCTTCAGGATCCACAGTCAACTTCCACATATCCTTGGGAGGAGTGACATTGGGATCTTCAAGGATACCAGCTTCATAAGAAATGTGGAACAAGTTTTCATCAGTGGACCAAGGCTTGGCAGCAGTTTGAACAACAGGAATGCCCTTTTCAGCAGCATAAGCCAAAAGATCCTTTCGACCAGCGAAACGGTTGAAGAAAACTAGATGCCAATGGGATGAGTATGACTCTATTTTTTCAATACCATGTTATCACTTACCAGGCAATCTCCAAGGAGCAATGACTTGGATATCAGGGTTCAAAGCATAGTAAGCCAACTCGAAACGAACTTGGTCATTACCCTTGCCAGTACAACCATGGGAAACAAATTGACAACCTTCACGAGCAGCAATCTCGATTTGCTTACGAGCAATAACAGGACGAGCCAAAGAGGTACCAAGCAAGTAAACAGCTTCATAAATGGCATTAGCTTGAATAGCAGGGAAGATCAATTCCTTGACAAATTCCTCCTTGAGATTCTATTATGGTGTACATAAGTATCAAGTCTAATAAAAGGATCAGATCAATCAAAACTTACTTCAACAAAGACCTTGGTAGCGCCAACCTTCAAGGCCTTTTCACGGATAGCTTCAAAGTCCTCTTCTTGACCAACATCAGCAACATAGGCCATGACTTCATAGCCTTCATCAATAAGCCAAGCAAGAATGCAAGAGGTATCAAGACCACCAGAGTATGCGAGCAAAACTTTTCCTTTTTCACCAGCCATGGTAACAGTAAGTGTGTGAGAGAGAGAGAGAACACGGAAGAGCTCGGGTTTCCCTCCTCACTCCATATCTAAAACTTTTTCGGGCTTCAAAGTCAGATATGTGTCATTGAGATGTGTCATTTCTGTGACACCTTAATATCATTCCCCCATCACCCCATCACCTTGAATCAATCAACAAGCGTAAACAACGACTCAATGTCATCTTTTTTCACTTTGTATCCAATCATCTTTTTGTAATAAAGAGATGTATTATTGTATAGATATACAGGTATCATGATTGTTTCAAGAAGACTATTGTATAAAGAGGATCTACCTTAACCCCGCGTTTCGTTGTTGTTTTTCTCTCCGGTCCTTTAGGTGATAAGCGAGTCGCCGCGGTGATAATTCCGCAATATGGTATCTCTGGAACAAAGTCACTTGGAGCACTTTAACATACACGGCTACACCATACTTTCCAATGGCAAGTAGTCCAACCACCTAATCTGCCACTTGCCATGCTGACATGGGCAATGTAGCCTTGACACAGGAGCAATTGGAAACACTGTACAATGAAGCAGAAGCACTGGTCAACTATTTGATATCAGAAGACATTGATATTAATATTGAATATGGATGTGTGATTGGTGAGTAGCAGTAGCAGGATGGCGGATAAACGTTACAACTGAATTTTCTGTAGAGCCATTGACGTGCGGCATTTTGGATCCGCCAGAATCGGCTAGTTACAAAACCAATCCACTGGCATATCAACAACGACGTAATCAGATTTTGGATAATGACATTGCATCACGTTTTATATTGGGAACACTTGCTCAATGGGCAGCATCTTTATTACAAGTGGACAGGGTGTATCTGGTATATTGTTTTTTACTTTGATGAAACCAACATCACCTGACTCTTTTAGGTAGATGAATGAACAATTCATTGTCAAGCCGCCAAGGACATCAAAGACATCTCAATTCAAATGGCATCAGGCAAGTCTATCACCATGATACGACTAGAATGGTAATTGATCGACATGATGCTACAGGATTCCGAGTATCTGGATCGATCACTGCGTAAAGAAAGGTCTATTGCTTGTTGGATTGCTCTGGATGATGTTGATCAGGTAAGATGGACAAGGATGACATGTTATGAATGACGACTGACATGATAGAAACAGCACAATGGGACTCTGCTTATAGGTGATCCTGAAAAGGAACAAGAAGCTACACCTGTCTGTGTATCAGCTGGATCCATTGTATTCATGTCAGATCAGCTTTTTCACAAGAGTACTGGCAATGCAAGTGGGAAATTCAGACGAGTATTCATGCCACAGTATTCCAAAGTGCCAATGACAAGACATGGCAAGGATGTAGTTGGATTAGCAGTACCATGTGACCTTTGATCTTTGACGACATGTGCCAAGTGTATGCTCACGTGGGATACAATGTTAGTACAAGAAACAGTTAGTTGGATGCTTCGGGAATACGGCACCATATCCGGAATAAAGAATGAATAACAATGATTGGTGATACATTCATCCACGTGATTCTGTTTTTGGTGAAAAAGTGCCAAAGGTATCCAAGAAACAAACAGCATTTATATTGGTTGTCAAAAGATAAACATCTATTTACATGACTGAAAAGATAAAGGACTGTGTGTGTTGCACATGGTAGAAATGAATAGAACATTGAAGAATGACAAGTGTTTTGGACGTGTGCCTATGTGTGTATATTATGATGATAAGAGGCATTCATTGGGATGAATCAATGAAATTGTATTTGATAAGAGAGAGAAAAAGCAAGATGAAACCACTGACAAATCAAAGAGGACAAGAAACATGTTGCTGCGGGTGGCATACAAGGGGAAAAAGGATTGTTAAAGTTGATTGGGCAACTGGGATAGCGCAGCCAAGAGAGAAAGGCTGAAAAATCGTTGCGGACGTGAACAGGCTGTTTTTCCTCTTCAACTTCTCTTCAACTGAACTGTAGATAAAGCAATGGCTCTTAAGCGAATTAACAAGGTACGTTGACAAGACTTTTCCTTTATTGACTTTCATCTGGCAAACGACACCATGGTCCACAGTGGTACACAATCAATGGATACTTGTTGGGGGGGAGGAGTCGACATGGACAGCTCCATCAAGGGGTTACTGGTCCCCAGTTGGCACACGATTCGTTTGTTAGCCCATGTTTCCAACACGACAAGTCCATCTTGCACCATTCACTGCCTTGTCCTGCACCAGATGGAGTCGTTTCTCTCCTTTTCCAATCGTCTTGTTGCTCAACTTGTCACTGTAGGAATTGAAAGATCTCGAGCGTGACCCCCCATCGTCTTGCTCTGCTGGTCCTATTGGTGACGACCTCTTCCACTGGCAAGCAACTATCATGGGCCCTGTAAGTAATCGTTTGAAAGAGAAAGAAATGGTCTATTGACTTTATTGTGTAGGATGATAGCCCCTATCAAGGCGGTGTCTTTTTCCTTTCTATCCACTTCCCCACTGATTATCCTTTCAAGCCTCCAAAGGTGAGTTGTGTATTGAAAAAGATGGGGGAGTCAATATTCACCATCAGTCACAATAGATCAATTTCACCACCAAAATCTATCATCCCAACATCAACAGCAATGGCAGTATTTGCTTGGATATCCTCAAAGATCAATGGTCTCCTGCATTGACAATCTCCAAGGGTAAGCGGGCTCCCAAAATATACCATGGCGTAAAAGTATCTCTTTGGTAACAGGGTTTTTCTCTCTCTCTTAAAGTTTTGCTGTCGGTTTGCTCTCTACTCACCGATCCTAACCCCGATGATCCGCTTGTGCCCGAGCTCGCTCACATTTACAAGACTGATCGTTCGCGCTATGAAGCTACCGCTAGAGAATGGACAAGAAAATATGCTAGTAAGTCATCATCATCTTTATCTTGACACTTGACATGATACTTATTCCCTTTTCTAGTGTAATCATGATCAGTTTTATCTTTTTAACAAGGCTGAATTCCATAATTACATAAAGGTAAGGAAAAGAGGAGCATGAATATCAATCACAGTAGACTGACTGATAGGATGGTGTCAATTAGATCTTTGCATTCTCTGCACAACCATGTCTCTTGTACAATCTCTGCTTTTTATTTGTATTACAGTGATCGGTCACATATCATGATGCCTGTTTCATAGAGTCCAGAAATGAGTAGCTTGTTATTCTTGTCATCTGTTGCACCTGTACTGGATGAGCCATAGGTGGTACCATCATCTTCAAACAGCGTTTCGATTCTTCTTGATTGATTATGCCATACAACAACTCGGGATGGGGGAATGGGTACATTTTCTTGTTTTGTAGCATGTTTAGCCTTCTTGACCAGAGCAAGTCCATTTGGATGTCCAGCAATGACCAAATCTCCTGTATCCTTATCGTAATGCACATTATCCACAGCAGTGCCAGGCACCTTGATTTGATCCACAACAGATACTTGCAACTTGCCCGTGGTGATATCTTGAGATACAGCATACTTTTTCACTTCCATCCTGTAAGTTTCAGCAACAAATACAATAGACTTGTCTTGATCACTTTCGACACCATTTGGAAACAATAAACCACCTTTCACCTTGTAAGCTTCCTTGGATGTTGCATTGTAAAAACCAAGACTGCCTAATGGGATACGTGCATAATTTTCGATGGCTTTGGGAAGACCAGCGATAAAGTGATGGTCATTTGTAAAGAAAAAGGATCCATCGTTGCCATAGAATGAGATGCTGTTGGGTGTATGGATCAATGGATGACGAATTGTCTGCACATGCAATGCACTTTGAGATGATAGATCAAACACTTGAATCGATGCAGGTGCATCATGAGCAAGATTGATGACATGTAGTAAATTCTTGTTCAATGCCATGCCCAATGGATGAAAATCAGAGGAGCCTTGAATGATCTTGTGTACAGTGGGAGGATCCTAATGTGTTTGTCTTTTTTGGTTACTATAGAAACATTCACATGGTGATAGACTTGACTTGCCGACATATAATCAATACGCCACACATGGCCTTGTTCAATCTCTTGAATAGGTCGATGAACATCCATCACCATATTGTGATAGTCGCGTACAGGATCACAGCTTGCATAAGCAATTCCAGGTTCAGCAAGAATGATTTCTTCGCAGTTTCGAAAACCAGGTGGACCTAGTCAACACGCCATGTCAGCCGTGACGATCGAGACAAGGTACATTCAGCCTACCTTGAATCCTTTGACAATGCTTATGGTCGGTAGCTTTTATAGTAGCAAGATATCCCGAGAGATGTACCCATGGATCTTAAAGATAGGTAAGAAAATGGATACATTGATAGCATAGTAACAAACATACAAAGATGGCTGACTAGCAATGCAGCTCCTACCACCAACAGTGCAAGTGAATAGCCCATGTTAAAGAGAGATTACGTTTGACTCAACATCAAAAGCTTTTCCAAATAAAGAAGATGCATTAAGGTGACGCAACCAAGTGAACTAGCACTTTTTTTTTAATTGGATTCACAGAACAAGTAAGAGTAGTAATGGTAGTTGATATCAACAGCAGAACTAGGTGTGATGACAAGTATAAAAGAGAGGAAAGATGGGCTTGGAACAATGTGGTGTGATTATGTCAAGTATTAGCAAGTGTGTGTGTGTCGTATGTAGTAAAAAAATGTTGCATTAAGTTTGTATGTTGTGCGACATGATAGTAATCGAGAAAAAAGGTTGATCATGTTTAGAAAAGGAACCAAGCGGCGGCACCAGCCAAACCAGCAACCATAGAACCAACAACGCGGATGGTACCAGCTGAGCTACCAGCAGCATGGCTTCCTGAAGCCTTGGCAGAGGAAGAAGCAGAAGAATGACCAGCAGAAGATTGTGCTGAAGAAGAAGCAGCAGCAGCACGAGTAGGTACTGCCATTGAGCTACCACCTGAACCAGAAGCTGAAGCACGAGATGAAGCACCACCAGCAGCAGCTGATGACATACCAGCAGAAGCTGCAGCAATCATATCATCATCTTCAGCGGATGGAGTAGCAGCAGAAGCAGCATGGAATACACGATTCTTCTCTTCTCCATCTTCCTTATCATCATCCCAGTCACCTTTCTTGCCTTCATCTTCATCATCCTTGTCATCTTCCCAGTCACCTTTCTTGCCACCTTTCTTCTTGCCACTCCATCCTTCATCGTCATCTTTGTGATAGCCACCTTTCTTGCCACCTTTCTTGTTCTTCCAGCGTCCTTTGCCACCCCAGCTTTCTTCTTCATCATCCCATTCACCTTTGCCACCCCAGCTTTCGTCATCATCCCATTCACCTTCACCCCATCCACCTTTCTCCTTGCCCTATAATATCACATGTTAATTTCATAAAAGTTGCATAAATATAACACTTACAGGGAAGATGGGCTCAACACGTGTAGCAGTAGTAGTGGTGTAAACAATGACAGGAGGAAGTGTTTCAACTTCAATGTTGGCATCAGTAAGAGCAGGTTTTTCAATCCATTCATCTTCATTGCCAAAATCAGGAAGATCCCATTCTTTCTCTTCTTTGCCCCAACCACCAGGTTCTATCATGCATCATGAGTAACATATATATAAGCAACAGGATGACACAACACTTACTGGCAGACACAAGTGCAGCAGATGCAGCAGCAATGGCGAGATATGTAGCAGACTTCATGATATGTACACACGAAAAAAGTATAAACGAATGTAAAGAGAGAGTATTTTTTTAGAGGTAAAGGAACGTAAGAGTGAAGAAGAAAATCACGTTGAAAGACGATGAAATGTGTGATGGCAAGCAGCTTTTTTATCCTGTTGGCATGCAAAATATTCCCGATGGACAGGATCAAAAGCATTCCTTTTACTGCTGCTACTGTAAAGTTCCCGATAGTGATCCAGGCCGTAGATCTCTTGGAAACGCGTCTCACAATGATGTCTTGTTTGCTTGGCATGAACATGTTATTATCCGTGTGATACAATTTATTGAATGAATCAATGCTAGACTACTACTACACCGCCGACCCGACGCAATCAATTCTTTGTATATCCATGGGTTTACCACCACCGAAAATGAGTTCCAAGGACCTTGTTGCTGATGCACAACAACTCATCAAGAAGAAGGACGACATTGAAGCACAATTGCGTGAACTTGAAGCCAGTCTTGCCAGTCAGGGCGTGGGTATGGATCAACCACTCGTCGACGCTGGTGGGTTTCCACGATCCGATATTGACATTGTAGCTGTACGTACCTCTCGCCATCTTGTACACCGGTTACGAAACGACCATAAGGATATCATGAAAGAGATTGAACAAGCATTACATGCCATACATGAAGCAAGTCGACAAGAAAATGAAAAGATATCATCATCATCACCCATGACAACTGCACAACAACAACCTGTATCATCATCGTCATCTACGCCATCACTTGTACCTTTTGCACGTGTGAATGCTGTTGCACCTGATTCTCCAGCCTATGAAGCAGGATTACGTCGTGAAGATAAGCTTTTACAATTTGGTTCTATCCATGCAGCCAACCATGATCGATTACAAGCCCTGAATCAACTAGTGAGATGTAGTGAAGGAAGTCCTATTTCTGTCACTATCTTACGAGGAGACAATCAACAATCATTGACTTTGACGCCGAGACAAGGATGGGGTGGAAGAGGCACATTAGGATGTCATATTGTACCAATATAGTCATGTAGTAGTAGTAGTTCAGCCAATCATTCTTTGCAACATAAAGAGCGCTTTATCTTTCACTCACTCACTCCTCTCCTCTCCTCTCCGTCTACTTTATATATCTACTATGACCAACTTGGTTGCCATTGGTCTCTTGACATTCTTGTCAGCAGCAGCTGGTGTTTTGGCAGCAGGCGATGAAGACATGTTTGAGTTACAACCCGAGATTCACCACGCGTTTAGACCAGCAGAGTCAATGCCACCTGTATGGTTCTCTCAACTATTTACGCTCATTGCTCTTTCGCCATGGATTGTCTTGATGGTTGGCGTAAGTTAACAAGTGTATTCAATATATCAATGAAACTGACTGGATGTGTTGTTCTAGTGGCTCGGTTTGGGTGTTACTCCTGTCAAGGTACTTGGTCAACTGACATCAGGATCCAGCAGCATGCGTCCTTTATCCATTATTGCATTTCTTGCATCACTTGGCTCTATCGAATACCTCTTTTACCTTTATTGGACCCGTCTAAACATTTTCGAAACCCTTAGTTACCTAGTTATCCTACTTGCCATCACCTTTGTCACTGGTCAACGCGCCCTTTCCCAAATCCAAGCCCATCGAAAATCCTCTTCTTAGATTTGTCTTGAATGGGTTTATTACACACTGTGGTATAAAACAAAAGAGATATATATGTGCGAACAGAATGAAAGGGATGAATATGTGTGTAGGGGAATATGTGTAATGCACAATGGATGAAAGAATAATCTACCGATCGTTTCGAACATTGACGGGTCGATCACTGTATAATGTCGCTGTAAATTCACCAGCAATGTTCTTTTCATGTGTAGCGAGAACAATGATATATCCTGTTTGATTTTGGCTTAATACCACCTCGCTGGTAGCCACACCCTAACACATAACATATGAGTACAATGGTTCCCTAGAGTCATTATGCATTTCAATCTTACCTGTACAACATTGGTATATGGTCCAGATGTTGCCACTTCTCGTCCAAATAAATCAGTTGGGTGTTTCTCGAAGATGGTAACATTGATGGATGGCACAGGTTCAATCTTGTTGGCTTGCAAACGCACCTTGACTGTTGTCAGTTCTCGGATCTCCAAATGGTACCGTGGATTGTTGCCATAATGACCATAGCTTGGACATCCCATGGCACTATATCCACAAATCCATTCACCATGCAACACCTTACGAAACATGCCCTAGTTGTAGATCATTAGCATCCATATTGACCAAATCATATTGTATATAAAACTCACAGCGCCTTCAGCTGGTATAGATTCAGTATGGATCTTGATATTGGATGCCACCGTCAAAATAAATTGACCAATCAGATCAGGCTCAAAAGTAGATGCTACTACAGTATAACTACCAGCTACATAATGCGATATGTTAATATCCTAAAAAGTGATCATGCATCCATGACTTACATGCAATATGAGCAAGTTCACAATAGCAAAATCCATGTCGATAAGGTCCTGATTCTGCAAGCACATCGCGTACAGACACACTAGATACTCGTTTGCCACCTTCCACAAGCATCAAATGCACAGCAAATGATTTGGGTGCTTCAAGCATCAGCAACAATCCTGCATCTGCAGCATATTCTTCAGGAGCTGGAATGTCGATTTTCCATTGGGGGTTGTTGAGATACGTCGGCTTGGATGCATTGCCACCAGCTGTTTGTTCAGTCCATTGGCCAACAATCTGGTATTGCTATCATGAGCCATGGTATTCAATCAATACAGATATGCATTTTGTTTTACCTTTTCTTCAATGGAGTATCGCATTGGGACTTCAGCCAAGTTGATGGGAGCCAGTGACCATGCTCGAAGAGTGAAATAGAGTGATTGAGCCTTCTCATGTTGTGATGCCACAATGGTATATTCACTTGTGCCAGGAGGAGCATTGAATCGAACCTGATAGGCATCACTGTCAATATACATGTCTTGAAACTTCAAAAGTCGACTTACCAGGATATGGGGACTGTTGACATAAGTGCCCTATCATAGGAATTAGTCTTTGCGTAAGTCATTCCATTTTGCATACCTCTTTGAAAGGATCACCAGGATAATATACGCGTTGACCCCCCGTGTTGTCATAGATGTGTAATGTGATATAATCTGTGTTTTCCTCTGTCACCATCACGTGCTTGGACAAAAGTAGCCATACTGCTGCTGGTTTTCTATCAGGCACCGTGATGTGCAAGCTGAATTGTGGATTATAACCTAATGTTTCATGTCAATAAAAGCATTCATCAACAACACAAAAGCTTAACTTACCCAGATTGTAAACATCCTTCTTGGGACCAATATGACCATGCCATATTCTAAATCAAGAAAAAAAATAAGCATTCTACCAAAAGATCATATTGCATTGACTTACGAATGCAAGACATAGCGGTGTGTGAATGGCTCTGGATTCCAATTCAAGTGGATAGATGTGAAATGTGTACACACGGATTCAAAGTCGATCCAAAAGATGCCATCGTCATTCTGTTCTGCAATATAAGGATCGTAGTTGAGCGCGCTTTTCAAATCATGGGTCCAAGCTGCTGTATCAAGATGACTAAAAGGTCCACGCCATCGTTTGTGACTCCATGGATTCTTGACTTGCATAAAGCGTTTGCCCTGAACTGTTTTGATATCAATGACGGCATAGGCATGCGTTGGTACTAATCCAAGATGATCTGCTTCTTCTTCAGACATTTCACCCGTCGCAATCGTAACCAGAACATCACCTACATACCATATGAATATGCATGCTTTTCACTACATTCTCGGTCCTACTTGCCATATTTTGATCCTTCAAGAATCCGGTCCCATACTTTGTCAGATACAAAATGTTTGCTACAAGTTTTTTTAGTCATCATGATAATACACAAACACAATAACCTACTCGTGGATGAAAATATGCTCCGGAATCCAACCGGTGAGTGAACTGTGTCAATCCTGTTAGAAATAAACAATCATCTTGCTTTTGCTTTGTTGTGATACTTGCTATAAGTCAATCCCCGAGTTCCTATAAGCAAATATGAGTACCGTTATAATAGAAACCACACAATATACGTACGAGCCAGGAAAATCGTATCCGCCCATGAGTTTCATGTACTAATCCAGCTGTTCAGTCTTATATGCTAGTGGAAAGTCGAGGATACTTACTGCTTTTTCAATGATACTGGCCCATAATTCCTCCTTTTGAGTCGAAAACGTACACATCAATGTTCCATCACGTGATACTGGCAATAGATCATCCACCACTGCATAGATAAAACAATGAGATACCATCGCATATCACTTTTAGATCTGCATACCAATCTAGAACACAATCAGTAACAATCATTGTCTTTATCCACCTTCTTACCTTTCGATGAATGCCATTATGGAATAACTTGATGACATATTTCCCATTGGGATTGTAGCATGGTTGGCCATTGATATCTTGTGGATAAATGCAGGAAGTGATCAACTAGAAGAATGACTGTGTCAATCACGCACAAGCTGATACATCCGAAAAGATCTCTTTACCTGTTGTTTGTATTTCCTTTCATAAGCTGCAGCGACGCACAATGATGCCACAAAGGAACAATCAGTGACAACATCTTGAACAATGCTTGTACTTGAGATCAATCGTATCAGCTGGGGATTCTTCATGAATTCAGTGGGTCGTTTCCATCCTCCAAACTTGGCCATCTGCTTTTCAGATAATCGAAGAGTGCCGTCTGGGTCACTAAATAGCACTGTAAATAGCACTTTCTTGTGTAATTTGTATTCTAGGACATACATGAAACGATTGGGGTATGCAAACTTTTCTTTTAGATCGGTATCATCAATCCATGGAAGGAAAATGTTGTTATTGACATTGGAGCTGTATTTGAGCACTTGGAGTTCAGCTGATGATAAACGCTGTGCTAGTAAATCACCCGTACTGCTGCTGCTTTGTGGACTATCACATGTTGCCGTTTTGCCGTTAACACAAGAGGATGATTCAACAGAGACTGCAGATCGTGTGGATGATGTGGATGATGCACGATGTCTTCCAAGTGCAGGCCTGGTTTTCTCATTGCGAACACCTAAATTCAACAAGATCAATGGATCGTTCTCTAATTTGCTCCTCTCTTCACATACTTAGCAACTGTGTCTTTTGATGCATTGTCATGGCCTTGAGCTCTTCTGCCTTATCCACTGCATTCAAACACATGTTCTTTGCAAATGCGCGACGTTGAGGATCATGAGCAAGATCTAAAGTAAATGATCAGCCATGACAGTAAAAACCATATCAAAAGTGTTTTCAACCTTCGTATGCCTTTTTGTACCAGTCAGCTGAATCCATGAAATACTCCAATGCCTCCTCAACATGTCCCTTCTTCTCATTCACTTGTCCTTGGATCATGGAAAACTAGATCCATCATGAGTCAATTGATGAATACCTTGGTCCTCCTTGTTTCATACCTTGCCCTTTTGAAGATGCCAACGAATCAAACGAGCTTCATCATCATCCTCATCGTCTTCATCTCCTTCCACTTGATCATGGATATCATCGGGAACGTTGTACAATCGATGCATTTCTGCGTCAGGATGAGCTGCTGCTGGAACACCATTGGCGAGACCCGTGTTGTATCGATCCAATTGCTCACTTCGATGCACATATTCATTCATCTTTTGTTCAAGTTGTTGCCTTTCAATCCTGATATCTTGATCGCATACTTTCATAGTTCGATTAGCCCTTTGTTCATGCTATCCCCTTTTGACATAGACTTACGCTGCATCAAGTCTTTAAACATCTAATATAGCGCGTCGATAAGTGAATAAACAAGTCTATTGACGATAAGAAGGGTAAACCTACCTCTATGACCTTTTTGTATTGTTGGGATGCCTGAACGTATTGACCGAGACGATCGAGTTTGATGGCGTGACATGCTGCTCGATAAGTTTGTGTATACAAGTCGTGGTCATGGCTGGTTGCAACTGAAGAAGACTGGAGACGAGATGCTTGCACAGATCGTCTTGAAGGGTTCATGAAGACATGCAACGGGGTTGTTGTTGTGTATGCGTGGAAACGAAAGGGGGAAGAAGTAGGAATTATCTCTTTTCACACACTCGCCTTCTCAAACAAAAAGGACACTTGTTCACACACACACACACAATATGCAGGAAAAAAAAAAGAAGACACGATTGCTGGTGAGTTATATTGCAGTTTTATACTCAGCAAAAGGGATGCGAGAGGAAGAAGGATGCGGATGGGAAACAGTGTGGGCGTGGTAAAAGTAAGGTTTTAAGGGTGAATCAGGAAACAACAATCTAACACTTTGGAACTATATATAATAATGACTATGTTTAATGATCCTCTTCAGCAGCACAGTGAGCAGCATAAGCTTCTTCATCCATAAGGCTCTCAATTTGTTCAGGGTTAGAAAGCTTAATCTTGGCCAACCAACCTAATCATCAAATCATGTCAATCCATCTGTGTATCTCTCTTTTTCCTTCTTTACATACCATCTTCTTCAGGGCTGGAGTTGATCAAAGAAGGTTCACTCTCCAAAGCTTCATTGACATTGACAACTTCACCATCAACAGGGGAGTAGATATCACTGGCAGCCTTGACGGACTCGACAGCACCAATTTGTTCTATACAAGAGATTAGTTTCAACGTAATCTTATAATATCACTTTTTTGACTTACCCTTGGTCTCGACAGTCTTGCCAACAACAGGAGATTCAACAAAGACAACATCACCAAGAGCCTATGATCATCCAACAAGAAACGCATGAGCTTTTACCCCGCATTTAAGCATTGCGCGTCCGTTTTCTTACCTTTTGGGCGTAATCAGTGATACCAATAGTACCAACACCATCTTCAACAGAGATCCATTCGTGATCATCAGTGTAGCGCTTGGCTATCAAACACTTCTTTAGTATTCATGTTGATAGAAATGATAAAGAGAGTCGACTTACTGGCATAAGTGCGGAAAGCAGCCAAGGTAGCGGATTGGCGCAAAACAGGAGCGTAAGGACGCATAACACGTGCAGACAAGAGTCTCAAAGCCATTGTGTAGATTGAAGTAGTTTAATGGAGAAGAAGAAAAAGTGGAAACGTGGGGGCAACGAGGTACCGGACACACGCCTTTTTGTATAAGGCTGGTTTGATTTTTTTTGTCACCGAGTCAGGTTGACTTGAGAAGCCGCTACAAGTAGTTCCCATAAGAGGTGTACTTTACTTGGACTGCTATTCCACCGAGCCATCTATTCACCTGTACCCCTTTAAAAAATTATACCACCCAACACTACCCTTGTTCACATCCATAGCATGAATTCCTCTTGATAAAACCCTTTCAATAAAGAAAACGACTTGACAGGTACTCGTGTTGCATCTTGTATTTGTTTGTTTTGTAGAATGGCGTAGGATCGTTGCTGCAGACTAACATGATTCTCTTACGGAACAAAGAATCCATGAAAGGAAAGCCGGATCTCCCTCTCCGCCATCGCATTTTCTATCTTATGATTGGATAGATCTTGCTCCAATGGTGAGATCTCTCTCTTTTTTTTTCTTCGAACATACCATATCAATCCCCATTGTGTATATTAGTCGAGACATCGTGTGAAGCTGATACTCGTGCAAGCTATTCCTTGTATGTCGTCTTCTTCTTTTATTAAGATCTATATGCTTTAGATTTACTCATGACAGCATTCATGCATCAAACAGAAGAATCAAGTAGTATTGATTTATCTTATGCAACACATTCAATCCTCGGGATCAATGTGTTCATGACAAACACATACACACGCTCGGATCAGTAATCGTATCTTTGCAATAGATTGACGACGTATAGACTGCTGTACTGAGACACATCACTGCTCCCATGGCCATGTTTGACCTATATATGATCCATCTTGACAAAGGGCAAAGAATTGCTCTACAAGTGAACTACTCTTTGTATTTAAGCAAACAAGTTTATCCAGCTATCGGAGTACACAATCCCCCATTATGTGCTTGCATGATCAAAATGCAACAGCTGTATTGAAGACAGATCAGTCATTCGTTGGATCAGGGATCGTTGGCTTATGCTTATGATGAATAGCTGTGTGATCTGCGTATGGCATTGTAACACAGATATCCCAACAGGGCACACAAGGTATCAAAAAGCACAACTTGCATGTTGAACTTGGCTCTTTCCCTTTTTTAAATTTGCACCCTTCCTTTTACTTTCTCTATGACACTGCCTTGTCTTTTCTTCTTCTGAGCACCCCTTATTCCAAGCATGGTCCTTACAACAATAACAATAAAAGGCAATTGGCAACTGGCGCTGTATTTAATAGTATTCTTCTCATGCGCGATGTATTTGGCACTCCTTCAGCTAACACAAACAACAACTTGAAGAAGAAGAAAACGGCAACAATGAAGGTAAAAGGAACGTTGTGAATGAGCTTGGTGTTGAGTGAACAGGACAGGACAGCAACCAAGGTGACATTGCAAACGACAATGACGAGCAACAGCACTTTGACACGTAGTAGCTACCACTTGGAAAGGGATTATACAGCAATATCATCGCGCCAAACTCGTGATACAGATCACTATGACATTCATGATGATCTAGCAGCAGGTATTATGGTCGACACACACTGGATTGATGATGACGGCAAGCAGTTGTCAACAATGATCAAGATACTGGTTTTGATGCTGGAACATTGGATTTGGCCGAGCTAGAGAATACGGATGATGGTCATGATGACAAATGACGATTATGGCACCAAAGCATCAGAGAATGATACAACTGAAGATAGTGAAGTGACTTTTGGAAGAGCCTTGGGACGACTGAACATCTGGAAAATGAGATGTAAGAAGAAGCACATGAGATTGCTGAGGTGAGTACATCGGCTGAATCAGTTTTTGATGATAACGAGCAAGCAGATTGTTGAAAAAGACCTACTACCAGTGCAATGGATGAGTATCAAGATGACACTATCACTGTCCCTGAAACTGGATTGGATCATGCTATGGAGATACATGACATGAATGATATGGCAACACAGCCTATAGTGGATCAACAACAAGAGGATGATAGTATGACCAGATTGGATGCTTATTATGTAGATGATACTACTGTTGTGAAAATCAATCAATCACTGAAAAAGGCTCTGGATAGTCTACAACAACCTGGATCATTAGCGGGAGCCGTTATATCCCCACCATGGGAGCCAGATAGTGCATCATGTTGCCAACAGTACAGGGAATTTATCTGTTTATATGTACCTTCTATCAATGCATCATCTCCTAAACAAATACTTCATCACAGAATGTCCCCACGCCCACCATCCACACAAATAAAAGGATGTTGTCTCGCTTTGTCATCTTGCACACATCTCTTTCCTTCATCCAATCTCTTTGTTGACTGCTTGCACATTCAAAACCTCATGTTATTGTGAGTATCATGGCATTGAGCCTTCTTTTCAACCATGTGAATAAACCTTCTTGTTCATTTACAGCCTCTTTGATTGCTATCCTACTTGATTATCATGATATTTGACTCTTAATGTAATCATCTTCCTATAAGCAATCGATGGAGATCATACTCATAAAGCATTCCACTTCTTTTGATGTAGCTTCCTCTCGTGATGCATCTGCCAATGAAAATTTGATTCTCATCGTCTTCATTGGAAATGACATTGGTCCAGTCTACATGGGGGTGATATAACAGTTTCCAGTGGTGGCAGATTGCAAGGAAGGTGAAGAAAAGTGCTGGTCTCCCTGACTGTGATATTATCTTTGTGAACAGCAACAGCACCACACCCATGTTGAAGAAGATGATTTGGATCAGTTACAGTTACAACATCCACAAGTTCAAGATACAATTCACATGTCAATCCAAGAGATCGAGTCCAATCTGCCACCAAGAAAAGTGTCGGCTCAAGCCCATTATGTATTATATCTTGTTCCCTTGTTCCGCTTTTTATCTACATTGCTATCACATTATGATGAGCGGTACAATATCTAAAGATGGCAAGGGTATCAAGCCCGACAGGGACTACAAGAGGAAATGGTCAATATATTCATCGATGGAGGGATTCAAATACCTGGAAAGCTGTCATGGTCACGCGCAAGGCAAAGCAAGAAGTCAAAGACTCTCCATTCTGCATTACACTGCACAAACTGCCAAAAAGTATGGAATAGAGAAGTAGTGGCACCCAAGTATATCTTCGAAATTGCCAATGATCTTGCTCGATATCGAACTAGGCCTTCATATCATAGAAAGATAAGCTTGTATGATTCCTTGCATTATCTTTTGCCCCAATTGTAATATGGCACTTTAGTAATTGTATTATATAGATAGAAAGTCATCTTCTTTATCCGCTGTATCAAAAACAGGTGATGATTTGTAAATACATAGCAACGCTTTTTATTCTTCTTTCATAAAGTGAACGATTATGGTAAATGGGACAGTGTCGGACAAAGGGATGGGAGGAGTAGCTTTCAAATGCAGGCATTACTGGATCATTGTCGTGGGTATTTTACTGTGGCATGTCCAAATACAACTGGGACCAGATCCGTACTCAAGTCAAGGCATTCCGTGCAAGAACACACGCTTCTTATCCATTGCACGCCCTTGCTACAGTTAAAGACTTCCACATTGATGGTGTCCATCGCAAGGTTTACTTTCTTTCCAACAATCAAGCCATCGATGGCACGCTTACTCGTCACCTAACTCTATACCAAGTGGACTACCACGACATTGGGTCATCTTGTGACGACCGTTCACCGTTAGGCAAGTCTATCCTACGCGTGGAATACGCGATATGACTAACATTTGCGCTATCAAGCAGGATCACAACAACATCCCTATATCCAGGCACTTTCCAAATGCCCTGTCTTGGAATGGTCACCTGTGTTTTCACAATATCTGGTGCCAAGCGAGTCCAATATCCCTGTGGATGCAGTATTTCCATCGCCTAGTGATGTGTCATCAGGGTTGTATCCTATTGAAAGCGTTGCACATTATCAAGTGGTGGAGGATCAGATCTTGTTTTGTTCTGGTAATGCTGTTTATTTGGGTACATTGGGTCAGGTACATGATATACAGAACTTGTACATCTGTTGGTATGCTAACATGTATCCTTAGATACCTATTCTACTACAGCAACAACAGAATTCATCATCAGCAACCCTGACTCCTCCTGTTATGCAGCAAGGCTCTCCGTCAGAATCACCGCCTTCTCCGAATATGAATGTACCTTCACCCAAGCATCATGCCACTTATACGCGTCAACAAAATGGTAGTAGCAACAACAACAGCAGCAGCAACAACACTTTGGGATCCACCTACAATGCATTTCAATACCCAGTTCGAAATGATGCCAAACTGGGTGGTGTCAACAATAACCTTATTGCATTTGTACGCAACCGTGACATCTGGGTAGCAACAACAGAAGGATATGAGATACAATTGACGACAAGTTCACTACAAAGGGATGATCCCACATTGTCATCCGGCACTTCAGAGCATGTGATGCAGGTATTTACAAACATACATGTGTATCATGTTTATCCACTCACCATCATTGGATCAGGAAGAATTTCAAAGGTATACTGGCTATTATTGGGCACCATCATCATCATCCACCCATCATCATCATCCAATCAATCGCATCTTGTACTTGGAGACAAGTGAAAAGAATGTGGATGTTGTTGTGATTGTGAAGCCAAAATATGGTACAGCAATTCATCCAGAGCATAATGCAGCAGAACCTGTACGCTATCCAAGAGCTGGGACACCAAACGCTGTGAGCGATCTGCAGATTGTGGAATTTAAATCAGTGATACCAGAGACAACCACCACCATTGTTCGAAAACGATTATGGCATGGGAGTATTAAGGATGTATTTCCCTGGTGTGAATACATTGTGAGATTTGGTTGGCTGCCAGATGGACAAAGGTATTGTTATTGGGTGACATGTCTTAAGGTGTTTACTAATCCATTGTTCTTTCAGTGTATGGGCCCAGATCTTATCGCGTGATCAAAAACACATGGCTGTATTGCGAGTCTCTTGTGATCAATTCATTACTGAATCAGAGTATCAACAATCCATGCAACAATACACAACCCAATTCGAGATTCTTTGGGAAGAGACGTCTCCAATATGGATCAATGTCGCCGATGCTTTCTATTTTCTCCAATCTTCAACATCAGACTGCATCGAGTTTATTTGGCATTCTGAGCAATCAGGTTTTCGACATCTTTATCATGTATCCAAGCGATCTTCCACAATTTCATCCATTACTCAGTTGACAAGTGGAGATTGGTGTGTCACGGATCATCCAATCTATGTCGATGAACAACGACACCTTGTTTATTTCATGGCCAGAAAAGATACACCTTTAGAATCGCATTTATATGTCACTCATTATCATCATCATCATGATCAGCTACCTATCTCTCGACTGACACGACTTGGATTTAGTCACAGCATTGCTATGGATACATCGGCTGGTGTTTTCATTGATTGTTTCTCCAGTTTACATCATACACAAACCATCACTTTGCAACAACTTGAATACCATGACAACAACCAATTACCTACAGTAGCCGAAGATCGTACAGCACTTGTATTTGCAATACCCAATATGAAACAAGAAGTACCATGTTGGATGGTGGAAGAGAATGAACACAATCTACGCTCTTCTCCTCAAGTCCTTGCAACACCAACACCACCTGACAATAGTGAACAACAACGACGACGACATTCATCCATGAGCGGTAGCTTTGAATACTGGCATGCACTTAAATCAAGTCATTGTGATATGTATGATGCAGATACCCAAAGTGTACCAGCCGGTGAAATCTTCTCGTTTATCAATTCAGATGGCATAAGACTCTACGGCTATCTTTACAAGCCAAGATACTATGAACCAGGCACAAGTTATCCTACCATTCTGTACATCTATGGTGGTCCAAAGACACAAATGGTGACCAATGATTTTCGATTGGCGAGATTACAACGTTACCTCATGTCAGTGCATTTTGGATTTGCTGTTGTTGTGATTGATGGCAGAGGATCTTCCGATCGTGGATTAGCATTCGAATCGCATATTCATCGTCGACTAGGGACTGTGGAGATGAATGATCAAATTGAGGGACTTTTGCATGTGCATGATGCCAAAGTGGGCGCTGAAGCAACCTTGGATGGTCGAGTAGTCAGTGTGATTGATTTGGATCGTGTTGGGATTACTGGCTGGTCATATGGTGGCTATCTTAGCTTGATGGGATTAGCACAACGACCTGATGTTTTCAAAATGGCGATTGCTGGAGCACCTGTAACACAATGGGAATTGTACGACTCGGCTTATACAGAGCGATACCTTGGACTTCCAGAGACCAATCGTGATGGCTATAAAGCTGGTAGTGTGCTTCATTGGGTCGATCGATTTCCTGATAGGTAAGCCAGCATGAACAACTAGCATGGTACATGTGGATTGATTAGGAAAATGATAGTGAACACCGGCTATTGATTGCTCATGGTCTTATTGATGAGAATGTCCATTTCGTGAATACTGAAGTCCTGGTATCCAAGTTGGTCAAGCATAACAAGCCCCATTATCTTCAAGTTTACCCTACTGAGAAACATGGCCTAAGGCATGCTAGTGTAAATGAACATTTTGAGACCTTATCATTCTTTTGGTTTGTAAATTATCTGTAATATATACCACCCGTCTTTCTTCTTGATGACAAGTGTGTGTGCATGAACCTGTTTCAGGGCATATGTGTGCTATTTATGGAGCCTGCGCCGAGTCGAGTTACCATTGGCTCATCCAAGTGATCTAATGATAATGTAAAAGCATCATGCAAGTCCCCAATTGTAATTATTCGCGAGTATCCAACTCTGGAAGGACAGGTGACGTCCCATTTAAAAAAGAAGCAATGTTTGTAGCAGCGTTGTTTATCTTGTGCAGGAAACTTTTATCTACCTTTGGCTAAGGGATGATTTCGCTTTTCGTTGCAGTAGCAAAAGGACCTCCTGGTGATGCGGTACTAACGAAGCACATTATGCAATAACTCCTTTGAACATGCCTATAGCATCTTCCATCATGAATCTAATAAAGCCAATTTGGCTGTCAAGGCTGTATGTAGTATATGTTATACGCACAACGATCCATCATCGTCAACCGAGTTGTAGCTGGGTGTATATAAGCAAAATGGGTAAAGCGGGGAAACACGATGTATATATAATGATCTGCATACCACTCCTTTAGCGTAAATAGGATTCTAATAAGAGAAGAGAGATAGAAACTTTTTGTTGGATGATTCCCAAATAACCAAGTCTTATATAAAGCTTTGTTATTTGGATGGCAACGATGTTACTATACTACCTCTCCTTATCGGCCACAACAAGCTGCAACTTGAGCGTGTCATTGGCACAGGAGAGAGAGAAACTATGTATATACACGGGCAAATGGCGGGTTTTTGATTTCGCCACATAACCTACACCCCATTTAATGTAGTGTCAAACTTGGTTTTTCCCTTTCTTTATCCCGTTTCCCTTTTTTCTTCTCTTGGCTCTCCTTGTCATGAGCGCTGGAGTGATGCGCTGGATACGTAACAAGAAAATTACAAAGAAGAATACAATCCAAGTGCCAGCCGACACTTTGCAAGAAGGTAAAAGTTATCTTCTCAGAGTAACGTCGGGTGCACATATTGCTATCTTTGAAGGTCGTGGTCCATTTTATGCATATAGAACATGCCATGTTGATCGAGTGTTCTTTTATAGGCATCCACGAAGACTTGTATTCATTCTTGCTCTTACGTAAGAGATAACATTAATCAGTTTGGCTTTGACTCGCTCACATACAAGGTGAGATTTCAGGTTATACAGGCGGATCCATGCGTTGGGTGAATACCAGGTACACAGTTTATTTATACACACAATATGCAAGAGACTAAGCCAAGGTGTCTTTTAGCTACCTGGTGGGTGACTTTGATGCATTTGTCGCTTTTGACGAATTATCCAATCCATTGATCGAGTTATGGTATCAACTTGGTGTCAGTGTTGGTCAACGTTTACCTTTACAATGGTTTATCATGTTTGAGGAAGCTAATCGAAAACAACGTGAAGCCAACCCGGATGATACAGCAAGTGACATGATTGAAAATGTTGTACAACTCAAGCATGAAAACACGTTCAAATCCACTGAACGTCGTCGTCGTATTGGAAAAGCAGATTTAAAGCGTACAAGAAAGAAGAAACTTCAAGCAACTCGTCATGCATTAACTGAACGAAAGAATTCATCATCAGGAATACCATCATCTTGTTAAAGGAACATTTCATATACTCTTTTAATACCTAAGCCATGAATACATATATATACATACGCCAATCAGTCTTTCTCTTTTATTAAACACATGATGATTAGGATGGGTCATTTAGTGTCAATTGTGGTCCGTGATCCAGGGCAGGTCTTAAATATAGGTGTAATAAGGCAGCAAATCAGCATGAGTAACAAGCCCGGCCCGGACCAGGCGCCACTATAGCCAAGTGTATAAAATTTATTCTGGCGCGTAGCTCAACTCTCCTCTTAGTTTCGTTGACAATGTCAGAACCTACAAAGGACCCCGTGGCAGAAATCACTCAAAAGACTGAAGAAGTTATCCTTGAGTAAGTGAAAACAAGACTCAATGCTATTCGAATGACACTCATGGCGTTCATGTCTTGTTAGTGAGGAAGGCAAGCCTCTTTCCAAGAAGGCCTTGAAGAAGCTTCAAAAAGAAAAGGAAAAGGCTGAACGCAAGGCTGCTACTGCTGCCAAGCTTGCTGAAGAAAAGGCAGCTCGTGATGCTGCCAACGTGGTATGTGTATATCGATCATTGACTTGATAAGCATTGTACTTAATATGTTTTAGGACTTCTCGCAAGATCGTTATGGCAAACTTCCTATGAACCAATCCCAAACACGTACTGGTAAGTTTATATAAAGACTACCTGAAAAGGATGTGATATTCAATTGGGGAATTCATCTAGATACCAAGTATGAGGATATTACTCACATCAATGGTGCTCGTGCTGGTGAATCGGTTGTGATCCGTGCTCGTGTCCACACTTCGCGTGCTACTGGCAACAAGATGTGCTTTTTCGTTTTCCGCCAAGGTGTGTCTACCATCCAAGGTATCATTACTGCCGATGAAAAGACCATCAGCAAGCCTATGGTGAAGTTCTGTGTTGGTATTCCCTCTGAATCCATTGTTGTTGTCCATGCTACTATTTCCAAGCCTGTGGATGAAGTCAAGAGCTGCACCATTTCCGATGCCGAACTTGCTATTGACAAGATTTATGTCGTTTCTGAAGTCAAGGAACGCATTGTCTTTTCTCTTGAAGATGCTTCTCGTCCTGAAACTGACTTTGAGCAAGAAGACAGCCAATTTGTGCGTGTCAACCTTGATACACGTCTCAACAACCGTGTTCTCGACTTGCGTACTACCACCAACAATGCCATTTTTCGCCTTCAATCAGCTGTCTGCTTATTGTTCCGTGAATTCTTGATTGAAAAGAAGTTCACCGAGATCCACACTCCCAAATTGATTGGCACTGCTTCTGAAGGTGGCTCCAACGTTTTCCGCGTTTCTTACTTTAAGCAAAATGCTTATCTTGCTCAAAGTCCTCAGTTATACAAGCAAATGTGTATTGCAGCTGATTTCGGTCGTGTCTTTGAAATTGCTCCTGTCTTCCGTGCTGAAGATTCCAACACCCATCGTCACATGACTGAATTTGTTGGTCTTGATATGGAAATGGCTTTCAATGAACATTATCACGAAGTCGTGGATGTGCTTGATGAAATGTTTGTTTACATTTTCACCAATCTCAAGAAGCGTTACAGTGTCGAGATCGAAGCTGTCAAGAGACAATATCCCTTTGAAGATTTCGAATTCTTGCCAAAGACTCTTCGTCTCAAGTATGCTGAAGGTATTCAAATGTTGCGTGATGCCGGTGTTGAACTTGGTGACTATGATGATTTGAGGTATGTATATGATTCATTGGAGATGGAATGGATCATTGACTGACATCAAATGATAGCACTACCAATGAAAAGTTGCTTGGTAAGCTTGTCAAGGAAAAGTATCACACTGATTTCTACATTTTGGACAAGTTCCCACTTGCTGTTCGTCCTTTCTACACCATGCCTGATGCAGAGAATCCTCAATACTCCAACTCGTATGACTTTTTCATGCGTGGTGAAGAAATCATGTCTGGTGCTCAACGTATTCATGATCCCGACTTTTTGGTTG
Organism: Lichtheimia ramosa; assembly: GCA_008728235.1. NCBI lineage: Eukaryota > Fungi > Mucoromycota > Mucoromycetes > Mucorales > Lichtheimiaceae > Lichtheimia > Lichtheimia ramosa. Next base: position 2,384,384 of record CP031828.1, on the reverse strand, counting down.
AACGTGCCAAGGAACATGGTGTTGACATCTCTACTATTCAACCTTACATTGATGCATTCAAGATTGGTGCTCCTCCCCATGCTGGTGGTGGTGTTGGTTTGGAACGTGTTGTCATGCTTTATCTTGCTCTTGGCAACATTCGTCGTACCAGTCTCTTCCCTCGTGATCCCAAGCGTCTTGAGCCTTAAGCTCATAATTACAATAGAGAACAATAAACAACAATCCAATCTTCTTTTTGTATATACATTCACAATTTATTTGGGGTGCTACTTGTTAACATGTGAATCCTGCAAAGATGCAGACGTGTCAAAATGGAATTGGAATGCCGTTTCTCCTTTTGTTCCTATCTTTTTCTCTTTCTTTCTTTATCTCCCATCATGATCGATAATGATTTATCCTCTTTACACAGTCTCACACAATCCCATGCTATCAGCCGGCGTATGGGTCGTCCTCGAAGTCTGTTACCCGATCCAGACGCTCCCAATCTAGCTGTTCGATGGTAAAACCCAATATCCCATTTCCACCATGCAGGCCATTGACCCCTTGACAACCATAGGTTCCATGCTGTGGATAGTCCCATTTCTGATCCTATTGTGAATCGACGAGCAAGAAGTGGTACCAACTCATCACGCAGCAAAGGAGCCAGTAGCCCGGCACCACCTTCTCCTAAACGAACACCACCCAAAGATTGGATTCCATTCTCTAAACGAGATTCTAATGCACTTGAAAAGGCGTATCAGGTAACTAACTCGCGTATAGGCACATGTCCACTTTTTAACATTATTTCTTTAGAACAATGATGTGCGTGCAACTGTATTAGTGAATGAAGATCATTTATTTGAAGTGGATGTGACACAAAGAACTATAAGCCCTGTGTATTGGGAAGGTCCTGTGTACGAAGTACGACGTGCAACTTGGTTTATGCAAGGTGATGGCTCCAAATGGGTGCCTTGTGAAGAGAATTTGGCAGAACAAATTGAGCTGGGTTACTAGTAAGTCATGGATGGTACACTTGTCCTTTTTTTTACTCACTTGCGATTCATTCAAGCAAGCATAAACCTTGGCTGATGACTGAAGATCCACCCATGACACCATCCTCCACTATCAACAACTCCTCCACGACTGATTCAACACTCAAAGATGAAGAACAAGAAGAGCTTCAACGATCTGATACTGCTATTGAAGAGAAGAAGTTGGAACAAAAGTTGGAACAACAACCTGTGGAGAAGCAATGGAATTTGTTGGGTCCTTATCTTGGACAATATTTGGTTTACACAGGCACCAACACTGCTTGGTTACTCTAGTAAGTTTAAGGATCGACTGTTTATCACTCATATCTCACCACATGTAAACATAAATAGCAACACAGCAGGAAGCAAGATCGCCAAAAGCATCATCACACGACTCACCAATCGTTCCAATTTGGGTGGCACACGACTATTACGAGGATACCCAGAAGTGGAGAAGCAGAGCAAATCAAAGACAGCCCATTCACCCAAACAACCAGGACAAGAACGTGCTATGAAACCAGAGGAAAAGATGGCAGACGACATGACCATGGCAGAGCAACAAAAGGAAGATTACGACAATGAAGATAGTGAAGAGGAAGTCAGGAGCATTGATCATTTGGTCTTTGTTATTCATGGGTAAGTTATATCAAATTCATGATGATAGTAAAGGTGTTGATACAAATGATGATCATTAGCATTGGCCAAAAGATGTCCGAGCGAATGGGTCAAAACTTTACACATGGTAAGTATGGAATAGTCATTGTAGCATGGTGAAATGGCTCACTTGTCTGGATAGATGTCAACATGCTGCGAAAGACGCTCAAATCAGCCTATGCTACTGCCATTTCAGCCACTGACAATCCACAACGACCCAATGGCATTCAAGTATTACCTATTCTTTGGCGACATGAGATCACTTTTGGCATGGCGAGTGATGATGAAGAAGGTGTTGAAATGGATCTTGGCATGATTGGTGCTGATGATGGCTGTCCTACTCTGGATGAAGTGACTTTGGATGGTGTACCCAATATTCGTCTTGTCGTATCCGATGTTCTTCTTGATGGTAAGTTTCATTGTACTTTACAATCACTTATCTCATCATTCCCTTTTAGTGCCATTATACCTGACTCAAAAGTACCGAGATCAAATGACATCCATTATTACACGAGAGATCAATCGCGTCTATCGATTGTTTGTCAAAAGGAATCCTGATTTTATTGAAAGAAATGGCAAGGTGACTCTACTTGGTCATTCCCTTGGTGTAAGTCAATAGTTCTCTTTAGTGATAAATGACTGACTCTATCCTTTAGTCACTTCTTGCATTTGATATCTTGAGCACACAACCAGAACAACCCCTCTCCAGAGAAGCTCGCACACTTTCCATGCTTGATGATTTGCAAGCATCTTCCATGGCTGTTGACAAGAAATCACCTGCTCTTTTATTCCCTGTTCGCAACTTTTTTGCTGTTGGATCTCCTCTTGGTGTCATTCTATTGTTACGAGGATACAAGATTGCATCTCGAAAGTGTCTCGAAGATGATATGGCCAATGGCAAAGTGAACAATTTTGGTGACATGTCCAAATCCTCCAGTACAGTCTCCTTTTGTTATCCTGCTGTGGATAACTTGTACAACATCTTTCACAAGGTAAAAGCATCTTGATCATCCTTATACATGAATTGACTCTTATGCCATGTAGTCGGATCCAGTGGCGTATCGACTCGAGCCATTGATTGCACGTCAACATTCAGCAAAATTGAAACCAGTACCTATCACATATATCAAAGGCGGCTTGAAGAGCGTGATTGATGCTGGTTTTAGCGTTGGTTCAGGAATTGCCAATCGAGCTGGTGCCATGTATGAGTCGTTCAAAATGGGATTGACAGCCAACTTGTTTATGCGTGGACTTGGACTTTCAAAGCAATTGGAAGAGGATATCAACCAAGCAACTGCTGCTTCTGCTGCTGCCGCCGCTGCTGCCTATCCAGACAACAATGAGCTTAATGGTCAACCTTCATCACCAGAATCAGATGACCAAAATACACTCCGTTCTCGATCTCGTAGTGATCCATCCTTGACAGACAAGTATCGAAAAAGAGCAGCTTCATCAGCAAGTGAGAAGTCAGGTGCAGAAAAGTTAAGAATGTTGAATCAAACGGGTCGTGTCGACTTTTGTTTACAAGAAGGCATCTTGGAGAATCCTTATCTAAGTGCATTTAGTGCTCATATGCAGTATTGGCAGGTAAGTAACATTGACATAAGGTGATGATGACTTTACTGATTCTTTTTCTATTAGGATTTGGATGTAGCTGCGTTCTTGGTGAGAGAAATATACAGAAACTAAGTCTTGCCCTCCTTCACACAATTACATATACAATGACTATTACCACTCCTCCCTGCCTGATTCAAGATACCTTTAGCATATTAGAACATCACTCTTGTACAGTATTACAATGCCAAATGCGAATATATATATATTTTCAATGAATGTTTTCTATCTATTGCTTGTGAAATGCATCCATGACGCGATCGTGGGCAGCAGCCTGGGGATCATACTCTTTAGGTAACTCGAGACCCACTCGCTTTGCTGTCATTTCGAGTTTCTTCTTTTGTTCCATCACAATAGCCGAATATCGATCACGTAGTTCCTAATCATTCACCCTAGTGAGTGACTCCCCCTCTTTATATAGATGAACCTTTACCTTGTGTTGCCGTGAGCTTTTGAGATAAGTCAACACGTTCTCTGCATTGCGATTCAAGCTCAAGATGCGTTCGGGATCGGTGACACCCAGGTTTTCACGGTAGATAGTCTTTAACTGCTTTGGGAAAACGTCATTGTTCTTGGCAAACTAAAGCAGAAATACTTTTTCAGTGGACGATCCCCATTGAAGACTCTCTGACCGGGTGACAGACCTGTCGATTGACTTCGCGCAACAATTGTCGGTAGGTGGAAAGTGTGGAAGCTTGCATGTCAAAGGACAAAAAGGGAGGTATCGTTGTTGGTTGCTAGGAATTCAAAGCCAGGTTGTTATCCACACACGCTCTCTCTTCACGTGATCACCAACACGAGTCACCATGGACTAGACTAGTCATGACAAGGTTTTTATGATAGGAATAGATATACAATAAGAATGAATGAATACAGATTTATGACTACAGAGTATCAAGATCGATTTGTTTGCCATTGCATAATTCTTTCTCTAGCTCTTTTAATAAATACTCGTCATCATCATCATGATGGTGGTGGTGCCATGAAGAACTAGAGTTGGTTGTGCTTGTTTGTGTGCTTTCCATAATATCTTGTGCCTTGCTTTCAGGCCTTAAAAATTCTTCCAATGTTCCATTCTCTGCATGCTGAAGGATTTCTTCGTATCGCTAATAAATTCATCGTTTTAGTACCACTCTGTGATAAGATGATGGATGCACTTACTCCTCGATATTCGCCACCAACAAACACTTGTGGAACATGATAACCATCATTCGATTTGCTATTACTATGACGCTTCAAATGTTGAACAGCCATTTTGCTTGCTGCCACATCCACCACTTGAAAGGAAATATTGTTGTTCTTGAGCAACTGTTGTATGGTATCTTGATGGCGTTTGACCTATATGCCAATGTTAAGTAAGCCAATAGACAAATGTCGCCACTGACTTACCAAGGGGCTACCCGATACGGAGGAAATATATAATTGGATCTTTGTAGAAGGTATCAAATCAGGTAATTGATCATCATCATCATCATCTTGCTGGATCTCCTGTGAATAAGCATTGTTGGTCTTTCGAAGAATGGACAAAGGTTGTGGTGCAGGCCATGAAACAGCTTCTGTTGGCAAGAAACGTGATGTATATGGCTGCTGCTGTTGTTTTAAAGAATGCTGTTGTGGCGTTTTACCTCCTTGCTGGATTTGCTGTTGCTTATCATGCTGTACTACTGGATGTGAATGTTCTGCTTGCTCAAATTCCTTCAACACTTGCTCCAATTGTTCTTCCATCTTTTCAGCAGTGTTGCCATGATTGAGCTTGGATTCTGCTTCTTCCAGACGTGCTTTTACATCAGCCATTTCTTTTGCATGTTGTTGTTTCAATAAAAGAATCTTCTTGATCTGATCAGCTTGTAGCTTGGAAATCTCATCCTGGTGAGCATTCTGCATTTCTTTCAAGGTTGTTTCATTTTCCTGCAGCAGCTGTTGCTTTTCACAAAGGATGATTTCATGTTGGCGTAAACTTTGTTGATGCATCTGCTTTTGTTGCTAGTAAACTATTCAATAAATCACATGTATCAGGGGTAGGGAGACAGGAAAATTACCTCGAGTTGTTGATTCAATGCTGTAATCTCGGGAACAAGCTTATCCTGGAGTGTTTGGAGCTCCTTTTCCTTTTCAGCCAAGCGCTGTAAAACTTGTTTGTTCTGATATAAAACAAATGAATCATCCATCTCGTGTGCATATAAGCATACGATACTTACCTCCATATAAAGTTGATTCAACCGATCATCGTTCCGGGATTGTTTAAGCATGTCTTCACGTTGTTGCAAATCCTTTTCCCTTTTCTCCAATGCTAAAAGACGATCATCCTTGTCGAATGCATCCTGTTGTTTCAACTCCAATCGCAACTGCTCCAATTCTTGATCGCGTTTCATAATCTTCTGTTCCAGTTCATGCAGCTGGCTTTCTGTTGTCTCGGTTTTCATTGCATGATGATTGGGTTGTTTCACTTCAGGAGGAGGTGTTGCTGGTTGCTGTTGTTGTGCTAGTTGATCTTTGAGCTTACGTAACTCGTCTTGTTGCATGGCAATGACATTGATGTTTTGGTTGTTCTACAGTGCCATGTTAGTTATGCAAGACGACAATGAAAAATCATGTTGTGTAACCTGTAGTTTCAATTTGTCATACTGCTCACGCATCTGTGCCACTGGTGATAAGGATTTACGTGTTGTAGCAGGTGATCGACTTGTAGGAGGCTTATGGCCACCTTTCTTTGTCGGGGCAGGTGGCGATCGTGCATGAGGAGAATGGGGTTGGCGTCGATTGGGACCATTGGCTTTTGCCAATGTTGTTGGAATGGACTTGTTGGAAGCTGGTTGTTGTCGTGTATTCTTTTTCTCCACAGGTCGTCGTTGTATAGTGTTGTTATTGGTAACATTCATTCGAGATGTTGTGCGTTTAGTGGTATTGGTTGTAGTGAGTGATGATGATTGTGCATGAACGGATCTTTTTACTGCATTGGGCTGTCGAAGACGTGTTGGTTTAGGTGAACTAACATCTCCCGATGTATCAAGGTGTTTGGGATTATAAACCATGAGGAAGAAGAAGAAGAAGCGAGAAGAGGGAAAAGAATGCCAATGTACTGGTTTATATCATTTGAGGAATGAAGGAGGTGGGAAACGATATCAAAGCAAGATCACATTTTTGGAAACTAGATTTGCCCTTTGTTTTGGTTTCCTTTTCAACTCAAATGCATCATTGTTTGTGGATCCACAATAAACCGGAATCATCATCAAATGATGTTTGCCAAGGTGCATTCAAGTTTGCTTACCCCATCATATCTTATGTCACAGTGCCTGCATGTTGAAATAGAATTACAGCTTTTATATTATTTGGGGATAATAACAAGTACATCATCTTCACCACGGAATATATCTAACAAGGGTTTTTCCATTTGCTTGGCACTGATAGGGATCGTCACCTTGCCATTGTTACGAGCAAGTCCAAAGTTCTCTGGTAATCCATCCAATTCCTGGGTATATCATATAAGTCCTCTATTCCCTATTGCCAAAAGATGATATGCCAACTTACCTGCTTGATAGATGCTACTGATGCATCAATCGATTCATTCTTTAAAAAGACTGATCCCATAATAGAGTCATCACTTCGACTGCCAAGATACACAAGAATCTCTTTCTCTGCTACTGCTGAAGAATTGCTTTGTTGCTGTTGTTGTTGTTGTTGTTGCTGTGGTGCTGGTGATTGTTCCAAATCCTTTTGAGCTTGATGTTGTCGCACTACATTCTCAATACGAGCTTCGGAAAATTCATCTGGCAACAACCATGACTTCTCCAAATCTGGCTCTTTCAGGTACTTTGGTACAATGGGTAAAGCAGGTTCAGGATTGGCTTGGCTGCTGGTGGTAGTGACAGGCTCAAGTAAGCTGACAATCTCGGGATACTTGTCACGTGCTAAATCAAGGGCAGTTTGATCCTTGTGCGTCTTTACATTGGGATTGGCACCGTTAGATAAGAGTAAACGTACTACATTGACGTGACCACGGTGGGATGCCCAATGCAGTGCACACCTTTGCTACCATGAAACGTAAAAGAGAACACATATCTTAGCAACTTGCAATAAAGGTACTCGAATGAGCCATACCAGCCGTTCATTTTGTTTTGGGAGTTCAAGTTGACACCTGAATTGGCGAAATGTTGAGCAGCCTTGATATTCCCCAAAGCACACACTTCACGAAGCGTTTCTTCTCGTTGGTCTGTAATCATGGTTGACGGCAAAACAGTGTTCAAAGAAGCCAAAAAGGTTGGTGAGTTATCATTGGTCGGTTCTCTAAATGTCGGCTGTCAAGTGGTACAGGTAGCTTCCACCGCCAAATTCCAAGTGATTCCTTCTCTTTAAAGCGCAATGGTAAGTAATCTCTGCACTATGTTAATGGGAATGCATGATAGTGGATATGATCATTGGATGGATGGATGAATACATTCAAGATGTGGATGAAAGAATTATCAAAGGATGATGGATGGATGATCATGATACACTTGTTCTAATCCCTTTATTTCTTTGTACTTGACTTGTTTAGCCTACCAGACTCCACCACAACAGAAAGAAGCGTGGACACGTTTCCGCCGGTCACGGTCGTGTTGGTATGTAGATATATCATGAACAACAGCATCAAAGAGGATATTAACAAGGTAAATAGGCAAGCACAGAAAACATCCTGGTGGTCGTGGTCTTGCTGGTGGTCAACACCATCATCGTATCAACATGGACAAGTACCATCCTGGTTACTTTGGTAAAGTCGGTATGCGTCACTTCCACTTGAAGCGTAACCAATACTGGCGCCCTGTTGTCAACCTTGACAAGATCTGGTCTTTGGCTGGTGAAGGTGTCCGTGAAAAGTACAAGAACACTGAAAAGGTTCCTGTCATTGATGCTTTGCAAAACGGCTATGCCAAGGTTTTGGCTAAGGGCAAGCTTTCTCAACCCGTCATTGTTCGCACTCGTTTCGTCTCTCGTCGTGCTGAAGAAAAGATCAAGAAGGCTGGTGGTGGTATGTGTTTTATTTCCTCTTCATATCAACTTGAAACTAACCCTATTTTCTTTCTTCTAGTTGTCGAGCTCATTGCTTAATCACCATATCCTAAAAACCACTCTTTGCAAATAAAGGAAATCATGTTCAAAAAACAAATGCACAGTCTATTATGATATATACAGCATGATACAAAAGAATGACTACTCTTTGGAAAACTTGCAGATAGGCAACTTGTAATTGTCGAGTACCCAATATCTAAAAACAGAAAGCAAATTCAATCTCGAATGTCTTGTGGAACCATCACACGACTTACCTTTGACGCACGCCATCCCAAACACCTTTTTCATCAGCTGTACCGATTGGCATCTCGACGTATTCAGTGTTCAATCCAAATTCATGCAAATCAATCTCGCTCACACGGCAATACACATCATGGAAGAATCGATTGGTTGCTCCAAGGCCATTGAACCAAGTATAGATACCATCCGTGTTGAGCATGTTGGGGACAGCTTCATGGAATGCACGTAAATCATCATAGAATTCTATCAAACACTCATTTAGTCGTACAAAGCCATAATAAATGCATGTATTATTACATACCTCCATAAGTGTCAAAGAAGATGCCATCAAAAGTTTGAGTGAGAGTGGGGACCACATCTTGCCATCGACCAAAGCAAATAGTAACACCAGGCTTCTTGTCCCATCCTAGTTTCTTCATATGAGCATAGACATCGGGATGAGCTTCAATAATATAATGGTTGCGTGGTTTGTACTTTTGCAATTCATCATCAATCAATCCCAAACCAAAGCCAACATTGAGCACATCCAAGCCTTCTCGTGGACACATGACTTTGGCGTGTTCAACCATCAATGGAGCTTCCCAACCCATCATCACAGCATCATTGTTCTCATCCATAAGCTTGTTGTCGTCATAATGAAGCTTCTGTTCCAAATATTCTTGATTGGGCACCTTGTTATCCTCTTCATCTTCTTCGTCAGGGAATGCTTTCTTCAAGGCACGAATCAATAACTCGGCACGTGTTCCTTCAGCAATCAACATTTCATAGATATCATGGTGTCCATTGTTGTATGCAAGTTCGCCTGCTGTCACTTCGTTCTTGTCAAGCAAGTTGTATGGGTGTCGTTCACTGAGAAGCCACTCGACCATTTCCTTTTTGCCATGTTCAGCTGCGTGGTGTAAAGGTGTACGTCCAAGCTCGTCCCCATTGAAACAAATGTCGGCATCGTCAGCTTCCAACGCTTTGGCTTTTTCCTGAACATGAGGCGCGTCAGATCCATTGTCAAGGAAACAAGCTTGTTGTGCCTACCAGATCGCCAGCAATGACAGCTTTTATCAGTTCAAAGCCCTTGTCCAAGTCTTCTTGTGTATATCCATCATCATTCTCTTCTTCAACAGGTTGTTGTGTGATAGAAGGTTCTTCAGGTTCCTCAGAACGGTGACGCTTGGGTGAAGGTTGATCTGACATGTGTTGAAAGGAAGAAAAGGATGTTTCAAGCTCTCCTTCCGGAGGACTAAAAAATTCTGCTCCATGATGCATAATAAAGATGGACAAGGCACTTTCCACTTTTGACTTTATCAAACACTTTTTTTTATTCATGAATATCCTATTGATGCATCGTATCGCCTGTATACATGTATACTAAATCCAGGTGATAGTTGCAAGAGTAAATTGGCTATGGCTTAATCACGTGTCATGTCGGGAAGAAGGTGCTGAATCTTTGGAATATGTGTCACGATCCTCTCGCTTTGCTGCATACAACGCATCTATCATGACCCGCTTTAACGTGGATCCTATTCTCCAAGGTACTTATTCTAAAGCACCCTTATATACTGATAGCTATATTAAAAGTGTATCATAGATCTCGATGAGTTTGGCAATGCTCTTTTCGGCAGTGCACATGCCCATTTACAACACAACATTGACGACTTTGTTCGCACATTTGACGCAAGTATCTAGCTTCAAACGAACAACACTGCTTTATTATGTATTCAGTATCTTATATATCATCCATAGGAGACACATCCCCAAAGTGGTACACGTGTAGGACCAGATGCATTGGCAGTGGCATTTGTTCAGCTTTCCAACTGCAGCCAAAAACTCCAAGGGCATAAGCAAGATGGATGGGATGATCTTGTCAAGTATGGTGAGTAAACTACTCCACCATGATGTGGATGCTTATCTGATACGACTTGAAAGCACAGCAAACACGTCAGACCATGGATGATTTGGATCAAACATTGCAGGATGCACAAGAAAATCAAATGAAGCAAGGTCCACCCTTTGCAGCTGAACGTGAAGAATACTCGAAAAAGCTTCAAGAAGATCGACACAAGTTTGAGCGTGAGTTACAACGTCAACGTGACAAGATTGAAGAATACTATGCAAAACGAACACGTGAATCGACATTAAGCAATCTAGTTGGTGCCAAGCAGCCATGGTCTTAATCTTTAAGCCAATAATACCCCCACCCACTTTATCATTGTAGCATTCATAACTCAATTCCATTAATAAATGTCATAAGTAAATGACCAGGCAACTCGTTTTCACTTGCAATGCGGTTCTAGTTTATAGATTAACACTAAATGACAATGTAATGGATCCTTTATATTGTTGGATTTTTGCGCTGAGACAAGTCAAGAGTAACTCCACCATCAGGAAGTCGTTATATCCCCACCATGGGTGCCAGATAGTGCATCATGTTGCCAGCAGCACAGGGAATTTATCTGTTTATACATTCTATCAATGCATCATCCACAAACAAATACTTTGTCAAAGAATGTCCCCACGCTCACCATTCACAAATAAAAGGATGTTGTCATCTTCCACACATCTCTTTCCTTTATCCTATCTCTTGATTGATTGTCATCCTATTTGACTATTGTAATAAGGTACATCTAATCACCTTCTTGCAAGCAATCGATGGACAACATACTCATCTCTTTTGATGTAGCTTCCTCTCGTAATGCATATGCCAAGGTGGATTTGATTCCCATCGTCTTTATTGGAAATGGTATTGGTTCAGTCTATGTGGAGTTGATATATTGGCTTTCCCGCCATCACCAACCATGAAAGGACATTCTTCTCGACATACGTTGTCCCAATCTTTTGTCTTTATGAGAATCAACAAACCAGCATCCACTTTGAGTGGTAAGTTCTGTGAGTCATGGCTGAGAATGCTTTCGCTTTATGTAACTACTAAAACTAGGTGCGAAGTCTTAACGAAAAATTGTCAAGCAACGTCATTTACGCATCTTATTGCAGCTACGCTAATGGTATTGGCTATATCACAAATTTTGGTATGCTGGACGATGAATGTGTGATATTTGAAGCGTCATCGGGGCTAAAGTAAGAAGACGTACAACACACATATGGCGACACTTACAAAATTATTGAAGCATTGACTTCCATCATATATGTCAAGGCCTACAAGTTGCCCAATGCTCGCTTCTCCACTCTTGCTCGCTACAAAGCCATATCAATCCGCATCATCAAACGTACTTTGATACACCGGGTTGAAATATCACCAAGGACAAGAAGTTTGTTTTTGAAGAATCGCGAACAGCCAGTCTTCCTCTTGGATACCATGAGCGGTTTTACTGGTATGCTCATTGCTTGTATGCAGGTTAGTATTATAACAGGAATAGATGTGATCTGGATGGCAAAAGGCTAACAGCGGATTGTATTGTAGGCTTTACTTGAAGAGCAAGAGAATGTGGATATCGGATCTCATGCTTGAAGAAGATAGAACCATCAAGCATGTCTTTGAAACACAGCAAGTGCCAATCAACATCCACATATCTGAAAGTGGCCTTTTGAATAATGACGCTGCCGAAGAACCCGATGATACCACTGATCTTTAGCCAATAATACCTCATCCACTTCATTACTGTAGCATTCATAACTCAATTCCATGCTTAATAAATGTCATACATAATTGAATGACTAGTATAGCTTTTAATGCATCCTTTATATATGTTGTCTACCAATTCAGATTAAAGGGAGCTCATGTATCCAAGTGAAAGATCTTGAGAAATAAGACGTACTTTATTATCCATTATCAAAAACTATATAGTAATCAGAAGATCTGCTCAATACACACTTGAATACACCTTAGGAATCTGCATCCTTAAGACATCGAATACATTACGAAGATCATTGAGACAAGAGAGCTCCAGTTCCTGCAAATGACGGCAATACATGCATTTCATTGCGCCTTTCTGTGATATTTTCTCTGCTGTCACATGCAACTCTTTGAGATTCTGGAAATGCTGCAAGCAACCCATGACACGATCTATAATCTTATCTTCGGCTTGTAGAGATAAGCTTGTCACGTTTGGACATGTTTCTGCAACGCGTTTCAAGTCATTCACGTGGCGTGTTGTCAAAGGGAAATCAGTTTGAATGCATAGTTCACGGAGATTACTCAACTCGATGCCATAAAAAGGTGCAGATGGGACATCTGTATCCATGGTGTAAATGTGAAGTCTTTCCAAGGTCGATTGTGTGCCCAATGATTTGTGATGATTCAAAAAGCTAGTAATGTCATGTACATCGTTACCTTGTTCCAAATGATCCACTGTCAGTTCTACATTCTTCAAATGGGATTGCTGTGTCATCACTTGCATTGTACTGGAATCCACTTGTGCTTGTCGTATAGCAACGCGTTCTACATTGGGCGTGTGACGCATGATAAATCCTGGTAATCCCACAAGCGTATCCATATCATCATGTGTTTCCATTGGATCTGGAAGGGTCACTACAAGTTGCTTGACATGATCGAGTTGCAAAGATGGATCTGCTCGCTGTGGAACATTGTGGATCTCAGCTGAAATGGCTAATGTCTCAAGTACTGGACTGTTCCAGGACTGTTATCAAATCTTCTGGTGTAAAGTGATCATTGGACACGTTGTCAAGTGCAAGTTTCATCTTGCCAGGAGAAAGCTGCTTGTAGCGTCTTGGAAATTGAATGTTTCTATCATCTTGATCATCATCTTGATCGCCAATGCCCACGTAAAACACACCAAAGTCCACATATCGCAAAGAGGGACAATGATCCAAAAAGGTAGCCACTATCATCTTGTCACTGCACTGATTGATCGAGAAAGTTTCCAAACAAGGCAACTTGCTCAACAGCTGTGTCATCACTTGGTTGCTGACAGGTGTCTTCACGTCAAGGTTCAACGACTTAAGGTGAGGAAATGTTGTAGTTGCACCAGATAAATCAGGATCCACATGATTGATGTCCAATGTTGTGAGATGAGGACATGCATCCAAAACAGATTGTAAAGGTATAGCTGCTTTTGAAGCAATGCGACAATAATGTAACTTGAGATGTGTCAAACTGTTTCCCAACACGCGTAATGCTTCCACGATGCGATTCGGCTCAAAAGGTGTAGGAACATCCTCAAGATCATCAGGTATGTCTAATTATTGTCATGTAAGTCAACCTTGCTATCATATCCACTGTTTCACTTACGACTGACAGATAATTTCTGCAATGATCTAAATGTTGAACCCAAGGTGCAAAGACCATCAAAAGAGGCGCCATAAAGATCCAATGTCAATGATTTCACAAGAGGAGCCATTTCAGCTAATTTTGAATCTGGATCCCATCCATACATGCAGTCCTTGTAATGCAAATGACCCGCTTCCATAAGCCGCTGTCGCCATGTTTTGGATACAAGTAAAGGTGCATGATGCTTGGTAAACTGGTCATATTCCAATGGATGATCTTCAAGAATCAATCTGGGTGCAATGTATTTGATGATATCCATAGGCAATCTGCTGATAAAGTCGACACGCGAGTTGTCACGTTCCTCTGCATCCTTTTTGGCTTGCTTCAATTGTAGATACACTGGATCAAATGCTGTTGTTTTGGATAATCCTTCCTTATACGTGTCGATAGCCATACGCTGATATCCTCTTTCTGAATAAGCTTTCCCTTTCTGCAAGTAGTCAAGTGGCGAAGAGGGCTCTGCTGTCTTTGGTAATGGTGATGCACCTTGGTCTTGGGTAGGCATTGTTCCTGGTTTCAAGCTGGATTGTGACAAAGGGACGGTTGTCAAGACAAGATTGGTAGGTGACTTGCTGAAGAAGTCTCACATATCTAAAGGCGTCAATAGCTCAGCTATGTCTCAGAATGGAGCAAGACCCAATGCCACTTACTGCTATCAAGCACCCAAGGAGTGTTCATATACACCACGTACAAGCAAAGAGTGAAAGAGGAGTTACAAGTACGCACTCCTCGTATGATCCAAGTGCTGAGAAGGAAAACAATGGCAAACACCTTGTGATACCAGATCAATGATACATCCCCATCCACCACCTTTACACGAGAATAGAATGATACATATAGCATTTCATTACATGAGAAAAAGGCTCAATAGATCTTTTTTGTTACAAATCATACATGTACTACTACTACACTATGTTTACTTGAAGATCTTGCCATCAGCAAAACCATCGACTTCCCAAGCCATGTACTTGTAAATCTCATCCTTCTTCTCTTCATACTGAGCAGGTTCAATCTTGACAAAGTCATATGAGTCATAATCAGCAGCATCATAGATCTCATAAGGCACTTCTTGACCACGAATGATAAAGTATCCCGAGATGGCATTGTTGTTATTGGTACCAGTAACGACCATGGAAGCAAAAGCATACTTGCGAGCGCGTTCAAGACGAGCAAAGAATCCACCAATCAAGTTGTTGGACATGAACACGAGTGTCAATTCATCATTGTACTTGTAAGTTGCTTTCCAAATAGACCATCCTTCAGGATCAAAGTGCTCCCAGAACCACTTCATGGCAACATCGGTATCATTGTTACTATAGGTACGCTTCCATTCATCAAGAACAAAGTTACTCTTGGGCAACAGATCCAAAGCTGACTTTGGTTTGGGAGTAGGCTTGGGCGTATCATCAGCAGGAGGAGTAGGAGCAGGTGCTTTCTTCTTTGGCTTGTCTTCCTTCTTCTTGTCTTGTTTAGGAGGTACATTCTTCAATCCTTGCTCACAGTACTTAAAGTCACCAATAACAGACTTGAACTGGGGCTTGTTGACGACTGTGTTGAAATAGCGAAGGACGTTCTTGTAAGGAGCACGGAATTCCTTGTCACAAAGCAAGCTGAAAGGTCTCACAAGTGAACACACCATCACAATGTCGGCATAAGTGACACGTTCTCCGACAAGATAGGTCTTGGATTCCAAACTCTTGTTCAATGCACCCAAAGAACGCTGAAGCTTTTGAATAGCACTGTCAACACTGGGCTTGATATATGGAGAATAGCCGAGGAGTGGTGCTACCCAACCAGAAACATGTTGACTGATTTCATTCTCGGAAAACAGCACCCATTGTTGGATTTCAGCTTGTTCCAATGGTGTCTTGCCCAAAAGAGGAGAATCCTGTTGTTGTGCAAGAACTACATCACTGATCAATATCTATTTTATCACACTTAAAAGTACTTACTATACAGTGCAATAGCACTTGACTCGAATAAATTGGCTTCTTTGCCTTCAAATACAGGAACCTTGCCAAAAGGGAAACGTTGCCAGAAAGCTTCATCACGTTCTTTCATAATATCAAATGACTGAAAGTCAACCTTGACACCACTGTACGCGGCCTAAAGGATTGTAGACACGTTAATGGGGTTGTCTTGTCAATGGAGGAGAAAGGTGTGATTGCAACATACAGCAATTTGAGCTTTGTACACGTTTGGATTCTCAGGATAGCTTTTGATAACCTATTAAAGCATTAATAAGCATATGAATATTGGTTGTAGTGTGTTAAACTTACACCAAGAGACATGATTGACACGAAAGAAAGAGGCAGAAACAGCAAACGACTGCGCATTGCTGCATTTTAGTATTGGAGCGGAGCTGATGATCCGATAGCTGCGCCCGACAAAATCATGCAGATGTCCTACACACATGGGAAATGCTTCCAGAACACGTTGGCACAAAACAAATTGGCACACTTTCTTATCTACAACAATAAAATATACAAAATACAGTAATACACAAATATGGTAGAGTAGTTTACAAAGGGGATAGCAAGGAAAGGAAAGGAAAGGAAAGGAAAGGAAAGGAAGCCAATAAAAGAAGCACCAACAAGAAGAGAGATGGAATGTTGCCAAAGGATTGGATTGGTTATAGTCAGACGATGTTAGTATGCATCATAAATTCAATCCTTCATCATTCACTTACCTTGTAAGGATGGGAAGAAGCTTCTCCCGAAGGTACAACTCCCATGTAGCAAAAGGCTTTTTTATCTGCCCAGGATGTTTGGTGTGGTGGAGAGAAGTTTTACGGAGGGGTTCTTCCAGCACCCAACTGGCACAGACAGCCAAGATATCCATATAAAAAAAGAAAAACGCAAAGGGACTTGGCAGCAGACAGCAGACAGCAGACAACAGACAGGAGATCAGGACAGATAAGAGGGGGCCAGCTACAAATGACAAGTTTGCAATGAGTACATGGAGAAGCAAAACTTGGAATGAATACACCAGACGAACCCTCGGAAACAATGTGTGTGAAAAAAGCCAAAGAGGTATCAGATAGAGACACGTTCAATATTTTATATCGTTTCTCAATGAGCAAGGTCCCGGGTAGGGAGAGAGAAAAAAAGACTCTTGTATGAATCCAAGTGTCATGAGCAGCTGCATGAATCTCTATCAGGAGAGAACAAGTGAAAAGTAAACAATGTTTCAGTATCCCTTGAGCAAACTTTATTTCATCTATGCATATGAATCCTCCTAAAGTAAGCGATAAGAGAAATGATAAAGTGTTTTGGAGATCACGCTATGAATCCAACAATCACGAATAGCAAAGAGAACATGGGGATATGTTGAATGTGTGTCTAGACCGGCATAGCCATGAGTAGCAAGAGGAAAAGTGCCAGCGTTGGTTTACCAATGCATTGGATCATCATGAGGAAAAAAAAAACCAAGTGTTAGGATCATTGCAGAAATTTAGAGTTCCATTAGCTTAAAATGGATAAACTTGACACACATGAGCACTTATGTGTAGAAGATGTGGTATTGTTGATTGTCATTGGATCATAAGCAAGAGATAAGGATCGTGTCAGTGTTGATGCGTCACATATATCGGCTCCTTTATTTTGGCTACTAAATGAACAGCTGAATTCCCAATAGCTAGAAGAAGGATGTATGAAAGCTTGTGTCTGGTCCCACATGTTCGCGTGTACGTAAGAAAAAGGTATTGTGCTATTGCTGTATTGGTTCTGCATGAATCTGTAGCTTCACTAACCGAAAATGGACATTCTGAAGCTACATGTACACGTGGGAAAGCAAAAGGGAAAGTGGTATTGTTGATTGTTATTGTATCACAGATAAGGGGTAGTGTCAGTGTTGATTCATCAATACGAGGGCTAATTGAGCACAAAAATGCCTTATTGGAATAACTGAACGAATCAAAGAGGATCCTGAATAGCAAACGAAAAAAGTATGTGTCAACATTCTTTGTCTGGGTCCACATGGTCATGAGTAGAAAGGATAAAGTGTCATTGTTAATTCACCAATTCACTAAAACATTGGACATAAGCGAAACGAAAAGATGTGTTGGAGACATTGCATGAATCCATAGCTCCACTAAGCCGAAAAAGGACAATCCGGGTCCACATGAGCACCTGTGTAGAAAAAAAGTGGAGAATATGCTATTGCTGACTGTCATTGGACCATAAGCAAGAGATAAGGGTTGTGTCAGTGTTGATTCATCGACGTACTGGCTCACTGAACACACAAATGCCTTGCTGGGACATTAAGCGAGACATGAGCATCCTTAAAAGCAAGGAAGACATGATATACTAGTTTTCAGTTATATTATATTAACAATAGAATTGAAATCATTTACAAGTGGGTTTGGGAATAGAGAAAGTATCAGTGTTGAAGGTTGAAGTGCGAGATAGATGATGTCATTCAGTGTGAGATAGGGAGGAGTGGCAAAATTGTGAAAAATGGAGGGATCAGTTGTGTCGTTGTTTCAAATGGCATGGTTTCTTGCGATTTTTGCTCAAGGTGAACAGCTGGTTAAAGTTTTGAATCGACAAGGTTGGTGCACGACGGCTCTTGCAACGATCAGCATCACTGTCAGGTACACAAAGTCGATGAAAAACGTCAAGAACTTTCAGGATGTTTGGTAGTTCAGGTATAAAGCTTGGTAGTGTTTGCAGTGAGTCTGGGACCTTGATCGTCGCCAGTTCCAGCATTACGTACAGACCCTTGGCTGGCAGCGCTAAGAGATAGAACCGGATCGTTCTGCCGATAATTTGGATTCCAAGTATCCCTTGCATCAACTGATTGTCCAAACTGTCTTTGCAAAAAATGGCCACTTTCAACAAGTCTTTGCATAAAACATAGTGATCTTGCTCACGAACAGAAGCTTTAGCTTCGCCATAGCCAAGACTTGACTTCCATTTTACACCGCAACATTTTGTAATGCACAAATCCGGTCGACTTGTCGTGAAACCTACACCTGCCTTGGCTTCGATTGTTGACTCATTGGTCCATCGTAAACACACCCCTTGATCAGGATCATCAAAGATACCAGTAAGGAATGGGTCAATGAATCGGGAACACAATTCGGCTTCATTGATATCCTCATCCATAGGAAACGGCATCAGTTTCAATATCAATCCACTTATGGCCCTGGCAAACTTGTGCTCGTGTTCATTCAAGGGTAACTTCGTTATTCTAATGCTGGCTTCCTCACGATTGATGGTGTTGTTCAAGAGATTGTCGACGACACCCATAATACTGCTGATCGTTTCCAATGGCATCGGTTTGCGCTTCACATCGTAGATATCTTGAATCTTGTTGCTGGTAATAGTCCATTCCTCATCCGCGAAAAACTCTTGTAAATCGTCTGGATTTTTGTTGGGCGTGATGAGCAGAACAGATGTCATTGCCAATGCAAGGCGTATGTTTTGTTCAAGAGGCAGCTTCCACTTCTCTTGATACATTGAAGATTGGAAATTGTAGAATGCTTGAGATACATCAAAATTATCAAGCAGCAAACGATCCTGGGTAGGTGATTGAAAGACAATACTGTCAAAGGAGAGTGCTTCATCATACGAGCGCTTTTGTTGGCTTGCTTGAGAATTCGCTTGTTGTCCACCGTTAAGAGATGAATCTTCAGAGCTGTCATCATGACTAGGTGTTTCACGAGAAGAAGTAGCCCTGTGTGTATCATTGTTGAGCTGTTGTCTCTGTTGCGGTACGTAGTTGTTGTGTATAGTATGAAAATGGCTTGCAAGCTCATTCAAGATCTCAAAGTGGTCGGTGCAGCAGGGACACGCAAAATGTTGCTGTATATCACCTTCAGAATCAAACTGTCGCACGTATAGATGGGTTTTGGTGTTGTATCGACGGGTCGTGTCAATACGGACTGGGAAGCTGAATTGATGGATGTCTTTTAGGTGTTCACGAAGATTTTGTGGTGTCCTGAAATGTCTCGTACATTTGTCGTGTTCAAAGCAGCGATTGACAAGGTATATAGCTTGTCGATTGGTCATTACAACGTGCAGTACAGGAAAAGGACAAAAAAAAAGAATAAAGAGGGAAAGAGAGGAAGAGAGAAAGGAAAAGAGAAAACACCGATGCCTATGATGCCTATGCTTATGCCTATGCTTATGCCTATGATGCCTATGCCTATGCTTATGCCTATGCTTATGCCTATGCTTATGCCTATGATGCCTATGCCTATGCTTATGCCTATGCTTATGCCTATGCTTATGCCTATGATGCCTATGCCTATGCCTATGCCTATGATGCCTATGCCTATGCTTATGCCTATGCTTATGCCTATGCTTATGCCTATGATGCCTATGCCTATGCTTATGCCTATGCTTATGCCTATGCTTATGCCTATGATGCCTATGCCTATGCTTATGCCTATGCTTATGCCTATGCTTATGCCTATGATGCCTATGCCTATGCCTATGCTTATGCCTATGATGCCTATGATGCCTATGCCTATGCTTATGCCTATGCTTATGCCTATGCTTATGCCTATGATGCCTATGCCTATGCCTATGCTTATGCCTATGATGCCTATGATGCCTATGCTTATGCCTATGCTTATGCCTATGCTTATGCCTATGATGCCTATGCCTATGCCTATGCTTATGCCTATGATGCCTATGATGCCTATGCCTATGCTTATGCCTATGATGCCTATGATGCCTATGCCTATGCCTATGCTTATGCCTATGATGCCTATGATGCCTATGCCTATGCTTATGCCTATGCCTATGCCCAAATTTCTTAACAGTGTGCCAAAACTTTTTTTTTGTTTCAAGGAAATGGATCAACAATAGGCTGTTAATACGACGTTGATTGCTTTTGCTGAGATCAGTATTGTAACACCAAATATTTTGGCACTGTTACCCGTACCGGATAGTGTGGATGGGGCTATGACAGCCATTAGAATGAAAGAACAGTAACTACGAATAAGAATGCAGAATAGTAAAGCTTAGGCAAATGAGAAAGGGGAATAGTAACTGAGTGGTTGTGCAACGCTGTATTTGCATGAAACGCATAAGGACAGGCACAACGCGTTTCTTCCCTCTTTCCATTATCATTTTCTTTCCTTATTCATGGGTAAATGGTGACGCCCAAAAGGGCAAAAGGACAAGCAAGGACATGAAACTGGTCGTCCCAGATCAAAGGAACCTGGCACACAATTGACACTGCAGATCCAACCTACAACGTCCAGCAGTCCAGTTTCGTCAACTCCTCCTCCATCAACACCTGTCCCCACTCTAGATGGCACTTCCAATGACCAAGGCAATAGCGAACTTAAGCTGAGGAACCATGTGTACCACTTTCTGATTTACTTGTGGATATTGAACCAAAGCCAAGCACTGCCAACAGCAGCAACAATGATGATGATGACTTGGATGATGACACAGTGGATCAACAAGAAGATTTAATGCATGATGCTGTACAGTGAAGAATCAGCTCAAGTACAAGACCATGTTCAAGAATATCTGTTCAAGATGTAGAAGCAAGTGGTTGATGATGTGCGTGAGCTTGGTGAACCACGTTAGTACAATAAGTCTTTCTGGATATATCCACCTGATGCCTTCTTTGCTTTGCGTGAAACCCTGGATCCAAGGATGCTTTATTTGCCACGCATTTTCATCTGGATACCATGCATACTGGTGAAACACTTCCAAGTGACTCTTAAGTGTGTTAGCAAGAAAGCCGATGGATCATCATGCGAAGGAGACTTAAAGTCCAAAGGATACAACAACACTGGTCAAAGAGTGGTTGCTGTTGCCAGGTACGTGTATATTGTATTTCTATCAATATATGTGATTGACATGTCCTGTTTCAGCTCTTTTCCATGGTTGACACACGTTATCAATGCAGGAATGTACGTTGGAGCACAATTCTCATGATCCAAGGTTATTCGACAGCTTCCATCCTTTCTACAATGCAAATATCCTGGTTACACGACAAGACATCTGACACTTTCAAAGACAGTTGGAGATTTATGCCCCATTGCACCTAGAATTCAGTTGAACCAAGCGTTTTCACTTCGTGAACTATATATGCTACGACATGATTGACTTTGGATTGCAATATCTCAACATGGTACTATATCGAAAGCAGCAGCAACCATCCATCATACAGTCATTTTTACCTTCCAACAGTGATATACTACTATTCTCTTCGAATGATGATCAACAAGGTACATGTTCTTTCTGCATCGTGTCTTGGCAACTTGTATTCAACATACATTGAAAGCATGCGACACCTTCTAAGCAAGCGATGTTATTGGATGGCAAGCTTCTTAAGGCGGATCACTCTTCAAGATTGTCAAGCTTTCAGGAAAAGATCAACAGCTCACCAGTGTTTACAGTATTATATACTATTATATACAGCTTATGAAATGAGTACAAAGTAGAAGTTTATTGTATAGGATAAAGATTGACAATTGCAACATGATACATACAAAAGCTTTCTTCTAAACTGCTGTGATAGCATCCAATGCTTCATAAAAGAATAATTACATCAGGACGGCCCCACCCATGTTACTCGTGCCTGAAAAGGGGACGTGTTGGATTCGCCATCATTAATTCTGTATCCTTATGCGCAGCAGGTGATCGATCACTCTAGAAAGTGTGTATAAAGGCATCGTAACAGTGACTCATTATGACTTGTGCGCTTTAGCCTGCATCATGCTTTCAGTTGATTGTAGCTCATTACTGAAATGATCATTGTACGCAGCCATGGATATACTTTTTATAGTACAATCCGATTTGTATGATTTAGCTCTAAGATCACTACTATTTATCTTTCATCACAATGGTTCATCATCTTCGTCAATGAGGAACAAGCAATTGCTCTTTGTTTAAATAAAAGGGTCTATTATAATACAACATTTTCTATGAAGACGTATTGGCAAAAAGTATAGAGATTCCATGACAAAAAGCACCAAGTTCTTCTGGATGAGCATCCTGTATCATGTCCCGGAACACATCCGTGGCGACTGCTAATGAGAATCTGCTTACAACCGACTTCAATGCTTCACGTAAGATATGACTAAATGGCCAAATATCCGTCAAGAAAATGCCACCTTCAGTATCGCGACAACGCCGATAGAGCAATAATGCACCATTCAGTGTATCCATGGAAGAAGGGGCATGGATCAATTCATTCACAATCCAACTTTCACAAAAGAGACGAAGATCATCATTGCTGAATCGATCCGCCATCATCAAAAGCTCCACCACATCCTTCCAACCTTGACATGCACGCATCACCTTGTCCACATCATTGGATATCATTGCATATTCTGCAGCATTCAAATAGACTGAAAAGGCATCATAGTTGACATCAGGTAAGGGTATAGGATGTTGTGTTGATTCTGCATATTGGCCACTGAACAAGGCTGCAAAATAAGGTGATTGTTGAGCAAGGACGTGTCGATTGCCAACAAGTTGCTGCTGTGATTGACTCACAAAGATGACTTGCTGATTGTTGTTCATTTGTTCATGAGTAGGATGCCTTGAAGCCAGTGTCGTGTTCAGTGTGTCTCTTGTTTCATGAAGCTCATTGGACCATGTTTCAACCAAGTTTTGTGCAAGCACTTCAATCACTTGAGCAGCTGCTTGTCGTCGATAAGGTGCATCTATCACAGATTCTTCTTCCTCCACAAGTTCGTATACCAACATGCGACATAGTACACCAAAAGCTGAGCTGGATTCCAGAATGGTTTCTCCATCGGTAGTGGATATCCCCAAAACATTGCTGCATAAAGGAATGTAAGGACAAGCATAACCAAGTGCCACTGCACACATCTCATGAAATTGGGTAGCATTTGGATCATTCATGGTAAATCGAAACAGCTTTGACAAGTCGTCGAGTCGTTCTTTGTGAATGGAATCACTGATCATGTGTCGTAGCTTTGCTTTGTGCTGATCAACAAATGGGCGTTCATAGAGAAGTGGTTTGAATACAAATGTTAATACATCACTACTGATCACGGCTCGCAAGTTCTCTTGGCATGTCAATACTCGAATCAAAGCACGATAAAGATTGTTGAAGCATAGTGTATCAGTGGCATCTGTGGTGATGGTATTGTTCACAGGTGAATGAATTGTATCTTCCTCTTGTTCCAACTTGTCAAGTGAGTATTCTTGATCAACATGCATTGGGGATGATGGTGGTAGATCAGCAGGATTGTCATCCGAAAGAAAGGCTAATAGTGTTGATAATTGACCCACTGCACGAATATTCCTGATAAGTTGGGAACCACATTCAACCATGGATGATAAAAGGCTGAGTGAAATACAAGCTGCCCTTACCACAGACTCATCCTGATGCTTGAAATGGGCAATCACTTGGGTATCAGAGACATCATCATCATCATCTTGAGCAGAAGGTAGAAGAACAAGTAAGATAGCAGGAAGAATCGACAGACGTCCATCTTGACAATGGACTGTTTCATACCAGCTGGTATCATCATCATCATCATCCAAAGATGCAGGCCAAGCTAACCATTGCTGAAGAGACATTGGATCATATCCGAATGCATTGACGACTAGTAAACTTCCACGAATGATATGGTTCCAGCCATCATTGTTCTGTGATTCATGGGTGGTGTAATAGACGCCTCTGCATAAAAGCTTCATTACCAAAGGTCCAATAGGAAACTCTGCTCGTAATTTGGCACGAATGTAAGCCATTTTTGCTGCCAATGCTGCAATAAAGTGCATAAAGGAGGCATACACCAAGAGCATGTTGCTAGGTGCATCATCCAATTGTCGGGTATAATCCATATCCACCAAAAGTTGCAGTACGCCAGCCTTATCCAATTTCTCACATGCCTTGACGTGATGTGTAGCCATGCGTAATGCTGTGAACGCTCGCTTTGCTCTGGATAAAGTGATGTCTTGATGTTGGCTATCACTCAAACCAAGCTTGGCGTTTTCAATGGTAGGTAGCCAGATGACATTGTTGAGACAAGTAGGTGCTGTAGAAAACATGTCAATGGCTTCATGATAATGCAAGAAGAACATGACGAGTTTTTCAAGTCGTAATCGTAATCCTTGCTCATCGTCAAGCTTGTTGCTATCATTCAATGCTGTCAGCATGGCGATAATGCAAAATGCTGCACGTGCTGCTATACTTTGAACAAGTTGTTGTGAAGCGACTTGAACATGTTGCATAAAACATTCCAATAAAGTGATGCACATGAGCTCATGTTGTGTAAGGATGGCACCGACATGATCATCCACTTCACCATGCCACATTTCTCGTGTTGCCAAAGCCATGGTGCCAATACTGTCGATATCTTCAGGCTTGACAGGCCTTGGTATGATGACCAAAAAGAAATTGACAATATCACGTGCAATGTCGCCTGCTCTTGCTTCATCCTCTTTTCCAGTCAATGCCATATTCAATGCAATCTTGCATAGTCTTGTGATCCTAGTAGCTATATCATCATCCCGTAAGTTTTCTATCATGTCATAACAGCTTATTCCTTTACCTTGAATGGGTTTGATCTCTTCTTGTTTTTGAACAAGCGATGCAAATGCTTTCATATCATGAGCCAACAGCTTACGCCATGAACGTTCAGGATCAGCTGTATTGATATAATCTGCCACGGGTATTGGAGCCATACCAATGCATCGAGAGACAATGTGTGAAAGGGAATCAGTGAGCTTTTGATGTTGTGATTCAAGTGATGTCTTCCATGCATTGATGATCATGATAAACTGAATCGACTCGATAAATTGAATCAACTTGGTTCTCACTTGGGATGTTTTGGTTTTGCTGGCATGTTTGACAAGATTCTCAAGGAACTGACTGACTCGGATGCATAGATTAATCTCTTCATTCGCTTGTTGCTGAAGCACGATAGGAATACGACCCATTTGTAAAACAAGCACCCAAAATCCATCTGATAGTATAATGTCATCTGCAAAATGTTGTCCTTTGGCAGTCAATGCTCTAAGAGCACAGGTACGCAACTTGATATCCCATGTTGGTGCAAGCCAATCCAGTATAGGTGTCACATGAATCAGACTGAGTAAAGATGTAGAGGAGGAGGAGGATTGCATTAAGGTGCCAATCAGGTGCAATGCAGACCACGTCGTAGCAGAGTCTATTGTAGTCCCCAACAAGTGTTGAAAGATAAACTTGACACAAGATAAAAGCTTGGATGATCGTAAATTGATAGCAGGTGCATGTGTAATGATGTAATCGAGACAACGTAGTAAACGACGTGGTGGCCAGTTGTCTGTTGGATGGTGCAAGTGATGGACAATACGATGAACAAGACGATCGATATGGCGTTGGTCAGTTGTTTGCAATGCTTGACGTAAACGAGATGCTCGTGCAGGTTGTTGAGCAGCTTGGTAGATGGCTGTAAGACTCAAGTTGGGATCTGGCATACTAATGTTGACAAGTGTGTCGTAGCACGCATAAAGAATCAAGTATCTCGGTCAACGGCACTTTAACATTCCCAAGACAACCAAAGCATGGGGAGCGAGAAAATCATTTAATCAAGCGCAAACGTAACTTTTTCTAAGCTAACACATGTAATCGAGAGCAATCAAATCCTCAAACATATGCTTGTACTTGGCCAAAAAGTCTTGATGTGCAGGGTGCTCGGCATACACAGGCAAATCCTACATTCACCACCATCATCAGTCAACTGCAAGTCTTCTTCATGCATGTGTATAGCTACCTCTTTCTTTTCAAGTTCAACCACCCATCCTATGTACCCATTCAATTAGATCATGTTTCTATACTAATAAAAGACATTATTACCCCATTCATATCCCTTGCTTCTTTCAGTGAATGTCTTGCCAGCCGTGCAACTGAGAATTTGGGGTATGTCGTTCTTGAGCGCGAGAACTTGGTTGCAAGCTTGCTGTCTAATCTCTTCGCTGATTTCAGGCTTGAACTTGGCAATAACTAGACTCTATTTTAGCTATTTCTCTATCGTTGGACACAAGCATGTCACCTTACCAATGTGGACGAGCTTCATGATGGCAACAAGGTTGGAAAGAGAGGTGAGTAACCAAGGTGCGCGTTGTCCAATCTCCAGTCATTGAAATTCCTGTGTAACCCATCCAACCATGGATCCTGCACTCCTCGACCTTCAATACAACTTTCAATGCAGCTTTTGTGTTTTAGCATAGGAAGCTTCAAGTCTTTGAATACAATTGAAGGAATCTCTTTGTTCTTGAAAAGACACCTGATCTATGAGTCTGCCACTGTCAGTGAAGATACATTTCGAGTTGACTTTAGCTAGAATTGTCATCATAGGAATAAAACGTATGGATGATCTTATACTAAGCATTAGCTGATCTGTGATGCATACTTTCTTGAATCAAGCTTCAATTGTAGGGGAAACGCATCCTTGGGAATAGGAACTTTGGTAGCTAGAAACATCAAAGCAGAAACCAGTTTAGCATAGTACTACGCATGCAGTAATTCAATCGATCACACCTTCTTTAGAGAGTGCTCTTACAAGTCTTTAATCCAAATAAATGTCATCAAGTTCATGCACGTTATTGTATGAGTGGCACAAAGGCTTGCAAGCCTCCAGCCAATTGAGAAGCAAATCCCGACTCTCAGCTCACTCCATCGTTCTTCCACACCACTATGCCAAACGCCAAAAAGAAACGACAAGCCAAGAATGAAGACTTCAAGGCATGTCGCCTTGTGCCATACACCATTGACTCTTTACACTGACATTGGTACTCGTGTATATAGAAAAAGAAGCTCAAAGTAGGCAAAAAGAAGGCACTACCCGACAACTACACAGACACTTCTTTCAGATCTAAAAGTAAATGGACCGATCGCCCTTTATTGCACCACTACTAACGATGGATCTTGAAAGGCATTGCACTTCCAAACCAAAGTATTACCGAGGACAAGTCCCGATTCGCTACTACGAGCCGTAACTTGACCTTGAACGACGTCTTGTCTCAGTTGAAGCACTATAATGCTGGCGTACGCAAAGGTAAAACGACACGATCCTATAGGTATCATCATGCTCATGGTGTGTCCTCTACAGATGCTATCAGTGGCCTTGAAGAACTCTATCGCAGCCATCCAACATTAATCACTGCTTCCTTGGGACAAGTGGTGAATGGCATCTTGAAGTTATTGATAGACGATGTAAGTCATCAGGATCTTTGACAAGAGCATCGTCTAACATGGGATTAGGACCGAGATGTTCGCAAAGCATTACTTGGATTCTTGCAAGAAACATTTCCTGAGATCAAGATAGCAGATCTACAGCCATTCTTACCGTTATTGATCATCTACACGTGTTCTGCCATGTCACACATCTTTGAAGATATCCGGAATGATGCAGTCAAGTTGATGGATCTTTGGGTATCTCTTGCACCTGAAGTAGTTGTGTCAAGGTTTTGGAATCGAGTAAGTGGATCATCTACTTTCAAATCACGTGATGACTCACCCCCAGTTGAATAGGTGGTTGGGATCTATATGAGTTTACTGTCTGTATCATCGACCAATGATCATGCTGGTTCCAGTATCGCTGGTGGATCCAAGATTACAAATGCTGAATCAGCCAAAGCAGCAGCTGCCAAATCACATTTACACTTACACAAGGTATGTCAAGTAGATTAGAGTGACACATGAGCAGGGACTTATATCTCCATACAGAGTAAACTGGGACCTGTGGAAAGCTTATCAAGATTTTTGCAAGCTGGTTTGACACAAAGGGATCAAGACAAGTAAGTCAAAAAGAAGAAACGCTTGATCAATGAAATGCTAATATGCATGTTTCAAGATTATGGTTCCTGGAATCATTTCTGGATCATGTACAAGCAAAGGAAGGATTTCGAAGAAAGATGGAGCAATTCAAGTCATGTTCGACACACAACATAGTACAATGGGATCCAAAGAAACCAGTGAGTAAATGAAATAACAAAAGATGTTGTCTTGATATTGACATTGGATCTTAGACCATGTGCCAAATCAATCATCCCACATTGGTATCCTATGCTCCCTACTTGGCCAATTCAGCACTCCCAACATTGAACCTTTTCGAATCTGCTGGACCCAAGAATACCAATAACAAGGAAACTGAACAAGTGCTTGGCATGGATGCCAATGAAGATGGCAAAATGCGTGTCAAGGTAAAAGAATATCCTTCATCAGAGTACCAAGCCATGTATTAACAAATCCTAGCTCCTCATTGAAACTTTCCAACCTGTCTTATTAAGCACATGGCTTGATGCTGCACCTACCGTATTTGCAACAAGCAGTACCATCACAGTGACACCAGCATTGCAACTCTTAAGTGCTGTTCTTCATTTGACGCTGGTGCTTTGGCGAGCCTTGGTCAGTAGTGACGAGATCAATTCGGTGGATGATGCCTGGATCGAGAAACATTGTCATCACTTGTTGAAGCATTTCGTGGTGTATTTCCCCTATGGTGCAGACGTGCTTGGTGATGGTGGTCCCAAAGCAAATGCCTTGCTTCGACAAATGAATATTGAAACATGCGAGTTGACATCCTTGTATATGCTTGCCAAATTGTCGCAAGGAGACAAGGAAAGTTTGGATCATTTGGAATGGATTGACAAGGTTGTGGATCATGTACTCGGTCTTTTGGGATATGAGGTAAAAAATTGGTTCTATTGCCTTGAAAAGAGAAGCTGACACTTTTGATAGGATGAAAGGACATCATCCAACTTTAAGGAAGATGATTTATCTGCACTATTACCAGCTGTATGGGGATTCTTAAACGGCCTTGGTAGGAAACAGCAATACACCATGTTCAAGGTCAGTGTACAATGCATGTTGATCCACATCCAGCTCACACTTTTATAGACATTTGTGGATTACTATCAAAGTTGCCACGCCCATTCAGGATTGAAACGAACAGCATTGGAGTTTTTGATTGGCACATATCTGGTAGGTCTTATCATGAAAAAAAACGTGATTGTATTGACATATAAGTAGGTCCAATCAAGTCCTAGTTATAATGGCCGTTTTGTGCTCGATGATCGTTATCGCACTCTCATGAACAATTGGATATCCGGATTACCAAAGACACTGTGGCAGCTCAAGACAAGTCATCCTCAAACAAGTGCTGTAAGTCCAAGATGCACATGGTTGTCCAGATCCCTTTTTACTAATGAAAATGCTAGCTTATCATCAACTTTTTATGTGAAGCTGCCAAACGTAGCGATCAAGATATCTTTGAAAAGAAGGTAACTATTCAGAGCTGTTGGAAACATATACATGTCTAAAACAAATCACACTAGTCCCTTGAAGCAACTGAACTAGCCATGGTGCCTTTCTTTTATGTGAATATTGCCAGCAAGGGTAAGCTTTGACTCTATGGCACCAAACATGCGTTCTTACACTGTTATAGGAGAACTATTTGGACCCTTTATTGATTTACCAAAGGAAACACAACAACGAGCACTCGAATTTGTATATTATGTCGACAGTGGATCAACCAAGGTTGCCAATGCCATTGAAGCATGTAAAAAACGTAAGTGGTACAAACTTTTATATGTTCCTGATTGATTAAATGATTGTGTATGTATATTGTAGGACAAGGATAGATAGAATTACTATAGATTACATTTTCATTTTTCACCAGAAGTTTGAGTGGTTGTGCGTGCCTTTCGACTGGTATCCAGACGCATTGCATGATCATAGGACTCCTTGTTTAAACTACGTTCACCAAAAGATAAAGACACCATTCTTGCAAGATTCACGCGTAACATTAAATCATCTTGTGATGGCAGTGGGGATCCATTAGCAGAAGCCGTTTTACGCTCATTGACAAAGGTGGTTTGAATATACTAAAAAATCATAAGTAAAGCATTGATCCATCCCATGATGTGCGTCTTACCTCGGATACTTGTTCTGGAATCTCGTATTCTGCATGTCGAAGATCTTCAATGTACATTCTGAAATAATCCAACATGGCTTCATCCATGGGTGGCAGCTCATCCAAATTGTATTGGGGTTCAATACGCAAAGTGCAATGATTCTGGAAGAGAGAACAGGATCAGTATGTATGTTGATAGCTTGATATTCATCAGCAAACATACCGGCAACATGGATTTGCCATGAGATAATGTGAGCACAACAAGATCAGTATCAAAGTCGAATTGGCTGTAAGGGAAGATATAGCTCAAGCTTTGGTGGTTGATGACATTCGACAGAGCCTGCACATTTCGAACACCTAATCATCCTCTATCAATCAACATGTCCTGATGATTCCTTGACGACAATGATTTACCTGTATCACCCAATTTGCCTTCTGTAAGAGCAGTTTCATCCACAAGTAACACGGTGCCATGAGTCAATTGAAGTAAACCTGCCTCGAGATTCTCGTTGACACTCTTGGGTGAAAAGTTGGCCTTGTTTAATAAATCAATGCTAAGAGGCAGTGCGACACAATGATGGACAAGTGACTCCAAAAGTGTACAAAGGAGCTTAGTTGCATTGTTCTGAGGCGCGTACATGTTGTTTGCCGATTGTTTTGCCGTAGTTGCATCGGGGAAATTGACAAGATTGAGTGTGAAATGGCCAATTTTGACACCTCGGTTCTTTGCGGTTCTAACGGACCCTATTAGCGCGCATTTAGCATTGATGGGACACCTTACTTACACGCGAGAGACAAGAGATAACAGTAAGAATTCAGCAGCCAGCTTGTCACCACCCAATACAGTGGATAAATAGTCGATCAATTTGGCACGGACATCATGATATGGCAACGAATCTTGAGAATCAAAAGATCTTTTCATGGATCCATCCAAGGAACGATAGGTCACTGCATGCACCACAGGAATATTCTCCAAAGATACATGAGAAGCATCTTCAAATCCATCAATAGCGTCATGTTGCTGCTGTTGCTGCTGCGTAGATGCTTCTGATGTGTCGTTATTGTGACCAAGGACACCAATGACATCAATCAACTGACCGACTCTGAGTGAATCCATTGACGAATAGAACTTGACAGCAGCTGATACATGAGGCGTATTTGGCAATGGATACTTTTTGTGTTGTGGATGTTGATCTTGTTGCGAGATATTCAGTTGATCCATGGCAGCTTCAAGACCATTCTCCTTGTTGTAGAGACGACGTTTCAGCCATTCAGTCTCTCCAGGAGGTGATACACAATAAACAAGAGTACGTTCACTAAGGTAGTCACTGGGAATACTATCAAGGTCAAACTAGGATATTCGAGAAGGAATACGGTTACTGAGAAAAAAAAGATCTAAATCCCGAAAGTGGTACACGTACATTGACATCCACAGGATCTTCAGTGTATCGATAACACATGATCTTGCCATCTTGATCCTTATAAGCTGAAACGAACATCTCTTGTCCCAATCCAGTGTCTTGAACCATGCATCGGAAGCGTACCAACGTATTTTTAGGCAGTTGTTTCACAGGAGTGTTATTTATGGAAGGAATCTGTGGAATGACACATTCAGCCACTGCTATTCTCGTATATGACATGGTCCAAAAAGAACTTGCCTGTGAACGTGCTTCTTCAGTAGCAAACAGATCGGCAAATGCCTGTGAAGGATCAAACGCATTGGGGGTTGCTGAAGGATCTTGAATGTAGCTGGCTGTTTTTGCAATAAAGAGAAAGAGCGTGGATCAGGTCAATGCAGTGACAGAGAGAAGAAAAGAGGTGTCTGATATGTACCGAATAAGGATTCTATGACTTTCAAGGGTTCCTTGATAGCTTCAGTGGTAGAACAAGACATGAATGATACAATGAAAAAGGATAGAGAGCAGGAGAGAGCCTGTCACACACGAATGCAAAAGCAAAAGCAGGCTGGCGGCGTTCCAACCTTGCTGCAATGAGGCAGGTGATGTAAGATTACAACTGAAAGAGAGTAAAGAGGGTGCGACCCTTTTCTTTCCCTTTTCTTCCTTTTCTCCCACTACTTTTTCTCTTCTTTCTTCCTTTCTCTTTTCTTGATCAAAATACATGAATCCAAGCTATCCATCACTTTGGTCACAACCACAGCCATCAACTGATCCTTTGAAACCAGTCATCGATCCTGCTCCTCCTTATGAAAGCCGCCCAAACAGTCTAGCCGATCTCGGTGTTGCTGATATACTCGACCGATACCAGCATGATACTGAACTCTTAAAACAT
Organism: Lichtheimia ramosa; assembly: GCA_008728235.1. Taxonomy (NCBI): domain Eukaryota; kingdom Fungi; phylum Mucoromycota; class Mucoromycetes; order Mucorales; family Lichtheimiaceae; genus Lichtheimia; species Lichtheimia ramosa. Next base: position 2,351,443 of record CP031828.1, on the reverse strand, counting down.
ATTCTTATGGCAAAAGCTGAAGAAGATAAAGTAAATAAAAGTCTCACTTCACTGTTTTGTACCTAACAACTCATGATAACCCCCCTTATAGAGACGCGCAGCAGAGGAGATACGGTTGGCTGAAGAAGCTCGTTTACAAGCAAAGTATCTTGATTTACTTGAAGGAAGTAGTCAACATAGTCGTCGTACAAGTGATTTGATTGAAGGATTTGGTAAATGATATCATTGTTATTTCGAGGCAAATCATCTAATAACTTTTTTGTTTGGCAGACGCGCTTGGTAATAATGAGGCGCCGCAAGCTTGGTTCAATAACGGCAGCAATTTACCAATGATGTCACAGCATATCGACAAGACACCTCCTTCTCCTTCACCTACCACCTTTATGCCACCACCTTCACCTTATACAATGTTTGACGTCCCTTTTGAACAACTTACCATCTCTTCTTCTCCTGAACCAAGCAAGCAAAAAGCAAATTCAAGTCAGCGTAACAGCTTAAATGTACCAACCATTTCCTCCAATAGCAATAACAACGCCACCAATAACAACAGCAATACTCAAACAGATTCGTTGACGCCACCATCCCCGCCACCACCACCGCCACATGCAGCTCCGCGTGAAAGACCATGCAAGAGAACACTTTCGAGAACAAGATCACAAAGAAAAGGTCCACCAAAAACATCCACCAATAAACGAAATAAACGTGTATCCCAACAACAACCCTTATCTGATGATGAGCAACAACAACAACAACCTGCTCAACAACAACAACAACAGCAACAACCTGCACAACAGCAGCAACAACAGCAGCAACCTGCAGCTGCTCCTGAAGAGCCACAGCTTGATCATGGAAAAGTGATGGAAGCACTTCGTGCCAAATTACAACGATCAGCTGCTTTGCAACCACATCAACAACAACAACAGCAAAAGCAAGAACAAGATCAAACACCCAACAGTATGTCACCCACCGGCATTCTCTTGTTGGATCTAAAGAATCCCAATCGTAAATCTTTTCCTACAAGAAAACCACATGTAGCTGCAGTACGTCGTCCACGTCCTTTTGCATCAGCTCACAATTACTGCGAATCCAGCGTCAAAAAGGAACAAGGATAAAAGAATCTCCCGATATCCATCACAACCAAACCTACCCCATCATACCCCCCAACACCACCCATCGTCGTAACCTATTTCTATGTATATATTTTGATCTTTTATATTACTTGAAGTCATTTGATTCGTCATTGTTGATTGTACATTGGAGGAATTATGAAAAGGGTGTTGGTTACACATGTATTCTTTTATCAAAAAGAAGGGATTGTAGCTAGATAAAGAATAGGTCCTATTCCCTGTAGTTTGGTATATGCATTCATATATAGCATGTCTTGGCAGTTGTGTTCTGGGTTGAAGCTCAAAGAGCTTTTTGGCATCAATCCCCTTTATATGGGCAGCTTTTCAAGTGTCTAGCACCATTAGTTACATCCATACTGAGAATAAGCCTACCATTTTGGTGACTTGTTGAGAAGAATCTGTGTTTCACAGCATAATTTGGGGATCAGTCACTCTACTACTGTCAAGACATCATTTCTGCTGACGACCATTTGGAGAACTTGGTATTCTATTCATGTGTAGACGCTTTGGGCAGTGACACGGGGTCTGCATGAGGAGCATTCTGGATCATTACATGCAAATATGAAAACAAACATAAAAGACACTGCTTTGATCTTGAGAAATACACGCCATATTGAATCCACCTGATGACTTTCTCGGTAATAGTCATCTGCTTTCATCTTGTCATGTGCAAGTTGTAATGCATCAATCTGTCAAGTTGTGCTCAGGAAAGAGTCAGCGTGTTTGTGACACGTCAAGTACATGTCTCCCTTTATGCGGACCGTCATGATCATGTTGATATCATATCTATGAAGCCACTATGACGCGTGCCATAGTCAGTCAATAACTCTTACTCGAGTGGTACTATGTGCAGTAAGCATGTAGAAAACTCCTTGTTTCACCAATCACTATATGGTAATATGTGAAAAGTGAAACCGAAGGGATGTTCGGGATATTTATCCACCCATTAATGTTCCCGCGCGTCATAACTGACATCCTCCTCTTTATTCTCATACACATCTTACAATGACAGACTTGTGGATGGTCATATTTGGTGGTGATGGTGGTCGTATATCAGCCAACTTTACTTGGTGGAATGTTGGTGTCGCATCTACATTTATCTTGGTAAATGGTAATGAAACAAGACATGCTATTGTTTGAATCATGCATTCACACTGCATAGTGATTATCTCGGTCATGATGCAATTAAAACTGGAGATTCCACTCATTGTCAGCTCTCTACGATGTATACTACAACTCAGTGTCATGGTATATCAGCATCATGGAATGCATGCATTGCATACTCATGAATTCGTCTTCAGGGCTTGATTCTTCAAGACGTGTTTGAAGCCAAAAATCCATACTATGTCGCATTTTTGACTAGTAAGAAGCATGTACTTAAGGCAGGATTCTCTTACTAACTACAATCTATCAGCTGTGCTCATACTTCTCAGCACGTATGAAACTGTTTATGACAAGGCTGATCAGGCTTGGAATGGGATGGTAAATGTCGGAAGATCAAAACAAGTTCTCGTGATGCATTAATGCACCTTATAGTTTATGTCTGTGCTTGTCAACACTGCCTTTTCCACCTTATTTATCGGGATCATTGGTACACATTATGCCATGCGAGAACAAAACTTTTGGCTACCAGAAGTGTTCATACCTTCTATTGGCTTATTGCTTGGCATCACTGCAAGTTCCATGGCTGTCAGCTTGAATGCATGTTTATCGGAGCTCACTTCAAACCAAGGTCGGATTGAAACATACCTTTCTTTTGGTGCCACACGTTTTGAAGCTTCAAGATCCATTGCAATTGATGCAGTGCGTCTTGCTATGCTACCTACTATCAATCGTATGTCTATTGTTGGCTTAATCACCATCCCAGGCACCATGACAGGTCAAATTTTAGGAGGAGCACCTATTTGGAACGCTGTGCGATACCAAGAAATTATCTCTTTTATGATTACTGCTAGTTCAGGTATTGCCGTTTTGGGCGTAGTGGCGGTAAGGATCAAAACCATCACATCTTGTGTACAATGCATTAAGATATACTACATTCATGATAGTCATGTTTGCACGCTGTGATTGATACCAAGCACAGATTACGCACAGAGCGTGTCAAAGAAGTCAAGATCCCCATTTTACATGGATTGAAAAAGTGGTCCGAGAAGAAATATAATCATACCAAAGAGAAACTCGCTGATATGCGATCAAGATCAACATCAGATGAAAGACGACCCCTTCTCTCATCCAGCTAAGATAATAGAAGAAATAAAAAACAGTCAAATACATGCTTGGTTTGGACTTATAAGCAATACCTGCAATGATTTACATCATCCCCCTGATGTTGGCGTATATGCATGCTGCATGATTTGTAACACAAGTATATTACTGCTGTTGATATAAGGTGGATACTCTCTCCTTTTTCCTCTTCCACAGCACGTCTTCCTTTCACCTTGTCTAGTTGCTATCATTTCTATGCTGCGATCCACCTTGAATGCAAGCCAGATTGCTGAATGCACTACTGATACCTGTATACAGCTTGGACAATCACTTTCCGATTACATCAATTATGACATGGATCCATGCGATGACTTTTACCAATATGCTTGCAAGTACTTGAACATGATCAAGATGCAATGTATGTCTAATACCTTCTTCATTAGGTGGCAATTGGATCAAACATGCCAGCATATCAGAAGATCGTGTAGGTAATGATACTATGATGATGGAAATATGAATGATGAATCTCATTTTTACAAGAACGAAGTACTTTTGGCGATGTCAATCAACAAAACTCTCTCATTATCCAAGATATCCTTGAAAAGAGTTATGAAGATTTACTTCAACAAGATATGACAGCTGGTCAATTTACACCTACAACAGCGGATCGTGAGCTGGATAAGACTATGTTTGATACGATGCAACATTTCTATCACTCGTGCATGGATACTGATACACTGGATAAGCTTGGCCCATCTCCTATTTACAATCAGTTATCCAAGCTTGCCAAAATTGAATCTGAAACATCTACTATGCGGTTCCTTGTGCAGGACCATGATGATCCTTTTGTATCCTCTCTTTCTTCACGAAAAAAGTTCTTGACTGCTTTGACAATACAAGCTGCAGAGGAAGGCATCAGTCCTTTAATCACATTTGATGCCGTACCCAATGATGCAAGTCCAAAGGAATATGCCATTGTCATTAGCCAGCCTGGATTGACATTAGGATCAAAGCGATATTATACCCAATCCGAAAGGCTTGCTACATATCAGCAAGGTTTAGTGGACTTTGTCACACGTGTACTATCTCCAGATCAACAAATATGGATCGACAAGGCGCATCAAGTTGATTTGCAGTTGCATGAAGATACAAAGCAAACCAGAGCGATGGTACAGCATGCTGTGGATGTGGAAACTGAGATTGCATCCATGACGATGGAGCCGTATGTATCACCATTGACACATGTAAATGATGAGCTAACATTTTTTTCTAGTGATGATCTTATTCATCCTATCAAACGACACAATCCAATGACATTGGAAGAGTTGACAACCCACTATCCTATCATTGACTGGCAGCAATATCTGCGTCATTTTATACCAGAGGATGTGGAAGTGCCTGAAAAAGTTGTTGTGCATGCTCCATCCTATTTGGAGCGATTAACAGCATGGGTCACTAAAGATAACCAGGTATCTGATCAGGCTTTGAAAGACTACTTTTTATTACATCTTATGTTTCGATGGATCGCAGCATTGGATACCGAGACCCAAAAGTTACTACAAAAGGTATATGGACAAGTGAAGACAGGGAATACGAATCTTCAGAGCCGAGAGCGGATATGCGTCGCTAGAACAAACATTGGTTTTGGTCATCTTGTGGGACGTTACTTTGTGATGAAGGCATTTGGTGGTGATGACAAGCGTGCACATTTTGATAATCTTGTCACAAACATACACAATACATGGATCCAAAGTGTATCGACTCTTGAATGGTTAGATGAGAGTACACGTCAAGAAGCGCTTGATAAGGTATAAAGAGGAATATATGATATGCATGTATGTTGCTGACATAACATGATCAATGTATAGCTGGGTACACTGCGTCACTTTCTTGGATATAACACTGTATCTCCAGATATTCGTTCACCATCATCCTTATCTGATTGCTATCATGAATTGCATGAAGCTATACACAACAGTGATGACTTTTATGCAAATGAATTAGCGATATCACGCTTTATGTCTGGGAAGCGATGGATCAAAGTCGGCAAACCGGCTGATCAGAATGATTGGCGTATTGTATATCCACATGTTGGCAATGCTTTTCAAATACGTCCTCTTAATGCTGTAAGTTGAAAGATGTCTTTTGTTGTTTACATGGGCTGATCTTTACTTCTATCAGATCGTGATCCCTGCAGGCATTCTTCAGCATCCGGTATACGATACAAATGCACTAGCTTCGATCAACTATGGTACTATTGGCGTGCTTATTGGTCACGAGCTGACAGTATGTATATGATAATGATGGCTTTGAAATGCATGCGCTAAAGATACTTCATGTAGCATGCGTTTGATGACACAGGTCGCTTATTTGACAGCCATGGACAGCTTCGACAATGGTGGACCAACAACACTGCGAAAATGTTTGATGAGAAAGCAAAGTGCTTTATTGAACAATACAGCCAATTCAAAGTGATAGGATCCAAACATGAAGAAGCACATGTTAATGGCAAGGTCAGTACATGGTATTTGGATCTCTTTCACACATCAAGACCATAACATGGATGTTTCATATGCATGATACAGCTCACGTTGTGTGAGAATGTGGCTGACAATGGTGGACTGGCTGCTGCTTACAAATCCCTTCAAAAGCTTTGGGCAGATGATACTTTGACCAAAAATGAGTTGGATGGATATGTCAAACTTCCACATTCAGAGCTCACGCCGGAACAATTATTCTTTTTTGGTGCTGCAAGAACATGGTGCACTAAATCACGACCCCAATATGCATTACATCGAGTGAGTTACATCCGCTGAAAGAAGAAATATGGATTAGATTAACATTATATTGGTATAGGCTTATACTGATCCACATGCACCACCCGAAGTCCGTGTCAATGCTGTAATGCAAAACTTCCCACCCTTTGCCGAAGCTTTCCAATGTCCTGTTGGTAGTCCAATGAACCCAGAGAAAAAGTGTATCATTTGGTAGTCATCATCATCATCCCCAGTTGTTGTATTATAAAGTTCCAATAACAACTAATACTACTATTAAGCATCATCTTCTCCTCCTCGTCGACCTTCTTCAAACCGTGCTTGCTGATCACGGATAATGTTCTGATACATCTCTTTAGGATACTCGCTTCCTCGAATCTGAAATGCATAGCAAGCTATCATCATGACGTGTGAGATGAAAACAAGTTGACATGAATGTTGGTGTTACTGTACTTGCCTCGTTCAACCTTTCCAACACTTGCTCGCATGGCTCCCATCTTTTTGTTCAGTATCGGTAATGATGATCCAGCAAGCATCTCGCAATCTATGCACATAAATGTTTAGATAAGCTCACTCTTTTGCGATATCTCTCTCATTTCTCACCTGTGCTAATGTTCCTTAATAGCGTGCAGATATCCATGGCATGATTGTAATTCCCAGACGTGACAGCCGATATAGCATAACGCATTAATTCACCAGTGAAATCAGCCAATCCCAATACCTAGTGACAAAGTAAGTAACAGCTACCAATGCAACAAAGGTTTGATCCCACTTACATAATCCTGGGCTCGTACTTGTATCCACTGAATGTTTGGATCCAAGTTAGTGAAATGGATCTAGCATCCCGATGATTGACTTGCCTGATTTCCTTGTTCATCCTTGAAATAGTTATCCACCTCCTCTTTTGTGATCAATGTGCCTTTCTCAAGGTAATGGAAAAATGCAATGCCTTCAATCTAAGGCGAAATGATGTTGGTTCAATGCTACAGTAAACAAAGCAGCTCTTACAAATTCCTCAAAAGCACCAGAGAAGCTTCGGGCATAGCTATGGCATGGACGTTGTCTTAGTGCATTCTGCTGATAGATACATTGAATCATCATAGCTTACCGCTCATAATTAGAACCTTCCACTTCAGGTGCCAGTTGTCGAAATAATGCCATAATCTCATCTTGTTTTGACTTTGCCTCCTTGTAATTGGTGCCGCGTTGAACAGCTCTACATTGATATAAGTCGACTGAGATAGAGACGCGTATTCTTCTTGACTCTTTACCTGTGTAAAGCGAAAATCATCTTTTTGCTCTGAGCAGTAATATCTCTATCCATCATTGTTGAATACAAGTTACTCGTCAAAAGCAGTCGTTTCGGGATATACCTTGACAGTTTGATAATACGTTCACGACGATCATGCTGCAAATGAAAGCGCAAGGTGTCAGTACGCGTGTTGCGCCATCCTTTCAGTGTGCCGATCGTTTACATGGGCATCCAATACGTTGCGACAGTTCTTGAAGAACTCTTCAATGTCCATTGTGTAGTAAAAGGTGACAAAAAGAAACAAGATCCAACGAGACGACTTGTCGTGTCTTCTTGTCCCCATAACCCCGCTGTGCCTCTTTCTCTTTTTGTATCTTTCTTTTGCCATGGTAAGCCAACATGAACAAAGACACTCATGCTAGCTCATGTTCACCTTGACTCTATGCTGAATTAGGCTCCAGTTGCTCTTCTTCTTGTGGATATTCAAAAGGACTTTATGGAAAAAGGTTCACTGGCTGTACCTAACGCGAGTCAGATTATGCCGGCTGTACTCAGGCTTATCAACGACACCAAAGATCGTATTGTTGTTGCTTCCAAGGTATGTCATTGAACATAGACATGGGAGCAAGTATGAACTAATGATAGAAAGGGGTTCATTGTACTATAGGATTGGCATCCATCGAACCATATCAGCTTTGCAGCTAATCATGCGGATAAGCAACCATTTGAACAAATCAAAATCGAGTATCGTGGACAGGAATCCCAACAAGTCCTTTGGCCTGTACACTGCGTAGTATGTTGAATCCTTTTATATAAAACACTAATGACTCATTTTCATCCATATAGCAAGAAACTAATGGTGCAGAGCTGGCAGATGATATACAACATGATAGGATCGATTATATTGTCAACAAGGTAAACAGCTGTTTATTTCAACGAGGATAGGTTTATTGATGAGCTATTAGGGACAAAACCAACATGTTGATTCCTACAGCGCCTTTGCAGACAACGACTATCATGAAATCACTTCACTGGCAAAGATCTTGTACCAGAACTTTGTGGATACCGTGATTGTGGTAGGATTGGCTGCTGACTATTGCGTCAAGATGACATGTCTCGATGCTGTGAAATTTGGCTTCAAAACCATACTGGTCAAGGAAGGCACGCGTGCAGTTTCTCCAGAGAACTTTGAATCCACCATGCAAGAACTTCAAGGCAGAGGAGTCGATGTTGTTAGTATCAATGATAGCACTTTTGTTAGTCAATACCTATGATCCATAAATCTTGCTTTGCAATTCCATGTTATGCAACATTACAGTGTTTGGTAACACAAGGTCTGAGATGACTTTTTGTTCTAACAATGACAATGCTTAACAGATGCAGCTTTAAGTATGAGATATAATGTGTGTTTTTATTTAAGATATGTATGCATGATGATGTAGCAATTCTATGCTTTCTACTTGACCCGTTTCCTCTTCTTTGTACGATCAGGTGTGACATTGCACAAGAATAGAGAGCTTTTGCTCTTTGATACCACCATTTACCTTCGGTTGCACTGGATAGAGAGCTTTGCTGCTTGATGCCATCATTTTCCTTCAGCTTCATGTATCGCTCCAAATATCCAACTTCGTCTTGTAAAAGCTGATTTGCACACCTTAATAGACAATATTAGAGTTGATGACACGTGAGACATTGTGAAAGCAAACGCTTACCTTGTACAAGCACACCAATTGCCAAAGGATTTCTGGAACACCAAGTAATAGCTTGTTTCAGGCCAGATATGTCTACAGCATGTGCCGGAGCTAGACACAAAGGTTGGTTCTCATTGACCTTGATTGTGCTTGTCAATGATGATTTTCAATTGTCTCCCAAGTCTCACAAGGTATGCTTTGTACTTCTTTCTTGCTGGTTTGCTGGATTTGATCTTCCTTGTCATCAATTCAATGTGTATGTCAGAGGAGACCTGATCGTTTCACAAGGTATAATCTGGTAAAGACTGTCCCTGGCTTTTGACTTCACATGTGGTTTCATTGTCTAACTTCCCCTAAGGGTAACGTAAGCATGTATTCAAAACGATCCATGACACTTGAAAACTTACCACTCGCTTCTTTATTGGGAATCTTTCCCAATGTAGCATTCGCAACACTGGCAAGTGCTTGACTGATCAATCCCTCTTCTCTCAAACTGGCAAGTGATCTCCAGTGGTTCAGTCTTTGTACCATGTTGTCACCAGAACACAGACATATGCAGTCCTTTGTGTCTTGTGCCTTCAGGCACGCGTCTGCCAAATGTAGCTTCATCACGCCTTGTCACTTGCATCTTCAATAAAGTCTGCCACAAGCTTGCAGTCTTCCATAACACTGATATTGGTCCTTTTGAGCTGCTCATTGGGTGTAAATGCTGACATGATGATGCTTTTGTCTGGTATTGTCGAAAGAACACATCTTTGAATGCGACAAGTCAAGAAAATAAAGCTCAACGACCTTAATGGAATGATTTGTTAGTAAGCATATTACTGCGTTCGAGTATCCGAATACTTACAGGATCCATCCATCGCATAATTGTGGCCTTTGTTGTACTCCACGGATGCTCTTCTCTCTGTATGCTTTGCACATGTTGCTGAAATCAACTTGTTGTATGACATGGTTGCTTGGACCAATATCATTCGTCCAGATATAGGAAGATGATACATACACTTGGTGCTCTGGATGGTGGTTGATGTTGTCCCAAAACTCAGGTTCTGGATCGCTTGTATAAGACATTTGCATGTATAAAGCGACTTTTCTTCATTTCACCAGATGCAGCATTGTTATTGCCTGCAATCACAGCGTTGTCACCCACCACAATGATCGGCTTACTGCTCTGGTTTTCTGCTTCTTCATCAACACCATATTCCAAAGCATTCTTGATTCTCTACAGGGTATATCATGTTTAGAGTTTACACTGCAAAAATTGACTCAATGTACCTACCAGATGCTTTCAAGAGTGTATATCACTCCTCAAAACTTGAGCTCAGATTTGAAATGAGCAATATGACGCTAGTAGGCACCATATCAAGTGCAATATGACAACTTGAGCCTCCGATGGTAGTAGCAGACCATGGCACTTTTTGTAGATGCATCACAGGAGAAAACTATAGAAGGTGTTATGTATATGAGTATATGACTCATCAAGTAGATAGCTTTAGAACTTGCCTTATTACAAGAATCAAATATCACAATGATGTGCATGATGATCAATGAAAGTAGGATAACAATGAACAGCTATTGAAGGACTATCAACGCATGCACCAGATCAATACACAGCTCTGCAAATATGACAATCCAGTGATTACGTAGCAAGGGATCTTGGCAGTGTAAAGGAGTCAAAGAGTGATATGATAGAAAAGATTGGGGTGAAATGTTGGCGACAACATCCTTATTTATATGTGCACGGTTGGCGTGGGGAAGTTCTGCGCCCACAAACAGTGATAAAATGTCTGTTGGGGATGATACATAAGCAGATAAAGCCGTTCATGACAACATGAGCTGATAGAGTGGTCTGTGGGACAAGAGAATGGTTCATGGTCTGTTAAAGGAGTTGATAAAGTGGCAAAGTGCCTACTCATGGAAAGGTTTTTATCCTTATCAAAGAGCCTACATGGCCAAATCATGGAGTGACATATCCATCATCATCGAACAATGACAAGTCAATTTACTATTGTCGTCTGCTATATCCATAAAAGCACATCCTTCCGCTATGTCTTATACTATAGCTGTAAGCAGCAACGATCCAGTCTTTATGTACATGACACCAGCAATCAACATCCACCTGACATCGCTGTAGTTCCCATATTGATTGTCAAGATTCAAGTACCATTTATCAAAGCATCAATCACATTGTAAAAACTAGCTATGTATGGGCATACAATAAGACATTTCTAAATAGATCCGGTGACATGTAGTGATTTATTGGCTTATCATCGTACACGGTGTCTTCTATCATCACTATCACGTCTACGTCTTCGATCATCATATCTGTCTTCACTGTGATCCCTCCTTCTTCTCTTTCGATTCTCATCATCCTCATCATGCCGCCTATGTCGAGATTCTCGATCATCATAATCTCTTGATCTTCGCTTTCGATCCTCATCATGGTGTCGACTGCTACGATGGCTGGAATGGTCATGCTCATGTTTCTTCTTTTTCTTCTTCTTGTCCTTCTTCTCTTTCCTCAGTTCTTTGAGCTTTAAAGGATTGTCGACAATGGCACGCAATGATTGTTGTTCACGTTTCTTGATCATCAGCAAAGGATCTTCTCTGATTTTGGATTGAATATCTCGTTCATTGTTGGCATTGGCATTGGAAATGGCAAATCGTTCAGCAGCTGAAGAAGCAACCTATTCCATCTTGCATAAGTCTCCATGTCACACACATCCGCATGCATCCAACTTACTGTTTCCTTGCTGTTTTTATCTCGGATAAGACTATCCACACTCTTCTTGCCAAGCAAGTATTCTTCCATCTCATCAGCATTGCCACCACCTCCAGCACCTTGGTTGGGAGCTGCATACATCCAATCAAGTCGATCTGATCGTTGCCTAAGTAACTACCAGTGTTACTGGCTGCTTGATATGATAGGTAAGGTGTGAACTTACCTTTGTCCTGATTCTTCTTGTAGTCGTTGAAGCTCTTGAAGCTGACGCTCTTCCATGAGCTCCTTCTTCATTTGCTCAATCTTGTGCTGTTCCTCTGCATGCTTGCGTTCTTCTTTCCACACTCGTTCTTGATTCTTCAAAGTAGCCGGATGCCAGCTCTTCTTCAAGTTCAAATCTACAAGGCATGTTAGCGATCGGCTTGACTCTACATTATTCTATATAGAAATACCTCCTCCACCCATGATAGACGGCTGTAAAAGTGATAAAAGGAAAGGGAGAAATGCAAATTAGATAGGCCCAACTTGACGGACTGCAATTTCTGCTGCTGCGTCGAGCAATGTCGGTACATTAATGTACCGATTCGACTCTTGACTTATCCAATAAAGCGCTCTTTTTGTTACTGGCAGGGCGAATTAGAAAATGGCACTTTTTATTGATAAAAGATCATGTTGTTTGCTATGTTGAAGGACTTTAGCCAATATAAGAGCTTGTATATGCATTCGTAAGTGTCCTGATTGATCAAATAAAAAGATGATCCTGGAGAATACAATATGATCCCAGTACTAGAGACATCAGCAGCATCAAGGATTTAGCATATGAGTAGATGTTACACTATGTCCTGCTTCTTCTTCTTCAATGTTGCCTTCAGTACAATAGATGATGGATCAAAAGATCATATAAAGTCTCCCTTTATGCATCTATGAACACATTTCTACAAGTACACTAAAAGATCCTTTGTAGTGTGTCTGTCTACTTTTGAAAGAGCCAATGCACATTTGATGGTTGCCATCAGGTGAAAACACGTGATGTCCCTACATGTGGTATCATCCACTTGCATCTCTCCCCACGTGTACCACCTTAAAGGAATGGTGTTGTCACCCAATCAAGCATGACATAAAATTGATTCAATACATACCCTAGCAACCAGGCAGCGTTTCATTCATATTTGAGTCTTTCTTTTCTTTAATTATCCCCAAGCAAAGTACTTTTTTTCCATGATTCTTCTTTATACTGTTACTTTTGTATCCCAGCTACTTGCTCATCTCTTCCATACCTTGTATTGTAGATAGAATAGCATAACGGGTGTATAGGATATGTTTATTCTTGCATGATCAATGATATAGGAATACAGGTAAAGATGTATGTCTACTGGATAGTCATCGTTTGGGGACGTAATAAGCTGAGACAAGAAGACGAGTGGGAGCCAGACTTAATTGTCGGCGTTATTGATGACGGATGCTGCTTGCTTTCTTCTCTCTTTCTTCAACCGACTTGTCGCGTACACACATAGACCGCAAGCACTTTTTGTACAATATCCTAGAACATCAACAAACAACGTCTTGTCGTTTACTCCTATTACGCTAATGAGGTATAGAAACCCATGTGCGTCTTTCCAATGGGAACATCCTACTGACTTGTTTTCTTCTAGTCACGAGCACGACACTTGGAAACAATCACTTCAGCTGCCAGCCAAGGACATTCGACCCCAAACAGAGGTAAGTAAGCTTTGCAAAAGACGAAAAGAACTGGTCAATCGAGCGATCTCTTTAGGATGTCACTGCTACCAAAGGCAATGAGTTTGAAGACTACTTTTTAAAGCGCGAGCTGTTGATGGGCATCTTTGAAGCCGGATTTGAACGACCTTCACCTATTCAAGAAGAAGCTATTCCTATTGCCTTGACAGGTCGAGATATTCTTGCACGAGCCAAGAATGGTACTGGCAAGACAGCTGCCTTTATCATTCCCACACTTGAAAAGATCAACAACAAGAAGCCCAAGATCCAAGCATTGATTGTTGTCCCCACACGTGAATTGGCTTTACAAACATCCCAAGTGTGCAAGACCTTGGGTAAGCATTTGGGTATCCAGGTCATGGTGTCTACAGGTGGTACCACGCTCAAGGATGATATTATGCGTCTTGGTGAAACTGTGCATATTGTTGTGGGCACACCAGGCCGTATTCTTGATCTTGGTTCCCGTGGTCTTGCCGATTTCAGTGAAGCACATACTTTTGTCATGGATGAAGCTGATAAGCTCTTGTCTCCCGAATTTGCTCCTGTCATTGATCGTTTGTTGAAACTCTTTCCACGCGATCGTCAAATCATGCTTTTCAGTGCTACTTTTCCCATGATGGTCAAGACTTTCAAGGACAAACATCTCAACAAGCCTTATGAGATCAATTTGATGGAGGAACTCACTTTGCGTGGTATCACTCAGTTTTATGCTTATGTGGAGGAAAGGCAAAAAGTTCATTGCTTGAATACACTGTTTTCAAAGGTAAGTACGATTGGATCAGGTGGAAAAAGTGTGGATATTGAATGTCTCTTTTTAGTTACAAATCAATCAATCCATCATCTTTTGTAATTCGACTCAACGTGTGGAACTGCTTGCCAAGAAGATTACGGATCTCGGCTATTCATGTTTCTATTCGCATGCCAAGATGTTGCAAAGTCATCGTAACCGCGTATTCCATGATTTTAGAAATGGCGTATGTCGTAACTTGGTCTGTTCAGGCAAGTAACTCTTTTGAATGGATACAAGAAAGTATACTGACCAAGTCTTTATAGATCTTTTGACACGTGGTATTGATATTCAAGCAGTGAATGTTGTCATCAACTTTGATTTCCCCAAGAATGCAGAGACTTATCTCCATCGTATTGGTCGTTCTGGACGTTATGGTCACTTTGGATTGGCTATCAACTTGATTACATATGAGGATCGATTTAATCTCTACAAGATTGAGCGTGAATTGGGTACTCAGATTGCACCTATCCCTGCTACCATCGACAAGCGACTCTATGTGGCACCCAATGCTTTGGATTCAGCACAAATTCAAATGCCCAACCGTGAAGTAGCGATGGCAACCCGGCAACAACAGCAGGAACAGTTGCAACGTGGTGGACAACAACAACATCAACAACAACAGAACCGAAGAGCATACTGATTCTTTTTATCTTTCGCTGTAAATACGTTACTATTCACAAATACAAATGCTGGGCTTTTTTTTCATGTGTGCAATCATTGTCTTTGTGGAACATGAGCGGGATTTGGTTGTGGTAAATGCAAGAGAAAAAAAAGTTGTTGAGTGGCTGGGTTACATCTTTCTCTCTCCCTTTCATTCATCATGGTCAAGAAAAGTAGGCACAACAATAGACCAAGATAGACCAGTGATTGATATCATTATCCTTTTAGAACCCCAAAGCAAACGTGTAAAGCTTGCACGGAAATACAGCATCAAAAGGAAAATCGACAACCACAACCGTAAAGTACGCCGTGAAGCAAGAAAAAACCCAAAAGCAGCCAACAGTAAGCCTCCAAAAACGAACGATCTAGCACATTGGGAGTACTGATTTGTCTTGTCTAGAACCCAAGAAAGACCCCGGCATTCCCAACTCATTCCCTTTCAAAGAAGAACTTTTGAATCAGATTGAACGTGAAAGACAAGAGGTAAAGTAGTGTTTATATATATCAACAAGACAACATGGATTGACTCGATAATAGAAAGAGGAAGAGCGATTGAGAAACAAGGCTGCTCATCAAGCTGAGAAACGAAAGCGAAAGGCCAAAGAAAAGAAAGCAGCAGCAGCAGCAGCATCAAGCAGTAGTTAGAAGCAACATGTCTTTTTTATATATACGATTTGTCTTTTTTGTAAATACAGCATGAAAACGACGAGAACAATGCAACAAGATGATGATGATGATGTTTGGGGGATATAATCTCTATCGCTTGGATTGTTGATCTTCAGGATTCCAATAAATGGTAATTTCACCATCACCCAATGTCCTACTATCTACATGTTGTAAAGAAGAGGAGGATGGACGATTCAAGTCTTCGACACTAATTGAATGACGATCATGGAAAGGATCTTCATTATCAGGGGCTGCAAGTGAGGAAGAAGGTTGTTGTTGTTCTGGATTAAGCATGGTAAGAGGACGTGGTTGAGGAGTAGGTGGTTTGTGTACACGACGAGCAGGAGCTGTATTAGAACGAGAAAGATTGGCTTCACGAGTAAGCACTGTGCGTACTGAACTGCTACGATTCAATCCATCCGAAGAAGGAATTTGTATTTGATTGACACGCATGATTTGGGGTCGTGCACGAGAAACTGCAATGGCATAACCTGTTTTGGATGGCGTGGTGGGGTTATCTGCAGTCGATGCCATTGAACTACGGGTATCAGCTGATTCACCATCACTGTCATAGTCAGTGACATTCAAATAAGAAGTGCGATTGTTGTCGGTAGTAGTAGTACTGGTACGTTTGTTGTTGCTATCAGGTGGAATGTATGTCACTGGAATCACACCTGATGTAACTTGACGTGTATTTGTAACCTGTATAACATGTGTTAAAAACCATGACTCTTGAATCTAAGATCTGAACTTACATTGGACGTCTTTTCAGTTGTACTACTGTAACCAACACCCAAATTGGATGCAAATGGTAACATATTCTTTGACTTGCGCTTGTAACGTCGAATGAGCAAACATCCGATAGCAGTAAATATCACTAGACCACCAAGTAAACCGCCTACAATGCCACCAATCAAGGCACCCTTATTATTTCCTTGAGAACTGGCTGGTTGTTCAGTTTCAGTAGATGAATTATCATTGGTGGGTGTAGATGCTGAAGAACTGGTAGTAGTGGTTGATGCAGGTGGTAAACCAAGCACTGAACGATCTACGCAAGTGGATGCAGGACACACGCCACATTCTTTCATGGTACCAAGTGTGCAAACTTGATTGGCACTACAACCTGCATCACATTTCGGCTTGCATGATGATGGAGTGCAATCTATCATCGGTGTTTAGTGGTGAATTGATTCTATGGCTGGCTGTATTTCACTCACTGGATTGTGCCATGGGATGATTCGAAAAGACGAGACAATAGATTACTAGAATCAGTAGTATCAAGTGTTTTCTCTTGTAATGCATTATATAATATATGATATATTGGATACAAAAAGGAATGGAATGGGTGTGTAAAGAGAAACAAAAGAAAGAAAGAAAGGAAATAACAAGATGGAGCAAACAAGTTTTTTGTTGCGGGATGTTCTAGACAAGCTTAAAGTTACACAAGCATGGTTGTTGGCAATGAAGGTGACAATTAAGCTTCCCAAAACGAGCGACGAGCACCTGCTGTGTGACATGCTTTTTCAGTGATGCACAGGTCCCATTTCTAATGCTTGTTGTTGTTGTTGCCATCGCGCCTTTTTATGTCGTCTATGGATATGACAAAGTTCGCCAATGTAGATAATGGTCGTGATGGCTAACAAGATAGCAGCTGCCACTGTAATCCAAATAGCTGGGCCTATAGCTGATGCCAATTGTACTGATCGGCCTGGCATACGTTCCTCGGCTTCTCCTAATGCTTTGCCTACTGCCTTGTAACCAGCTACTTCTACTGCAATGGATGCCAATGAAAATGCAAGAGCTGTTTGGATGATGATGGAAAGTATACAAGGTCGTCCAAGTCGATCGGATCGTCTACAAGCTCGCAACATGCATCCCATTAGAGCAAAAAAGCAGAAACATGCTGAAGGAATCAAGACACCAGCTTGTGCAACAGAGAGGAAACGATGTAAATCTTCTGGTATAGCATCTTCCAAAGTACCCAAAAGCCCATTGGCATCTATCAATTGATCATGAGTAACCTATCTGATATCATACAAAGGATGTTGTCTATTTACCATAACGATATCCCAAGCTTGGATCAGTACATAAGGTAGGTCGTTTTCCTGACGTAAAGCTTTGACAGATCACAAATGCTGCAAAAGTGATTGTATCTGGAATGCCAAATATATTGTGTCGTATCCGATCAATCAAGGAATTGGTCACTACAGCATCCACTCGCACAAAATATACGTCTCGTAATCCAGGTAGGTTTCCACATAATGCAATCACTTGTAGAAGCAGTGCTGCTAGTACACAAAGACTTGTCAATATATTAAGTAGTGCCATTTATATAACGGTAAGCAGTAGAGATGAGAAGAAAAGGGAGACAATATGCAAAAAGAGATGGTAGTAATGCTATATAAACACGATGCATGAAGCTAATGCAATTCCCATCGACGAGCAAAGAGAGGCGTATACACATGCATGACAACCAAGACGAGAATCAAATCATAGACATCCACAGGGGTAGTAGCGGATTTGATCATGATGCAGCTGCAGTGATAATGCATCAATGATAAAAATAATAGCAATTACGGTGATGTCACTGGTTTGCGTACAAGTAGAATCCTCCTTTTGCCAACAGGTGTCTTTTTGCTGGATGCTGGTGGTGTTGGTTTTGTATGTTTATCCATCAATACATGTTGCTTCCTTTCTGCTTGTTGGGTGCTGTCATTATCAGCGGCAGATGTGTTGTTGTGTCGTAACCAATCAAAAAGATGCGTAACCTGCCGATGCATCACTTGGCCGATGGTGGTCCGTTTTTCATGAGATGATTGACTAGCATTGTTGTTGTGATTGATGCGTGATCGATTATGTCTTGTTGAAGGCATGCGTGTCTGTGACTCCAATCCAAGACGTTTGATAGGAATATTGCGTTCTATACATGATCGTAAGCATGGTGTGAAAAAAGAATCGGCAAAATCGATCCGTTTACCTTCAATCCATTTGCTCAGCACCACGCGATCCAATTGTTTCAAACCTCCACTAGCAACGACTTGATCCAAATTGTCGACCAAGAAAGTTTCAATGGATTGCTTGGCACTGGAGAGAATGGATTTCATTTGTGGACATTGTTGCACGGCATGACGACTTAAAAGATCACGCACAATCCCTTGATAAATGGCAGGTGCGTGATACACACTCATATCTGGTTGTAACAGCCATCCAAACAAGTACTTTACAAAATCGAGTGAATACTTGACACCATCAATGCATGATAACAAGCTTGGATATTGAGAACAGTAAAATGCAAATTGAGTAGCTACCATGTGGATGGCGTGATCTCTTGCAAGGTCGAGTGTGATTAAAAGTGCAGGGTCGTTCACATGATTCGAGACAGTAAAACATGCATAGAGTGTTTCGATAGCATTGAATCGAGTGATGCGTGAAATAACTTGACTACTGAGATCTGGGTATAATGCAAGTACTTCAATCAAACGTGGACTGATCCAGTAAGTCGATAATGCACATTCAGGTTTACTGGTCATCAAGTCTACAGCTCGACTGTGAATATTGTTCATGATCACATCGTGGTGTCTTCGTGCTCGTATTTCACTGTAAGGAATGATATGAATCACTGCATCACGACATGTCGGGCAATAGCACGTCCACTGGTGTGCCAGCTGACTCAGTTCATCCACAATCTTTTCTCGTAAGTGCTCCATTCCAAGGTAATCTGCTGCTGAATAGGCTTCAAGTAATTGGTGCGTTATCTCCAAGGTTGCTGCGCCTTCACTTGGAGTGTGCTGCAGTGTTACAAGGTCTTGAGAATACATAAAGCGTAATGCAATATCAAGTCCTGTAGCTGAAAATACACCCAAAGGTAAGAAAACGATGCTGGTATCTGATTCATAGAATTCGCTTTCAAACATGGCTGCGAAATAAGGTGAATGTTCTGAAAGAATGTGTTTATGACAGGCCCAACGCGAAGGTGGTTGACGATGTTCTGCAGTGTCTTCAATATCGCTACTATTACTGCTGTTGTTGCTGCTGACAGATATGCATTGTTGACGAGATCCTGGATGGCCCATAGCCAACATGACATTGGGTGAAGCATGTTTATCCGATAAAGTAAAAGTAGCCATGGCAAAATGGAAAAAAAAGGTGGGAAAGAAGAGTACAAAAAAACCAGGCGATCTTGTATTCCAATGAGGAAAGGTGGCATGACAGATTTGAGATGGCGGATACTGAATCTCGTATTGCACACGTGATGCTTCACACAATAGCATAGATTGCCGATATGAGTCAAAACCAGCAGAATGGGATTCATGTTACAGTAAAAGAAAGAGGTAAATACATAGGTAAAGGGATACAACAAGCAATAAAATTGTCTAGATAATTTGTCGGGGAACAAGAGATCTCCATCAGTTACGCGTACTTTCTCTTGAATAGTACCACCAAATCACACCAGCCACAGCAGCAGCAGAACCAAGAGCAAGCATCACACCAACAAGTCCATCATCACTTGAGCTAGAACGTTTAGCCTTTCTTCTTCTTCGTCGCACCTTTTTACCACGTGTTGTTGTTTGTTGTTGTTGTTTCTCTTGTTGATCCTCCTTTTTAGCATCCCAGTCAACAGCCTTGACACCATCAGGCACTTGCAACTTGCCAGTATTATCAAGCTTGACAGCACGACCAAACCATCGTCCAGCTTCCCATAAGTCTTGTTCAACACCCATACCATTGGCATACATGATACCAATATTGTAAGATGCTTGTGCATGACCAAGAATAGATGCTTCCTTCCAATAACGAAGTGCCTTCAAAGGATCATTGGCGACATGTGTGACAGATTGTACTGCTTCACCTTCAGGAGATGATCCATAAAGATAGATGAGACCAGTCTGGAAAGCAGCACTGCAGAAAAAGTATTCGTTGCCATAATGAGGACCATGGTTGCGTAAAAGGGACTTTGGAATCTCAGCATCTTGCTCCAATACTGTAAAGTCAATGTCGATGCGTTGAGCAGTGATATTCATGGCACGATTGAAATAAATCAAGGCTTGTTCATAGTTCTTTTCCACTTCTGCTTCGGGTGAACCTGCACCATAAGTGCTGCCAACAATATAACATGCAAGTGGATCAGGACCATTACTGATACTTGTTCCTGCTGATTCAACTACAGCATCTGCTGCACGCTTGTACCAACTAAAGGCTGTCTTTGGATCCTTGGGAAGATCTTTTTGATCGAGCTGTTTTGTGTTACATGAGTCCCGATTGCATAATTACACTTTTTTCATTATACCCTACCTCACAAATACCAGCCACCTTGATCATGGAAGGAGTGTGACCACGTTCAGCAGCACTTTGATAGTAACGTAAAGCATTCTATATAGACAACCATGAGTATTTTTTTTATCTTTCAACAAGATCATGATTTACCTTGTAATCATGCATACGTGTTTCGAACCATTCACCAAGATGATAAGCACTTGTAATATCAATATCCAAGTCTGACTTCCAACCATTGGATACTGGTACAGCCCATTCAACACCTTCACGTTCTTTCTCCAAATGAATAGTAAGGATACGATACTTGGGAGCAGGTTGCTGTTGTTGTTGTTGTTGACTGCTCACCATGACAGGTGAGTCGACTTGAGATGATTCATCGCCATTGACAGAAGAAGTGGATGATTGCACTGAAGCTGAGCCAAGAGCAGCTGCTTGTTGATAAATGTCAGCCATATCAGCCGAAAGTGATGCAGGATCATTTGTATTGGCAGATTCTGCAAGCGCCGGCGCTGGAAGAATCATTGAAGAGTTGGGAGAATGATTGGGTGAAGACATCAAAGCATAAGAGGAAGCAATCGACAAGGAAGGAGACGTGGTCATGGAAGATAAAGGCGAGATGGATGTTCTTTCAAGTTGCCACAACGACTCGAAATGATTGATAGGCGAAAACAACTTGCCCTATACAGTCATACAAGGTTCCATTAGATTCCATTGAAGAAACAATAAGACAACTTACCTTGAGTACAGGCTCCTGTCCCTTCAAACCAGCACACACATGTTGATGTTCGAATCGTACTTCCAAGTCTTTGGTCTTGCAAGTCTCGGGAACAAGGAAGGAAATGGTCACCTGGTCGTCACTTTGGCTCCAAATGTAGGTATTGGCTTGAAGCTGATCCTTCGAATCGGCCATGTCCACTAGCGTGTGTGTGTATAAATGTGTAGTGTATGCCAAAGGAAATAGAGCTAAGATGAACTTGGCATCCACAACAAAGAATTTCGAAACTCCGTACGCGTAGACGCATCTCCAACTTGGCATTGACCCCAGTTAGACCTTATAAACCCTTGCCATTGTAGCTTGTCTAGCTCGATTTGATAGTAAATCCTTAGTCTTATACACATCCACATGCTAGATATGATATCTATTGGTAGTAACTGACATCATTTGCTCACTTTTACCCTTTGTTGTACACTGATATACCCCACATTCATCGCTGCAGTTCATCAATATGCTATGTATTTATGAAAGAAGATATTGAATGGTCTATGCTAATGCTATCTAATATTGAAATCGCTTAATGAGATGAAAAGCCTATTGTTTGTTAGCTGATGATGATCGTGGTGATGGTGGATGCGAAGCTGGTTTGGATATCCATGCAACAATGATACTGGTCAATGACTGTAATAAAGACTAGTGATGAATCCTTGACACTGGTACTCGTACTGCAGTCAAGCCAACTTACTTCCAAAGACTTCCATATCAATATTGACCCTGCAAGGTACTTTATCCCCAAAGTGACGTTAGGACCAAGATCCCATACCAATGCAATATGGTGGTTTGACATGCGCGCCATCTGTGCAAGTGCCTTATGACCGAGATCAAGCGTTAGTTTCACATTGGTGTCCTCCATGGCAGAGAGAAAAAGTGGAGTGTCAAGTGTTGTAAAGAGGTACACAAACCAAGCCGCCGCCCAGCTGACATAATCGGCAATGCTCTCATCCACCACCCAAGCTACTGTTCTCTTTTGATCAAGGAGCAAAAAGTCAACAGCATGAAATCAAATGCAAAGTGTCATTGTTCATTGGTGTAGTGCTGAATTATGCAGCCGAGTGACACTCTTTGTACTGTAATCCGGGGATAGCAATAGAACAAATATGGATGTTTAGATAAAGAGGTAAATCGGCATGTGAAGCGTCGGCAGAATTGCTTTTATGCTGACATGTATCCACATTCAATGATTCTGGTTCACATGAAAGTCAAATAATTTCCCATGGTGTTTGTTATGAAGATCACAAGTACAATTTTGACAGCTATGTTCTCACACTTGCTTCAAGAAGTCTATGATAGATCAAATTACCTGTTAACAGGAATAAAAGGTGATCCAAAAGATACAAAAATGTGGGGAATGGACACAAGTGAAGGAGAAACCAAGGGAACCAGCAGAAACAAAAAGACGCCGTTTGTGTGGCGGATGACGAATCGGGAGATGGATTTATTATCATTTGTCGCCAACATGTGAATTAACGCTGTGTAAGCAAGAAATAGAAAGCGGAAGCTTTTGTTTTACTTTTATCTTTCTCTCTCTCTCTTTATCTGCTTTTTCCCCCTACTCTTCTTTTTCTCTCTTCTCGCCATCATGTCGAGTACTGAAGCTACCCGTGATAAATACGATGCTGTTCGCAAGGACATTATCAAAGTCTTTCCTGATGAAGATTACGATGATGGTTCATTTGCCCCTGTGTGGTAAGTCTTGATGTCATAATAACAGGATGCAATATACTGATCCACATAAACTAGTCTTCGTTTAGCTTGGCATGCAAGTGGTACTTATGATCGTCATAAGAAGAATGGTGGCAGTGATGGTGCTACTATGCGTTTCAAGCCCGAAGCTGAAGATGAAGCCAACAATGGTCTTGAAATTGCTCGTGCACGTCTTGAACCTGTGAAGCAAAAGCATCCATGGATCCCTTATGCTGATTTGTGGACGTAAGTATATGCGGAAAAGGACGGAGATGGTGATTTGATCCGACTCATATGGTATATCTCTAGTCTTGCTGGTTGTGTTGCTGTTGAACATATGGGTGGTCCTCACATTGATTGGATTCCTGGTCGTCGTGATAAGCACTCTGAAAAGGATTGTCCTCCTGTGGGTCGTTTGCCTGATGGTGCTTTGGGTAAAAGCCATGTGTTGGATGTCTTTGTGGAGCGTTTGGGCTTCACTGTGCAAGAAACAGTCGCTCTTATTGGTGCCCATACTGTGGGTCGTTGCCACAGAGATCGTTCTGGTTTCGAAGGTCCTTGGACTACTACTCCCACTCGTTTCTCCAACCAATTCTTTAAGCAATTGTTGTATGAGAAGTGGGTTGAAAAGAAGTGGGATGGTCCTAGACAATTCGTTGATGAAGATGATGATCAAATGATGTTGCCTACTGATATGGCCTTGTTGGAAGAACCCTTCAGACCTTACGTTGAACGTTATGCCAAGGACAAGGAGAAATTCTTTGAAGACTTTGCCAAGGCATTCTTAAAGTTGATCGAATTGGGTGTCGAACGCAGAGGAAAGTTGTAAATAGCCCCTCCCCATTTTTTCCATCTCTCTGTGCCATGCCTTTTTATCTTTTTGTCCTTTATATCCTACAGCTAGAGCAATCCCTTATCTTTACATTAAAACGCGGTATGATTCCTGCAGATCAAAATGTCATGTGAATGTCATCCATTGAACCTGCCAAGTCAGTTCTTGGCTGGCTGGCTGTCTATATAAAATCATGCGGAACTACTACTACAGCTGTTTCCCTTCTGCATTTTTCACTTATGGATAATAGAACTGGTGAAAGCACTCGAGTCTTTGCTAGCCATATCAAACAATACTTTGCTTCACTACCACTCTTTACTGTCCTTGTCCTGATTCTCTCTTGGACTATTACACTACTCGATGTGCCAGGTCGCCTTAATTCCTCCACTGCCATTGTCAGCCGTTACCTTAATCTAAGCGCTGACAAGGTACTTTCTCATTGGCAAGGTAAAGACTCTATTCGACAACGTGTTTATTGAAAACTGACACTAAGATAGCACATCGATTGGTGGTTTATCCTTTTGCTTCACTTGGTTTCGCTTATTCCTTGACAAACACGCTTCTTGTTCTTCCTTATCTCGCTAGCATGGAACGCAAACATGGCACTGTACGCTTGGCATGGACACTATTGATCTTGATGACGTTTGCAACATCTGTAGCCTATGTGATCTTGATTGGTGTGTACAGTATGGTATCATCGGATATGAGCAAGTATTATACATTTGCAGGACTTTCCACCTGGACTGTTGGATTGGCTGTTTGGTCTGCTATGGAGGAACAAGCTGAAGGACAAAGTAATAATAGGATGTAAGTGTCATGTGATGACCAAAAGAAGATGACTTATGAGACACTTTAGGCTGTTTGGTGTGATTCGTATCCCAGGACATATTGTACCACACTTGATCATTGCTTTCTATTTCTTTCTTATGCCAGATCTCTCGTTGATCATTCATCTCATCACTGCTGGTATCGCTTATAGCTGTAAGTGAAAACATTGACTAGACGAAAAGGAATGTCATTCATGATACGTATATCCAGATGCCAAAAACAAACTACCACCACGACTTGTACCTACAGAGGATACCTACAGGCATTATGAGCAGAATCCATGGCTTGGTAGAGCTGTCAATCATGGTCGATTTATTAGTGTGGATAATACTTCAGCCTACCTTCCTATTGCAAACACCAGCAGTCAACATCTTAGCGCAGATACCACCACCACCACTCCATCATCATCTAGTTATACTCCATTTTCAGGTCAAGGTCAACGACTCGGTGACGCTTGAACAAAATAAAAGGCATCATTGCATTCAACATGTTGGATTATATGTTATTACTGTATTGAAGATGAGCACATATTGAATCCATGGCATATAAGAGGCAGCAGTAATCGAACTAGAGAGAAGAACTGCTACATGTAGCTAGAGTAGCTATTATACAAGCATTCCATTCCACTTTATCGAGACTTCTTATAGTAAATCATGTCTATCCAAGATCATATTCATCATTGTAGTCATAGCTAAAGCAATAAAGTGAGATTTTGGCTCAACCAATCACTACGAGCACCAAGAAAAGTCGATCGTTGGGCTTAGATAATAATGAGAAGCAAGAAATGATCACAAAGTTTAGTTCCCATGCTTAGATGACAAAGTAAGACAAGCAATCGAACAGGTAGTACGATAGAGGAAAAGAGATGTCTGATAGTGTCATAGACGACAGGGACAACATCTTAGTCAGGGCGTGAGAAATTTTATGCTCATAAAGAGTAGCAAATGTTTGATGGATGATAAAGTGATCTGAAGCCGATCAAGTCTTGGTAAAAGATAGAGCTCAAGTACGATGATCCCCAGGGCATAAATCTGCACCATGACATAGCCAAATTAGATCAGGGGGCTATATCCATCACCAAACAATGACACCAGTATCTGCTACAATCGTAGTATCTTTACCAGTTACCGAGATGTCAATTGTCACTCTCCTCTATTACATTCCCATAGTTAAAGAGCAGTGAAGATCCAACTACAAGGTGTTAGAAATGATACAACTGCCGAAACAGCTGCTATTCAAATGTCGCTCTTTACTGTTGACAACATCTATCTAAACATGGGCACACTGGGGCTTATGTTATACTACTATGAGGATCACAAACTTCTCAAGTATGTCCAAACCAGCCCAAACGCTTTAATGAAAACACATTGTATTGATTCAAGACATTCTATATAGGCTACATCTGAGTTCCTTATAGTACAATGGGGGATCTAGATTGTCTTTTTATTGTTACACAAGAATGACACATCGTTCTACTACATGTTGGCAAGATCATCCAAGCTCTTGCCTTCCACACGATAAATGATCCATTCAGATTGGGGCTTGGCACCCATAGCTTCATAAAACTTGCGAGAAGGTTCGTTCCAGTCAAGTACAACCCATTCATAACGTCCACAATCACGTTCTTTGGCAATGACAGCAAGTTGGGACAATAACTTTTTACCGATACCGTAGCCACGGTATTCAGGACGGACAAAGAGATCTTCAAGGTATAAGCCAGGCTTGCCAACCCAAGTACTAAAGTTGTGGAAGAACAAGGCAAAACCAGCAGCCTTGCGTTCTTGATCGGGAGATGCTTGATGATAGGCAATGATCACTTCGGCATAGCGACGTTCACCAAACAAGTTTTGTTCAAGGAGTTCTTCAGTGGCAGTGACAGCTTCAGGTGCCTTTTCATATAGAGCGAGATCTTTGATAAATTGGAGGATCAAAGGGACATCGGCACGAGTGGCAGGCTCAATGGAGATCATGGTGACGACAATAGTGTGGAGAAGGGAAGAAAGGCACAAGGCGGACCTACTTTCCGCTTTTCCCTACTTCTTTTCCTCCTCCAGCTCTTTTTGGCATTCCAAAATCCTCCGCGCCCCTCATGACTCACAGTTTGGCAACGCTTATTCAGCAAACGTATGACAACGCTTTAAAGAGCGGCGACTTGTTGTTTTTTGAAGCAGAACATGCCGTCAAAGACAGCAATGGTATCAAGGTAACTTGGCGAAACGCGATGGTGGAACTCTATAGAGATTCACGTGTTGTTTACTGGTGTCTATCCTCCTAGTTTGAAATCACCTATGCACCTACTCTTGCTCAAAAACCACATCATGAAAGTGCTGGCACAGATGATAACAAGAAAAAGGCCAAGATCAACCCCTTCTTGCCACCACATCCTAGTCTAAAGGTCAAGGATTTGGATGAACACACTGTTGTTTTGAACAAGTATTGCGTTGTACCACATCATGCATTGATTGTCACCAAAGGTAAACAAGCAAAATCGTACCAAGGAATGACTCACTCATCCTGTATGGAATAGAGTACAAGAGCCAAACCCAGCCCTTGTTTCCAGAAGATCTTGTTGCTACGTGGAAATGCATGACTACAGCTTATGGATATACACCTGCCATGGCATTCTACAATTGTGGTCCTTTCTCTGGTGCAAGGTAAATGGACATGGAAACCAAGGTGATACAACAACAGAGACTCATTTTGCATGAATTAGCCAACCCCATAAACATATCCAGATCTTGCCATTGACCAAGGAACAACCCCAACCACCTATCAAGGCACTCTACAACCAAATCCAGGAGCGTAAGGCTGGTCAGATCTACGTCCTTGACAAGCTGCCTTTTGTACATGTGATGACACCGTTGGATCGCAGTTTTATTGATTCTTGCTCTGATAATCATGAAGCATTGGGTGATTATCTTGGTCAAATGTTCTTTGGATTGCTCGATGCCATGTTCCAACAAATGCGCAAACATGCTGAACCCAGTCGAGAAACATCTTACAACTTTATTATGACCAACGACTTTATGATGATGGTACCAAGATCCAGTGAGATTGCAAACATGAATGGCTTGCAGCTATCCATCAATTCACTTGGTTTTGCAGGCATGCTACTTGTCCGCACCAAAGAAGAGCTTGATACCATGCAACAATATCCTGATCTTTTGGATTTATTGGCTCAAGTCGGTTTCCGGTGGAACCCAGATGCAGAACCAGATGTGGAACAATAGATAGACTTTCTTTTACTAAGAAATATATAATAAAAGAAGGATTTGTTTTGGAATGACTACTGGATAGAATGATGAATATGGGATGTTAAGTTAACATGTATTCGCTGCTTAATGTAGTTTGCATGAAATTGGTGAAATAAACTCGCTTGGCGCAGCAGCATATGCATTCTGGGGAACATCCATAAGACTTTTCGACACAATATTCATAACTCGCTCATCCTTTAGGACAAGCTTGCTTATGAGATCTGTTCCAGGGGAAGCCGTTATATCCCAACCATGGAAAGTCGTTATATCACCACCATGTAGGCTGGACCAATATCATTTCCAATAAAGACGGTGAGAGTCGAATCGACCTTGGTACATGCATCACGAGAGGAAGCTACATGAAAAGAGATGAGTCTGTTGTTCAACAATTGCTTGTAGGCAATATGATTAGACCTACCTTATTACAAGAGCCAAATAGCATGATAATTAATGAAGAGACTGGATGAAGGAAAGAGATGTGTGGAAGATGACGATGCGTGACAACATCCTTGTATTTGTGAATGGTGGGCGTGGGGACATTCTGTGATAAAGTATTTGTTTGTGGATGATGCATTGATAGAATGTATAAACAGATAAATTCCCTGTGCTGTTGGCAACATGATGCACTATCTGGCTCCCATGGGTGGGGATATAACGGCTTCCTACAATCACATGGAGGATGCTATTGCACAAGACGAATGGCTGTGATGGATCGGTTATCGATTTGAAAGCTAATAGTGTCACTACAATGTCGGCAGTACCATATTAAACAGGATATACATATGAAATGGGATCCACTGCGCCATCCAGTGAGATATTATAAGATCAATGTCAATGAACAAGATAAACCACGCGGTTCGCGTGCAAGTCAGGTACTGCAAGATGGTCTATTTCCTTTTTGGGGCAGGTTGTGTGACATTCAAGCAACTTTAGCACCATATGCTGCTCTAAAGCAATATCCATACACCCCCTTTCTTTTTCTTTTCACCCTTCAGGACAAACTCACTCTCAGCTCAACTACGCTCCCTTCCTACCTCCTTTCAACGTTGTTTTTTCCCTCATCTCTGTTATACGGCAGTCCTTTCATTCACCTTTTAAACTATATACAACATGGCTCATGTAGGCTTGTCATCTCTCTTATGGAACACAGATGCTCATCATGTCACGTCTTTTAGAGACTTGGTGGTCGCAGAAAGAATGTCAAAAAGGGTTTTCAGTTCACCTTGATGGTTGTTGGTATGTTATCCTTATTTTCCATCCATGGCTCCTTTTTTTTTGTTGCTGATATCACATGCGATCATGTAGGTGCTTCTGGCACTGGTCGTACTACCTTTGTCAACACACTTTGTGGATCTAATGTCCTGGCAAAGAAGGTCTGCGATAATCCTGAAGAAGCTCATAATGAACCAGGCATCACTATTAAACCAATGTCAGTCGGTAAGTATTTACGTTCAGGCATATTCTCAATATTGACCTTTCTTCTTTTATGAATAGAATTGGATGAAGATGGTGTCCGGTAAGCATCAACATATGACTCTATGATGGGATGATCTTACTTTAGCTGGATAGGATCTCATTGACGATTGTGGATACACCTGGTTTTGGTGACAATATCGATAATGAACGATGGTTGGTATCCATCAAGACATGTGTTGGATGATACTGATATGCATTGTATTTAGCTTCCAAGAGATTGTTGGCTATTTGGAAAGACAATATGATGACATTCTCGCTGAAGAAAGCCGTATCAAGCGTAATCCAAGATTCCGTGACAATCGAGTACATGCTTTGCTTTATTTCATTTCACCTACTGGTCATGCGTAAGTCCTTTTCGACAAACAATAGATACAACCATGCTGACTTATGACTAGTCTTCGCGAGATTGATATCGAATTGATGCGTCGCCTAAGTCCTCGAGTGAATGTGATTCCTGTAGTAGGTCGTGCAGATTCCTTGACACCCCAAGAGTTGCATGATTTCAAGCGAAGAGTATGTATATCATGATTGAAAAACAAACATAACAAGCTGACGATCCTTTTGTATCTAGATCATGGAAGATGTGGAACATTACAACATCCCCATTTACAACTTTCCATATGATGTCGAGGAAGATGATGAAGATACCATTGAAGAAAACAGTGAACTTCGAGTAAGTTGTTAGACCAAGTCATCATCATCATCATCCAGTATTCACCTTTTGTTGTAGGCATTGCTTCCATTTTCTATCATTGGCAGTGATGAAGAGATTGTTGTCAATGGCCGTACAGTTCGTGGTCGTCAATATCCATGGGGTGCTGTGGAAGGTAAGAAATATGCCTTTGTATGCAGCATGTATGCTCAGTTGTTTTTATAATCGCAGTGGACAATCCCCAGCATTCAGATTTTGCTCGTTTGAGATCAGCCTTGTTAAGGTAAGCCATTTGTCCATGTGTATTTACATCCATCATTGACCCATTTTGCATCTAGTTCTCATCTTCAAGATCTCAAGGAAATCACTCATGACTTCTTGTATGAAAACTATCGTACTGAGAAGCTGAGTCGTACTGTGGATGGTGGTGAACAAGAGTAAGAGCATGATACAACTGATATCGGAAAATGCAAAAGCTAACACATCATTGGCTATTAGGGATGCTTCGCTCAATGCTGATGATATGGCCAGTCAAAGTGTGCGTTTGAAGGAAGAACAGCTCCGAAAGGAAGAAGAAAAGGTAACTCTGATATCATTACCCACGCAAAAAATGCAAATCTAATCATAATCACACACACATAGCTTCGGGAGATCGAGCTCAAGGTTCAACGTGAGATTCAAGAAAAGCGTGCCGAGCTTTTGAGTAAGGAAGAAGCACTTCGTAGTCTTGAAGCAAGATTGGCCCAGGCTCAGATTTCCGAAGAGTAAATGTGATATACACACACACACACGCTCGTTTTTCTCTCCCCCAATTGTTCATTCGTCTTTTAATGTTCGCTTCACTCTTAATAAATCATATATCCCATTGTCTTTATCTATAATCATTCATTTAGGCGGTGAGTCGTTTATATCTATTTCCGTGCATGAGGAGTCAAGTGTAACACGGTGCATAAAGGGCCTAATCGTTATGCCGATCTATCAAGAGCACATCTCTCTCTCTATTAGATAATAAAGTTTAATTCCGCTACAACGCGTGGGGAAAATGGGTTTTAAGATGGTTACCCAAGACAACACAACTTTGGGAAATGATGCAAGAGCAAGCTGCGGGACCAATCAAAAGGTACCGAGACAACGGCCCGCTTATAAATATGGGCTTTTGGGTCACAATGTCATTTTTACACTTCTCTCTTCCCTGCTTTTTCTTACATAATGCTCGAAACTGGTCCTATAAAGAACACACATGAAGGCAAGACCTTTCAATACCAATCCAAACTTTCCAAGCTGCCCATTCCAGACCTTCAAGGCACTATTGATCGTTATTTAGCTGCTCTGAAACCATTGCAGGTGAGGAATAGGATTTTGATCTCATGGATAAACGTGGCTCATTCTCTTTCTCTTTTAGACGGATGAAGAACATGAAAAAAGTAAAGCTGCTGCAGAATCCTTTTTGAAGAACGAAGGACCTTCACTCCAACAAGAACTCAAGGACTATGCTGCAGACAAGCAATCTTACATTGAAGAGTTTTGGCAAGTGTCTTTTATTCTATACTACTATGATGATGAAACTAATGCAGACATGTATCTCTCTTCTAGGTATGACTCGTATCTCCAGACAACCGATCCTGTGGTGCTCAATCTCAATCCCTTCTTTCTGTTGGAAGACGATCCCACTCCCCAACGCAATGACCAAGTGGTGCGTGCAGCGTCTCTTATTTACTCGACATTGACCTTTATCGATGCGTTGAGGAAACGAACCTTGGAGCCAGATGTCTTTCGTGGTACGCCATTGTGCATGTCCCAGTTTACACGTCTGTTTGCTACGTCTCGCGTCCCTACCGATAATGGATGTTACATTGCACCTTCAGAAGATTCTCGACACATTGTTGTATTGGCACATTCTCAGTTCTATCACTTTGAAGTCTTTGATGAAAATGGCGAGTTTGCATTGACAGAAAAGGAGATTGCACAAAACCTTCGAGCTATCAAGAATGATGCAAGAAAGGTGCCAGTAACCGAGATTGCCAAGAATGCTATTGGTGTCTTGACAACAGAGAATCGTCGCAACTGGGCACGTTTGAGAAGAGATTTACAGAATGATCCAGTGAATCGGGATGCTCTTCAAGTGGTGGATACAGCATTATTTATTGTGTGCCTGGACCATGTAACGCCATCCAACGTGGAGGAGTTGAGTACAAACATGTTATGTGGTACATACAAGTTGGATCAGGGATTGCAAGTAGGCACTTGTACCAATCGTTGGTATGACAAGCTTCAGGTAAATCTATGATGAAACATGGCATGTGAATCCCACGTTATTAAGTCATATCTTTTTTAGATTATCGTATGCCAGAATGGAAGTGCTGGTATCAATTTCGAGCATACAGGTAAAATGATTCATGGCCCTTGCATGGCCCATTGCAGATTGTGTCACCTAACACACTCTCTTTAGGCGTTGATGGTCACACGGTCTTACGTTATGTCTCCGACATTTACACGGACACCATCCTACGATTCGCCAAGACAATCAACAGCCAAACCAAGTCCATCTTTCATTCACAAAATACCCAAGATGCTTCTGCTCCTGGTCGTCGTGGAAGTGCTTCTTCTGGCTCATCTGCCTTTGATAGCAATCCACGTCGTATTGAATGGAATATGACTCGTGATTTGACATTGGGCGTACGTTTTGCAGAAACAAGATTGAGTGATTTGATCCTCCAGAATGAAGTCAAAGTGCTTGAATTCACAAAGTATGGCAAATACTTTATCACTGACATGAAAATGAGTCCCGATGCTTTTGTTCAGGTAAATTTATCTGGCCATTGGATATAAGCATGTTGCTCATTTTTCTTGATTAGATGGCTTATCAAGCAGCTTATTATGGTCTTTACGGCAAGCAAGATTGTACCTATGAGCCTGGTAAGCTTTTTGAGTCACCATGCCTTTTTTCCCACGGCCCACTGACCACGTTTTATCGCAGTGATGACAAAAACTTTCTTGCACGGACGCACGGAATCCATCCGCAGTGTAACAGAGACATCCAAAGAATTCCTTGACGTGTTTTACTCGCCAACAGCTACATCCCATGAAAAGCTTGAAGCATTACGCAAGGCACTGAAAAGACATACAGCCCTTACTCGTGAATGTGCCAAAGGTCTTGGTCATGATCGTCATCTTTATGCAATGGAGTGTTTGTGGGAGCGTACACATCGTGGAGAAAAGAAGCCACTTATCTTTACTGACAGTGGTTGGAAGACCATGAATCATACTGTCATCAGCACATCCAACTGTGGAAATCCTGCTTTGCGACTCTTTGGTTTTGGCCCTGTCGTCTCTGATGGCTTTGGTATTGGATACATTATCAAGGAAGATGGCATTGCTGTAAGTTTCATCTATTTGGATCCTCCTTCATTCACATCCACTCATTTGAATTGCTTTCTTAGTTTGTTGCATCCTCCAAGCATCGTCAGACTGAACGCTTCCTTTCTACATTGGAAAATGTCTTGCTTGAAATCCAATCCATGTTGCTCAAAGAAAAGTACCCTAGTGGTTTATCCCAACGACAACGATTGCTTGCCATGGAAGAAGCTTATGAAATCGCCAATGGCTATAGCTACTTTGATAATGGTGACGAGTTTTCTGATTCTTCATCCCAAAGCAGTACCACTCGCAAGGTCGGCAAACGTTTGGTCCTTACTCCTTGATTTCATCCATCACCCATTATTTAAGCATCTCTATTGTATTATGTATAAAACAAAGATTCCCATCTTACATGTATTCCAATAAGAATCAGTGTTTGCTCCTTTAAAAATTATATGACATAGTCCTTGAATAAGAGGACTGTGGACAGCAGCAATAGGCTATGATGCTTGTTTATTCAAGGCCTGTGATGTCATGAAAAGTGCCACTTTCTGGTGTGATCTTCATGTGTGATGATGTCGGATGCTTCATACCCCAAACATAGTAATCCAAACTTGGCAATGCTTATCTTGTTCTAGCACATCAGGATATCCAGCTGGTCAAT
Source organism: Lichtheimia ramosa (assembly GCA_008728235.1). Taxonomy (NCBI): domain Eukaryota; kingdom Fungi; phylum Mucoromycota; class Mucoromycetes; order Mucorales; family Lichtheimiaceae; genus Lichtheimia; species Lichtheimia ramosa. The sequence continues at coordinate 2,317,024 of CP031828.1, read as the reverse complement.
GTATATCGACATAATCCAAGAAACAAGACTGAGAACTAGCTAAAGCTTGCCATCCACCTATCGAAACATCCTATAGAAAGCTTGTTGCATACACTTGAATAGTATCGGAAAGAAGCAATAACAAGCAAGGTCGCCAATAAAGCAGCCTGGTATTACACATGGATGGCTATAGTGGCGCAGAAAGTCTAAAAAGACACCTGTATTTGTTAGGATCCACTTTGAGATGCATCATGTGCCACGTGTTGCAATGTGAATTAAAAGAACAACCAATCACCCGTCAAATTTTCAACAATAGAATGCCCTTGCGTCGTTTGTGTGCACTGACTGGTAGATCAGCACCCATTTGAGCTTTTGTCAAGCAGACAAGTGTTTATTAGAGCTATTTTAAGAATGGGGGTTCTGTGTAACCATGTCATAAAACAACTTGGGGGGAGGAGCAAAGAAAAGCGCTTTCAACAGCAGCAATAAAATAATATGCAAGGGAAGCCCAATCATGGAAGGAAGTGGTTTGAATATGAGTATAAAAGTCACCAACAGGTTCATTCAACTTTGACGTAATGCTAAAAATAACCTAAAGAAGAGACTACAAGAGCTTGATTTCTGCATCATGCGTTTGATTACCATAACAGAGTGCTACAACAATGATTAAAGCAAGTAAACGTGGATATGAGATATGAATGATGGTGCCAGTTGTGCAGAATAATATGACTGAAGATGATGCGGTATGCAGAGACGGATCAATTCCCATGATGGTAATGCATGCATGCATGCATATCGGTGGTGATGATACCTAGCAACAACAAAAGATTGTTGCTTCTCTCCTTCACACATTGTCCATTTCCATTGTGCCTCCTTAATTTGTATCACGCTTGTTCCCACCAACAATTATTTGTGTGTAATGTATAAAGCGCTTTTAGCAAGTGTAAAGAAAAGCCATCATGTTTATTCATATGCTTTGACATGGATAACTGCAAAGAGGATTGGTGGACAGAATACCACTGCTGCACAGCTCCCTTGAAGAGAGAGAGAGAGAGACTTATACCAAACACGGTAGAGCTCCGAAATGATGCGTCCTTGAGTTGGGTTTATTTTAGGCAGCCGCGCCTCCCCTGATATTTCGATATAAAAGGACGCCTGGACCAACCAAACCTGCGAGTTTCTTTCTCGTGGCTTCTTCTTTCTTACACCATGTCCACAACAACAACCAATGATACGTTTACTTTACAACACAATGACGACATTGACTCAGTCCGTAAACGTTATGAAAGCATGTCACTTGACGAAATGTCCAACCAGTTGGCCGAGAACTATCGACAGCTATCCGAGATGCTCGGCAATCGTGTCAGTACAGGTGCTCCTCTTTCTTTATCACCTTCTTCTTCCAATACCTCATTCAATGAAGACAAAAGTCCTATCGACAATGACGACACGAGTTTCGACTTGGACGCCATGGAACACCTTGACGATGAAAGCAAACGACGCAAGATGAACAAGTTGTTTTCACGCGCTGTATCAAGTGGACAGATCGAGCGAGTTACACAGCTTCTCAGTGATCCAGCCTATCGTACCTACATTGATATCAACGCCAAGGATGAAGATGGCACTACACCACTTATTTATGCTGCTTGTTTCGGCAAAGTTGAGATTGCAGAAGCATTGCTTCAAGCAGGAGCTAAAACTGATATCCAGGATGCCTGTAAGTGTTATAGTAATGCTTTCTATAGGATAGGATTACTTAAAGTTTTTGTTTAGCTGGCTGGTCTGCACTCATGTGGGCAACAACCAATCACCATGGCAATCTAGTCAAAGTATTAATGGATTATGGTGCATCTGCTCAAACAAGGACTGCTAAAGGACGCACAGTATTCGATTATGCTGGCAGTGATGAAAAGATGGTAGAAATCTTGGCAACCAATCCACGTAACAGCATGTCATCATCCGTCATTTCCAGCGATTGTGAAGATTATTACTACGACGACACATTTATGCAAAGTGAAGATGAACGACGACGCAACTTGCTTGAAACTGCTGTTGCTCTTATTGGTGGATCATCCCAAGAAACAGATGTGGACACTGATGATGATGAGGAAGATGAAACAACAGTCGAATTTCAGTGGGATCGTTGTCTACCAGATCAGATGTTTGTGTTTGGCGGAGACAGTCTTGAACACATCCTTGATACAGTCATCACACACATCAAGTTACCCTTGGAACAGCAACAAGATATTAATGTCCCTGCCAACGTTATCTTTTTAAGCGCACGATTTGCACATTACTTTTCAAGTCAAGAACTTTTGAATCAAGTCATGGATGGTGCATTGAATCGATTAAGCACATTGATCAAGGTAAGAGAATATAAAAAGCACATGCATTCAATGACTGACTGACTGACTGATCTGGGAATAGGAGAATGAAAGTGATGTTCATGCACTTGCATTTTGGTTATCCAATCAATCACAGCTTTTGGCGTACCTGAAGCGAGACTCAGGTCTTGTTGTAAGCACAGCTGAATATCAATTACGACTTTCGGAGATGATCTCAGAAACCTACATGAGCTTGGTATCAGATACACAACGACGATTGACCAAAGTGCTTGGACCTGCCATGTTGGAGCATGAACAAGTACCAGGCATGGAAGATGTGGATTTTGTGGATGATTGGCAACGTTTCTTCCGCCGTAGTAGCAATCGTCGATCTGCACTTATGCAACAAAGCAGTGTTTCCATGCGACGTCATGCCAGTTTACCACCACGCTACAAATCTACAGGTGTCTTACTTCCACAATCTGTCACCAGTATTCTTTCAACTACGTTTTATGTTCTTCAGAAATACCAAGTGCATCCTACCATTATCATTCAAGCTTTGGCCCAATTCCTGCATTGCATCTCTTGTGAAGTTTTCAATCGTATTCTTACCAACAAAAAGCACCTTTCACGATCCAAAGCACTTCAAATTCGCATGAATCTCTCCTATGTTGAAGACTGGGTACGCCACAATCGACTTCCTACCAGCCTACTTTCCTATCTCTCTCCATCAACACAACTTTTGCAACTACTTCAATGTTTATCTCAGCTCCAAGATTTCGAAAGTTTCATCATGACCTTCCAGCACTTTGATCAATTGAATGCCTTACAAGTGAAACGTTGTGTCGTCAATTATCGCTATGAAGTCAATGAACAACGACTCCCTGATGAGATTGAACAATACATTGTGCAACTGGCTCACGACACGATTCGATATCGCGAAAAACAACGTCAACAACAACAACAAAAATCCACTGATGATGAAATTCATGAGACACTGGATGCTCGATTTATGCTCCCCTTTTCTTTACCCACGACAGCCAAACCAGTCGGTGTTCATTCACGATGGTGCGATGCTGCCAACAAAGATCGTAAAGATCCTGTACCTATGATTCCAGACGCTTGGATGGAGAAATTAGACTATGATGATGATAGATTGTAAACTATATTGCCTCCCTTATACCCCTTTTTTTTGAAACCCCCAACCCGTGTGTATAGCTGTGCTGACAATCTTGTATATGCTTTGTAATACTGTAAATCAATATGTTTTCTCTCTATGATATTTCTCGTCTTTTTGATTGAATAAATCAACTGTATGTGTATGAAGAACTTGATTTGTCTTGTGTATGCTGCCAGCAAGAAAGATCCAGCTAATGGCTATAGACACTATTTATCTTGAATAAAGGGACTTAATGACATGCAACAACTCTGTTACTGATGCAGCCGATACGCATGCAATGACTTGTCAAGGATAAGATTATAAATGTATTGTCAAAGACTCTTTCTATCTACATGCACTATGTTTCCGAAAGACGCTCGAGAACCGGCAAATGGATTGACGGTGGTATGCTATTTATTGACCAAGAGATATCGACAGTGGATGTATTTACAAATGTTCATAGGCAATGGATCTACAAGCTAAAGTTGAGTGATTGGCACTACATCCATCATTACTCCCCTTCACTTACATAATGATACTAGATGTACAAGCTATAATAAACTCTCCAACTGATCCATCTTATCAATGAGCGGTTGCAAAGACGTTGAAATGGCATCTTCAGCTAGTTGTTCGACTACTTTCTCCATTGGACTTGACAAGGGTGTTTTGCATACAGCAACGACATCATCATAAGAAAGTGTTCGATCTTGCACTGCTGCATCACGATCCACGATATATCGCAAGAATTCAGCATGGTTCCTGTATGTTATCGTTTAGATCATCCATATCATCCTCATTCTTTTCTCTCTCTCTTTACCTTAACACAAGATTGAAATTCTTCAAGACGGTGTGTAATCGTTCTCCAATACCAGGATGAAGCACATTGGTCTTGAACTGATTCAGATGTTGTTCGATCAAATCCATTTCTTTCTCCAAGTTCTGCGCCTGTATACCAATACAATTCACTTGACGATCGATGTTGCACGTCAAAAAGGTGATGATACGGTGCTTGAGAGTGATCAATGACTTTTCAATGCTGATGATATCCTGTTCCATCCTTTCTTTCACTTGTTGTTGTCGCATTTGCTTCTCCAAAGTATCATTCAGTGGTTGTATCTTTTGCCATAGGTTGTTCAATGATTGCATCAAGTTGTAAATTTGCTCAGCTTTTTCAATGTGTTGAATGTAATCTTGCATGACTGATTGTAATGTATTGGATATACAAGTGGGGATATCATAACCAGGTGTCTGTAACAATGCATGCAGGATCCCTTGCTGTATGACATTGTTCATGGCTGTATTCTCTGCATTGTTGACCACTATACCCCATTCTCGTCTTGTTTGTCTTATTCGATGTTGCTGGATGGTAAAAATGTCTTTTGCATCTCTCGGAAACTGCACATCGCATATGTCATGTTGCACTTTTTCCATCTTTGCCTTGCATTTCATTTTAAAGTCGTGTGATTGTATAAGCTGATCACGCACTTGAGAAATCGACTGTGATAGATCAATTTGGCGTCGTTGAATGGTGTCAAGTGTCATTTTGCTGTGTTCTTCAAGATCAGAAAAGAGTGGCGCGTAGATGGCTTTGGTATCTTGTTCAGCAATCAATGAAACCATCGCTTGGATAATCTCTGAAAATGAACGTGCTTCCTCTTCATGCTTCAAATCCATGCTAAACGTATATACACGTATGAGTGACAGCATTGAATATAGAATAGGTTACTCACTTTGTTGTTGCACTATCCATATCTCGTTCAGCATCCTGTACTTTCTTGTCTATGTAAAAAGTGATCGTTAGGTATCCATGGCTCGTAGGATGGCTTACAGAATACCTACGTAGTAGCTTCGACGTAGACTTTGGGTGCGATTCATTGAGATTCTCCAAGAGTTGGCGTCGTTGTTCCAGTTTACGTGTGCAGCACTCGAGATCGCGAAACGAGGACCATCCATGAAAGAGACGACTAGCAAGGACATTCAGTCAATAAACGTAAAGTTTCTGGTTCTACCACCTACCTGAATGACAATGGACTATTGCTTTGAGAGCCTAAGGGATCCAGTGGTACCATTGCATCCTCGTTAAGGGACATGTTGACAGTATGTGTGATAAGAAACGAAAAAGCGGAATAAGATAGCAACCGTGTCCGAACACGCTTGCTTTAATTGCAGCGAATCTTACCCAGCATGATATGTAGTCCACGTGACAATAAGCTCGCTCAAGCTATGCATGGCATTTGAAAAGCATGAAGGAATGGTTGTTCATCAATAAAGGACTACAAACCTTATCCCAAATAGTAGCTTTATGTCACTTCCATGGATACCAGTAAATTCATTTGACAACAGCTTATATTCGAAGGCAATAGATTATGACTCATCCTCATGCACGTGTACAGACATATCGGAAAGTACTTGGTCTATAGTCCAATGAAAACAGTCTGGATACTACATGTTGCTATCTAAGTCTTTAAAGTCTCTTTCTTGTCATAAAAAGCTTGCTTCTTGTGTAAATGTTGCCAGTGCAAAAGTGCTACTCATCACCATCTGAAACATATTTTCTGCTCTCGAGTCACTCGTTCCTGCTGCAAACAGGACAAAAGTGTTCATAGTTGGTAAGAATTAATCATCCTGGGTGTGTGGGGTTGTGTTGGTGACACGTTACATTCAATGGAGCACTGGTCTTCTCAGGGCCGCTTCACAACATAACACATTCACTTGCTCCTCCCCACTCTCTCTCTCTTTTTCTCCACCAATGCTGCGCACCACCTTAACCCAGTCATTTCGAGCTATTCAACGACCCTTGTCAGGTTCTCGTGCATACCACCAAAAGGTAGAAAGACAGTGTATTGAATGTGACATGGGCATATTAAACTTTGTCTTGTTGTAGGTGATTGACCACTATGAAAACCCTCGCAATGTCGGTTCGTTTCCCAAGACAGCAACAGACGTTGGCACTGGTTTGGTAGGAGCACCTGCTTGTGGCGATGTTATGAAGTTACAAATCAAGGTAGACGACGCTACTGGCAAGATTGTCGACGTCAAGTTCAAGACTTTTGGTTGTGGTTCTGCTATTGCTTCCTCCAGTTTCATGACTGAACGTGTACGTGGAATGACCTTGGAAGAAGCTGGTAAGATTAAGAATACAGAGATTGCCAAGGAATTATGTTTACCTCCTGTCAAGTTGCATTGTTCTAGTAAGTCATTGTTGGTATTTGGGGTCAAAAGTAGATCACTCACCGAGATTGGCATGATTAGTGTTGGCTGAAGATGCTATCAAATCCGCCATCAAAGATTACAAGAGCAAGCGACTCAACAAGACTGCAACTTCATCCACTGAATCTGCTGCTACAGCTACTGCCTAAATAGTCCTCTAGTCGTAGTCATCTCGTCGTCGTATACATAATACAGATTATCAATAATATCTTTTCACGTGTCTATTGATTGGTTAAAGAGAGCTGGATGTGATAGAAACTGTCATTGATGAGGATTTTCTTCGCTGCTGCAGATGAAGATGCAGATGGTTTAGATTGCTTATATTGGATCATCTATAGTGTCAAAGTAAGCTAATGGGCATGTGAGGATGAGTATCAAAATGTACGTCAATAGGAACATTTGAAGAACATGGCCACTTGCCGATCTACGTATCATGGACAATCTCCACAAGAAGAACACATTGATATGCAACAATCAACCACTTTATCATTCCATGCAGCATCCCCAGCAAGCATTCTTATCACTCTTTATGAGCACAGAATCTCAAACGCCCACCATGCACATATAAAAGAATGTTGTCGCCTACATACTCTGGACATCTCTTTAATTCCTTCATATCACTTTTTGATTCCTTACACTGTCAAGAACCCTTGGTAGGCCTATTGAAAGTCATTCTGCAATGCTGTGGATCCAAGCTGATATATCTGGTCTTTCATAGTGTTTCATCGTTACCCCGGTCATCGTTGTGATATTTGACTCTTGTAATAAGGTAAAGCACAATCATATTGCTTAATGAATGACATGCTCATGTATATCATATCCCTGTCGATGTAGCTATCTCCTGTGATGCATTTTACAACGTTTGCTCTGGCAACATGATGCTCTATGTGATGAAGTCAACAAATTGCTCTACAGTCAATCATGGGATCAAGTATTACGATCATTTCAAGAAGGCATCACCGACATAGTGTCATCATCCAGAAACAATAGGCTGAATGAAGATGATCAATGTAGCTTGTGCATATCAAACCCTTCTTGAATCAAACGTGTCATCTGATATGCAGACAACAAAGTCCACGAAGCAGGGTCAAACATAGTTCTGCTCTGAAGACCATGGTCAAGGGCTTTTTCGCCATCAAACAAACGACAACCTAAACAAGTCATTCTCATGTTGTGACAAGGAAAACACATGGAAAGGCGAGATTCTTTCAGAAGAAGAATAAAATGCGCTCTTGCTTCTTGCACAACAACAAGGTTGGGGCCTTCTGCAATGTTTACGAGTACAGCTACTTCTGCACGAAAAAATGATGCTGTCACAACAGTTCATGAGAAAGCTTTTGTATGGATTATGTTGCAGTTGTCAATGTTTATTCTATATATCATCTATCTTTGCCTATATTCTCACATCTGCCACGTCCACCTCTTCCTTTACATTCATATCTAAAGCATTTTCCACAACGTCTACCTAGTTTGGTGATGTCATCAAGGATGTTCTTGGTTGTCGTCTGAGGAGTGTTGTTTGTTTCAATGTTGCTGCTTGAAAGTGATGGTGTGTTAGTAGGAATTGGTTTTGGTGCTAAATGTGTGTCATTTGGTATAACATGGCCTAGGGTGGGAGCTGCAATAGATGGTGATGGAAGTTGAAGATGAGGAGGCAGTGTTGGATCAGCATGTTGTATAGAAGTAAGTTGGGGTGGTAATACGATAGGCATTGCTTGTAACTGAATAGGACGTGGTAGCTTTTGTGGTCTTGGATGATGTGCTGGTGGTGCGACTCGTTTCCTTCTCGTGGATTGAACAAGCTGGTCAATTGAAGTTACTGTTCGCTCATTGTTGGTTCGTGTAATTGCTGCATTATTCGAATCTTTCCACATAGTATACTGTGAACGTAGATACTCTGGAGTTTTGTAATGTATGTTGATTCGATCATCATGACGTGACCATATACGAGCAAACATAGCAAAATCGACACCCTTGGTAAGATGATCTGGGAAGTGCTGTGCCAAAAGACTCTTAAACAACTTGTGCTCATCATCTGTGTGAACTGGTAAAACTGCAAAAGCTGTGCCTTGTCGCTTGCTTAAGAAATCGTATTGAGACTTTGTCTGTTGCGAAGTTCTTCCTTGAATCATGATAAGAGTGGAAACTTGCAAAGGCGTGTCAAATGATGCTTCAATCGGTTGTTCATATGGCTTCAATTGCAATTCATTCATAAGTGTTGGTGAGATTGGTGATATGCCAAATTGTTCGCCAGATGAAGAGAGATACATCAGGGAAGAGCTAAGAGCTCCTAGTCATCCGTTGCAAGCCCTGATCACCCACTGGAGAACCCACTCAGTGCTAACCAGTCAAAGAGTCTTAAGATGACCTGGTATGTGAATAGTCGACCTGTTGGTAATCGCATTCTTCACAATCCAAATGCATCCGTCCCCAGTATGCCAACCCAGTATCCATGGTTACTTGTTCTTGTTTGGGTACGCTGGATTCTATAAAGCTAAAAAGCTGTTAGATGCAAAGGAGTCTGTTTTTAAGGTAATGATAGGCTACTTATCTTTTGTACGATATCATCGATGACCATCGCGTCAGGGAAGAGCTCCAGTAGTGCCAACAGTCAAAACCTTTTGAGATGCTGGCGAGCAACTTCAGTGAGAAGCTGGCTAGTCCTCTATGGAATCGCAAGCCAGGCATCCGCTGCAATCCCTGATCACCCACTGGAGAACCCACTCAGTGCTAACCAGTCAAAGAGTCTTAAGATGACCTGGTATGTGAATAGTCGACCTGTTGGTAATCGCATTCTTCACAATCCGGATGCATCCGTCCCCAGTATGCCAACCCAGTATCCATGGTTACTTGTTCTTGTTTGGGCACGCTGGATTCTATAAAGATAAAAAGCTGTTAGATGCAAAGGAGTCTGTTTTTTAGGTAATGATAGGCTACTTATCTTTTGTACGATATCATCGATGACCATCGCGTCAGGGAAGAGCTCCAGTAGTGCCAACAGTCAAAACCTTTTGAGATGCTGGCGAGCAACTTCAGTGAGAAGCTGGCTAGTACTTCTATGGAATCGCAAGCCAGGAATCCGCTGCAATCCCCAACTAATACTTCATTTAGCTATCAAACGTTGAAGACAAGGACATTGTAAAGTTTACCACTCATGGAAACACCTGAGATGTTGCAAGTACCAGTGATAAACGGGAATTAACTGCAGCTGTGAGAACCGTGGAAGCTGATAGCATGTGACTGTTAACAACCATACAGGCAGAAGACTGGATTAAAGATGCCCAAGATGTTGTTTTATGACGTACTGCAAGATAGTCTTTACTTGTTAAGGGAGTCTTATGTATTTGTTCCTTTACTTTTGCCCAGAATCTGTATTTGGTTCTCTGTATAGATATTATTGACGGAGCAACTCTTGTGCTGGTAGACTAAGCTACCTGATCCCGTAATGCGGAATCAGAAAACTGTATCAATCCAAGTGTCATGAGCAGTTGCATGAATCCTTATCAGGAGAGAAGAGTGAAAAGTAAACAATGTTTCAGTATTCCTTGAGCAAACTTTATTTCATCTATGCATATGAATCCTCCTAAAGCACATGATAAGAGAAATAATGGAGTGTTTTGGGATCAAGCTATGAATTCAATAATCACGAAATAGCAAAACGAAGATGGGGATATATTGAAATGTGTGTCTGGACCAGCATGGCCATGAGTAGTAAGGGAAAGTGACAGTGTTGATTCACCAACGCATTGGATCATCATGAGGAAGAAAGCAAGTGTTGGGATCACTACTTGAATCTAGCTTAAAATGAATAGTCTTGGCGCATATGAGCACTTGTGTAGAAGATGTGCTATTGTTGATTGTCATTGGATCATAAGCAAGAGATAAGGGTTATGTCAGCGTTGATTCATCAATGCGCGAACTCATTGACCACGAAAATGCCTTGCTGGAACACCAAGTGAATCAAAAAGATCTCGGATAAGATAAGGACATGTCAAAGTTGTTTGTCTGGACCATATGAACACGTGTATGCAGAAAAAAAAAGATTGTGCTATTGTTGATGCATGAATACATTGGAATGTTGGACTTGTCGAAAAATGAAGTGTTGGGACACTGCATGAATCTACGTTACATGTGTTGAAGGAGGAAGTTTTGTTGCATGAATCCACATTGTCACGAAAAGAAAGGAAATGGAACTGTGTCGCTGTTGATAGATGAAAGTATACGTGTCGTGAGGAGAGATTGTTCGATAAGAGGATCACGCTAGAAGCTAGTAAAGGGTTATATGCCTTAAGAATACGTCACGTGCACCACAAATCAATGTGAATGTTCCTGTCATCTTCTTCAAGGTTTATGCCGACCACTTTTATGTGATAAACAATAAGACTACACTAACAATACAACTAGCGAAATGATCATGTGCTGTGCTTGTCACTCCAAGTGCTGTCTTGCCATATCCATTATGCCTTTATCCACATGCATAGATCTTCAGATTGCCTAAATACACATAAGGAACCCTGATCCTCTTTGTATCCAGCATAAAGGATACGTCATTCAGACCTACCTTATATCTGCTAAGGATCATCATGGTTGCCTGCATCACTTGAGCGTCAGAAATACCAGAGAGAGATACAAAAGACTTATCACTATATCAAATCGAATGACAGTCAGCAATTAGCTAAAACAAGTGCTAGAGTAAACGCTGCTATGTTTGCTGGCGGTAGAAAAGTGCAAAAGAGTGTACAGTGTCAAGAAATACAAGTGTTGTAGCAGTAGAGTGGTAAGCCATTCAGTCATATGCTATCGAAACAAGACCAATGTAGTGTTGACATGACAGGCTGAAGGAGGACCATCGCGTGTACAAGTAGTAGCTGGGTCGAATGTGGAAACTGTTGCGAATGGTATGGCGTCAATGTGAGGAGAGAAAGTAAGGTAAGGCGGTAGGTGAAATAGGTGGCAGGTATTTACACCACCATCTCATGCTGAGCAAGTAAACACAGTTGGACATAAGCATTACAGCAACAACCAGCGTTAAGCTATTGAACGAGAGTCGAAAGTTCGCGAGCAAAGCAAGTCGTCAAGATCAGCTATATTTTTAGATGTACGTGACAAGGTGTCAAGTGTTTTTCATTACACATGCAAATAAAAAAGTGCCGAGCACATCTTCAAGTAAAGAAATGTTTTGATCTTGTGACATGGATTTCTTTATATTCTTATCTTGGTCGATCCCATTGTCGGCCCCACAATCAGCCATGTGCATTCCGCTCTATTGGTTTGCTTACCAAACCCATGGTACAGCAATGATCAGTCTATAGGATCATGCAGCAACACACCATCCTTCTCTAAAGCCACGTTATGATGCTCATGCATGATATAGACCGGCTTTACCCATATACAGTCAAGGCTTGGAAGGACAATGGGGCTGAGCGTTTGCTTTATCTTCTTGCATTACACGTCTATCATTCCATGGATGGACTTGTTCCATCGACTTATGACAACTTTGATCACAAAGCGGCTCAAGTGATCGTGTCTCCCGTTTTCCCGTGGCAAATGGGTAAAAAGGAATTGACAGGTTCTACATTTATTTCCGGACGTTGCTAATCGATAGATCACACATGCGGTAGTGATGGGATTATGATAGGATGAATACATCTTTCAGACAAGTCTGATGCAAGTAGCACATGCACAACCATATAAAGTAGTCTGCAGAGAAGAATATCCAGTATCGGAGCCATCCGCTTTTTCCTTGCTTTCGATATGTGCCTTTTTGGTTACAGCGCGTTTCCTGGTATTCTCTTGTTGCTTTGGAGTGATAAATGTAAATGATTTCACATCAAACTCTATCTTTTGCTTCTTCTTTTCCCGGTCTTTTTCTTCTTTGCTGAACCATCATCATGATATTGTCAACGACTCCCAACAACAAGCGTGTTGGAAGTAGCACAGTAGCCGATGGCATCTTGTTCAAGTACAAAATGGCTAAAGGATTGACAATTGCCAGTATGATTTTGATCATCATCATGGCACTTCATACACTTGTCTCGCCTGGTAAGTCTACATGTCTTGTAAAAGTGTACAAGTCAAATTTAATCGTCATATTGTACCAGTGCCACGGTGGTTTCACAACAATTTATCAGACGACGGATCCTTTCATGACGGCAGATGTGAGCTACCTAGTGAATTATTCATTGTTTCAAGTGAAGATGGATCCTATACCCCACCCAGTCCTGATCCTACACTTTTGGAAGCCATTCGTCATGCCAGCTTTAATGATATTGACAGCTATTGTCGCAATGTATATAATCCAACAAAAGGTTTCAGTGATGCTACACCTTACAACACTCGTGGGGAGTGTGGTAATTGGCAACAGCGATATCAACAGCTACATCGACAAAGAGTGGAACAATTAGAGCTGATTAGACAAGGCAAGGTGGATGATGTAAAGACACCACCAGAGTTTGTATCCTACTTGTGTCGAGAAGTACCAGTCAAAGGCAATCGTGGCTGTGGTGGATTAGCTGATCGCATGAATGGTAAGTTCCGCATTTTGGTTTTTGTTTCATGTGATGGATTGACATACATTCTTTTAGGCATGATCTCCACCTTTTTTTATGCATTGCTTACAGATCGCGCTTATCTTGCTCATTGGGCTGATGCCAATCCCATTCCACTTGAAGTACTGTTTGAACGACCGAATATAGATTGGTCATATGATCCCAAGGAAATGAAACAGCTTTTTGACCAACCTGATAAGGGTCTGACACATAAGGATGTGGATACATTGAACCAAAAATATCCAGTACTTGGTAGAACTTTATTCCCCAACGGCCCAACACAAGACTTTCGTGACCTTTGGAATGGCACTGTAAGTGATATGGCATGATCAAGACATGGTGCTAATGATGTGATAACCATGTAGTTTGTTGAAATACGCTCCAATCGTGGCTACATTGTTCGTACCTTTAAAGAGTCATCCGTCTATCCAGATCTCTTGAGCTCTATGGGTCTTAACAAGGAAAATACCTTTGGATGCTTGACTGATTTTCTTTTTCGACCCACTATTGGATCACGCCGCTTCATCAACGCCTACCGGGGTCTTTTTCAAATGGATAGCATTCTCAGTATTGGCATGCAGGTATGTATGAATCACGCTATGTCATGTATGAAACTGATCCATGCTATTCTGAAAGATCCGCACTGATGATAATGCCTTGGCTAATCCACAATGGGATACCAATTCACTTGAACAATGGGATTACTTTTTGACTTGTGCCAATCAACTTGCTCAAGTCAAGCGTCAGCCCCATCACAAGCGTGTTGTTTACTTTTTGATCACTGACTCGGTGCGTTTACGTGATGAATTTGCATCCATCAACAGGAATAACACGCTTGCAGAGATGTATTTGGGACAATATCATAATGAAACCAGTACAGTCATTACCGGCTTGCCCATTCAGCACATTGAACCTGATCAAGTAGAGAAATACATTCATGTCGAGCATCACGTGGAAGTCACTATTGAACGCATGACGCCTGGTGTCAATAGTGCAGTGATTGAAAATTGGTTACTGGCCAACACTGATTATCGTATCATTAGTCCACAAGGTTATGGAAAGCTTGCTGCTTTTCATTCCAACTCGGATAATAGCACCATTTCATTACCAAGATATACAAGAAAGCAAGATGCTCCCGATTGCACAAGTCCTGATGCCATGGTGTCATATGACTGGCTTGCCAGACAATGGAGTCTTGGTTAAGGAACATCATGACATAGCATATCCCACCACCAGTTGTATTATTACCCCATTACAGCATATTTGCATTTTGTCTTTTTCTCATTACAACATGTCTCTTGTTCTCAAGATTGTAACACAAAAAAGTAATTCTTGCATGGATGTCAACAAGGATTATCACCCATGTGTGACAAGTTCATTTCTCAGTTGTTTGTGTGTCTTATTCTCAGCACCGCGTGCTTGTTGTGTTACAAAAAGTCAACCAAAGGATTATAAGGTCTGGAGATTAAATACATATCTGAGAAACTAGTGTAGATGGTATCCGATGAAATGTAGTAGCAACATCAAGGCTAATTTAGATGCTGGCTCTAGAGCGAATCCAAACTGCGATCTCAATTACACATACTTAATGATCTGCGTTACCATCCCTTTGTGCTATAACTGCTTTACACCCTGGGTACTATTCTATCTATTCAAGCACCAAGTGTAAGAAGAAGAGAGAAAACAAGGTTTATTGGGATGTTGATCTTAAATATGATTATACTACTTGTATGCACCAACTGGAACAGTAAAGAGATCGATGGTGCCTGCATTACCTAATTGGGCAAACTACCTTGCGAATTTCCTTTGGTGCAACATGCACTGTTGCGATGAATTTCTCTTGTGTGATAATAGCTTATGGCAGTCAACTTGTTCTTTTGTTCTTGGAGCTTACTCTTTAGGAGCGACTCATTCTTGCTCCATTCAAAGCTGCTGTTCCTATCTCCTTGTCGTAATTCAACCCACTCTACACTCACACGTTGTCGTTGGTCATGGTGGACAAGGCAACTCCCGATTCAGTGGCGAAATGGACCACAGCCATTACCAACGTGGATCTTGAAGCTGTCCAACAACTTTTAAGCTCACAAGGCGACTTACTTTGGCAGCCACTTGACAAGGATGCATTTGTCGACTGTGATAGCGTGATGGCTCAACTTGAACAGTTTCAGCTACTCGGCAAAGACCTTGATAACATGTCAGCTATCCCGTATTTGTTACTGGATCATGACGAGAATGTAGCAAGTCTCAAAGGAGAAGAACATATTATGCAAAGAAAGAGAGCAGAACTACTCCAGTTTCTTATTAAAGTAAGTATTAGTTTCATTATATGATCTCCTTTGTTTCTGTCCCCTGGATGATGGGCTGATTATAAGATTGGTAGCACACTAGTCCAACTGATTTGAATACTCATTTCTGGGGTTCCTGTCACAATACAACATTGCATTTGGCAACCTTTCTTGGTCATACTCACATGATGGATCAACTTGTTGTACAAGGCGCTTCAATGGACATCAACAATGATCTTGGTCATTCACCTACTACCATCATTACAGCAGCAGCAAAGAAGGAATCAAAATCGCCACGTCCCAAGAAATCAGCTGAACGATTCAAACAGCAATTGGATGAGAATAGCAGTAGTCAAGATGAGTTACTACGACATCAGACAAAGCGTCAACAAGATATTGCTCGATTGGCAAAACGATCTGCTGTCAAGAACAACCCTCTCTTTAAAAAGTTTGAACAATCATCATCATCATCCTCTTCTTCCAGCTTGAATATACCAGAACGTCAATCACCACGTCGACTCAATGTTCCTGAAAAAGTGGATCTTGTGCGCAAGAATTCGAAGGGGATCAGTTCTTTGAAAAACAAATCTTATGTCACTTCAAGCGTATTTCGCCAAGGAGAATCATCATCACCATCATCACGTAGTCCTTCACCATCTATACCTTCTTCACCTTCACCAGAACCCCAACAATCTGATATCAACACCACATCAGAAACTGTCAAAGACAAAGAAAAAGAGGAAGATGCAGCTACAATTGAAAAGGATCAATCACAGTCATCACCAGCTACACAAGAGACGAGCAAAGAGGACAAAGTTGAGCAACCAAACGAGTCATTGACTGGCAAAGAACCAGCATCTGAGCAATCATCACAACATGAAGATCCCCCAAAGCCTGAAGAGCCTAAAGATGTACATTCAAATGATGACGATGAAGAGGTAATGGTTAAAGACAAGTGTTAAGCAGCTTTTATTAAACAAATGGAGTAGACAAAACAGGAGGATACACATGATACACCAACTTTATCGACTGCAGACAATGATGATGATGACTTGACGCCAACTGACAACAATGAAGATGATCATGATGAAGAACAACCAGATACGCCAACACAAGCGAGTTTACATCGAGCAGCATCTTCTGATTCTTTGAAATCCACAGCTTCTTTGCACGATGACAAGTCCCATGACAATGATATTCAGTCATTACAAGAGGAGCAGCAACCAATCACAGCTACAAGCAATCCGATGGAGGAGAATATGCCAAATGACAAGAACATGGCAAGGTTTTCCAGTGATAGCAATCAATTATTTGAAGCTTCAGCAGCAGCACCAATTGCTCGTGATGATCCACGTGCTAGTATGCGTAGTGAAATGAGTGATCAATTCTTTGACAGTTATGAAGAATGGGTTGATACTCCTCAAGGTCGCATGTCACTCACTCCACCAGCTCGCAATGATAAAAGACAATCAACATCACTGTCATCACCCTTGCGTCAATCCATAATAGCAATGGTTCCAACCCATGAAGAAGGTGTTGAAGATGAAGATGATGATAGTCCAACACATGAGCAACAAGAAGAATCTCGATCAGCAGCACCAAAAACATCTTCCGAGTTTGATGAAACATCAGTCGCTTCACGTACACCTCCTGCATCTTTTAGTCCCCAACAAAGACGATCCATGGGCACAGAGAGCATTGATACTTTACCACCATTAAGCATCAAAGGAGAGACTACAGCAGAAGAACAAGTACCACCATTACCAGTACATGAGAATATTGCTGTCAACACACGAGCATCTCACCAAAGCGACTATGGTAGCATAGCAGTTCAATCAACATCCTACTACGTAGCTTTGGATAAGCAATCTGAACAGCAGCAACATGAAGAGGAGACATCACAAGAAGAACAACAACAACAATCTGCTTCAGAGACTGACACCATTCGATATACTGAAGAACGTGTGGATCATGGAAGCACACAACAAGAAGAATATGGCAACATTGCATTACGCACCACATCCAATTATGTGACTCATCGACTTTCTCAACATCATCATGAAGAAGATGAATACGAAGAGTTTACATCTGATTATCGACCTCCTAGTGTGAAGCTCGAGCTACCTGAAATCAAGACACATCCTGGACAATCCACTTCAGCATTTGGCAAACTATATATCCGCATCAACTGTGCACAGGACATTTTGCTCCCTTTACCCAAGCTCACAAGTTATGTGCGATGTGTTGTCAGTGATGGCGAATTTGAATTCATGTCTCGATACGAGCTGCTTGGACAAAAGATCACCTTTGATTATGAATGTATCATTGATGCACGACCAGATATGATCATCACAGTTGCATTGCATGTACGACCTGATCCACATGTGCGACCCAAATCAGGATTAAGCAAATTGCTCACACCTGCACGCAAACAAAGAGAAACATTAGGCGGCTATGTTCATCCTGAAGATGGTGCTATTGGTCAAACACGATTTGCTCTTGGCCATATGATTCAAGCATGCAACCAAAAGACTTATCAAGCCAGTTTGGATTGTTTCAATTCATGGTATGTTCGATCTTCACGTGAGCAAAAACGACAGCAACAGAGCATGGAGGAGGATATTCTCAAAGTGGTAGGAAGCATGTCCATGGAAATGCTTTATTTGCCTGTCACCGATCCTACTCTTGTAAGTGGACATTTACACATTCACCCCTTTAATGGCATCCTTCTCATTATTCTTTTTTCTTGGCATAGCCTATCCCGAAGAACTTAAGAGAGTGTGATTTGGCGCTAAGGATACGACAATGGCATGATACTTGTTGGCATAGTGGATATCTCTCCATACGCGTAGCAGGCTCCAAGGTGAGTTTTGATTCAGAATGATGGTAATCCCTTACTTACGTCTTTATATAGCTATGGGATCGACATTACTGCAGATTGATCGGAAGTCAATTGCTTGGCTATGCATCCAAGACTGCTTCTTCATGGCAACCACGTGTACAATATGATATTGCAGATGCATTAAGACTCGTCGCTTCTTCAGATCAAGTCATCGTGACCCTGGTGGATGTACCTGATACCCGCGTTTTCCAATCAGATACCATTATCGAAGAAACAAGTCGAGGATACTTTCGAATCACTTTTCCAGACATGCACATTGACTGTGTATGTGATGAGCCTTATGAAAGTGAAGCATGGGTCAAAATGTTGAAATCCATGATTGGTCGAGTGCCACTCAAAGTCCCGTTTTCCCTATAACGATATCACATACATCTATACATCTTTTGCATTCCTCTCCTCATTGACATCTATATCCCCTATTTCATCCTTAGCACACACATTATTACTCTTGTAGTATCTCTAGACTCTACAATGTTGCTTTACCTTATAAAAAGTTTATGTATAATGGTATCTTGCTGGTGTTCTTTGGGTAAATAGGAGTGATTTCCGTGCTAATGCAATGCATGGATCATTTGGTGCACAGGTCGCTTTATTTTATTTCCTTTTTAGCAACTGGAACATATACAATGCGTCTTGTCACAAACTGGCATTGATCCGCACCGGTAGATTTGTGCCGATTGTCTCATGTGGTGCTACTGTTGAGGACATTTTGTGTGCTGCCATATATATTTTGCTACTTTTTCCTCTCTTTTCATCTCAAGACTCACTTGCACACAAATGACACTATGATCAACATTCAGCGACAATCTTTATACACCAGCTTACGTACACTTGCGCTGGGATCATTGGTGCTTGCCATGGTATGCTCAGTTGCATACATTATCCGACCACTCAGTATATCAACATCATCATCAGCCATTGAATCCGTGACCCAACAAAAGCCTATTGGAGATTACTTTTTAAACAAGGCTTATGTCACCATCATCAACAATGAGTTGGAGGTATTTTTCGAATGCTTACAATATCATGTTGCCAAATATTTGACCCACAAGGTCCAAAAAGATCAATCCAGCCCGAGTATCCATGTATTCGCTGTATAGAACTGAGCCAAAAGCACGCATGATTGCTATTATCCCACATACATTTTCAGCTGATAATGCAGAATCGATTCAATCGATAGGCTTGGATACCTTGGTTGTCAAGGTCAGTAGACACTATTCTAAGATATGTGGCTGTGAAAAAGAAACTCAAGAATGAATAGGCTTCTTCAGTCCTTGATATCACGGAGATATGGCATCTTATACCGACAACAGTTAACAAACTGGTGTATTTCTCTACTGAGATCATGTTTCAAAAGGTAAATGTTGTTATAGGTGTACATGTCACGTAAAACTCTAACAAGGAAGCATAGAATGTGGATCATTACTTTGCATATGTTGCACATACATCGCTAAAGAATAGCAAAGACATGGTGGGATTACAAGTGCTTGAACGAAGACAAAATTTCACCCTGTTATCAGAAACATTTCCTATGGCAGATCAGGTTAGTGCGTGGCGCGCGCGTGATTCCCTTGTATACTTATTTCTTGGCATACAGGAGGTGCACTGGTTCCATGGGCCAATGAAACCATGGACTGTACATCACTATCGCGGTGTGGATTGGCAAAACTATTATAATCCACTTCCGTTTTACCACTGGCGTCAATTACATGATGAATTAGCCTTGGAGAAAGGTGAAACGCCACAGTGGATCAACCAAGATCGTCGCCGTTTGGTGTGTGGATCCAACACAGACATGATGGCCCCCAAAATCCTTGATCAGTTTTCAGTCTTGTTAAGCACATATAATCCAGAACGTATTCAACACTTGCAACTCTTGATTCAGCACTTGTTGACGTCAACACAAATCCACAAAGTCTTTGTCACATGGCATAATCCTCATTTGGATGTGCCCGATGCTTTATTGCAAATGGGTGAAAGAGTCACTATTTTGAAACAATCTTATGATTCTCTCAACAATCGATTTAACCCAGCCAATGCCATTGAGACTGAAGCAGTTTATATCATGGATGATGACATATTGATGGATATACAAGACATTGAATTTACTTTTGAGGTATGTCTTGATGATTGCTATGTATGTGAATCAGAGATGACTCATGCAGGATGATCCTTAGGTTTGGCGTTTAAACAAGGACAGCATTGTAGGCCATTTTCCTCGACTTCATGGCTACAATCCAGAAACACACAAAGGCTCGTATATAATTCCAAACGATGGTGAAGCCTACAGCATGATTCTGACCAAGAGCATGTTTACTCGTACCGATTACTTGTTTGCATACACATGGCAAGTGATGATCTTTCAATACTGGTATCCATGTAACTGATGTGGGATATAGTTTATTAGACAAGCAATTACATTATGACATTGATGAGCGGACCAATTGTGAAGATATTGCATTCAACCTAATGGTTTCTGGCATGACAGCTGCCAAAAGTATTGCTGTGATCCCTGCCAAGCCAGTGATTGATTATGGTGGGGATAAAGGTATCAGCATCAGTGGCCATCACATGCAAGAAAGAAGAGAATGTGTAGAACGCTTCATCACCGAATATTGGGATACAGTGGATCCACTGATCATATCACATTCAGCTGTGGTGCGTCGTGTAGGACCTATCATTCAGAAAGGAAAATGGGACAATATGCAGGCAGATATCTCCTCTCTTGTGTAACTTGGCATTACTTCTTCAATTGTAGTATAGCAAATCACTGTAGCATAAACACTGGTTTCTTTATCATTCGCTGTGAAAGATACTGGGAAGCAAAAGGGAGTTTTGTATGTGTAAGAAGAATGAATGACTCGGATGATGTTCATTCATACAAAACTAGGTGATGGATGAACCATGTTGTGTATTATTACGCACAATGAATGACAGGTCATGTGTAAAGGTTTGATACCAGAGAATTCATGTTGGATACAGAGCACTGACTGATGGTGATATGCATAGGATAGAATAGCGGAGTCTGTGACGTCTGAGTCGACAGTGGAGGATGTCAGGCAAGCCTGAAAAGGGACGCGTGTCCTTGAATTTCCTTTCGTATTCCTGCTACAACGATCCCAACACAATGTCTGACGAAGGCAAACTCGAAAAGATGGAAAAGGACTTTAGTCCTCAGGTCGATGCCTTGCTTCCTGAAACAGAATCCCTTACCAAGGTAAATGGTGGCGTTTGTGTCACTGGTACAAGAAGCAACATGACGATTGACGACGACAACTCTTTTTAATAGCAAGGCAAGCTACAAGAAGCACTCGACAAACTTTTAGCATTGGAAAAGCAAGCACGCAATGTGAGTGAGAAAACGCATTGAGAAAAAAACACCACTGACATGCCGGATTCTAGGCTGCTGATGCTTCATCCACTGGACGTATTCTTGTCCAAGTTGTCAAACTGTGCCGTCAAGTTGACGACTGGAAGTTGTTGAATGAGCAAATTGTTCTCTTATCCAAGAAACATGGTCAGCTCAAGGCGGTACGTCTTATAAACACGTTGACGAGCATACGACTCATAGATTACACAGGCAACAACAAAGATGATCCAGGAAGCATTCTCTTATCTCGACAACACACCCAACATGGAAGTCAAGCTTGAATTGATTGATACATTGAGGACAGTTACAGAAGGAAAGGTGTGTTTGGATCATAAAAAAGGTCAATGCTAGATACTGATTGAATTCCTAGATCTATGTCGAAGTGGAACGTGCACGTGTCAGTCGTATCTTGTCACAGATCCGTGAGAGTGAAGGAAAGATCAATGAAGCAGCAGACATTCTTCAAGAATTGCAAGTCGAGACATTTGGTTCTATGGAGAAGCGTGAAAAGACCGATTTCATTCTGGAACAAATGCGATTGTGCTTGGCCAAGCATGATTACGTACGCACCCAAATCATTTCAAAGAAGATCAACACTCGATTTTTCCAAGATAAAGAGAATGAGGTAAAAGTTCATGGTGAAAATGGTACTTTGGTGAATCTAACATGAGAGATGTAGGATCTGAAATTACGATTTTATGATTTGATGATTCAACATGCACTTCATGAAGAACAATATCTCAACGCACACAAATTCTACAAGCAAATCTATGATTCCGAATCTATCAAACAAGATGACAGCAAATGGAAGGATGTAAGTGTGTATTTTACATACATGTTGTACAAGCATATTAAAGGGATGTTTCTAGGTTCTTGAGAAAGCTATTCTTTTCGTGGTCTTGTCGCCTTATGATAATGAGCAATCTGATCTCTTGCATCGTTCTTATGAAGATCCCAACCTTTCTCAGATTCCCTTGTATCAGTAAGTACCTGCATGACATGTGTATGTGTAGGTGAAATTGACACGACATGTATAGAGAACTTGCAAAGTGCTTTGTGACAAGTGAATTGATGCGATGGTCAAAGATTGAGGAATTGTATGGTGAAGCACTCGGCAAGACAACTGTGTTCAGCAAAACAAGCGACGATGGTATCAAACGATGGAAAGAATTGCATCACCGCGTGATTGAACACAACATTCGCGTTATCGCCAAATATTATACACGTGTCACCACCAAACGCCTTATGCAATTGCTTGATCTGAGCGAAGCTGATACAGAGAGTTTCTTATCCAAATTGGTGGTGTCAAAGACCATCTATGCACGAGTGGATCGACCCGCTGGTATCATTTCATTCCAGGTCAAGAAGGACGCTAACCAAGTTCTGAATGATTGGTCAAGTGATATCAATTCCCTGCTTAATCTCGTTGAAAAGACTTGTCACTTGATCTCCAAAGAGGTATGTTTTGATTCACATTCTTATTTGCATTGTTCATGGACTCATATCATGTTCCCTTTTTAGGAAATGGTCCATAGCATAGCTAAAGTTATGTAATATGTTGTTTACAACATTCCATTTTATCATAAAGCAAGAATGAAACAAGAGAAATGTAATGTATCGTCTTGGAGTATTGTAAATGTTATATGCAATATTATGTATGTCCATGGCGTGTGAATCGAGGCGCATGTCCAAACAATTACAACAGTAGTTCATCATTCATAGTGTCCATGTGGCACAAAGAGTCATCATGATGAAGGAAACGTGATAACAGACTAGAATAAAAGCGTTCCCTTACTGGGTGATAAGCAATGAACTATTGCTGAAACCGGAAAAATGCATAAGCTCGAAATGTGTCAAAATCTAAAACTTTCGGAGAGCATATGACGTTGATCATGCACTGAGCTGTGGGGATCTGCTTGGCATATACAAAACCCTTCCTTTTAGTCACACTGAACAAGTGTATACATTGGTCCACGCACGTCGGGGGCCATGATGATTGGTTTTCGAAACCTGTATATTACTTGTCCCCTACCAAAGATGATATATATATATATAAACCGGGATATTGGTGTGCCTGGATTTTCATCACGTTTCTTTTCCATGATCATCAACAACATTTTCTACTGGCTGACTTTACTTGCTACAACTGCATTAGCAGCTACTGATCACTACAAGACTCGTAAGGTCGGAGCAGCTAATACGCCTGATTACTCTATATACTTTGGTAAATCATACAACATGGATGAAATGATGATATTGAATCAGTATTCTTAGAGAATGAACATGGCATCCCTATTTCTCCTTTCCATGATCTGCCATTTCGCCCTAATCCTGATAACACATCAATATATAACATGGTCGTTGAGATTCCTAGATGGCATAATGCAAAGTTGGAGGTGAGCACAGTTTCTTTTATTCACAATGGGATGAGTTACTGATATGAATTTGATATAGATCAATCGCACCATACCATTTAACCCAATTCGTCAAGATAAAGGACCAAATGGTACCTTGCGCTACATTCCAAACATCTTTCCTTTCTTTGGTTATATAGGCAACTATGGTGCCATTCCTCAGGTATACCATTGTTTGATGATCATATGATGTTGGACATGTTTTAGCTGACTATGACTTGTAGACATGGGAGGATCCCAATGTTCCTAATCATGACATTGGTACAAAAGGGGGTGATAATGATCCAATCGATGTCATTGAAATTGGTGATTTACTGGGTTATCCTGGCCAAATTAAGCAAATCAAGATCCTTGGCTCTTTGCTCATGGTTGATGACAATTACACGGATTGGAAGATCGTGGCGGTGGATATCAATGATAAGAAAGCTCATCAATACAATGGTAATTCGGGGATCCTTTACATAGAAAAAGATGCTCACTTATATACCTAGATATTGGAGATGTGGAAGAGAGCATGTTGACTGCTATCAAGCACTGGTATACAGTTTACAAAGAACCAGAAGGTTCACCAGAGAATGACTTTGGATTGGAGGGCCGATTCATGAATAAGGCAAGTTGTTCTATACTAGTAGTATTACTTGAAGACTAAGACACTCTATAGAGCTATACGCATGAGATTGTCAAGGAAACACATGGCTATTGGCGAAAGCTTGTGAATGGCACAACAAGAGCTGATGATATCAGCACGTAAGTGTGATTGATCCAGGATGATGTGTAGGACTAACATGTCTTGTCTAGGGTGAATTTATCTGTCAATGGATCAGCACATCAAGTCAAAAGTGATTCTCCAGAAGTAAAGAAAGTACCCAAGGTATGTTGTGTGTGCTCTGATCTTTAAATACAGTAATCTTACATCTGAGCCATTAGGCAAAATCAATCCCAGACGCTGAACAACCAGCACGCTCGCTTGTTTGGTCACATGTCTCGCTAAATCTCTCGTTCTAATATGATACTTGAGCATAACACTGCTTGACAATAAATTGTATTATATCTTTTATAAATGACACATTTACACTATGGAATCTATCATCAATGGGAATGTTGGGTGGGGATACATGTAAAAAGAGGATTTCAAGCAGGTGCAAGGGGCAATGTACACAGTCACGAGACTATAAACAATATTTTTGCGTTCAAGTGAAAGCCATCCTCTTGCCCTTCCTCGCTATTGTAGCGCCAAAACAACAATGTTGAGAAACGCTGCTCGTCTTGCCAACTTTGCCAAGCCTGCTCAGGCTGTAAGTCCTCTTGAATGGAAACAAGCACCCATGCCATGTTGCTAACTTGTACAATAATAGATGCGCATCAATGCTGCTGCTGCCAATGCTTTCCGCAACTACGCTACTGCTAAGGCTTCCACTTCTGAAGTTTCCTCTGTTCTCGAGCAACGTATTCTTGGTGCCGAGTCTGAAGCCAACCTTCAGGAAACTGGTCGCGTCTTGTCCATTGGTGACGGTATTGCTCGTGTCTATGGCTTGAAGAACTGCCAAGCTGAAGAAATGGTTGAATTCTCCAGTGGTCTTAAGGTAATATCATGTCACATATGGATCATCTACAATAGACTTTAACATGGATATAAATATATATTATAGGGTATGGCCCTTAACTTGGAACCTGACAATGTTGGTATTGTCGTTTTCGGTAACGATCGTTTGATCAAGGAAGGTGACACTGTCAAGCGTACTGGTGCCATTGTTGACGTTCCTGTTGGTCCTGGTGTCCTTGGTCGTGTTGTTGATGCTCTTGGTAACCCCATTGATGGCAAGGGTCCTCTTGAGACTGTTGGTCGTTCTCGTGTCCAAGTCAAGGCTCCTGGTATTTTGCCTCGTCACTCTGTCAACGAGCCTATGCAAACTGGTATCAAGTCTGTTGACTCCATGGTTCCTATTGGTCGTGGTCAACGTGAATTGATCATTGGTGATCGTCAAACTGGCAAGACTGCTGTTGCTCTTGAAGCCATTCTTAACCAAAAGAACTGGAACAATGGCACTGATGAAGCCAAGAAGCTTTACTGTATCTATGTTGCTGTTGGTCAAAAGCGTTCCACTGTTGCTCAGCTCGTCAGCACTCTTGAAGAACACGATGCCATGAAGTACACCACTGTTGTTGCTGCTACTGCTTCTGAAGCTGCTCCTCTTCAATATCTTGCTCCTTTCTCTGGTGCTGCTTTTGGTGAATGGTTCCGTGACAATGGCAAGCACTCTTTGATCATCTATGATGATTTGTCCAAGCAAGCTGTTGCCTATCGTCAAATGTCTCTTTTGCTTCGTCGTCCCCCTGGTCGTGAAGCTTACCCTGGTGATGTCTTTTATCTTCACTCCCGTTTGTTGGAACGTGCTGCCAAGATGAACAAGGACTTCGGTTATGGTTCCATGACTGCTTTGCCCATCATGTAAGTTGTTGATTCATTCAAAGAAAGATATAGCACATGTATTTATTGTTATTGTATCATAGTGAAACTCAAGGTGGTGATGTGTCTGCTTACATTCCTACCAACGTCATTTCCATCACTGATGGTCAGATTTTCTTGGAAGCTGAACTTTTCTTCAAGGGTATTCGTCCTGCCATTAACGTTGGTTTGTCTGTCTCTCGTGTCGGTTCCGCTGCCCAAACCAAGGCCATGAAGCAAGTCGCTGGTTCGCTCAAGCTTTTCTTGGCTCAGTACCGTGAAGTTGCTGCTTTCGCCCAATTTGGTTCTGATTTGGATGCTTCCACCCAATTCTTGCTTAACCGTGGTGCTCGTTTGACTGAATTGCTCAAGCAACCCCAATATCATCCTTTGGCTATTCAAGTCCAAGTTCCTATTGTCTTTGCTGGTGTCAATGGTTTCCTTGATAAGCTTCCTGTCAACAAGATTGTCGACTGGGAAAAGGACTTTATCAGCCATATCCAATCTGAGCACAAGGATGTTCTTGAAGAGATCCGCACCCAAGGTGTCCTTTCCAAGGATCTTGAAGGCAAGCTCCGTGACATTTGCGAGAACCACGTCAAGTCTTTCCAGTAAATCTCTTTTAAATCATTGCATTCCCAGTGACACCCTTTGTTCGCTGATTCACAATAAAAATGTAGAAAGCAAAAAAGTAATCTAGTACTGTGTGTGTGTTTATTTCTTCTTCATCCATACAACTTCAGTGTCATGGGGATAAGTGATATAACCATCATCATTGGGCTTGAATTCATTTGCTGGATCCTGTAGAATAGCTTCAAGTTCCTTGTACAAGGCTTCTTTTTCATGATCAGGTCGACTTGCCACATAACTTTTGGTCATTACACGACGACACACATGATCCTTGTGGATGTACATATCATAATCAAACATGCATTGTTGAAAAGGTAATTCAAAGAGCTCTGGAGCTTCTTTGGTGTCAAAGCATTCCTTCCATTTACCAGTTCGATATTGTGGAACGTCATGATCAAGTTTCAGATAACGTCTACAACACATCATCAGCCAACGATCCTATCCAATGCACACTATACGCCACTTACTCTTTCAAAAGACGCACCCATTTACTTCTCTCACTGCTTTCCATATTCCAAATGAGTACCAAATAGCCGTTGGATTTAAGGACAC
Source organism: Lichtheimia ramosa (assembly GCA_008728235.1). Taxonomy (NCBI): domain Eukaryota; kingdom Fungi; phylum Mucoromycota; class Mucoromycetes; order Mucorales; family Lichtheimiaceae; genus Lichtheimia; species Lichtheimia ramosa. The sequence goes on along the minus strand of CP031828.1, from coordinate 2,289,205 downwards.
GATGAATTTCTTTGAGACTGGCAACATCATCAAACCAATGGAAAGCTTGTGCAACTACCACCATGTCTTGCGATTGATCTTGCACAGGAATTGACCAGCTAGTACCATTGAATACAGGCACATGTGGTAACAATGAATGCAGTTTTTCACGCATGTTTTCAGTAGGTTCGACTGCAGTAATGTGCTTATATCCCACTTTGTCAAGCAACATGGTCATGATACCGGTACCTGCAGCAAGATCAAGGACTTTGGCATGCTCTGTGTCAGGTACAAGTGACTTGATGTGATCAAGTGCTGCAGCAGGATAGGAAGGTCTTGATTTAGCTAGAAAACAAAGAACATGAATAAAGAGAATGTCTTTGTGTAAGGATTGACTACCTACCATAATCATCAGCTGCGACATTGAAGCCTGAAACTGCAGTAGGGTGCACGTCTACCATCACTAAGGAGGAAAAGAGAGTGAGTCATAGACTTTTCTCCGAAAAAGTGTCCTTTATATATTCACGATAATGCAAAGCAAGGGAAAAAGAATACCAGTTTTTGTGTTAGCATAGAATACCTCGGCTGACTGTGCATATAGAGCGAAAAGATAAAGGGGCCATGAAAGGGTCGGATGCAGTGAAATGACATTGTACTCCAGATGACATATCAAGCAGTTGCCATATATTGTTACGTATTATCAATCCAGTGTTGGTGGCGTTCTCATGATGCTGCATGTTACCCCTGATGCGTACAATGCTTGTTTACGGCATATTTACGTCTCAGTACATCAATGAACCAAGACATGACTCTTTATAGCTTGAAATGTACATTGTCTCGTGACACTTATGTTGTCAGTTATAGGAAAGCATTAACTGGAATAGTCAATTGCTTCTTTGTATTATACACCACGCTCAGTTTATCGATGCATTGGTTGTTCATAAGCAGGAAGGTGATTCCTGCATTTAGAGATCTACATACATGTACTGTGATTCGTCACTCATCTTAAAATGCTCTGGTGCCATATCATGTATTATGTCTACATCCTTTTATCATCGACAGCCAACAATGCAATAGTAAGCATGACCAAACAACTGAAATACAGCAAGCTGTTGCATAGTATGGATCATTTAAAGCAGAGGATTTATTGTATGATCATCTAAACAAGGTTCTTGACCCAATGTCAGTATCACTTGCTCTTGTCTTGAAGCATGTCTTCACAGCAGCAGCAGCAGCATTATCTACGTTGCCAATGTCCGACATCCAAATTAGGTCCCAGCACGGGTGAAACAGCTGAGGATGTGTGTCGTTCCTCTTGTTCTTCCAACACATACACAGCCATGATCAACTCGCTGTTCGTCATAAATCTACAAGGGTAAATGACAGCACCACGATATGCCTGGTTGATACGCGTTGACCCATTGACTTGTTGTACAGAAAAATTATTATTGAAAAGCATTGGCGTGGTATTATCTCTCGGCAGATTGTGGACGTGTTCAACGACGAGAGCGCCAAGTTTATCAACTCGGTGCCAGAGAACATGAATGGCGATAAGGATTGGAAAGAGCCTTTTTACAGTCGAGAGGATGTGCCACCTATCTTGGAGACTCCCAAATATTGGTTATTGAACGTCCTACGAGATGATTTGATATGGTTGTGTCCTGTGGATCGTGAAGGTACAAGTAGTACATCTGGTAGTCATGTATCCATGTATATTGACACAGGGTGGTAGTGGATCCTATGCTTGTATTTGAATTCATCCATCGCATCATTGATATCCTTACCGATTATCTTGCTGAAGTGTCTGAGCCATCGATACGAGAGAACTTTGTCACAGTCTATCAATTACTGGAGGAGATGATGGATTATGGCTACCCATTGACAACAGAACCCAATACACTGAAAGACATCATTATGCCACCTACTATCATGAATCGAGTCATGACTACTGTCAATGCAGCTGCAGGGTAAAATGGATGACAAGGGGATTCATGATTAATAGACTGATCTTGGATCGATAGTGTTGCTCCCAAAGTACCACAGAATCTTTCCAGTATTCCATGGAGAAAGGCAGGCGTCAAATATACCCAGAACGAGATCTATTTTGATATCATTGAGGAGATTGATGCTACCATTGCACAGTAAGTAATGGATTGGAGAAAGTAAAGAGGTATGTATTTACGTTGTTTGTGATAGGAATGGCACAGTGGTTTCATGCGAAGCTCATGGGAATGTGGTGGCAAATTGCCGGTTGTCAGGTATGAAGGAATAGCAACAAGGCCCATATCATGTCATATTCACGCATTACATAGGCATGCCTGATTTAACCTTGAGCTTTGTGAATCCTCGATTGATTGACGATGTGAGCTTTCATCCATGTGTGCGGTAAGCAAAGAGATGGCAAAGAATTGAATAGGATTGGCTATAACACAAGATCATTATCAGTTATCGAAAGTGGGAGAGCGACAAGGTGCTTTCTTTTGTGCCTCCTGATGGTCATTTTAAGCTCATGTCTTACAGGTAATATTGGAATGCAGAGCATGTTTGATCTTGTTACTGAAGATCTTTTACCATCAGAGTGCCACTGACGCATTATCAAGCAATGCCATTACAAGTCAAACCACAAATACTTGTATCCAAGAATGGAGGTAGGATCTTGTAAAATAGTGTGTGAATATGGTATTGACAATGTGGACATGACAGGCAAATTTGATATCAGTGTGCATCCACGAACAACTGATGGCAAGCCTATTGAAAATGTCAAGCTATCACTCCCCATGCCAAAGAGTACTCTAAGTGTGAATGCGACATGCAACAGTGGACAATACATGTATGATCCAGTAACCAAGGTAAGTATCCATTAGTCCCATGACTGGTTGTATGTGGAAACTGATATCATGATAGTCTATCAAATGGGATATCGGCAAAATTCAACAACGGGATCGAGCACCTATGCTTTCAGGCACTTTCCGAAGCAGGTATGTTTATTGATATGCGAATGACGTGATTCTAGTGGCTAATTATGACTATAGTGATCTCGATCCTGATACTGGCATGACAATCGGGGTTGAATTCCAAATAAGCATGTATGCCGTGTCTGGATTACGTGTGGATAGCTTAAGGCTTTTCCATGAAGGATATAAACCATACAAGGTATGAATCATTTGGATCATTGTCGTGGATAATCACTCATATGTTGGATAGGGTGTAAGGAGTTTAACTAAGGCTGGCAAGTTTTATATCAGAACATGAATAAAGAATAGTGTAGACAACATGTATTCATGCATCGGATGAGATTTACCGTTATGGGAAATGATTAATAATGCGCTGAAAGCTGACTAAAAGCAAACACCTCTTTCTCTACTTTCTTTACCCCGCATTCTATCATGCTTGCTGCTGTTCTCTCTAACTCTCCTCGTCAAGACAAACACAAGTATTCCCTTCAAGTCAAGGAGCATGTCGTTCCTGAACCGGGATCGGACCAAGCTGTGGTGCAAATTCAAGCTGCTGCTCTTAACCATCGGTAAGCAACAGGTTGCCATGCTACATGGGTGTACTCATTTGAACAATAGTGACATTTGGATTCTCAAGGGCTTATATCCTGGTATCAAGGTTGATTCAGTCTTGGGAGCTGACGCTGTGGGTGTTGTACTCAAGTCAAATGGTGGCAGTGCTCAAGTCGGTCAACGCGTCTTGATTTCACCTAGTGTCAACTGGGATTCCAATCCACGTGGTCCAGAAGGTGCTTTTGCTATCCTTGGTTTATTGCCTTTCCCTGGTATGTCATCATGATTGTATCATTCAAGTTTTGCTGACAAATCCATCCATGCAGGTACTTTGGCTGAAACTATCCACATTGATGAGAAGGAAGTGTTCCCCTGCCCTGAACATCTTTCAACTGCTGAAGCTGCTGCTTTGCCCTTGGCTGGATTAACTGCTTACAGGTAAAAGAATGAGTGATTTCTATGATATGAATGACTTATGATGATACAGAGCTACTTTTACCAAGGGTCGAGTCCAAAAGGGTGATCATGTTCTTGTTACTGGTATCGGTGGTGGTGTCGCTTTGTTTGCTCTTCAATTTGCAGTAGCAGCTGGTGCCAATGTCTATGTCACATCATCAAGCCCTGAAAAGATCAAAAAGGCTGTCGAGTTGGGTGCTAAAGGAGGTGTCAATTATAAGGATCGTAAGTGTCATGTGAATGTTGAAAAAAGAAAATTAACTAATACTTCTATCATGCAGCTAATGCTGGTGCTGAGCTCAAGAAGCTACTTAACGGTGCCAAGATTTCTGCTGTGATTGATGGTTCAGGTGGTCAACTCTTTGATCAATTCGTCCGAGTGATGGATAATGGTGGTGTCATTGTTCAATATGGCCAAACAGCTTCTCCTAAAGGTGTCAACTTTAACATGACTGCCGTTCTCAAGAATATCGACATCTGTGGCTCCACTATGGGTTCTCGTGCTGAATTCAAGCAAATGTTGGACTTTGTCAACAAGCACCAAATCCACCCAGTTGTATCAGATGTTTATCATGGATTGACCCAGCAAAATGTGGATGATGCTATTGAACGTCTCGAGTAAGTTTCACCCTTGTTCTTTTGCTGCCTAGACAACTAACTCTTCTTTCAAAAGACAGGGTGGCCAGTTTGGTAAAGTGGTCCTTGAGATCCAAAACACTCGTCAAAAGCTTTGAGTCGATTAGTATAGAAATATCTTTTTCAAAACAATGCAACATGATCTATTTGTTACCCAACATTGGCACTTTTATGATTACACTTTCAGCTTTATGTATTGTACTACAACTACCTAAATCTCGATAACGACCTTTCCAAATTGACTGTGTGTGCTATAAACATGACTCTTGTTAGATTCGATCTTCATAAGCAATGCAGAAAGACTTACCGAAGCAAATCAATTGCATTATCCACATTTTCTTGATTCAAACCATGGAATACTTTAGAAACAATAGGACGAATCTTGTGCTTATCTACAAACTTGACCATTTGCTTGAATTCTGCACGCGAGCCCATAGTAGAACCTCTGAGTTCCAAATTACATGCGACTTCATTCATTGTGAAGGATACTGATGGTGAAGCAGTTTGGCCATATTGTACAATGTATCCACCTGGTCTCATTACTTGCAAATACTCATTGAAAAGAGCACCACCAGCACCATCTACAATGGCAGAAAGTTTGGCTCCATTCAACTGCTTTTGGAGTTGTGCCATGGCATCGGCTAAAAACCTTGCATGTCAATATATATATATCACTGTCATCATGTGTGTGCGGACTTACAGTCTTTGTAGTTGATGCCGCCCTTGGCACCCAATTCAACCGCCTTGTTAATTTTATCGGCACTTGAAGAGGTGACATAGACATTGGCACCAGCTGCCACTGCAAATTGCAAGGCAAAAAGAGCCACACCACCTCCAATACCAGTGATAAGCACATGATCACCCTTTTGGACTTGTGCCTTTGTGAATACAGCTCTAAATGTCATGTAAACAAATACTGATCATGTGAATGTATGACGACATGTTTACCTATAAGCTGTCAAACCAGCTAAAGGAAGAGCTGCAGCTTCTTCAGTTGAAAGATGTTCAGGGCAAGGAAAGACTGATTTGCTGTCAATGTTGATAGATTCAGCAAATGTACCTTTACACCAATGTCAGAAATATAGAATACGCAAGCCATGTCATTTTTACCTGGAGAAGGCAATAAACCAAGAATACCGCAAACCATTTCAGTTTCTGGACCACGGGGATCGGAATCCCAATTCACACTTGGGCATAACAAGACGCGTTTGCCAACTTGACTATTATCATTAGAAGAAACCACTTGGCCAACTGCATCTGAACCCAACACAGATTCAGTCTTGATACCAAAGTATTGACCCTTTAAAATCCACACGTCTCTTTTGAAAAAGGACATAAGCAACGTGTATGTAGCTAGGTTTTTGTTATATACCGGTGGTTTAAAGCAGTAGCTTGGATCTTGACAACAGCTTCATGTGGCTGCGCTTCAGGTGCATTGACTTCTTTAACCTGAGCCGAGTATTCAAACGACTTTCCAGGATTACGGATATCAGTGAGAATGGTTGCACGCATAATGAAAAGGTAGTGAAAAATCTCTCGGTCATCTCCGTTCCATATTTATATAACCCCCGATGTTTCAGTCAGCTGATTTGTCATCAATAGTGGAAATAATTCTTCCAGAAGGGGCTCGAGTGACAATAAATGAAACAGGGTCCCTTTCATTTGTATATGCAGAAAGATTGTGGGATTTGTACGTGTATTGCTATATGATAAAGAAGCTCTCTTTGCTCTGCTTTACATCTTTTTCATTGTGACTCTTATCTGTTTCAAAGTAATACCGTGTGAAGTCGTTGTAATAAAAGCATTAACCACTCACGTCATCATATCAATGCTGTGCTACATGGATGGGAGATCTCGGGTAATTTAAAGGTTGCTTTATACCAAGTGCATGCTGTAAAAAAAACAGGGGCAGATATTCTATTACACAAAGGGTTCAAGATTGAATTCAAGGGCAGTGGTGGGATGAGTAAGTTCAAAGTTCTCAAGGACAGTGGGATGTAAGACACCAAATGTGCCAACAATCTCTTGTTTACGTTCACCAGTCTCCTCATTCACGTAACGAAGATGGATATCAGCAGAGCGACCAGGGAAGTAAGTAGGATCTATATTTTGTCATGAATATACAATACAATCAATCATGACAAGGCCTTGTACTTACTTTCAGATTCCTGGATCCAATAACCAAGAGCATTGCCATCCTTTGCAACAAGGTGGGTGTTGAGCATTTCCATCAATCGATTCAAAAGACCATGAATGACTTCGAAACCAGATGTCTTGGACATGTATGCTGCACAAACATGACGCTCGTTTCGTGTTCTGCGTTCACGTGATTCATCCTTCAAACCAATATCAGACACTTCAAAGACCTTGATGGGAAGTGGAAGCTTCTTGTTGCTGTTGATAGTCTTGAGAACACCTGGAAGCAAAGATGTACGTACAACTTGATATTCAGCAGTCTTTGGATTGGCAAGCTTGATGGCAGTTTTGTTGTCATCGACACGATTCAAGAACTTGAAGTTTTCATCATGCGAACACTAAAAAGGAATTGGTCAACAAAAGAGTTTCCTTGCTAAGTACACACTTACCAAAATCAAGGGTGCAACTTCAGTAAAGGCAGACATGGCCAATTCACGGCGTACATGATCAGATAATTTGTTGGTTGGCAATGCTGAAGCAACAGTGTTGACACCAGGCATCTTGCGAGGCAAATTGTCGTATCCATAAGAAATGGCAACATCTTCCATGATATCAGCAGCATGAAGAATATCCCAACGAGTAGGTGGGACATCCACCAATACTTCATTCTCATCATCAGGATTGACCTTGGCTGCCAAAGTCATCTTTTCAAGAAGCTTGCAAATCTCATCACCAGGAAGATCAAGAGCAGTGCATGAATTGATATAATCCACCTTTGCAGTAGCGCGCCATGGTTCCAATTTTGGTGTTTGTTCGACACGACCATCAGGATACACAATCTCGACAGGTTCCACACTATTGTTCACATGAGAACCAGTTTCCCTTCATCCGCTTGTCTACTTACGTGAAAGGCTCAGCACAATATTCTGAAAACATGGCACAGAGGATGTTCAAAACAATGTTGGACTTGTGTTCATCAGTGGAAGTGATTTCAATAAAGACGTTCTTGGTTGACAATTTGATCTTGGAATGCTCAGAGTTGATGATGGGTGGAAGAGAGCACACTGTGCGATTGGCATCATAGACAACGGGATATACAGGAGAATCACGGATAATGTGAAGGAATTTGCCAAGATGCTTGTCACTCTATAGCCATATCATGGTGAGTCCTTGTGAAAAACATTGACTGATTGTCACTTACATCATATAATTCCATCAATTCATCACCATCCACTTCCTTGGTTTGGTTAAGAGGAATGAACTTGATATCCTTGTGTGGCAAAGCTTCATAAGTGAAGGGACCTTGAATGGTGTCAAGATCGTGAGTACCCATGGATGCAAGAGTACGCTTGCTATAAAGATCACATATCACATTAGCTTCGTGTTTGCTCTTTATATCCATCAGTCAATCCATACCGGCAAATGTTGTTGTGAAGCTTGTCCTGAAGATCAATGAAGCTCTGATAACGTTCTTGAGTGAAGGTAATATTACGCAAGATAGCACCAACAATGTGAGGTCTGATTTGAGCAGTCTATCATCCAATATCCATTAGCATTCCTTTCATTTGACAATGACAGATGAATCAAGCTTACTTCAGGCTTCACAATGATCTTTTCCAATTGACCATTGGCAGGCTTGACAAGTCTATAGTTGGGTGCAGCCATCTTGCCTTCAAAGATACGCAAAGCACGAGAAATACCTTCCTCACACAACAAATCATATCTACAAGGTCCTCATCAGTTTCTTGATCATCCATGACACGTGTCCTTTATCTTCAAGCCTTTACCTGTTGGCAGGAATATCAATCTTGAGTTCTGGGCGCTCTGGGACACCGTTTTCATCGTTTGCTTCACGTTCAGAAGTCTAAAGGTGCAATATCATTGTCAACAAGCTGTACAAAGGATAATAGTCGTCCATGGAGTCACATTACGTCTTCTTCAAGCTCAATGCCAAAGCGGAAGCAGAGCTCATTGAACTCCTCGGAGGCTGTAAAATGGCAAGCCGATTAGCAAGCTGTTGGGATACACGAGATTGAAAGAGTGTGTTGCGTACTGTAGTTTCTCTCGAGTGCTTCAAATAGACGCTGCTTGTCGACGGATACGGTGGGCATGGCGTGTTTTTGATAGGTGGGGTTACCAACAAAGGAAGAGGTTCAAGCTCAAGAGTAGCACCTTGAAACTTCAGCCAGTGGCTTGGAACCGACTCATAGTGAGATGGACCTTGATCCACATACACATAGATACACATAACAATAAAAGGCTTATTTATCACCCATCTTACACATGTCATTAAGCATCATTCATGCCTTTACTCTTGTGTATTCCTATCATCCACCTTGCAGCCAAGTATAACATGCAAATCAAGATATCAGACATCACTATTACTATCACTGCCACTACTATTCTCCCACTTCAACATGTCATAGCATGATCCACATGTTCCCAAGAGAATCATGAGCAAAAGTGAATATGGAATGTAAATCGATTTTTGGCAACCAAAGGACTGGGTACAACATGATCCCACCTTTCTTTTAACCCCACATAATTTTCCGGAGAGTTCCATGAACCAAATCAGGAACCATCTGTGTGGGAGCGAATCCCTTTTGACATATTGATCCGATAACCTTTCCTTTCTACTACTTTGATCATCCTCCTTTGTCATAGATACAAAAGTCGAGCTTAATGAGAATGTGTAAGTGTCTTGTTATACATGTGGAAGAAGAAACAATTCACATGGACGTATTACCTTAGCATTTTCCCTCGGTCGATGTATGATTTCCCACTCTGTCAACCCGTGACGTTATTGCATTTGGTGATGATCCTTCATTCACCTTTTCTGGACAGCTTATGTTAAACACTAAAAAGGGAAGCTAATATCTGAATATGGCCATTAAACAAAGGGAATCTGCCGATGTTCAGCCTTCCTGTGTTTCTTTATAAAGGCATCCTTGTAACTCCACTTGTCCCCACATTATTTAATCTCGATCCGCTCTTCTTCTTTTCTCGTTCCCACACACATACACAACATGGCATTTCTTCAGGGAAGCTTGCTGTTGTACTTTGTAGCATGTTTTGCTTCCCTTGGTCAATTTCTTTTTGGATGTAAGCATACAATTCTTCATCATGATATGTAATCGATCTAACACATGTAAAAGATGATCAAGGAGTACTTTCAGGCATTTTAGTCAATGAAGATTGGATACAGACATTTGATCATCCGAATGCTACTATGCAAGGCTTTGTGGTCTCTATCTTTTTACTTGGAGCATGGCTCACTTCTTACTTTGCAAGCTGGGTGATGGATCGACTTGGTCGACGATGGACCATTGAAATTGGATCCTTTGTCTTTATTGTTGGTGGTATTTTGCAAACAGCATCCAACAAGCGGGAGGAACTTTTACTGGGTCGTCTCATTGCTGGTTTTGGTATTGGCTTTTTAAGCACAGTACTACCTGTGTACACTGCGGAATTGAGCCGTGCTCATAATGTAAGTTTATGCAGCATGATGCATATCAGCCCCCCTTTCTTTCATCACGAGATCTCTCTGTTCCTAATCCTACTGAATAGCGTGGTCGTGTAACAGTAGCTGGCATGTCAATTAATATGTTTGGTTACATGTGTTCAGGTAAGAGATGGTACCTATTCTCTGGAGAATGACTACTAACATGAAAACCAAAAGCATTTATCGATTATGGATTTGCCTTTATTGAAAACAGCAGTTGGTCATGGCGTGGACCCTTACTATTGCAATGTGTCTTTGCAGCTATTCTTGCTATTGGTTGCTTTCTATTACCAGAATCTCCTCGATTCTTGGTATCCAAGGAACGTACTCAAAATGCAATCAATGTGTTGGCACGTCTTTATGGCAAAGATGAGAATGACAAACAAGTGCAACTTGAATATCAAGAGATTGTCAATGCTGTCAATTATGAGCGCACACTTGGACAAACCAGCTGGAGAGAAATGTTGACAACTTACAGACGACGTTCATTCATTGCTATCATGGTACAAGCATTGGGTCAGCTTAGTGGAATCAATATTGTCACTGTAAGTTGGACAATACTGGCACAAGTATCATCTGAAACTAACATATCAACGTAGTACTATGCTCCTCAAATGTATGCTGTTGTCCTTGGTGAAGGCAGATTGACCATTTTGATGGCAGGATTCACTGCTTTGGCTTACTTTATTGGTGCATTGGTGGCAATTTTCCTTGTTGAAAAGGCTGGTCGTCGACCCCTTTTCATGACAGGTTCTGGACTTATGGTGATTTGGCTTATCCTTATGGCTGTTTTCACCAAGATCAACCAAGGACTGACCTACGCTATTCTTGTCATTGTCTTTACCATGGTCTATGTCTTTACTTTTGGTGCATCTTGGGCATGTGTGGATTGGTTGTGTAAGTGTATATCTGATGAAGGAAAAGTATATGTCATCTCATGTACTTTTATGTAGATCCTGCTGAAATCTTCCCATTAAGAGCTCGAGCCAAGGGCATGTCACTTGCTGTATCATCCAATTGGCTTTGCAACTTTGCTGTAGGTCTTTGGACACCTGAACTCTTTGCCAAGATTGGTTGGGCCACTTATTTGTTTTATATGGCATTCAATGTCATTGCATTTGTCATTGGTAAGAAAAAGTAACGGGAAATACAGTGGATAAAGTGTACTGACAAGAACATTCTAGTTTATTTCACCTTTGTAGAAACCAAGGGACGTAGTCTTGAACAAATCGATGCTGTCTTTGGAGATGTCAATCATGCCGAAGCGCTCTCTGAAAAGCCATCACAACCACAAACAAAAGAAAAGGTTCAAGATGACAATGCTTAATGTTCATTCATACTCATGTATATTACTACTTTTTATCAAACAAAATTCCCATCCTAATATATGTATGTATATCTCAATGATGATCCTTTTTGCTATGACTTGATGACTTGGCTGCATTGACAGCAGATACTTTGCTTTGATGACTTGCTGGGATGACAGGTTTCTTCAGTGACTTGATATCGTCAGATGCAAAGCCGGGTATACGCACATTCCAGTTTCGTTCTAATGACATTGGTATTAGCATTCTTTGCTGTACTTTTACTCGTCATGATCCCTTTACCCAAATGTAATTGAAGATCCTTGACTTGAAGTGTGTCTGATTTGCGGTGTTTGGCCAAATGACAGGCAAATTGGGTGACAGATTCAATAAACTCATCAGCAGCTTCCATCAATATCTAAACCAAGTCAATTTCTTGCATGATGCTATATCGTGATCCTAGTTTACCTCTTCCACTTCAGGTTCAAGTCTTTCCGTAGGTGCAAGTTGCTGTAATTGCCTCCTGCTGACAATGGTTTGACTTTGTAAATCCAAAGGATTAGCAGGACCTGATGCTGCTGCCATAGGTGTTGTACCAACAGGACGCGTCAAAGATGATCCATCACCTCCAGCACTAGACGTCACTGGTGTTTGAGCTGGTGTGTTGGTAGTAGAGGTAGCAGTGGTGGAAGGAGAAGCAGCAGCAGACTGTGATAATGGTTGTTGGTTTTGTGGTTGTTGCTGTTGTTGCTGCTGCTGTAGTTGTTGAAGTTGTTGTTGTTGAGCAGCTTGCGCCATGGCAATATGCTGATTGGGATTGAACACGGGTGGCAATTGGCTAAAGAGTTGTTGGTAGACCTGTAATCGTTGTTGAAGGTCTCGTTCCTGTGCTTGTAGTTGATTGCGTTCCTCTGCCGAGAGATCGGTGCGCTCAAGTGCCTGCCGCACATTCATAAGACTTCCATTGAGAAGCTGGTATTGCTGGATCATTTGCAGTTGGGGTGGAAGCGTATTATTCATGTTGTTATTCATATGGATATATAGAGCAAATGAAAAAGAAGCATGCAGTCAGTCAGTCGTCGCTGAGAACTTCACCAAAGAGCGAAAGCTGTATCACGTGATTTCCATTCAGAAGTCTGACATCCAAATCGCCATGTCAATCAAGAGATGTCAACATTTGCTACAACAACTTTGGAGTCTCTTAATAAGGGGAATCATCAGTACATCACTTTCTCAAGTATGCAGAGCATTGAAATTCCTATACTCTATCAGAAAGTTATTGTCGTTTGCCCTATTTCACATATCTCCTTCCTTTATCATATCTTTGATCGATTGAAATCATAAACCTGGATATCGACATTGTGAATCCCATGATGCATTTACCAAGTATGCTGTCATCTGAAACTGAAATTGACATCCTGATGCATCTTTCCTCTATCAAGCTTATTGCTATTACATATCAAGCATTGGCTTCTGATATCAGTCCTTCTTCCTGAAGACTTGTAATGTAAAACACCCTTGTAAATATCATAAATAAGGGATAGAGTCGTAAAGAATAAAGGACACCTTTCAATCTCATCATACTTTTGTTACATCCAACATCCGCCTTTACCAAATATCACACATGTATTACACTGGTGCTTATAGGCTATCGTACACGAAGCAATAGCTTACAAGAGTTTATTTCATCACGTTGGCTAAAATACAATACTGATACACAGACAATGGCTGTTTAGTCCTTGTAAAAGTATCTATCTTGGTTACGATAGTAACGATGGCGACTGCAACGGAAGTCCTGGAAGTCATCATCCAAGTCGCGGACATAGCCATCAGCTGGCAAATCCTCGATATCTTCATCGGCTACGCTTGATCCTTCATAGTGGAATTCTCCTCCAGGTCTGACAAGATCGATTCTGAAGGTCTTGTCACCGCCCTTGGCATTATTGTCATTGATAATTGCATTATATCGGCCTTGTGGAAGCTGGGTGTAATCCACCACACCACGTGTTCTCTCGGGATAAGAAGCGATCCAGTTTGGTTCCTTGGTTCTCAAGATAATTTCGTGGCTAGTCTGACTCTTAAGCAAATTGGCGTGGATTCTATACTCTGGCGGGAAAATACGAGGAGCTGGGAAGAATTGGAGAATGGCTGGTTCCCTTTCTGCATTAGCAGTAGAGATAGCAAAGACCAAGACAGCAGAGAGAAGAGATGTGAATTTCATGTTGATTGAGGATAATCCACATTGCTTATTGTCGCGCCATCTTTTATAATCATCTGTTGGACTTCCCGCTCTCGGCTTTCATTTCTTTTTGTATGCACATGTTCTCGGGTTCTTGTCGTTGCATGAAAAGTACTAGTTGTTATCAAGTCTTTGCCTAAAGTTGTGTCACTTCTTTTGGTTGCACTGTTTCAAAACATATCATTTACATACTCTTTGTTTATGCGGACTTTATGCATCCAATGCAGTGGACAAGTCTTTCATTTCAGTAATGCTCCTGTTTTGATGTGGCGTATGCCATATTTGGAATACTCGGAACGTCAAATGCTTGGTCAATGCTTTGACGATGTCGTAAAAGTCTCAGATCTTTAGGTACGACATAAGAAGAAAATACAGTATAAGGATGACACAGCATATAGATATCTAGCTATACGATTGATAAGAAGAAGTTGTAGGATAACAAAAGGGTGGGCGTGTCCTAACGCGCTCTGTTTTCTTATGCAAATGCAGTGAAACAGTACACCACTGATCACGCTCAAGCATTGGTGTGCTTTTTCATACATCTGGAATGCTTGACTTTGTGAAACCCTTCAGGACACTTGGATAAGGTTTGTGGGAGTCTTCAAGATCAACAGCACTGACTTATGCAGAGTAGTGAAAGCTCCGATTTCTTGGTAAGTAGACTTTTACTTTTTGGCAACCACATCATCATTTGTAATCCTTTGGCATCCATATTTGCAACAAGAAACTGCATTTGTGATGGCGAACTCTGAACCAACTTCAATTGCAGTGAATAAATAAGCTTTATATCAATGTCAAATGCTACATCTAATTCATAGCTGCTATCTTTCTTGCTTTTGCTCTGTGTACCGATCATCTCTGCACCCAACCCAGTTGAATTGCTCGCCAGCTTAGTTTCTCTCTCCTTTGTGCCCTACGATTTGCCAATGTTCCCCCATTTCAACACGTCTACAGCTTATGCACAGGATTGTCCTGCTTCAACCCGTCATGTCAGTGCTGCAATTGTCTTGCTCCCAAACGTATGACTGACTGTCAAGTACTTGTTTTGTCAAACACTACAGCACCCTGCGATTTGCTGACACTTCACGTTCTCGTACGCTTTTCTCTGGCATCATCCAGTATAGCAGCAGCACTTGTCATTGGCAGTGTCTTTGCTCTATCGTCTAGATAGCTAGCTAGTATATAGAATAGCTGTATTCTATGTAGCAACTTGCTTCAATACATATGGATCCCAATACATCACATGTATATGACTCTGGAAGTCACGTTGGTCAATGAAATGGAAGGGACTGGATATACAACTCATATGAGAAGTACCTGGTTCTTATATGTCTTACATTGATATTGTATTCATTATCAACTTGATTATGCTTTGATGCTACCATTGTAATTGGCAATTTATTGCATGCCAGCATATTCATCGCCATTCTTCGTGCAACCTGCCAATTACGTATCTTGTAACTTTGTGCATGAACTACTATTATGCAACAGTGTCTGTGGAGTGAAAGGGACAAGGAATTCGACAGGTGGCTTTAACATATGTACTATTGCCAACTTTGTTTTCTCATTCGCTCTCTTGTTGATCTTTGACTGCTTGCACTATCTGAAGGTCTGGTGTTCCTTATAGATTAAAAAGCAAGTCGTGTATTCAGCGTTATGTTCTCCTACTTGTAGTATTCATCATTGTCATATTTGACTCTCATAATAAGGTAAACACGCTATACATCCATGCTTGATGGCTTACATACCAATCTATATCGTTTGATGTAGCTATTGCTTCCCATGATGCATTCATCAAGTTTGATGGCAACATGTTCCATCTGAGACTGAAATAGATATTCTGGTGCATTGTTCCTCTTCCATCATGACCCATTATGTGATCTCGAATAACCGACTAGTATCAATCATATTGCTATCACACATCAAGCATTGGTTTGTGATATCAGTCCTTCTTGAAGACTCGTAATGTAAAATACCCTTGTAAACATCATAAATAAGGAATAGAGTCATAAAAATAAAGGGCACTTTTCAATCTCATCATCCTTTGTTACATCCAACATCCCCCTTGATGCATTACATTGATCTTAGACTATCATACACCGTAACATGCAGAAGCATGACAAGAGTTTATTTCACGTTTGCTAAAATACAATATCGATACACAGATAATGGCTGTTTAGTCCTTGTAAAAGTATCTGTCTTGGTTACGATAGTAACGATGGCGGCTGCAACGGAAGTCATGGAAGTCGTAATCATCTTCCAATTCGCGGACATAGCCATCAGCTGGCAATTCCTCGACATTTTCATCGGTTACACTTGTTCCTTCATAGTGGAATTCTCCTCCAGGTCTGACGAGATCGATTCTGAAGGTCTTGTCACCGCCCTTGGCGTCATTGTCATTGATGATTGCCCTATATTGACCTCGTGGAAGCTGGGTGTAATCAACCACGCCGCGTGTTCTCTCGGGATAACTAGCGAGCCAGTTTGGTTCCTTGGTTCTCAAGATAATTTCGTGGCTAGTCTGACTGTTAAGCAAATTGGCATGAATTCTATACTCTGGCGGGAAAATGCGAGGAGCCGGGAAGAATTGGAGGATGGCTGGTTCCCTTTCTGCATTAGCAGTAGAGATAGCAAAGACCAAGAAAGCAGAGAGAAGAGATGTGAATTTCATGTTGATTGAGAATAATCCTCATTGCTTGTTGTCACGCCATCTTTTATAATCACTTGTTTGACTTGCCGATCTCGGCTTTCATTTCTTTTTGTATGCAAATGATCTCGGTTTCTTGTCGTTGCATGAAAACTACTAGTTGTTATCAAGTCGTTGGCTAAAGTTGTGTCACTTGCTTAGGTTGCACTGTTTCGAAACATACTCTTTATTTATGCGGACTTTATGCATCCAATGCAGTGGACAAGTCTTTCATTTTCAGTAATGCTCTTGTTTTCATGTGGCGTATGCCATATTTGGAATTCTCCGGATGTTCAATGCTTGGTCAATGCGTTGTTGACCATGTCGTAAAAGTCCTGATCTTTTGGTATAACATAAGAAGATAAGATAGTATAAGGATGACACAGCTTATCGCTATCTAGCTATACGATTGATAAGAAGAAGTTGTAAGATAAGAAAAGGGTGAACGTGTCCTAAACGCGCTTTGTTTTGTGATGCAAATGTAGTGAAACAGTACACTACTGATCACGCATAAACATTCGTGTAGTGTTTTATAGGTACTGGAGTACCATCTAACATGCATCGCTTGCCTTTCGTGAAACCTTTTAGACACTTGGCTAAAGTTGGTGGGAATCTACAGGACGGCTTATTGCGACATTTCATGGGTAACTTGAGGAATTTGACAACGCCATGCTTGGCGTTTGAAAATACAAAAGTAGTTAGGCAGCAAGATGCAATCTTTTTGATCAGCAATGCCGATTCATGCGTTATAAAGTGTCAAGGATCTCCGATTTTTGTTAGACACAATAAGGTACTTCCTAATCAATGCTTATATCCACTATGCAATGGTACTACTATGAACGCTCACTTAAGGCAATCACTTTATCATTTGTAATCCTTTGGCATTTCTGATGGCCATCAGTCGACCATCACAACAAGTAGCAAAGTTTTTATATCAATGTCAAATGGCTAGAGCATCCAGTTCTATCTTCTTTGTTGCGCTTCTTGTGATTAGTGGTCTATGCACCTTATCTAGTTGACTTTCCGACAGTTCTTCTACTGCCAGCTTATTTTCTCTCCTCCATTGCAACCTTCCACTAGCAACTGTTTCCGCATTCAACACATGTACAACTTGTGCACACGACTGTCCTGCTTCAGTCTGTCATGTCAAGAGTACGATGGTCTTTATTGAAGAAACGTGGTTGAATGGCTGCTATTTGGCTTGCTACCTTACTATCACACCTGTGTTTCTTGACACTGTGTACTCCTTTCCCACTTTTTCCTGGCACCACCCGACATAACAGCGATTACCCAGTGCTTGTCATTAGTAGTGTCTTTTTCTCTATTGTATCAAGCAACCTTTAGCTATAACAACAGCAGATAGATAGTATATAGGATAGCTTTTTTATTCAGTGTAGCAACATGCCTTAATACACATGGATTACTTGAAGATATCACTTTGGTCAATGGTATGGAAGGGATCGGATATGGTTAACTCGTAATAAAAGCGCTTGGTGCTGTATCCATTGTCAGTTTGATGCCATCATTGTATCATGCAACAGTGTCTGGTGGAATGTGACACAAGGAATTCGACAGGTGGCTTTGATGTGGGTGTGTGTGCTATTGCAATTCATTTTCTCGTTCACTCCTCTTACTGATCTCTATTTCCCAACCAACATGCCACCTTCCAAAAAGACTGAAAAGAAGAAAGTTATCGACATTGAGCAACATGAGTCGAGCAGCGATGAATCCGATGCCGAACAAGAACAACAACAACAACAACAACCTTTGAAGCGTAAAGCTGAAGAAGAACTTGAACAACAACCTGTCAACAAAAAGGCAGCTTTTGGCAACTCTTTATTTGTTGGTCAATTGAATAAGAAAGCGACTCGACAAGAGATCCATGATTTCTTTTCTCAAGCTGGCACTGTAGTGGATGTGCGTATGAAGAAAACCATGAAGAATCGTGAAAACAATCCTGGTTACTGTCATGTGGAAATGTCATCACCTGAAGAAAAAGAAGCTGCTCTCAAGTTGCATGGTACCGAGTTTCAAGGATTCAAGCTTAATCTGGATGATGCTTCCAATCCCAAGCCCAAGGCACGTCGCAATGATAAGCTCAGTGCAC
Organism: Lichtheimia ramosa; assembly: GCA_008728235.1. Lineage (NCBI taxonomy): Eukaryota > Fungi > Mucoromycota > Mucoromycetes > Mucorales > Lichtheimiaceae > Lichtheimia > Lichtheimia ramosa. Next base: position 2,270,654 of record CP031828.1, on the reverse strand, counting down.
CTTCCAATACGCTCTTTGTTGCCAATTTGCCTTTTGAAGCTGATCGTGATTATGTCAAGTATGTCTTTGAAAAGTATGGTGAGATTGAACGTGTCAGTCGCATCATGGCCAAAGGATATGATACTGGTATTGCCTATGTGGAATTCAAGGACATGAAGCATGCTGTTACTGCTCTTCAATCCATGCAAGGTGAAAGTGTCAAGGGACGTCCCATTCGTCTTGATTATGCTGAAAAGCGCAAGAACAACAAGCCCCATCCTCTCAAGAAAAAGAACTTTGTCAAGGAACAAATGTCATAGAATACCATCGCATTTCCTCTCATTCCCGGCATATGTAACACCTTTTCTGTATTATCACAATCACGCATTTATATATATACATACTTTGGAGACACATCTTTGTAATGCATCATTAAAAGAGAATTTGACATCATACGTGTTTCCATGTCAAGCAACCAGCCAATTTCCTTTCTTGGCAATTGGCATTGGGCTCATTTTTATGTAGTCGGATGGGCGGTGTGTGTGCGTGTGTTTGTACTCGTTTCACCCTTTCAATATCCTTCTTTATGCGTTCTTGGCAAAAAGCCTTGACCTTACTTTCGCTTCTGCCACTGGCAACACAAGTGGTCCGTGGCGATGCCACTCACATGGTAAGCAATGCATAGTCTAGCACACTGTATAAAAGGAGCTCATGTTGGGATAATAGTCAAGCGATGACTACTTTACGACGGAATGTTCAGGTGTTTGGAGCAAAGGCAGCATTCCAGGTGGCCAGGATGCATTCATCAAAGGTAACGTACACTCTTGTATACAAGCAAAGCGTCAAGAGACTCATATGGCTTTATTTATAGTGGACTTTGGTGATAGTTCTCAAGGCAAAACGGCACTTTTAGTCTACGAGTGGAAGGATTTTGACCTTGTTGGTCGTACCGCTGGTAATGGCACTGTTGGAGAAAGGGTAAGGATCGATGATACAGTCACTTTATTCAGAGATGGCTTATTGGCATTGGAGAATATAGAAAAAGGTGGTGTGTGATGAAGAAGCTATTACAGAACGACTTTGCAATGCATCATCCTATGGCGAGTTTCTTGTTTCTTCTCAAGGCAACGATACTTCCATTTTCACAACAGCTGTGCATCTCAACAAATCCAAAGAATCTGCTTTATACAAAGTTGACAACACTGGCTATTATTGTGTTTCTATCCTTCCTGCCAATCGAGATAACGAATCCATTAGCACATTTGATGCATGGATCGAGTGGAAGAATCCTTATGGCAATTTACCTGCAGGCGATTATCCAAAACTACTGGTAAAACAAGCATGAAGAATAGCTTGGATGAATAGCTCATGAGATACATGTAGTTCTATGGCATCTTTTCGCTCATTTATCTTGCAGTGGGTCTGTTCTGGGGTATTCAATCTTTCCGTTATTGGAGTGATATTCTTCCTGTGCAGGTAACAAGATGTGGATTAGGATTCAATAGACAACATGCTCATCATGACTAGCATTTTCTCTCTGGAACCATCTTTTTCCTTATCGTCGAAATGGCTATCAACTGGGGATTCTGGGAAGCTTACAACCAAACAGGCAGTCCATGTAAGTTACTCGATATGGAAGGGATGTAGAAGGCTCATGTTATATTCTTTATTCAGCATATGGTCTATTGGCGTTGGTAGCACTGACAAGTGCAGGAAGAAACAGGTAAATTCAACATTTATTGGATCGAGTTGCTTTTATGCATAACCATCTTTCTTCAGCATGTCGTTCTTTATGCTTTTGGTAGTGTGCATGGGATACAGTGTTGTCAAGTAAGTCATTTTGGCTCATGGATGATCGCTTGTATACTGACACGTGATGCTAGACCAAGCTTGGGTGCAACCATGAAAAAGTGTGTAGTGTTGGCATGTACGCATTTCTTCTTTGGTGTGGTCTATTCTTTGGGCGTCATGCTATTGGATCCTGGTATGTTTGTCGTATCTTGTCATGATGATGATATTGACACCTTTTATATAGAAACGGCTGGTTTCCTTGTCCTGTTGGTCATCTTCCCTTTGGCTATTACAATGTCAGCTTTCTATGTGTGGATCTTTAGTTCATTGGGCGCCACGATCAGTACCTTGGGTAAGTATCTACAACAATCATATGATATTTATCCTAACGAGATGCATGTATATAGAGATACGTAAACAGCACGTCAAGGCATTGATGTATACTCGTCTCTACCGATTATTGATCTTCTCGGTTCTCATGGTGGTACTCATCTTTGTCATCAACATGTTTGCATTCAGTGGCAGTAGTGAAGTGGATTGGGATGCCAATAGTTGGCAATGGCGCTGGATCATGTTGGATGGTTCGCTCAATTTGCTTTACTTTGTCGTATTCTTTGTGATTATCATCTTGTGGCGCCCTACTAGCAACAATCAGCGATACGGCTTACAACAAATCAGCCAGGATGAAGATGAGGCACTTGATTTGGAAGATCAGTTACGTCGTGCTGGTGGATCACGAGGAATGAATGATGATGAAGAAGCAGCTATTTTTGAAGTTGGTGATGATGATCTTAGTGATGATGGTCATGACAAGGTTAAATTGGTGTCAGTACCAGCACGTCAAAGTACAGAAACACGATCTTCTCCCCCATCTTATGCAGCTGCAACATCTTCGTCTAGTCAACACCATCAACCCAATAACCGAGGTGAATCAGAAGGCAATGCATTGTTACAACAAGAGGATGATGACGAGTAAGTATTTTGGATAGAAGCAAGATGATCTAGTAGTAACGATATGTACACTATATATAGACCTGATGACGATGAACGTGCCCATTTGACAAGCAATGCCCGTAAATAAGTTAGAGATTCTTTCCCAAATGTATCATAAAAAGCAAAATACGTTACATGACTCATTTGTGTATATGAATTTTTTATATGAGTGATGGTAAAAAACACATGGTGGATGGGGAGATGTTTAGATCTTTTGCATAGCAGCAACGTCAACAGATTGGACATAGTCCTCCAAGGCTTCGATAGCTTCAGTCAAGTCATCCATGGAAACCTAAAACACGAATGAATAATCCTGTTTCATGATCCAACCCATCTATATTTACCTTGTCATCCTCAACAACACAGTTGATTTGAAGCTTCTTGATACCGAAACCAACAGGGACGTGTTGGAAACCACCCCAGAGAAGACCTTCCATGGCGATTTCACGGACAGCCTTGGTCATGGCATCAATATCAGTCTCATCATCCCAGGGCTTAACTTCCAAGGTGACAGTAGTCTTAGCAATAGGCTTGGGCTTAGCAGCCTTCTTGGCATTGTATTCAGCAAGACGTTGGGCCTTGATGCGCTCAGCTTCTTCATCAACTTCTTCATCATCAGAACCAAAGAGATCAATGTCATCCTCTTCCTCAGCAGCAGCAGCAGCGGGAGCAGCAGCGGCAGCCCTGTCATATTTTACATTAGCACCACGTGTACATCAAACGCGTTTTTCAACAAACTTACTTGGCAGACAAGCCTTGGACAGCAGCAATGTGCTTGTACCATCTGGCCAAATGGGGATAAGCAGATTCGGAAGGACCTTCAGGAAGAGCTTCGAAAACAGCCTTATCGGCATCAGAAGCTTCAACGCTAATGGTACATAGTCAACCAATGAAAAAAGAAGGACAATGCAATAACACTTACCCCTTGACGTAAGAAGCGTTCTCAAAGAAGCCGTTCAAAAGCTTGTATGCAAGAGGGGTCTCGAGGGTGAGGGACATTTTTTATGTACAAAGGGAAAAAAGTGAAAGTAACAGAGTAGGGCGGATGCAAAGTTTTTTTCAAGCACAGCGGATACGTTTTTGATGGCTTGGCTCTTATCGCTGTCAAATACCACTACTACTTTTTTCATCCGACCACTTGAACTTTTTATTCGTTGCTAATGCATTCATTTTGATTGGATCTTTTTATGATGGAACATGTTTCTCTGGATCTACATGTCACGCTACTTTAAGGCTCCTTGCATAATGAGATCTCCGTAAAAAGTCATCATCATCATCATCATCCCTCTTTACAATAAACTAGAGTCTTCAGGGACTAATTCTTCCTTTGAATCTCCTAGAATGAAAGATTAGGCATGGTTACACGCATATAAGCAAGTATGTAAAGGAAAGCGCGCGCAAAAGGAGATGATAAAATGGCCAATATCCATCTCCTTGTGATAAGAGAGGAGACCAACATCACTATGTATTGCATATACACTGCAGAACCTGTGCATTAACAGCATGCAAAGAAACGGAGACAAGAAGGGGGTATGGGATGAATCCTGTCGTCACAAAACTCATTCAACATTATCCCTTCTTTCTTAAATGACCTTATATTTGACACATTGTACACTTCGGATCCAGCCATGTTTAGCAATTCGTTGTTTACCTTATATCGGCAGCAGCGCGCCCACATTACTAAGCGCACAAAAAAAGTGTGTACATGATCCAGGGTGATGAAAAGGACTTGATAGGGGGGAATCCGAGTCCGTGAGTGTGGGAGAAGGGGTATTTTTGAACCAATAGCCCTTGTTTCTTTGTCCCAAATGATGCATTTTACAAGGGCAGTCTAGGTGGGAGTTATGCAAAAGCATGATCTAAAAAGGTAGTTGTCAGAGTCATCTTGGTTTTGTGAAACTGCAGAAAAGTGCTTTTGGATCGTCCAGTTCCATCATCAGTTTTGTTTCATGTCGGTATTTGGATAATGCTGCAACACAGCAGCAGCGGGGCAAAAAAAAGTGAGGAGATGCAAAAGGAGGAGGAAAGCCCTGTTTCTAGTAGCATTGGAATTTGTGTGACCCAGACAACATGCTGCATTTAGGTCATGTTGCGTATTATGATTGGTGTCATCTCAGATCCATGAGAGAGATCCATCCGGTTATTTGGTTCTTGAGCTGCAATGGGTTGCATTTCACAAAGTGTATATATAAACCCACTACTTTTACCTTTCACACCATCATTTACATTACTCTTGACACCATGTCTTGCCAAAAATTATTACTCTTGGAGCCTTTTGAATACGACGAATCTGCCAATAATGATCGAAGCAGTACTCCACCTTTAGTGTTCACAGAAGATGAATGGGACGACACACCTGTGACTTCACCAAGCACTGCCATTGCTTCCGAAAATGATCCGAATAGCTTGTTTGCGGACCTGGATTTAGTTGAAGTATCCTTTATTCCACCACCTCCTCCACCTCCTCAGAAATCCTTTGTGGATGAAAGTGCAACCAACATCTTGTCCATGTTGCTTTCACAATTTGATGCAAGTGACTCGCAATATCTTGTCCACCAGTAAATTTCTCTCCCCTGCTGCATCATCATGTCAAATCCTGTTCCAAGATACCCTTGCTAAAAGTCATTTGCTTGTACACATTGTAAATCACATCATTCCCTTTCTTTCTCACATCCCCTTTTCTTGCTTATAAACATCACACACACTTGTACATGGTCTCACTATAAAGCATACCTTATTTGTTTGTTGATCAAAGCTATATGTGTGGCTCGTTAAGGTTAATGACCTGTCTAATGATTTCCCTCCTTGATTTTGGGCGTACTTGTATTTTGACAGCATGGCATGCAGCATGCATCACTCCCACGGTCCCCCAATTCACTTTTGCCGTTCCACAATCACCATGCACAGCTGTTTGGGCCAAGTTTCAATAACATGTGACACACTCTTTATAAATGTCCATCAACTACTTGGTCACCATTCGTTTTGATATCAGATTGAATCACACCTTGACACGTGTCATAAGAAAGAAGCATCATCTTTTTCTTTTGTCATTTAACATGATCATCATTGTACACATGCCTACTAAACAAGCCTTGCAACGAAAGAACCCCCTTACAATGATTAGAGAAGTAGGATGAAACTAAACCATTTATGCATGCCCTTGTTAAGCAGCCCTATTAATGCATCTATCATCCTTTCCCCCAGTTGTTACTATGATGGCGTTTGATCAAAGCACTTTTTTATTCAATCATGCAAAGCCTATAATGTTGTCAAATACACCGCTGGGATAATTTTTGGCATGAAGCATCGCCGAAAGAGTCGAGTCGTGGCTTGTTCTTACAATGGGCAAAAAGAAAGGCAACAATGGACCCAACCAAGAGCATCTGCAAATCTACCAACGCATGAACTTTCTATACCAAGCATCGCACCTCATGACAACTCTAGTTCCACCAGAAACAGCCACAGCACAGCATGGGTCTCTTGCACCACTGGGACGCTATTACAACCACACAATGAAACGTATCAGCAAACGCTTACTCTTACGCTCGTAAGGAAGATCACGTGCAGTTTGTATATGATATCTTACCAATCTCATGGTTGATAGTGATCCATCTATCAAGCGTACCATTTGTAAACGATGTGATACAACCTTGATACCCGCTTTGACATCCACTGTTCGAATGAAAGGTATGAAATGGTGCAAGTGTATGCATGTATTTACATGACTGACATCAAGATTGACTAGACCATGCATCCATTATCCATTGCAAGACATGTGGCACCGACAAGAAGTTGTTAGCAGGCTCCCAAGTGCTTTTTTCACAACGATCAGAAAACATTGTCGAAAAAGGAAGCAAAGAAGCAATGTAATAAAGCAATCATGTGCGGCCAACCAAATACGTTTATTTGCTCTCTTTCTCTCTTTCTCTTTTCCTTTTTCTTGTTGGACAACAATGATGAATGCTTACAACGAAGCCGATTGGGGAGTGTCTACTGATGGGGACGTGTTTTCCCCTTCATTCGACCATCGAGATTCACTTGGCCAGTTTAACCCTTTTCAAGACTACGAGGTAGGGTAGGGAATGAGCAAGTGGGGTAGTCTATGACGGAGAGACTTTTACCAAGAATATGATTAGACGACTACTCCTTCTTCTGCCAATGATACAATGTCTGTTCCATCTACACCAGCTCTACCAGCTTCAGATGAGAATACGTCAAGTGTATACATGAAGATTCATGTGGATGATCCTCAGAAACAATCAGCAACTGTCCAAGGATCTTTTATTAGTTATTTGATTACAACAGAGGTAGAAAAAAAGAGCATGGATTGATATGGATGATGGTATTCATGGATGTTATAGACCAATCTAGAGACATTTGCATCAAAACGATCGAGATCTGTACGTCGACGCTATCAAGACTTTGTATGGCTTCATGATAGTTTATCACTTGAAAATCCTGCATGTATTGTGCCACCACTACCGGAGAAGCACCGATTGTCATACATCAATGGCGACCGATTCAGTGATTCTTTTCTGGAACGACGACGATTAGGGTACTCTATCATGAACATGACATTTCCAGTCATACTCAATGCTTTATCTATGTAGACTACAATGGTTTTTGGATCGTATTGCTTGTCATCCTTCTTTACAACGATCACAGTGCACACGCATATTCCTGGAATCACCAGACTTTGTAAGTTGGCTTATTGTTTACTCGAGATTGTTTACTTAGTACTCGATTAGAAAAATGACAAGCGTGCCATCCAAGCAACACACGTACCAAAGCCTCCCTCCATTCTGGATACATTGGGTGATGTGTTGATGAATGCTTTTACCAAGGTCAAGAAACCGGATCAGCGCTTCATTGATATGCAAGAATATGTGGATAAGCTTGAAGACAACATACGCAATATTGAATTGCTTTATGCGCGGATCAGCAAACGGCAAACAAGTACGTGTGTTACACAGTCGTCATGGCGAACATGTTTCTCATTTAGCATTGTGATACAGGTTTACAACATGACTATGTTAGCTTTGCTTGGAGCATTCGGGAAATCTCGGCCATGGAATCATCTATCGACATGCCATTACGACAATTTGCAGAAACTACTGAGACTTATTCCAAATATCTAAAGGAGATGGTAAGTGGATGGATGAGTGTATGAGCTTTTGTCAATAGCTTACAAGTCCACGCATAGACCAACACAGAGGATATCCTGTTCCTCAATGATCTGCACGAGTTATTAGCCTATTGCCAAGCCGTGAAGGTAAAGGATGATGTTGATCCATCACAAAAGTGGATACTGATATGGGAACATGGGTAGGACGTATTACAAAGGCGGGATGAAAGCCAGATCGACTTTGAAGAGCTATCAGTTTACTTACAGCGAACATTGGCAGAACGCGAGAAACATCCTGAAAAGAGTGCAGAATTGGACCCCAAGATCAGAGAGGTAAGTTGACATTGGATGACAAGTGGGAAACATTGTTAATGACAGTTTTGTATAGCTTGAAGCTGAAGTGGCAAAGACCAGTGATATCACCAATGAGTTTTCAGAGCAAATGACAGAAGAATTCGAGATCTTTCAAAAGTCAAAAGCAACTGAGCTCAAGCAAGGGATGATGGCTTATGCAGATAGTCATATCGACTTTTACACCAAGGTATGGGTAACTGATATACATTTGGGAATTAGTATATCTGACTGGATGGTATTGTAGGGTGCAGCTCTATGGGAAAGTATCTTGCCAGTGTTGGAAAGCATCCAATTGGACGACGACAAGAACAACAACTCCACTCTAGAAGACGTCGATGCATGATGATATCACTCCTCCTCACAATTTGCATTTGACATCCACTTTATGATCATATTATATCATCCTTTTATATCACCACCCATCACTATCACAGCATATCAGCATATTCCATCATTCACTTTCAACAAATACAATTTCATTCTTGCGTCAAACCCTCGTGTGTTTATATATGGATTATAGTCTAGCTTTTATATGTGTACTAGCAGCAGCAGCTTCTTCCTCTTTGGCCCAATTCCTGACTTGACGTCTGAGGATTTTACCAGTGCTATTCTTTGGAATGGAAGGTACGAAACGAATACCACCTCTTAGCCGTTTATGACTTGCAACTTGGGAGGAAATGTGATCCATGATTCTTTGAGCAAGTTGGTCATCTTGTTTTATACCACGTTGAAGCACAACATAGGCTCTTGGATGTTCAGTAGCTTCATCTGCATTATTCACACCAATCACACAGGCGTCAGCGATCTCTGGGATAGTCAACAATAATGCTTCAAGCTCTACATTCAATCATATAGATGAGATACATTGTGAATAAATGATACCATGTTGACTTACCTGCTGGTGCCACTTGAAATCCTTTATATTTTATCAGTTCCTTGATGCGATCCGTAATAAAGAAGGTCTGTGTTTTGCTATCATATTTGCATATATCACCAGTGCGCATCCAGCCATCAGGTGTAAAGGTATCAGCGTTGGCTTTGGGATTGTTTAGGTATCCTTTCATGATACTGGTGCCACGTAAAAGCAGTTCACCTTCTTGATCATCACCCAATTCTGCCATGGATCCATGTTAGTCTTCATTCACTCTTCCAACATGATTGTCACTTACCTTGTCCATTCTCGTCAATGATCTTTACTTCCACATTTGGACATACAATCCCAATTGATCCTAATAAACATGTATCTTGTCAATCATGTGTCACATCCTCTCCCTATATAATGTAAACCTGGTACACCATTTTCAAGAGTTTGCATAATGACTCCACTTGTTGTTTCAGTCATGCCATATCTATGTTACACCCATCATCAATATGCAACACAACTACCAGACAACTTTTCGAACTTACCCTTGACGCATAATCACTTCAGGGACACGGCTAGTGACACCGTCCAAATGTTCCTTGTTAAGTGGAGCGGCACCACATCCAATATACTGGATCGAGCTAAGATCATACTTGCGTACAATGGGATTTTTGGCCAATTGAACGGCTATATGCAAGATAAGCATACTGTACTATACCATTGTGTAACCAATCCATGACTTACCAACAGGAGGAACAATACTTGCACTTGTGATCTTATACTTTTCCACCAGCTGACAAAACAATTCAAGGTTAAACTTGGACATGACGACAACTGGTAACATCTTGTAAAGCGCATTGAGCACCAGTGAACACAAGCCATAGATATGAAAGAAGGGTAAAAAGCCAATAGCGACAGGTGGCTGTGCACCTTCTTCAAGTGGTGGTACAGCAGGATCAAGGTTGGAAGGTTCCATGCCCAGCGCTGTCATAATTTGAGATACAAAGTTACGATGTGTGAGCATTACGCCTTTAGCGCGTCCTGTAGTGCCACTGGAATACAATATAAATGCCAAATCCTCTCTTGGATTGATCTTTTTCAGCTGTGTCACATCCAAATGTTGACTTGTCAACAGAGAATAGATTGAAGCGATTCCACCATGTTCCTGTTGACCAAAGACAAAGATACGATGACGTGGAATACCCACTTGATCACATACTTTCAAGAGTACAGGCAGTAATTGAGGCACTGTCACAAGTGCTTTGGCGCCCGAATCACGTATTTGGTGAAGAAACTCGGCTATATTATCGTTCCGAAGTCTTATTAATCACTTTGCCTTCATCATCCTTTTACTTTATACCTTCTGTATAATTGGGATTCCTAATATAAATACACATATCCTTGGTTGGTTCACTTGTTTCCTTCAGGTCCTCTTTACACTTACCCTGGCGTAATAGTCGCTTGAGCACCCAACAGCGACATGTAGAGAACAATGTGATCATATTGATTGGGAGCAAAACAAGCTACCACATCACCTTTTTTCAATCCCACTTTGTCTCTCCATCCTCTTGCCATACGACTTGAAAGATCATACACCTGTGTATAAGTCAATGATCGTCCTGAATGGCCATCAATAAAGAGTGGTGTATCATGTGAAAAGAAGCGATTGTATTTGTTGGGCTCGAAATGAAATGTGTATAGATCCAAGTCTGGGAGAGGAACGTTAGGCAAAGTCGACTTGTAAATCACCATATCAAGAGAGCCGGGATGAAAGGTGAAAAAGAAACGTGGAAGAATACCGATCTCCTTCATGGGTATGGGGAAATACTGTATTATATAATGTCTCTAAAAGGGGATTGTGGGAAATAGGGTTTCGTAATAAGGAACACACAATTTCTTCCCGTGTTCTGCCATCCATCACTTGCCCCTTGGATCCTGTTTATCCCTATGACTAGCAGCATGAATCCTTCAACCAGTAGTTGGGTTTTAAGCCAACAACATGTCATTTTTAATCTTGTCAACATCAACTGGCAAGTATCAATGTATGTGTCACCAGATCATTCAAGCACAGCTTAGCATCAGCAACAATGAAGACATATCCATGGTTCACATTTTGAATGACAATATACACATTGTATATACTTATTGTTCTATATCTCATCAATGGAAGACTAAATTCATGCTGCTGTCACCCTTATCTTCATTCTAGCCTTGCAGATCTTCATTACGTATCTTTCTGCATTGCATGGTGACACAAGACAATGTTGATTTGGTATAAAACTTGATAAAAGTACATACTTATTATGATGATAGGTTACAATAGAATAAAGTATGGCATACAATATACATACAAGGTAGCGTATACACAACATGTTTAGCTAACCTTGCTATTTGTTATCCATGGTATCACGAGGTGGCTGATGCTCTTCATGCACCGCTGCTGGTTGTGCCATTTCTATCGTCTGGAAAGGATTGGGAGCAGATGATAAAGAAGAGCTTGTAGAGAATCGACGTAAACCACGATCTTCGCTTTGACCATTACTAGCATGCTTGCCTTCTTGTTGTGATACACGAGAAGCACTATTGCCACGAAGAAACTGTGTAAAGTTACGACGCGAGTTGCGTGCTTGATTTTGTTGTTGCTCATCCTCACGTCGTTTCAGAGCCAAATCAAGTGTGCGGAAGACTTCATCATCCACATAATAAGACTTGAATAGTAGTTCCATGAGCTGCATACGATCCTCCACATTAGCAAGACGACGACTTTCATCCGTTGGAAACACGGCTCCAGTGGGATGATGATAATGCTGCATAGGATTATTGCTGCTATCACTAGAATGGGATGATCCCATATCATTCAAGACACTCTTTTCATCATCATAATAAGGTGCTGGACCATAATTTCTTAAATCAAGTGAGTAGCGCTGATGCACAGGTGTTACAAGTGGTACTGCAGTAGTCGATGAATTGATGCTAAAGCGATCTTTAAGTCCATCAGAAATGGACTTACGCATACTGCCAAATGACCATCGATGAATCAATCCAAAAGGTGATCTTGCACGATAACCAAAAACAAGCGTTTGGAATGCAATAAACAAACCAAAAAGACCACCTAAGAAACCAAGAGCATTCAAAAGCGAAAAGATCTTTTGTTCACGTTGTACCAGTGTTGTTGGTGTTGCTGACTTGATGTACATCTCATTCATCACGCCTTGATTTATATTAGGTGCCTGATTGGAAGGATCTTGTGATTGGGTACGCTCTGTCACTGTGATGGATGGTGTCATGTTGAGCACAGGTGAAAAGCCAACATAATTCCACCCTACATCTTGAAGAAATTCTTGATTCACAAGCTGGTATTCAACAAAGGATCGATCCAAAGGTGCAAAATCAATCACTGTTTGTGACTCAAAGTCATTACGATCTTGCTCAATCCATAGTTGGACATCTTGTTCTGACAAGATTTGACTCTTGTCATCAAAGTACAAGTAGGCATTGGGATCACGTTGCGGAGGATATATAGTGACATGTGTACGGCCAGTTGCAATGCCATCACCCAGAATGTAAAATGAAAAGTGGAGTCGTGATCCATTGTTAGCCTGTGGCATGGATTCGGGTGCCAATTTCATATCACCAGGGCGGAAAAGATAACATGTCAAATTGCCAAGGTTGTTGACAAAGAATGGCTCGTGGATAGATAGATCCAAAGGCTCAATGTTGTCAATACATGATACTCCTGCATCAGTGTCACAGCTCACAAGTGGATACGTGCGATTGGGACGCTGTGTATCAGGTTCTACAATGATTGGGAAGCCTTCAAAACAGAATCGGATATCTATTATTGACATGTAGACATGAGCACACATGATGATAGCTACTATGCAAGTATATATGTACCTGGGATGGCAACCAAACCACCAGGAGCCATTGTAGTGATGGTAAAAGTTGCTTTTGGGCTTCGTAGCACCTGTAATAGAACAAAAACAAAAAAGGCTACAAACAAAAAGAGCAGCACCACCTTGGATACCAATCGCAATGTTTCAGCCCATAATGGCTCTCCAGTTCTTTACAAATGTACCACATGTATGAGTATAAGATTGAAGCTTAATGACATGCTTGTTCATACCTTGGATTCCAAAGGTCATAGTGGATACGCATAATGATACGTCGAGCACGATGTCGAAATCGATATAATATAGCAGCTATGATCAATGCAGCCACGACACAGACAACGACAATAGCTGCAATGATACCACCCTTGACTCCTTCTGGTGATGTATTCGCGTTCTCGATTTCATTTGTCACCACGTTATTGACCCATTTAGCAGAGGATAGATCAAGATCACCATTGCTATTATAGCCTGGTAGTTTCAGCACATCCATATCGCTGGTACGTTCAGTTGCTATGCCACCTGTATTGATTTGTATTTGTATTAGATTGTTCTAAATATGAGCTATCATTGTCTTGATAAGCTTACCAAAAGCAAACACAATGTATTCATTGGTGATCAGTGTACCAGTAGCATAGGATCGATGCATGGGCGTTGTTCCTTGGATATCAGGCTCATACCATGTCCAAGTTTGTGTATCAAGCACATACAAATCATTGTAAAAAGTGCGATTGAAGGTGGCAAAGAAGTTATCACCTATAATTCAAAACAATTGAAGGATGATGAGCCATCTTTTCGAGTACACATTGGAATATATTATCATCTTACCTCCAAATAAATAGATGAATCGCTTCTCAGGACCCAAAACTGCTGTTGCTGAAGTGGTTGGTAGAGCTGGACCATGACTATGGGATGTGTCAATGGTGACATTTTCCCAGGTGCCATCACTTGTATGGTAGATGACTGCCATGTTGCTTGGAGTGGGTATGCCATCAGCTGGTGGCACAAAGTATCTCCCAGTCAAGTAGACAATCCTCCCATCTCTATCAGCAAAAACAAATGTCAATATTATTACACGCTCATCATCTTACGTGAAAAGAATGACACTTACGGAAGAGCAGTGGCAGTATAGCTATCCATGACAAAGCCAGGATAAGGACGCTGTGTAAATGCACCTGTAGAAGGATCATATGACCAAAAATCTTGTCGTGGTCTCATATCATAAGGTCCTCTAATGCCACCAAAGATGTAAACAAGACCATCAGATGCTAAAACAGCTTTAAAGTTTTGTCGAGCACGAGGAATAGTAGTGTTGTCGTCAGGTTGCAAGGTGACAGCCAAAGGTGACCATGTATCATTTTCAAAGGTGTAATGATAGGCATGCATGGGTGCTTGATCATATAACGTATCTTGATAATTTCCACCAAATAATGTGAATGATGCATTATCAGGCGCAACAACAATGTCTGCAAGTGTCACATGTGGACCATATTCATTCAGGGCTTTGTAAATGATATCCCCTGTTGTCGCATCAAAGGAGAACGCCGAAAACTGATTGGTGAGATTGTTGCCTCTCACTTCACCACCATAAGCATACATGACATTGTCGATGGTGAAAGCTGTCGCACCCAACACTCTGGGGATCTTTTCATTGATCAACATGGGTACTGGATAGGCGCCAAATACTACTGTCACGGCTACATTCAGCAGCACAAGAAGGATTGTGCCCACGTAATGTCTCCCTATTGTCATGCCGTATACTTTTGATGAAAGGAACACAAAAGAAAAAGAGAGATACGAGAAAAAGAACAAGCTGGAGCATTCTTTTTGCATTGTCCAGTATCATGGCTGAGCCGTTATGGTGAGACATGGCAAAGCTTTTCTTGAGCTTGTGCAATCGATCTAACTGTTTAAGAGCCATTTTGACTACGCTTAATGCTGCAAACTTTGCATTCCCATGGATTGTACCATCATGCTTGCAACTACTTGTGCTCGTTTCAAAAACGTTTTAGGTACCTGATTTTCCTAATCACATCAAGTAATATCTAGTCGATCAATATTTCATGAGACATAGGTGAGACATTGTGTTTTAGGCAGGACTAAACATTACCTTCTTGTATAATGCCATTGTCATTATAGAACATGATATGGGCGCAGTCATCTTCCAGAATACACTGTTTTTGGCGAGATGGGGCGCCACTTGCCATGAAAGGAGAACTTGGTCTTTTCTTAGTCACACTGATGCTGTGGGATGTACCAGGTATCAGACTAAGATGCAGAGGCGTTACTATTGTACCACATCATCTTACTTTCCATCCTATGCTCCTATCGTCTTTTCTGGTACACATCGTCATCACCTGAAAAGAAATCAAGATCAGACTCAGATCAGTCAAACTCGACATGGAAATCAAAGCCATTCTTCTGCTACCCAAGCAGTGCAACATGACATCCAATTCTTTGTCAAAGTATATCATATGACATCAATATGCCTACTATCATTAGATTCATCTTATATGTCTTGGCCAACATTGCTATGCTTTCTCTGCTGTTATGGTTCGAAATCGCGATGCAGAAGCGGCGATCTTTTCATGTTTCCTTGTACCATGGTAACACAGATATCCCTGTGTCACGATGCCTTTGTTTCATTTTTCATTTTACTGGCGTCACATGTGTCAATCGAACAAGAAAAGAAAATTCATGCATCAGCCCATTTCAAAGTTACTGCATGGCATGTACTTTTCTATAGCAGTAAGAATCGCCTTCATAAAGTGATAACTGGTAGCATACAAGAAGCCTAACATATCACAAGCATGAAATCCTTATCTTGCCACAGCTCTTTGAACAATTGTACATGTTAAATGACAAATCTTTACAATCACTTTGTCATTTGTTGCAGAGCAGAGGACCCTGATTATCTACAGCAACCTTGTTGATAGCCATCTCTTTCATTTGTCTCTCCTTGGAGGATGTTCTTCCCATCAGATTCATTATCGAATCAGCTGCATTTTCAGCTCCAGTACCAAAAAGGGTGGAAACAACGCCAGCTTCACTTTTACTTCTTGCCCCCATCTCAGTCATGCCAACACGAAGCACAAGCATCCATTGACAAACAGGACACGGTTGCATCCCAACATTGACTGAAAGCACAGCTTTATTCGGCAAAAGCAGTTTGTTTGACTTGAATATCCAGTTGAGCGTGTTCCCTGTTACAATTGGCACCTCTGGACGATTGTCACTACTATGGCAGCCAGTTTTACGCGTCAAGCAAGCAAGTAGCAGCTGATACTGTTAAAATGGGCAAATACTGGTGAATGGATACGCAGGGATATCCTTGTTCATTGAGTAGTTTCTTTACTGTCATGGATTCCTTTCCTCCTTTGTTTCTTTGGATCATCATTTACAAGCAACACTACTCTATTGATATTACGCAACAAGAGAAACACGTCCTTGGATTGGTGCAAATGCGATAGATGAAGAGAAAATGGCTCATGGCAAGTCTGCTTTAATGCATGTGGATCAAGCTGTATAGACAAGATTCCATGTCTTTGTCGGCCCCCCCCTTGTCCCAGACTCCAAGTGCAGCCATAGCATGAAATTTCCTTGTCAAAGTGATTCCAGTCAACAAAGCTTCTTCATTTACAACATTCATACGCCTTACTTTTACTTCTTGTCAACATTCCTTTATATGGTCTGCCTTGGTAAATGGATATTTAGTGTTGGGAAGATCAAGTTGGTTTCAGGTGTCAAGCTGCTCATCATCTTTATCTTCACAGATACTGCTTCATACACCATCATCACGCTGTACACTTGTTGGATATCAATCAGAGAAGGATTGCAAGCTGCACGACATCTTTTGCTCAATCAAGCCATGGACCCAGTCTAAACTTGTCTTTGACTTTCGCCTTCTGTCACGATGTTGGTGGATGATGATGGCTATTACTATGGTCAGCGCTTTGGCTGGTAATCATTATGGATTCATAATGCAGCTTTGGATGCTGATATGCTTGTACAAGGAGAATCAGGTTTGTTATGTGCATTCAAACGACTTAGGATATTGTGGAGAAGGTGAAAAAGGATCTTGGACTAGCAATGCTGGTGTATGACGCTGCCTATTATCCTTTAGCTAGTTGTATTAGTGTAGTCTTTTAATCGATCAATTAAACATGATCAGCATAATGTCTTGCAAAGAGGAATAGGATCAGTGACACACAGTGGTGGTAGACATGTTCTATTATTGAGAAGGATAAAGTTGGGTATTATAATCCAGGTGCATCCAAATAAGAGATCTAAAAGCCACATGCAATGTTGATTCTACTTTCCCATTCGCCACTTTCTTCTTCATTGCAGACTAGACATCATTTAGAAGGCTATTAAACATAGAGTTTCATGCTCACGTGCAAACTTGATTGTGACAAAGAGATCAATAAACTTTGGAAAGCCAATGTTCCCGAGCATTACAAATTCAATAACACTATCCCACTACATACATATGAGATCCTTATCCAGCCTTACCTGCATGTTGAATCCACCAATCATACATGCCCAACCTAATTTGCACCAACATGCGCATCAAAATTAGTGTTATTCGATGAATAAGGATGCTTAACTAGCAACGTTACGCGATATCAGATTTTGTTTCAATCAAGAAGTTCAAAGCTAGGCAACGATTGAGAAACGAAGAGCAAAGCTATAGTTATTCTTCAAGGCATCCATATCACTTGTACAAGTTGAATCCTTGAAAGCTAGTACTGCATGATTACTCCTATTTCAAGTATCAACAAGGTGAATAAGGAGACATCTTATGCCTTGCATATCTTTTAACGATCATGGAGATCTGCACAACACAACCTGGATACAAAAGACAGAAAGTATCGCTCTTTCTTTTATTGTTTCTTAGTCTTGCATCATCACTATGAAATCTATCTTGCTTATCCCTTCTTTTTTCTTTGTTATTGCCATCGCCGCTACTGCACCCGGCGCAAAAATGTCCGAAGAAGAGATCGAAAGATATTGCAACACTTTTTCTGACGAAGATTGCTTAAGCCAGCGTCTTTGCAAAGTGTATGAAAGTATGTACGAAGTATTTGAAAATCTGTTATGTTTACTGATATGATCTATGATTAGTTTTCTACTGGGGAGAAACCATTCGGGATTGCCGATCTAAGAATTATAGATTTTAACCCACATTCAGGTGGACGTGGAAGATGCTAGTAGAGCATCAATCGGTCATATGAGCTATTCAAACATCCATCCCTTGTTTAATCACTGGATTCTGATAATAAAACATTTGACTTTGCAAAGAAGGGATCATGGATTTCCAAAGTCAAAATAGGGAATCGAAGCTAGGATGTAGAAGTGCTCTACTGCATCACTGTGATGGGTATAGAGATCTAATGCCATGAGCAATCTACAATGGACTATAATGCTTTGTGAATCATTGCCAAAGATTGCATAGCTTGGCCATCCTATAAAGGAAGATACTATCCAGATAAAGCAAACACGACATAATATACCAGACAATGCGATACAAATGCAAGGGTGGCGTCTTTTACTGGACGTCATTAACAGGTGATAGACAAGGACGTAGATGTATTGATTGAATGGCAGGATAGTACGTGTAACCATGTATCTCATGAAGCCTTTGGCAGAATATTTTACATGCAAGCATGTGGTCATATGCAACAAGTGCATCGGGTATGTGCGTCACAGCATGATGGTATGCAGCAGTCAAGTGATACATCACGTGCCTTCTTCAAGACGTTGGTTATGCATCATTTTCTTACAGAAAGTTGATCCAGTCAACTACTGGAAACAAGCCTTTGTAAGTCATCAATCAAGTGCTAGCTCTAATTCTATGGCAATGACTGATCTTACTATTTACGTTGATTGTCCCTTGCATAGACAAATGAAGGTTCTCACTGCAATTGTCGATCATAGTTTTGATGTTACACAAAAGAGCTGTTTAAAGGTCGCGTGTGCCTGGAACACATCTCCTGGATTTATAACTCAGGTGGGTGTGCCAAGCATAGTTAAAAAAAGCAACATGATCTTTACCGGATACAGACAGTTAATCTTGGTGGTCTATTTTCTTTCGTTCCTCTTTTTTCTACCTCTTCTTTATTCTTCCTTCTCATGGCGCCCATTGACCAAACCAGCTATGAGCATTACCTTGTTGCTCGTCAAGCTGTTCAAGATGACGTGACCAATCGACTGACACCTACTGACGATCAGCGCATAACACTTATTATTATTGGTGTCTATGTGGCAGCTATTCTTATACTTTGGAACATGCCTATTATCAAACATGTCTTGGCTCCTTTCAAGGTATTAGGTGATCATGGGATGACTGCATGAAAGATGTTCACTCACCATGTACAATAGCTCTTGACTGTTGGTTTACACGAATTCTCACATGCTATTGTTGGATGTTTGACTTGTGGACGTATTGAAGGATTGGAGATTGATCCCAATGAAGGTGGTGTTACGCATATTGTAAGTTGTATAGTAGTGTGTGTGTTTGTGTACAAGAAGGTTAATCGGATCACGGATAGCGTGGTGGTATCCCGATGTGTACCTTGCCTGCCGGTTACCTTGGATCATCGCTTATTGGTGCCATTCTTGTCATGTGTGGATTTGACGTTTTGGCTTCCAAAGTAGCATCTATCTTTTTGGGCGTTTGTCTGCTTTTTACACTGTGGTGGGCCAAGAACTGGTTGACTCGTGGTATTGGATTGTTATTCATTGGCTTGATTGTTTTGTTATGGCTCGTTGCCAATGGTGTCGGTCTCAAGTACTTTGTATTGTTTGTCGGGTAAGTAGTCCTTATATCTTTCTTTACACACATCATGCTTATCATCCCTGTGTGTATAGTGTCATGTCATGTCTTTATTGTCTTTGGGATATTCTGGATGATCTTGTTTTCCGGAAAGTGCATGAATCTGACGCGTCCAAGTTTGCCAAAATGTGTGGTGGATGCATGTCGAGTAGAGTATGGGGTGCTTTGTGGTTCATGATCAGTCTGATCTTCTTTGTGGCCGGTATCTTGATTGGATTAGCAGCTTTCAAAGGTAAGGGGAGGAAGATTCAGTGTTCTGTCATTCATTTCAGCTTGCTAACATGCTTTTTGCTCCACAAGGTGATCAACAACAACAACAGCAAAATCCAGGTTTCTAAGTGGATTCTTCGCAACAAACAAGCATACAGTATTCTGCTATTCACCTTCTTTCCCTCCTCCTCTTTCACCGCTACTATCATCGTGACATTTATTCCTTCACCATCCGCACTAACACTGTATATACTATTTACCCTGTTATCCTATTGTCATCATGTTTTGTTTTGATATATCTTACTATAAATGTGTTCCATCTCCTTCAATTTATTGTGTCTAACGCAAACAAGATCGTCATTACGTGTAACACAAGCTAATCACAACATATACTCGGACTTTTGCAATTCTCCCAAATCACCTGTAGAAGCAATGTGTGTATATTTATGAAAGATGGATTTAAACAATGATGGAAACTATGTTTGGGGGTGCATATGATCAAGAACCATGAGTATTGGAAATGATGGTAGCTCTTATGTTAATCTTGACATCGTGTTGGCAATATAACCAGAGGTATTGCGGAATGGATGGAACAATCCACTATGAGAGCCGTGTCGGCATTGAAGGCCAAGGGACGTAAAAAGATCATATCGATCAGCCAATGTGAATTGATAGAAAAGCTGCTGTATTTATCGCTACTCCCATATCCATGCAGTTCTTGTATATGATGTATGGCTCGGAAAGAATTCTTTGTTGTGCTGGATAGTAGACGTTCATAGCAGACATTTGATTGCGCCATTGTTGTAGCTTGACCTTGCAAGAAAGTTGTCAAAGGGGAATGATCCATAAGTTGTCTTTCAATCGTTCATTGGCCATGAATGGTCTTCTGCCTAGAATACAGTGATATAGCTCACATACAGCATTGTGAAGCGTACGGCTGGATGGCTTAATAACTTCAGTATTCACACTTGTCGAATAAAGCGGGAACTTTATGCTGAAACCAAGCCTTCGTAGCAGTTGTTGTGGGTGTTTTCATCTCCACTGGAGCTGATGATTGTTGGGATAGTTGTCTCAAAGCAAATGTCGATCAAATGACGCAGGGCAGTCGACGTGTTTTCCTCATTCATGCGCCATATGATTCCAGTTGTCTAAATGGTTGTCGATTCTTCTTGTGACGCTTCCAATGTGAAGATGTCTCCTTTCTTGGACACCAGGTACTTGTTGTAAGTGTGATATGTGATGATAAACCATTGGCATAGTAAACTTGGCCATGACGCATGAGAGATTGTAAAGGTGATAGACAACCAAAGATCTGTTGAACACGCGAATTCCAGGGCGTACTTTTCTTCTCCAGACTTCTCGCCAATCCAAACTTTGCAGATGCATCACTCTATATGGAAAGGAGTACAATAAGATTACCTGATTCATAAACAAGATGATAGGATTCTTACCTTAACGGCTCAGCCTGCAATTGTTCAAAGACACCAAAAGACTGGACAATCTTAGTCAGGGTTGCTGACGTGGATTCCTGCATTTTGATCGAGTCAGAATACTCCTTTGCTATGGTCTCCAATAACAGCTGCTTACTTTGGTCTTGATCTTGCTGTATAGCTGTGCGATCTTGCTGGCCAATGTTCCACAAGTGATAATGATGCCTCCATCAACACTGTTGTTGTCAATTGTCAAATTGAGGAGTGGCACGCTACAATATGAATGTATTATACATACCAAGATTCTTGCATCACCTTCATGTTGGCTACGGCCATAGCCAACACCCAGTCCCTTTTTGAATACATACAGGTGAATGAACAGCAAATATTAACCAACATTTCGGTCTACTTGCTTGTTGGGTGCCAATGTCATCGATAGTCAATGATGTGATCATTGTGTAACAAACTTCATAACCATCATCAGTTTTCTTGCACAGTATATGATACAAAATGGTGTGATTGATACAAGTCTGTTATGCTGGGAGATTGCATAGTAGACAGTCGTCTGCCGATAAACGTTGTGTGTCCGCATGAGCTGTTGCCATTGTGTTTGCGCTTGCATGTCAGCGAATCTGAACAAAGGAAGAGTCCAATTGAGCACCAAAAGGGATTGTAGTTTGAACATGTACAATTGTGTATGAAGGAAACAGAGAACAAAAGAGAGCAAGACGACATTGTTGGATGAAATCACGTGAACCATTCTTCTTTCCTCCCAAGTCCCAGCTGCTGAAATCCGGGCTCCAGTCTCTGTAGTCCGATGATCCCTGCAAAACATGTATTAGTCAATAAAGAACATAAAGACGAATAGCTGGGGATATCACATACACGTGTGCGATCCTTGAATTCATAATCTGATGGCAATACATTGGATAGCGCGAACTTGGTTGTTGTCTGATTGATAGTGATATTATTGCCATTGACATGAATATCTTGAGCTGCTAATACATGAATACTTGCTTTCATGACTGAAAAGGCTCGACAAAAGAACAGTCAAAGTCAAATATCACAATGACATCCACGACAATGAGAACAGGATAACAATGAAACACTATGAATGGCCAGTTAATGCATCCGCTCATGTCGACACTGATCCACAGTATTGCAAGAAGAATCATTCACCATAATACATACCAAGAGTTCATGATGGTGGAAGCAATCAAAGAAGTGCCAAAGAGGAAAAGAGATATATGGTAAATGGGCGACAACATCTTTGTTTATACGTGGATGGGCGTGTGAATTTATGTGCGCATGAAAAGGGGAAAGAGTGATAACATGTTTGTTGAGCATGATGCATGAATTGATAAAGTGGTCAAGAGCCGATACCAGGCAGGATCTCTTAAAGAAAGGGCCTATTATGTGCTGCACGACCAATTGACAATGCATCAATCGCAGGTGGTAACATCCAACAAAATTCCTTCTCAAGCAATAATGGCATCAATCTTCCATTTCACCATCCTATGCCCAACACAAAGGGAACTTGTCATATCAGATTGTGTAGCTCTTTGATCAACATGCAATGACGCTGTAGGGAAATTTCTTGTCATATGACATGATTTATTCCTTCTAATACAACCAAGACAAGCATTTCATCGTTTCATTGAATGTATCAGTAGGGGACACTAGCTGTGATAAAGCAGCACGCGACGCGTTTCTAGCCAATTTCACCATTCCCTTTCCCACTTAACTCCTCCTCACCAATATGGTATGACAGCAACTAACTGATACCTACAACTGGCTGACTACCTTTATGTTTCATAGTCTACCTGTGATATCGACCCTGCCTTGGTTGACAAGATTAAGCAATTCCGTTTTGCAAAGTACTCGAGTGGCAATGCAGCTTTCGTTTGTAAGCGATATTCACTACCCATTGGAGAACAAGACACTCATGCTGGATAGTACAAATCGATCGCAAAGAGCTCCAGATTGTAGAAGATGAGGTGTATGATAATATTTCGATAGAAGACTTGGTAGAAGGTAGGTTTATTGTCAAGGAAACAAGCCATGTACTCATAGTGCTGGTTTAGAGCTTCCTGAAAATAGCCCACGCTTTATCATTCTCAGTTACGAGGCAAGTGCACAAGGAGAAATGCATGTGCTATCTATTGACTCTTGTCTTTTTGTAGTTACAACATACAGATGGTCGAAAGAACTTTCCACTGGTATTCATTTACTGGTCACCATCCACAGCCAAGACTGAGATTAGTATGCTGGTAAGTCATCAATCTAGTAAACTATGCTTATCCTAATATATCCAACAGTACGCTTCTGCCAAGACTTTTCTTCAAGATAAGATCGATGTGCACCGGGTAAGTCACTTTTGATAGATTACTTTATTCTTCTACCTGTGCTAATGTCTAACAATTGAAATGCAGGGTATTGATATTCGAGAACCTGAATCCCTTACGGCCGAGTATCTCGATAGCCAGCTAAAGCACGTGTAAAAGGAAAAAGGATGCAATAAACGAGGAGAGAGTCGATTTGAACTTGTTATGCTGATCCAGCAGCTTCCCTGGCAATTTCATGAAAGAGCAACTTGTTCCAATCATCAACAGGACCTAATGTTCAAATAGGTTAAGCTCACATACCAATCCATCCTTGTTTAATTTACCTGGTAAACAAGTGTGCAAGCAATCAGAATCGGGTCTTGAGTGAGCATCACCACGTAGATTAGCCATATGGGATACATTGAAGAATCGAATACGATAGTCTTGAGCTTCATCAATCATTTCCTAAGAACATACTTTTGTCAATATCTCTTATAAGCAATAAAGCTCTCACTTTTTACCTTCCAAACTTGATCCATCTTATCAAACATGTCCCATTGGTATTCTCCATCCTTGCGAGTGGGTACAACAGGTGTCTTGCTAGGCTCAGTGTATCTGGAACATTTGGCATGACCATAAGGAGTGCTTCGTACCCAAACACGTTGAACAGGTCTGAGATTGCGTTGCAAATAGTCAAAAATAATGCGCATAGCTCGACGATAAGCATCCATCATTTCCTCATCAGATTCATTGGATCCCCATTTCTTGTCAGTGTGCCAATGAGCAGCCTATATCCAATACCAAACTTTAATCCACTGCTCTCTTGTTTTCCTTTTTCTTGTACTTACTGTATTGATGACGATATGATCAAATCGTGAAATGGCATGTACCCTATAATAAGATCAGTCTCCGGTGTTAGGATAATCGGCAACCTTGAATGTATGGTGGCACCAATGGACTTACCATGGAAAGTTGCTTCCCTTACCAATGAGATATCCTTCATCATCATTGGGTTCCATCAGCTTGAAATCATCCAGACGCACCAAGTAATCCGAGCGTAAATAAGCCAAACTGACAGCACCTTCCACTTGAAGCTTATCCTTATGAACAAGCTGGCTCACCCACATGTTACGATCGCCTCCTGACAACTGAGTATCACCAGGTGGATTCACCATCTTCTCTCCCAATAGACATCCCATGCTTTCAAATTCCAGTTGATTGATCGAATCACCAATAAAGACAAGTGGATGGTTGCTTAGATATTCAGAAAATCGATTGGCATCAAAAGGGACAAGTTCACATCCTGAAGGTTGCCAGACATAATCCATACTAATAGAACGTCAGTGCTTGGTTCCTATATTTGTGTTTTGTTGTTCCTTACATGTGTTTGCTTCGATTAAACTCGTTTCCTTCATTAAGACGTCGATAACACTTGTGAGGGAATCCACCACTGCAATGATATCCTGCCACCTTTTCAATATCGCTTGGCTTGTCCGCTTGTAATAGCTTTTCTCGTCGTACCCATTGGCCAGCGTTGTAAGTGTCAGAAGTACACAAGGTACCCATATCCTCTGGTATCGTGATCAAGGGCTCAATGGGAGCAATGACATTGGTGGGTCCATCAGACTCTCGTTCACTTGTCGGGACGATGCCGTCATCTCGCCATGACCAGACTAGTAGCCAAAGTAGCAGTAACCAAACAAAGGCAACGACATAAACAGTACGAGACCACAAGGAGTGTGAGATGGATGTATCAGTACTCGGCATGAATGTATGTGTTGTATGTGTATTTGTGTATGGATGTGTATGTGATGTGTGCTGTATGGCTTTTGTAAAGAAAGAGAAAGAAAAAAAGAAAGGAATGGCAAAGGACTAGAACGACGATCCCCCCCTTCTCGTCGATCAATTTGGCACTCGCTACTTGTGTGTAACAACCTACTTCTCCGAGCGGCGATCCTTTTTTAGTGTCCCATTTTCCATCCCAGCTGTTTCCATCCACACATATCAAACATTGATTGAAAGGAACATTGAAAAAAGAGTCATTTTATCATTTCCACACATTATTTGTAAATATATCATCATTGTCTTCATCAAAGAGTTGGTGAATACCACGTCGTGGTTGATGTAAAGTGGATGAGTGATCAGGTGGAGAAGTAACATGTGATGAAAAGGTAGAGGAGGAAATTGATTCCATGTTGCTGTTGTTTTGTTGTTGTTGTTGTTGTTGCTGTGGTGGTGATGATGATGGTGGATGACTGTATTGTGGTGAAGAAAAGGATGGCTGTGGATGTGGATTGCTTGGTGGTAATAATGATGATGATGGTGGATGTGGTGGATGTGGTTGCAAATGACGTTGTTGCTGGTGTTGAGTAAGAGTCTCTGTTGATGGTGTAGATCGAGAAGTTCTCAATTGTCTTGGAGGACCTATTGTAGTAGGTTGTTGTTGTTGTTGTTGTTGTCTACGAGCTGCTGGTGAACGTGGAGATCTTGGTGGTGGAGATGTTTTTGTAGGTGATAACTGCTGCTCATTTTCTTGAGAAGAAATATCTGCAACAACGACATAGTTCCCTTTGCCTTGTTCCACAATGACATCAACACATCCTTCACGTCGACTTGGTGGTCTATCAGGCATACGTAATTTCCCCTTGCGTACTGATGCCATACCAGCTGCACTTGTATCTGTTCCACCATAGCCACGTGCACGACTACCAGTTGGACTGCTATTACCATAACGTGCTTGTTTCCATAATGGTGCTCGAAAGTCAACAACAGGATAATTGTAATCACCATAGACCATAGTACGACTCGATTCATATAACGCTTCCACTTCATCCCAAGGATCTGGATCATCAAACTCTAAAGGTTCGGCTTGTTCAATCACCACTTCACCATTCATGCCTCTTCCAGCACTCAAGAAACGAGATACAGGTGCTGGTTCTAACCAATGTTTCTTTGCTGTGCTTGTTGAATATCTTAATCCAGCCATGATACGTGATGTACGACTACTTCCAATGTGTGGCACGCCTTCAGATGGCTCAAATGATCGATAGTTGAATTTGGAACCACGCAAAGTATCAAGTGAATCCATCAATACATCCTTCAACCCAAAAGAATCTCGAATCGCGTACATGATTGGCATTCTTGCTGAGTGGACATTACGATCATAGTAATCTTCGTATGAAAAGGAATAACTATAATTGCCATGTGCATTAACACGGGATCTACACGTGTACCACCCTACATTTTCTCCTCCTCCTTTTTGACTTACGAGTGTGCAATGGCTGCTGGTATCATTTCCAAACATATCAAAAAGTCTTGGATTGCTACGGATATATTCTCGGCACCATCTGTGATAGATAGGACATGGTCAATGTAGCTCTTTCTAAAGAACTTTTATACTTGCCTCCTTCAGGAATAAAGCCAGCTGACACCAAAAGAGCAATGATGACGCTTTGCCAAAAAGAAAAGAAGATGATAGCCTTGACACAAAGAAACTTGGGAAAAGGTCTAATAAAAGCATGAATGAAACCGGTTGTATAGCAATGATAACACGATCATCACCAATTACCTGAATCCTGTCATGTCCTTTTTTGTAGCATAGAAAAAGACCATCAGGCACCACAGACTTAAGCAAACGCTGAGATTGTAAAAGAAGGTAAGGTAAAGATAGGAGCCTGACCAACTCATGTCTCCTTCTTGGTAATTGCCGGTTGCCTTGAGGATCATGGTGAGAACAGCAAGGATAGGCTTGACATAGACGAATTGAAGAATGCCTCTCTTGACAAACAAGAATGTATATGGATCACCAACATAAATCTCACGAGACCATAATGTCCCAGGGAAAAAGTTCTCGGAAGGTGGTCTTGAATGCAACATGATGATCAATGCTCGTTCACCTCCCAGCTTGTTCAATAATAGATTGAAGAATGCATAGATGACAAAGGCTTCATAGATGTCTCGGAATGTGTCGACATAGAATGCAACATCCAAGGATACAAGAGATACATAGGTACTGATACCATAAATCGGAACCCTGTATATGTTGCATAGTAAGTACTTGTTACTACCCAAACTCTTGTATTCTCTTACATCCAAAGGATACGGATAACTTGTCGTTGCTGATTCTAGAGGACGATGGAGAGGTATGTTCGATTGAGTCAAAGAGTCAATAGCCAAATGGCGTCATCGTACCGGTTTTCTATAGTTCTTCCAATGAAGCCATACTGACAAGGACGAAATGCAAGTTGCAACCACAGTAAAGACCAATGCAAGGTGAATGGCGAAAGGATTCAGCTCTGCTCCTGCACCACCTTCACCATAACCGCCGCCTTCCACCGTTGAATGAACGGGAGTCAACAGCAGCCGTAGCATATTCTGCCAGTCGAGTAGTAAAAGAAACGTATCGGGCTTGGCGCCTGGCAAAAATATATGCATTTCAGAAATTGGGATCTCATGGCAACACAAACATGCCAAGTCAAAAAAAGCAAGAGAGTCAAGGATAGCCAAAAGTTGTCGTAGTGCTAAGAATTGCTTGCTTGATCGATACAACAAGTCTTTATTTCTCAGAAACAGCATCCTATATGCTATAAACAAGGATACATGTACTCTTCATCATGCTGCCGGGAATGAATGAAAGAAGCATCCTTTATATTTATCATCAAAAAGAAGCTTTACAAAGCATAATAAAGCTTATTCATCCTTTGACGTCTTTCAAAAGAGGTAGTTCCAACAGCATTTCAAATCTAGATAGAATACAGAACACTTTAATAAAGCCATTACGCGTATCATAAAAGAAGATGCATAGAGAATGATTTCATGATGTTTGGGAGAAATGTGTAAACATGCCTGTTGTGCTACCTGCTGCATGACAGCACCTTCATCGCTACTTGAAAAAAAGTACATTCATAGACCGAGTCATGTAAACAACGACATCACGACCGGGTTCAAAGCACTTTGAAACATGAGAATGGTTCCAAGAGATGAAAGTCTAGTTGATATGCAATCCTTAATAAAGATCAACAAGTTATAAACCTGTTTCATCAGCTCACTGATAGAGTATCGCCATCATGCATAAAGTGTGCGACATGTCGGAACGCGTAGCCGACAAGCAACAGCTGTGACAACATACACATTACTAAGTTGACAAGTGCTTTGGTCTTTCAATATATCCCAGTGACTCTAGTACAAATATTTGACAAGGATTCATGCAGCAATGCTGTCAAAATTGGCAATGTAACGGCCGATCTGCAATATGTATATAAAACACTTGAAGAGTTATCCAATTTCACGTGTCCTCGTTTTACACATGTACTGTCAAGTGAATCATGTTTTAATGTTGCTTCGCTTTCCTTACACGTGACAGTTTCATGCACAAGACATGCAGCTTGAAGCAAGTGTCTTCATAACTCGTGAACAAGTACACATGAAAAGATCCGTGTTCTGCTTTTTTCTCTAACAAGAACCAAGTCTATAAAGCAATGTGAGTCTTTTTGAAAGCTGCATATGTACGTGTCACAGAACAGGGAACCATCCTAATGCGTGTCGTCATAGAGAGTAAAATGGGTCCTCACATGCCAATGATGATCACAAGGAACCAAAAATGGTCAACCTGACTCTTTGTTTACATGTATCTCTTTTTGTCTTTCTTTCGCCTTCTCCTTTTTGCTTTTACCGCTTTCTTTTCTGATACACATTCTCCAAACTGCCTGCCTGTATGCCATTAAAGAAGCTTTTCAAGTCCAAACGTAAGCTTGGGCGAATGGAGTCAATTTCAAGAAATCTGCCAATGGATCCTTCTGGTATTCTCACACGGGAGTTTCCATATCTTGCCTCACGCGCCAAGTCACCTACAGATGTCTTGGACCTTGTTGGCTATCCACAATTTACTACTGGCACCACAACTTATAGTCCACCCATCTCCAGTGTCCTTCATCGATCTTCACAACAGACTGATGAAACCAGTGTGACATCACAACAGCCATCCAATAAGCCAATAAGACCTACTGTAGGACCACGACGTGCTTCATTTCACTCCTTTTCATATGACCAAGGCATAGGACAAGGAAGAAAACGATCTGTAAGCACACCACCACCACTCATGATGCCAAAACCAGTCAATGCTGTTCCACCAACACAACATACTGTATTACAATCCACATCAAAGGATAAGACCCAAGTTGCGTCATCATCATCATCAGCTGAAGAAAGTGGCGCTTTTAATGTTGCACCATCATGTACAGAGCAAGAATTGGAATCCATTTATCAGCAATTGAAGCAATATCAACAAGAACAACAAGCATGGTTAAAGCGTGACAAAGAGCGGAGACAAAGAGAAGATTGGATGTATGCCAAATTATGCGAAATACAATATCAATTGCAGCAATTATCCACACGTGTCACTGGTAATAGTGATTATCAACCACCTACATATTCACCTTGTAGACCAAGGCAATCCAGTATCAGACTTGAAAGTAATGATGAAAGTGATCTTGAGCATGAAACATGTTACTTGTCTGATGAGGAGGATGAAGCAAGTTCAGGATATGCATCAGAAGAAGATGAGGAAGAAAGTGAGCCAGAGGATGATGATGATGAAGATACAGCCAGACGACATCATTACTATTACTATTATCGTCAACAACATCCTGCTACTGCTGCTGCTGCATACCAACATCATCGTCCAAGACCTTGGTCATCTACCATGATGGCACATCCTTACTATCATCATCCACAGCAATATCATCGTTATGCTTATGCTAGAGGATCATGGCCTGTAAGACGACGAAAGTCATCTGATACCAGTATTCGATCTGTGCCTAATCTTGTTAGGCGAAGTAGCAGCTCAGCATCACGATTTCAAGGTCCTCCTCCTCCTTTTGTTTTTCCACATGATGAAAGAATGATACGTAATCGAAGAGCACCAATAAACATGATGTAGTAATTACTATTGTCAATAAGAAGGGAAGGGGATATAAAGTTTGAAGCACCATAACTACATATAATAAGGCATATCTATCATCCTAGTCCCAAGATTTGGCAGATGTTGCTGATTGCAGTCTATGTTTGCTGTAATCTATCATCTTGTCCTTGAACATTGCCTTGTGTGTTGTTGTAGACATAGACTATGGCAAGCCATTCAATTACCATCGCAAATACAGCAAATAAGATATCAAGTATAGGGGATGTGTAACTGCTATACTGAAACAAAGTTTTTTTCAATCCGCCATTCTCTTCATCCAATTGCTTTTGCTTTTCTTGGATCTGCTGTGGTGAGATGTCAACTTCGCTCACAGCAAATATGCGATGTCTATAAATCTTAACACCTTTTCTTTTAACGTCGTAATCCCTGCGATGACGTTCGTCAAAGAACTGTGCATCATATATGATCTTCAAGACTACCATGATGTCCAAGATATAAGAACCGGCATATAGCATAGAGCACAGTAGTAACACTGTAAGCTGGGCATAGCAGCAAATTTGCGTGATTGCATCTCGGTTGCTATATGCTTGAAATAAAAATGCAAAGGCTCCAAGGTGACCAGCTGTAAAGGCAGCAGCATATTGCAATAGTTTTTGCCTTCTGTGATTAGAAACCTTGTATATGTAATATATAGACCTGCGTTTAGGATCTTGTAGTACTTTTTTACCATCATCTTCATCGAGATTCATGTCGCTTTCGGCATGTCCGGATATCTGGTGCGTTTGTAGATTACCATCATCATCGTCATCGTCGTCATCATCATCGTTTATATCAAGGTTACTACAGACGATACGACTGTGTACCTTTAGCTTAGAATTTATCAGTCAATGTTCAAGCGAGGTATATACTTACATATAAGTCTTGCTATCACTTTTTGATTCATTATCATCTCCATCTTCATCAGAATGCTCTTCAAGTTCTTGATCCAGTTGTTGATCATCATCATCACGTGTTTCTGAAGTGGTCGATGTGAAGTTGCTACTTGTTTTTAAGACGCCGTTCCTGGTATTTGGGGGAGTCGTATTTACCTTTTACTGTCATCGCTTTTCACCTTTCCCTTGGCAGCATTCTTCATGTCTGGCGTTCTCACCTTTATCATACGTCGACTATGATAAAGGTCATAATCGGTACTGACGATGGATGAAAACCACCCACCAAATGCATTCATGTTCTGCCAGAAAACCATATTCCTGGGGATTGAGACACTTTTGGTATACTTGATAATGGCTTGTGAATTCTTGTCGAATTTGTATTCAGAATTCTTAATGAAGAATTCTGATACCTTGATAGCTATTGGAGCTGATGACATTGACATTTGGGGAGGAAACAGAGCAATGAGAAAAGAAAAGGATAGTCAAAGGTGCGAAGCAGTAAGAAAATATATGAAGATGCAGTGTAGCAAGATTATCCTCCACTTGTATAACCTTCAAAGCTGAATTTGCCGAGTCGCTGTTATGCAGGTGAGTGATGATGCGCACTCTACGTAAGATTTGTCCTTCCCAACATGTCGCATGGCATAGTCAAAAACACTGAAGCTCTTAACTTCGTTTTGAATCAGATAGACTTATTAGCTTTAGCTTCTTCGATAGCGCTGTACATCCATATCATCTATTGCTTAGCACACAGATCTCAAAGTAACGTTTACTGTGGAACATTACTACCTTTTTCGCCAGAAATCAGTTGCTACACATAA
Source organism: Lichtheimia ramosa (assembly GCA_008728235.1). Lineage (NCBI taxonomy): Eukaryota > Fungi > Mucoromycota > Mucoromycetes > Mucorales > Lichtheimiaceae > Lichtheimia > Lichtheimia ramosa. Next base: position 2,238,189 of record CP031828.1, on the reverse strand, counting down.
CCTTGACGGTGTTCTTAGATTCCGAAATGAGCCAAAGCTATGTGGCTTCTGGGCACTTGCAGCTTGTGAATCTTCTTCATGGCAAAATGAATCTTGAGCTATAAGAGCATTTACTGAATAAATTGCACAACCATGTATGTCTTTTTCATGATCAAGTGCTTCATTGATCTTATCAGAGGATCATCCATTAGCATGAGATCATATTAGATTTTTCGATGGTGATATAGGATTTGATACATTGAAGTCCCTGGAACTGGATGATGACTTCAGGACATCGTTGTCACCGGTAACAGTGATCATCAACCACCTACATGTTCACCTTGTAGGTCAAGACAATCCAGTATCAGACTTGAAAGTAATGAGGAAAGTGATCTTGAGCATGAAGCATGTTATTTGCCTGATGAGGAGTATGAAGCAAGTTCAGGATATGCATCAGAAGAAGATGAGGAGGAAAGTGAACCAGAGGATCATGATGATGATGAAGATGCAGCCAGACGACATCATTACTATTACTATTATCGTCAACATCCTGCTACTGCTGCTGCATACCAACACCATCATCCAAGACCTTGGTCATCTACCATGATGGCACATCCTTACTATCATCATCCACAACAATATCATCATTATGCTTGTACTAGAGGATTATGGCCTGTAAGACGACGAAAGTCATCTGATACCAGTATTCGATCTGTGCCTAATCTTGTTAGGCGAAGTAGCAGCTCAGCATCACGATTCCAAGGTCGTCCCCCTCCTTTTGTTCTTCCACATGATGAAAGAATGATACGTAATCGAAGAGCACCAATAAACATGATGTAGTAATTACTATTGTCAGCATGAAGGAAAAGGGATACAAAGTTTGAAGCACCATAATACATATAAACAGATCTACTTTGCCTAAAAGTCAGAGTGCATGCCGGGGGAATATGATTCTTGATTATAGCATAGATAGATAGTAGAACCGGTTAGCATTCTAGATACGACGTGACCCTTTTGTGTCATGACGTCTTAATGAGAATGATGGTGGTCCTTTACATTTTTTCATGGTATTTGACGTACAATAACATGTGACTTATATTGGTGTAAAGTGTTGTATGTATTCTTGGACACCACATTTTAGATTTCAGTTGATGAGCACAAAACCTAAGATCTGTAGCTATTTTTCCTTTATATTCCGGAGGAAAGCATGATATTGTACTTCTCTTTTTCTCCATTGAACGTCTATCCAAAGCAAGGTGATGAAGCATATCACTACTAATACCTGCAGAACAGTTGTGGTACCTAATTTTCTTAACTATGACAACGACCATTCACAAGAAGACGCATTGCTTTGTATCAAATGGTTAATCAGCACAAGATATTATGTGTTCGGCGAGAAAAAAGAAAGTTACAAATCTGGTTGGATTATGTTTTATTACGTGTACAAGACGTCTGCTTCAACGAGAGGGTCCATATTGCAATTTGCCATGCATATAGTTGCACACTTGGGTGTGTTTGCCTTTCTTTTCCAAGTTTTTCAAGAAGACCGAGGAATTATCATGAAATTATGTTGTTACACACAGCTTGGATTGCTTATACTTTGCTTTGCGTTCTATCTTGCACTCTTTGCTTTGGATAGCATTGCATTGCTCAGTATCAAGAGAAACGCAATCGATTTGGAGGGGGAGTTACAAGGCAAGATTTGCATCAATGACGACCGCGTCCATGTGGGAGCACAGATCGGGGATGACACCAAAGTGTATCACAGAATATATGGTGTACGTTACTTTGAGCTTGATGTCCAGAACAAGCAAGATGCCCATATGCTAGGAGAAGATGAAGGGATATCCACCCAAGTGTTGAACATCTGCTTCGGTCTAGCAATGATTGTTATTGAATGCCTTACAGTAGCGTATGTTTATAACAATACACAATGATCGACTTGGTATACTTCAAAAGAGAGGAGGTACATGTTTCCCCTTGACACTGGCATATGGTCATGTGCATCTCCATGTAACGTTGCTGTGGAACATGATTGCCTTTTCTTTGTAACATTCTCGTATATAAAGCTTTGAAAGTATTCTTAAATTCTTAAATCAACAGCTAGCTGCCCGGCCACTAGCTTTGCTCACAAACTTTCTATCCTTGCTCAATCAGCTTATCATTACTTTGTAATGCTTGTATCCACCGTGTGTGCATAAATGTTCACTTGCTCAGCTCACGTGATATAGGGGCTAAACTGCCATCTATTTCAGCTGCCACCTTTCTTCTCTTTTCTCCCATTGACGCCATAAGATTTGCAACTGTTTCTGTACCCAACCAATCTACGATTTGTACAGTCCTTCTTCAGCCTGTCATGTCAGTACTACTTTGGTCTTCTTTCGAAGGAGTTTGACTGAATTGCAAGTACTTGGCTTGTCACTCTACTACAACACCAGCGTTTTCTTGACATCGTACACTCTCTTGCGCTTAGCAGCGTTTACTTCAGTACCTATCAGTGCCAATGCCTTTGCTCTATTGTATCAAGCAGCCTTTCTTTGGTGAAGAGCATATAGCCAGTATATAGAAACAGCTTTATTTAGTGTAGCAACTTGCTCTAATACATTACTATTACTCATGACTCTTTGATATCACTTGGGCAACAGGCAACAGGCGGTGGAAGGAACTGGATGTATTAAACTCGTCGAAGAGGACATGGTTCCTATATGTTTTATCTTGTATCCCTATTCATTGTCAAACTTGGTCATTATGTCTACCTATTCAATGCCAGCAACAGGCATCGCCCTTTGTGTAACCTGTCAACTTTATGTATTTCAACAGCACAATATGCAAAGATCACCATCAAGGTCCAAGTGCATCCTTTCAATCATCTTTAGACATATCTTATAGATATCATCATCATTCATCCATCAGATACTACACTATCGTTCACTCTTGAGCAAGTAATGGAAACGAAGGATGCCACCAATGCATTATTCACCAATGCTAGTCGATGTTAGTGTACCAATAGCTCACCGTCAGCATAAATACAACAGCTTCCTTCAACTATGATGGATATGTACCATGACCACGGTCGATGTAGGTAGTATCAATGGTAGTGTTTCGAGCCTTTCGATTTCTTCAGTAAGCCATATCGATATACGACAAAAGTAATAAGCTGCTTCCTGCTTCAAATGCACACTAAAGTGCTAGGCAATATGACAGCATCTACCACGTTCATAGTCCAATGAATAGAAGTATTAGCCTACCTTCAACCTTGCGAACATATTCACATCCTAAAGTCATCATCTCACATCTTCCTTTCACCAATAAATGCTCGCATACATGATGCCTTTGATGTTGACGTATACATATTTCAATGTATCCCGTTCACGATGAATGTATGTCTCGTCACTTATCCCTCTTCACTTGTCAGTATTTCCATCCACGTGGGAAGTGAATCTACATCCTTCATGCAGGCTATCTTCTATCATTACCACTCCCATCACTCACTTACCTCTAAAATCTCAGTCAGACCATGTAACATGATGATGACGTAAATGATCAGAGATGTGAAGCATATTCCAGCAGTGAACACTTTGTTATCATGGCATGGTATAGCGTACCAAGGACAAAAGACTGAGGACTGGCATTATTGCCATATTAAAAGTAAGATGGCTATATCTCAGGCAAATTGCATGCATTCTGAAATGCTAGAGACTAAATGTAGAGAAGTCGTCACAGAATGCATTATTTGTTGTAATAAGAGGAGAAAGAAAGGGATATTGAAAGTGCTGGGTGGTAGTATTCCGAAACGAAGGGAAAACATGGAAGTGGTGGGAAGTTGTGACTATGCGTCACATGTAAGTGTCAACGATGCACTAAAATGAACCATCAAGATGCTTAGTGACTCTTGGATACTTGCAAATTTTGTGAGCAGTCTTAATGGCAAAGTGATCTTTGGGATGCGAAAGCACTTTTCGGATCAGCTGCAGAAAGATGGATCTCTTCTTACAAGATCAAATGTTCCATTGATGATCATCCATTACCATAAAATCTTATCAGACCTATTCGATGATGATGTAGGATTTGACACATTGAAGTCCCTAGGGAGCTGCATGATGGCGTAAGGACATCGTTGTCACCGGTAACAGTGATCATCAACCACCTACATGTTCACCTTGTAGACCAAGACAATCCTGTATCAGACTTGAAAGTAATGATGAAAGTGATCTTGAGCATGAAGCATGTTACTTGTCTGATGAAGAGGATGAAGCAAGTTCAGGATATGCATCAGAAGAAGATGAGGAGGAAAGTGAACCAGAGGATCATGATGATGAAGATACAGCCAGAAGACATCATTACTATTACTATTATCGTCAACATCCTGCTACTGCTGCTGCTGCATACCAACATCATCGTCCAAGACCTTGGTCATCTACCATGATGGCACATCCTTACTATCATCATCCACAGCAATATCATCATTATGCTTATACTAGAGGATCATGGCCTGTAAGACGACGAAAGTCATCTGATACCAGTATTCGATCTGTGCCTAATCTTGTTAGGCGAAGTAGCAGCTCAGCATCACGATTTCAAGGTCCTCCTCCTCCTTTTGTTTTTCCACATGATGAAAGAATGATACGTAATCGAAGAGCACCAATAAACATGATGTAGTAATTACTATTGTCAATAAGAAGGAAAGGGGATATAAAGTTTGAAGCATCATAACTACATATAATAAGGCATATCTATCATCCTAGTCCCAAGATTTGGCAGATGTTGCTGATTGCAATCTATGTTTGCTGTAATCTATCATCTTGTCCTTGAACATTGCCTTGTGTATTGTTGTAGACATAGACTATGGTAAGGCATTCAATCACCATCGCAGATACAGCAAATAAGATGTCAAGGATAGGGGGTGTGTAGCTGTCATATGAACGAAAAAAATCTGTTAATTCTTCCATCCTCAAATCGAATTGTCTTCGCTTTTCTTGGATTTGCTGTTGTGAGACGCCAAATTCGCTCACAGCAAATATGCGATGTATATAGATTTTAACGCCCTTTCTTTTAATGTCATAGGCCTGGCGAGTCCAGCATTCAATAGACTTGGCATCATATATGATCTTCAAGACTATCAAGATGTCCAAAATATAAGAACTGGCATATAGCAGAAAGCACAGTAGTAACACTACAAGCTGGGCATAGCAGCAAATTTGCATGATCGCACCTCGATCGTCAAATACTTGGAATAAAAACGCAAAGACTCCAAGATGACCAGCAGTGAAGGCAGCATACTGTAACAATTTTTGTCTTCTGTCGTTAGAAACCTTGTATATGTAATATATAGACCTGCGTTTAGGATCAGAGTCGCGTTGTACCACTTTTTCACCATCATCTTCCAGAAGACACATGTCACTTTCGGCATGTCCGTCCAACTGGTATAATTGTAGATCACCATCATCGTCATTATCGTCATCATCATCACCATAATCAACATCATCCATTAATTCAGTGAGACCCAGCCATGTATCCCTACGTACTTTAGCTTAGAATTTTATCAGTCAATGTACATGCAGGGCATATGCTTACCTTTCCATATCAATCTTGCTCTCCTCCTTTGAATTAACATCATCTTCTCTATTGTCTGGATGCTCTTGAGTTTCCTGATCCAGTTGTTGATCATCATTGTCGCTTATTTCTGAAGTGCTCGAAGTCAAGTTGCTACTTGTGTTTAGGGGTCGACTTGAGTATATGGGAAGTTGATTTACCTTTTATGTTCATCATTTTTCACCTTTCCCTTGGCAGCATTCTTCATGTCTGGCGTTCTCACCTTTACCATACGTCTCATTTGGTACACTTCATACTCGGTGCTGACGATGTACGAAAACCATCCGTGAAAGGCGCTCCTACTCACGCTGGTGGTCATATTCCTTGGGATCGAAACACTATTGGTAGACTTGATGACGACTTTTGAATTCTTGTGGAATCTAGGTATAGATTTTCCAAAGAGCAATTCTGAGAACGTGATAGCCATGAAAGCTGATGACATTGATATATGGGAAGGAAACAGAGTAATGAAAGAACAAAGTGGTAACAAAAGATACGAAGTAGTAGGAAGATATTTCAAGATTCAGTGGACTACTACTCCCTCTTGCACTTGTATAACCTTAATAGATGGATTTACCAAGTCGTTGTTACGCAGATAGTGATGATGCGTACTCTACGTAAGGATTCTTCTTCTCGACATGTCGCATATTATCCTCAAAGATACTGAATCTCTTTAACTTCTCTTTGGTTCAGGTAGACGTATTGACTTTAGTTTCTTTGATAGGGCTATACATCCATATGAACTATTGCTTAGCACATTCCTCTATGTAACATTTACTGTGGAACATTACTACCTTTTTCGCCAGAGATCAATTGCTACACATAACCTTGACGGTATTCTTAAAATCTGAAATCAACGAAGTTCAGTGGTTTCTGTGCATTTGCAGCTTGTTAATCTTCTTATAGCAGATGATCCTTGAGCATTTGCTGGATCAATTGGGCAAAGATGGATGTCTCTTACATGGCTAAGTGCTTCATTGTTCTTATCAGAGGATCATCCATCACCATAAGATCATATTAGACTTATTCGATGACGATATAGGATTTGAGACATTGAAGTCCCTAAGGAACTGGATGATGACGTAAGGATATCGTTGTCACCGGTACAGTGATCATCAACCACCTACATGCTCACCTTGCAGACCAAGACAATCCTGTATCAAACTTGAAAGTAATGATGAAAGTGATCTTGAGCATGAAGCATGTTACTTGTCTGATGAGGAGGATGAAGCAAGTTCAGGATATGCATCAGAAAAAGATGAGGAGGAAAGTGAACCAGAGGATGATGATGAAGAAGATACAGCCAGACGACATCATTACTATTACTATTATCGTCAACATCCTACTACTGCTGCTGCTACTGCTGCATACCAACATCATCGTAGAAGACCTTGGTCATCTACCATGATGGCACATCCTTATTATCATCATCCACAACAATATCATCATTATGCTAATGCTAGAGGATCATGGCCTGTAAGACGACGAAAGTCATCTGATACCAGTATTCGATCTATGCCTAATCTTGTTAGGCGAAGTAGCAGCTCAGCATCACGATTTCAAGGTCCTCCTCCTCCTTTTGTTTTTCCACATGATGAAAGAGTGATACATAATCAAAGAGCATCAATAAACACGATGTAGTAGCTACTATTGTCAATAAGAAGGAAAGGGAAGACAAAGTTTGAAGCACCATAACTACATATAATAAGCCATATCTATCATCCTAGTCCCAAAATTTGGCAGACATTGCTGATTGCAGTCAGTGTTTGCTGTGATTTATCATCTTGTCCTTGATCATCGCCTCGAGTGTTGTTGTAGACATAGACTATGGTAAGGCATTCAATCACCATCGCAGATACAGCAAATAAGGCATCAAGAATAGGGGATGTGTAGCTGTTATAGTAAAATAAGTCATCACTCAATGCGTGGTGCTCATCATCGAAATGCTTTTGCTTTTCTTGAATCTGCTGTGGTGAAATTTCAACTTGGCTCACAGCAAAGATGCGATGTGTATACATTTTAACACCTTTTCTTTTGATGTCATGGAACCTGCGACTTACATACTCAAAAGACTTTGCATGATGTATGATCTTCAAGACTACCAAGACGTCCAGAATATAAGAACCGGCATATAGCAGAAAGCACAGTAGTAACACCGAAAGCTGAGTATAGCAGCATATTTGCATGATCGCACCTCGGTCGTCGAATACTTGGAATAAAAACGCAAAGACTCCAAGATGACCAGCAGTGAAGGCGGCATATTGTAACAATTTGTATCTTCTGTAATTAGAAACCTTGTATATGTAAAATATAGATCTGCGTTTAGGATCTTGTGATGCTATTTCACCATCATCTTCCTCGATACACATGTCGCTTTCGGCATGTCCGAACGCCTCGTATATTTGTGGAGAACCGTCATGATCATAAATATCATCATCATCATACTCATCATCGATTCGACGAAAGATTCTCGCGGACGCCTCGCTACGTACTTCAGCTTAGAATTATATCAGTCCATGCTCATGCGAGATATATGCTTACACTTGAGCTTTTTTATGCAGTTGTTGAACATCATTATCACTTATTTTTGATGTGCTTGAAGTCAAGCTGCCACTTGCTTTTAGACGTCGATCTTGGTATATGGGAAAGTCTATTTACCTTGAACTGTCATCGCTTTTCACCTTTCCCTTGGAAGCATTCATGTCCAGCGTTTTCACCTTTAACATCCGTCTCATATGATAAACGTCATAATCGGTCCTGACGATTGCCGAGAACCTCCCTCCAAAGGCATTACTGCAACCTTTAAAGCCCATATTCTTGGGGACCGAAACACTATTGGTAAACTTGATGATCACTTTTGATTTCTTGCCGAATTTGTATTCAGATTTTCCAAAGATCAATTCCGAGAAGGTGATACCCATGAGAGCTGATGACACTGATTTATGAGAAGGAATAAGAGCAATGAAAGAAGAAAGTGGTAACAAAAGATGCGAAGTAGTAAGAAGATATTTCAAGATTCAGTGAACTACTACTCCCTCTTGCACTTGTATAACCTTCAAAGATGAATTCACCAAGTCGTTGTTACGCAACTAAGTGAAGATACGCACTCTATGCGTGGTTTGTCCTTTCCAACATGCCGCACAGTATCTTCAAAGGTACTGAAGCTCTTTAACTTCTCATTGTATCAGATAGCCGTATTGACTTTAGTTTCTTTGATAGGGCTATACATCCATATCATCTATTGCTTAACACATTTCCTTTATGTAACATTTACTGTGGAACATTACTACCTTTTTAGCCAGAGACCAATTGCTACACATAACCTTGACAGTATTCTTAGATTCTGAAACCAACAAAGTTCAGTGGTTCCTGTGCATTTGCAGCTTGTGAATCTTCTTATAGCAGATGGTCCTTGAGCATTTGCTGGATCAGTTGGGCGAAGATGGATGTCTCTTACATGATTAAGTGCATCATCCATTACCATAAGATCATATTAGATTTATTCGATGACGATCTAGGATTTGATACACTTCTCATCTTCATCTATGATGTACAAGAATCATGATTGTGTAATAAACGATCCCTGAAGTAGCATTCAGCTGACGTTTTAAGGAAGTTTATGGGTGAATTGATAGAATAAATCATCTCTCTGCTTACAAAAAAGACTTGTTCAATATGCGCTTTTGTCTCTTCATCATAGTTCATGTACTAATAAAGGCAACGAGCTGGCTGGCATAGGTAGCAGTGCATTTGGATGCCTTTGTAAAATGCCAGTATCATCATGTAAGGATGATCTAATGGCTATCTTAAACTACAAGCTTTCATTTTAAGAGAAACAACGATTTGACTAGCACTGGTATGTCAAGTAACATAATGCATGACATCTAGTAACAAGGTGATTGCCCTGAGCCACCTGGCTGGGCTCTTGTGACGGCTGGTTTTTTCGGGGATGTGTGATCTTGTCAAAGACAGGTTGAAAGGTCTTGTTCTTTTTCCACAACCGCCACCACTCCTCCTCCTTCTTGTTCTCGATGGGTAAAAAGTCATTCAAGCCAAATCCTGATACGTCTACTGCCGAGACTTCCAATGCAGCTGGTGTTTTATTCTCGGCCTTTGATCGCACTGCAGCTGCCGAACACTTTGCAATTGTAACACACAGCGTTGATCGCCACCGACTTCGGATCTTTAGCACACGATCTGGCACTGTCAGCAACGACTACTCTGCCGAGAACAAAGAACGATTCACTTGTTTGTCTTGGGGATCGGTTATTGACAATGGTGGACTTGGTCAGGTAATATCCACTCTATTCAGCTTATGTATCTTTATCACTCATTGCCTATCTAGTCACATGATGGAAAGGCTGGCAAGAAGCGAAGGACACATGATACATTAAAGGTGGTAGCATTGGGCACAAACACAGGCAACATCCTTCTCTACTCTCTTGCACATGGCAGCATTGTCAAGCGATTATCAGATGCACATACGATGCCAGTGACAGATTTTGTTCTAAACAAGGCAGGCACCAAGGGTTATTCAATTTCAGAAGACAACTATGTGGTGGAATGGGACATTGAACATGAAAAGGAGATCTTGTAAGTAGATTTGGATGTGTGAATTGCATGTCAGTGATACTGATGGATATATCATTTAGCAAATGGAAAGCCAATGAGAAGAGTGTTCGTCGATTGGCATTGAGTCATGATGAAACCAAACTTGCTATTGCTGGTCATGCTATCAGTCTTTGGAATGTGGATGAACGTAAATCCTTCAAGGTTTGTATTGATGAATATGACAACAGGAGAACAAGAGCTAATGCTATGCATAATAGAAATTCACTGGTCATGCTAGTTTTGTCAAGGACCTCGAATTCTCTCAAGATGATGATATTTTGATCTCGATTGCCGATGATGATCGTTATATCAACGTATGGGATGCTCAGTCTACCAACAACAATGCAAACAACTTGACAGCTCTTACTCTTGAGAACAATGCTTCACAAATCGACTTTTCAGAAACTGAATCTTCAGTATTGGCAGTTGCTGAAGATGGTACTGTTGGTATTTGGGAAAATGCTTCTTCTACTGGTGTTGCTTCTGCTCCTCGCCATCGACGAAAGGCAGCTCGTGTCACAACACGTCAACCTGAATCCAATATCAAGGTGATTGCTACCAGTGAAGACGACAATGAGACCATCATTCCTGTACTTTCTGCAAGCTTTGTTTCTGATCACAATGGCAAGGCTATCATGATTGCACGTGGTTCCAGTTTCATGCCATCATTTGAAGTTGTCCGATACGTGAATGAAGAGACTGGTGCAGTGTTGGATGATATTGTTTTGACTCGTCAACAACAAGGCAATAACTTGGTGGATGATGCTTCAGTAGCAATGAATAACTTGGTATGTATATCTATGTTTAATAAGGATGGAATGGGGATATTGATACCATGTGGCATTAGAAAACAACACGTAAGGCATACAAGGAAGGAGCCATCAAGGTGATTGGCAACACAGACTTTTCAATGCAGAACCCAACCATGGAAGATGGTGGAGAGTCAATAGGACCTTCTATTGCTGACAAGTTGAATGAGATGGAATTGGAAGATGGCACAGCTGGTGATGCAAACAAGAGCAAAAAGTCCCAGGATACACCCAGCATGCCAGCAGCTGGATCACTGCAACAAGTACTTGTGCAAGCACTTCACACCAATGATCAACATCTTTTGGAGTCATGTTTTATGCACAGCAAACCTGAAGTGATTCGATCCACTGTACAGCGATTACCTAGCAGCTACGTGATTCCCTTGATGCAACAACTTATTGCACGATTCCAAAACAAACCCAACCGAGGACCAGCATTGGCAGAATGGATCAAAACTGTTTTACTTGTACACACCAGTTATCTCATGACAGTACCTGACTTGGTGGGCAAATTGTCCAACTTTTATCAAGCATTGGATGCACGTCTTGCAGTCTTCCCCAAACTCCTTGCATTGCGTGGTCGTTTGGATCTTATTCAGAATCAAATTGACACCCGGACACGACATAGTGAGCAAGAAGCTACTGATGGTGCCAATGTGTATGTGGAACAAGATTCTGATGATGAAGCTGAAGCAGATGGTTTCATGAGTGATGATGAAGAAGCACGAGCTTATCTCAGTAGTGACGATGAAGATATGGCAGATGCCATGGAGGAGGACGAATCATCTGACGATGACCTATAGAAGTTTTCATTTTCATTTTTATATTTCTCACATTTCGCACATCTACTACAAGCAATAAATATGCATAAAGAATGACATAATAGCATCATTGTCTATTGAGAACGCTTGCGTGGGTTACACAGTTGAACAAACAGGTGTTTTGATGTTATTTGAAGATAAACACGAAAGTGTGAAACTAGTCTACTCCAAGGTCCGCATCGCGTTTTTGGGAGCGGTGCGCGATACAAGAGAATACATTATACGCGTGAGCTGTGTGTGTACTGTGTCCTCCTTTTGAAAAACAAGCCATCCCTTTTCCCCCAACGTTCTTGCTTTTTTCTATTTCTTGAGCAACAACAGTGTCACCACTCCTTGAAAAAGTCTCCATTGCTCTACGATTGCTTTGACGATGCAGAATCCTCGTCAAGCCAACGCACCTTTGACGTTGCAGGCTAAACCAGAGCGAGAGATTGTTGCTGGCCATGCACTTGACACCTCCACAAAGCAGCAACAACTGAAACAGAAACGAAAGCACCTTGGCGATCCAGACGACCAGGATGACAAGGACGATGACTTGGACGGCTACAAAAAGATATCAAAGATTGGTGAAGGCACCTATGGCGTTGTCTTTAAAGCTCTCAAGGATCAAAAGGTGGTAGCCTTGAAGAAGATCAAACTGAACTATTCAGATGGCATGCCAGTAACTACTATGCGTGAGATTGCTATCCTCAAAGAATTGAATCATAGAAATGTACTTGGGTAAGTGGATGATGATCTTGTTGATTTATGCTTATTGACATGGATGTGATAGCTTGACTGATTTGATCCAACGACCCAATGCTGTATATATTGTCACCGACTATCTCGACATGGTAATTGATTCTTAGGAATCCTTGATGTGATAGGTACTAATACATGTTCATTTAGGATTTACGGAGATACATGACTGATGCTGGACGAGAGGGATTGACAGCTGATCATATCAAGGTATGTACAAAAAGTGGTCTTATTCAATTGTACTCATATTTCTATAGAGTTACATGCATCAGCTATTGTCTGGTCTGCATTATTGTCACACACATCGTATCCTTCATCGAGACTTGAAGCCACAGAATTTGTTATTGGATCGACATGGCAAGCTGATCATTGCTGATCTCGGTTTATCTCGTGCATTTGGTGTCCCTATGAGAACATATACACATCAGGTAATGCTTATTTTCACCTTGACTACCAAGAACGTCAAGCTAATTACCATTTTAGGTCATCACTTTATGGTATCGTCCTCCCGAGATTCTGCTAGGTAGTCGCTATTACTCAACAGCTGTTGATATGTGGAGTGTTGGCTGTATCTTTGCCGAAATGATGATCATGCGACCTTTATTTCCAGGTATGCTCTATCACTGACTTGGATGAATGTTCCCCACTGATCATTCTTTGGCTAGGCGATTCACAAATCGATGAGCTATTCAAAATCTTTCGCATCTTGGGAACGCCAGATGAAGATGTATGGGCAGGTGTTACTATGATGCCAGACTTTAGTGCCACTTTCCCAGGTAAGGATATCATCCTTCTGTTTCATTCTATCATTTGACTGATATGGAAAACAAACTTTAGCCTGGAAACGAAAGGACCTGAAAGAAGCACTTCGACGTTATCCACAATTCCTAGAGTTAGATGATTTGGCATTTGAATTATTGAAGGTAGTGTGCAACTGACATTGTATATGTGATGGATATTCACACACGTGTATTACAATAGCAATTACTGGACTATGACCCGTGTTACAGGATATCAGCAAAGAGGGTAATGTAACGATTGGTGATGACCAAGCACATTACTAATGCATTAGACATAGGCTTTGGAACATCCCTACTTTTACAGCGACATTACCAAGGTCAAGTTCTAAGATGAATTGCACACACATATACACACCACGTATCCACCACCACTCTTATACATATCACGCACACACCACATTTGTTTTTACGACTGCATCCTTCACCATACAACTCCCTACCATTGAATTGATTTATTGCGTATCCCCATCACTGTGTATTATATAGCACAACATTCACAAGATTCTCCTTGATTAAACCAAGACATATTTATATGCATGTTTATTACCAGGGAAGTTGTTCGCCTTTGTAGTCAAAGAATGTGCCATTTGAATCCTTGTTCAGCTTGTCAAAAGCAGACAACATGCCGCCAACCGATTGGTCAGTGGTAAGAGGAGCACGATCAGTGCCCATATCAGTCTTGACCCATCCAGGATGAACACAGACAACCACGAAGCCTTCACCTTTAAGTTGACCAGCTACAGCACGAGTCAACATGTTGACAGCAGCTTTGGAGACACGATACTAGAAAAATGTTAATGAGCAACACGTGGAATAACAAGTCTATCTTACTTACAGAGGAACCATGACCTTCAGTAGTATTTTCGATGGAGCCAAGAATGGAGGAAATGTTGATGATTCGACGAGTATCACGCTTACGAAGCAATGGCACCAAAGCTTGAATCACATTGGATGTGCCTACTACATTGGTAGTGAAATCATTGATATAGGCTTCAGGTGGACTAAAGGGCATATTAGTGTCTTGCTTCATGTCATCCCTTGCTTCACTTACATGTCAAGAACATCAGTCTTCATTGTACCGACACCGCTGTTGTTGATTAGGATATCGATGCCTTCTGGTGCCAATTGCGAAATCTTGTCAGTAGCAGCCTAATATAGAACAAGGGTTCATGAGTATCCATGTTTCAGTTACTATGCATGATTCTTTTACCTTGACAGAAGCAACATCAGTAACATCCATCGTTACAGCATGTACTTGCTTGCCATCCACCAAGGACTTTAAAGCGTCAGAGCCATCAGGGTTTCTTGCACATGCAATCACAGTATCACCCTTGTTCTTAAGTTGCTTGACGAATTCTGCGCCAATACCGCGTGAAGTACCAGTGACGACCCAAGTCAAACCCATTGTAAAAGTAAAAGAAAGAAGATACGTACTCAACAATTTTGCTCGTCCTTGATTTATAATCTTTCACCATTTAACGACACTAATCCCGATTGCCGGTCCGCAAGAAATGCAGATGCAATCTTTTCTTGGTAACGACGGCCCGATATCTCCCCAAACAACTTGACATCCTTGTCATTCAACATATGCAACACACATCTTCTTAATAAACATCCACTTGACTCTTTCTACTTTGCCACCTTATTATGCAGCGACTTGTCATTCATTGTTACACTGAAAGGCGCCACTTGTTGCACAGACACAAAGATGCGACGCGTATATATAGTTGATCAAAGACTGGGATTACATTTTGCATGGGATGTTTGTTCAAAATAGAAAGGCCAGTTTTGGTAGTCAATCATTACGTCAGTCATCATAACCAAGAAGCAGCAGTCCCATCAAGTAACTCCTCACACAAACGGCATAACTGTTATTCCAGCAACCGGTTGTTGTACTGCATTGATTGCTAATATGAACAAGCAAAGAGTAAGATGGGAACACGGAGCTATTGCCCGAGAATTAACTGTCAAATCCTTACAATGACATGTTCTTTCATGAAACCATTGTATTCCTGGATGCTGTTTACTTTCGACATTATAGCAGTAGCAAGTCTGGAGTACCATGTGACATGACTCGTTTCAGGTTTCATTCACGTTTATGCTACCATAGTTACTGTTATTGTAATAGAATAGGTGCCATTATGAAAAGAAAACAATGAAACAGTGTTCAATGGCATCTTGATATATCTTGGAAAAAGAACTGATACATGATGATGATGATGAATGGCCATGTGACATACTCGTTTGCTCTCCTGCAAAATGATTCATGTCGGACGACCATTGGGCCTTTCTTCTCTTTTGAAAACCTTTTATTCCCCCACTTGCACTTTCTTTTTTTTCCACCACTGCCAACTTATGATACAGGACAAATATATTGGGCTCATTCTCGCCATGAGCTCAAGTCTCTTTATTGGCTTGTCTTTTATTATTACCAAGAAAGGCTTAATGAATGCACAAAGACGACACGGTAATGGGGTTCAAAGAGAAAAAGAGTCTTGGAATGGCACTCATGCCAGTATACAGGTGTCTCTGCAGCGGATGGCAAGCATCACTACCTTCGAAATTGGACTTGGTGGGCTGGCATGGGAACGAGTAAGCTATACGATCTATGCTACGTGTGTGTCTGTGAAGCTTATCGGCTAAATGGTACCGGTCATTTTTCTTTACAGTGGCTGTTGGAGAAGTGCTCAACTTTTCAGCCTATTCATTTGCACCTGCTATTCTTGTTACTCCTCTTGGATCACTCAGTGTTATTCTTGGGTACTGTACACATTGTATACAAGTGATGAATAGGTCATTAATGCATGTCTTTAGAGCCATTTTTGCATCGATTTTCTTAAAGGAGACGCTCGGACCAATTGGACGTGTCGGATGTCTACTTTCAGTGGTCGGATCATTGATTGTCGTACTTCATGCACCTGAAGACAAAAATGTCACTTCGATCGATGAATTACTATTCTACGCATTACAACCAGGTAAGTCAGCCTATCCTTGTCAATAAGAATGACGACTGATTCAATAAGCTTAGGCTTTTTATTCTATTGTGCCATGGTGGTCCTTATTAGTGTATTTATGATCTATTGGGTGGTTCCAAAGTACGGCAAAAAGAATCCTTTTGTCTATGTATCGATTTGTTCACTTGTCGGCTCAGTATCGGTCATGTCTATCAAAGCATTCGGCATTGCAGTCAAGCTTACATTTGCCGGCAATAATCAATTCACTCATCCTTCCACTTATGCTTTTGGTATTGTCGTGGCAGTATGCATCGTTACCCAAATGAACTATTTCAACAAGGCATTGGAACAATTCTCTACCAACGTGTAAGTAGTGTGACACCAAAAGTAGGATAAGAGACTGATCATCATATCCATCTAGTGTCAATCCTATCTATTTTGTTTGCTTTACAACTGCTACCATTACAGCATCCACCATCTTATTCAAGGGATTCAATGTCGACAGTCCTGTTTATGTTATTTCATTGATTGCTGGATTCATTGTGATCTTTACTGGTGTCTATTTACTGGATTCTATTGCACGAGGTGGCGCTGGCGCCCATAGCAACAATACTCAAAGCAGCAATCCAAGGAACGAGGATGAAGAATACCTACTTGATGATGAAGATGCTCTAGGACTTACTGAGCTTAATGATGATTCCGATGAAGATCGGCCGAGAAGAGCAAGTGGTCAACGATTTCGGTGAAAGTAGGATCACTCTCTAGTACCCAACTTGTCTCCCTGTTGTAATAGACTTATGTCCCCCATCCACTGGGATGTAATAGAAGTGTACATATATCATTTATTCTCATGTGTGTATTATACTCCTGCTATCATATGTTTACTTCAGTAAGAGATGCTATAGCGAGATGTCATTGTCAATGACAGTTGGAGAGAGAGAGATCACGTGTCCCATGTGTTCCACAAAAGTCCGTGGCAAGCTTCCAATTAAATCGCACCAGCAAGCAATAATCGACACCTTGTTCCTGCACTATTTTACTCATCATGAAGCGATCGCTCGTGCTGGTCGCAGCTATTCTTCTGCAATGTCTGGCCATGGTATATGCAGAGGCAACAGACGCCAAGACACAACGACTTGCCAAAATGGCCAAGAACAACAACGGTCTCGTCAAGCTTACATCCAACACATATACTCAATTTACCGAAGGAAAGCGCAACTACGGCATGGTTGTCTTGCTGACTGCTTTGGGAGACTACTTTAACTGTGGACCATGCCGGTAACGACTCTTGTTTTGACGCGTTATACGCTGATACTCACTATGACAAATGCATACAGTGAATTCGACCCCGAGTACAAACTTGTTGCATCCAGTTATCAAAGCACAGAGGACCCAACACGCGTTTTCTTTGGTCACTTGGATTTCAAGGATGGTCAAGCTATTTATCAAAAGGTAGGTTTTTACTTATTGGAATGACATCCAAGCTCATGCATCCAATTAGCTGGGTCTTCAAACAGCTCCCAATGTACTCTATTTCCCTCCTGCCAAGCCTGGTCAAAAAGTAGAACCTACCAAATACGATCTTGCCAGAAAGTAAGCATTCTTATCATCATCCATGATCTATCTATTGACAATGGGATTGTAGTGGATTCTCTGCTGAAAGCTTTGCCAACTTTCTGTCCCGTGAAAGTGGTACTCATGTTCCTGTCAAGCGTCCTTTTGACTATTTCAGTTTTGGTATCAAGGCATTCTTAGCAGTGGGTGCAGCAGCTATTCTCAAATTGTTGTATCGTCATTTCAGCTTGGTCTTCCATCACAAGAATACTTGGGCTGCCTTCTCGATTCTCTTTATTCTTATCATGATCTCAGGTCAAATGTGGAATCAAATCCGTAATCCACCTTATGTCATGCCTGGTCCTGGTGGAAAGATGAACTTTGTTGCAGGAGGGTAAGTCTTATCGTTGGATCATTTTTATTTTCTTCTGACATCTTGGTTGATAGCTTCCAACAACAACTTGGATTGGAGTCACGTATCGTAGCAGCTATTTGTAAGTTTATCTCTCTGGATCATCATTGAGAAGCTAATATGGTTGTTAGATGGTATTTTGGCTATGGCAACTGTTGCTCTGGCAGTCTTTGTCCCCAAGATCAAGGATAAGCAACATCAACGCATCAGCACCTATGTTTGGGTTATGTGCATTTTCATCGTCTTTAGCGGCTTAATGAACTTGTTCAAGCTTAAGAATGGCGCCTATCCTTTCCGAATCCTCTTTTAAGCATGATACAATAAAACATGCTTCTTTTGAAAAGATATCTACAATTCCTTTCTCGATCACTGTTACAGGAAGCGACCATGATGTCTTTGTGTGAACAAGCATGGTGACCAGTGTAGCATAGTAGGATAGAATAAAGGCAAACAGTTAAATAAACAACATTGCTTTGATGATGCCAAGATAACGATAGTCATTTCATCTCTTGTCAGAAGACAGGCGTGCTGCAATGTTAAGTCTGTTGTGATGTACATGTGCATATGAGCACAGCAAATGATAGATAGCTGAAAACGATGTATTCATATAAGTTTTGTTTGAAAAGATGATTTTTTCCTTTATAGACACACTTAACATCTGATTCCATCTCACAAATGACTGTATTTGTCACATAATCCAAACTCTTGGTAGTGGTATCAATGGGTGCCTAACTACGTCTCCCCAGTAAATTCACCTCATGTACTTTCGATATCAAGGTTGGAAAAGACATAAAAGATAGACGCATTGACACACTTGTGTAAGAAGACATTAAACAACCAAAAAAAGGTACCAGCATCAATACTTTACGGATCAGTCTTTTGTATACTAAGCAGAAGCTCCTGCTCGATATTGTAACACCATAGCCATAATTGTCAGTCAAGGAACCAGCTTTTTTCAACAATAAATAATAAACTGGAAGTTTATTGTTATGTGTATCATATAATGAAGCCTATGGTAGTGGGTGATGGTGATCTGCCATCGAAAGGGAAGTGAGTAGCTAATGCAAAGAGGTCCGCCAGTCACAACCACTTGGCACGCGGCTTATTGATCCTCAAGACATCTTCCTCCTTTTGTACTCTTCCCCAATATCCTGCATACACAATGGCATCGGTAGGAGCCACACCTATATTCACGACGTCAAGGCCTGCCGATGCTGCAAACAAGTCGACAAAGCCAACATGCGCTTCCTATAAGGATGCTTACGATGCTGCCACCAAACGACGTTGCAGGAATGCCTTGATCTTGTCGTACGCGTTTTCCCTTCTTGCCACCATTGCATTTCAACTTTCCTTTCGTATGTATTCTCCTTGAATATACATGGAACGGCCTATTAATACATATCCTTTGACAGTGTCTCCTCTTGGTTTTCTGAATTGGCGAACGCTTTTATTCTCGATTGGCTTATTCATACTTACGCTACCACTGCTCCTGATCCGGTATTTGATGAGCTCATGTAAGGTGTTTTGGGTATCATGGTATTATGGATAGCATGCTAAAGGAGTCTTTTTGTATAGTATGTCAACCTATCGCACCTAGTGGACTGGCTGAATTGTTGGGCAAGATTACATCAAGGGACAATTACATTGTTTTGATGGTGTATGCGATTTCCGGCATGATGATTGTACGCTCTTACTTTCGCTATTTGATGAATGAACCCTATACAGACAATGTCTTTTTCCATCCTCATGGGTAAGTTCTAAACATACGTAGCATGGTCTTAGGCTTACCATCTCCTTTACAGTGAACGATTTGGTGTCCGTCAACTGAATCAGGACAATCTTTTCATCTCTTTCTATGGCATTGTTCTCGGTGCATCCTTTGCAGCCAAGCGCATCTTACTGAGTCAATGGACATACAAAGTTGCACCCGTACAGGTAAATAGGTATATTTCTGGTATGCAATCCAGTGTCTAATAACAATGATGATGGTTTAGCAAGCAAAACACATGGCTGTCAAGCTCAGTCTTCCTACAGTGACTCATGATGGATCTCATTGGGCTGCACGTGTCCTGTTTGGTTCCTATATCGGCTTTGTGGTGTTTGGCAACATTGTACACAGGATGGCTGCTCATATGTACGGCTTGTATACAAGGTAAGTGAAAGGGGGACAAATAAGAGCTGTTCTTTTAATACACGAGTTCATAGTGTGCTGGAAACGCCTGTGATCGGATTTCACAAGTGGGATCTGTATCTTTTATTCCGTTTGTTCCTTGGAGGTACTTTGGCAGTGATGACATGGGAAATCGTGGATCGCATCTTTGATGTCTATTTTGCTGTGGTAAGTGCTTACACAGATGATTTTGGTAGTCCTGTTTTATTCATTGACTTGGTTTGGCAGAATGAACCCATCACTTTACCTTATGAAAATGCACATGAGACACTCCTGGCTGGTTTACGACTTGAACAAGACCCATTTCTTCAGGTAAAACACGCACAGCTTAGTAGTTTTTGGAGAGAGATGACTCATATGTTGATGTAGAGCATGGCTTATGCTGAACTTGCTGAATTGGCCACCAAGAGCCCTAACCAGCGTATCGCACTTTTCCGGGATGTGGGCAAAAACATGGACAACACTGCTTGGATGCAGTTTTCACGTGAATGTATGAACATTCTTGCTAAAATGCGAGCTGATATTGCAAAAGAACACACTGGCGACAAAAAACGTAAGTCTTTTTCTACTAAAACACAAGTGTTTGGTACACTAACACATTTATCTTATAGCTGCTCCTATCCCTGTCCAAAAGGAAGAGAAGCCTGCTCCTCCCAATCGTATACAGTTATTGGATGTTGATGTGCTCGCCAAACCAAAGACCAACACCAGTGTATTGGATGATCGTACAGGCAAATTGTTTGTTGAAGCATCGACATTTGTTACCTCCTCAGACAATGCTACAGATTCCGCAAAGGCACCCAAACACTTGGTATATGATTTATGCAACTGGATAGTCCAAAAAGGCAAAAATTGGAAGAGGATGCAGGAATTGTCTGCTGTTACAGCCGAACGAAAGATTCGTCAGGTCTTTAGCAACTATCCTACCATCTTGTCTGCCATTCAAGGTAATCAAATGCTTTGCTTCCCTTTATCTTGTCATTCTAATCCATTTTTATAGCTCTTGGTAGTCTGACATCAGCATCAATCAAGGAAGATCCTTATGGACTGGTGCAACGTGACCTTGGCACTGTGCTTGATTCCCTTTTGAGCAGCGTGGAAGATGTTGAAACATTGGTGCGAACACCACCGCCAGAATACAAGAAACTTCCTCCAGGCTATAAGGGTGATGTCATGCTCATGGAACCAGAATTTATTCTCTTGGGTAAGTGACAACCAGCTTTTTTCTACATGACATGCCTTTTAACCGATTTATGCTTGTACTACTTAGCTTTACGGGAAGCTATCTATCAGATTGTGACAGAATTCAAGGACTATCTTGACCACATCCGGGTGAGCAACAAGTACCAGGACAAGTGGCAACGTTTCGTAGAGTTTAAAGAGTGAAGCCAATGATTGCGTTTATTTGTATATACTTAAAGCATTTCACTATATACTTGACAAGTGTTTGGTTTGGGTTGGGTTACCAGTGTGTTGGGTATGGTAATCATACGCCACTATTTCATCTTACATGGAATCTAAATATAAACCCAAAGGTACATAAGGGGATATGAGTACAAGAGCTACATGTGTATGACAAGGCTGAGCATCCAATCGCAACTCTTCCCGACTCGTTGTTAAAGGATTTCGTCATGTAATCATCACACAGACATTGAAATAAACTTGCATTGGAGATACACTTTTTTTCTTCTCTGTGGCGGTCAAAAGCGTGGCGCACAGTAATACAAGCTCATGGTACAAACAAAATATAAAAGGGACATCTTTTTGACCCAACATTTGTCACTCACCACCATGTCTTCCTCATCCTCTTTTGGAAACAAACGCGCCAGTTTTGGCATGCACTTTATGAGCAATAACAAGAAACAACAACTTCATGATCTATACAACACATTTGACAAAGACAAGGATGGCAAAGTGTCCATATCTGAAATGAAGGAGTTACTGGATCAGACTGGTGTCAATACTTATGCTGTCGCTCATATGGTGAGAAGCTGGAGACATCCCCTATACCCAACAACGTTTCATTGACTCACATGGCCCATACTAGTTAAACAAGAAGCCTGATGACACAGTAGACTTTGATGAATTCGCATTAGTATTCAAATCCACAGTGGGATCGGCACCCAGACGCTTCCCTGAACAACATCAAGAATTACGTGATGCATTCAACGCGTTTGATAAGAATCAAGATGGTGTGATTAGTGCAGAAGAACTCTGTGATATGATGAAACAGTTGGGTGAAAAGATTACTCTTCAAGAAGCACAAAACATGATTGCAGAAGCGGATAACGATAACGATGGTGTTGTCAACTTTGATGAGTTTTTGTATATGATGGGCGTTCGTAAGAAATCCTCCAAGACTGATCAAGCCAAATCAACATCTTCGTCCAAGAAACACAAGAGACTGTCTCAATTCAAAAAGCTTTTATTTCATTGATACCCAATCCCACTCTCTTTAACCAATGTAAATAGCTATGGTACCGCATAAACTCTTCTCTTTGTCTCGGCTAATGAAAAGCTATAATTGTTCCTCCGCTCCTATGTTTGGGTTGTAAGGCAGGGTGATTGAAAGTGCCTGTTCATTTTATGTATCACTTGCATCCACTTTACAGAGCTCCTTTGCATTTCAACAGCAACTACAACAGCCGTCGTCCTCAATTGATAACAAGCGACTACTATCTATTCCAATCAGAGCAACCATCGGTCCAAGTACTCGATCCTCCTCATCGTCAACTGGTGATCCTTGACTTGAATGGCACTTTGGTATTCTTCTTCTTAGACAACAGCAGCAACAAAAGCTAATGATTGATATCTTTAGGTGAGTCGTAGCAACAGTGGCATGTACGTACGACCTTATCAAGACATGTTCCTGGATTATCTTTTCAAGTGGTTTGATGTAATGGTCTGGAGTTCAGCCCAACCCCACTCAGTTGCCAACATGTGTCGACTATTCGGATCACGTCAACCAGTCTGCATATGGGATCGACGATGTTTTATGCTGTCTGGATCACAATACCATGGCAAGTTTCCAACAATCAAAAACCTTGAAGCTGTATGGTGGGCTTTTGGACAAGGCACAAAGTACGAAGCACATAACACTATCTTGATTGATGATTCATCCCACAAAACCATGATGCAGCCTTACAATGCTATTCATATCAGCACATTTGATCATCGAGACAAGCGACTCATTCATAAAGGAGATAAGGAATTGATTCATGTCATGGAATACCTTGAAAAGCTGAGGAGTCAAAGCAACGTATCCAATTACATACGCCATCATCCTTACAAGTCATCATCATCTACAACTACTACTGATCATCCACATGAACATCAAGTGTATTTTTATGACTTTACGACTGGTCAACGTCAGTTGGTCGATCTTAGATCCCATGTTTCCTTCCAGAAAAGCATACCACCACTACCACCATCATCACCATCATCATCCTTGCCCATTGCCATAGAAACATCATCATCCAATTCATTATCCATCATGCAAACATTGTAATATAGATACCATGTCATTCACCATTACATAAAGAAGATTACAGAGCATAAATGAGAATATACCCACTTTATTATTTGAAAAAGATGGTTACATTAACCCTGTGTTTACTTGCGTTGCTTTTGAGCAAGGAAGTCAGTGTGCTCCTGGTAGGGAGCCTTGGTGAATTCAGTCTTGCCCCACAAATCTATAGCACAAACAACATGTTAAACACTAACTCAATGTCACTTTGCATCCTTAAGATACTTACCAGGAGTCAAGAAGCCATAAGTGTTACCAATGGCAGCAAAAGTAGCCTTGACAAAGTTACCAAGAGTACGGGTGGAACCACGAGAAGTAGTGTAACAGTCGACAATACCAGCAAGTTGCAAAACCTTCTTGGGAGTAGGAGCAGCAACAAGACCAGCACCACGAGGAGCAGGAATCAAGCGGCAGAGAGAAGAACCACACTTGCCAGAGACCTTGCAAGGAACAGTGTGGGGCTCACCAAGAGCAGTACCCCAGTAACCACGGCGAACGGGAATCACCGAGAGCTTGGCAAGGATAATAGCACCACGAATAGCAGTGGCAACTTCCTTGGAGCACTTGACACCCAAACCAACATGACCATTAGAGTCACCAATGACAACGAAGGCCTTGAAACGAGTGCGTTGACCAGCACGGGTTTGCTTTTGAACAGGCATGATCTTCATAACTTCATCCTTAAGGTTAGGAAGGAAGTAGTCGACAATTTGGTATTCCTTGATGGGCAAAGAGAAGGTGTAGATTTCTTCCATGCTCTTAATCTTGCCAGCCTTTACGAGACGACCGAGTTTGGTAACGGGAACCCTATCCATGGACGCCCATTGGTGTCTTTTTTCTTTTTCTCACGTACGCTTTGAAGCTTACCATTCGGTCTTTTCGTCGCCACGACGTCCACGGCCGCGACCACGGCCACCGCGTCCACGTCCACGTCCAAAACCACCACGTCCTGTTGTTGTCAGTGGTTAATGTTAAAGGTTCCACCACTTTCAGATCGGAAGAAAAGGATAAACTTACTATCGGCCGGTGCTCTGTCAGCCATTTGCTATAAGGAATAAATAAAATTGACATTAGTAACTCATCCATCTTTCATCTTGTTCATCCATTCATCTACTTTATCCATCTTTTGCTCTTTTCTAATGAAACGATAGCTTACATATACTTATTTGAATGAGGAATTCAAAGAGAAGGAGCCTTTCCTGTAGCACCCCTTGTGTGCGCTCATAGAGCGATCGGAATTCCATTGCCGTCACGCTTTCCTTTCCAACTCCAACGCTCATTGGATCATTTTGCACTAGTGACATCCGAGCCAATGATTCACCCTTCTTACCCATTGTATAGCTTCCAATCACTTTTTTTTTGAATCATAAACTTTATGAAGAGCTACTAAAGGATATATACATTTGTTTACAAAAGTCTACTATACTATACAATTGTTATGCTTCAAAATCATTCAATGGACGTCCCTATCATCCCAATGTTAACACCTTGTGACTATGATATATTTGCATTCCTTTACCTTTGTTTCGGGTATCCAACGAGTAAAGATGACAGAGATCAGCATTATTACGCCAAAGATGATCAATACATAGGGAAGAAAATGACGTTTCCCTGGTGGACCACCCACATCAGCCAATGCATTAAAGGCAAACGTGGCTATAATGGCACCAAGTTTACCAGAAGCTGAAGCAATACCATGTGCTTTGGCACGATGTCGAGTGGGAAACACTTCTGCAGGCAGAACAAAAGTGGTGACATTGGGGCCAAAATTGAAAAAGAACTATTGGTTATCCACAACATGATTAGTTTACCATGACATAGTTATAAAAAGATGTCAACATACTTGAGAGATAGCAAAGATGACAATAAAAAGTGCCACCGATGTATCTTGAATAGGTTCCCAACCTGCACCAAGGACAATATACAAAGCTCCCACCATGAGAAAGCCCACGTATTGGATAGGCTTTCTTCCAAGCCGCTCAATAGTGAGCACGCTCATAATATAACCTGGAAATGATCCAAGACCTGCCAAGATAAGATTACCAAGAGCTTGCTTGAATAAGGTATCCCAAGGATCAAGATCAGTAGGTGCAAAACCCATTGAGCTCAAGATCAAGGCTTGGTTGAGATTGGTACCATAGAATGCAATATCCATAAAGAACCTATATCATGCCATTGTTAATATGACAATGTTCCCTATAAGACTTGTAACAAGCTCACCAGCAAAGGCTTACGCCAAGAAGCACTTTCAGGTTCTTCCATTTGCGAAAGTGCTTTTTGGATATGTTATGAGTAAGCTAATCTACTGGATCTTTCACTTGCTTACCTGACAGAAATCTCGCATGTTTTCACGTCGTATCTCTTTTTGGGTCTTGCGTCTTTGTGTTTGTTGTTGGGATAAACCTTCATTATGAATAGTCGTTACAGTCTTTTCAGAAGCCAAACTGGTATTTGAAGGCTGTAGATTGACTGAATTGCCGCTAAGATTGGATTGTGATTCAGCATTTTCAATCACGGATGTTGGCGGATTGGACATTGGTGTTTCAGGCTGTGCAACGACCACAAAATCATCTTGTTGTTCTACATCATGCGTGCTGGTTTTCTCCTCTTCATCTTCATTGTTGGATCGATTTTTGGATCTGAAGTGTTCAGTTACGCGAATAGCTTCATGCGCAGCTTCAGAATCATTTTGCACATTCACTGCATAACGAGGTGATTCAGGCATAGTCCATCGTGCATAAATAGTCGCCACTGCTGGAATACATCCAAGACCAATACATAGGCGCCACACATAATCAAGATTGTTGACATTATCTTCTACAGGGCCCTTGAAGATGGCAAGCAATACCATAGTCACCAATGCAGCTACAATTTGTCCCACACCTTGCATTGCGAAAATAAAGGAGATCATCATTCCTCGATTATTGGTGGATGCCCATTCACTATGATACATGTTAGCCAAAGGTTTTCTTTTAAGCAATTGATTACATACGAAGCAACTGTGCTGGACATTGGATAATCACCTATATAAGCAAAAACTCTTTTAGAACATTGCATGAAAGAACATGAATCATGTCAGCATACCTCCAATGCCAATACCCAAGATGAAACGCCAGAAACCAAGAAAGCCAACTGCACCAACACCTTCCACAGCAGAAGCTGATGTAGCACAATTGATAGTGGCAATAATGATCAACAAGAGTTCAAGACCATAAATGGCTTTTCTTCCATAGGCTAATCAAGCATGTTCAATAGCCAGCTACTGATTTTTTTCATTGTAGACATACCATCACCGAGGAAACCAAATGTTAGTTGGCCAACAAGCTGACCAAATGACACCATACCCTTAAAGGGTCCTTGAATACCACTGGGCATCTGTGTGCCAAAATGAGTCAATTAGCTGCAAACAAGTTGGCAACTCATTGTTTATACCTGATCGTCATCATGTTTATAATAGATATATCCCAACATGGGAGTCACCAAGTTGATGATAAAGATATCATAGCTAGATTAGCTTGATGAGTAAGATGATACTAGGATAAAGACCACAAGAACATACGCATCAGTAAAAAAGCCTGTGCTGCTTATCAGCAAAGTCCTTGCTTGACGCCAATTAAGTCTTTTTGTATCATCAAGCGCTTCAAGAGGACTCGGCTGTTGTTGCGGATGAGGAGTATCTGTTTGCATTAAAGATAAAAAAAGAGGATAATGCCTAAGACTACAGGGATTTGGTACTTTTGACAGGACTGGTGTGTTTGGCGGCATCTTCCGAAGGCTCCGAACTCTTGCATAAACAACGATGAAACGCTGCTCCAATCATATCAAGTGCTGACGCATGCTGACGATAGGCCTAATCATCCTGTGACACACTACTCCGCTCCCTGGTACAAGACCAACCCCACATCATCGAACCATTTCTTTCTTTTCTTCACACATTTACATTTTCCGACATCCATGCTACGTCTAGCTTATGCCCAAGCTTGTCTCTTACGACATGGTAGTCGATGCATGAGCACCCATGCAGGTGTCAAGGAAATGACTGCCACTGAATTATCCAAATTGTTGGACCAACAGCTAAAGACTGACCCTTTTCAAAAACAAATCAAGCTGATTGATGCACGTGAACGTCACGAAATTGAACAACATGGTCGTATTCATGGTGCATACAATATCCCTTTCAGCGTTTTCAAAAATGACAAGGAGACATACTCTGCAGCGCTACAAGATGTCTTTAATGGCAGTGAACATGATGACACCACGGTAAGACAATCACGTTCGATCATGACTAAATTCAGATGGACTAAATGTCATCCCAGCTTGTTATCCATTGTATGTCAGGTAGACGTAGCCATGAAGTGACACAACTTGCTATGGATATGGGAATCAAGAATAGCTACAATATGGTGGGTGGATTCAAGCAATGGCTCGCTGATGAGCTTCCTTATGAGCCATACAAGAACAATCATTCGCCTTGGGTACATACCATTTTGGAACCTGATACAGAGACAGCCCAATATGTCGTTACTGACATTGGTATGTCTTGATCCACCATCATCATAACATGCTGAAAGAAATGGCTCATTGCTACTTTATAGAAACAAAGGAAGCTTATGTGATTGATGCTGTATTGGATTATGATGCTTTTGCTGGTACAGTGCAACCCAATACAGCCAAATCAGTGCTGGATTATATCCAAAAACACAAGCTTCATGTCACCAAAATCATTGATACGCATGTACATGCTGTAAATATCATCAAGTTGCTCTTTTTTTGCTTCTTTGCTAACGATCATGATGTATTAGGATCATCTATCAGCTGCAGTCTTTCTGAAGAATGCTTTGCCTACAAAGGTAGTGTGTTTATTCTTTAAGTAATCAACAAGATGATTGACAATGGAAAATTCCAGCCTGATTTCTGGATCGGAAGCAAGGTGACTGATGTCCAAAAGGTGTTCCGTGAGCGCTACAACTTGGTTCATGGCGAGCTTAAAGTTACTGGAGAACAATTTGACCATCTTATCACTGAACAAGATTCATGGGTGTTGGGCAAGAATATCCACTGCTCTGCTATCCATACTCCTGGACACACACCAGCATGCATGTCACACAAGATTGGTGATGCAGCTTTTGTGGGAGACACACTCTTTATGGTAATCTTTGTGATTCTTTTGGTAAACAATCACTAATTGCTCTTTGTTTGACAGCCTGATATTGGTACAGCTCGATGTGATTTCCCTGGTGGTAGCGCTGAGCAAATGTATCATAGCATCCATAAAATGTATAATGCATGGCCTAATGACACACGTATCTTTGTTGGTCATGATTATCCCCCTGCCAATGGCAATCGATCAGTAAGTATGAAGAGCCAAAAAAGTGGCATGATCGTTTTACTCATGACAAAACAAGTACGAGGTGATGACTACATTAGAAGCTCACAAGCGATTCAATGTGATGGCCAATGAGAATATATCACTTGACAAATATGTCCAATTAAGATCAGCACGAGATAAACAGCTTAGAGCTCCACGATATATCCACCCATCTTTGCAGGTAAATCATATCATGTGATTTGTATCCCCATTCTTAAACCTGTCATTTCTTTAGACGAACCTGCGGGGTGGCAATCTCCCCGACAATGAGAAAACACCCAATGGTGATGAAGCTGGCAGGTTTTTCAAGATACCTGTTCGTTGGAAAGACTAGATTTGTCACTTGACAACACTTATAATAGACTACTTATGTTTATGAATTACTGTATTGATTAAAGAAACAAGGGGTTCTTTAAGGGCATTTGACATAAAATGGGATTGATACTATAGATACACATGTGCCAATGACGTCAGCAGCATGGGCTGGTCGGGTCCTAAGTGGCGAGTTTTTTTTTCAGCAAGCCAAAACAGACACAGCTGTCGATACGTTGTTCTCCCCTCTCTCTACCTTTTAATACGAAATGTTCGCTCTTCGTCGTGCTGCCATTCGTGCTGCTCCTCTTGCTGCTCGTCCTGCCGTTAGACCCTTCTCCGTTTTGGGTGCTCGTTTCTGTAAATATCCGACACAATGGACACTGTACACGCGCGACTAACATGCAACGATTCCATACTTTAACATTAGCTGGTGCCGTTTCTGCCGAGAGCATTGAAAAGAACATTGGCCCTGGTGCTGCTGATGGTACCGTTCCCACTGATTTGGAACAAGCTACTGGTCTTGAGCGTGAAGAATTGTTGGCCAAGCTTGAAGGCAAGGAGCTCTTTGATATGGAACCTTTGAACATGACCCATATCGGTACTGTCCAAGATCCTATTGTTGTCAAGTCTCACGATGCCATTCGCTTCGTTGGTTGCACTGGTATGTAACAAGTGTGTAAGGATGATGGTGGAATATTGACGCGTTGTATCATTGTTAGGTTTCCCTGCTGAATCCCATGACACCATCTGGATCTCTTTGGACAAGTCTCACGAACACGATCGTTGCCCAGAGTGTGGTTCCGTTTTCAAGATGGACTTTGTTGGCTCTGAGGACGCCCATCACCACTAAATTACATTGCAGATCCTTTGAAGAAGAGCGCAAGCCTTTCACATGATCCTTTTTCATATCTTTGCATTCACCTTGCTTGCACTTGATTATCGTAATGCGTTTAGATTCGTTTTGCAATAAAAGAAAAAAAAAACTTACATGCAGTTTGTATCATCCAATGTATTGCTCTATCAATGACATGTAACTCTTATCTATGATGACATGATGTGCTTTCTTATCAATAAACATCCCAGTATCTCCTTTTATCTCTCAGAAACGCTTTATATGATGGCATGAGTTACTTTAAGCTTTCCTCTGTTCAGTAATGCACACTGTCGTTGCATGATGCTTCGATATTATCGGGGATAGAAATGCAGTTGATGGCTTGTAAATGCAATGCAGATAATGGCAACATATAGTGATCCAGCCTCTTCTTGAAAGACATATACATATGCTCTTCTTTGCTACTCATCTGTTGAGCAGCATATGGTAATGATGATCAATCTTTATAATGAAATGAGAAGACTTGGAAGCCCAAATACATCAGTATACCATCACAGGATCTTGTACTCTCACTCCCTTTGAGCGCCTTTCGATCAAGGTACCAACAACTTTCAATCATACTACCACATGCCTATTCCTTTATAACAAGCATTCACAGATGTAACATCTCATTTACGCCGATTTGATCTCTATCTGCTCACAATCTCGGATGCATAACACTGTTGTCCTTTACTATTTACATCATCATGTCTCTTGATTCATGCTTTATTCAATCCCAGTGGATGGATGGATCATGATCCCATTGCCATGTGTCTTTTGTTTGCTAACATCATATGATTGTATCAGTGCTACTCAAGTATTCGAATGCAATAATGAAACTTGTAAGTAGCCTGACAATGACAAGTCTCTTTGTAATGAATATAATGATGGATTGGTACCAGATCGATGTCATTGTTGATGATAGATACTGCCATAAGACCCCAATTGTGTGATTAGGTCAATTGCTACATCATGGACAATCATCACTCTTTTCAAAGGTCTATAATGGATGACAGACATGACGTGCCATCCATTGTCCACACAAGCTTTCCAAGTAAGAACGTGCCACAAATTCGTGTTGCTCTACTCCGCGTATCCATGCACCTCTTCCACCCAATATGAACACATCGGCCGAATCCAAGTTTCGTTCACTGAGCAAACGTGCAGCAGAGTGTCAACGACAGATTGGACGCTTGAGCACTGTGGACTCTGTACGTAGTCGTGAAGAAACAGCGGCACAAATACGTAGCGATCTGCGTCAACTGGAACAGGACATCAAGGTATGTCACTCATGGCAACCTTTATGACAGCTCAAGCCTATATATTCAAAGGTGTCCCCATCTCGTTTCATTTAGTTTATCCATCAGCTTATTGAGCAAGAAGACGAAGAATCCTCAAGAAAAGTACTCTTGAATAAGCTCAAAGAATATGAACAACAGTTTTCCCAGTACGTACTCTGCTTCACTCTTTATATACACAAGATATGGCTGACAGTAGACATTCTTTTCAGGCTTCAATCATCATCAAGAAACGCTTTATGGGCTTCAAAACGACGACTTGAAGAACAGGAACAACAAATGCGATTTGAGCTTTTTGGTAAAAAGGACCACCATGATTTCGAACAATATGAGCTCAAGTTACGCAGGAATCAAGGGTAAAGAAGATGATTGCATGGTATTCAGGAAAAGACAACTAAGAGTTTTATCATAGGCAGGATGAATCATTGCTACGAGCCCATACCGATGTCACTGAAGCTTTACGAAGAACAAGTACATTGATGCAACAGGAACTGGAGAAAAGCTCCTATTCAACAAGCATGCTTGGTAAGACATGCCTCTTTTATGATGAGCATAGCATATTGACATGAACTTGTAGTCGATTCATCACGCACACTTCACTCGACATATGCTGAATACCAAAGCTTTGGATCTCTTTTGACTATATCGAAGCGACTAGTTGGGCAACTGGAAACAGCAGATTGGTTGGATCGTCTTTCATTGCTTTTTGGTCTTAGTGTCTTCATGCTGGTGGTTGCTTACATTATCAAAAAGCGGACGTATGACGTTGGAATATCATGGGCATCATGGGTCATGGGCAAGGCATCTGTACCCAAAAAAGCTGCATCATTCGCTGGAGAAACCTTGGCAACAGCAACATCCTCTGTATTGGCAACAACAGCAAGCAGTACAACATCCTCCTTTTCCTCTTCTTCTCCAACCGATTCGATCATTTCCTCCACAACTACTACAACAATGTATACCATAGAAACTACAATTTCAGCACTATTAAAGGACGAGCTCTAAGTAGCTAGCTTTGTACTACATTTCATTTGTCTAATACATCGTATTCATGCAATGCATTGCACGTGATTGATTCAACACTTTCAGACGCTGTCGTTATATGATATCATGCTTATCTATTGCTTTGCATCAACACTTGGT
This sequence comes from Lichtheimia ramosa, assembly GCA_008728235.1. Lineage (NCBI taxonomy): Eukaryota > Fungi > Mucoromycota > Mucoromycetes > Mucorales > Lichtheimiaceae > Lichtheimia > Lichtheimia ramosa. The sequence goes on along the minus strand of CP031828.1, from coordinate 2,205,228 downwards.
AAGGTGTTCTAATGAGCATTGAAATCGACAATGCGTATATCGTCTTTTTGTGGATGAGTTATATTGAAACGCTATAGCGTACATGGAAGACATTCTCAATCCCTGATGGCTCTGATGAAACTATGGCAGATATGGATGTGCTCCAAGCAATGAAAAGATGTCTTGCTGATGCTAGAGTATAATCCATGTGGCATACATTTAGAAATGATGAAGTATCAGAGATCTATTTATCGTTTGAAAGCAATTGAAGAAGAAACACATTAATTGTAAAGTGTACAAAGAGTAAATGGAGAGTGAGAATGAAGGTATGCTACAGATGAGAAGTGTGTGTGTGCAAAAAGAGGTATTTGAGTCATGTCATACGTGTTATTACTTGCGACGAGCTACACATGCACCAACAAAGTCCCAAGCAACTGCTGCTATGAAGAGGACAAAAGATAGCATTCCCCAAAAGATGCTGACATTGTAGAAATTGCACCAGGCATCACCAGGAGAACAGGGGTATTTGGCAATATCTACAATTGTGCCAATGCCCCACAAGATTGCCAATAGCAAATCAATGCCTGTCATGATGACACGGTTAAACTTCTGTCCATGTGCTAGTCTACGATAACACCAATACGACAAGTGGAAAAAGGACCAAATGATAGTAAGGATTGCCTAAACAAATCACATGAGTCAATGCATAACGTGTTGTAAGCAAACAAACAAATAGAGTTTTAAAGCGTACCACTGCCCATAGAAAATAAAAACATGCTGCATTGTCAAAGGGAACATCTTCTCCTGAATACTATGATAGATAAATGAGTCAATGGGCCATGTACATTGGTATATACAACTTACAGGTGATGCACCAGCTGCAAATCCAAGATGACCAATAGATGCAATGAGTTGTAGAAAACGTAAAAGCAATCGAAGTTTGGAAGGATTCATTCGCTTTTCATCCCAAACGGGTGGCAAGGCTGTTTCTGCATCATTCTTGTTGTTGGGACGTGGTTTACCCCCAGCTGGTGGAGGCGGGGTTGCTTGAGTTGTCATTTCGACCTTGGAATAAGCATTGTCACCTTCATAAGTTTTGTCCAAAGCAGGTGAAGCATAACGAGTGCCTGAATATTGATATGCATTCTGTGGTGTAGAAGGAATTGAAGAAGGAGGATCTTGATCCCAAGCTGAAGAAGTGGTCGGATATTCGGTTTTGTTGGACTCCTTCCATGTAGTTTGTTGAACCGTGCTGTTTGCCCGATAATCCGATGGCGATGGCATACGAGGAATAGGATCGGGTGTTGATTGATGATGTTGTTGAGAAGGTGTTGACCAAGCATTGGAATTGTCATCCTCATAGGCATTGCCATAACGAGGACCATTATTAGTCCCAGACCATGGATTATCTTCAAAAGGATTGTTGCTCGCCATTAGAAAAAGGAAAAAAGAGTAAAAGAAAAAAAGTATGTACAATGCTTGGCATCCAAAAACCGCTTTTTGAAAAGCTTGTGTCCGCTTGCACTAGTCTATTTTGGGTGCATTTGACTTTATGGTCCCCCCAAGCTGTGTATGTACTCCTTTTTCCTTACCCTGGCACATCAGTAGATATACAAGAAGCCTGAAACAGACAATGGCATGCTATCAAATCCCAATGAACCATCAATTTGGTATGATGCTAAAAATAACTACATGATGCATGCTAAGCAGACCACCCTGGGGATGAAAGAAATATCCAGTCACTGCATGAATTGGCTCAAGTGCGTCATTCACTTGTCGAATAGCTGCATAACATAAAGTTTTACACCCAGGATTGTTGTGATCCGTGTTGAATACATTTGAGCACATGCCATGATAACATTGCTTTAGAAAACAGCATTATCTTGATGCATCACATGTCATTTCAATACTCAAGTACCTTAATATGACTCACATATAAGAGAGCATTGAAATCCAAATACATATCCACATGTCGTCAACGCCCATTAAACATAATAGGGATCATCTTGGGTGTATTGTAACTCAAGAAGCAATCAGAAACTGATCATTCAGCACGCTAAGATGCCTGTAGTATACATGACTTGTCATTAAGATTGATCCATTGTGCGCAGTGAAATGATTTGACTTCAACATTGGAGGCGGATAAAGCAGCTACATATGGCAAATATAGGTTGTAAGGTCGCATGAGCTTAGTGTTGGCTTGGCAAATACATAAAAGCAACACAAACACTGCAGGCGTCATTCTTGATTTCTCTTCCTGATTCATTTTTCTTGCACATATACTCACTTTGCCACTGTTGATGGATCCCAACGACATAAATCGCCCACCGACAGGCTTTAGTACACAACCATATCACTTTCAACATGATCCGATCGCGTTTCCAGAGCATCCCTTACCACCAGTGCCACCACCTTCGCAACTAACACAAGCATCTTATGATCATCAGCCGCTGCTTCCAATTGTTACATCAGCACCACCACCAACACCACCACCACATGGATTTCCTTCAAGCGATCGTATGCATTATGGTGTGGCTCCTCGTCGACAACCACGTCGATATAAAACAAGTGAGTATCATTGTTATCGATCATCCTCCTTGATGTATCATGCTTACCAGTCCATCTATATCAGCGCGCAAAGTCAAATTACACCGTGGTCATCTTGTACTTGATTGTCCAGTTCCTTCAAAATTACTACAAGCAGTACCTGCCAAAGAGTATAAAGAATATACAAGTATGCGATATACAGCTGCAACATGTGATCCTTCGACATTTGTATCAGATGGCTACACCTTACGACAACAACTTTTACAGCGGAACACTGAATTGTTTATAGTCTTGACCATGTACAATGTAAGCATCATGATACAAAAGTGATCCATCATGGCTAAGATCCTCCACTTTAGGAAGATGAAGTTTTGTTTGCACGAACACTACATGGCGTCATGAAAAACATCTCATACCTATGTTCGCGTGATCGATCACGTATTTGGGGTCCAAATGGCTGGACAAAGATTGTTGTGTGTATTGTTGCCGATGGGCGTGACAAGATCAATCCACGTGTGCTTTCACTTTTGGCTGCATTAGGTGTATATCAGGATGGTGTTGCCAAAAACATTGTTGGTGATAAAGCTGTAGAAGCACACATTTACGAATACACCACGCAGCTATCCATTGATCCTACCATGAAGTTCAAAGCTGCCGATAAAGGCATTACACCATGCCAGATCTTACTGTGTATCAAGGAAAGGAACCAGAAAAAGATCAATTCTCATCGATGGTTCTTTCAAGCATTTTGTCCTCTCATCCAGCCCAATGTTTGTGTCTTGATTGATGTAGGCACACGTCCTGGTCGTTCATCCATTTATCATTTGTGGAAGGCTTTTGATATCAATTCTGACTTGGGTGGTGCTTGTGGAGAAATCAGAGCCATGATTGGTATGTAGATGCAATGTAGACTTGTATTGATTGTCTAATGATGTGGATATCATAGGAACAGCAGGAACAGCATTACTCAATCCCTTGGTAGCTGCACAGAACTTTGAGTACAAGATATCTAATATTCTTGATAAGCCTTTGGAATCAGTGTTTGGCTACATTTCAGTGTTACCAGGTGCATTTTCTGCATATCGTTACTCAGCCTTGCAAAATGATACCGATGGCCATGGTCCTTTAGAAAAGTATTACCTTGGTGAAACTCTGCATGGTGGTGATGCTGACGTTTTCACAGCCAACATGTATCTTGCTGAGGATCGTATCTTGTGTTATGAGCTAGTAGCCAAAAAGAACGCGCATTATGTGTTGCACTATGTCAATAGCAGCTATGGAGAGACCGATGTGCCTGATCGTGTACCAGAATTTATCAGTCAGCGTCGTCGATGGCTTAATGGATCTTTCTTTGCAGGTGTGTATGCCTTATGGCATTGGCACAAGGTGTGGGAATCGGATCATTCTTTAATACGCAAGATGCTGTTCATGGTTGAAAATGCATATACTGCCTTTAACATGCTGTTTACTTGGTTTGCTATGGTAAGTGTGAGCATAGCATGATATGATCATGAAGCCAATTGATTCACTTTTTGTCATTTTAGGGTAACTTTTACCTTACATTCTACATTTTGACATCAGCTCTCGCTTCTGAATCACTTGATCCAGCCCCTTTCTCAAGCACTGTAGCAAATGTGCTACATACAATCTTCAGCTACATCTATCTCTTGTTACTTATTATTCAATTTATATTGGCACTTGGCAATCGTCCTCAGGGAAGCAAGTCGGCTTATATAGCTAGCTTTATTGGTTTTGCAGTATTGATGATCTACATGATCTTTGCCACTGTGTGGATAACAGTAGTAGGTGTCCAATCAGCTGTAAACCATCCTGGTGTCTCCTTTGGTTCTCTGCTTAGTGATCGTTTGTTTCTCAACATCATCGTGTCTTTATTGTCGACTTTTGCATTATATCTTGTGGCAAGCCTTTTGTTTCTCGATCCATGGCATATGTTTACAAGGTATGTTGCATCATCCGCTTTATGATCCATGCACTAAATAATGATGTATGACTAGCTTCATGCAATACATTCTACTTTCTCCAAGCTACACAAACATCCTTAATGTCTATGCCTTCTGCAATACACACGATGTTTCATGGGGAACCAAAGGCGATACACAAGTCAAAACTGATCTGGGTGTGGTGAAAACGGCGAGTGAAAAGGAAGGAGATCAAACAGTCGAAGTGGAAGTGCCTACCAGTCAAACTGATGTCGATGAAGCATATGAAATTGCATGCCAAGAACTTCAAACAAAGCCTCCTGCAGAAGAAGAGCACTATGATCCACAGACAAGACAATTGGATTATTATCGTACTTTCCGCACACGTATTGTCTTGACATGGATCATAAGCAACTTGGCTTTGGTGGTCGTAATTACCACTCCTATCTTTGATGGGATCAGCAGCTTTGACACCAGAAGCATGATTTACTTGGGATTCATCTTGTGGAGCGTAGCAGCATTATCTCTTGTCAAATTTATGGGATCTTGTATCTATCTCTTTATTCGCATATTCACTGGCTAGATGATATGTATAAGAAGCAGCAAACATTTCCATCCTGTACCATAGATCATCCTTTTTAAACAGCTGTTTTTGTATTTAGAAAGCAGTATGGGTATTCTGTATTAAACAGTAGAGTACATAGTCTAATGTAATGATAAATTGCTCACTTCCTCCTCATCGAAATCTAATCTGTGTTATGTGTCAGTCAACTTGTTGCATTGCCATCATTCTTTTGACATACCTAAGCATCAGAATTCGTTTGACTTCAGCTACAGTCAATCGCCAGCTCACTGGTCCAGCTTTTGCTCCCCAATAATCATAAATTTCGGATGGCTAATCATGTCTCAATAAGCACATCATTCAACACAATGACTTCTATTATTACCTCTTCAAAGTTTAACAATGTTGCCATCTGATTGAGTCGTGTAAATCGATCACGAGAGAGCCATTCAGTCATGGAAGAGAGATGATGAATCACAGAGCGTAAATCCTTGTCAAAACGCAGTGCTCCAAATTGATTGAATCGAGTTTGTGAAATGATACGTTCCCATTGTGCAGTGATAGCATCCAAGAGCATTCCCATCAGTGTACCAAAGTTTTCCTCAGTCAAAGTACGTCGATAAATGTCAATCATCTTGTCAAATCCACTTTGGAAACGCTTGACGAAAAGTTCCTCGACATCCGCTTCATTGTATTCCTCTTCATCCAAGACGTATTTGACTTCACGATAGCCATGCTGAAATAAAGGTCGTATCCTTGGCTTGAGGATTTGTCCTAATAGCTGTTCCAATCCACTCTGTAATAGTCGTTGGAATTTGGATGATGCTGATGAAAGAGCATTCAATGCCTTATCTGCTGTCTCTAGATCCTTTTCCTTGTTCTTCCAAATAGCTCTTTCCACATCGGGTTTGGCGTCTTGTGCTAATCGTTGCATGTATTCAGCACTCACATTCAGATTGTTTAGCAAGACCTATATTAGAGAAGAGAGTCAAAAGACTGTACATCATACTATCATCATGTCAAACTTGCCATGTAATTGATTTTAGCTTGATCAGCAGATCGTTCAGCACTTCGACCAGCATTTTCTTGCCCTGAGAATGCAACAGACATCTTTTGCTGAAAGACTTGAAGATAGCCTGTATCAAGATCCTTGAGAATGTTGTTGACTGTTGAAACAAGAACTTCTGGTTCACAAGTGGTGATACAACGCTTGATGACCTTTTTCAGGATAAAGAATACATCATCCACACAAGTCGATGTTTGTCCAGCTGCAGGATCATAATCATCCAATTTCATGGCCTATTTCAACCAAAATAAGCATACCATCTCTTGATCATCCAGTAGTGATATTCACCTTTTCAATGTTGCGTTTGAGCAAATAGTTGTCAATGACCAAGTATGAGTTCATCAGCTCACGTGTACGCTTGGTTAATCCAGAGGATGCCAATAGACCATTGTCACCATAGAATCGCTTGTCCTTGCCATGCATAATCACATCCTGTGTGCTTTCATCTGTGCCAATAATCTCCATTTCCTCGTTGGCACGTTCATGCAGGAATCGATAAAACAAGGCACTTCGTTGACCAATCAAGGCAAGCTCCAATAGATTTGCATCCAATTGACGTGGATCCACAAGTTGTGATGCATGCTCATTGCCAGCAGTAGGTGGATTACTTGATGGGTTATTGACACTCCAGTTGGTAGTCGATGATCGAATCATGGCAATATTCAAGGATTGGATTTCTACAAGCTAATAAAAAAATCAGATCACTGCATTTGGATATATCAAGTGGATTGGGCTAACCTTTGCTTCCAACTTGCGATTTTGAGTAAACTGATCCAATATCAACCCACATTCCTCATCACTTTCTTCTTGTAAACGTTGAATGACTCGAAGCATACGTCCTTTGCCATAATGAAGCTCCACCAATGGCTGATGCTGATCAATAATCACTGCAATATTCTCAAAGAGACGTGTCAGGATATCAGCATAATAAGTCGGTGATGTTGCTATAAAACAAGATCAGTATCATCATCTTTCTCCTAGAGGATCCTCATTCCTTCTTACCATTTCCCATTTTCAGCTCTTCAGCACATCGACCCTTCACGATATTGCATACGAATCGTGAATACTTGTCCAGACCTTCAGCTTGACATCCAATAAGGGGGAATAACTTGAAATAACGCGTGATATCAGACTCATTGCGTTGGACTACAGCATCGTCAAAGCGCTGTGAAAAGATATCAAAGAGAGTTGACTTGGCATCTGCTAATGTTTTTGCTGGATGATCTGGATTTTCAGATGTAGGCTACAAAGAGAAATCAATCAACTTGGATCCATTCGTGAATCATACAACAACGCACCACTGTAAACTCGGCCAGCGAGCCATGTAAGATGTGATGATCAATTCTTGAAGCACTTTGCAAGAGAGCTGCAGCAGCATCGTAATCCTTATGTTGCATAGCATCTTGAATACCAGCAACACATCGTTTCAGCTCTTGAACATCTTCAACATATCGAATACACTCTTTGGCTCTTGACTATAGGATCGAATAAGTCTTTTTGTCTCTATTGCATCATGTATCCTTATTACCTGCTCCAAATCAATCTGTCGCACCTTGTCACTGATACCTTCAGCCAAACGAGACGTCTTTAGAATAGTGCTCATCATGTCTGACGATTCCTCCTTGAGATGACCAAGCTGTGGCCTAGTTGCAAGCTCTAAGTACCCATGGCTGCTTTACACGTGTCAATGGGCTCACTACCTTAACAGGTCCAATCGGCCTAGCTGTTCGACAAGTGCTGATTCCTGGGACAAGAGCTGGTCTAGTGAAGCATCGATGCGCGTTTCTTCTTGGTCAAGTTGGCGTAGACACTCGCGAATGTCGTCAATGTTGGTCAAGGATTCAAAGTTGCCGGCCAAGACGTTCTCAGTGGATGCAGGGGAGTGTTTTACTGCTGCAACTGGTGTCGTGGGTGTATCACAAGACATGTCGACAAAAGAGAAACAGATAATTCAGTCCAAGTCCCTTTACTCTATTCGGTAATGGATGACACAGTTACCTAGGTACAACTTTCACTTTGGCACATGGATGTCAATGCATAAACGAGCCATTATCACATGATAGCTTATATATCTATTATTCCCAATAACATCATTCATCATAAAACAAATCGTAGTATCACACAATTGAATCAAATAGAGTGACAACAATAAACGTGGAATCCAACAGCTTATTGGAGCCTTTTATTCGCGCATGTTAATGAACACACATTTAAGCGGAAGCCTCTGCAGCCTTGCTACCACGCTTAGCGGGTTGGGAACCTATAATCCATCACAGTCAATCATTCCATCCCATTATACAAATCAAGCCTATCCATGTTTCTTACCCTCGCGGAAGCCATTAAGGAAACGACGGTGGACAAGCTTCAAGTGGCTCATACGGCCAGTACCAGTGGTCTTTCTACGCTTAGCCTTTTCAGACCAGTTGACTAGAATAAAATAAGTATCCAATCAAACGAGTCGTGTATTGATATATCTTACACTTGCGGATCTTGGCAGAAGGATATCCACAGCTGGCACAAGTCTTCTTTTGCTTGTGGAAAGAGCGGTTGCCGCAACGACGGCACAAGGTGTGCGTCTTGGTCTGACGTTTACCGAACGAGGTAGTACCCTTGGTCTATAAAAGTGACGCCATGAGTGAATCTTGAATGTCGTAGTCGTTGTATCATCCCAATCTTCATCCATCCAATAAATCCATTCATCCATTCTCCCATCTTTTCATCCATTCTCGTATTGATCTCTTTTATGGATTCTCTTCTTTCACTTGTCATACAAGCTACATACCATTTTTCAGTGGCCGTTCGAAAAGAAGGGACAATAGGTTCCACCCATCGTTCCTACATGAACGCCTCGCTCCATCGGGGTCTGACTCTATTTCCAAATTTGGTTTTTCAACTTTTGACATCGGAGCAACACACAGCCTTGCTAGGCAACTTGTCACTTGTTCGTCTCTGTATCTTTACTACTAGCAGCGTTGTTACAATCATTCACAGTGCTAAGCTTTTAATGTACATGATGTAATACACAAGTGTTTTTAAGGGTACATGTCTTGCAACCTTATAGTTCCTCAAACATGTACGCGTATCATGAACATCTTTTACCATGCAACTTATTCAAGTCTGTCATCCAAAAGCATCTTTAAATAGGGACAACTGAATCGCTTTATAAGCATAGAAAGCTCTTTGAAAAGTTATATAATGAAACAGCACGAAATGTTTTGTGAACGAGTGTCATGATTATATGCAATACTTGCTATAAATCTTCTGCTCGAACTCTTTTCACTCCTTTTCCTTTTGAACTATCATCTACCACTCTGTCTGGTCAGAAAAGGTGAAGCTTTAGTCAATGTAGAGAAAAAGACTTACTGGGGGATAACGATGATGAATAAGACTGCGAAGAGGATGGCTGTGGATTTAATAGTTGTGATCGACTACCGAAACTGAGAATGGATGAATGCGTTCGTGTGTGATGATCGTCACCTAAAAAGATACACATCACCATAAGAATGCAAATTGCAAAGTAAACATCTCCCCACCATTGCCGTTAAGCAAGGATGACTCACTTAAAGGTTGTCGTGTAGTGTGGATATTGTCTTGGTGTGATGATGGAGATGTTCGACTAGGCACAGGATCTGGGGTATTGTTGTATTGTGGAGCAGCAGCACCAGCAGGATAATTCATGGTGGTAGTTGGTTTTGATGTTGTTGTATCGAATCCATTTGCCAATGATGAAGTAATGGATGGTAATCGTTGTGATGTGTCGGGAGTGAAGCCAGTGGATGATGTAGACGGTATTGATGCCATTTGCTCTGACAAGAGCTTGATTCTTTTCTGGATTGCTTCAGCTATGCAACTTTGGTCATTATCTCAAGTATTCCAAACACAATGTACACATATTACCTTCCCTGATATGGGATGTATCACCTATATAAAAAGATATCATCAGTTCAAATGTTGCATGTATTCATTATCATTTACCTTGTTGTTGATAAAGTGATATCAGCAGACCTACAACGCCATTGATGATCTAGAAGAATCCATCATCTGTCAAACATGTGTGTGACATGCATCGATCTCTTTTAGGTTTGCTCACCTCTTGTTGACCAGAAATGACATTGCGTAAAGCAGTTGCTTCCTTCTGTAATACTTCAAATGCCGCCAAAGCATTCTGCAAACGTTCTTCTGTGCTGACAATGCGCTTGTACATGGGTCCATAAAGATAGTCGTCTGTATCACCAAACTGCGATGTAGGCAAATGCATACGTGACTGAGATTGATGACGGGATTTGGCACTTTTACGCTTGATGTTTTTGAGATCATCCACTGCTCCTCGCTTGAAGGAAGGATGTCGGAACTCCCAATTTTGATTTTCATTTGTGAGATTGGAATGGATCATGTCATTGACCTTATGAAACCCATACACTTTTAAAGAGTCAGTGACAACATAGGAACAGTCATGGATATAACTTACTATTGAGTTGACGAACAAAGCTTTGCCAGTTATTGTGTTTAAAGTATTGAGGAAGAACAATCTTGGAGAAAGCAGTAGGATTGCTGACACTGAACAATTCGCCATTCTCAGACCAAGAGATAAGATGATGGATTGATGGATCTTCCAGCATTCTACTTTGTATATCAATAGACAGAAAAGACATCAAAATAGAGATCATGACATACTTGTATAGCTTATTGACAAAGGCTGCTTGTGTTCTCATCACTGATCCTGAAGAACTATCGGCATCATTGATCCCTGAAACTGCTGCTGGACTTTGCTCAGTCGATTCTCCATGGCTAAAAACAAGGGGGGAAAATCAATATCATCATGTATACAGTAAAGCCGAGTGTTACCGTGATTCGTTAAGGTCGTCATTGGTATCGTTGTTTGGCTGGGTGCTGATGATACGGTTAAGAGCATCAGCTGGAGAAGAGAGATGTTCTGTACTTGTTCCGTCAATCATATTACTGGTCCACTGACATTGTCGGCGTGTGCTCCGCGATTGTGCAAGTCGAGGAATATGGACTAGTCGTGGTTTGGTACAAGACGTAGTCGTATGCAAGGCAAGATAACGACAAGAGCGGGGAATGGTTTGGTGCTCAATGCTGGATATAAAGTGCAAAGTAGGTACGCACACACACTCACACAGAGCACAGTGCACAACAGTCGCGAAAGAAGAATGGAAGCTTTTCTTTCTTATTCGATGCAAATAGAATAGGGCAAATGGAAAAGGAAAAAGTCTTCTATGGAAATACCAAAGCAAGTAAAGTTGCACAAAGTGGCAAGGAGCACATTTGTTGGCAGAAAGAAGCTCTCCTTTCTTTATGGTCTTGTCTAGCCCCCAAAGATCACATTTTATGATGCATTCACCTTCATATACACCAAGGAGATTGTATGGACATATCTATCACCATTTTCTTCTTGTCAGCCAACTCGTTGACATCCATGACTGGCACGAATAAAGAGACTTGATTCATGCATCCATTCTGATACTTTCCACTCTCAGATGCCCCCGATCATTTTTGATCATGTATGTTTGACTGTATACTTTTGAGATATGTCGATCATAAACGACATCTTCTTTTTAATGAACCTTCTTTGTTGTCACTCTGTGATACAGACCCAGCTTTAAGAAGATGTTGTAGTTAAGAATAGTCCAAACTAAACTTTGATCGAGAAGATCTCATCTTAAAATGCTTGCAACTGTGTATATACATATGAGAAATACTTGTAGCATCAGGGCTAGAAGATCCACATTCCTGTTTAACATGCATGTGAGCTATTTTGGATCCTTCTAAGTATCATGAGTGACTTGTGCAGTTGTTGTCAAACCAAGGATGCATCATAAGGGTCCTTTTCAAGGCTAGAATCATTGTATCCTCCCATGATTGGTATAACTAGTATTGTACATGCAGGAGCCAACTTTCAACAGCATCAAGTAGAATGGATGTTGGTAGAGCTGGCTGTTCTTCTATCAAGGATGGCAATGCTGCATACTGTTGCAGGCGTCTAATCACAAAAATGCAGTTGGTCTTGCTCTATCCTTAAGTGTCATGCATAAGATTTTGTTCCTCTCTTATCATGGTGACAAAACATCTCAAGTATGCAACAAGAAAGCATGTGTTTTATTTAGTATTCTCTGTTATATGGGTGGGGATGATAAGTATGGCTCATCTAATTTGATCCTCAGCGACCTAAATTGACACAAACGCCTTTCTCCTGCCTGTTGCAGCAGCGTCACACAACTCAAGCGCATATTTTTTCTCGCTCAGCGGCTTCCTTGTTCTCGACACACACAGCTTTATACACAACTCTTTCAACATTCACTATGGCAACTCCACGAAAAAGACGTACACAACGATCCGGCAAGAAATTGACTCGGAGGACAGCTGACAAGCACAAGAACTACAAGATCAAGGCATGTACCAATAGCTATATACCCAATCGAGATCCGAACATACAACGCTAACCTAGATCCATAGGGCAACGCTATTATCAAAGCCAACTGGGACAAGAAACAGACACTTATGCAAAAGTAGGTCGATATCACATTCAATGTATTCATCAAATAACTTACCACTTGTATAGTTACCGACGACTTGGTCTGTTAACGTCTCTTAATCGCACATCTGGTGGAAAAGAAAAGATGTATCCTGATACCAAACCTGCTGAGGAAGACATGGAAGAAGATCAAGAACCACGTGAATTACAAGATGCTGATATTGAAGAACTGAAAAAGACATTGAAGCCTGGTGAAGGTCTTATTCAGCGTGACGATGAAGGCAATGTCATTCGTGTTATCGTCGGTGAAGCCAAATCACACAATGATATTCTTGATGCGGAACCAGAGCCAGTGGAAGCAAAAACAGATGTTGTTCGAGGTAGGATCCATCTATTGATCAAGAAACATCTGAAACCAACCGACGTTTTCGTTTTTCTTTTTTAAGCACTCGAGGAACAAGCCAAAAATGGTGTCAAGAATGTCAAGTATCAATCTGGATATCAGCAGAATTGGATTGAAAAGTTGATTGAGAAGCACGGTGATGATTATCAAGCCATGTTTTGGGATAAGGAATTGAATGTCATGCAATTGACTCAAGCTCAACTTCGGAAAAAGATCAAGCAGTATCTAAAGGAGCATCAGCAAGAGCAGTAGTAGTAGTAATAGAGGGATCGGAGAGTTTACATTGTGCATTAGTTAGATTATATGTGTATAAAAAAGCATTTATCCATCATAGTTTTACATTGATGTTTCAGACGTTATTTGCCGAGAGCCAGAAGAAAATAATCCATCGAGATGATCGTTTTGCCTTTCTTTCTTTGTTTACTTTTAACAACAAACAAACTAGTTGATACTTTTTGACATAATGGACCCCACATCTGATCCGCTCGATGTAGCCGTTGCACTAGCCCAAGCTATGGGTCCCACTGATCATAGTGGTGACAAGATGCCTGCTAGTGACCCAACGACTCCAAATAGAGACAAGTTGCTAGTAGATGGGTTCATGTCACCACAAGATGCTCTCTTATCATCAAATAATCCTCACTTGAACATGTCCATGTTCACTTCAAATGATACGTCAACGCCACAACCACCACTGGCACAACAACAATCTGAATTGGTGGATCCGCTGGATACAAATTCATGCTTGTCACTTTTGCAAACATCTGTCAATCCAAATACATCACAATCGAATATCAGCAATACAGGGAATCCATCCTCTTTATCAGCTTCATTTGCATTATCATTGGACAACAAGGCATGGCAAATGCCATTAGGCTGGCAACAAAACAATGCTACATCCAACAATGGGATGGCTTCTAATGCTGCTACTGCATCTGGTATCTTTTTCCCTCCTACACCACCTGTTGAATCACCGGCTACTGGTAATCATCATCCTTTGGCATTTACACAGCAACAACAACACTTTCCTCCTCCATGGCTTGGCATGACTCCCAACAATCATCATGGTATTCCCTCCACCAATAATACAACAGCATTGGGTAAACAACATTCTCAAACGTCACCCGAGATGAATAATCCTTTTGACATGTCAAGTCTTTGGCCATTTCCTCCTGCTCCTCAACCCAATATGAATCGTGCAAACAGACACAGCATAGCTATTGGATCCAATCTTGAGAATAATACGACTACTGCCAAAACATCGACAGGACGTAGAAAATCAACACCTGCAAGATCTTATCGCCGACGTACATCTTCTCAGCCATCTGTTGCATCTGTTGTATCGCTTTCTGCTCATGAACCTGTGGCTCATATGATTAATGGCATTGAACATATTACGTTCTTGTATTCACATGATCGACTTGTCAAGGAGTATACAGTGCGCACTGATGCAGCCAATTGTCCACTTGAAGACATTCCACTTGATTTTCGCATGGTCAATGCAGTATGTTACAACATCTCGTTTATTTCAAACATGCATCTAATATATCTCTTGATAGATTTATCCACGTGCTAATGTAGATAAGGAAGAATATGATGGTAATCGTTGGGAATATGAAACCAGTTGTAATGAACTTGGATGGAAGTTATGTTGGCTTAATCAAGAACAACTCTGTGGCCGAAGAGGACTAATTCAACGTGCTGTTGACTCTTATCGTAACCGACATGCTCATATGCGATCACGCCGTGTTACTCGACAAGAAAAAGTAGCCAACGGCACATTACGTCGTCGGCGAGCTAAACGATGCTAGTTATCGAGTAGTTTCAATAATAAAGGGGTCTTCTTTATTTCATGCTGTACACTTGTTTTCCCGCTCTTTTGACAGCTACCTACCTATATTGCCAATGACCATCGACACCCAACCATGGATCGCACGAGTCAAACAAGACATTGGAGGTTGTCAAGACTTGATCCAGCACATTGTCAACGCGATCGCCACGGCTCAGTCAGCACCAGCTAGAATCCCACTGTTACCACGATCCAAAGGTCTTGTTTTACATGGCAAACCTGGTTGTGGCAAAACGTCTCTCGCATTAGCTATTGCACGTGAGTAATATCCAACACATACATGAGATGCATCAATGATAGATACATCTTGATAGGTCATTCTGGTTTACCTTATCGAGTGCTCAATGGTCCTGACATTTTCCAAAGTGGTATGGTTGTACAATAATGGATCAAAGCAAGGGATTGACATGATCGATACATAGAGCAAGGTGCAAGTGAAGCCAAGCTATTAAATTTCTTTCAAGATGCCAAAGATTGTATTGTTGTTTTGGATGAAATGGATATGCTGGCTGGTCAAGAAGTCAAAGTAGCATCAGCATTACTTTCAGTGATCGATCGTGATGAAACATTCTTATATATCATTGGTATGTCAAGTAGGAGATGCTATCGAAGCTAGACTGATCCAATGAATAGGTGTCACAAGTCGCTTACATGCAGTCAATCCATGGTTTCTTCGCTCTGGACGCTTGGATGACATTCAAGAAATCATCATCAATACCCCCGCTGCAAGATACGAGATCCTTGATATCATGACACAGAGTAAGTGAAAGCTATACGTTACAAAATTCACTTTGGATATTGATGAATGACGATAGATTTACCTTTGGATGTTTCTGATCGACATGACGTGCTTGAAAGGATATCACAAGTAACACATGGCTTCGTACCGAGTGATCTGCAACTTTTATGCACCCAAGTCATTTTGGAGCTTGTGCGACAAAGCAATGCATCAGCCAGCTTGGAACAATTTCAACGCGCACTTGAACATGTCAAACCATCCACATTGACTGAATACCGAGTACCACATGTCAAGTTCTCTGAAATATTTGGTCTCGAATCGATTATTCAAGAGCTTAAAGTAAGAGAAGCCCTTCTTATATGGTCATTTTGTTCTAAAAGTTATCATTTAGGCATCTGTTATTCATCCCTTTCATCATCCAGAATCTTATTCAAGTCTTGGTATATCACCACCCAGAGGTATTCTTGTATATGGTCCACCAGGTGTTGGTAAAACCATGTTATGCAGTGCATTGGCCTATGAAGCAGGCGTCAACTTTATGTTTGTCGAGGTACCATTATGCTTCCATGCTTTATCTTTTCTTTACTAAACATGTGATATAGAGCTCCCAAGTACGTTCCAAGGTCGTTGGTGAATCTGAAAAGAATCTGGCAAAGCTCTTTGCTCAAGCACGATCCAATGCTCCATGTATCCTCTTTATTGATCAAGTAAGAAGTAAATATCCAGTGATCCAAATGCTTGTTTCCTCATTTTTTTTTCTATCTTAGATTGATATGCTGTTACCAAAACGTGGCACGAGCACGACATCTGAAAATACAAGTGATCGGATTGTTACTGGGTTCCTAACAGGTAGATATACATATACAGCTGTTACTATGGCAGGAAACTAAAGACGAAATAGAAATGGATGGCTTATTGACCAAAAAGAGATCAAGTTCAGCACATATCGATGTATTGGTTGTTGGTGGTAAGTAAGATCAGTATGCAACTCTCTAGATACTCATGATCTTCTTCTTTAGCTACCAATCGTATTCATGTGATGGATCCTGCTGTGCTTCGCCCTGGGCGTTTCGATGAACATATTCATGTACAGATACCTGACACCGAGGTAAAAAGTGATTCAGTTTACACCTTACAACAACTCATGTGTGTTTCTTTGAAGCAACGATTACAAATCATTGATGGCTTGGGAAAGAAAATGCCTACTGTACTTTCTGAATCGGAACGACAGCAATTATCGCAAATGACACAAGGATGGACAGGTAAAGAAGGCGAGCTGGTTTATTAAAGAAGGCAAGTTGACATGACATGCGTTTTATAGGTGCCGATTTGGATAATCTCTTTCGGGAAGCTGCATTGGCTAGTTTACGGGAAAATATTGAAAATGATAAGGTAAGATGATGGCTGATGGATGTATGAAGCTATGGCTCACACTGGATTGATATAGATCGCATATGCCCATATACACAAGATTGTCACTGAGAAGCAAACTAGACATGCTAAAGCCAAAGGTTGATAATACATTCTTATTAAGCATCTACTTCTTGAATGACAGTACCTGATGAGATGGATCTAATTCATTTTTGGGCAGTAGACCCTGCGTGGGGTGTTGTTACCACAACAACACGTGCCACACGTGCATTTTAATTACATGTCATAAGCTCAATCGATATTGGGGTGGAATGAAGGTTGTAGATAGCTAATCATGCTCACTGGTGTTTAAAATGAATTCATTGAATGATATCAAAGACATGTCAAGTATGAAAAAGGGTTGTTATGAGCAATGATAAGGTGCATGATCCGTGTCACAGAACAATCTGCTCGCGTGGATGCGTGAGAGAGGGAGAATTTGAACCCAATGGAAACCACGACAACTCCACTTCGGGGTTGTTGTGCATCATCCTTTCTTTCTTGCTTCCTTTATTGTCAAGCTTTCGACATGTCGCTACAACTTGAACCATCCCATCTGTTATCCTTTGAACGTAATACAACAAGGCCCATTGTCCTTTGCAAACTTTAACCGATTCCATACTCTATAGGACCATTGACACGCATGGTCAAGAATCACCTTACACTCGAGAACACTGGCTCCGAGCCTATTATATTCAAAGTCAAGACTACGGCACCCAAGCTTTACTGTGTTCGACCCAATGTTGGCCGTGTTGATCCTCATTCAAAAGTACAAGTAGAAGGTAACGCTTGCTGCACGCGTTTTTGCAAGACTTACTAAGCAATGAATAGTCTATCTTCAAGCCTTCAAAGAAGAACCCCCTCTTGAGAAGCCATGCAAAGACAAATTCCTTATTCTCAGTGCATCAGTTGATCCAGCAGATGCTACGGCTGATTTACATTCTACGGTAAGATAATCATTGTCCAAAAAAAGAGGATGAGCAGTAAGAGTAACCTTGTGTTATAGTGGAGTCGTATTGAAGCTACGGAGAAATCACGCATTAATCAGGCCAAGTTGAGATGTGAATATCGACAACCGGATAACAAACCAGCAACCATATTGAAACAAGAAGAAGAGAATCTGGAAGTATCAACGATCACAGCAGATGAGTCATCGTTACCATTGGCAGAAGAGAACAAGGAGAATGATGCATTGGCACAAGCAAGGAAACAATTGAAAGAGATGCAACAAAAACTGGATGCCTATCAAGGAGAGATTTCTCAACTTCGACAACGCAACAAGAACAATACTGACGATGTATCTCCTACTACTACCACTTTTGTAAAAGAGACTCGCATTGAATCAACTGGTTATCCTCCTTATATCGTGGTCTTGGTTGCTCTCTTTGCTTTTGCTTTGGCTTGGATAGCCCTTTCCATCACATCGTCATGATCATCATTGCATATGGCTAGGCTAGGATATTCAATCAGTTTAATCATTACTATATCATTTGGAAAGAAAAGAAACTTTTGTAATGTGGGATTTGTATTGGTTTTATATCTTTTGGAAGGGTCAGTGTGAATACGTGGTTGGAATCTTGTGTAAATGGTCATTGGGTTGTCATGCCATCATGCACAACAGTGATACGTACGAGCTCTGTACTGGGGAAGCCGTTATATCCCCACCATGGGAGCCAGATGGTGCATCATGTTGCCAATAGCACAGGGAATATACCTTCTATCAATGCATCATCCCAAACAAATACTTTGTCATTTTCGTGTTCACAGGATCACCTCACGCCCACCATTCACAAATAAAAGGATGTTGTCACGCTTTGTCATCTTTCACACATCTCTTTTCCTTCATCCTATCTCTTGATTGATTGTCATCCTATTTGGCTCTTGTAATAAGTGGGATCATCTTCCTATAAGCAATCGATGGACAACATACTCATCTCTTTTGATGTAGCTTCCTCTCGTGATGCATCTCCCAAGGAGGATATGACTCCCATCGTCTTTATTGGAAATGATATTGGTCCAGCCTACATGGTGGTGATATAACAGCTTCCCAAACGTCATTGCCGATCGAAAGGGCCTCTCAGTGGTGAATCATCTGCAGCGCTTGCTGTAAGTAGTCGATGCGATGTTTTCTTTTGATCATTACACACTAATAATCATGCTGCGCAGATCGCTTTCACTAATATGCTATTGAAAGCAAGGCAACACGATCAAGGATTGACCAACGCCTTTACAGACAGCAAATTATCAGACTTGCACAAATGTCTACGTGGCCGTGTCACAGCAAGAGTTGAGCTGTTTTTGGCTATCAAGAAGATTGTTGAGGTATGTAATGAAGAAATATCATAAAACAATCTAACCAATGATTGGATTTAGGATGTTGTTTGTGAGGATACAACGCGTGCTACTGCAAAACGCAAGTTGATGAAACTCAGCTTCGATGACCATGATGCTCCAATCATTGACATGATCATTAACTGGTAAGTGTAATCTTTATTGACAGCTGCATTAGACTTTACAATAACTCTAATACGTTGTCTCTAGGATTTCTGATCTTCCTCGTTTTCCTACAAGCGCAAAAATCGGTGAGCTTGAGCTGATCACATATGCGTTGGTTGTGCTGATAAGTACCAACACACCATGACAAGAGCCAACATAGCTCCATGCGTAGATAGTGCATAATGTAGCCTTATACCCTACCTGCATGCTGTTGCAATATGTGATGAAAGAGGATGTTAAATGATAGCTATATAAGTATGAAGCCTAATAGATATTGGAGGAAGTGATGACGTTAGGATCCATATAGTAATATTCATGCAACAAATGTCAACGTTACCTATAGATGAATAGATAGCTTGTGTTCATTGCTTTTGGTTGGGATTAAGATGTCAGCCAGATCCTCCTCAGTCAGCGAGTATTCCTTCCATTTCCCAACTTGTGCCTTCTTGTCAGCTTCCAGTCTTGTGTAGTGATTGCGGTAAGCCACATGATCCTCTTCATTGTTGAAAGGCTTATCAAAAAACTTGCAAGTTGCACAAGAGGATAAAAAGCAGGTGCCATAATCTCCATCATATAAAATGTGTTGTGATACCTACAATATGCATATCAGTAATCAAATCATCAAGTGCCATACTCAGTATCAATGTATACTTACCAACTGCTTGCACAACCATCATGGCTTTGATCTCCTCTCTATCAATGCTTTCTCTTGGCGAAAGATCCCAAGTGGACCAAGGAGAACCTTTGGTCTCTTTGTACAATGTCGTCGCCGGTCAAAAAGATCCGCTGAATGGAGCATGTGCATTTTTGAGCATTGACTTCATATGCCAGACACTGCAAGATACTGCATAATCATACAACAGACACCTATATGGAAGAATGTGGTATATATTCATATGATTATGTGATCCATCGTGCAATACAGTCACGTTTTATCTCATTACAAGAGTCAAATATCACAATGACGACCACGACAATCAAAGTAGAATCACAATGAAACACTAATGAATGACTACAATGATCAGTTTTGATTCATGAGATTGCAAAATGGCTCTCCATAGTACATACCAAGAATGCTTCTCCATAAAGTAAGGCAATCAAAGAGATTTAAGGAGGAGGAAAAGAAGATGTGTGGAATGGACGACAACATTCATGTTTGTATGTGCATATATGATGGGCGTGAGAATTTCTGCGCTCCCAAAGAATGATAAGCTGATAAAGTGGGTAGGATTGTTTACATCGAAGAATTTAGGCATGATGATGGTCCATGATGGAGTAATCAGCAATTGACATGACCAGATAATAAGGGGCCAGGTTGCAATATCCAGCTTCATCATCAAACATTATATCAATCTGCTATTGATCTATCACTTGTTATGTCCATCAGCGACATTGCCATCACAAAATAGACTTGTCATTATCAGCTATATGTACTATGTTAAGATCTGACTACATGATACCAGCAGTCAAAGCCATCTACACTTGATACCTTCTTATCTAGACGTAACGGGACGAAGCTTAGATAGTATTGCTATAGCTGTTGGAGCAAATTGGTATATAAAGGCACTAGTGCAACTTAAAGTGATCGAAAACTTGCATGTAAGATCAAAGGATCAGCTCAAGTGGTACCAGATGTTCACTTGGCATCAAATCAGACATTGGTTTCACTAAACTAGTCAGCTACAAGGGAAAAAATCACTCACTGCTTGGGGATATAAATATAGCAACTATGGGGAAATCAAGCTTTTTGGATATGTTATATCAGCACCATTGCTTATAAATGCATGGGTGGCACCTGATGGTGTAACCTTCTTATTCCATGTCAAGCCAATGTATCATGCAGGGTGACGTGGGATACCATTCTGTATTCTGATCCTGGCCTTTTTGTTTCTTTTCCTCCCTTTTCTTCCCTATCGCCCCACTCCTCTTGTGTTTTGGTTGCTCTAAACATGGCGACAATGACATTGGAGAAGCGTGGGCTTCCTTTCTTTGATGATGGTTTTGAAGATGTTCCTGGCACATCAGCATATAGTGCTCGGAATCAAAGCGGATTAATCACACAATTGCTGGTTTGTGCAAGCATTGGCTTACTTTGTTTCCTTGTATTTTGTATCTTACGCCCAAGGTAAGCTGTTACATATACCATCTGCTTTCGATCATCCCTAATTTTGGCACCAAGACAAAGTTGGTCTGTGATATTCGCTCCACGAATGAATATGAAAAGGTTTGAATAAAGCCCAAGAAGCAAACAACACACTGTTTACAAGTATATATGCAGACATAAGCCTCCTGAACTTCCTAATTCTCTTTTCGGCTGGATCATCCCTTTGATCAAAATCGATCACCAAGAAGTGATGGATAAAGTCGGCTTGGATGCTGTAGTGGTAATGTGCTCATTTCTCGTACTACCATCTCCTTTTACTGACTCCTTATCATAGATCCTCCAGTTTATCACAATGGCAATCAAGTTGTTTGGAATATGCTCATTCTTTGGTGTTGTTACACTTGTGCCTATCAGTGTGACGACAGGAAATACAACGCATGCCAATGTCACTGGTCAATTGGATGAATTAGCCATCACTGTGCTAGAAGATGGATCCAATTACCTTATTGCTTACTTGTGTTTCACATACTTTTTTTGCTTCCTGACATTCTTTTTCCTGCATCGGAATTTCCGCACTTTTCTTGATCTACGTGCACGCTATTTACTTCGTATGCGCAAAACGCTTTCCAGTCGTACAGTGGTAGTTACCGGCATTCCACGACCATTACGCACTGATGATGCATTAGCTGAATACTATTCTCATCTCAACATTGGACCAGTGGATAATGCACACATTGTACGCCATATACATCATCTGAATTCTTTGCTCAGAAAACGTGCACGTGCCTTACAAAAGCTTGAAACAGCCTATACGCAGTATTGGGGAAATCCTTGCAAAGTGCCTGGATATGATCCTGATCAAATCTTGAATCATCTAAGCATGACCAACAATAGTGATCCTATCCAATTCATGGAGCAAGAATCAGCCATGGCAGCTTCTCTATTAACAAAACAGCTTCCAAAGATCCGAACTGGTTTTCTGGGGCTTTGGGGAGAAAAAGTGAATGCCATCCAGTATTACACTGAACAATTTAACGCGTTGGATCAACAAGTGCTTGAAGCAAGAGAATCATCTACATTTGAACTGACCAATGTGGGATTTGTCACTTTTAAACACATGGCGAGTGCTGTAAGTTGGATGTTAGACCTATTGCTATTGGATATTTATGCTGCTTTGGTACATAGTTGATAGCATCTCAGATCGCGATTCATCCCGAGCCATTCAATTGTCGTACAGTGATGACATTTGAACCCCGTGATGTCTTATGGACCAATATTGCTGTGCGTGGACGTGAAAGATTGGTGCGAGAGCTTTTTGTTTGGGCAGTAACTATTCTCTTATCCTTCTTTTGGATCGTGCCCATTTCAGCATTCTCCACTCTTACCAGCCTTGATGCTCTGGAACGTGTTTTCCCCAAACTTGTTGCTGCAGCTGATGACTCGGTGTTTCTTCAAAACATCCTGCAAGGTCTTTTACCAACTATAGCTGTCAATGTGTTTATGGCAGTATTGCCTTTGATTTTTGATGGTATGTAAGATCATTTGGCTCATGAATGTTGAATTGATGATCCTGTATCAGCCTTAGGCATTGTTCAAGGACTACGTTCACGCAGTGCAATTGCCGAAGCCACATTTAGCAAGTATGCATCTCATCTATGTGTCATGACTGAATGTCTAACAAAGGCTACTATAGATACTTTTTCTTCTTATTATTCAATGTGCTATTGGTATTTACCATTGCTAGCACAATTACCAAGACACTGGAACAATTGTGGAACCATCCAGCTGCAGTAGCTAATCTACTGGGTACCACACTACCAGCAGTAAGTTGTTGAAGCTATATGAATGTGGATGACACATGTATTGACCTTTGTATTTACAGGTTGCACCTTTCTTTATCAATTATACAGTACTGCAAGGCATGCTTTTGTAAGTCTGATGGCCAAAGCTTACCCCTGCATGTGTATTGTGCTCATATATTACCATTTTCATGCAGGATGCCGCTCAGCTTGCTCTTATTTGGTGCATTGATCGTCCGCGGCTTCTCGCATGTCTTTTTATGTAAGACGCCTAGAGATTATGCCAGCAATCGTGCACCATGGGCTTTTAACTATGGCACAGGCTATCCACCCTTGTTACTCATCTTTATCATTGTACTCGAGTACTCATCTATTTCACCCATCATCCTTCTTTTTGGCACCATTTACTTCTGCATTGCTTATGTGGTCTACAAGTACCAGTTGTTATATGGTAAGTGTGGCGTATAGATTATGTATTGATGTTGTTATGTGGACTTTAACTTTTTCATAGTGTATTTTCAACCATTTGATGCTGTAGGAGGTGCATGGACCATGGTGTTTCCACGCATTATTCTTGGCATGATCCTCTTTCAATTGACAATGACTGGAATATTTGTGCTCAAGAGTTTCTTTACACTTGCTGCATTATGTGTACCTCTTATCGTATTCACTGTGCTTTTCAAATTGGGCATGGATGCAGCATTTGATCGCAATAGCAAGCATTTACCAATGCAACTCTTACGTGATAAGACTGATCAATTACCTGGCAACACGACTGATGATGATGATGATATCTATGATACAAGTGATGATAGCAGCAGTGATGATGAAAAATCAGAAAAAGCACGTGAGCGATGGAGAAAAGCAACAAGAATGGCATCAGAAATGGTATCATCATCAAGTCGAAAACGACATGTACGACGAGTGATTTTGGATGAAGATGACTATGCAGCCATTCCAGATCGTTACACGGATTATCGACAACCTCCCATGGAGCTTAATCCAGGTGTATTGGACACGGGGCTTAAAGCTTATGCCAATCCAGCATTGATTGGTATATTGCCACAACTATGGCTACCTGTGAAGGCTGGTGAAGTGGGTACTACAGCTTTACCAGCATCCAAACGATTCTCAAGTCGACAATATGCAAGTCATGTGGTAGCAAAAGACCTGATACAATTTTTAAAAAGAGCTGAATCGGTCAAAAGGCGGACCAACAAGGATCAA
Organism: Lichtheimia ramosa; assembly: GCA_008728235.1. Taxonomy (NCBI): domain Eukaryota; kingdom Fungi; phylum Mucoromycota; class Mucoromycetes; order Mucorales; family Lichtheimiaceae; genus Lichtheimia; species Lichtheimia ramosa. Next base: position 2,180,614 of record CP031828.1, on the reverse strand, counting down.
GAACCCAAACGTCCCAGTCGTTTCTTTCCATGGAAGCATCCATCTACAGATACAGCTATTATAGCATCCTCTTGTTCAACAAAAATAGGCAAATTAGAAAAGGCAGGAACATCTCAAGAGCATATATTAAGAGAACCAAGCACTGATGGCAAACAAGATAACCGATCAAGTCAGGGTAGTGGTGAAAGTAGCAGCTGTTCACCAGAAATGTCCTGATTTGGTAAACCGAAAACAGATGCTGCTGCTGCTGCTGCTGTCTTGTTCCAATGGTCTTCTTTTTTTTACTAGTGTTTCTCCCCCCTGCCCCTTTCTTGTTCTTTTCTTTCACACGCAACATTTTCCTCCACTGCCACTTTGTACATAAGCATTTGTTTTTTATTCCCAAATGTATACCACTTATCCAAAACAGCCTCCTTTTTATACTGCTTCCCTGGCAGGTCCAGGCAACATTACAAAGCAACATGCTCCATCCACACGACAAAGAGGTCGTGACTCAATGTCGTCCATGCATTCCAGAACAACATTGTCACGAAAAGGTGTTGCACTTGTTTCCAATGCGTAGAGTCACTTGCTTTTCTTTATGCTTATCATTCTCTTTCAACTTATGCAGAACCCAGTTGGGACTCAGCCGAAGAAGACTTGTATCGGATACATCATCATCCAAGAGGTGCACCTTACTACTCAACCTTGGTTGAACCAAGCATGACACTGGGTGAACAATGGCCACCCCATGGTCATAAAGCCATCAAGGGATTTCAGCGACTGACTCATGGTCAACGACCCAAGATCCTTGTTCGAGAAAAGGTATTTATTCTAGTACCAGTAGACATTGAAGACTCATATCATTGTATTAGAGTATGGCTAGCCAGAAGCCTCTTTATGCATTAACGATCAAACTCGCCACCATCTACTCCAAGATTGATCCCGAGTTCAAATACGATGCTGCACATGTCAATCCGAAGCGTGTACTCACCAAGCCGAGCAAACCAGCCAAGAATGATGGATATGATAATGAGAATCACGACTATATCTTGCGAGTGAATGATATCCTTGGTGACGACAAAGACTATCAGTAAGTACAGAACCTTGACTACAATGACAATGAAACTAATAAGCTGAATAGGTATCGTGTGATTGATCTTTTGGGTCAAGGGACCTTTGGACAAGTCGTCAAATGTGAAAGGATCAGCAATGGCCAGCTTTATTCAGTCAAAGTGATCAAGAATAAACCAGCTTATCGTACACAGAGCAGAATGGAAGTGGAAATATTGAAGCAGGTCTGTGTGTGACTAAGAAGGTCTTTATCATCATGTTTGCTAACATTGACATCTTTAGTTGAGCCAAAAGCTTGGACCAGAGCATGAGGATCACGTATTGCAGCTACAGCACACATTCAATCATAAGAATCACTTGTGTCTTGTCTTTGAGCTATTGTCATTCAATCTATACGAGCTCATCAAGCAAAACAGCTATCGTGGTGTCTCTCTTAATCTGGTGCGCGTGTTTGCTCTTCAATTGCTCGACACTTTGGCACTCTTGAAAAGTGCACGTATCATCCATTGTGATCTCAAACCTGAGAATGTGTTATTGAAAAGGTAAAATGACAAAAGTGTATTATGAACCATGTTTAACATTCCTTTTCTTTTTCTTAGTGTTAAGTCGCCTTCCATCAAAGTGATTGATTTTGGATCAGCATGTCATGAATCCAGTCGCATCTATACTTACATTCAATCTCGCTTTTATCGGTCACCTGAAGTGATTCTCGGCTTACAATATACTTCAGCTATCGACATGTGGTCACTTGGATGCATTGTTGCTGAATTGTTTATTGGTATCCCATTGTTTGCTGGCAGCTCTGAATATAATCAGCTCAGTCGCATTGTGGAGATGCTTGGGTAAGTACAACTATCATCTTCATGTAGCATGATGCTTACTTTGATGTAGTGATCCACCACAAGACATGCTGGAAATTGGCAAAGGCACAAAGCAATTCTACAACATTGATGAATCCAATGGCAAACGTGTGTATACATTGAAAACCAGAGAACAATACAGCAAAGAGCAGCACAAGATGGAATTGCCAGGCAAACGTTATTTTCCACAAAGGACTCTGCCAGATCTCATTATGAACTACACGCCCAGACCACGTTCAGGAACATCAGCATCAGCAGCACAAGTACCACCTGCACCATTGGATGAACAAGAGCGTGAACGAGGTTTGTTCTGGTTATGCTGATGATGAAAACCAGTATTTCTTGACTCACAATGACCATTACTCTCTAGATCAACAAACTAGACGTGCTTTAGTTGACTTTCTTCAAGGTTTATTACAGCTCAATCCTCTGAATCGATGGACACCCATGCAAGCACGCTATCATCCATTCATCACTGGTGAGCCATTTACAGAGCCTTATGTACCAGAAGTTCATATGAAAGCCGCCATGAAATTGCATCAACAACAACAACAACAACAACAATCGAGTACTGAAGCAAACGAGATTTCTGGATCACAAGCAAGCAGTTCAAGTGCAAGTGGTGGTGGTAGTCATCATGCAGATAATCATGTTCATGCTCTTGAAGCAGCTGCTATGGCTGCTACATCCAAACGGTCACGTGCACAATCGATGGGTGTTCCACAAGCACCTAGTCCAATTCAGGAATTGACAACACGCCAACATCGTCATCGTCGTTCTCAAGGCAACTTGATTGGTGTTTTACCACCCGAAGCACCAGGTGCTGGTGGCACATCGGATAGTAGTAGCGTGGAGAAACACACTGTGTTTGCCAATGGTGATCCACAGCAACAAACAGCATCAGTGGAACGCAAAGTCAAGATTGCTGCTCAAGTTAAAGTACGCTATGGCTCACGTGATTCATTATGCATGCCAGATCAAGTTCATCGTGGAAACAAAGGTGATGGACGTGATGATGCATTATTACAGCAACAACATCAGAGACCTGCAGGTCGTTTATCACATGCTGGTGAAGCTGCTGGTGGATTACTAATGATGCGTCAACAAGACAAGGCTTCATCCTCCCAAGGTGTTGCAGCTGCCATCAAGCGACGTGCCATTCTATAGAACTTTTGTAATATCTTTTTCAATATAGCAATAGTAGCTGTCTTTCATAACAATACATTTCATCTGTTGCCTGCTTACTTGTACATATTGCCTATTATTAACAGTAATACGAGTCACTGATTACCGCAACTTGCAGGTCATGGCCGAATATGATGACAATACCCAAACCCATATCACCGAAAATATTGTATACCCTGAAGTTCTCACCTAATTGCACATGATACCCATATCCCAAAAGTACTTATATATAGAACTAAACCTTTATAAAGCCAGTACATCAACATAGCACATAAGTATAGTGAATGAGATCTTTTGACTTTCTAAATCCATTCTTTTGCAAGCCATGTAACACCAACTCAGAATCACGTCAATCTTTTGCGCAGCGCAGCAATCTCCGTATCGCCTAACACAAAATCACATCTTTTACGAGCACGCGAAGCGCGCACAGCTAGTTAACAGTAATCAAACAACATATAATTAAAAAAAAATAAGCGAGTTAGCTTGCTAATTCACAAAAAAGGCATCAATGTTAGACAATATACTAAAAAAGCGAGGCGCTTGCCTAAATCACCCCACAAGAAAGGCATCATCATCGTCATCAATGTCTCTAGAATCTTCTTCCTGACACCATGTCCCACCAGCACATTGTATGCTTCTTTGCTATTGGTGGTGGTGGTGGCGGTGGTAAAAGCACTACTATGATCTTGATCCATTCCAATAAAGTATTGTTGACACTTACAACACGTGACGCACCCCAAGATGGCATAATGTCACTAGAATCTTCCTCACACCATGTGTCATCATTATATGCTTCTTTACTGTTGTTGTTGTTGTTGTTGGTGGTGGTGGTGGTGAAAGCACTATGATCTTGATGCATTTCTAACGCAATGTTGACACCTACAACATGTGACGCATAGTCACAGCTTTCCGGCACTTTCAATATCCCTTTGCTTCTCCTCTTGCGATAACCAGCACTGCTTCTTAATACACGTGCCCTCTGTTGGCGTCCTCTACATTTTGATCTTTTACAACTTCTAGTAGAATGGATGTGATTTGCCTGTGATATAGCCTATGTCCTTTCAATATGACACTAATCCCAGTCCTCAGTCTTTTCTCCTCGGTACACTACTACTATGCCGTGACATGATACATGCATGCTTTCCATCGTTGATCATTTACTTCTTTGTCTTCCATGATCTGACTGAGATCATGGGCGCAAGTGAGTGATGGGAGTGGTAGCGATAGAAGATAACATGCATGAAGGGTATGGACGTACTTCCCATACGGATGGAAATACCGAAAAGTGAAAAGAGACAAGTGGCAAGACATAGATACATTCATCGTGAAGGCGATACATTGAAAATGATGTATACATCAACATAAAGGCATGTATGCGAGCATTTATTGGTGAAAAAAGGATTTGGGGATGATGACTATAGGATGTGAGGCTGATACTGCTATTCTTTCGACTATGAACGCGGTAGATGCTGACATATTGCCTGATACTTTACTGTACATCTTGGAAGAAATAGCTTACCACTACTAATGTATACGATATGGCTTGCTGAAGGAAATCAAACAGCTCTAAACACTACCATTGATGTCTCAAGCTACTTTTCCATATCCATAAAAGATGATTGAAAAGATGCACTTGGACCTTGGTGATGATCTTTGCATAAAGTGTTGAAATGTATCAAGTTGACAGGTTACACAAAGGGTGATGCCAGTTGTTGGCATTGAATAGGCAGATAATGATCAAGTTGACAATGAATGGCGAAAGGATATAAGAACCATGTCTTCCTTGACGACTTTTATATATCCAGTTCCTCTCATCCCATGTTGCCAAGTGATGTATCAGAGTCAATCCATATGTATTGAAGCAGAGTTGCTACTACACTAAATAAGATACTTCTATATACTGGCTATCTGCTGTTCATCCAAAGAAAGGTTGTCTAAGTAAACAACACTGGTTGAGAATGGCAGTGCTATAATAAACACTGTTATGTTTGGTGCTGGTAAAAAGTACAAACGAGTGTGCAGTGTCAAGAAAGGCGTGTTGGAATAGAGCTACAAGCCATTCAGTCAAACTCCTTCGAAAGAAGACCAATGCAATATTGAAATGACGGACTGAAGAAGGGCAATCGCGTGTACAAGTTGTAGATGAGTTGAATGGAGAAACAGTTGCAAATCGTATGGCGTCAGTGGGAGGGAAGAAAAGCAAGATAAGATGGCAGGTGAAATAAGTGGCAGGTATTTACACCACCATCTCATGCTGAGTTGAACAAGTGAACACAGTGGATATAAGTGTTAAGCTATTGAACGAGAGTCGAAAGTTCGAGAGCGAAGCGAGTTGCCAGGGCCGCTGGTCATATGCTTGCAGCAATCTTTATCCTTTGTCCCTGCACATATCACTCATCGATCACATTCTCCATGATCCTTTTTGGGTAACTACATTTCTATTGATACAGATACGTGACTATCTCCAAAGTCATCTCTGCGACAACATTGATATCTTCTCTTGTATCCTTGACATCATTGCTCCGACATGTCGTTCCCTGTCAGCATCATCACCAGCAAGTCTTGGATGATCTCCTTTTGGTTGTACAATGCTGCGACGTGCCTAGAAAGATGGTTTAGCTTAGAACCCCCTCTTTTTCCCATATGAAGTAATGTTGACAATGATATTTGCTTTATTGATGGAAGTTATGGGGATAAGCAAGCTACAAGTCATGAAAACCATGTTGTGTAATGACATAGTCTGTGCGCTTTGTTCCAGTGTGCTTGAGATGTTCAGGTGTGCAGCTGCACCAATGTTGATTTATCAATAGGATGAATACGTTATGCTTTTTAATCAATGAAACAAGCCTTACCAAATCAGGGTTCCATGAACATTTCTCTGCTGTAAGCCAATCTGGTTCACTGGGACATAGTCACCATGGATTATGAAAGTACTCGATATCATAAAACCAGTGGGCTTGGGATTGCTTAGGCATAAGTGCAACGGCAATACTATGTACTGGTGCATCTTCCCATCTACATCAAATGATCAGCATCCATATCTCTACATGCTTCCCCTTTGTTGTACTACCTTTCATAGAAAAAGCCGCCAGCTTTGTCCAAGTACAGTAATCAAAGTAATCCGTGTACTGCTGTGAACGTAACCATGATAAAGATCCAATCTCAATGTTGCTCCAAAAGTGACAAAGGTTGTATGTCTTACCACCATCGTTACTAATCCAACCCAACAAGCTCTCTGGATCATCTTTTGATACAATGTATTCGGGATGTTCTTTTGCAAATGCTTTGACAGTATCCCAGAGTGTTGGAATAGTCTCCACGTATTCCTTGATCGATATGATCCAGCCTAAGACATGCATGACATCCTCAAAACCTCCTTTCACAACGAATGCCACAGAACACTTACCATATTTCAAATCCTTCTCACGCATCACTTTGAGTGGATCGTGACCAATATCGCATAGGAATTTGACATGTTGTTCAACACGCCTATCAGCAGTTGTTTTTGTAAGTTGTTGCTTCATCCATGACACTTATCGACCCAATAACTTACCAGTAATAAGCATAGGAATCCAACAAAGGATGCCGGAAGAAAAACCCACTTTGAAATCTATCATAAGAGCAATATCAGTCAATGAACATCAGCTTTGCCATCCACTTTACCAGCAAATGTGCCTATACGATTCACTTCCACCATAGATAACACCTTTCTCTTCCATCTTTTGTCGACTCTGTCGTGCTTCTCTTGATCAATCCAATCCGGATATCCTCATATGGTCTCGTTCAACGTTCCATAAAAGGTGTCACCAGACGCCAAACCCATTGTCAGCTCCACAAAGCGATCTTCAAAAGGGTCATTGTTGAGAAAGATCCAAGGATAGCCATACTTGCGCTTGAACTGGTGTTCCAGCAGCAGCGAAAAAGAATGTTACACGAAGAGCGAATTTTATGCATCTCGGCCAGTGACAACTTTTTCTCCCTGCTCTTTCCATTTTTTCGCCTGTCATGAGCCTAACCAAGCAGTACATTGAATTAGGGGAAAAGGAATTTTCGTTCTCTGATTTCATTACCAAGAACAAGAAGGCAATACTGACGATGGAGTACAACATGGACCCTGTAACGTGGAAGTACCTTAAACGCTACTGGTGTTCAAAATTCAAGAACGCGATGAAAGCTGCTACTGTCAAGGTATACCGGCTGTGTAATAGTGGGTTATTATCATGTATAACTGACACTCTTTTCTATCTTTAGCCCTTGTACAACCCACACGATGTTGACTGGGATACGCTCGCACAAGAAATCAACCAGATATCTCGCAAGCGCAAAGAGGATGCTACTGCGGAGAACATCTTTGAATGCGTGACTCAAGCCCCTTTCTTCAACTTTCCAACGCAGAACAAGCACAATGGCGAACCTGCAAAACTTGAGAATGCTGCAACTATATACCGATGGGTAGATAGCATGAGAGATGCGAGCAACTTGCTGATCCGACAAGAACTGGAAAACGACGACTGTGATTCAGAACTGGAGGATATGGTACAACAGCGTGTAGAAGAGGTATGTAAGCTCCCATGCAACGCTTTCATGAGCTTACCTTGTTGAATAGTCACTTAGAGAAGCAGCAAGCATTGTAGCCGGGAATGCAAACTTCCAACATATTGGTCCAAACGACTTGAATGGTCTTGGTTGTGGTGGGTGGAATAGGATCTATTTGCTGTGGATGGATTAGGGACTGATATGGGATCAATAGAACCACTCGATCACAACTTGTTATCACAAAAGGATACTTTGGAAAAGGATGCAAGATCAGAGCTTGACGAGATGATTGCTAGACGATTGAACTTTCCTGGTGAAATGGAGCCATTGATCCAAGATATGGTAAACAAAAAGTCATCATCCCAAGCTGAGAATGTCGAATTTGAAAGCAGTGATGCCGAGGATACTGGTAATGGAAGATATAGCTTCAACATGAATACACGAATTGCTTACAAAGGGATATTCATCTAGGTGAAAACGATTATACATTGCCTGAGAATGAATATCGTGAAGCTCTTGAATTACTGGCACAACTGGACATGGTAATGAAAGGAGAGGGACGACAAAGGAATAACACTGAACATTGTCTAATTAGACACCCGATGAAACATCCAAAGCACTTGGCAGCCTTTCCACCTTACTCGATGATACTGGTAATGGAAGATATAGCTTACATGAATACACGGATTGCTTACAAAGGATATTCATCTAGGTGAAAACGATTATACATTGCCTGAGAATGGATATCGTGAAGCTCTTGAATTACTGGCACAACTGGACATGGTAATGAAAGGAGAGGGACGACAAAGGAATAACACTGAACATTGTCTGGTTAGACACCCGATGAAACATCCAAAGCACTTGGCAGCCTTTCCACCTTACTCGATTGATAACGACACCCACCTATCAGCTCTTCAATACCACAAATAGTCCATCATACGTATCTTCATATTTATCTCTATTACAAACAATCAATACTCATCATTGCTATGAAAAGTCCATATGAAAATTCAAAGTTTCATTGTTGCCAATCTTATAAGACCACTCCAGTAGCAGTGCAGCAGCAGTGCCTAAATATGGTAAGCCGTCGATATTGTAGTATCTGACGGATGAATGATGAGGATGTCTCAAGCTACTAATCAATATCCATAAAATGTATCTAAAGATGATTGAAAGGATGCACTTTGACCTTGGCATAGTGTGTTGAAATGTATTAAGTTGACAGGTTACACAAAGGTCGATGCCTGTCGTTGGCATTGCAGAGGCAGATAATGAGCAAGTTTGACAATGAATAGTGAAAGCATATAAGAACCATATCCTCTTTGACATGCTTTATATATCCAGTTCCTTCGATCCCACGTTGCCAAAGTAATATCAAAGAGTCATTCGTACAGTAATTCATATGTATTGAAGCAAGTTGCTACACTAAATAAAGCTACACGCTATCCGCTGTTGACTATATGAAAGGCTGTCGAAGTAAACGACACTGGTCGAGAATAGCAAGTGCTGAAGTAAACGCTGCTATGTTTGCTGGCGGTAAAAAGGTGCAAAAGAGTGAGCAGTGTCAAGTGTTGTAGCAGTAGAGTGACAAGCCTAAAGTACTTGCCATTCAGTCAAACTCCTTCGAAAGAAGACCAATGTAGTATTGAAATGACGGGCTGAAGAAGGACAATCGCATGTAAAAGTTGTAGATGGGTTGAATGGAGAAACAGTTGCAAATCGTATGGCGTCAATGGGAGGGAAGAAAAGCAAGATAAGATGGCAGGTGAAATAAGTGACAGGTATTTACACCACCATCTCATGCTGAGCTGAACAAGTGAACACTGTGGATATAAGCATCACAAAAGACCAGTGTTAAGCTATTGAACGAGAGTCAAAAGTTCGCGAGCAAAGCGAGCCGCCCGAGCCCGCTAGTTTTTGCTAATCGGGCATTCTACATACACCAACAGTCCACATCAATCATTCACTGCTTCAAATTACATACTTAGAAAAGTCAAGGTTTATGAATAATGTTACAAGCTAGAGTTATGGAAAAGACTACTGTATCCAAAATGAAGACCCTTTATTTTTCTTTTGAAGCGAAAAACTCTCTTGTAGTTCCACAGCTATCGAATGTGCAACCTGGACAACGTAAATACCACTGCTTTGATACAATTCCACCTTCTTGAAGATGTTCCTTGACGATATCAGCCATGGCTTGAACAAATGTTGGATCATCATTCAGTGATTCAGCACGCTTGAATCCAGTAATACCAGCCTAAATATTCGCAGATATGAATACACATATTCCAGTACTCCATGACATTCATGTTTTACCTCTTCAGCTTCTTTTCCATACTCAAGATCCAGCTCAAACAAGGTTTCAATATGATCTGTAGTGAATGCAATGGGAACAAGCAAAAGATTCTTCTTGCCAGCTTCGCCATAACCCTTGATAGCATCTGATGTTTGAGGACCAAGCCATGGTTGAGGACCCACTTGAGATTGCCAGACTAAACGATACTGATATTTTTGACCAAGACGTTCCATGACTTGATGCACAGTGTGTGCTACTTCAGAAGGATAAGTATCTCCTCGATTGACGACTGACATGGGCAAAGAATGAGCTGAAAAGAGAATCACTGCATCATCACGTTCTTCAGGTGGATATTCTTGCAACTTGGCTTCAATTCGTTTTGCTACAGCCTATACGCTTATTAATATCTCATCCAGTGTTGTGATTGCTTGTTGATTGTACCTCGATAAATCCAGGATGTTTTGGCCATCGATCAATGATACTCCAATCCAAATCTTCCATACCAGCCCTGACAATGCCTCTGTGTAACTCATTCAAGCTGCTGCCTGTGGTTGAACATGAATATTGTGGATATTGAGTAAACACCACAGCACGTTGTACGCCATCCTTCTTCATTTCCTCCAATGCCATGTCAGTTGATGGTTTGACGTAACGGAATGCAATGTAATGTTTGTGAGGAGCTAATACATACATCAATTGGGTTGTTATGCTATGCCATCATCATTTATTACCTGTTTCGGGAGAGATCTTATCCAAGATCTTTTCCATGGCTTCACCTTGTTTTCGTGTCCATGCTAGAATAGGCGATCCTCCACCGATTTCTGCATACTGTTCCTTAATACTGGGTGTACGTCGATTGGCAATGTACTTTGCAAGGTGCTTTTGGAATGGCAGTTTCATAATATCGCGATCGGAAAACAAGTTGAGCAGGAAATCGTGAACGTCGTCAAGTGTTTCTGGACCACCCATGTTGGTGAGCAATACAGCTGTTGGACTAGTGTTGACATTGTGTAAGAGGAAAGAGAAAAACACGTATCATCCTTTGTGCTTACGGTTTCTTTGCTGTACTAAAGTGACGCATCGTGGTGGTGACACGAGTCATGGCTGCTATCCTTGCCGAAGGTGTTGTCAGGGGCGCATAAGAACGTGCTGGTAGAATAGTTTAGTAACAAGAGGATTGAATATAGAATAAAATGTACCAAACGCATAACGAGCAAACATGGTCGTGTGTCAAAAAAGTTAAAAGGAAAAGAAGAGTGGGGACAATCGGCGCAGACTGAGTCAATTGAGCGACGATCGAATTTATAGCTGCGAACATACGATCTCACGTTATACAATGAATGGATGCTGCACCAGCAGCATGATCACATAGCAAAAGGATGTAATCTATTGACAATCTTCCATCTCTTTGGATACCTAGCAACACCGGTTGGCTTGCGAATCCATATCATTTTTGTGCCGGTCCATTTGCAAGTGGGTGGCCAATTCTTCCTTCTCTTTTTTTTTGTACCATGTCTTATTACAGAGATCGCACTGCTGAATTAAAGGTAACTATGTCCAACACCATCATTATCATGAATAAAGACTAACATGAAGAAATGTATCAAGGGAGACGACAGGTACCTAGATCAATACACATATGACATACGTGCCAATACCCATCTAATACGCGTTTTGAAGCGAGGACTTTGGTCCACGACGTCCACCAGCTGCCACTTATCGATCAGGAGGAAATAATTATGGAGCAAGGAATCAACCACCTACCAACTATGATCCACATGAATCAATTGAAATGCGTTCTCCTCCAAGTTATGCAGCAAGACAACAACAACAACAGTCACCACCTATGGCTGCAGCTCCACCATCACGTCCACCACCCCAATTGGATACAATGGATGGGTTTTTTAGCGAGGTATAATGATATAAAGCATCATGTTGTATGAAAAGGATACTTATCAGGTATATGCATAGGTTGATGATATCAAGAACGAGGTTGGGGCAGTAAGCGATAATGTGGATCGCATTGAAAGACTACATACTTCTGCACTGATGAGTTTTAACGAAGAACAATCACGATACATTTCAAGAGACTTGGCTGCATTGAAGAGAGAAACACAAAAAAGGAATTTGGATATCAAGAATAGGCTCAAAGGTATATACATTCATGCGAATTTGACACTACCATGAGATAAACAAAGGGGTACATTAGAATTGCAAATGGCCAATGCGAGAACTGGGAATGCATCTGATGCACAAATTCGTCAATCTCAGGTATACATCACATGGAATAAGGTGATTATGGCTAAATGTCTCTTTCTTCTTAAAGACTGCTGCATTGAGAAAGCGATTCTTGGAGACGATACAAAGATATCAGGATGTGGAGCGTCTTTACGACCAGAAATATCGACAACGGGTAGAACGTCAAATCAGAATTGGTATATATAAGGGAGTCATGAGTGAGAATGAAGCACTGAATCTTCTCTGTAGTAAAGCCAAATGCTACACAAGAAGAAGTCGATCGCTTTATAGACTCGGATGATTCTCCCCAAGTGTTTGCCCAATCGGTAGGTGAAAAATGATGATAAAGAGCTTTACTTTTTGCTCATTGTATTCCTATAGCTGATGCATGCCACTCGGACAAACCAAGCAAGAGCAGTATTATCAGAAGTACAAACACGTCATGATGACATTAAACACATTGAAAAGACCATACTGGTAAGATTTGTGAAAGGATCAAAGTAGAAAAAGCATGGGATCAGAAGCTAATGATGTTACTATGAAGGAACTTCATCAATTATTCTCAGATATGCAAATGATGGTGGAGCAGCAAGGTGAAACATTGACCAATGTTGAGCAGCATGCAGAGAATACAGTGGGAGATTTGAAGCAAGGCAATACCTTTCTTACAAAAGCAATTGCAAGTGCACGTGCAACACGCCATGTAAGTCAATTCTTATCGAGGATAACAGCAGTGGTGTTAATACAAGCATTCATTTAGAAAAAATGGTGCTGCTTGGTCTTGGTTATCATTATTTGTGTCGTTATTGCCATCCTGGTTTGGTGGTTCGGATTTGGACATCCCGTAAGTCGATTGATTTGGCACTACAGCACTCGTTCGCTTATCATTGTCATAAACAGGGAGCTGCTGGAAACAACAATAGCTAGATCCAACTACTTATACCTTAATAAGACCTTAATTTCATATAATGCCAACAATGTATCAAGCAATTTTATCACTGCAAGGGGCGGATGCTTATTTGTTGTGTAAAGATCGCCATGGAATCGACATGATGCATATATATATGCAACGTGGACGGCCATGTATTTATCTTTTGGAAAATGCATGATTGAAACTTTGTCGATCTTCACGTATTGATATGATCAGCATTGCATACATTGTGTGGAGAAATGAAATTTAGCTAAGATGACAAAGTGCACGGCCAAAAGAAAGTTGATCTTTTGATGGATCAAAGTAGAAATGCAAGTGTGCAATCTGAATCATACGCAAGTGGATACAAAACTAGACTTGCTTAATCTTGGCTATAATAGAATTGTGAATATGGCTATAGGCATAGATGCTCATGGCAGGATACACAAGTGATGCTGACAAGTCTAATGCCAAAGGATGTTGCTACAGCCATCATTCATTTCTAGCCATGCTCTTTCTCATTCTGGTTACTTGAACCAATCCCTTAAATGTTTAATGAAAGAGGAGTATTGAGCAACTTTCAGCACAATTGCATTTACATGTTGTAGTAAAAGTCAAAGATATATGAATGAATCTTGCCATGGCCAACTCTGGATCATGCATGCATTGCATTGAACCTTCTGCTGTATCCCTTTTGATGGCTCCTTTTTGGTTCGTTTGTAGCTGTTGATATTATAAGCTGGTCCTATTCACACTTTGAAGCAGTAGTGATGACATTCTATTGCCCGACACACATCAGTAGGACGTATAGATGCAGTCAGCTCAGCCAGCGTTGCCATGTAGTTCCAGCAAGCAGAGCAGCAGGATGATTCACTCTCTTTTTCTCATTTACGCTCCTTAAACAAGAACTGTACGTGGCTGTTACGTGCATAAGCGGAGAGTACAAGGAGGTGAATATAGGTGGATGAGAAAAAAACGACCACCAGGGGAAAGAAACGGGATGAACAGCAATACAATTACAACCCGGGATATGCTCCGATGAGATGTATGTGCCATCATCTAGAATTCGATAGCAAATGCAGATTATAAAAAGTAAAGTTTGGCATAGGCAACATCCCACGAGTCTTTTTACATGTGTTTCATGGCATCGTTCACTGCAGATGAGCTTTATTGGTTACACAAAAGATGCGTACTGTGTGCCTGCTGCATGAAAGGGGGCTGTTGTTGGACAAGAAATGATCTTGAATGTCGAGTGGCGGTGAGGAAGAGCTGATGGAGCATTGTAAAAAGGCGGGGATGATTTCTTTCTTTCTCTTGCCCCTTTCTCTTTTCTTTCCATATCATGTTTGAAAACAAGTTTTTTCCACGTCGTCTTCGGCAAAAGTCTGAAGAAGCCATCAGTAAAAGAATTACTCGTTTCTTTCAGCCACGTCAGCAACAAGAAGCAGAGCTTACAACACAACAACAAGAACAGCATCTATGGATGAATTATGACGATGACAGCAAAATTGAGATACCCGATACTGTCATTATTGGCCAAGATGGATGCTGGATAGCAAACAACAGCATCCATGAAGAAGACGATGTCATGCTGTATTCATCATCCACTACAGTACCTGACTTGTCTACATGTGCCAGTCATACAACAGATGAAGATTTGTATGACGATCCTCACAACAAGTTGGATGAAGAATACCAGCAGCAGTTAAGTTTGGCTCAGCATGTCCGCTTAGTACTTGCCGATGCATTTGACGTGGCGGATGAGCAGTTTGAAAGAGAGCGCTGCATCACTTCACCCACCACTTTCTAAAAATTGCATACATCTCCCAACTTTATTGTTTATTATATACTGTATGGTCCATATATACACGCATTTTATACTATATCCCCTTTAGATTGTTTAAATCTCTACCTTACTCATCGAAAATTCATCGTCATAGTAGTAGTAATACCACCATCATAAAGTCAGTAGTGACATCCTTTTGCTTTTATCGCCTGATGGCTATGCTTATAAAACAAAGAATCTATTGATGCATACTATATTACATATCATGATGTCGCTTCTCCTTTTCAAAATGGAAGGAAAGTAGGTAGAATGAGACCAGTTGCTTCTTTGTCAATGCTTTTGGCACTATTGTCCGCTCCGAGGATTGTTGAATGAGACAGCAAGTCAATCATGGGATCAATACAACTACGCCAGTTGTGATAATATCGCAAGCTGTGTTTCAGAGCTCATGATCAAGCAGTTGCTTTGGCTGAAGAGATATTCATTCTTTGGCAAATGTTGTATATAACTAAGAGCTGCAGCACCACGTTGGGGAGAAAGAAGAATAATGGATACTTTGAATCAGCGTGTCCCAGCAATAGCATATTGTGTCAAGGTTGTTCTATCGATGGCTGTGATAATCTTGGTCATGGTGAAGCTGTACAATCCACGGCAAGTCATGGTAAGATTGAAGACAAGTCGCGTCCTACATATAAAAGTTAGATTCATCAAGGTGTTAAACAGTGGGTGGATAAAAAGGAATTGAAGGTATTGATGATATGCATATTGGCAATCTTGTTTATTGTTGTATGTCATGGTGGCACTATAGTAACTTCTTTTTGTATCCATGGCGTTGAGCAATGTTGAATCTTAGGCATTAAGGGGTTTCTGGATGCTGATATCTTCAACAAAGTCTACATGCAAGCAGTTTGATGTATTACTTGTTGGCTTGTGGAACATACCTATAGAGTGATACGATAGGTGTAAAAAGCATAAGAGGAGTCTTGAATGGAGCCATATGTTCTTGTCAAAAGAGACATGCCTGCAACCAACAACTGTACGTGTAACTGCATCCATCAGCTGTGAAGAATCCAAGAAAGACTTCTCTTAGGATGCTATCTCCAATATTCTTGATGACGTGATGATCTGGCTATGCTGGCTGATAAGATACGTGCTGGATCTCCTGTGTGCATGCTTCTGATCCATCTTTCTGAATTTCAGCTTCAAATGACCACATCTTGTCACCAATCCATCTTGGTAATGTATTACCCTATATCAATATATATATATATGTGATTCATCCAGCAATACGATCAAGTGTTACCTCCATCAAATAAAGACGCTATGGAGACAAGCTGCATGAGATGGTTTGTAAAGTATTGTGTGCTGAAACCAATATGTTCTGAACCGGGAAATGTTGCAATCTTTGTTGCGCTTCTCATATTGTCAACATGATCAATGACATTCCATGTATATATAATCAAGTTGGTAAGCGACCAGGACATGGATTACACTGATATTGGCTGAACAGGCCTTGTTGTTGATGTGATCAATAACTCTTCCTCAGATATAGTTGTCTCGCAGAAAGTGTCAAAGAACTACTCTGAGCGTCCGAGCTCGAATCTTCACATCTTCTGTATCTTGCACTGGCGTTTGTCTTTTTGGTTGAGCACTTGTCATTGAAAGTGTGTCCTGGATGATGTCTTGCACGGGCATGCTTGGTACTATGGTCAGGCAGAGCACGCTTTACTTGCCTACATTGAAAGAAATACAATATTAGCACATGTAATTCATCAAGAAATTTGATTAGGCTTTACCTTATTCTAACATGCTTCATAATTCAATGTGCTTTGGATGGCTTCTGATTGCAGTATGGGCACTGTCGCTTGTAATAGCAGGTAGTCATGGTGAAGCATGCCAGGCGGTAGAGCCAAATGAACTCTGCTGATCTTATGGCTTCCAGCTCCAGTGTGTATGTTACATGGGCGTGTCACCTGATTGAACTCCAGGACTTCATTTTTGCAGAGTACTCTTTTCCATGCAATAACTTGAAGAGCCTTGAAGAACTGCTGATACTGGTTGGTGACGTATGCTTCTGGTTCGATTGTGTAAGACGCATGGTGAGCTACAAGTAACATCCACGTTGTCAGTATCGAGCTGTTGTTTCCTCCCCAGTCTTGTATCAGCACATCACCTTGTTATGATAGACGAAGTTGGTACGTCTCTTTTGAATGCGTACATGACAAGTGTAGTGCAAACATAGGTGAAGGTGTGTCATGATGCAAATAAAAAGTCGTCTGCCGATAAGCGTTGTGTGTCCACATGAGCTGCTGCCATTGTGTTTGTGCTTGCATGTCAGCGAATCTGAACAAAGGAAGAGTTCAATAGACCACCAAGAGAGATTGTAGTGCTGAACATGTACAATCGTGTACGAAGGAAATAGAGAACAAAGGAGAGCAAGACGACATTGTTGAATGAAATCACGTGAGCAATTTTTCCTCCTTCCAAGTCCCAGCTCCCGAAATCTAGACACCAGTCTCTCTGTAGTGTCATCGATAAAGCTTTCGATAGGGAGTATCTTGCGACAATGAGCACAGACTTTCTTGTCATCATAATCATCGTCTCTCTGTAGTGCAATGATCCCTGCAAAACACGTATTGGTCAATAAAGGACATAAAAAGACAATCAATTGGGGATATCACATACCATAAAGGGTTGACAAGAGAACAATCAGAGTCAATTATCACACAGTGACACCCACGACAATGAGAACAGGATAACAATGAAACACTATGAATGACAAGTTAATGCATCAGCTCATTGTCAGTATTGCAAAAAGAATCATCTACCATAATACATACCAAGAGTTCATGACAGTGTAAGCAATCAAAGAAGTGCCAAAGAGGAAAAGAGATATATGGGTAAATGGGCGACAACATCTTTGTGTATACATGGATGGGCGTGTGAATATCTGTGATCACCAAGAATGATAAAGCATGTATCTACCGAGGATGGTGCATGAATTGATAAAGTGGTCAGGAGCTAGGATCAAGTCTAGAAAGGGAATGCTTCTTTTGTTCGAATGAAAGCAATTGACTTATCAATGAATTAGATGCTTCTTTTGATACACGACCACCAAGATGCAATCCAAAAAGCATGTTGTCAAAGTACTAAGCTAGAGTTACCAACATCATGATGATTAAAAATACAAACATTCACATTGTGATCCTGATGACTAGATGTTTATAAAACCAAGTCTATTGAGATGCATACTATACAAGAGATTTATCATAATGTCGCTTCATCTTCTTTTTCGAAAATATGAGGAGTGAGGAGTGGGTGTGTATATATTCAAATATCTAATGACGGGTGTGGTGTTGTGTTGCTTTTGAATGACTTTTTATGAAGAATAAACGTCGCCGGATGGGTTATCTTCGGGGAATGGTGGGGGAGAAGAAGTCTATAAACAACCATTAATACATGTACATCATGCCATATTCTTCCTTATTTACCTTCTTGGGTCGAACATATTCATCGTATACTGTCTTTTCCTTGAAAGGTCTTGGGCCAAGTAAGTTCTCCATATCTTCACGAGTGATCACTTCCTTCTCCAACAAAAGCTTGGCAACCTTCTCCACATCTTCCTTATGCTTGGTAAGTAGGTCAGTGGTACGAGTGTAAGCTTGTTGAATAAGACCACGTGCTTCATTGTCAATCAAAGTGCCAGTTTCTTCAGAGAAAGGCTTCTGGAATTGTTGCTCGCTTTGGGGATCATTGAATGAAACAGGGCCAACCTTGGGATTCATACCATAAGTGGATACTTGAGCATAGGCAATCTTGGTCACCTTTTGCAAATCATCATGTGCACCAGTGGTAATAGTGTCGAAAAAGATTTGCTCTGAAACACGACCACCCAATGTCATACACATACGATCAAGCAATTGCTTCTCACTGAAGAGATATTGATCCTTTGGCAAATACTGTGCGTAACCAAGAGCTGCAACACCACGTGGGATAATGGATACCTTGAGCAATGGATCGGCATGTTGGAGATACCAGCCACATACAGCATGACCAGCTTCGTGATAAGCAACAGTCTTCTTCTCCTCAGGTGACAAGACACGTGATTTCTTCTCCAAACCAGCAATCACACGTTCAATAGCTTGTTCAAAGTCAACTTCAGTCACTTCATCCTTGTGATGACGGGCAGCAATCAAAGCAGCTTCATTACAGATATTTCTAAAGATCCCCAATGTCAGCTATTGTCAATAAAGAAACAATTGTTCATACCTTAAATCAGCACCAGAGAAACCAGGAGTAAGAGCAGCCAATTTGCGAGAAAGAGTCTCCATATCCTCATTTGTCTTGATTGGCTTCAAATGGACCTTCAAAATAGCAGCACGACCGCCAATATCAGGACGATCAATAGCAATATGACGATCAAAACGACCAGGACGCATCAAAGCAGGATCAAGAACATCAGGACGATTGGTGCCTGCCAATACAACGACATGTTCGCTTTCATCAAAACCATCCATCTCGACAAGCAATTGATTCAGAGTGCTTTCACGTTCATCATTGCCACCCATGTGTCCACCTTTGCCACGTGCTTTACCAATAGCATCAATTTCATCAACGAAAATAATGCAAGGAGCGTTCTTCTTTGCAGTAGCAAACAAATCACGTACACGGGAAGGACCAACACCAACAAACATCTCCACAAATTCAGAACCAGAGACGCTCAAGAAAGGAACACCAGCTTCACCAGCAGTAGCCTTGGCCAAAAGCGTCTTACCAGTACCAGGAGGACCAGAAAGAATAGCACCCTTAGGAATAGTAGCACCAAGACGTTCATAAGCAGCAGGGTTCTTTAAGAACTTTACGAATTCCATGATCTCTTCCTTGGCTTCATCAGCACCAGCAACATCCTTAAACTTGATCTTGACATCCTTTTCTTGATTAAACATCTTGGCTTTGCTCTTGCCAATACCAAAGATGCCTTGTCCACCACCACCAGGACCACGTTTGGTCATGTAATAAAGAACACCAATCAACAAAAGAGTAGGAGCAAAGTGTAACATGGTATTCAGGATACTGATCTCATCGCGATAGGTGACAGGGATACGCTCACTGGATGGAATACCAAGTTCATTCTGTGCATCCTCCAATTTCTTCTCAAAGCTGTCCACTGAACCAATGCTGAAATAGAATGTCTGAGCATTAGGAACACCAAGGGATGTTGCTTCGGGCCGTAAATGAACCCGTACCCGATTACGATTCAAGACGACTAAACGATCCACCATGCCCTTGTCAAGTAAAGAGGCTCGAAAAGCTTGCCAAGTGATTTCTCTTGAATCCTCACTAGGTGCAGTCAACTTATACAAGACATAAGTACCCACGGCAGTACCAAGAACCACGTTGCCATTGATTTGGATCTCTGGAGGTTTGTTGCCACTGCCACCACCACTGCTGCTGCCACGGTTGCCTTTGGGTGGTTTAGGTACTTGGTCTGCTGATCGTTTGGCATGATCTGATGCTTCTTCAGCTGCTGAACGTTTGGCATTGTTGCTCTTGCCAAAGAAACCTTCAAATCCCTTGGGAACGTTGAATGGCTTGTCACTGTCCTCATGTTGTTCCTTCTTCTCAGGTTTCTCCTTCTCGGTCGAGTACTTGCGTGAATTGTTGACTCGGCGACTGGAAAGAAAAGCTGTACGAGGTGAAGATCGTGCTGCTGTAGGAATGGTGTTCTTCAAACCGGCTACATGTCTCTTAGTGCCGATTTGGGCAAGTCGTGAAAGCATCGTTTGTTGTTATTGTACAAGAACAAGAATAAAGGAACAGTCGAAATTAGGTCCGGATGACGAATATCCGCAGCTGTTTCAGTTGACGGGCCGCTGCTGTCATTCATTTCCACCCCCTGCTTCTTGTTCATTGTGTAATCCCCATCCTTTTTCCTCATTGGGAATCCTTTATTCAATATGCATCATATACATGAATAAAGCAAGAGTTCTTTATATACCTATCTTATAGTTGATGATTTGAAAAAGGAATGCTTCTATTATAAGAAGTGCTTATAATTGGATCATCTACTGCAGTATTAGTCTATGCAACATTATATTGGAGCACTAGAAAGACTTTTGCCCTGAATAAAGCTGTCAAAAAGTCGATGCTTTGCACCAAAACTTGTCCATTTAGATTACTTCCAGACTACGACCAATGTTGTTTCAAGAGCTTGATAAGGTATCTGTGAATGGCTACTTCAAGTAAAACCTGCATGGCATATTGCTTGCTACTGGGCTACAAATCCAAAAGTTGATGATTCCTCTTTATTTGTAATCTGAGCAACCATGTCACGCCGAAATTGCCATAATCATGCAGTATGTGATAAACAATGCGCTGACTCGCTGCTTCTTTTCCATTGTTGATTGATTTGATTGATGGTACCGCCTTTATTTGATCACTACTGAAAGAAACATGCCATTAATCTACGTTGTTTGCTGCTACTACTACTACTACTACTACTATTTACTATTAGTGTTTCAGTCACTGTATTTGTATACTCCTGCCAAATATATATGTCTCGATTCAAGGACAAGCAAACATCAGGTATATAAGGGCCAGATACTGGGAAATTTCGGGCATCCTTCATCCACTGAACACTTTTTATCACAGATAGGAATTATGCTACCTGTGGTTTTCTATGGTGGGTTCATCCTGCTACTAGCATCTTTGACAAGCGCAAAACGAATTGAGCACAATTGGGATATCACTTATACGACTGCCAATCCTGATGGCCTATTTGAACGCGTGGTGATTGGCGTGAACGGAAAATGGCCGTAAGTATTGGATGTTCTTGTTGCTGATACAAGAGATATTCATGTTTGATATAGAGTGCCTACTATTGAAGCTGAAAAAGGTGATACCGTGGTGATCAATGTCCGCAATAAACTCCATGATTGGGTTACCACTTTGCATGCACATGGCTTATATCAAAATGGCACTGGTTATCAAGATGGAGCTCCAGGTGTGACAGAATGGTAAGATAACACATGCATCCATGACATGCATTGCTTACTTTATGTACCATAGTGGTATACCACCAGGTGCATCACGTACCTATGAGTACAATTTGGGTGATCAAACAGGCACTTATTGGATTCACGGTCATGTTGATGTAAGTATACAAGCTCAGTGCCTGTATTTGATATCAGCAATACTAATGAATTGCTTTAGTTGCAATATATGGATGGTCTTCGCGCGCCATTTATCATCCATGATCCCGATGATCCTTACAAGGATCAATATGATGAAGAGCTAATTGTTAGTGTATCAGGTAAGTCATCATCTGAGATGAGAAAACGACAAGCAGCTTAATGTATCTGATATAGATTGGTACCATAACCAGTCGCGAGTGAATGCAGCATGGTTCCTTAGCAAGCAGAATCCCGATGCAGTTGAACCATTACCACGTAAGTGATACTTTATTCAATGTCTTTCAGAAAAGATAATACTGACAACATGTGCAATAGAATCGGGTATCGTGAATGATCAATCAGATGCCAAGTTTTATTTCGAGCCTGGAAAGACCTATCGCATGAGATTACTCAATATGGCAGGGTTCACGACATTCTACTATAGCATCGATGGACATGAATTTGACATTATCGAGACTGATGGTGTAAGTTGTCATGACTTTTGGTATGCATGTTTGCTCACCTATTGCATAGGCTTTGACTGAACCCTATCGAACCAAGAATGCTTACTTGACTGTGGCTCAACGCATGTCAATTCTTGTCAAGGCCAAAGAAAGAACCGATTTGAATTACTTGATGCATTTCGATATGGATCAAAACCAGTTTGATCTCCCACTGGGTGATCTTAATCCCAGTAAGTACATTATACATGGTGTACAAAAGATGAGTCACTAATAGAGCCATAGATATCACTGCCAAGATCATTTATGATGAATCACATGACAACTATGCACCAAGTGAAGATATCGGCATGAAGAGTGAATTTGATGACTTTAATTTACGCTCTCTTCAAGATCAAAACAGTGTCGATCCCGATCGAACTCTCAATATCACTATTGAAGAAGGCATTACGACTGATGGCCTTAATCGTGGTTTAGTGAATCGCGTTCCTTTTATCAAGCCTTTGACACCTGTACTGTTTTCAGAGCTCACGACTAAAGAATTGGCAAACGATCATCGCATTTATGGTCCACAAACCAATGCCTATATCACCAAACATCTTGAATTTGTGGAACTTGTCGTTAACAATTTTGATGAAGATGCACATCCATGTATGTTATAGGCTATTTGATTTCATCATCCACACATATGCTAACATCATCTTATCATTCTAGTCCATTTACATGGGCACAAATTCCAAGTGGTTGCTCGAGGAACACACAAGCATCAAATGTATAAAGAAGGTGATGGCACATCAGTTGGAAAGTGGAATCTAGAAAAGCCAGTGTTGCGAGATACATTACGAGTTCATGGCCAGTCATTTGCTGTGATTCGTTATCGAGCTGATAATCCAGGCGTATGGCTGTTCCACTGTCATATTGAATGGCATTTCTACTCTGGTATGGGTGCTGTTATGATAGAAGCAGCTGATCAAGCACAAGAAAAGATGCAAGTGCCTCCTTCGCTAGCTAATCAATGTAAAGAGCTTGGATTACCTGCATCAGGCAATGGTGCTGGTAAAGAAGGCTATGATTTGTCTGGTGCACCCCATGGCATCTATTATCCTAAAGATAAACCCCTTTCTGGTGATTGAAACTGAATAAAAGACCATTTATTTGATATGTCCCAATGACTAAAACTATTTGTAATGCATGATTGTCAATAGCACGTGATGGTCTATTTAGAATTTCCTGCAAGAGGAGGAGGAGAGGCTATGGGCTGCGGTGGAGTTGAAATCAATTCACTGTTTCTTTTACACTTGTCTACAACACTTGCACCAAGTATGGATATCGATCGTCCTCTCGATGAGCTTATCAAGAAGCGAAACAAAGCTGGTGGTCGAAAACAGCAGCAGCAGCAAAAGAAAACGCAACAAAAGAACCAGCGAGGAGGCAACAAGCAATCCAACAAGAACCAGAACAAGAATGCAGGTGGCAATGGCAGACGACGTAACGACAAGGTTAAGAATGGCAACAATATCAATCTCGGCGTAAGCAACAAGTCAAAAAAGTCGATTGGCAAGGCATCGGGACCACGTTCCAACACCAATCTATCATCTCGACTGGTACCATACGATACACTTTCCAGTTTTTGACAAGGCACTGATAGAGTTTGATAGGGTCAACAACCAAAGCAAACCAAGCCCAAACCCATTGATCCAGCCAGTATTGTCATTACCAAAAAGGTGTCTCGCAAGAATAACAACAACAACAGCAACAACAACAACAAACCATTATCGATGATTCGAGGAGTGGGTCAGAACCATACACAAGGTGTAATGCATCGTGGACTTTCTATCCGTGGAGCTTCTTATGGTACATCATCTTCTCCCTTTGGTTCCCCAATGGGATCACCCAGTGGTGGTATCAATATTCGAGGAGAATCAGGCCCAGCTACAGTGGTCATTAGCAATTTGGATCCTTCTGCCAATGCCGAAGATATTAGGGTATGTGTCAATCCTAAAGATGATAACATGTTTACTCATTACATCCATGGATTAGATGATCTGTGCTCAATTTGGCCAAGTGTCTCATTGTGAAGTATTGGTGGATAGGACAGGAAGATCCTTTGGTGAAGCAGAAGTTGAATTTACTCAAAAGAGTGCTGCATTGGATTGTATTCACAAGTTGGATAATGAAGTGGCAGATGGTAAGTCATGAAAAGAGAGATACTGGTATGATGGATTGACAATGTTATATAGGTCGTATTTTACGAGTTACTTTACGCCAGCGACCTACCATGGTATCTTCCAGTTACATGAACCAAACAGTTAGATCTGTGATTGCACCTACTCGCTCAGGCTTCACTTCAGCACATTAGCTATACCATCCCAATCATTCATTTTCATTTTACTTTGAGAAGCATAATAAATTGGCTCACGTTGGAGAACAAAGAAATCGTGATTGTTGGCTAGATTTCTAACTCAGGAGGTGGTGGTTGGTTCAAGTGCCACTGCAAGACATCCATTGGAACCCCCTCTCTTTCGAAATGGCACCCCAGCAAAAGTCAGGCATCGCCGTTGGTATCAACAAGGGCCACATCACCACCCGTCGTGAGCTCAAGCAGAAGCCTTCTCAACGTCGCGTATGTAATGGATGGATGATTATTTCAATGGATGGATGATATATATATATATATGACAGTCAACTCATTCCAACATGTCGCATTCACACTTAGACTATTGGCAAGCGCACTGCTTTTGTTCGCAGCATTGTCCGTGAAGTTGCCGGTTTCGCTCCCTATGAACGCCGTGTTATGGAATTGATCAAGAACTCCCGTGACAAGCGTGCCAAGAAGCTCACCAAGAGAAGAGTACGTATATACTTGTTTATTGGAGCAGATAGATATATTGACATGTGCTTTTTTCTTATCTAGCTTGGTACCTTTGTTCGCGCCAAGAAGAAAATTGATGAGCTCCAGGGTGTCATTGCCGAGTCCCGTCGTCAGCACTAAGCTTTTTACACGTTTATTTTGCTGCCATTAAACATCAACCCCTTCAGGGACACAATATTATGGACTTTTTCAGAGTGAGAGGAGAGTGAGAGATCAACTTGTGTTTTGGATGTAGAAAAGGAACCATAACGCATTATTTGGTTGCTAAGCAAAAGGTTACATATCACATTGTCCCTGACAACTCTTAAACCAACATCAAAAGCAATGAATACACAAAAAAGGAATCCTTTGTTACAAACGATAAGAATAGCTATCCTCATTGTTTATGAAAATCATGATACAGTAATTATGCTTGTCATTTACACGGCATCTATAATAAAAGCATTGCATTAATATCTCATCCAATGCATCCCATGCTTCTTTTTCTTACCAGTGACGAGCTTGTTAAGCTTGGCAACCTTTCCAGAGACAGTCAAATCAATGCTCTTGTCACCAATCTCAACGAGAATACCACCAAGGATATCAGGCTTGACCTTGTTGGAGACTAAAAGCTTCTTGCCTTCAGCGAGCTTGCTCTTTTGAAGAGAATCGGCAATCTTGTTCAAGGTAGACTTGTCCAATTCCTATATCCATTCATATAAGCACCTTCCTATCCCATCCTCTTTATGCTCCCATGGTTACCTTGGCAGAAGTGACAACCAAAGGAAGTTCGTTACGATGAGCACTCATCAATTCAGCGTAAGCACTGAGCACCTTGGCAGTTTGATCAAGACGGCTGTTCTCGTTCAATACTTCAAAAAGATTCTTGGTCAAAGCGTTCACATTGCCAGCCTTGGAAAGAAGAGCCTTGATACCATCGGCCTTAGCTTGTTGAGTGACAGTGGGGTTCTCAAGGAAACCTTGAACAGCCTTGTCTTTGCTGATGAGATTTTGGAGCTGGGTAAGATCGCGTTCAACGGCGTCAAGCGAGTTTTGACGAACAGCAGCGGTATAAAGAGCAGTAGCGTAACGACCATCAAGACCAAAAAGAGTGACGGGAGGCTAAAATGGCACCCATGGAGTTAATGGTGCTGGTTCAATGGCATATTCAAGTCTTCTTGTTACCTTGGGAGCAGCAGCAGCAGCATAGCCACGAGCCAACTATAAATAGAGTATCGTATCGTATGCGTAAGAAGAGTGTTGTATTCATGAAAAAGCAAGGTTGTACCTTGGGAGCAAGAGTTGTCAGGCGAGTGAAGCGGGAAGCCATTTGTGTTAATGATCAAAGAGGAATCTACCAAGGCCTGCCTGCCTCAAAATTTATTGACAGGGGTGACGTCGTACGTACACTAGCACTTTTGCCCATTCCACATTCATGCATTTCAGTACCATGCTTTTTTTTATTTCACACATAAACTATTGGATACTACTGCTAAACAGAATGCTTTTCATGCCAGCATACATGGATCCCATGCGCGATGACATCCTCTTCCACATTCACACCTTGGCACATAGGTTGTAGTACATTCACATATTTGAGTACATTCGCATCCCATACCAGAACCATGGCCTATTCCAACTCTACTTAGTATACAAAGATTTTTGACTATAAAACATCCTTACAATCACAATACACAGAGTGCTTATACATGATGCTTTGTGCCATTTCCTGACTCATTGTTGGAGAAATGGGAGTGGTATTCAACATGCTTCGATCATCCGATGGCTTCTTGTCAATGATCCTGATTGTCAGTGTAGTTGTTGACATGAGAATGTTGTAAAGAAAAGAAAAAATAAGAAATGCTATGGCGTGTGTAGAATATAAGCAACACTTTTTGACTCGTTCTTCATCATCTGACATTGATAACAAGAAGCAGCTGATGGCCGAAACACAAAAAGATAACGTCTGTGAGAACAGTTTTATGCCATCTTATGCATATGCCTTATGACTTGGAAGTTTTGACGTTGCACATGCCAATTACTGTGGTTGGTAACAGCAACAATGATCCTATTGGTAGGATCTTGGGCGCATAAAGATAATATTGCAGCATGCAACCATTTACAGGGTTAAATCACATTGCAGACTTGCCAGAAAACTGGTACTAGTTGCACGTCAACACCTTATTCGTTGAAGATAAAGAAGATAAAGTATTGGTTCAAATATGTCATCAACAGATCCACTTATTGAGCAATCATCCATTGTCTTGGGTACTGTCTAAACTGCATTCATGCATTCACGCAACAGTCATACTGGTTCTCCTTCTTTGGGATAGTAGGTGTCAGGAGGAAGAGAAAGCTTATGTAGACAAACCAGCTTTATCTAACTTGTAGGATTTGATGATGGTGTCATCTTTGTGTGGGTCATGTGCATGTTCCGTGCTCCCGGCTTGCTTGTTATGATGTTGACAAGTATCCTCCAGCCAATATGTCATTTATCTTTCATTGCTCCTTTATACATTAATTCTCATCATTCCAGTGCATGATGCAGAAGTCCCCATCCAAGTTTATGTTGTCAATATCGCTTTTGCCTTGGATTTACATCGTACCAATGTTTTCAAGCGTTTTTGGATTTCATGTGGATCACTCCATATGATAGCTATATCACACTAGATCATGTGGCTATTTTTATCAAGCAAAAAGAGCGGTGTAGCTTTGAATAGAGTATCATTGTCTTTTGTTTTTCATATAAAAGATCTATTATCAACGATCATAGAATGTCTATAACTATAGCGAATCCCTCTTTCACCACCACGTTGATTTGTCAATTGAAGAAGAGATATGGATGGTTTATTAAGCGGGCAAAAGATGACTATGGCGACAGGAGCAATTGGCTATGCAATCCGCATATGGATTTAGGTCAGCGGGCCCAAATTGATACACTTCTTTTCCCTTTCCCTTCCTCTTTCACAATGAAGTTTGTCTCGCGTTCCATCGTCGATCAGGACAAAGAGCTGCAAATCAATGACCAGCAGACTGAGCAAGGTACTGTCAAACTCTTTGGTATGGGATACCAAGACTAACGCTAGCTGGCTTTTTTCAGATTCGTCCAAACCACAACAAGAATACGATCCTCGTACACTATTTGAACGATTGCAGGAGCAACGCACTATCAAAGAAGAGCAGTTCCAAGAAGCGACACGATTGAGCAACTTGATCAAGCGAGTGGACGATGAAGAAGCCGAGTATTTTGAGTCACTTTTGGATGTTCAAGAGAAGCTTGCACTGGAACAACGACAAAAAGAGCAGGATGAGATTGCAGCTTATCGCAAGTGTGTGTCATATTATGATGATGGGGGAGATCATGGAGACTTAACATGCTACTAGGGCTGTGGAACAAACACGGACATCAGCACCAGAATTACCGGCTACAGTGACAACACCTGCTGCTAAGAAACCAACACATCGAAGATCTTCCGCTGGCAGTTCCAAAAAGGCATTGGATGGATTGGTGATTGTCAAGAAGAAACGAAATGCAGAGGACGTGGATAGCGAGGATGAAAAGAAAAAAGAGGATGACAAGGCAGATACACATACAACCAAAAAGGCTAAAACAACGGGTAAGAGCACAACCAAGAAAGAAGATGGCAACAACAGCAACAGCAGCAGCACAGCAACTAGTACGAACAAGCCTACGTCTTCAGTCAATACCCTATCTTCCCTTATGGCAGCATATAGTAGTGATAGTAGTGATGATGATGAATAAAGGAAACAATAAAACCCAAAAGCATCTGATATTGAAGACAAGATGTTATAAGGATAGGAATGGGTGATAACCTTGGTTCATGGAAGCTCTTCTTTAGTCAATGTTCGTATATGCATAATTCATCCATAGCAAAGTACATCCTCTATCTAGTCTATATTACTGCAGGTTCATAATAAATGCATACAATCATTGTATATAAACAAGAATGACATGTGGATGCTTTCCAAGGAAAGGTGTCAGAATGGATCATTCAAGGCGATAGGAAATAGGCGGATGAAGCAGTAGGACCCAACCAATGCGCGAGATCACTTGCAACACGAATTGGGTAGTTATGGTTCCGCCAAATCACTGGCTGTCGTCTCTTTGCAACGCGCGCTACATCTCAACTTCAGCATGACGGACTGGTCGATCGATTACGCTTCAATAAGTGCAAACAAAAGGTTGGCTCGTCAAATGGAGTCGTGGCATAATACGAGAACCAACGTTATTACATTAGGACAAAAGCAGTTGCCAACCCTGTTGGATACGAACCAGGTGCACTTACCAATTCCAAGGGTGCTTCAGTAAGTTGGAGTTTCTTTTACAATACTTATCACTAAACACTATCACAGAAGTCAGCAAAACAAGCTACAACACAAGATGCTCATAATGATAGTGCATTAAAGATTCGGGTACGTTTTGACAGAGCAAGTTCCTGGATGTATGTTACTCATAAGGATGATTGGATAGCGTGCTTGGGATGTTGCTTGGGGTCCAGCCAAGAGTATTCCCATGAATGCCATCATGATTTATATGACTGGTAATGGCGTGCAGATCTTTAGTGTCATGATTACGATTATGCTCTTCTTGAATCCAGCCAAAGCCATCATGTCTTTGCAGCAAAGTAAGCAGATGATGTAAGCTTACATATGGAATCAATATTGACTCTTTTTTAGCATTTGGTCGTTTTGAATCCAAGGAAACAGCAGCTGATTTGATTGTTCCGAAGCTTTTGTTTATTGGTCTTCATCTATTGACAATACTCTTGGGAGTGTACAAAGTGAATGCAATGGGATTACTTCCTACAACAACATCAGATTGGTTGGCCTTTTTACCCCATAAACAGGCAAGTAAAGATGTATACTTCACTTTTGCTTACACTAACATACTTTATAGATACTCGAACATGTTGAATTATAATAAAAGCAAACATTGGATTGCCACAGTGACACCTTTTTATATGCACTTCTGTATCATCATCCAATCCCCCGGAACAAGTAGAAATCTTTGCATTTGAACCAGTATGTTGCAAGCAAGGAATGAATCGCTTTTCTCTCTTTCTTTATTACTTTTACCATGGATTGTCATAATCAATGCGATATAGATGCTTCTATGCCTTCCTTTTCATCACTAAGAACAACCGCCGAGCCGAATATTACTAAAACGGCACATCATCACCAGAGCGCCGAATCATGTTCCCCTGTGTATCCTTCTTCTGCTATGCCCCCATGTCCTTTCCCAGCTCGTCCAATGCAGCAATCTCTTGATGTCGCCAATGCTGTTGCTGGTAGTGGTGGTCTTGCTACAAGTCATACCATGGGACGCCTAACCAACGATCGAGGCAAGTGTACTTGTACAAGGCGTAACAAAGACTAACATTATGCAGCAGCCGTGTCCAAGGTCATTGCAACCAAAACACCAGTACGTCTCGACTATACGATTCACGAGTATTCTTCCTATTGTGGCACCTTTCACCCACACAATATTCGAGTCAACAAGCCAACCGATCAGTCATCGCGATGGTCTTCTGGAACGCACGACCAAACACAGTATCTTGTTCTACGACTGGATCAGCCTGCTGTAGCATGTAAGCCATAAATTCCCCGAAAAGGCTCAAAGCTGATATGACAGTGCATAGGCTCCATCATGTTTGGCAAGTTTCATCGAGGTAAAGTAGT
This sequence comes from Lichtheimia ramosa, assembly GCA_008728235.1. Classification (NCBI taxonomy): domain Eukaryota; kingdom Fungi; phylum Mucoromycota; class Mucoromycetes; order Mucorales; family Lichtheimiaceae; genus Lichtheimia; species Lichtheimia ramosa. The sequence continues at coordinate 2,149,566 of CP031828.1, read as the reverse complement.
CATGACAAGCATGTGTTATGTGTGCTAATGCATCCTCGATATAGCTCATGTATGCAATCTACGAGAGTTCAAGGTGTATGGAGGCATGGAACCTGATGACATGGTGGAGATTCTGCATAATGGTAACATGGCAATGATTTATGCAGCATAGTGTGATAACCAACGCATCTCCAATTAGGACTACAAAACAATGCTGAAGCAGAAATATTCCCGTTGGTGCATTCTCTACGCCATGTGGTGGGTAATGTGCTGATAGATGTGTGTTATTGTCTTACTCATGCGCTTTACAACAACCAGGTATTCCCCATCCAGTATATCAAGATTGTCCCACTTGCCACCTATGGTCCCAATTTCAACTACAGCATCTGGCATGTTGATTTACGTGGTCATTGTGATCCAAAGATTATGGAACTTGTCATGAATGAATATCAGAATGTAAGTGTTTAGAATGCATATCATGGAGGATGACTTTGACTAGTGCTGTAGTATCGTGAACGAGAAACATTACGGCTGTGCCTTAAGCATTTTCGTCAACGCAACATGATGGATATCTTCTACTTGATCAAGAACCGTACTGGTGTTGAGCTAGAACATCCTTTCTTATCCGATTTACACAAGCATTTGGTCTTGGAGTCTGATTTCGACGCTGCTGAACATGTTCTTCAAGAGGCGAATGCATGCAACATTTTCAATGAATACATCAGTAATGCTGAATACAAACCAATCTGGAAACGGATATGGTCTACCACTGAAGGTATGTATACTGAACCATTCATCCAACAAGGGCGAGCTGACAACATGTTTGCGCTAGATGGTGATGCACCCTGTGGACGTGGAGGACATCAAATGTGTATCGACACTGAAGAAGAAAAGATATACTTGTTTGGTGGCTGGAATGGGCAGCACGACTTGGCAGATCTTTGGTGTTATCACATACGAGAGGGACGATGGCAACTTATCAGTCCCAATACAGAACTGTAAGTAGTGCATGTGTGAATATGGCTTGGATGCAAACAAGCTCATGGGAATCTATTTGACTAGTCAAGGTGGTCCAAGTCCTCGATCATGCCACAAGATATGCTTTGATCCTGATACCAAGTCCATCTTTGTCTTGGGTCGATTCATTGAATCTTCAGTCGCCATGACAGCCAACCTTGAATCTGACTTTTATCGATACTTTGTTGAATACGATCAATGGGTGAAGATCAGTGACAACACAGCGGTACGTATGATTTGACAACGTCAATAGGGTTGATTTCTCATACATCATATTAGAGAGAAGGTGGACCTGGACTCTTGTATGATCATCAAATGTGCATTGATACCATGTCATCTGAATTGTTTATATTTGGTGGCCGACTCTTTGCTGAATCCAATGGCTACAACTATGGTCCTCTTTATTCTTATCACATCCCAACCAATACTTGGCAGATGATCAGGTATGTATACTAATGGACAAGAATCTTCCATATGCTTACTTGGTGTCAACAGAGATGATGGTGCTTCTCGTTCGACAAGTTTCAATGGTGTCAATGAAGCTGCTCGATTCATGGATGATGATCAACCACTGACATCACGTGTCGGCCATTCCATGTTGTTTGATCCCACGTGTCGATCCTTGTACATATTTGCTGGACAACGTGTGAAAGATTATCTTACAGATCTGCTGCGTTATCAAATTGATGAAGATCGATTGACTGATATTGGATCCGAGTATGCCAAGAGTTTTGGTCCCAAAGCAGGTTTTACACAACGTGCCATCATGGAAAGCACCAAGCAGGAGATTCATGTGCTTACTGGATACAAGCATCGCCAAGCTTCTGAAATGATTGCCAACGAGTTGTGGATTTACAGCGTTCAGCAGAATCAGTGGAAGTGCGTTTATCAATCAAAAAACCAACAAGATACACAACAAGAAGATGAATATCCAACACCACGTTATGCACATGAAATGGTCTACAACCCATCTACCAAAACACATTACATCTTTGGTGGAAATCCTGGTGATCCAGGTGCAGCTTTTACTGGTGGTAGTAATCGAAGATTGGCTGACTTTTGGGAATTACGATTAACAAAGTAAGTCTTGAATGCATGCAATGGGAGTCTTTATCTCACTACATATAAAACAGGCCTGATCCAGCTAGTATCTTTCGCCATTGCCTTTTAATGATACGAATGCAGCGCATGCGTGAACTTTGCAGACAAGCCAATTCAAAACGAGGCAGTACTGAAGCAGTCAATGATGCAACATTAAAGGCACTTGAATATCTACAATCCAAGGTTGCCACCATTGTTGATCACAGTATCAGAGAAGAAGCCAGTCAATTCCAGCAACTGTGTGCCGAGTTATGTTTATCATCGGAAATTACCGATCAGCAAGAACAAACGACAACGAAACGATCGATTGCAGATGATGAAGGTAAACTATTGTGATGAAATAGCAGTAGGAAAGGATTGGGATTGACTGAATTCTTGTTTAGATACTGAATCATTTGAGGAACGGACACACTTGTTTGAAAGCATTCTACAATATCTACCTGCACACATGAAAGAGCCTTCTGGACAATTGCTTGATGCCGTTAATCTAGTCTAGAAGAGTTTTTGCAAACAAACACACGCACAATCACACCCACATGCACTGTTTATAGATCTCCACCGATTTTTACACACACACATATTCTCTTCATTCTCTTTCCCCTTTATTGCACATTCTTTCTCTTTCTTCTTCTTTCTAATCATATACGCGCCTATTACAATTATACAACATGGAGAAGCAAACGCTTATTGATGCACATATTTGGTTGATGCTTTTTGTTTGGCTTCTTGCTGTACCAGCAGCGATTGCCTTATCAGCTTGGGGACGAGAACATGATAAACCTTGGTGGGCCAAAGCGCATAAATTGATCATGGCGATCTGTGTGACCATTCCAATGACGGTAGCAGCTGCCTTTGGCATCATTGCAACAGGGGGATTCCGCGCTAAACCCCATATGGTATGACTATTTGCTTTGCATTTCATCATGATAGCTCACATGACGACAATAGATTATTGGTCTTATTGTAGTAGCAGGTGCATGGTGTCAGATTCTGTTAGGTGTCGTCAATCATATCATATTTCGCGTACGAGGACGTGCCAAGGGTGCTGCAAGACCATGGCATAACAGCTTACATGTGTGGTTGGGACGTGTTTTGCAACTACTTGCAGTGATTAATATCCCTATTGGATTTGCAATGCATCGTTCAGGACCTGCATGGTTCATTGTTTATGGTATCTGGGTCTTTGGTGGATGCATTGGTGCAGTATTGTTATTCAGACATATCATGTTACTTCGAGCTTCAAAATCACAACAACAACAGCAACAACAAGATCAAGTAAGAGCATCGTTTGAAGTGGATGAAAAAGGATCCATTGTCCAAGATGATGTCAACAGGACAACAAAGGAGTAATATATTTACATTCCAATGTATCCACGGCTAGCATAATGCATTGCCTTTTTCAAGAAATAAAAGTATACTCGAGTGCGTCTATGGCTTAAATAGGTGCTCTTTGTAATATAATCGGCATATTCGTCGACAGAAAGACTTGAAACCTTTTCACGTAATTGCTTGACCATGATTTCCACGTGATCACCCACTACAGCATCTACGCCCATGGCTAAGCATTCATGCATTTGTTCCACATCATTGACAGTCCAAGTAGCAACACGTTTGCCTCTTGCATGGGCTTCTTGAATAAAATCATGTCCTTCCTTGTCAGCCAATGCAGCAAATGGCATGCTGAGTAAGTCTGCTGCATCAAAAAAGTACTTGCGAGCGGCATCCAAGGACAATCCAATAAAGCATATCTTGAAATCCGGAAAGAGAGCTTGCGTCGTCTTTAAAAAGTCAACGTGCCAAATGCCAATCACCAATTGGCGAGCCAAAGTCGACATGTGATCAGCAAATTCTGCTTTGAGCAGGTCGTGCATAGCATTCAGAATTGCTATTGGGTTGTCAAACTACAATATAACATCGTTTAGTGGCCCACATGCTTTTCTTTTAGTTCTCTTTACCTTGATATCCACAATCATGTACATGTTCTTATCAATCACATCTTGTCGAAGCATAAGTTGTACAACTTCCTTAAAACGGGGTATAGGTTGTGGGGGATCGGTCTTGGTCACAAGGCTATCAATGTATCCATGCCAATTCACTTGTCCAATAGTGCCAGTGCCAGTCGTTGTGCGGTTCAGCGTCATATCGTGCATCATGACAATCTCGCCATCCTTGGTCAATCGAATGTCTAGTGGACCAATGAGCAAAGTGGGTCCAGGAACCAAGTCAGGGGAGTAGCTTTACCTCCTTCCAGAGCTGTAGCGTCATTTTCAATTGCCTTTTCATATGAAATCATGGTGTTTTCAGGATACTGTCCAGAATATCCACGGTGCGCAACGACATCAGGGACTTGTCCAAGTGAGCCATGTTATGCGTTAATGCAGCAAGACGAATAAGCATCCCCTACTTGTCACAACTGCCTTGTCCTTTGTCATGGTAACGTATCAACTTGGGAGAAAAAGAGATAAGAAAAGTACATGTGTGATTCCGACCCTGATATTTAAAATTGCCATGGTCACTATCTCTTAAACGGCAATAGCAGAATGCCAGGGCGCTAGTGAAGGCGGTATATGGATTATCCTCATTCCGAAACTAATCCCAGCACACCCAACACACTTGACTGATCATAGGCTACCTAACAAAATAGCCCCATTTAGATAGAATGATTTCCCATGTTTGATAAGAATAAAGCTTCTACCAGTGCCATTTGCTTATGATGCCATTTCCGAAACCACTGTTTTTATCTCCAGACAAGTCATGGTATACGCGTGACAAGCATCATGAACAAATGTTATGGCAATGAGGCCTTTTGGTCTTTTTCCTTTGATAGGTACATGTAACACAGTGCATGAATTATGCATGACATACTTGCTCATGTGATACCGAGCTACAGAATAGAAAAAAGAAGCTCATGTCGTCATCGTCATCACTCAACTCCCCCCAAATTTTCATTTCATACTCCTCATCATAACGCGTGCGCTCTTCACATCCCGGTCCTCTTTTTTAGATACATCATGGAATTCTCGACATGGAAACTAGTGTAAGGATACAAAATATACAATAACATTGTTTAAAAGATATGTTACAAAAGGATATGTGGGGGAAGTATGGTACATAATTATTCAGGAAGTAGGCGTTTAAACTCTTCAAAGTCAATGAATCCATCACCATTGGTGTCTGCTTCATTCATCATGGCTGTGATATCTTTGGATGATAGTTGTTCTCCAAGGCTTGTCATAACATGCTGCAATTCGTCACGGCTTATAAGATTATCCCCATTCTGGTCAAATGCCTTGAAACATGCGACTAGATCAGTCTCTGGATGATGATGAAGATTGTTGCTGTGATAGTCGTCCTCCAGCATCAAATGCACCATGGTAGTGGCAAATGCATCAAAGTCGATCAAGTCAAAAGTGGCAGTAATGGTTTGTGCAATCTTGTCAGCATGTTGGATATTAAGGTAGTTTAACACAGTAGTAAATGCATCGATGGGTATGGAGCCTTGGTTTTTGATATCTAGCATACAAAAGGCTATCCAAAAAGGTCAATTGAATGAATGTATACCTATATAAAGCTATCACATACCATGCTTCAAAGAAACCAGTTCTTCTAAAGTAATGCACAAGTCATGTGCTAATTGTTGGTCTGTGGATGACAATACAGGAGTGACGGCTGACATGCGTAGAGCAAGAATCATCGCGTATACCTTTTACTGACAATGTGGGGTACGAAACTTTGCCCTTTTTATATATGTTTGTTAAATCTCACGTTGTCGATCCATTTGACTCAAACATTAATGTTTGACATTGGAAGCGTGCATGTGCATGCATCCGCGGGATGAGAAACCCAATGAAAATGATGAAGCATTGTTTGATCGACTTTTCTATCTTTCTTTGATGGTGTCTAGCACTCCAATTTGTAGGTTGTCTTACGCATTCATGCGTATATGCATTCCATTGGGAGCATTCTTTGCATCCGCGGGATCCAAAAGATCATTTCTTTATTCAAAAGGTGCTAGGTGATTGTCACTACAAAGTAGCTTAACGATGAAGGCTTGTTGTGTACCCATCCTGATTGGCTGGATCTGCTGACTTTATTTACCAGCTTTGACCTTGAGACAGTCTTTTTCCTCGTTGTCAACCTACACACCAAACACACATGGCAGACGTCGCCCCCAAAATCCTGAAGCAAGTCGAATTCTACTTTAGCGACTCGAATCTCCCTTTCGACCGGTTTCTATGGAACTTGAAGGAAAAGAACAGTGAAGGCTGTAAGTCATAAAAGGGTGCTATTCACGGGTTGGATCTAGATCTAACACAGCGATCCTAAAGGGGTGCCTCTTGCCACTGTTGCCAGCTTCAAGAAAATGAGAATGTTGACTGAAGACTTGCCTACTGTTGTCGCTGCTCTTCGTGATCAGTCTTCCGAGCTTATTGAACTTGACGAGAGTGGTGAAAACGTTCGACGTAAAACGCCTGTTGTCAAGCAAGATATGGTGACACGTTCCATTTACGCTGTACGTAGATACATCAAGTGATGCTTGGGATATGTCAAACTAATGATCCTATTAGAAAGGTTTTCCATTGGTGGATGAAGGTGCCGAGAATGCCAAGGAAGCTCTTTTACAGTTACAGGACAAGATTGAAGAACTCTTTTCTCAACATGGCAAGGTGTTGTCTGTGCGTCTTCGCAAGACTGATGAAAAGCAACCAAAGTTCAAGGGCAGTGCTTTTATTGAATTCAGTACTCCTGAAGAAGCCAAGGATGTTAGCAGCAAAACATTGCAATATGATGGCAAGGATCTCTTGATCAAGACCAAGTATGTGTAGCACTTTTTGAAATCTATTCACGACTCATGATGGATGCTGGTTATAGGAGGACTTATTTGGATGAAAAGAGTGAATTGTACAAGGATCAACCACATGACAGTCGCAAGAAACGCAAATTCAATGCATTCATCGCTGGTGCTGGCAGACGAGATGGTGTCAAATCAGAGAAAGCTGACAAAAAACGTGATAACAAGAACAAGCGCAGACCCAACCAGCAATTGATGACTTTTGAAGGTGCCAATGGTCTTGATGCCGACACAATCAAGGTAAAATCAAACAAGTGACTTTTTATCCGTCCACTGACAATGCAGTCAATATAGGATATTGTTGGTAAAGAGGATGTTGCATCAGTTACCTTTTCTGGAGAAGGTGCCGGTTACATTGAATTGAAACAAGGCAAGCTTAGCAGGGACAAGACATTGGCTCTTCGCGAAAAGTCGCAAGACGAAGTCAAGAACATCAAGTTTAGATATGCTGGTGGTAGGTTGTTGCAATCATGGCATGTTGTCTTGATCTAACTATTATACATTAGCTGAACAATCTGAAACCTATGCAAACTTGGGCAAGTCTGATCCACAAATTGGTGAGAAGCGCAAGGCTGAAGATGAGGAACAATAGTCAGAATCATTCATTATTTTAACCACCCATTCATCATGTCAAATATATTCACATTGCATCATGTTTGTCTATTGTATAAGCATCATCTAGTCAATCTTTGTATGACATCATCCAATGTACTCGATCTTTATATATCACTACTACTACTGCTAGACTATGTGTGGGAGGAGTGACAGTACTATCTAATGATGGGGAATATTCTGTGGTATAGAAGCTGATGGTAAGCTGCTGATGACTTCAAAGTAGTTTTGAGAGTTGCGTTTGAGAATATCCAATACTGGACCCAATAATCGATTGAATGCTTTTTTACCCAATGTTGCACACTTTAAAGGACCATGGGCGACGACTGTTGCTGTTCTTGGACCATCATTCAACAATGCCAACTCTATAGACAAGATGGTGAGAAATAAACATGGATGAGTGAATGTTTTGTTTACCACCAAAATAAGCAGCTCGGCCGAGTCGATTGATCTTTTTATTGTCTTGATATACAAGTGCTTCACCTTCTTCAATCATATAAAAGCGATCACCAACGTCTCCTTGTACGAGGACCTTGTCACCATCCTGAAAAGAGACTGATTCCAGAGCATCCGCAATCTTGTGTCGTTCATAAGGCTCAAGTGATCTTAACAAGGGCATATCACGTAAAAAGGATTCGTATAATCTACGACGTCTCGAAGTATTTTCCATGAGAATAGTTCTAAAAGTGATACGGTCCAGGGCCCATAATACAGTATCATGCGTAGTAGCAACAATCGTAGCTGCACGTGGTGCATTGTACATGAGTGCCAATTCACCAAAGCTTCCACCTGCACCATAATGTGTGATTTTTCTGCCTTGGATATAACAATCAAGATGTCCTTGTTCCACGATATAGAAATAGTCGCCTACAGCTCCTTGTTCAATGACATGTTCATCCTTGTTGGCTCGTTTCTCCACCATGGCATCAATCACATCTCGATATTGCTCTTCATCCAAGTCTCGAAATAAGAAATGATCAGCTACACTGGCTCGGATACGCTCACATTGTTCTCGAGTCTTTGCTTTCTTGCTGGTGATATAAGCACGAGAACCGTGGTTGTTGTTGTTGCGTGGTGTCATGGACTCGGCACTCACTGAAACTCGTCTATCCTGCAAATTGTATGTGCTCATGGGTGGCAACGATGAGAGTGTGGACTCTGTATCCGAGTCGAGTTGTTGTTGCTGCTGTTGCAGTTTATTGTAAAAGAAGTTGACACAGAACTGGACAACATTGTCAACAGGAACCGATCGGTGATAGTGTTCTTGCAACTCGGCAACCAAGTGCTGTAACTCTTGCTCGTCTTCGGCTAGTGTGGATTCGGACATGTATTTGCAGCCGGGGAAAGAAGAAAAAGGAAATAGCAATGCAAACTCTCTCACACCAGTAAGCTACTTTCAGTGGCTTTCTTCTCATCACTTGACACACACAGACAATAGTAAATTACTCTTTAAGAAGGATTTATTAAAGTAGAAATAAAAAAAGGGATTCTCTATTATAGCCACCAAAGAATATAATCTAGTAAAGTCATTGAATGAGTACACAATACCAATAACAGAGACAAGAACAAAGGGAAATGTGTTCTGTTGAAGATTCTTCAGATACGAAGGAACATTCGATCTTTCACAGCGGATCAAAATGAGCTGGGTTTAGTAGCAAAAAGTCCAATCATCATTGAACCAACAACAGATAGAATGAAAAGTGTAAAATATAAGGATCATGAAACTTACCAGTAGCAGAGAAAGATAAAGTTGAAAGGTATTGCGAGTAGTGAGCTCTTTTATAGACAACAGTGCAAAATTTTTTAGAGCGGAGAAAAGAGAGACGCGTTCAAGGTCATGGGTCCTCACGTCACTGTTCACTTGTGATTAAAAAGAGAGCGTCTCTTTATTGTATTATGATGCAATGCAGAATTGAACAAGAAAAAAAAATCAAAAAACAATAGATTAACGACGACGACGTTCGTCTCTGTGATGATCACGATGATGATAGCTGCTTGAAGTACTACTACTACTACTACTACGATGATGATGATGATGGTGATGTCGGCGGTGAGAAGAGGAAGAATTACTGGAGGATGATGTAGATGTGTTGTTGGTATGATGTGAATTGCTACTGCTGCTATTACCACTGTTGTTGGGTAGTGCTCTTCGGTCATTGGATCGAGTAGAATCGGCTGCTTTCATGCGATCCCAAATATTGACCAAATCCTTGTATCGTACCTTCTTGCTGGGCCAGAATCGTTTGACATATAGCCACATATCACGATGATACTTATGACGTCGAGTACTGCTGTAATTGCTGGAAAGTCGATCCATGGCCTTGTCAATGCATTTGCCAATCTTGCCGACACAATCTTTGATCACTGTTGCCAATTTGCTTGGTTCCAATTTGCTGGTATCATCTCGTAGTTTGAGTAATACTGGTCGTACTGGTTCTAATACACGTTTAGCTTCATCTTCATCATAACTCTCGTACATTTCATCATCGGGGTATTTGTTTTCTTTTTCAGATCGTTTGGAAGGTGGCTGTTGTGTAGAATGATGATGATGTGGCGTAGAAGGTGAAGAAGAAGAAGCTTTGCCTCTGCGATGATGTCCATTCGACATGGGTGATCCAGAACGTTGTTTTGCTGAAGAAGGACTACTGCTTGCTTTTCTGGATGGACTTGCTTTGGAAAACTTCAAGGTGGATTGTTGTTTGGATGATGATTTTCGACTCTTGTCATCTTCAGCAACAATCTTGAGTAACTGTTCTGCACGTCGTACCAAATGAATCGCTTTGGGAGTACGCTTGTCTTCCTTGTCTTTTGGTGTGGAATCATCTTCATCTTGACCCAAGAAGAATTTGCCATCCAACTCCAGATCAGGATCAGCTTGAATTTTGGCCCAGCTACCAAATCCATGTCTATCCACACCAACAAGTAGCATGGCATCTTCCTTTTGACCCCATGCGCAGGACCAGCCTTGCACACGTTTTGCTCCAAGAGACATTCTAAACTTGAGCACATTGGCCATGGATGATAATCTTTGTCGAAGAATCTTCATATCATGATGACGTTGCAACACTTGTCCTGCATTGACACTCTGAATACCACGCCACGTGAAAAGGATCGCCTTTTGTTTGGTATGTCGTACTTCTCGAAGCATAGCTTCTTCACTGATATCAGTAGCCTGCAATTGTTCTCCAATTTTGGATCGACATGATGTCACCAAATCATCCAATAAATCCAATACCACTTGCTTGTCCTTGTATTCCAAATCAGTGCGTTGTACAGCTTCATCATAACGATTCTCAACATCGCCCCATTTGAGTAAACATCGTATCAAGGCACGCAAATCCTTTTCTGTCATTTCACTGCTGTTGCCACTGTTGCTGGATGCAGCTTTACGTTTGCGTTTCCTTGACACCTTGGGCTCATCTTCACCATCTGTCAGTACGAGATCATCTTCATCACGATATATCTTGCGTTTCTTCTTGGCTGCACGTTCAAACAATGCCAATTCATTCTCAATCATCTTCTTTTCCTCATTGGCACGTCGATCTTCATCTGGAATGATATCTTCCCAACTCAAGTCATTGGCTGTACCACCATAATCAGAAATCTGGAATTGAGCCAAAAAGTCTTCACTTCCCAATGCACTATCTTGTCCTTCAAGTGTCTCGGTATGTTCAGCACGTGCCAAGATATCATCCAGATCCATATCACTGAGCTTTTGTGTGTTCTCATTCGATTGGAAAATGTTTTGTGCACCAAACTTGAGGATAGCTGACATTTCATCCTTGCTGAATGGTAACTGACGCATCTTGCCAGAAGCAGTTGTCAATGCATTTTCAGGTAAAAGTGAAAGACCTGAAGTATCCATTTGCTTGATGATGCAATACTCAAGTACCATTTTGCGCTTGGCACGTTCAATAATGTCTTCCTCCATGGTTCCTTTGGTAACAAAGCGATACACATTGACTGATTTTGTCTGACCAATACGATGAGCACGTGACATGGCTTGAAGATCATTCTGTGGATTCCAATCCGAATCAAAGATAATTACTGTATCAGCAGTGACAAGATTGATACCCATACCACCAGCACGTGTGGATAGCAAAAAGACAAAATCAGGACTGTCAGGAGCATTGTAGTGTTCAATCGCCTTTGTACGATCCTCAGTACGCATACGACCATCCAATCGTTGAAAAGGGTGACCACGTAATGTCATGTAATCTGACAAGATATCCAACATCATCACCAGTTGTGAAAAGATAAGCACACGATGTCCATCATTCTTGAGTCGAGTCAGAAGCTTGTCAAGGAGCACCATTTTGCCACTGTTTTCCACAACACCACGCAATTGTTCAATACGACTCCCAGTAGCAAATTCGGCATCTTGGAAGAGATAAGGATGATTGCTAGCCTTCTTGAGCTCAATAGCAATATTCAGCCATTGCTTCTTGTTCTTCTCAGATCCACGATTCAGCACTTCAAAATTCTTGGTGAGGATGTTCTTGTACAAATCACGCTGCGTATCACTCATTTCCACACGTAGAATACGTTCAGTCTTGCTGGGAAGTGATTTCTCCACATCCTTCTTCAAACGACGCAACATGATGCTCTTTAGACTCTCATGCAACTTCTTAATCTTCTCTTGCTGATGATCATCCTCCTTGTCGAGATCCACATTCAATTCACTGAGATCCATCTGTGGCATCAAGAATCCAACCAATGCCAATAATTCCTTCACGCTGTTCTGCAATGGTGTACCAGTGATCAAAAGGCGATTGACAGTATGAAAACTTTGCAATGACTCGTACAGTTGTGATTCTGAATTCTTGAGACGATGTGCTTCATCCACAGCAAGATACTGCCATTTGATGCCTCCAAGTGCCTCTTTATCCTTGAGCACAATCTCATAAGTCGTGACGAGAATGTTGAATTTGAGCTTTTTGGTACCACTGATGTAAAACTCTTGCTCACGAATCACTTGTCGTGCTTTTCTGTTGCCAACGTAACAAATTGCATTCATGGCAGGTGCCCATTGTCTGATTTCATTCATCCAATTGTCTGATGTTGATAATGGCACAACAATAAGAAAAGGACCATACACCGCATGTTTGTGAAAGATAGTACTGAGAAAACTGATTGTCTGCACTGTTTTGCCAAGACCCATCTCATCAGCAAGAATACCATTCTTGTTGGTGCACCAAAGCCAATACATCCAACTTGCACCATGCAATTGATAATCTCGTAATGTGCCACCACGAATAAAGCTGGGTTGTTCACGCAGAATTGAAAATGTAGGTCGTGATCTGGCGTAAGATGTGGAACGTGATGGGATTTGTTGGCTTTGTTCGCGATCAAGAAAGTCGTCAATCTCGGATTGATGTTCTTCAGATACAACTTCTGAACTCTCCCACGTGCATTCATCATAATGCAAGCGTTTCCATTTGACAAAATACTCGCAATCAGGTGGATTTCCTTTCATGGCAATCACACGATCCACTGTCTTCCATGCCTGAATATCATCACGTCGTCGTTCAGTATTGATGTTGAGCTGCTCAATATCTTCTTGTGTTGTGTCTGGATGTCGTCGAATCTCAAGCTCCTCATACACGTGTGTTTTGATATAGTTGTCCACCTTTCTGAATCCTTTGAATGATCTCGAATGCTGGTAAGTCTCCCAGGTATCATGCAAATGAGACCAGTTCTTCCACTTGATCAGATACTCCATGTTGCGTTCAGGATCATCTTCAGGATCATCAGCTATAGAAACAAGTGTTAGGTTCAAAGTTGATTAAAGTGATTTGATGCTTACCGAATCCTTCACAACGTCGATGATCATGGATGCTTTCAATCACATCGCCTTCCTCTTCCTCTTCATACTGTGGGGTATAAGCAGGCATGCTGTAATCTTCTTCTTCTTCAAGTCCCCATATCTCAGCATTGTCCTCATTGTAATTGGTGACAGTCCTTTTACGCGTAGAATAGCGCAATGCATCACTGGAAGAGAATTGTGCATCTGCAATTGCTTAGTCAGCATGGGTATTGATGGATCACCTAGCAATGTATTAGACTTACCCCTGTTGGCTCTTTGTTTCCTGCTTGTTTTCCTTCGAGGACGTCCATACATGTCACCATCAGAGCTGTCATCATCACCATCCTCTTCTTCTTCCTCAGAATCATCCCAACCAGCTGAAAACATTGAATTATACATTAGATCCAATCGATTCCTTTCAATAAACATTTACCTGTTGTATTGACTCTGGTAGCTCTTTTTGTGCGTTTGGGAGTAATAGTCGAAGCACCATAATCATCATCGCTACTGTCTTGATCGCTCAAATCCTCTTCCTCTTCTTCCTCTTCATCTGATAATGACAATGCCTGTGAAAAAAGTACAAATGTTAACATGGATTCATGAATCAATGGATGAATAGTGTACATACATAAGATTTATGCTTTCTTTGTTGTGCATTGGAAACTGCTGCTGATCTACGTGCCGATCTTCGAAGTCCATATAATTCTGGATCCAAGTATCGAAAATCATCAGGATCGGCACTGCTGCTACCAACTCGACGTCGTCGTTCTTCTCCTTCGCTTAATTCTTCGAATGTATCAAATCCACCATTCTTTTCATCGCTGTCATCATCATCATCCCAGTCTGGAGTTGGTGTTAATTCTTGCATATCCGAAAATGGAGATGTTGCTGTAACTGCTGGGTTATGATCCTCATCATCTTCCTCATCATCGTCTTCTTCCTCGGATGACGTTACAATTCTTCGTCTTCGTTTACGAGGTGCAATAGCCATATTCTCAGTGTCGCTAATAAAGCCATCCGCTTCTCGTTTGCTGGTTACTGCGTTGGGATTGGGGTCTTCTATGATGATGATTAGCAACGAAAAATGATAGAAAGAGACAACATGTATATACAGCAAGTGCTAAAGAAAAACGTGGGGAGAGAGAGAGGGAGTGAAGAAGGGTTGTTGTAAGAGTTGAAAAGAGAAAGAGAGGGGTTGTTGTTGTGTATACGTGGTAATGGATCCTCAGCAAGGCATTGAATAGCGTTGTTACCATGGGGAAAAGAGTAACATGTTGAAAAGTACATGGAGTGTGAGACGCGTTGTCAAGAAGAGTACATAAAGGTGCCATCGATGGGGTTCAAGCATGGTCGAAGAAATAAGCAGATGCGAGACAAAGGTTGAGCATGTTGACAAGTAAAAGTAGAGAGAAAGGGTTGCAAATAGATAACCAAAAACTGATAGCATGAAGCATGATATACATGTGTCTTTTTCTTTTCTTGGACAGCACAGGAAAGACTTACCATGCATGGGGTGATAGGGCAGCAGTAAAAGAAAAGGCAAAGGGCAAAAAACAATATTTTTCGGACAGACAGCGTCTTCAAGTTCAGCCCCATCGATCATGAATATCATGGCCAACTCGAACATCTCCACCCCCCGCTCGCTGCATATATACGATGCTTATTGTGACGTTTTACAATCATCTTTGGTATCACCATGACAACATTATTAGAGTACTTCAGGAACATGTTGCATAATAAAGGATGAAAGCGTTTATTGCCCAAAGCATTATCCAGCGCTCTTGAATCCGACGCACAAAAAAGGAACATACAACCGGTGCATGTCTTATACTCACTCACTAACTTGATTGCCAGCTTTGCCATGCTTCATAATATGCCTACAATCATGGGATCTTAGTCATATGAAAAAGTTGTCAGATCAGTTACACTTGTTACCCTGTATTCTTCTGTTGTCATATTCCTTTGATCTTCTTCCATAATCTCATTCAGTGGTACCATACGTCCATTCACTATATATACATTAAGTATCTTGTTTCACTTCCAATTGGCATCCTACATATATCTTACCAGATACGAGTGGAACATCTTCAAACTCTTCTTCTTCACCATCCAATCTACAAAACATGGAATAAATGACTCATCCAAACCTATCTTTTTCTCATTTCCCCCTTACCTTTCCTCCATCATATTGGATGCTTCCGTGTTTTCCACAGCTTCAAATTCTGGTTCTTCTTCAACATCGGATGTATCCAAAGTAGGAGGAACAGCTTGACTGAGTGATTCATAGTACTTGGCATAATCTAAAAGACACAATGAGCATCCAGTATCATGCAAGGTGTATATAGGATACTTACAATCATGACGATCAGCATCAAATTCTTCTTGAGCCACCTCTTCAAACATTTCATCTTCATCTTCATTCTTCTTTTCTTCCACCACTTCTGAGGATGACACAAGTGCATCTGATACTGTGCTACGCTGATGCCACACAGGCAACATGTTTTGCTGACGTTTCTCTTCTGCTTCTTGTTGCTTTTGACGACGTGCTGCTTCATTGTCCATTTGAAGATCAACAATGATTTCACCTTGTCCAGCACCTGTATCCTGTGCAATAGCCAATTCATGTTCATCTATGATAACAGATCAGTCTATGGGTATAGATCAATCGATCTCTTTTTGCTTGCATACCTCGAGCATGACCATTGGAGCCTTTACTGGTTGCAGATGGCTTGAAGATGTAACTAGTTTGAATCATGGTGAGATATTGTCTTGGTGCTATGCATTGATTTTGTTACCTTGCTGGGATCACCAAAGAATCAGTTTGCTTCAGTAGATGAATGATAGGCTGTGATTGTTCTTGCAAACGTGTCAATACTTGTTGGCTGTCTTGAACATTCTCTGCATTGTCATTTTCTTCTAGAACACTGCTGCACATGTCACAATGGAAAAGACCATCTCCTCCTGATAAAGCAATGGCATCCAAAGGTGTGAATTTGCGACTGCAATTAGGACATATATATCCCTTGTTCTCTGATTGCTATTTCTCCCAATCAGTATCATCATCAATCACACCATTCTCTACTTACTGTCCTCAGATTATCTCGCACTATAGTCTGCATCTTGTACATTTTCCATTTGACAACATCGACAAATTCCTTGTAATCAAGGTAATAATACGTTTTTGGTACAGGTCGCTGATCTTGCTTTCTCGCCTCCATACGCGTTGCCCTTTTATTTTGCATATCAGTCAACCAAGCACTCATACACACGCTCTGATCTCAGGGAGACACCCACATTTTCAAGAGTCGATCTTGCTTCAACTTGCCACATATCCGATGGACATCGCGTGGTGCCATTTTCAAAGCCATGACGAGATCTTCTTCACGCACACTGAAGGACAAGTTTACAAGATGAGCAATAGAAAGAAGAAAGGACAGCTTGGCTTATCAATACCCATTGCTGTTTGGTGGAGCATTGTTCAGTTCGTCCAAGATGACAATGTATTTTGGTTCATAGAAAGCACGAGCTACTCGGGCAACAAGAGCTTTTAGAACATCCATTATGTATACAAGAAAAGAAAGTCAAGCAGCTGCTCTGCCGGAAGTCTTAAAAATGTCAAATTGTTTCCGCTGCTATGCTACCACCCACTTGTACTTTTTACATAGACAACCGTTTTCATAATGAAAGACTTTTTGTCCCCTTTTTCATAATTGTTTACATTGGGATATAGGCAAGTGTTTGTTCATTGTTTATAGCGCATCCATCTTGTCCACATTGTTTGATCCGCTGCTGTCATCATTCACTTAATGCTGAAGATGTGACAATTAAACATGCTCCTCTAGATTAGTCAGTCCCCAATTATAAGTCTTCTCTTTTCGACGACATTATATTGACCAGCCATAGTGTTTGTAATGTATAACACACTTGCTATCCTCTGTTTTAGATCTTGCAAGATGGCTCATTTCTTACTGTATGCTGTTTGATGAAAAGAGCGACTAAGCAGATTCACGTTACGTGGCAAACAAGATCATCATAACTTTTCTTCACACAACAACATCTTATATAGGTATAAAAGTTGTTATATCCATCATGTACGGTGCCTGTAGCTTTATTGATTTGAATAAATGACAGCTAAGAATGGCAGCAATCACCAATCCCGACTGGCGGGCAAACTTGATTCTCCGTGCTTTCACATCTTTTGCCTATACCATGTCTTCACGCGCACTACGACGACTGCAAAAGAAACAGGAGCTCGAGGCATTGGAAGGATCGGACGAATCTGACCCCGAGATTACGACTACACCTCAACAAAACTTGTTCGATTTGGTACTTGGTCTTGTCAATAGCTTGCAACAACCACTGTTTTCTAATACTTGCCGCAGCTGAATGAAGGAAATGACGACAACGACGACAACGACGACCAGGCATCAGCTCCAGAAGAAGAAGAAGAACCCGTTCGTGTTGCTAGTGTAAGATAATAAGCCAAACGTACTTGTTCTACGACTGATCCTCTTATAGCCACCACCACCATCCAACAAGATGAAAAGCAGCAACAAAAAGAAGAACAAAAAGAAGAACAAGAAGGGCAAGGCAAAGACCACTGATGTGTCAGAAATGACAATGGAAGAATTGGATCAAGCTCTTAAAGAAGTGGCAGGTGATAGGTAAATACAAGTGGGAGGATGGGAATAGCTGCAAGTGGGATTAACTCTTTATCCATTTCAGTGCTACAACAACAGCGACACAGGAGGATGATTTGGAGAAGAACACACATGAGCGTCGTGAATTCTTATCCATCAATTATCGACATTTGGATGCTGAAGCCGAGATGAAGCGCATGTTTGGATCACGTGTTGTCAACAAGGAGAGCAGAACAGCAGGACGTGTGCTTAAGCGATCCAAAATGACAACTCCCAAAGTGGATTGGCCACCTTACAAGAAACAAGGTCTTTCCATGGAATTGCTCAAGACTACCAGCAATCAGATCTCGTATTTCGCCTTTCATCATGATGAAGAATATCAAGACGCACAACTTGAGTTTTTGAATGGTGTAGCAATGCATGATCCTAATGCTTTGATGGCTTTATTGGCTCGTCATCCTTACCACATTGACTGCTTGTTGCAAGTATCTGAAATGGCTAAACAAAGTGGTGATTGGAGCGTAGCAGGCGATTTCGTGGAACGTGCATTGTATGCATGTGAACGTGCTTTTCATCCACATTTCACCTTCAGTTCAGGAACAGCTCGACTTTCTTATCAACGCTCAGAAAACAGATCCTTTTTCTTGGCCATCTTTCGACATGTACAATTCCTAGCACGTCGTGGATGTTGGCGAACTGCATTTGAATTCAACAAGTTGCTCTTTAGGTATGTATTTGATCAATGTACATGTTAGGATGGATGCTAATAACTCTACAACAGTCTAGATCCTGAAGGTGACCCCTTGGGTGCGTTGTTGTCGTTGGATTCTTATGCATTGAGCGCACGTGAATATGATTTTGTTGTTCGCATGGCAACTACCTGGAAAAATGATGGCACTATGTATCCTGTGGATCTTACATCTATGCCCAACTTTGCATTTTCAGCCGCCTATGCTCAGTACAAGTTATCATCAGCAGAAGAAAGTAATCAACAATTACAACAGGCTATCTTGAAGTTTCCAACAGTGTGTTCAAAGATGTTTGAAAAGCTTGGCGAGTCATCTGATGATGCGTCCTTTATGAAGAGGTAAGAAAGGAATGTGAATCTCGAAGCTGGATGATACTAACATATACAGTAGTCTACCAGAGCCATATTTGGAATTGTTAGAGACATTGTTTGTTGAGCGAACACATGAGTTATTCAAGGAGCCTGAAGTATTGGCATGGTTCAAGAAGAATGCACTTGGTGTATCAAAGCAATTGAAGGATACAACACGATCATTGGAATGTGAACAGCATGATGCTATTCCACTCAGTGTATCTCGTCACGTGGTGCTTACCGATATTCAGACACTTTTGGGCTTTTTACCTTCCTCAGTCACTGCCAGTAGCTATCACATGTATGATCCATTACCACCTTCTGATTCTATCTCAGGCTATGATATCAATGATCGAATGCGTTCTGGAGGTGGAGGAGTAGCAGGAGGCAATGGCAACTTTTTCGAAAACATACTAGAGACCTTGTTAGCAGGTCGCAGATTACCAGCACAACGCATGCAAGAAATTCGTCAATTGATAGAACGTGAGATGCAACAAGGGGGTCGTTTACCAGGGGCATTTCCTGAAGAAGGCGATGATCAACCGTAAGTGGAATCAAACTATCACATTCATGATCACTTATGATATTTATAGAGATGTAGATGAGCATTTATTGGGTGCTGTGACACAAGAAGATCTTGAAGTCCAACAACTTTTAGCGGATAATGTAGAACAAGCATTACAAGAACAGCAACAACAACATCGTTCTCCAACTCCATAAACCAATAAACTACTGCTACTACTGCCCATACAATGAATGTTCTTTAATGCCAAATTCTTTCTTCTATGAATTATTACTAGTCGATGGGGGTCGATCTGATGATGAAGAGGATGATCCATTGCCTGTGGCTCCGCTGCCATGGGATTGCATAAAGTCATGGTCATTGTTCCTTGAATCGGAGGATGCTGCTGCAGAACTAGATCCAGTAGTAGTGGTGGTGGTGGTTGGATGTCCTTCAGGAAATGGCTCTTTACCATCTTCTTGTTCTTCTCGATTCTCTGTCTTTAATACTGTGGTATTGTAACTCTTGCAATGTTCGCATTTGTGATAGAAAAAGTGGTATTTGGCTCTTGATTTCTTCTCGCAGTCGTTGCAAAATATATAAGAAACATATTTCTCATACTCTGGAGGCATAGGCTGTCGTTCCAATTCACGATCGAGTCGTTCAAAGTATTCTGACATGTCGCCTAGTGATTTCAGGCATGTTGGACACTGATAAGATGTTTGGATATAAGCTGTGTAACATAACTTGTGAATACAATGACCACATGGCTATAAAGGAAATAAGAATGAGTCATTTCGATACTAATAGAACATGAGTGATTACCATGAAAATGACTGTAGTTGTACTGGTGAACATGTATTCGCCACAAATCGGACAATCGCTCTCCAGATTCCGCTCAATGCACCTGTGCCCGTCTCTCATGGACATTGACATGCAAATATTGCATTTGCGACAATGAAAGAAATCCTGACCAAGTCCTTTTCCTTGACGACAGATCCCGCAGTCATCACAATGGTAGATGGATTTGTTCTCATCATCATCCCAGAGCTTACACTTGTCGCAGTAGTACTTTGCCACTTGGATGCCACAACTTCGACAATGCTGACTGGCTGGTTGTCGTTCTTGACATTGCATGCACACCATCTCCTTGGTTTCATGTCGAATAATATTGTGATCGCTTGCTTCATCGTGACAAAACCGACAAGGAAAAATGACACCACAGCAATTGGCTACCAATTTGACTTTGCGACGATAATGCTTGCATCCCAAGATATTATTGGCTTTATCCTAATGACATGTTAATACGCCATCTCATATCACATATATAAATAAACACTTACATGGTAGGAAGGTGTAGCATCATCCACATTTGGTCTATCTTCCCGTGAATCACTTGAACCAGCTGACGTATCCGGTGGTGTGGGTAAGGTGCCATGCGACATCAAGTACTACACAGTTCTATAAGCAACCATCACTTTCACAAGCTATCTAGTTTATTTACCTGCATTCTTCGAGCCTTCTCTTGTCTATCAATAGTCGTATCTCGTTGGATCGCCATAATAAGCTTGCGCAAATCGGCTTCGTTCACTTGCTCAGTCTGTGTCTTCACATCTGGTTGCTGTCGAGCATGTTCCTCGCCATCCGATAAAACTTCCTGGTCATATTGAGCTGTTGTTGCTGCTGTTGTAAGAGAAACGTCCTGTTCCATTGCCGAATCGACGTCAGAAGACTGATCGTAGTTGTTGGCCATTCTACACAGACAAGGAGAAGGAGTTGAATCTCGTCTCTATTCGGCATTTAAACATTTTGCATCACCCAGTACCAGCTCCTGCAGCAGCACCTGAAATTGATCCCATATCTAGGCAGATCCTTTTTAGTCTATATTCACATGAATAAAAAATGCTATTACTACTGGGTTCAAGTACTTGACAAGATGCGTCACCTGATGAAATGACTGGAGCCAAATAACGCTGCATCACAATGATGGATCACTTTGGAGAGTCATCATATGATACTACTTGCATGCCGGTTATACCTTTTTGCATCATCAGTATAAGACATTCCTTTCATTAGATATAATGTTGTATTGTTAGCCATGCTACTTGATGTTCTTCAATGACAAGTAGAATTTGCTTATAACATCAGGTTACTTGATTCATTTACAGGCGAGATCATGTTGTGATGCTCAACTGACGTGACACAACCCCATATCAGACTATCTTGCGCACAGACCATCCACTCAGCCCACATATCACTTTGGCTCTTACTTGAAGGACTATAGTTGAAAAATCTCCTAGTAGTTGATCTGCTTATCGTATTTGTGTCATAAACGAATAACGATCGATCTCTAACCAGTCAACTACTCAAGGACATATGATACGCATTTGTTCTTTTAGCACCTGTGCCACTAGCCAATGTCATCAAAATATGATCATGGATTCATCTCTGAAAGCTCAAGACATCTTTTCTTCTGCTGGATCATTCTTTTCCAATTTCAATTTGCATAGACGACTGATATAAAGTATACAAGTTGGTACTGGAAGCTGTAGATATAGGTCGATTGCTGGATTGAAAAGGAAAGATGGCTCACCAACGAGACTCTGCAGCAAAGTTTACAAGAAATGATGGATTCTCTATTCTCTTTATCAATAGAATGACAACAACCAATATTGTTGAGAAGTCTATCAAGTTGCACAAGTGTAATCTAAAGTGATAAGTGAATAGATACATTGATCAAGGAGCTTCTCTGCTTGTACCATGAAAGTTGTAAGCAAATGTTCGCAGAGTTAAAGAGTGGTTGACAAACATGATACAGGTTGCTCATTGCTACTGCCAAAGAATGCAGTGTTCCCTCTACAATCATTCGATCTGCTATGACATACACAAATTATCAAGCACAATAGCCAAGTTGAAAATGGATAATAAAATAACGCAAGAATCTGGTGCTTAGCAACTTCTCCTTTTTAACCTTTTCATCATCCTTCCATTCCATGGATCAAGTGATATTTAGAGTCATTTCATATGTATTAAAGCAAGTTGCTACAGGTAATAGAGCTATAAGAGGATGGGGTGTCAATTAAGGAAATTCGGAGCTACCAGCGACGCCGAGCAATGATAGGCCAGTTGCTTTGACATACATGCAATCCCTCTTTCCTGACCACCATCGACCAGTATGGGTAAGTTGAAGCAATCATCCATCATGGAATTCATCCATCCAACATTGTATTGATCCATCTCTTGGTTATTAGGTATCAGCCGATCTTCGTTGAGCAAGTGCTCGTAAGTCAATTGGGACGTCCATTGAACAATACACATGTACTGACGATTTCGCCTTCTTGCAGCAAAACTGGTGCTAAGCGCACTCCCTACCGCAAAAAGAGAAAGTAAATGTCAACATTGCAACCCATGGATATAGAAAACAAGGTGACTCATGGATACATTCTAGGTTCGAGTTGGGTCGTCCTGCTGCCATGACCAAGCTTGGTGCCAAGCGTGTTCACACTGTTCGCACCCGTGGTGGCAACTCCAAGTTCCGTGCTCTTCGTTTGGAGTCTGGCAACTACTCTTGGGGTTCTGAAGGTGTCACTCGTAAGACTCGTATCTTGACTGTCGTCTACAATGCTTCCAACAACGAGTTGGTTCGTACCAACACTCTTGTCAAGAACGCTGTTGTCCAAATCGATGCTACTCCTTTCCGCCAATGGTACGAGAACCACTATGCTCTTCCTCTTGGCAAGAAGAAGCTTGCTACTTCCAAGGCTGAAGAAGTGGCTGCTGCTGTTGCTCAAAAGTCCAAGAGTGTTCAAAAGAAGGTCGCTGCTCGTCAACAAAATGCTGCTGTCGATCCTCTTTTGGATGATCAATTTGCTGCTGGTCGTCTTTATGCCGTCATCTCTTCTCGTCCTGGTCAATGTGGACGTGCTGATGGCTACATTCTTGAAGGCAAGGAGCTTGAATTCTACCTCAAGAAGATCAAGGTAAGATGATAAGAATATGGATGATGGATATGTATACTGATTGTTCTCTATAGTCCCGCAAGTAAATCATTTACGCTTTCAATAAATGGAGTTGCCACCTTTTTCTCAATGTACATACTTATTGGTTGGATGAGGATTGGGATGATATTTTAGGGAGAGATAAAAGTGCCACCATGGATGCAATGCAGGGATTCAAATCATCATGGGATGTATCACGTGACTATGATCACGCTTACTTCCTAGTGGGATGTTCTTGGGACATGATTGAAACATTAGAGTCACATGTAGGTAACAAGAGATCGGTGCCTGATGAAGGAACCAAGTTCAAGATGTCAGATGAACATGGCGGGGGTGGATTGAAGTTACAACATAGACTTGAAATATCATTCTTACAAATAAAGCTTCTTGACTACTATGCAATGCAACAACAATAGAGACATCTCGCATCTAAAGCTTTATTTGACAAGTGTAGGACATTGGGGATGCCTAAAAGACATTTTCTTGCTGAGTGCATCTTGCTGGTCCACATCCTCTTCCCGACTTTCTCCTTTTGACTGTAATGAACGATCGCTGGGCGCGCTTCTCTGGCAGCGCTCAGGGCATGACATTGATATCATTTTGCCTTGGTTTATCTGGAAGTGTACTTGGTGTGACAACATTGCAATGGGCATTGAAGGAAAGCATGACAGGACAGTTGGAGCAATGGCGTCAAGACGTTATCCACATGCGACAACGACTCGAGATCGGGGGTGGTGTACCCTACTTGTTGCGTGACCAAGTATGATATAGATACGCTAAACGATGTTTTCAATACTAAATCACTGTTCAGGACTTCGTGGCTTACCTAAGTGAACTGCATCGATCACGATATGATAACAAGGACAGCTCAATGAAACAATATCTACAACACCAATGGAATCAATCCATTATCTCGATTGCTGCAGCATTGAATCGTCGACTGGCAAGACAATATGAACCTTCTCCAGTAGAATGAATCACCCTTTGTATGATACACATATATCGATCACTTTCTTGTACATTTTCCTCTCCCAAACAATGATCATCCTCCTCCAAATCAATGATAAAAAAAGACATTCTCCACATTGCTAAGCAGCCTGTCGGATAAGGAATATGGTTTTCTTTGTTTACGCAACTATTCTGGAATGTTTATGTTGTTGCGTTTGACATGTGTAGCCTCCGTAAATATTAAACGCCAGTTAGCATTACTGTTTGATCTATGATGGCCGTAACAAGTGATCCTGATAGATTCTCTCCTCCTTTGACAGAGATACAACCCCCATCTCTTATTCCCAATGTAGTCATCATCAGATATGAGATTGAAATCATTGTTTGCACACCATACTTAGCGCCTTAGATGATGGATATGGTCGATGATGCGGAGTATCATCTGCCGTGTAAACAGTTTCAAGAACTACTCCATGCGGCTGATCCATCCTTAAGACATTCCGTTGTCTCTTTCTTCTTTTGAAAAATATGATCAAAGACACTATCCGTGAAGAGAATACACCGCTTTTAAGCTCTTCGGGTGGAAAACAGCAGCAAAAGCTGTTGAAAAACATGAGTGGCATCCTCAAGTTTGGCCAAGAGGAACAATGGTCTTTGTTTGATGAAAGCATCGATGGTGGATATGGGTGGATTATTACAGCAGGTGCTTTCCTATGTCACTTTCAAGCTACTGGTATCTCTTTTAGCTGGTAATTTGGCTAGTTTGTGTACTTGTTGACATTTGATTAACATGAATACTACTTAGGGGTAATGTATCGATGTAGCCTTCATCCATAGAGGGAATTACTCATCGGAATACATCTTGAAATAGGTGTGATGCAAGATTACTATGAGCAACATGTATTTCAAAACACACATAATGTTGCTGTAAAGCTCAGTTTTGTTGGTACACTTCTTGTACTTGTTACCTACTCTTTTATGATCATCTCGACGTTCCTGGAAAGCATACTTGGTCTCAAAGCTTGTCTGATCATTGGCAGTTGTTTCATCAGCACCGGCATGTTTCTTGCAGGCTCAGCAACACAAGTAAGATTACCTACAAGACACTGTTCCTATACTGATACCTGCTATTAAATCATGATAGATTTGGCACTTGTACCTCTGGATTGGTTTATGCTGTGGCTGTGGATGTTCCATTTTTACATCGGTATATGGGATCCACATCTTGGATGATGATGATACTAATGCTGTTGTTGTAGATTGGTATGAAAATCGTCCCAGAATGGTTCGATCGAAAACTTAATACTGCCATGGGAATAAGTGTAAGCAGTGCAGCATTAGGCGGCTTTGCATTTCCTTTTGTCATGACCTACTTTAATGATCTTCTTGGAGCGACATGGTAAGAAAGTACCCATGTTTTGCCAATGTATCTCTCATTTAACATACTGCTAATAGGGCACTACGATGTTTGAGCATATCATTTATTGCTATCAACATCATTGTCTGTAGTGTGATCCGCAAAAGACGCTCACCTGCTCAAAGAAAACGCCTCGCTCTTGACGAGATCATTCGACTGGGATTACTGCGAGATGGCAATGTCATCATTTGGTGCTGTGTCGGCTTTTTTCAAGTGTTGTCAAACTATGTCCCATTCACTTTTTTGCCATGCAAGTGATGAAATTATGCCAGTAGTACACTAGACAACACTAACCAATCACTTTTTAGCTTATGCAACCTATATTGGTCTATCACCCTTCCAAGGTTCTGCAGTAGTCTCCATTGCATCTTTGATAAGCGTTATTGGTCGCATATATGCAGGGTAACACATTATCTTTTTGTTGTATTTGTCAGTTAGCAGCATCTAACGTAGTAATGATCTCAAGATATCTTGCAGATAGCATTGGAAGCATCAACACCTCCTTCATCTTCATGCTTATCAGTGGTATTGCCTCTATTGTTGTCTGGACACTGGCTGGAAATTACTTTACATTGTTAGTGTTTGCTTCACTTTTTGGATTCTTTGGAGGCGTATACAATGCGTTGCGTAAGTCATGACGATTTATTTTCAATATACAATCTAACATTATTCTATAGAAGGACCTATTGCTGTCAAGTTATTTGGACTAGAAAACTATTCTGCAGGCTATACATTGATCATGCTTTTGAATTGTCCAGCTATTTTCGGTCCCACGATCGCAAGTGCAATTGAAACTCGTAGTCATGGTGAACCTTTCTTAACTTACAAGCTGTTCTATGGATTCGCCAGTATCATTAGCGCCATGATTCTGCTGATACTCAAATTCCGCATGGGTCGAACACTGACTACCAAAGTATAAATCCAAGATATGTAGCATGCTATATACTTGTTCAAATGTCTACATTTATTCGCTATCATCAAATACAATCTTGTTGTTGGAGCTTCCTTTTCCACTCAATGCTGAAGCAATCATCATTTGTTCTTGTCGTTTTGCCTGCCATGATGGATGGAACTCTTCTGGCTTGAGCAATCCAGATTCCTTTGGTTTCTTGTTACTGGATTCTTCATTACTCTTGTTCTTGAATGCAGGTTTTCCTTTGGCGACACGATTCTGGATTCGTTCTTCTCGTGCTTGCTTCACATGCTTAGCATCCTTGCCATACTTCTTTTCCCACTCCCTAATACATCATGAGTCATTTGTCAATATAGGACAAGGGATCGACTTACATTCTTCGCTGTCGTTGACCAGGTCGATTCCTTTTCTTTTCACCATTGTAAAACTTGTCAAAGTCCTTATCCACCCAATCCTGTGATGTCTTTTTGGATCGTGCCTTATCATTGCCATGATGCTCATTGTCGTCGTCATCATCGTCACCACCCAAAGAGTCGACAAACGTGGAGGATGCTGTAAATACTGAATCTTTGCTGGTTTTGATCTTTTTGTTGGGTCGATTCTTATGATCCTTGTTACTGGATTCACGCTTGGTCTGCTTTTGCTGATGCGTTGGTAAAAAGATATTTTGCAATTCGTCGAGTTGTGTGGAAATCAATTCTTGTACTGATTTGTGGCGTAGTATCCGGCCATCAATGGCTGATTGCATTGTCTTTTCTTCTTCTGTAGCAGCTGAATTAGGCGTAGTAGGAGTCGATTCATTCAATACGTCGATAACAAGTGGAATCCGCTTCAACTCTTTGTGTTTCAACATTTTGTTCCTCAGTGTCTTTTCAGCAAATGCCTCCACATCAAGAGCCTAATCCAAATCATTCATTGAGTATATAAACATATATCCAATGATCTTCCTTTTACCTTTAATATATCAAGTTCTTTTTCATATCTGGGGATATCATCAGGTGATGGTGTATGTTTCTTGGTCGTCTCCTTGTCATTGTTGGACCTATTCATATCTCAAGAGTGAGAATGTGTCATGGAGCCACTTGACTGCACTACTTACTCTTCTAAAGCTTTACGAGCTTCCTTGAGCTTCCTCAGTTGCTTCTGTATTTCCATTGCTTTGCATTTCTTAGCATTGCTTCTCAAGGCCTTGGTCACGTGAAACTAGGTAGAGGGGTTAATTGGATGAATGAATCAAACAAGATAATGCCACTGTACCATTTTAGTCGTCAGTTTCTTTCTTCGCACAGCGTCGAGCTCTTGCTTGAGCTTCTCCTTTTCTTCTTCTGTCAAATTGGCACCATGGTTGTCTGTCGTTGCTTCCTTGGCAGGAGATTCACCGAGCTAGCCATTGTTGAGTAACACTGATCGCACTTGACGAGATCGATCGAGACTTACTTGAGTTGAAAGCTGTTTTATCTGAGACTTTAGGTTGCCCTTGGAAAAAGTTTCCGTCTAAGAGATCGCGTTACTATGGAGCTGAATTCAGAGTGTCAAGATCTGTTACCATACCATAGTGGCGTACTGGTTTTCGCAGTAAAGAGAAGAAGCGTTTCCAGCAGAATTCCTCTCGAGCGGAACAATCTCCGTGTGAATCACATGACTACCAGGCACTGGCTCATATCCTTCACCCCCATAGCTACTACTTTCACTGAATCTTAATATCCACTGTTAAATACATACTACTTGTCTGTGCAAATGGTATCATCAGAAAGTTTATTATGTCACGCACATGCCACCATACAATGTAACCATGCCAAATATCCAAATAACGTGCATCAACATCAAAATAAGGCTATGTGAAACGCTCTCACTATAACAGTGCAAGTATTAGCCATAGAGTACTCTTACTTGCCTTCCATGAATCATACATACCTCCAGAAATCAAGTACTGCCATAAGGATGATTGGATAAAGTACCACAGAAATTGGTGCATAGGGATGACATGGATAAGTACAAGATGCGACCTTTTAAAAGAATCAATAACAGCATTGAACAATTTAGATCATGAGTAAGCATACCTTTAAAATGGCTGTCGCTGTCTTGACTGCTACCAAGATGGAATCTCCTTTGGGTACTGGTCCACTATTATCAATCACCATTTTGCTCGAATTTGAATCATTGGCACCAAGTAAAAGAGGTGTTGGCGCCATGTCTTCTTGCTGATCATTGCTCATGCGTCTCTTTTTGATGCCTGATCTTCCAGGATAATGATTTGTAGTCCTTGTCTTGTTGGCAAATGTTGATTCATCACCATCATCAATATCCATCCTATCACTGTTTTGAAGGGATGGTGGATCATCGGCACTCAATGGCTTATCTTCATCCATGGCTAAAGGTTCAATTTTGCTGCTGCCGTAATCTAGCACGGATGGCTCATTGGACACCATGTTGTTGGGGACCATATATTCAGGAGGACACCATACATTTGGATGATGATTGATGGATGAGGAAGGTGGATGATGATTGGATGACATATCTTTCAAATCGATTGAAGAAGAATTGGATGGCCTAAGGTTGGCGATACGTGACAGGATCTCTTGACAAGAAGGTCGTTTTTCTGGATCAACAGAGAGTAGTCTACGTATCAACCGCTTCAATTCACTGGGGATATCAGCTGAAACATCTTGATGTCGTAACGTTTCCAGATCTCCTGGGTTCATCATTGTCTCATCATAATCATTGTATATGTCGAATCTACTCTTTGGGAATTCAACACTAAAAGAAACTTGTTGGTACCATGACTATGCTAGCATGAAAGAAACTTACTCTCTGAATGCCAAGATCTCCTCTCGTAATAGATCAATATCATCAATGTTGGTATAAGGCAGCTTAGTGTAACATAAGTAGTACAGCACCATGCCAAGTGACCACATGTCAGCTTTGGGTGAATATTCCACAAGATGTCTGCCACGAGGATCCATTTCAACATGCTCAGGTGCCATGAATTCCATTGTGCCAGTGGCTCCAGTACGATCTTGATCTGGCACACCTTCGAGATCTTCACATTCTCCAAAATCGGAAATAAGCACACGAGGTCTATTTTGACAACATTCGTGAGTCACTACTATCATCTTGATCACGTGTAGAACAACATACATTCCAGGATGATCAAATGCAGCTCTCCATTCATTGGGTTGGTCTCGATCTCGATGTCGCGTATCCCATTTCAAGAGAAGATTGGGTGGCTTTAGATCCCGGTGCACAATATTCTGCTGATGTAAATGCGACAATCCTTCAACAATATCCAAGAATAATGACCAGATCTCAGGCATACTAAGTAGTCGCTTATAGGTGGATGGTGTTGATGTTGTTGTATGATCCTGTGTGCTTTGTTGCTGTTGTCGTCGAATCCTTTCTCGCTTAAGCTGTGATGCCGATTTCTGATTGTCTGGTTGAACAAAAGGCTTTGTTGTAGGCACATGCTCTGGTTCCATATATTCTTCCAAATTGCCTCCATTGGCACATTCCTAAAACGAGTCAGTCAACAGATAGCTTATATACAGCTTCAGTCATATACATACCATAAGAATAAATAAACATGGGATCTTTGGGCCTGTAGAAAAGATACACTTGGTAAGCTCATCATCCAATGCAACCTGATCCAAAGCAATTTACCAAAAGGAGAAGGTTGACTATATTCAAGCCAAGCATGTTTGTAGCTGATAATGTTGGGATGTCGCAAACGCTCCAGTAGATGCACTTCACGTAGCATTTTCACCAACCAAGGATGATTGTTCCCTACGACGTTTCATGTCAGTAACTTGATCATACAATGAGAATGACATCACTTACCAACTGCCACCTTTTTGACAGCATATTTCCCCAATCGCACTCCATCCAATTCATGCTAGAATAATACAAGTTAATGAAAAGCTTTCAATGGATTCAACATGGATCTCTACTTACTTCACATAGGAATACACTGCCACGAAAACCACGACCAAGCTTTTTCTTCTCGACAAAGAACTTTTCATAATAACCTTCATTGAATGCATTGATGTTGAGATGAATGTTGCTTCCAAAAGAGGATGGCATGCTTCCACGAGTACTCTGTGGTGATCTATTCCAAGTATGATGTTAGTTGATGGACTTGATAAATCACTCTATCACTTAACTGAGTAGGTGTTGCTGCTAAAAGTCGAAAGTAGTTTCGATCCATGAATTCAGGTTCTCCTGTCTTTGAGACAACAATATCAGCTACATTGACATTTGAATAGAATCCAATCACTTGACTTACATCATGTTTTGATCGAGCTGGAGGAGAGAAAGGTCGATGACATGTAGGACATTCACCAAGCTAAAGACATGGGTTTTAATGCCTGGATATCACTCTTTTCAAGGTCACGTTATACCTGTATTGGACTACCAGGCGGATGAGAAGTAGTAGTGGCTGTAGTAGGAGATGCCATAGGATTCTCAGGAGGTAGCTGTCGACGCACTGTCACCATACGACTTTCTCGGTTGTATAAGACGACTTGACCACTCGTGTTGTTTTGTCTATGGGATACAAAAAGTGAGCTTTACAAGTTTTCCTTTCCATTGACACCCAATCTCTTACGAGATGACAGTCCATTCTCGATAGGGAACAAGTTCAAACGAGCGAACGGCTTCAACAGCCCAGTTGTCTGAATTGGAAGTAGTACTGTCTCCACCTGAAGGTGGTAGCAAGGCGAATTGTGAATGGCTGTCCAACGATCGACTACGTTCTCGTGTATTGGAAGAGGAGTTGTCAAAGAGTTTACGTTGCCAAAAGCTGCGATCGAGTGAAAGGTATTGATGGCGAGGACTGCTTGGTGAAGGTTCATAATCGCTAGGTGAATATGGCAATGGTAGAGGAACGCGTGAAGGTGGCGTAGAAGGAGTTTGATGTCTGTTGTATCTTGATAAACTTGTTTCTGGTTCACTTGAACGTCGTAAAGTGTGTGAAGATGTCAAGGAGTGTTGTGAGTCGGTGTCGTCGTAAGAGTCCATGTTGTGTACGAGAAAGAGTGGGATGAAATGCGCATGAATTAAGCGCTCGCCTATTGCTGAGTATGAAAACACATCCACCACTCACCCCTCTCCCTATGTTTCGTATCCTTCCTTCCCATAATCACCTATCTGATATCACTTTGTCATCGATAAAAGCAATACATATTGGGTGAGAAAGAAAACAATGACAATTGTCTCTGTAGAACAAAAACAGTCAAGTGTTACTCAATGAGATGGGACTCTGGTTGATAGCCAATGTAACAATGTGTCACACAGCAACACAAAGACGTATATAATTTCCATTTTCGTTCTGACAAAGAGAGACACTTCTCTTTTTCTTCTTCTTTCTATCCAATATGCAACTTGCTCAAAAGAAAAAGTCATTGAATACCTTACTTTTGACACTAGCTACACTTGCTGTTGTTGCTACAGCTGTTGTTGCTATCGAGCCTACAAGTGTACCTCTGAATGGGCCTAGTGGTACTGTTTGCGCTGCCGTGGTGTGTCCTAGCTCGGATGGCAATACACCAGCACCATGTCCTGATAAATGTAAAGATGCTTGTGTCCAAGTTCAAGATCCTTGTTGCCCGGACCAAACAGTTGGCGTGTGTAGTGATGAATATAGCTCAGTCGTTGGAGGATCGAAAACATCACCAGCAGCTTCTTCTACTACTTCTGGTACCCCAAGCCAAGAATCAACACAATCATCTGCTTCTGCTACTACTTCTGGCTCTGAAGTCTCGAGCACAAACCCTTCTTCTTCAACATCACAAAGTCCAGCTGAATCATCATCATCCGCTGTACCAAACGATGAAGCAGGTGCTGTGGCACTGACAGGACGACCTGATATCTTACTTCCCTTGGCATTGTTAGTAGCTGCCATGTTGATGGGCTGATAGTCATAGTCGAATCTTGAATAAATTGTTACATGTACAACCATACTTTTGGATTCGGACATTGCCGTGGGAGCAGCATGCAAGTATATAATCAACCTAGTAGGGTGACACCACTTGTTCTCATTGGCTAGATTCAGCATAACCATAAAAGCGTCTTTACCTTAACTTGGTACCTGCACACCTTTGACTCGATATGCAGTCTACTTTACAAATGCATGGTGCATCACTTGGCAAATGTTTTCCCATACTATTGTTATTGGATAATGTCATTTCATTTCTTAAGGAATAGCTTCCGATAAGCAACTATTTTGCTCTAGCTGTATCACCAGCAGTAACATCATCTAGCAATCATTGTCACGTGCCTTTATAAAGCAAGAATGTATCATTTCAGCACACTACTGGTCGATTGACTGATTGCTTCTTATCAAAGTATGCCTTCAGTATAGAGCCGATTACTTTGGTACCCATCATAAAAGATATAATTAGAATGACAATTAGCATGTATTAATAATGATACACAGTTGTGCAAGAACATGGATAGCTTTCCGAAGACATGCGTGACCTTGAACATTTGACAAGGTGCACAGAGATTGGCATTTCTTGCATATATGTATTTAGTGATTGGCTGTTGTTAAGGATCATGCTTACACATCCGAATGATGACAATGAGACGACATGTCGTTCCCAAAGTCTGTCGCGTCGTAATAGTTGCATAGGTGATAGCTACTGATAGACCAAGAATCTATTACTATTATGGACTATGTAACATGTCATCAGAAGTACCAGGACCGGTTCTTGTGCTCACATATTCTACCAGCGTTTCATATTAGCTACTTGAGCAGAGAGTATATCTTGTTCTAGTGACATGTATCGGCTCATTGATACCAAAAAGGTTAGCCAGTTGGAACTGTGACGCTATAACAAGACTACCTATACTAGAGATGCTCAGGCTGCATGTCGATCTTGGCCACTGCTTATATAATGCAAGGTATGAACCAAAAGTCAATCTAATGATGTGCGTACATATCATGATCAAGACGCGTGCATAAAGTTTGCTGTTCAGTCAAAAGCAAAATAATATGAAGCAACCAACAGTGAATGCCGATCCTGGAGCATGGATTATTCTTATTACTTTTTGGGAGAAGTGTAATGGGCCAAAGTCTAGACAGAGGATCGATTTATCGAAAAGGTGGATATAGGTGATCAGAATTTTGCTTGTTTTGGATGCAGAATGCTCACGTGGACAAATCGACAAGATCCAATGCATCAGTAGTACTTGGGCGCTTTCAAGTATTAGATGTACTCAGATTGTATAATTCAAATTCCTATGTTGGTCACATGTAGCTGACTATAGACAGGTACCTGACTATAGACAGGTACCTGACTATCACTAGCGAATAGCTCATTTGTTTCGATGTGTCTTACAATGAGCTTCATTTGGGTAATTGTGTAGGTAAAACATGGTGTTCTTTATATGGGCATCAATCACTACTATGCTCGATACATGTACTACTACTAGACAAGAACAATCTTCTAGACATTGGGTAATGCCTTCCAGTATACTACCATGTGATCTATTGATATCAATTGCATCATATCATCCTTTATGGCAACATCTTGGAAAAAAGCAAACATCCACACCCAGCATTGTTGACGACATGATCATGCAAGGTTAATCTGGTCCCTGATAAACACAAACTAGCGTATCGGTGATTCAACGCATAAGCTATTGTCTTATCAACGAGTTACATAATCGATCGGAATATAGAACAACCCCGACGAATTACATAAG
This sequence comes from Lichtheimia ramosa, assembly GCA_008728235.1. NCBI lineage: Eukaryota > Fungi > Mucoromycota > Mucoromycetes > Mucorales > Lichtheimiaceae > Lichtheimia > Lichtheimia ramosa. The sequence continues at coordinate 2,114,981 of CP031828.1, read as the reverse complement.
CCTTGTAGTACCGCGGAATGACTAGGCGTAACTCATATATATAACAGCATCATCAAGGGACCAATCTGTCATTAAACAACCACATCCCTTTCTTTATTTCCTTTAAAAAACATGTCTACTGGTACATTTGACTTTAACAATCATTCACATCGCCGATACAACCCATTGACTCGAAGTTGGGTGCTTTGTTCGCCTCACCGTACACAACGTCCTTGGCAGGGTCATCGTGAAAGTGCTCAGATTGAAAAGCGTCCAGAATATGATGCCACATGTTACTTGTGTCCAGGAAACCAACGTGCCAACGGTGAATACAACCCCCAATATGATTCTACTTTTGTCTTCCCCAACGACTTTGCTGCTGTCAAATCCGACCAACCTGTTCTTGCTGATACCACAGAGGATGAAGACGATCTCATTCGAACTCAAGGTGTACGAGGCGAATGCCACGTTATGTGCTTCTCACCACGCCACGATTTGACTATGGCCGAGATGACAGTAGAGGAGATCGAGCAAGTTGTCAAGCAATGGACTAGCAGTTACAAGGCTATGGCTGAAAAGGATTATATCAAGCATGTACAGATTTTTGAGAACAAGGGTGCAGCCATGGGATGTTCGAATCCCCATCCACATGGTCAAATGTGGTGCACTGAACAAGTCCCTGAGGAGCCACAAACGGAGCTTGATTCTCTGAAAGCCTATCAAGATACACATGATGGCAAATGTCTTCTTTGCCAATATGCCCAACGTGAGATCAAGCATGGCACTCGTGTCGTCTTTGAAAATGATTCATTTGTATGTGTGGTGCCTTTCTGGGCATTATGGCCTTTTGAGACATTGCTACTTCCCAAAGATCATCTTTCCAGCTTGAAGGGATTCTCAGATCAACATCGACTTGACCTTGCTGATGCTTTGCGTCGTATCACATGTCGCTATGACAATCTCTTTGAATGCTCTTTCCCTTACTCTATGGGTATTCATCAAGCTCCCATTGGTGGTGATTATGACTATGCTCATTTGCATTTACATTTCTATCCTCCTTTGCTTCGAAGTGCTACTGTTCGTAAATTCCTTGTTGGGTAAGTCATCCTTCTCTCATAGTATCTTTATACTATATCCTCATCTCATCTTTCTATAGTTTTGAAATGCTTGGTGAACCACAACGTGACATTACTCCTGAACAAGCAGCATCAAGATTAAGAGATTGTTCCGAGATTCATTACAAAGCACGTCAAGAGAATGGTGTGCTTGAAAACCATCATCATTTGTAAATAGTAGAAATAAAGGACTTATAGTATTTGTACATGGATAAGATACTTTAATGAAGGAATCTCTATATTACACACTACTTTTTGCTCCTTGTACAGCCAATCGATCTGCCGTTTCATTCCCATAGACTCCACGATGTCCAGGCACATAACAGAATTCAATCTTGCCAGGTCGTTTTCTTCGTAACTCGAGTAACTTTTTGACTAGATCTGCATTCTCCACAGGTGTCCCTTTAGAACTTCTCCAACCATTGGCTATCCATGTTTTGCTCCATATATCCACACAATTGATGCTGTATTGAGAATCGGTGCGTATTTCAAGTATGTTTTCTCCTTTGATATCCTGCTCCATGGCACGGATCATTGCATACAACTCAGCACGTTGATTGGTTTGTCTGTCACCAGGCAATACACCCCCTTCGTTACGAGGATCATTGTCATTCCAGAATACACCATATCCAGCCTTAGCACCACGATAGCCATTGCCTGATGAAGCACCATCTGTATATACAATACAACGTCCATCTGTAGGTGGATCATCCAAAGCCTTTGTTGTTTGTAACGTCTTTTTGGTTGTCACTCGCTTTTGTGATGTTGATGGTGTTGTTGTTGTCTGTGATATTGTGTTTTTCTGGTAGGGTGTTCCACGCTTTATGACACTGGTCTCATTGACAAAGGCTTCAGCTTCTTCATGGGTGGCGAACTTTTTATGAATGGCACCAGGAAATCCTTGAACTTGTGCTTTACATGCAGCCCATGAGCTGTAGATTCCAGGTTTGCGTCCTTGGCGAACAGCGTAGAACGACTGTGTTTGTTTAGGCATGCCAAGAATAGCGATGCTGCTTAATGTCCTCTTGAAGTAACTCAACGTTGGTAGTCGGGAGCTGTCAAAGAAGTGAGACACTTCGTTGCCAAACTCAGCTGATACATATCTATGAGCATCAACGTGCCTTCTCCAAGTGATCTGTTACCATAAGTCAAGAAGAATAAACATAGCCTGATAGATGACTGTATGATGGTTTAATGGCATGAGAATCGATTATCTCATTTGCTCTCCTTGACTCCTTTCAACGTCTACTACAATCCTTTTACATTATCCTTCTTGATGCACAGTTGATAGACATAATATAGCTTTTCACTCTGCATCCTCTTAGAATTAAAGACTCTTCGACTTTGACTTATAAACATCTGAGCATCACTATAGCCTATCATCAACTCTGCTGGATTATCTATCGTTCACTTTTTCCCTTTTTACTTTGACATTCTCAAATCTACTTTATTCTTCTCAGCCTGGTTACTATCACTCATATACTGTCTTGACATTGTACAATATCATGTGCCCATTACTCTATTGCTTCAACCATCTATTCCACTTATGATCCTTCATCCCTTGATACAAATACCTATCTTACCCTTTCATCTTTGTCCTTTCACCACAAACATACCCAAATCTTTCATCTTACTACACATGATGCTTACTTGCTTGAATCGATAAGTTTCATTGTATTGTATACATCATAAGTAAAGGGATCTAGTCTCAAACTCTTATCCTATATATAGATTGAATTCCAATTCCTGGTGGATGTATTGAGCAATGTGTTGCAGGAGACGACACAGGAGCCATAATGACTCAGGAAGCTTGAGTAACGAGCGAATGAAGAAAGCCATTGTGTTGGATACATTACTCAGTAGGGACTTGATTCTGACGAGTGATGCTTCATTGTCATGGTGAAAGAGTCCATATATCGTGTATCTTGTGGAAGAGGATCCAAGTACATAAAGTGAATTACGTGCCGTCTGCTTGATATAAAGGAAGCTACTGTCGAGTAATAGATCCAATGCTGTATCTCTGAAGTTGCAAATGGCTGCTTTACTTATCCTGGTCGTAATACAAAAAGGTGCGTGTGCTGCCAAGAAAGCGGCATGTGCTGTAAAAGTGCCCTTGGCTTGCATTCACCAATATAAAGCTATGCTTTCAAAGCTCTTGGATTGAAGTAAAGCTCCACATGTTCGTCCCAGATTGCCCGATTCTGTACAAGACCAGTACCATTTGTACGTGAGCGCCATTGTAGAGCGAAGAAGGAAGAAAGTGAATATAACAAGAGGTGGAAACTGGAAGAGCAAAATCGGAGCTGATTGCTGCATTGCGCCTCCTACCAGGCACTGAAGACTACCCTATTTACTCCGCCCAATGAAACGAACAACTTCTTTAACTTGAAATTCCTCCACATCCACCTCCCATATCATTGTCATGTTGTTAACAGCAACTTTCTTGATACATCCGCTACAAGATGAGCCCAATTTCACACAGTTGCCTTTTTAGGAAGCTGACGTGTCTATCACTGTTTTTTTGTTTCAAAAAACAGAGAAGTCGCTCTTATGGCGCAATTGGCTAGCGCGTCTGACTGTTAATCAGGAGGTTGGTGGTTCGAGCCCACCTAGGAGCGGTCATCTTGACTCCAAAATGGAGTCTGATGTTCGTTTTGCTATTTTTGTCTCCACCTGGTCACGTGATCTCCTAAAAAAACACTGTGATGGTTCATTTCTTCTGATATATCAAGGATATTCTCATACTGAATAGATGTATCCGATGTATGGGTCTATATACCTTAAATGCTCACTCATTTATAGTGTACATAGATGCAAACGAATACCAAAAGACGCTATCAACATCATTGATCCACATCACTACACTTGCCACTGCTTGTATTATATGAAACAGCAGGACAATAATACAGCCATAAGGAAGTCATTCCTAAGTGTTAAGCTGTGTCAGATAGTCGCACGATTGTAGTATTTAGCTCGGATGCTGTTCTTTAGGGAAAAGAAAACGTCAATTTGAGTGAAATGCATGTATTCCCACGATCCAGGGACAATATGCCCGGTTCATGAATCACTCGCTACATAACCAAGAAACGCTATAATGTAACAAGTAGTAATAGTAGTAAAAGCGCTTCAATCCGTGATGAAACAACTGAGTAAGCAAGACCAAAGACATTGCTTATTGATCATTGTCATTGACAGCTTAGCTCTGCTCGACATCTTTTGCAGTAAAACAATCTTTGACAGACAATGTCACTTCATGATCATGAAGCAACCAGGATACGTGCGAATCGAATTCAATTGCGCGACATCAACCTAGTGGTACAAGTGCACAATTATGGCAACAATGTTCCTTGCAACTTACACACGAGACATTTTCCTTTCTCTCTTTATAGACATTTTAAAGTGATGATCAGTAAAGTGTTTCAATCCTGATATGTAGAAATATAAAGCTTTGCAACATTGCAGTCATTGGGTACACAACAACTTACATAGGTCAATTCACTGCTCAAGATCATGATCCTATAGGAAATGCCAAAGCTCTGTGAGCGAGCTACTAAGCCCTGTTCATAGTAGCACGACAACATATGCCTATGTGTGGAAATCGAGGAAAGGCGAAGAATGGTGACTTGGATCACGGTGCCGAGTTGTGTTATTTTTTGCATGTGTGCTCCCAAAGTATATGTTTTTGCCTTTATTGGCTTGGCCCAATATTCTGGTTGAAATAACAAGATTGATTAGGTAATGCACGGGATCAATCACAAAAGGACCCCATGGGAAACCTTGATACTGCACAACAATACTGCGCCTTGATGAACAAATGAAAAAAGTAACATTGTCGCAGTAATTGTTTATACCGATCCTGGTATACTGTGCAGCGTCAGTACCAAGAAACTGCATGTAGTAACTTGAAGTCACTTTAGACATCATTCTATCAGATTCTGCCAAGAGTGGTAATCATGATTCCCATGCTGCGGAAAACGGGTCGTTAAGGGTCGCTGTGTACCCACTTTTGAAATCTCAATCCACTTTTATCATGACCCTGATACCAACCAGTGGTCTGGTTCTTTCTTTAGCAAGCATACATTGCTATATCATGGCGTGCCATAAGCAAGGATTATGTTTTGATGATAGACTAGATCGCTTGAAACACTTTGCTCATAAGTGGATCAATATGCTCACAGTGTGATGGAGAAGCAGCGTTGCCTAGTATTTGACATTGGGATGCTTTATACACTCATAGAGACTCGCGTGATATACACTTTGGGAACTTTTTGCTAAATTTGCTTGCATCTAACTAACAAGCACATTGATTGTGAAAGGCAACTTTTTCACACGATTCACGTGCCTTTTAACAGCCCCTTTCAAAAAGATAGACATCCAAATAGTATGAAAGCACACATTCCCAATGGTCATTGATACCAAGGGATGGCTGTAGATGCTGTATATGCAACCAGACTGGAAGATTATCCCTGATCCATATTAAAGATCCATGCAAATAATGCATTGTGTATGTCAAGCACCCAGTTAGATACACAAAATGGCATCAACTGTGGCTCAGATAGCATATGTGCGCATGTTTAGAGCATATTGTATGGTGCATACAGATATGGCTTGCTTTTATTTCAGGACTTACTGAGGCATTTTGGTGTCAAGCATATCGCGGAGATCACAAGCGAACCAGGTTTCATAAGCTGGAATAGGATAAACTTGACCGGTAAGGTTCCACAAGTAGTGAATTGATCTTGGGTTACCAGCTGATTTATTTGACGGATCACCACATCACCAAAATGGAGCTCGTCAAACCAGCAAACAAAGAGCACAGGTGTACACATATATATACGTGGGTATATGTATTACTTGTTTTCTTTTCCTCCTCTTTTGACGCGGGAGCATCTCATATTTACAACAATAATACGCACAGCCAAGCACTATGGCCGATGCAAAGAAAGAAGATGACATCGTTGTGCAAAATGTTTATCAAGTAGATGATCAAGAACGCATTGCACCTACTGAAGAAGATTGGAAGACCTTACGTGAAGTACCTGGTACTGTTCCATGGGCTGCTTTTCTTGTCATTGTTATCGAATTCTGCGAGCGTTTCACGTATTATGGTGTCTCTGGTCCTTTCCAGAACTATATTCAGTTTCCTGACCCTGGTGAATGTAAGTTATCGTCACAGCATGCTGATAGCTAGCCAGATTGCTTAATGCTTCTATTACTACAGATCCTGCAGAACAGCCTGGTGCTATGGGTCGTGGTCAACAAACTGCAACTGCTTTGACTACCTTTTTCCAGTGAGTATTTCAGAAAAGACAACCATACAAGTAGATCTAAACCAGATGATTTGTTGCACAGATTTTGGTGTTATATCACCCCGGTAAGATATTGTGTGAGAACCTTATCCTCCTTTTGCTAATGTGTCGGTCATGTAGATCATTGGTGGTGTTGTTGCTGATCAATACTTGGGCAAAATCAAAGCCGTTATTGTTTTTGGCTGCATGTACCTTGTTGGCTTGCTTATCTTGACATTGACAGCTATTCCTTCTTCAATTGCTTCAGGTAGTGCATTCCCTGGTTTCGTTGTTGCTATTATCATTATTGGCATGGGCACTGGTGGTATCAAGGCCAATGTTTCTCCTCTTGTTGCTGAACAATACCAAGATAAGAAGCCTTATGTTATCACAAACAAGAAAGGTGAACGTGTCATTGTTTCACCACAAGCTACATACCAACGTATCTTCAACATGTTTTATTGGGTAAATGTCATTGACATTTTGATATTTTGATGACATTGACGTCTTATCTTCATATTAGGCTACTAATGTTGGAGGAATATCAGCCATTGCCACCACAGAAATGGAAAAGAACATTGGTTTCTGGGCTGCTTTTCTATTGCCAACATGCATGTGTGTCCCTTGTCTGTTGATAGTTATCCTTGGGCGTAAGCGATATGTTCAATCTCCTCCACGTGGTTCAGTGGTCGTTGAAGCTGGCAAGGTGATTTGGTATCATACAAAGATAAATGGCCTATTCCCAAGTTTGAACAAGATGGATGCATGCAAACCATCCAATCTTGCTGTGTCTCACCCCGAAATTGCAGCCAAGGCCACATGGGATGATGTCTTTGTTGATGAATTCAAGCGTGCTTTGCGAGCTTGCGTTGTGTTTTGCTGGTATCCAATCTATTGGCTTTGCTATAATCAAATCAGCAACAATCTACTTTCACAGGCTGCTACCATGTGGACTGGTAATGTTCCCAATGATATCATGGTATGTAGAAAAGTGATCATATCATGGATTATCTTTTGCTCACCATGTCTCGTTTTCCTCTGCTATTAGAATAACATTGATCCATTGTTCTTGGGTAAGTCACAAACCATCATAACTTTAGTGGGATACTCATTTTATTCTCTTTCTTTTAGTAAGAAGATCTAAACTGAAAAAGATGCATCAAGATACTAACATTCACATGAAAGATTTGCATGATCCCTGTATTTGACCGGGTGATCTACCCATTGTTACGTCGATTTGGATTCCACATGCGACCCATCACTCGTATCTCTTTGGGTTTCTTTTTTGCATCGGTGGCTATGGCATATACAGCAGGCATTCAAGCCAAGATTTACAGTACACCACCTTATTATGATCATCCAAGTGATGCAGGAGGCAAAAACTGGATTTCAGCTGCTTATCAGATCCCATCTTACTGTTTTGTTGCCTTATCTGAGATCTTTACATTGATCACTGGCTTCGAGTATGCTTACAAGAAGGCACCTGAATCCATGAAAGCCATTGTCATGTCACTTTTCCTTTTCACAAATTGTGTAGCAGCCCTTTTAGGCTTTGCCTTGGTATCAGTTGCCAAGGATCCCAAATTGACTTGGATGTATACTGGCATTTCAGCTGCTGCTTTTTGTTGCTGTATTCTGGTTTGGACTTTCCATCACAAGCAAAATGACACGGATGTGCAAGAGGATAGTATTGGTCGTACTGCAGAGCAGAGCCAAGAATACAATGCTGCCGCCAAACATAAACACACTGACTACGAGCCTGATCAAGAAAAGGGACCTAGTACCTAATAATAATATCCCAATCTTATTGTAGTAGTAGTATTATCTTTCCATAAACATATCATTATATCATATCATATTGCTGTATATGAGAACATTTATTGTTAGCCATGCGTGAATATATTGACAAAAACATGGGATTGGAAGGATAAAGTGATGTACGTATGTGTGAAGCGTGTGTATGTGAATATGGAGTTGATTAAGCGGATGAAAAGAGGAATTGCAAGGAAAACTGCCTAGAATCTTGATCCCAATGTGTCCAAAACTTGCCAGGTGCACGATCAATCTCTCTACTTTGAATCTTGAATGCCACTGTCTCGTATGGTTCTGCTGCTACCAATAAGTATTGATAATCCTTGTTGGGTGGTTCCACCTTTTGTTCATAAGCAGACATGAATCGATGACGAGGGATCACATCGTTTGCAATCTGGGGGTATTGAATTTGGAAAAGAAGACCTTGTTGACGTGTTACTGGATCACGCACCTTGGTGATGCGATAACCAGGACGGCCAATCTTGATGACAGTACGTCGTTGCACGGTAGGTTTGGCTGGTCCCACTGCTGGCTGTACAGCAGCTGATTCCTTTGCTTCTCTTGCAGCACGTCGAGCCAAATTGGTTTGATGCTTTTTACCCTGAGTATGGGCAAGATAAGAGCCTTCTGTTGTATGCAGTGTCAAACATAGTTTACACTCGTATGAGCCAAGGTGGTTCTTCATAAAGTAAGGATCTTTGGAAATGTCAATAGTCTCCAGTGCCAACTTGCGTAGTCGTTCACGTCGATCTACGTTGGATTCAGACCATCCTGCTACACCACCACCACGGATCTTGCTGCCAACTCGATTCTGGAAATCCATAATGGGCGTATATGTATGTAGAGTGAACTTAAAGAATAGCGAAAGCACTGTTACCCCCCACGCCAACAATCTAGTGAAGCTCAAATGTCCTCCTCTTCCTCCTCCTGACCAATGAAATGATTATGTACCGCAGCAGAAATGTTTTATAGTAAAACAAAAGCTATTCTTATTCACTGCAATTGACGAAAGCTATCACGATTGGATTTAAAGAAATCAACTAGGTCTTGTGGATTACGATCCAATGCACGTTCAAGATCATCCGTGGTAACATCGAGATATCCTTGATCAGCCATATCCCATGCTTCAAGCAATGTTCGGATAAAGATGTCAGAGAGGTAACATGCGAGTGGATAGGCAAATATTTCCTTGATGGGCAAACGTTCTTGGAATCTGCGATCCTCTCGCACACGCTGAAGATATTCTTTCATGTCATCTGGCTTAATGTGTTCAAAAGAGAAGTCTGATCCTTTTTCAAGTCCCTTGGCCATATGGTCCGCCATTTTGGATGGATCTTCAGTTTCACGAGGCGTAAACTGGAACAAAGTCTGATTCTTGTCTTGACTGCTTGAAATCCATGGCAGGAGACGAGAAGCAAGTGAAGTGGTATTTTGCTCAATGGATAGCTTATAAACACCTTGAACAATATCATGCATTGAAAGCATGGCAAACTTGCAATGTTCATTCACTGGCATACGCAACTTGTTTTGTTCTTGCGCCATGGGAGTCAAAAAGAAGAATACTTGTGCTAGCATTGGAACCCGAAAGATGCAATAGCATTCCTTATTGAAGCTTCTTTTCATCAATTGCTCCAAACAATGCAACTGCAGATGCATTGGCCAACGTTTTTCACCAGTAGCAGCCTTATCAGTGCCTATGCTAGAATTCAAATATCAATAAACTTGAAATCTCGCTGTGATATATAGTATATCCTAACCAAGACATCATTGCAACATAATTCACACCACAATCCACAGCAGCATGCAAGACATTCATGCCAAGAAAGATTGCATTGTCTACCATCTGAGGAACAAAGACAAGGTATTGGACACCACGCAGCTCCTTTTCTAGCTGTTCTTGGTCATGGTAGTCAGTCTCGACAAGTTCACCACCCATTTTTTCAAGCTCTTCAAGCTGTTGACGGCTCTTGCAGAATAGCTTGACACGTTTTCCTTTCACATTATCTTCTTGAAATGACTTGAGAAAGCGGTATGCAAGAGCATAACCCATCAATTGATCAACACCAGTGAATGCACAGGAATCAAATTCGGCCATTTCCTTTTGTTGGGGAAAAGAAGAGCAATACAAAAGGACCAAGACCAATCAGTTTATACACTTATATATATCATCATGATGTAAACACTATGCGGGCGGCGTGGGTACAAAGAGATAAAAATGTTCATTACTGTAACTGGCACATTCCAAGTACAAAGCAAGATCCCAATCTTGGGTATAGCAGGTCAATAAAAAAGATAGCAGGCTGTATCACTATACTTACATGCATGATAAGGTTGCACCAGCTCTTGATAGTCACCGAGTATTAAAAGCTCTATTGTTATCATCCTTTTAGCAGAGTTGACTTGATCATCTGATCCTTATCAAATGGTTGTCCTTTCAGCATTCAAGCAAATAAAGACAATGACGGTTGTAAGGATTGAGCTGTCTCTTATAACATATCACTTTGAGCATCATAACTGAAAGAAACTTTATCGGCATATGGGTGACAAATCAGACTAACAAGGGACGAGTCACGTGAAGAATGGATTGTTCAAAAGGAACTTGTAAAATGACATTGGACATGTATGTGAATACTGAATACTATCTAAAAGGTAAAAGAGTGGTATAAAGAAGAAGAGATGGTTGTGATGGTTGTGGTATCATCCGTTGCTTTGTCGGGAATAGTGGTGTCTTCCTTTTTCCTCTTTCTCTGTCTCTGCACATTTGCCGACTACACCAGCTTATATCCACTATTGCTTGGTTTCATGGCTAGTCAACAGCACAACCAGGCTTCTTCATCGTCTAGTTCGAATCGTTGGCTGAGCAACATTCTTCGACCCCGTGCTTCTTCCATCACTGTTGAATCGTGTCTCAATCTCCAACAGCAAAGCGATCGGCATTCGCCTCTCGATGCACGAACGATATTGCCTCTCGTGTCGAGCAGTCAACCTGTAGCTACGCGATGTCGACACCTTGCTGCATTCTCGGGACTATGTCGTACATACAAGTTTACGCATCTCGATAGTGTTCTTGAAGCAGTACAGGACTTGCTTGGTGATAACAGTCAGCAGGCGAATACCAGCACTATGACTACTAGCAGCAATAATACCACCATGACACCAGTTTCTACAACAAACGAAGCAGCACGTCATACCGTATTTGAATTCATGATTGCATGCATCAAGGGACAATACGAGACACTTGGTTTGGGACGAGTGGCATTGTACAAGATACTAGTTGAGTATGATCATTGGCAAGATTTGGGTGACATGTATCGAGTCTTGTATGCTCTATGCAATGGTGGACGTGATATTTCTGGTTTTGAAAAGAACGTTGCCAAGTTATTGATTCGATGGCTGAATGTGGCACTTGAACAAGGTCAAGGAACTGAAGGAGCCGTGCCTCATGTTGGTGACTTGATGCATTTATTGACCATGATATGCAAATTCAACTTTGCCATGTTTGAGGAAGCTGAAGTGACTCAAATGGTAAAGGCAACATGCCATGTACAACAACAATGTGGTCCAGGACCTGATACCGTAGCCTGTGTTGCCTTTGCAGATGTGGTGGTTCGATATCGCTTTGTCCCTTTTGATGCATTGAAGCCATTCATGGAACTCTTGTGCAACATTCAAGTAAGCGATGCGACATCATCTTCACCCAAATCAGTCTTGGCCAACTTGTTACGGTCTCATTGTGCGCACAACGCAGTATTGACCTTGTGTCGTATGGCAACTCATGGTGGCAAGTTTGCTACAGGTGCTATTGGATTATTATCAGAAGCTGCTTGGGGAATGCGTGAAGCAGATACGACGTATCAGATTCCTGATGGGATTGTACTCCTTTACTTGCGACGAGCTGCATTGCATGGTGATGAGCATGTTCAAGCTGCTGTATTGGCCAGTTTGACTATGATGACAGACAACTTGGAACACGATGTTGCATTGCTGGAGTGGGATACTATTTGGGATATTTGTGATGCTTGTACACTGACATTTACAACACGTGTATTGACAACGACTGAGCGACATATCTTGGCATCTTTTCCAATGAAAGAAGGACAGCAACAATTCAACAATGACAACGAACATGCATTGATGATGCAATTTGTACAGTTTCTGGATCACGTGTATTCAGCTTACAAGCAAGGTCAATATACAGGGCCTATTGGACGAATGATGAATGTGCTTCATGTGCTACGTCAACATTTGTCAGTTGAAGCATCCAATGCCTTGTTGGCGTATCTTGAATCAGAGCACATGTTATTGCCTTCAACTGATGGATGGATTGGACGTCTCGTAGACGTGGTGCACACTTTTTATATTCCAACAACAGTGGAACGACATACACGATTACGAGTGTTATCCATAGTGACTGGTGTATGTACAGCAATCAAAGATATGCATGTGGAAGCAGTGAATCGAGACGTGGTTCTTCCCATGGTAGCCAATGCACCACATGAAAGTGATCCAACAATTCGACAATGCACTGTGGACTTGATTGTTGATGCACTTGGCGATTGTTCACCTAAGGATGATGAATCAGTATTTGATGGATTATTGGATGTATTGAAACGATGTACACGATGTCGTTGTGTGGGATCTGCTACAAGTGCTGAAAAGAGAACAGGTTCTTTGAGACGATCACAGAGTCAATCACAACAACATGAGCGCGTTAGTGGTGGTAGCATGCATCCATCCATGCCAAGAAGTTCAACAGCCACACCACATACTGCAAGTAGTCCTGTCGTACCTATTATAGAACCTGCCATGATTGATGCTGAACATTGCTGCACAGGCATAGCAGCCATGTGTGGATTGGTGGAATTGTTTGATGAATTGGTGCTACGAGATACTGATGGACAAGCTTGCATGCGTGTGTTTGAGACATTGACTGAGCTGGCCAACAATGTGGATGATATGGAATGTATCTATGGTGGATCCAAGGTGGTAGCATTGGATATCTTGTTGCGCATAAGATGTACTCCTGATCATCGTATTTTTGTACTTGATGAAGGTAAGTTTTATTGTACTTTTTAATGTATCATGTATATGTATGCTAATATTGTTGTAGAGTCCAATCATAGCAACAGTGTCATGGCAGCTGTACGACAACGACGAGATATTCGTAAGGAGGAACGTGCCAATCGTGAACGACAAAATGCATTGGCAGTACCGCCACCAGCACCATCTCAAGGACAAGCATCACATCGACCACGTCATCCAAGTCCTGTGGTGGTTTCTTTTGCGGATGGTGACACTTCAGCAACTGTATTACGCACTGAAGATATGTTGGAAGGATATACGACTATCCTTGAGATTTCACCCAATTGGCAACTTGTGTTATATGTGCTTGAGCGACTACCAGAGCAATTGGGAAACAAGCATTTATTCTGTGGAGCAGAACGAGCTATCGAACGATTAAGGAAACGAGTGGTGACATGGATCAGTACAAGACGATTCTTGGATAGCATTCAGCATCTACCAGCATCTATCAAGCGTAACGATCTTTATGTGTATGCATATCGTATATTGGCTGTATTGATTGCCTACAGACGTCTTTTCAACAAACAGCATCAAGATGAGATTGTCTATGCACTTTATCTTGGTCTTACTCAAGTTACTGCTGCTACACGACCTTGTATCAATGCACTTGCAGTTTGCTGTTATGAACTTCCACTTTCTGTCACAAAGATGCTCAACGAGATCCTTCAACGCATGTCACAGATTATTTCAGTCAGCAGTGTTTCTGTTCACATTCTTGAGTTTCTTTCTGGTCTTGCACGTTTACCGACATTATACGCCAACTTTACAAGTGACATGTATAAGCCAGTATTTGCTATTGCACTCAACTATCTTCAACATTCTCAAGCTGTTGCTGCTGCTGCTGCTGCCAATGCACAACCACCATCATCATCATCGTCATCATCATCACCAGCTACAGCAGGTTCACCTGTGGTGGGTAATGGTAGTAGTGGCAATACACCATCAGTCACTCAGCGTGCTTTATCCCAATATGTACTTATTATGGCCTATTTGGTGATTACAGTATGGTTTACAGCTGTGCCATTACGAGAAAGACGCAAGCATGTTTCATTTATCATTCAGCGACTACTGAGTGCAACACCTGTTGGTCGACCCATTGATGAGCAGACTTATACTTGCATTGATATGTTGTCACGATTCAGCTTTGCAGATATCAGCCTTTCACCTGACAAATCACTTGTTGCAAAGATTTTGATGGGCGATCCAGTAGCGGGACCCAAGACTGCAACAACTCGACAAAGTACTCGATCATGGGTCTATGGACATACGCTATTGACATTACGTACAGCTTGTACACCTGGTTGGGCTGAATTTACTATTCGTCGTCCTTCTGGCACTGTATCACTGATGTGCAATATTGAGAATCGTATCAAGGCTGGTGCTATTGATTACAAGACACTGCCAGCATTGCTCATGATGCAATATGCTCCTGATCTCTTGCCATCACGTAGTCAGCCTGAAAATGATCAACAACAACAACAATCATCATCACCTGAATCTCCTGGTTCACCAGCACAACAACAACAACAACAGGCTCCTTCAGGTTCAGGACTTGGTATCACATTCGAGAATACAGAACCAGTATCATCTTCATCACCCAGCACATTGAATGAACAACAACAACAACAACAACAACATGATTCACCTATACCACCTGCAAGTCCCGATCGTGAACGTAGTATCAAACAAGTACTTGCTGATCCAACAAGCAATGATCCAGCAACACCATCATCAGCAGTGAGCAGCCATTTATTAAGGCGCACAGATCATTCACTCGATCCTGGATTTCTCTTTTTGCAACTAAGCAACTATCCTGATATGACACGTGTCACCGAGATGATGCCTGCATTACCAGAAGATGATGCAACGAATCGCAGTATTGGTATTCTGGATCGTATTCCAGTAGTTGATTTTCACAAGATTGGTGTCCTTTATGTGGCTCGTGGTCAGCGTACAGAAGTGGAGATTCTTTCCAACACACATGGCTCACCAGATTATGTTCGTTTTCTTAACGCACTTGGAAGTATTGAGCGATTACGTGGTAAAACCGACAATACAGGAGGACTTGATCGAGAAATGGATATTGATGGACGATATGCGTATTTCTGGCGTGATGATGTGACACAAATGATCTTCCATGCAGCTACAATGATGCCTACAGACTTGACGCGTGATCCACAATGCAGCAATAAGAAACGTCATATCGGCAATGATTTTGTCACTGTGGTTTACAATGATTCTGGACTTGATTATGCATTTGATACATTGCCTGGTCAATTCAATTTCATCAACATTGTCGTCACTCCTCATTCACCAGCATCTTCCGATCCACACAGTACTTTCTTTAGAGTGGAAATGCAACGTCGTCCTGATATGCCTGATATTGGTCCTATCTCTGATCCTAAGCTTGTATCAGCTCATTCTTTGCCAGCTTTTGTACGACAAACTGCTCTACATGCCAACATTTTCGCTCAAGTCTTTCAATCAGGTGTCAGTGGCCGTCATGAATATCTTTCTCATTGGCGTGAACGCTTACGTCAAATTCGTCGTATTCGAGATCGTGTAGCAGCCAAACCAACACAACAACAACAACAACAACAGACTGTATCATCTCCTTCATCTTCATCAGCTTCCTTGGTTCCTCCAGAACTCTTGTTGGATTTTACTCGGTACACATAGCAGTAGCAATAGTATTATGCATCATTGATAACTTTCCCCATACCCCATCCCCCATTCCATGTATCTATCTTGCATCCTATCCCCATTGTGCGAACATATAAAAGAGAATCAGTTGCTGCATTAGACAAAGAGTGCTTGCATGTGTTACGTTGTACAGGAACGATTTCAATTATGGCTCGCAGAAGTAAGAATAAAAGGGGAAACTTGTCCTTTTTTCCTGTTTTCTTCTTTCCCTTTTAACACACACACGTACTTTTATCATCATGAATGTACTTTATGAGCTGTTTTGTATGGGGGCTCCCCCAAGCTTAACTGGTCAAGATCTGAAAAAGGCCAATTTTCAACCTTTTATGAGCAAGGTACTATAGACGCGTACTATTATGAACCCGTTTTTCCTTTATAGACAACTTATCCGATGCTAGACACTACAATCAGCCAAATTGATCATGAATGATGATACGCTTAAGCAAGATGCCACATCACGTATCAAGACTTTATTGGGATCCAAATCGCATTCTGTGAACAATACGATGCGTACAGTCAATACTATGTTTGATGCAGCACGTCAAGCTTGTGAATTTGATCGTGAACGTTGTATGATTGATTGGCTTGAAACATGCGTGACGATGGCAGTTCAAATGGGACTGAAAGAAGCATCGGGTGGTGGTGGTGATGCTGCAGCCGTACCATCCACGTATGACAAGATCGGAGCATCGGAAGAGGAGGATGAAGAGGATGCCGTTGTGCCACAGCCTTCTTCCAAACCACGACGCAAACAACAACCCCCACGAAGACAACGTAAAAATCATGATTCAGATGAAGAGTATCGACCTTCTTTTGATGATGACGATGATGATTTTACACCTGTGACGTATAAAGAGGATAAAAAGAACAATGAACCACCTGTATTCAAAAAGAAAGGAGATGAATTGGTGTCTGCTATTCAACCTGGTGCTGGTGCTGGTGCAGTCTTGAAGCATTTCAACGCCAGTAGTGTTGCTTTACAAAATGGATACTTTGCTCGATCTTACTTTTTCCCATCCAAGGAAAGCTTCAATGTAAGTGATGGATTGTACCTTTGTCACATGATGTTGTACTGATACACTTTTAAAAGGCCTTCATTTCTACTTTGCATTCTGCTCAAAAGACAATTGATATCTGTGTTTATTCCATGACCGATGATGATACTGCTGATGCTCTTATCTTGGCCAAGAAACGCAATGTAAAGATTCGTATCATTACAGATGATCAACAAGCTGCTAGCAAGTACGCTGATCCTTCAAGATTACAAAAAGACCATGGTATCCCTTACAAGACTGATAACTCGTAAGTGTCATGCAAAAATGTCACACATGACTTGATCTCACATATACAATGTAGTCCTGCTTATATGCACAACAAATTCGCTGTCATTGATGGCAAGACTTTGATCAACGGCAGTTTCAACTGGTCGAAAAAGTAAGTATCATTACAAAAGAGATGGCATAAACTAAGTATGATATTGTAATAGTGCTCGATTCAAGAATAGGGAAAACATTGTCATTACTAATATCCCTGAATGCATCAAGGAATTCGAGATCGAGTTTGAAAGATTGTGGAACGAGTTTGAATTTGAGCCCTAGTGCAGTATACCTTTTATTTATGTTCGTCTACAGTACTATAGTAAATATATCTTATCATGCTATTGCTATATATGTGATAAAAGGATCGACGTGGATATAAGGAATGTGCTTTATTCTAACGGCTTAAACACGCCAGCGACCTGCACGTAACAAAGGCTTCACGCGTAAGAACCAGTAAGCAGCACCATAAGCAGTTCCTCCCAAATGAGCAGCACTGTCAATCACTTCATTCTATCAATGATCATATTAGCTTCCACATGTGCATGATGAGCATTCGATATTCCTTACCTTAAGTGTGAAAGCTTGATAAAAATCATATCCTGCAACACCAAGAACAACAGCAATGGCTGGCATGGGAATGATAAAGAAGAGCAAAAAGGTGGTTCTTGGAACTATAGCCAATACATCAATCCATGTAACTCCTTTATACCTTTTACTACTTACATGCACAAGCATAAAAAGTGGTAATACCCATCACGGATCCTATCCAATACAAAGAATATTAGCCTAATGGGTGAATGATGGATATTTCTGGTATGTACCTGAAGCACCTAATGAGCCGAAAGAAGGATTTCCAGAAACAAAGCGCTTTCGTTCCAGAATAGGTCTTATATATTGTCGATACGCCAATGTTGCCAAAGATGCAGCAATGCCAGCTCCACTATAGAGTAATAGAAACCGAGATGCTCCCAATGCTTCAATAGCAGCTTGACCCATGGAATACAATACCAACATATTAAGACCAAGATGTCCCATATTCTGATGAGATACAGATGAAGTCAATAACGTATGAAAGCGTCCATGCTTGAAAGCTTCAGTCGAGTTCATAAAGTTGGCTGCCATAAAGTTGAGCCAACGTCCGTCGCCAAATGTCTTGTAACTATTGACTGCATATTGCCACGCAAGAAAAACTGCTCCGTTGACACCTAAAAGTGCATACAACACCGTATTGGGATTCGCATTGTCGAGTCGTCGCTGGAACTGCCGAAACGGATTACGTTGTTGGCGCAAGGCTTTGGATAAAGAAGACGACTTTTCTGGCTGATTGTAATAGTACGGTCGAATCATAACTCTCCAAGTAGACACATGGCGAATGGCTGGTAACTTGGACACAATAGGTCGTTGTAATAGAGTAGTAGTAGCAGTACTAGTAGTATTCGACTGTCGTAAACAAGCAAGCAATAAAGCACGCACCATAGTCAAAGAAAGAAAGAAAGAATTGGGAAAGATGAAACGCAGCTCCTAATGCTGGGTGTCTCTTTTTTGGGGAAAGATGCATAATAGAAATCCATCAACAATACACTGAATTCTATACCAAATACGTATGTTTTTTCTCTCTATGACATTTAATGGTGTAGTTTTTAGAAGGAAATCATGCAATACTAAGTTGTCCCTTTTTGATTGATGTTTATATGTCGTTCGATTGGAAAATTACAAGTTTAGAGGGAAAGAGAATCAGCATAGGGCAAGCTGTAAAGTTCGCCCACTGCAGCACCAGTTGCCTTGCCACTCAACAACTTTTCAGCAACCTAGATAATGATATATGAGTCAATCGATTGCATAATGAATGATAATCATGACATACCTTGGCGACATCAGAAGTGGAGACATTATCCAAAGCAGCAGCGACTTCAGCGACAGAGGTATACTTGCCAGCAAAGAGAGCCTAAACAACACAATCCCTAGTCAATACATCATCCTCTTTTTTATATCCTTTTGCCACATCATCTTTTACCTGTTGACCAATGGTTTCCAAGCGATCCAAGCGAGTTTCAAAGGCATTGGAAGCAGCAAATTTGGCTTGAGCAACAGCAGCGGCAAAGTCTTGTTCAGAGATACCCTTGGAGACAGCCTTGAGTTGTTCAGCAGCAGCAGCGACAGCAGAGCCAACAGAGGAAGAAGGTGCGGAAGCATAAACACCAAAGAGACCAGCATCAGAGTAACCAATGTTGAAAGCCTTAAGTTGAGCACCTTGACCCAACTTGGCAGCAGCTTCACCAAGGATACCAGCAGCAGCAGCATTTTGGACACGTTGCTCACCACCCAAAGCAAAACGCAAGACTTGAGCAGCAGCATATTCACTGGAGTTCAAAGGAGCACCTTCAAATGCAAGAATGTAGTGGCTCTTTCCATCAACAGAAGATTCAATACGGACTTCACCACCATAGTACTTTGATGCTTCACGAGAAACATTGCCAGAAGGAACATTGATGAAAGTCTCTGCGAATTCCTTGACAGCTTCAAGAGGAAGACCAGAACCAACCAAAGCAATGTTACCAGATTGGAACAATTCAGCAGCATAAGCCTTGACAGCATCATTGTTGATACGAGAGTTGGGGTTGGCAAAGATGGCGTTACCAAGACCAGTACGGAAAGCAGCACGATGAGCAGCTTCAAGGACAGCAACTTCAGCAGAGTGAGCAGCAGCAGAAGATTCAGCAGCAGTTTGCTTAGCAACATCGACAAACTCGTGGGGTTGGAACTTTTGGTTAGAGACAACATCACCCAAAACTTCAGCGAATTGAGCACTATCAAAGCCATAGTCAGTGGATGACATTACTTGTCTTATGATCATTATCAACTCACGCATCACCATTCAAGAACTCGGCAGAATAAGAGATAGTTTCACGAGTAAGGTTGGCAGACAAGACACCACCAGCCAATTCAGTTTCACGAGTGACACGGAAAGCAGTACGCTTGCTGTTGTTCTATAATATATTGTATAAGAGACGTGTACGTGTTGTGTTGTTGTTGAATGGGTGTCGTTTTCATACCTTGAAGCCATAGTTCTTCAAGAAATGAGCAACACCGCTAGAGCTTTCAAGTCGGGAACCACCATTGATAACGACTGACAAACCAGCAGCCTGACCGGGTTCTTCAATCGAGGCAACCTTGATGCCATTTTGAGCCGTGCTGATTTGAGTGGCGGCGGCGGATGTGCTGTAAGCCTTAGCGGCACTGTTGGAAAGGGAGGCAAAAGCTCTACGCGTGGTGGCAGCCAACATATGAAAAAGAGAGAGTGGGGAGAACAAAGGTATCAACAGTCTGCGTCTGTTTTGTCGGTTGAAGAAAAAAAAGTCGCCCGACCGGCCCATGCTGCTGACGTCATTTACTCCTTCATCCACATTGACTACCTGTATCATCCTACCTTGAAATCACATATAAAACATGGTGTCTTTACTAGAACAAAGTTATCAGTGATCCTTGAAAGCATCTTTTAATAAAGTTAAAAGTCAAAAATGGGATATGCGTGATTCATCCCTATAGGCATGTCAGCCAAAAAGAATTTTCAAGCCTGATTGACAGCCAACATTGGTGTGGATACCACTTTGAAGTCTTTATACAATAAGTGATCATGCCTGATCTATTAATCATGCCACATTTGAATGTAAAAGTTGGAGGTAAGATTTGATTTTGTATGTTTACCCCTATGCTGCGAGCGTGATGGAGCATATGTATTATAACCAAAGTGGTCTTTTTCCACTTGATCCATATTCTAAAGTGTTTGACTAGTTTATCAGATCAATCAGTTGTAGTCCAGTCTCCTTTTCTTGCAAGGATAACAATTCCCACGCCCACACACGTATAAACAAGACTTGCTGTTGTCATCAGCATCATTATCACACTTCTCTTTTGTATTGAATCTATCTGGTCTATCAATGGTTTTTGTAAGTGTTCAGGATAGGTTCTATGTGAGCTTTAGTATTAATCTTTGTCATCGCCTATGTAGTGATCTAGCGTCTTTGTAACATTTTGACACCATCCCCTGAAGGATTCACATGAATATATGGTGGTCGTCTTGTATGTTATGCTCTTATTTTCTATACTGATATGTCTTTGAATAGTTGGTGGCATGAATATCTCAGTCAAGGGGCAAGAAAATTGAGCAGAATAGAAGGACAAGATTCATTCTCATATTCTGAAGATTGGGTTGGAATACACATCTCCCATCATCTACATCAATAGACAAGCCATGCAAGTGTTCTTTATGTAAAGGATTGTCTTTTTAAGAAACGCTGATGCTAACTGATCTATTATTTATAGGCGAAATTCTTTCATCACTGAGTGCCAATGACCAGGATACAGCATAAGTGCCAGCTATTGTTCCTGGCACTTCAGAGTTACGAGAGATCCAGAGAGCAGTAAGTACATTGTATCCTGGTTTTATTGATACTAATATGACTTCTTTCTGCTTTTGTAGAGGAGCAGGATACCCAGAAGAAGCACAGACGCTAGAAGGACAAGATACAATCATGGCATCAAGATTGCCATCGCCCAATCAGCAGCGGCACAATATCCAATAGCACAGAGTTGCAGTTGTTTGAAGCAGGAATGCAGTCGATCATCTTCACTACCAATGATATGCCAATCGTTGATCCCTAAATGATGGTGTATAACATCCTTGGAGAAGTTTTGGGCTCAAGAATGACTTTCAATGCATATATTAGTAACTACGACATCGATTGGTGCTTGCATGCTCCTGTTGTATTAGCAGAGTGAGTATCTTTGATTAACGCATGTACGCGTCTTATTAACTGCTATCATTAGAGATCTGAAGGCGCTAGACGACTTCAGTGTCAACAGAATGTTAGGTTTACAGAAGCTATCATCCACCTTAAGATATCAATCTTGCTATGGTAAAAGCGACAATGAATTGGTGGCTATATTACTTCCATGCAGTACAAGGAATATGGCTCCTGCGCTGTTGCTTTCTTTATTGATATCCCAAATACCCAGGTTACATCTTCTCAGATTAAATCATCTATCTTTGCAGGTTAAAAGAATAGCTTGTCTTTGATAATGACATTCATAAACATCCTTCATCTTAAGCTGCGTTTGCGCTTGATGTTGTATTGACAACAAAGATCCATTCAATGCTTTTTATTGGTACTAATATACATTATCGGATTGCTAGTATGCAAGATAGAAAGTGGCAATGGTGGTGTACTTGACATGTGGAGATATCAATATTTGTTGTTGGCAGCTAATGCATGATGGCGGGCACATTTGACAGGTTTATAGGGATCACGTGCCATATGCAATTCCTCCTCCGCCTTTGTCTTTGTTCATCCGATCCGTGCTCCACAAGCTTTCTTTACACCGCTCAAGCATTTTGTACCTGTTGTCATGGCCGACCATGAGAGTGACGAAGCTCGCAAGGCGAAACTCTTGGCAGCCAGAAAAAAGGTATAAAGAGTCAAACAAAACACGACGCGTCCATTATGCTAACTAGGTTGACTTGTACAGCTCAAAAAGTTTCAGAACAAGAAGCAAGATGCTTCACCCACTCCCGATGCACCCCAAGCAACTGAAGCCGACGTCAATGACAGGTATTGTTTTGGATAACATGAAAGTTTATTGAAGCTAATACAATATAGTGGAAAGCAGGACGAACAGCAGCAGCAACCACTTGTTTCACCCACTTCACCTTCAACAACAGCTGCAACATCTCCAACACCCGCTACAACAACCGATCATGCATTGCAACTTGAGCTAGAGGCGTCCAAAACACGTTTTGAAGAGCTTAAAGCCGCCACATCCACCAAGTTGGAAGAAATGAATCGTGAAATGGATGCATTACGTACATCTGAACAACAGCTTAAGCAGCAACTTGAAGAGATGAATCATGTCAAAAGTACATCAGAGAACAAGGTAGAAGAGCTCAATGCATCCATCCAAACAATGCAGGAGCAATTTCAGCAGGTGCAACATGAATTACAACAAAAGACACAGCAACTTGAAACAGCGAATCAACATGAGCAAGAATGGATGGATAAAGTGAAATCACTCCAAGAACAGCTCAACACCACTCAAAAGGATTGGGAGGCAAAATCCACAACTGAATTGGACAAAGTACAACGTGAATTGAAGGAGCTGCAAGAGGAGAAGGAACAAGCCATTTCTGAATACATCACCAAAATGGACAACTTGAAAGGTACAATTATCATTATTAAAGAGGAAAGGTGTGATATTAAGTATGAGATCTCTTACAGCGGAATACGAGGCACAATTGAGTGGAGCACAGGAGCAAAATGAGCAAAAGATCAAGGACATTCAAGGTAAGTGTAGTTCATGGATACATCTGCAGGATTTATTCACACGTCATGTTGGGATATACATAGCTGAGCACCAGAAGCAGCTTGAGGAGATACAAGAGAGGGTGAAGAATGAGCAAGAGGAAAAGATCAAGGAATTGGAAGGTAAAATCGTCCACCTTTGTATGGATCAGGTTCTCATATGACTTTGGTATAGCTGCATTGGATGAAGAGAAGAAGAAGGAGGAAACAGCAACAGAGACACTCAAGATATTGGAAGGCAAGTATGGTATCCTGATGACAATCATAGTCTCTGACATCTCCCATGTTATAGCTGCCAACCATGAGGCATTGCAACAAGAAAGAGAGAGCTACAACAAGTTAAACAAGGAGTGGGAAGACAAGTTTAAGTCCCTTCAAGGTACTTCCAAACGAGCCAATTCATTTTGACATCTATTGACATGAATATCTAGATCAATACGACTCTCTGGTGAAGGAAAGCGACAAAGGAAGCAAGGATTTGAAAGAGGAGTATGAGCAAAAGATAAAGTCTATTCAAGGTAGGCAAGTTGTTATGAGTATCCTTTTCAAGGTCTAATGTATTTCTTGATAGAGGACTGTGAAAAAGTGACAAGAGAGAAGCAAGAGCTAGAGGATCAACATGAAAAGAGGATAGAATCGCTCAAAGGTAAGAAGGGATGGCATGTTGATATCATTGTTATTGAACTTGACGCATCCAAAATCTTAGCGGAGCACGAGGAAGCCATCAAGCATGCCAAACAGCTTATCCAGGATGAATATGACCAGCAAATAAAGACACTTCAAGGTAATAAGGAACAGCACCACTGATGAATTGGATGATATTGACATGAATCACAAAGCCACGCATGATTCAACTGTTCAGCAGCAGCAAGAACTTGTACGCAAAGCGAATGATGAACATGCCAACAAGCTCAAGGAGTTGCAAGGTGTGTACTCCATATCGGAAGGTTTATCCACTTTTCCACCCTATTAACGACACTATTTTAGCTGACCATGACAAGATCTTGAAGGAGGAACAGCAAAAGCTTAAAGACATGAGTGAGAAACACAACCAAGAGTTAAAGGAGATTCAAGGTAAGCTGGATACATCAAAAGCACAACTTACTTTAGGTCTATAACCATCTTTTTAGACAAACATGAAGCGACTTTGAGCCAAGAGCGCGAGCAACATGAACAAGTAGTCGGAAAAAAGATCAATGACTTGCAAGGTACGATCCATCCTTGAACTATATCATTCACATCCGATTTAACATTTGTCCCTTGCAGCTGAACACCAAGCCATATTGGATCAAGAGAAAGAGAAGCATGAGAAGGAATTCACAGAAAGATTAGACGCCATCAAAGGTAAAAAGAGAAAGGACACGTTTTCGAAAACTGCCGATTGACTAGAGTGAAATAGCCGAACACGAGTTGGCTCTCAAAGAGGTGGAGAACAAGAAGCAGCAAGTCATTGAGCAACACAAGAAGGAAGCAGAAGCTCTTCAAGGTTAGTGTATTTGCATGATAGACGTAATTTCTGATGTGGAACTAACTTGCTTTATAGAAAGGATCAAATCCGAGGATGGTGAGAAAGGGAAATGGATGGCATATACAATGAAAGGTTACTTATACGATGATAATAGAAAAGTACAAGGGGATGCTTGACAAGAAGCAAAGAGAACATCAACAGCAATTACAAGAATATGAGGAGAAGTTGAAATCGCTCCAAGGTAAGTGATTTTGAACATTGGGATATTGGATTGCTGAGTAACTTGACAACATTATGCAGATGATCACCAGGCAGCATTGACAAAAGAACAGGAGCAGAGTCAAAAGTCGAGTGAAGCATACGAGCTCAAGATGAAGGACTTGCAAGGTCAGTATAGAACCTATATGGGGTCACAAATGACATGATCTAAAACTTATAGTCTTCTAGACAAATATGAAGCAGCCTTGGCCAAAGAACGAGAACAAGCCAAACAAGCGACTCTTGATTTCCAGCAAAAGGAGAAAGCAATGAAAGGTAAAGTCTATCTGTCTCATTATTGATGGATAGATATCTTACATGACCTTTTCTTGTAGAGGAATACGATGCTTTGCTTGCAAAAGAGCGCCAAAATCGCGATAAGGCATTTCAAGAATACAATGACAAGCTGGAATCACTACAAGGTGCGTGAGTTATTCGAGATTCCTTGTTTCTTTAGCGCCTAACATCCCATCTTTAGCTGCTCATAAGACAGCACTCGCTGAGGAACAGGCAAAGAAGGAGGATGCAATCAAGGAGCATGAGCAACAAGTCAAAGCACTAGAAGGTAGGTCTTGCTATGATGATATATTTCTTACATATACTTATACACCTTTTAGCCAAATACGAACAGCAACTTGAAGAACAACGTGGCTTAATCCAAAAGGCTACCAATGAGCATGATGAGAAAATCAAGACGCTATTAGGTATGATATGGATGTTATTAAACATGAGCTTGTATTGATGTACGTATCCTAGTTGATCATGAGTCAGCGCTTGCGAATGAACGTCAGCTTAATCAAAAGACAATCGAGGAGCATAATCAGAAAATAAGTGATTTGCATAGTAAGTATGGCTTTGATATCCAATATGACTTGATTAACCTATTATGACATAGATGAATACGATTCCAAGCTCGCTACAGAACGTGAACAAAGGCAGCAAGTGCTCAAAGAACATGATCAGAAGATGAAGGCTCTGCAAGGTGAAGAATCACTCTACAAAGATGTCCACTCGTCATATTGATATGTTGTATAGATGAACATGCATCAATCTTGGAGGAAGAACGTAAAAAGGCACATGGCGAGTTGAAGAGTCAAGAAGACAATTTTGCTGCTTTAAAAGGTATGGCGATATGTGTATGTTTTGCTATAAGCTGCCATCTAACGAAACTTTCTTTTAGCCGAGCATGAGAGGATACTACAAGAAGAGCGAGAGCAGAGCCAAAAAGCAAGCAAGGAACACAAGCATCAAATTGAGTCACTTGAAGGTATGCTGTACCAGTGTTTTTGTAAAGCGAATGCTCATTGTATGATCACAGCTGAATACGAGCGTATGCTGAAGGAAGAACGTGAGCAACATGAAAAGGTCGCTACTGAACATCTTGAGAAAATCAAGGCTTTGGAAGGTAATTTGTAGGTGAAAATGATAGCAAAATGACTCATTGTTGCTGTTAGAGCTCGTGAATACCGGAGATCAAGAACAAAAGCAGTATCTGCAAAAGTTAGAAGAGCTGCAATGTAAGTGTTGGCTTGTTTCTTGAATCATTACACAGACATCGTATTAACTATTTGTACGCAAAGCTGAACACAAGAGTGCCCTTGAAAAGACACAGCAACAGAATGAAGAGATCCAAGCTGAGCATAATGCCAAAATTGAGACGCTGCGAGGTATGAAGTGATGGATCTTGATATGATCATCATTATGGATGTATTAACACGCTTTCATAGCCGATCATGACACGGAACTAAAAAAGCTGATACAAGAGCATGAGAAGACAATTACTGAGCACATTGAAAAGGCCAACTCTTTGAAAGGTATGAGAAAGAATGATCAGTGTATATTTATACGACTGCTGATATGCTACTATGTGTAGATGACCATGCAGAAGCTCTTTCCAAAGCCCAACAAGAACATGAAAAGATTATGCAGACGCACCATGAAAAGTTGAAAGCATTGCAAGGTACATTAATGCATCTCTTTTATAACACTTTCTGACTCGTATTGGTTATAGATGAATACGACACTGCTAAGCAAGAATCAAATCGCAATATGGAAGAACTTCACGCCAAAATTACTGAGCTGCAAGCATCACTCGATCATGAGCAACAAAAACTAAAAGAAGCGCAGCAACTTGCAGAGGAGAATTCAAATGCACGAGAGACATCTTTACGAGAAACTTACAGCAGAGACAATCAGAAGCTATCCCATGAACTTCGACAAGTGCAAATGAAGCTACAACAGCGTGAGCAACAAATCAACCAACTACAAAGTGAAATGGAGCAATTTGAGAACACCAGGCAGCAACAACAGGAACAAGTAGATCGCTTAAAACAACAACTTGAAGAGCAAAAACAGCAGGTGGATGATGGATCTCTTGTTCAGCAGCGAGATGAAGCCACTGAAAAAGCAACACAGCTTCAAAAGCAGTATGATGAGAAAGAAATGCAGCTGCAAGAGCTTCAAAGCCGGCTGGATCGGCAATTGGAAGCCTTTGATACCATTCGCCGTGAATTGACAACAGTACGAGATAGACAATTTGAATCTGAGACTCGACTTGAACGTGAAAAGCGTGAGCTGGAGACAACACTTCAACGGCTACATGCAGAATACAAGGCACACTTGGATCGAATGTGGAATGATCATCAAGCAGTAAGAGAACAAAATGAGGAGACCATGGAAAATGGAAGAGCTGCATTGGATAATGCTCAAGTCAAGTTGATGATGAATGGATTGAGCCCAGTAAGCGAAAATGGTTTTGATTGGACTCGAAGTGAGAGTGAAGAAGAACCAGAACATGTACCAGCGGAGGAACCTCGACAAGTACCTGCCGTTGGAAAGCTGCCTCCACGTCAAAAGCCGGATTTCTTTGAATTCTTGGATATTCCTCGTTGTAGTGGATGTATGAGTGAAGTGATCGATATTTAATATAGAAGTATCAGATTCTTATGACTTGTATAAAACATCATTATGGTTTCGTGCTCACTATACACAACGTTTCGTTTCTCAGTATTAAGTTGACCAGGCAAATGTCACACTGTAATGGATGCGATACTATGGAGTTGAAAACACTGTAGATTGTGTGAAATAGGATGAGACATTAAGTCACGAGACACAGAAAAAGTGATTGATTCTATAATTCAAGTAGTAGCTGCTGGGCATGTTTGTATCTTAAATGAAGGTGATCAAAGGAAGGTGGTTGGGTGTGTATTTCCAAATGGAGTATACCAAAGTGGTGTGTGTGATATATAACAATAGGTAGCAGATGTAGATAAGTTTGGTAATGCAAAGCGAGCCCTCACTCGAATGATGTGGAAAGCAAATTAACACAAGTGAAATGTATATCAGGAAATGGCATGATGGGAGCCAATACAATCGTGTAATGATAATTGCCAGCAATAGTTGTAAACAAGTGGGATAATGTTAACTCTTATTGATATATGTGTAAGGGTCTTAATCACTATCTGACTGATCTCCTAGGAAAGATATATCCAAGGCATTACTCTCTGTTCGTTTGGCCTATACATCATCCATTAGCATTATAAACATCCTTTCCCATACTGAAAGAGCTACCTTTTGTTCTGATCCTTCTTCATCATCCTCATCATCAGATTCAATCACTCGTCGCTTCCTCTTTGCGCCTTGAGAACGTGTTGACCGACGACCAGAAGTCTCGATGATGTTTTCAGTGTCCAAACTATCCACTTCAGCCTTGATTTCTCGTTCTGCTTTAACTTTTTGGCATTTCTCTAGAGTTGGACGTCCTATAACAACATGTTTAATAATCTATAATACTTGGATCACGTGATAACTTACCTTCTACGCCAAGGTCTGCAAGGATCTTCTTCAACTTCTCAACTTGATCCTTCATTGTCTTGCAATCAGCCAATTCTTTCTGCCATACTTTACGCACGCCACACTTGTTGATATACATCTTGAGCCGCTTGATGGTCTCTTCTGACGCAGAGCTCTAATTGTTTTCATGTCTCAGTCTAATGCATTTCTCTCAGTCGTTATATATACCTTGTGTTCTTTCTTTGATTCACGTTTCTTGCGCGGCTGTTTTGGTGCTTTTGGCTGTTTCTTGCTGGAAGAGGCTTCATTTTCTGATACGGATGATACCGTTGTCTCTCGTGGACTTGGCTCCTCCTCTTCCTGATGTTCCTCTTCTTCCTGATCATTGTCCTACATCAACAAAGTAAGATTAAAACAAGTGACAAGTGTGAAAGCACTTACTGATTCTTGATCTGATTTGGTTTCCTCTTCAGGACTTGGTGCCGATTCTTTCGGCGTTTGGGTATCTTCCTGTGGACTACTTGGTTCTTCAGGTTCATTGGATGGACCTTTGTCCTCTTCTTCCATGATTTTGGCCTATGATATTCATAAGTAAAGGCTTTACATGAATTATACTGACTTACAAAGATGTTGTCCATGTGTTCGTTCACAATCTTCTTCCATGGTCTAAGCGCTCCCTCTTCAAGTTCCTAAATATAAAACTCAATGAACCTTTGTACAACAAACTATGACAAGTGATGCTTACTTACCAGTTGTTTCTCAAGCTCTCCTCGAACGAATGCTGCTGTCAACACCCTTTGAAATATCTGGTTGTGTCAGTGTTTCCTTGCTTGAAAACGAAACGACTCGAGCAGCTGTTTTTGACTTTTACCCTGGATCTCCATTGCGAATGATACTTTATAGAGTGAGCGACAATAAGCAACGTCGTTGTCAATGTCACCATTAGGATATCTTACGTCTCAAGTTTCTTTTGAAAGTCTTTTGTTTCAAAAAAGTCCTCGTTGATCTCCACCATTGTCAATGTCGAAAGAGCAAATAAAGCGCGTACGCGTTTGGAAGAACGCGACTTCCACAGTCTCCTTAATACTCGTGTCACGTGCACCTCCCACATTGCATAATTTTTGTTGTCACTAGTCATTTGCTATGCAAGTATCCCTTTAATACATGTTTTTATTCTGCTATCTATAGTACATGGAATGCGTC
Source organism: Lichtheimia ramosa (assembly GCA_008728235.1). Classification (NCBI taxonomy): domain Eukaryota; kingdom Fungi; phylum Mucoromycota; class Mucoromycetes; order Mucorales; family Lichtheimiaceae; genus Lichtheimia; species Lichtheimia ramosa. The sequence continues at coordinate 2,084,606 of CP031828.1, read as the reverse complement.
TAAGCCTTGTGCAACTTGTCCAAAGCGAGGATCAGCAGCCTTGAATACATTATTGACAAATTCAGGATCATACTAGAGCAAATATATGAGAACCATTGTTGTAATACCATTCAATTCAATTTACCTGGCATGCTCGAGTACAATCAGGAGAAAAGTTGACTTCCAAAATGACTGGCTTGTATGTATCTGTCAGCATCACATCAATGCCATACATGCTGAATGCGCCATAAGAAGGTGCTGGATCTTCACGAAGACCAATGGGTTGATCCTTTGACATGGCAGCCGAGATAACATCTACATTCACTGACATTCAGTATCCTAGCACATAAACAGCCAATCATCAAACCTACCCTTGATAGCACTGTGAATCTCTTCTTGAACTGGTCCCCATTGAATGTTGTGCTGCTTTTCAATGTTGTGAATAAAGCTCTTGTAATCAAGTTGAGTCATGGGGAAGTTGGAATAATTCATCACTGTGAATTGACATTCATAATCATCCAAATTCTCTGTAACGAAACCATATCAGTATACATGTAACTTGTCCTATTGACTCCTTTAACAATCTTACCCAAGTTGAATCGCTTATTGGCGAGACGAATCCAGAACATTTTGTATACGCAGACTGTGCCATCAGACTTGACAAGAACAATAAATCGCAGATCGAACTTTTTGTGATTGTACAAGCATGGCTTTGTAATGTACTTTTGCACAATCTTGGGAGTAGCTGAATCATATTGGCGAATCAGGAAAGGTAATTGACCAGACACATCAATCTCCATGCCACGTGCAAAGTTCCATGGTTTAGTAATCCACAAGTCATCCTCGTCCTTGTGAGCCAAATAATCACCAACAAACTCGGTCAGTTGTGTTGTCATGTTGTAAGTACGAGGCAGCCATGCAGGAGCACCCCAAGTTTCCCTGTTGATAAATCTTGATTAGCATATCTATACTATGGCAAAGAGATAATCACGATACTTTACTGTACAAGTTGAGCCAGTCGTTGCTTATAAGTGATACAGCTTTCATGACGGAACTGGTTGACCATTTGGTTGGGCTGGAGCTTATCATATCCATCAAAGTCTTGACTACACCAGATCAAATCAGCTGAATCAATCGAGGTTGTAAACTTGGCATTGGGAAGCTTCAAGTATTGACGCACATATTCAGTGGTGCTGTAAACTTTGACAACATCTTGCTTCTCAATCTTGGATTGTGGTTGTTGAACAACAGGCTGGATATCAGGCTTAAAGTGTTTTTGATCAAGTCGAGCTTGGAACATCTAATAATACATGATGAGTAATAAGGAAAATGCTATCGTATTGTTTGATATATACCTTGTAAGCTTCAACCAAGTCATTCTGATGATGGCTATTCTGCTCTGGTAAAACACGTTGTTGAAAAGCCATCAAATAGGCTGCACGATCAAGAGGTCGTTCCAACTTTTTTGGAACAAGGTCGCATGTCAAGACTTCGCCTGCCTGAATATCCTTGATAGGAAACATGACACTGTAGGGAATCATACCACTGGCACCACGAGAAAAGATGAATGGAACACATACAACGTTGGGGTCTGAAGAATGTGCCAGTGCTGAGCCAACTTCATCATTCATGTACCAAGCAGTTTGCGTCTTGGGTTGACCATCTTGTTGCAGCACAGCGTATGAATATGTTTGGAGATAAGACCACATGTCCTTGCATACTCGATCCACTCGTGCCTTTTTCCATGCTTCCACACGCGCCTTGTGACGTTCCTCCTTTTCCTTCTTGACCTTGTCTTCCTTTTCTTGAGCCTTGCCACTAGCTTTTATAGAGATGAACATAATGTCATAAAGAAACACATACAAACTTACCAATCAATTGACCAAGCACTTGATCTTGTAAGCGTTCTGACTCCTTTTTGAAATCTTCATCCAATGTCAAGCGCTAAATAGAGAAATGAATACCAACATTATGCATACATTCATGAATGCTTACCGTAATAGCATTGACGACTTCATATTTCTCAGCTTCCAGAGCTTCTTTGGCCTCTTCATAGCTTACATTGGCTTGTTCTGATACTGCCTTGATAATCTCGTCATCATGTTCAACTTGCTCTTCTTCATCTTCACTAAGCTCTGGTTCATCTTCAGCTTCGATATTCATCATCCCTTCCAAACGCTCGAGAAGAGTGGGATTTTCCAAAAGTTCCTTGCGTGCTGTCTCGGGATTAGTCGTCCATGCATGATCCACCAAGAAGATGTCACTAGTGTCCATATTAAGTTTCCCGGTTCAATTCATTCTTTTAGCTCTATTTACCCATGCTTCTCCAACTTTTGATCCTTTTTGACATGCAATGAATATCCTTCGAGACAATCGCCTTGGTGAAGCTCAACAAAATTGCCTATCCACCAGTTAGTAGCTATCACTATCATATACATAGATAAATACACTTGCCTGCATCCAGATAGTCCTCACCAAGTTTCATAAACAAGGGCTAAACAGTTTGCAATGGAGTATGAGAACGCGTTCACGCGTAAAAACAAAGCATTCGCTCTGGGTGGACTGGAATGTAACCTACCAACCATAGATCTTTAGGGATCGAGGTCAGTTGATATTGGTGAACAGTGACAAATGCGTCGAAAGCAGACGACATTGGGAAATAAAAGTAAAGAAGGTAAAGGATGGATGACTCGACTTTCTGTGTAGAAAAGCGTGTGACTTTAATTTCATGCAAATTGGGTTGAGATGCTATAACTACTACTTTAACTTTTTATGCTCGTCCTCTTCTCGATCACCTGCATAGCCTTCATCTTCCAGCTTTTTCCTTTCATCATAATCTTCAATCCTGAATACGGGTCGTTTTGCAAGACTGGTCATTGCTTCCACTCTAAATCCATCATTGCCAAAACTGCCTGCACGACTTCGTGATGATGTTACTGATGATGATCCTCCAGCATCGGATTCACTTGCCGATCCACGACGACTTGTAGCAGGTGTTAAACTACCATTCAATCGACTCAAATAAAATGAATTGTCATCGCCATCTTCTTCAATGCGCCCCCAGTTGAAAATACTCTTGTCATCCAATCCCATGCGTACTGCTTGTTGAAAGAATCCACTAGCAATCTTGGGTAATTTGCTTGGTGTAGCTGCCACTGACCAACTGAAACTACTGCTACGTGTGGCTGCAGGTCGTTGTTGTGTTGCATCTGTCTTTTTGGTGGTACGACTAATGTATTCGGCTATTCCAATATTGTTGAGTACCATCTTCATCATCATGTTAATAAAGACTTACCATCAAAATCAGGAAATACTTTGGGTCCATACTCATTGATAAGATCTGTAATGTCATGTGACAACTTTTCTCGATTGGCACGTAATGTTTGAATACCATCAGGATCCATAAGTGACATGACCAAAGGTTGAAGTGATCTGAAATATAATCATCAGCTTTTTTGTCATCTTGTACCACTATCTTGTATTGTTACCTGAGAATATCATGACCAATCTCACCAAATCGTAAACTTGCATATGAAACAAAGGGGAGCATGACCCATGTTGCTGCAGGCAACAAGAGCTTCCATCGAAGATCCCAATCGGTTTGTAACACGGCAACCAGCATGCACAGACTGTAGAATGCATACAACATGGGTAAAAGGACAAGTCCAACAAGAATCTTCCATGTGGCTAGAATGTCACGTCCTGCAATCTTGACAGTTGATCCCTTGACAGCAGCTGCAGATAGTATATCAGTCGAGACGTCTTGCAAAGCGAAACCTTATACTGACCACTTGCTTTTTTGGCACTGATGATCTTGGCAACAATCACGACTGGTAGATTCAAGATACCACTATGAATAAAAAGATGAGTTATGATAAATGAATCCTCTCTTACTGCATCACACATACCCTGGGAATGCCCATAACGTGAGAATACATAAAACAAACACGCGTTTCAAAAGTAGCATCAATGTGCGTCGACCACTCAGATCCACTCTGCAGACTTGATGATCACGTAAACCATGGTATTTGATCATCTGATTGTAAGCAAGGACACGTTGTTGCAATTCAATGACTTTGGGATCATCCTTGAACAAGTTGTATCCAATAAGGAATCGGCGATTGAGATCCACCACCTGAGAAATATGCAATTTGCGATGAGCAGGCTTGTATAAGCGTCGTGCAGCTTGAATCAACTAGAAAGGACACAACACCTGATTAATATATGAACATCACCTTGTCTTTTTTTGGACTTGCCATCAAAGTTTCATAACTTCCTGCATTGACTGTGACACTTTTGAGAGCTCCATGGATGGTATCCAGTAATTTACCACAGGCATCACGTTTTTGTTCACCACCCTGCTTGAACTTGTCAACAAGATCGGGAGCTATCGTGATAGGATTGCCAAATTCAATCACGGCCCTTGAGCGAAAACGGTGTGCATGAAAATAGTTGAGACCTAGAATAAGCATTAATGATGGTTGTTGTCATTATCACATGAATATTACTTGCCTACAGGGACAATCTTGACATCAAGACCAGGGTATTTGGCCATAGCACCTAGAGCCATCAAAGTAACACCAGCTATAGGATCCATGCATTAGTATTGTTGTTGTTGTTGAATAGTGAATGTATTCATACCTTTCAAAGGTAATAGTTCAGCACGATCATGACTGCCACCTTCAGGAAAGATAGTGATGCCTTGTCCTTTGTAAAGCTCTTCATGAACACATCGATACACCGACTCCTGTTCCACGTGTGGCATGCACTTGTATGGAGTACCATCATCATTGGATAACAATTCCAGAGCTTTGAGTTCCTTGAATTCTCGTTTGATGATCAACTCGGTGTCTGATACAATCTCAGTGACTTCAGCTTTGCCAGCATTCTTGGGTAATGCAATCATATCCTTTGGACGTAATTGTTGGGTAAATTGGGTATCAACACCAGTGATGCGACAGGGTTCGGATTTGCGATTTAATAACTGAATACGCCCCTTGCCAGGTACAGCCAAATCTTGTGGACGAATCACAGGGACTAGTAAGTAGAATGGTATGTATTAGTATATAGATCATAGTGTATTCTCGTTATTGACTTACTGGCGTGAATCATGCGTGCAAACGTGCCAATCCCTTTTTGGTGCATCGACTTTTCAGCAATAAGAAACGAGGTCCGTCGTCCACATTCACGCATCAGTATAATGGGATCCACAAACTACATGGTCCATGGCGTTAAAGACAAGTGTTGTTGGGTAGAATAAGACGACCTACTTGGTTGGCATGAGGAGCTACTACGAAAATGACAGGTCCCTGCTTTGGAACTCTATGTGCACCTCTTGGACGTATTTCTCTGAAGAAGATCTCGAGCACAAGGATAAAGATCCATAATGCTATATCATAAGTAAGATTATGTAGCCAGCCAGTAGCCATGGTGGCCTGAAAAAGATGATTGTTGGGCTTGTTGGGGGAAAAAAGAGAGAAAAGAAAGAGAGAGAAAGATGAAACACATTTCACGCGCGCTCACAAGGTCAATTCACTCCTCCCTCTTCTCGGGGTTTGTATGATCTGCATTGTAAAAGTATAACATTGACCAGTCACTTGTATCTTCTAAAGTACACTTATATTATAATATCATATCCAATAACAAAATACAATGGGGGAGGATCACAACTAGTGCTTCTTTTTGTTATAAACGGCCCAGCCGTTTGGCTTGCGTGTTTTTCTTCTTGATAGTCTTGGTGAACGAGCATAAAAAGATCTTGTTAATGGTGTTGGGAAGGATGTTGTTGCAATGAAGAAGAATAAGGTCCACTGTAATCATCATAAGGATGAGATGGTTGTGAAGGATGTTGTTGATGATGGTGGTGGTGAGAAGAAGGAGCATTAGGTGCTGTTACTGGTGGTGGTGGAGGAGCTGTAGCACCATAAGCATTGTAAGGTGTTGTGGAAAATGAAGGATCCTTGTTGAGGAAATTTAGCGTGTGAGTAAGGATGATTTCCCGATTGGAGGTATATTTCCTTATTGTATACACATACCTTAGCTTCTGGATGTCTGGAATAGAATCCTGGTGCTGTTGCTGTTGCTCCTGGTTGAGCTGATTCATAATAAGCTGGATCAGTTGACATGACTGGTGGAGGAGGTGGCATAGATATCTTGCTCTCTGGTCTTTGGAAATAGGAATCCGAAGCAGAAGAAGTGGGTGGATAAGGGCTATGGTGATGATGAGAAGAAGAATAGTCATAATAGTAAGGTGCAAGATCATTCACTGGGGGAGATGTTGGCAACTGTAAAGGAGGAGGTGGTGGAGGAGGATGAGAAGATGCTGCAGATGAAGAGGAAGCTACTGAACTATGTCGATAACGTGTATGTGAATCTGCATAATGACCAGGACTACGTCCACGCACAACCAAAGGTGCTGAATGACATGTTGCTACGCAAATTTCTTGACCTTGAGCTGTGTTGCCATAGAGTTCAATCACAATTTCATAATACTGTTGTGCTGCTCGACGTTTTCCATTGTTGGCAGTGGCAGTCTTAAACTGCATACGTTCAAAAGTAGCAATATGGTGATTGGATCCAACTGATGCCAAGTGTAAATTACCACCTGCTCGAATTGCCTGTGGTTTGGGAATCATTTGTGGACCCTTGTCACGCTTTGGTGTATGTTGGACCAATTCAATCTTTTTGTCTGGATTGCCAGTGACACGTGCGCTTACGCCAATTGAAAAATATTCGATCTGAAGAATCTCATTTTGTGATGTACGTAACAAACATGGTACTTCAGAGCCTTGTAGCATGTAGTTGACACCATGGACATCAAATGTGCTGCTCACTTGGAAATAGTTGCGACGATAACATGCCCAATCTTGATCAGCTCGAAAGAATCCACGATCCATCTTGGCATGTAACTGGATTTGATATCTAAAAAGTGAATGAGTACAAGTATCTAAAGGATAAAGTAAGTGAATAAAGTACCTGTTGCTTTGATCATGACTATAGATTTCTTCAAGCTGCTTTGTAGTCGAAAAAGTAGGACCCATTTCAAAAGAAAAGATAGATTCTGTACGTCGTTTGCGATTGACATAGTCAGGATAAGGATGTTGTGAAGTAGAAAAGGCATTGGTGCTAGTACCCGAAAAGCTGGCTGGTCGTGTCGGAATCATGGGACGAACTGAAGAGTTAACACCACCACTTGGAGTTGCATTGGCAACAGCAGCTCCACCACCACTTGTAGTGCTTTGTGGCGATTTGTCACCAAGAGGAGTAGGAGGCAGTGATACACTTTCTGGTTGAGGAGTAGCAGGCTGTGTCATTGACATCAATCTATCATCACGCGTAGTATAAAGTTAATCCATCTGTATCTGTACAAATATCCCGAGCCACTACATTACCCCTTGATTTCCCATATATGAAAATGATATTACTTACCCATGAATAGAACCTTCATTTGTGCTTGGAGGTTGAGCAATAGCTGGTTGTTGTTGTTGAGCAGGTGTAGCGGCAGCAGCGGCAGCAGCAACAGCAGTGGGATCGCGGTAGGAAGGATAGTTTGTGTTAGACAACGCCATGTAACCATGAGGAGGATCTTGAGATGGTGACCATTTGTTGTCTTGCATCTCGAAAAAAGTCGTGTCGTTTATAAAAGACGAGTCTCCCGTGGGTATTGGGCTTGAGTAAAGAAAAAATAGATGGTATACAAGAAAGGGAAAGAGGAAAAGACACAAGTAGAGATGACCGAGTGAAATAGGAAAAAAAGAGCTTTACTTGCACATGATCCATAGCCTTGACCTTAATTTTGAACCTACGATTATCCACCCACGAACATGATTCATCTCTATTGCATTCAATATCATTCACTTGGTAGTATCCACATCATCTCTCCTTCACTTTCTCTCTATATCTCCTTCATCATTGACCTGAATGAATGTGATTCGTGATGTACAAATCAATATTATTGCCCGCTTGGAAACAAAACTCAGTACAACATCAGTGTTGTGGATCAACAATGCATACAGGCACCAATGTTTTGATTGCTTCTTCAATGACAACAAACTCCTGCTTCGATTGACGTGCAACACAACTGTGCTACGCCCGCCATGATGGATGAAGCAAAAAGGGGTCTAGGAGCATTACTGCTATTACCATGCTGTTTTCTTACCACAGGGCAATAATGTTAAGGTTGATCCTCCGAACATTGCGCTCCAGGAACAGGGAACACCAAATTCTCTAAAGTGCTCGGATCATTTATATTACCGAATTGAGTAAGACGCCACTGAAAAATCTGGAAGTGGATATATAATGAACACTATATAACATCGAACATTTATACATTCAACATGGTGCTGTCCTGCAGTGTGCTGAAAAAGAATAAAAGGGCGTGTAGGGGGAATGTGAAAGAGAGTGGGAGGGAAAAGAGGGAGGATAACAACTAGAATAATACTATGACAAAGCTTAATCTTCCATGTCGACCATAACAACGTCTGGATCATGACCAATTCTCTTCTTGATGTCGCCAGCATCATTCTCATTATCTGCCACCACTGATCTAAATAGCTCGCTCTATTGTATATGAGATTAATATTCACTTGCCAACACAAAGAATGAAGAGCTCCTACTACCTTTTTCCGGAGTACATTGTCCATCAGTCCTTCTTCGACTGTATCCTTGATCACTACTGTGTGAATAAATGTTTGCTTGTTCTGGGTCATTCTATGAATACGAGAAATTGCTTGATCTATCACGAGAATCAGTATCCTATTACCAATGGTTCCAATATAGCCTTTGCCTTACCCATTGTTGCTATCATCCAGAGAGTTGTATACATCACAGAGAAATCAGATCCCATCCTTTTCTTTTGCTCAAGTCTTCAATTTACCTGGGTTCCACCTACATATGCATATAAGTATCACAGACACTAACAAACATACATTTTGTGACACGTTACCATCTGTCCAAGATCACCATGTGATTAGCGCGTTGCAGGTTTAAACCAACACCACCAGCTTTCAAAGAAAGTAAAATCACTCTCACTTCAGGCCTGTGATTGAATTCGCGTAAGCTGATCATCCTTGATGTGCCAGACATATCACCATGATCTAAAGAAAACACAATGAGCCAATGACCAAGGATGCATCCCATCTCCAGATAAACTTACAAGTATTATGTCGAATGTTGATTGATCTGAGAATATCGGATATCACCATCAGTAAGTCTACAAACTAAGCAAGAAAAGTCAAGCATTAGACTGTAGAGGAGGTACCAATGTCTCTTGCTTACCTGAGTTACAACCACCACCTTTTCTAGCTTATTTTCCAGTAATGTCTTTTGCAAAAACTTGATCAACCACGCTACTTTAGTCGAGTGATTCATATAAGGAAGCTTCTGAAGAGCATGAAGATCAGGCATTTCGACATTGTCACCAAATTGTTCACTGTATGAAGATGATATCAGTCAAAGGATATCTTGATTCCTTTTTCCACATCGACTTACTAGAAACTCTCAATGACATTGAATGCTTCTGCTGTTTCACCATCTTCTCTTGCCGATCGTTCAGATTCATCTTCAGTGTCTAGTGTGGCAACAACTTGTTCCTCATCACGCGTTTGGATCATGGGAATAAGATCAGGAAACTTATCCAGCAACAGGCGAAAATGTCCACAGGCTTGTTTCAATCGTAGGTATAAAAGAGCTGCTGTTGACATGGTTGTATAATCACTACTCATGCCATATTGCCGGCTGCCCTTGATTCGTGCATACAGTACGCGTTCCAAGTAATCATACAAGGCTCTTTCAGCATCTGAGAATTCAAGCACCACCCGATTTTCTTTACGAGGAAGAATCGTCAAGCTGGTCTGTAATGATGCCTTTGTTCGACGCACCATATGCTTCTTGAGCAATCCAGATATGTAATCGACATTCATCTTTTGTTGTGGATTGATGCGAATCTCCAGAAAGGCAAATAATGGAAACAGTTCTGAAAGCTCATTCTATTCTTTATCATCAGTCATTGTGCATGTTTCAAGTGTCAATCCAAATTACCTGTAGTGGTGTGCCTGTCATGCACCATCGATACTTTGCTCGTAATGATAAAACTGCCTCTGTCACCATGGATTTCATGCTACGGATCTTGTTGGATTCATCTATAACATGCTTGTATTAGATCGTGTTTAGATTCATTCCCAATGCTATACTTACCGAGAATAACACGATGCCAATCCATATCAATCAATGGAGAGCTGACACCTGATATCTGACGATTACGGAATTCACTGCGCAGTCGATCATACGTGGCAATGACAACTCGGAAACAAGGCTCTACATCAAGTCATATAAGAAAACAAGCCAGATCCTATCATTTACAACTTACGTTCCAAAAGCAACAGAGTTTCTTCACTGTAGATGAAGTATAACAGACTTCCATAAGTCGTCTTTGTTCGTATCTCTTCGGCCCATTGTTCCCCCAGCTAAAGAAACTTGTATCAGTGTGTGTTGATATCAAGGATGGATGTTCAACTTACTCCACGAGAAGGGACAAGGACCAAGGTTGGTGCACGAATAGTCAGTTTTGGTTGTTGTCGCATGATCAATGTCAACATTTGCAAAGTCTGAACAAGTTGAGTTATATATCCTACTACATTGAGCATTCACAATACGCACCTTGCCCAATCCCATCTAAATAAAAGAGCACATCAATGTCATGTATCTGTATATGTATTTAGACTTACATCATCAGCAAGAATACCACCACGATATGCTCTTTCCATATGAATCATTTGTTCAATGCCTTCTTGTTGATGGGGTTGTAATTGAACGTGGGGCCGAAGCTGAGCATGTACTACATGCATATGCATGGATCAGACACAACAATGAAGCAATCAACCTTGATCTTTCAAATACCTGCATTCATATTAACATCCGGTAACTGTGTTTCATCCTCGACTGTTGTCACCAAGATTTGATCTCTATCTGAAGAGAGAAATAAGTTTATATGTCACATGACGATCGCTTGGTTGTCAATTCACCTCGTAACCAAAATGCATGCTCCACAGGGTAATAACTGCCACCCATATCAATGTAAAAGTAATATACGACATCCTTGCTCCACTCTGTAGGAAACTCCTTGTACAATCGTAGTAGAATGTGTTGCAAGTTCTCGTCTCGGTGGACATGAAACAGGTATCGTCGGGTGCTCTCTGCGTCTGATCGTACTACTAGACGAATGGTGTTCTTGTCTCCTCGATCGCACCTCGCACAGTTCGGTTCACCAGCAACATTGACTGTCATGGTATACAGCAAATAAGGGATCCAACTCGTTCGTCTGTTGAATGAGCAAGTAGGCGACCAAAAGAGGACTGAGGGGTAAAAAGGGCAGTAGTGGAAGCAAATTATAAACGCGAGCTGGGTGTTTGGCGCGCACTACTTCCATTACACGCTTTTGACACTTGGCAACGTATTGGAGCCATAGTCTACCCTTGAACACGTATCATCCTTCTTTAAGATTACATGTACATGTCTTTTATATCTGCATATCTATAAGAATCCACTTTCTGGTACACTTTAAAGATTAATCTTCTTTATGATCTAGTGAATGAAATGCCACATGTACTTGAACCCCCTATTGTCTTTGCGACATTTGCCCTTGTGTTTTGTTATCTGGTCGACTCTTTATGATAGATGATAAGCCCTTTGATTGATGTATCCTTTGTGCCATTCACAAAGAAACTGGCAATAACGAGCTCCCCATCGTATATACATCCAATATCCATACTCATCGTGTTATATGGCAATGTGCTGATTGTCAGCCTACATATGCTCTTTATCTTTCCAGTTTTCCTTTCTATACATGCAGTATGCTAAAGCAGTGTCTAAGAATGATGGACGATGCAAGAAGTGTGTATGTGCACTAACTATTTCACTGTTTATGATATGATCCATGTATACAAATGCGTGTATGTTTTTAGGGATATGTGATTATATAATACGACTATTGTTTTTGAATGTTGATGGATTAATCATAATGCATGATGATGTGGCGTCCATATTCTTCTTCATGGCCTAGCGCTGTTGTTGTTGCTGCTGCTGTTGTTGTTGTTGTTGTCTTTCCATGTAACGTATTACTCCTTCTTGTTCGTTTTGTACAATGCATGGCAGCCACTCGGTATGTCGTTCAAGGTAACGACGTGTGAATGCACATGTGGGTATCACCAGCATACGTGATTGTGTTGCCCATATAAAGGCCTTGTTTAGAATGGCTTCACCAATGCCTCTGTCGCGGTATGCATGTGGTATTTCCTAATCATCCAAGATGAGTAAAAGTGCTGTTGTTGCTGTTACTGCTTTGCTTACAGTATGATAAAACTCAATGATGTTCTGAAAGCGTGTTGGTAGATAACACAAGGCAGCTATCATTTGTTGTGTCAGTGTTTGTGGCGTGTGTGCTGCATGGAAGTAAGGGACTCTTGTACCTGTTGTGCGTTTTGAATCGAGCGATATCCGAAACATGCAGCAATAGGTATCATGATAAATGTCATTGTCAGATACATGATTCAACACGCCTGTTGCTTTGTTATCCAAGGCCAATGGTGGGGTAAGGAGACCTATATTCCTGCATCCATCATCAATCATCTGCTTGTCTGTAAAGAGGAAATGAGGAATTGACCTGCTGTAGCTGTTGTAGCTGTTGGCACCACCAACACTTTATCTTCTTTTAATGTAATTCGTCGTTCACATGTGCTTGGTGAATAAGAAGAGGATGGTGATAGAGGAGGACGAGGTAGTTGTTCTTGTTGCGACATGAGCGCAATGAGCAAAGACACACTGAAGAGTAAAAAGGGAAAAAAAAGAGAGAGCGAAAAGCGATCGAGACCGAGATGGAACCCAAAGTAAACTCTAAATACTCAAAAATGGCAATTCCCCAATGGGTGCGACTGTTTCCATGGACCTTGATTCCATTGGTGATGCGGCATAACAATAGCAACAGGTCTGGGCTCTCTGTCTCTTTCGTCCCCATGATGCATTGGTAAGGATAGCATTAGCCCATTCAGACGCGTATTTTGTGGTACCATTCTTTACCTGCTGACATCTTTCATGCCGCAAGATATATATACAACATGTTGAATTTCATGGAGAATAACATTGTTATGGATGGTAGCAACATTCATCACCTTACACAATGTCGGTTATACAAATTGGGGGAGGCGGGGGGAGATGTTGTATCACCAGTGAGCTCACGGAATGTTGACCAATGCCCAAAAGGAACCCAGCCCATTTGGCTCGAGCGTTGCTGTATAGTAGACCCAGTATCACCGCCTTGGCAGCATGCAACTTCATCTTTTTTCCACTGATTCAAAATGACAGTCTTGGCAAAAACATAGATGTGCCGATTATCCTACGACTACTGCTGTGAACAATAGCAACTGGGATGTCTCACAACAATGTGATAAGATACATAATGTCTTGTCCCTGAATGGTTTGGTCACAATGCACTGGATAGTGCATTGTGATTCTATTTGTTTCCAATAACTATCATGTCCTCGACCCGGGTTTCTGGAATAAAATTTGTTTCGTTGACATGGTAACATGAGCAATCAATCACTGGAAAGAGATAATCTGCGTATCACAAGGTCTAGATATGGCATTATTTGTTATTGTTGCTACAAGACAATGCATGTATTGATTGGTTACATTGTAACTATTACTGGAGCACCAGTGGCTGTTAGTCAGACTCAAATGTCTCATTTCCGCTTATTGCGCATCATAATGACGGATAACATGCTCAATTGAAGGTGTAATACATTATTGGTATAGTAGCAGATGAAATCACAGTCAAGCACGCTTTCTCTTATGACTCCACTAAAGTAGGATCTCCTTTATCACTAGTTTGGGATAATGATGATTGCACCAGTAGTACGTGCATCATTGGTTCATTAGAATGCATTTGAATGTAACATTAATCAGCAGCAGCTGCTTCCTTCCCAAAATGTCTCTAGCATAAAGCCATCACATTATCTGAATGGTAAATGGTTTATTAGGGTAGTAATGGATAATGGATAATGGGCATAGTCTCGTTTGCTATCCAATGTCACGTGCCGATGTCATAGCCAATCTCCAAATTGACTTTTTTGGTTCTCCACGACTCAGGCTTTCTTTTTCACTGCTTCCTTTGACATAAACCATGCTTGAAGACGACGACACATTGTAAGCTTCCTGGACAAATGAGCTTCTCATACAAAGAGTACTCAAGGCATGACGCGTGTAGTCTCCCTACTCCTCAAGACAGACTGAAAGCTGACATTAGCGATCTACGACACCGATGTAATACTGTGGCACCAATGGGACCTTGTTACGCAATAGTATGCTCATTGACTATTTGTCTTTTTCATAGTGAACAAGGCACGAGAAGAAAAGCAACGATTGGAACGTGAAATCATGGAAGAGCGAATAGGATATATTGCTGCAGCACACTTTTCAGAAGAGATCCAAGGTAAAGAACAACTGTTCTTGGATACAGGGTGAATGACCAATGTTGATTTAGATACAACGCGTTACAAGGCTAGTCAGATGTCAGAAATGCAAAAGCAGGTCAGTGAATGAAAACCAATGTAGTGAATAGTATTGGTATCTAATGTGGATGACAGATCCTTGAGCAATGGATGGCAGTAACTTCAGCACGATGTGTACAAGAAATGGTGGGCTATTATCGTTTGGCTGGGCGAACTACTTTTCAATATCAAGGGAATACTGGTATCCGGCTGGAAACATATTACAAAGGCAAGTGCTTCAAGCATCTTTATCTATGTTATAGCTCATCAATCAATGATACGTGTAGCCAAGTATTATGAGCCTTATTATCTTCTTTTGAGCAATCCTGCATCCATGGAACACAAAGGCATCACCATCGCCAAACATACTATCCCATATTTCATCCCAGTGCAACAAATGGTGGATACATTTCTTCCAAATGATCTGGATGTAAGTTTGAACGATATTCTACTTGAGCTTCCAATATCAATCTATTCTCTATTTAGTCTTTATTACGAGTACTACATGTGTTTTTGCTTGCTTATGTATCGAGACGGGAGCAGGTGGAAGAACTTGGACACTATTGCAAAGAACGACCTTCCTTCGTTGGCATTTCGGCTGAAAGAAACGCTAAAGACAACATCGTCATTGCTGAAAAGATTGTCGAGAATACGACGATTCGGATTGAACTGATATATCAAGACTTGACAACTGAATATCCTACCAAAGTGACAGTCAGCATACCTCCTTCTATTCAAACAACCTATAACCCAGTAGAAATAGAAACACAATTTCAGACGTGCAAGTTATTGGATGCATATAAAACAATCTTTAATGCGTGACAAAAAGAAATGAATTCTATGTGGATGGTATGGTGGCGAAGGGATTGACAAGATAAACATTGATAATGGGGGGTGACTTGACTACATTGGCTTGGATAAGTACATCAAACTTTGTAAACACCTTGAACAATTGTGTTCCTTGATCATAATTCAAATCTTGATTGGGTGTATGGGCCACTTGTGATGCTTTCGCAATAGGAATACCATGACATGATTCGTTGTCACTCTCATTTTCATCTTCACTAACGACTTGTGCATTGTTCTCGGTTTCATGCGTAGCTACAGGCACACCTTTCTTCCAATGGAGCAATAAAGACATGTCATTGGTATTGAACTTGTGTTGGTGAACAGGCAATGAATCCACATGAATGCGTTTCTCAATCCCGTATTCTGGTACAATGATATCGACAGCTTCGCTGAACACTTGAACCACCACGGCTGATCTGATAATGGCGCCTTTGGACTTTTGCAAGTTGTGTAGATAATGTGCCAGGTACAATTGTGAACTCAAATCTTGAGCATTCTTTGCCGAATCACGGTTACGGTTGCATTCAAGTGCTATCTGCTGTGCTTCTTGGTCATCATAACCGGAAGAATCTAAGCAAAGATAAAAGTGAGTCATTGGGATATCATTTAGACCATCGATCAACTCACCTGCATTATTTAATGCTGCATTCAACTGACGATGCACAATGACATCAGCATAACGACGAATAGGCGAGGTAAAATGGGTGTACAAAGGCACATTGAGAGCGTAATGGTTGTACTTTGAAATATCCATGGCACCAGTACAAAAGTATTTGGCTCGTTGCATAGGTTTGATGGCCAAAGAGATCAAAACATCCTTGACTTCTTGAGATTCAATGGCATTGAATGATGCTTGCAAGTTGCCAGCACTGCTACCATCTAGCTTGTATCCCAAATTCTCTGAATGCTTGATAAATTCATCCTAGATAACACAGTTTTAGAACGTATATCCATGTACTATGGATGATCACATACCAGTCTTCGTTCAATAGGTGGCGCATGTCGTCGTAAAAGTGCTTCATTGGGAAACTGACCACAAATCTTTTCAGCGACACTCATATTGGCTCGAAGCATGAATTCTTCAATAAGTCGATTGGCATCCTTGAGCTCGTAAACCCACACATCCTCTGGTTCTCCTTGTTCATTGAGCTTGAATGAAAGACGCACCGAGTTCATGGATAAAGCACCATTTTCAAATCGTCGTTTACGCATATGCTGTGACAACGAGTATAGATTGAGAATATCTTGCTCTACGCCATTACGTGGATGTTCATGTACATTGGCCGTTTCTGGAAGCTGCTTTCCTTCAATCACACTCTGAGCATCATCATAGGATAATTTGGCACAAGATCTAATGACAACGAGTTAGACTTTGTGACATACAATAAAAATGATCTACTTACTTGATGATGCTTCTTCCAAACCAAGTATCAAGAATAACACCAGTTTGATCCATCTTCCATATGACTGAAAAAGCCAATCTAGTGATAAAATACCAGTCATAAGCTTCCTGTAACACAATACCATGACTCATTACTTACCTTTCAATTCCTGGATTCAGACTGCAAAGTTCTTCACAAAGCAAGGATGGCAGCATAGGAATAACTCTATCCACGAGATAGGTACTTGTTCCACGTTCACGTGCTTCTGCATCAAGTGCAGTACGCTCCCTGACAAAAAACGATACATCGGCAATATGGACGCCAACTTCAAAATTGCCATCATCCAACTTCTTGACATGAACCGCGTCATCCAAATCTAGACATCATCACATCAGTAAATCAATTCTTGCCCTTCATCCAGTTATTAAATACCTTTGGCTGTAGCAGGATCAATTGTAAAGATGCGCTCACTTCTCAGATCTCGTCTATACTTGTATTCCTTATTGGGTATCTTCCAAGGTGTCTTTGGCAAGCTTCTGACGACAGCGTTGGTGAATTGAACATCCTTGACACCACAATCAGCGAGAATAGCCTTGGACTCTGTGACGATACTGCCAACCATGCCCAAAGTACTGACAATTGTGCCAAACGGATGAACTGCATCAATGGGCCATTTGAGAATCCTGGCCTAAAATAAGCTATGAGTGATCTGTTTCAAAGAAATATCCATGGATTGGTCTTACCGTCATAATCATACTGGTGTATTGCTCTTCTTTCTCCAACAAGTCTTCAGGTGCGGATGAAAAAGGGATCGCAATAAGAGGCACACGTTTGTCAGTTGGCTTGAACCAAACAAGTCTAGGTGGTTCCTTTGTCTTGGCATCCTCATTCGCTTTGGGTGCATTGGCGTTGGGACGTTCCACTTTAAGAATACTAAGAAACAGGAATTAGATCATGAAATATGTAAGACACATCATATGAACTTACCCAGCAATCGCATCATGAGGAGCACGATCCAAAATGCCAACAACTTCACCACAGTACTTTGGCTTATTCTTGTCCTCATCGTATTCCTCTTCATCATTGCTGTGTTCTTCATCTTCATCTTCATCATTCTCGGATAATGTATCTTCCTCGACATCCTTTTCATTTGCTGCTGCTTTCTCCTTGGCTTTCTCCTCTTCCTTCTTTCTGATCTCTTTCTTCTTGCGTTCCCATATCTCATCCACATCCAATAAACGTACTGCAACAACATCTCCTTCCAATGCTCGATTGCGTTGTCGACGTCCAAGAATGAAAATATCATGATCAAGTGTGTCTGGAACTACATAGGCTTCTGATGTATGTGCTTTGCTGATACGAATGATACCACGGATCAAAGTGCCATTCTGGATCTCCTCTTGCATTGATTCAGGACTGGGATAGGCATTGAACATGAGTCGTTTCTTGCGTGGATTACGATCATCTGGATGACAATAAGCTGGAGGAGAAGTAGATTGATCCACATCTATCACACAATATTAGTTCATATCATGAAAACAGAAGAAATAGATATACAACTTACTGGCTGATGATGACTTTTCATTCTTTTTCGGTAATCGAATAGTCACTTCGCTTAATACACGATCAAGCTCAGTATCTGAACGTATCTTTTGAGTGGTCTTGGTAGGAACATCATTGGCAAAATGGATATCCAAGTCCTCTGTGCTATTGGATATAAAACGAGGCGTATCCACAACTGGTTTTGCTTGTCTCCATGCACCATTGCCACGTGGATAAACAGTGATCTCCACTCCATTTGCAAGACGACGACGAGGACCATTGATAAATGTAGGACTGAACCTTTGTGATGATCTGGTGTCCGGCTTTTTGGCGCGTTTGTCTCGATTCTTTTTGCGATGACTGTCATTGCTGCTCTTCTTTTCATCAATCACTGCTTCCTTCTCTTTGGACTTTAGTGAATCTTCTGGTTGCTTTGGTGCGTCTGGTGCTGTCTCTTTGGCTTTCTTCTTTTTAGACTTTGCTGGTTTTGTCGAGGATGATGATTGTTGCTGTACATGTGATGATTCATTGGATGATAACACTGTCGAATCCTCTGGTTGTTTTGACGCATCTGGTGCTGCTTCTTTGACTTTCTTCTTCTTCTTACGCTGTTTTGGCTTTGCTGATTCTCCTGTTGTAGATGATGCAGGCTGTTGTTGAACATGTGACAAGTCATTTGATGATGTGCTTTCTGGTTCATCCGTGGTTGCTAGATCATTCTTATCCTTCTTGCTTGAATGACGTTTTCTATGCTTCTTCTTTGGTGTGTCCTTTTGGCTGACAGATGCTGATGGTTGATTAATGGACGCGTCTGCTGTGGTATCCTGTGATGATGATTGTTTGTCGCTCTTATCTTTCTTTCTGCTGCTTCGTTTCTTTTTTTCTTCAGTATCATTCACATCACCAGATGGCGCTGTGTTGGCGTTTAATGCAGCATTGCTGTCGTTGTCTTCTCTCTGCTTTGACTTGGTTGCTGGTGCAGACTTTTTCTGTTTGTGTCGCGTTGTGCTGTTACGAGATCCTTGTGTCTTTGATGGTGTATCTTTGTTGTGTGTTGAATCCTCCATAGTTAAAGACGACTTTCTACGACTTGACTTGTTGCGACGTGAAGGTGCTTTACTCCCATTGACTCCAAGATCGGGTGTTGGCACCTCTTTTTTTGCTGTCTCCTCGTGTGGTACAGTCTGATAAACACATTTCAGTTCACAGGATTCAACAACAACAGATCAGACTTTTGACTTACGTCCATGGTTCGTCAAGAAAGAAAGAGAGTAGCGCAGCAACTTTAAAGGAACGAAATGGGTGAGAATCAAAAGCCAGCCAAGCTTTACATAGCCCGACAATGCCAGCTGCGAGATGTTTCATTTGTTTATATGCTGCGTTTATTGAGACCTTTTCAAGAATCCCTATAGAATAGTCGTCTTTAGTTGCTATCTTATATCAAAACATATATTAATACATACATGTTCATCTAATTTTCTTCGTATTTGATGACTAGTAAACTCGTCACTACCATTGTAATCCTCCAAGTCGACACACTGTTGGCAATATAAGAGGAGATGGTTAAAAATCTCAGTATTGAATCAGTTGTATCTAGCATACTTGCCTCATACCGCAGCATCTTGTTCCAGATATCTCTTTGAGATTTCAAATGCCGTACCAAATCCACAGAGTTGGATGATCCTTCCACAGATACTGGCTCATTATCGTCATCGCTGATGCTGTTTGATACTTGACATGCACGTTCTTTCCATATCCGATTCAACAATGCGATATTTTGCTTCCGCATACCACTTTCAAGACCATATGTGTCTGCAAAGAACTTGTCCAAATGTCAGATATTGAACAAACATCCCATCATCATACTTACATTCAATTCTCTGTTTGTAAGGTTTTCAAAGTGGAAAATGGCATCATCTTCATCCTTGTTGTCACTGGGACCTGGCATGTCGTCGGCATGGACGTTTGGCGGAGTATTAATTCCAATGTGGCATGAATCTTCTCTCGTGTCTTTTGCTTGTTGCCTTGATACTGAAGAATCACTGCTACTCTGTTCTGATTCTTTGGTGTCATTGTCTGCTAGCTGTGACTGTATCACGTCTGAATAGCTTGGAATGCTCTCTTCATCATCAAAATCCAGATCCACAATGTCATCTGACGAAGATAATAATATCTCAGCTGAATGATCCGAGTTTCCAGTAAGATCAACGGCAATGACAGGATCATCATCATCATCCACAAAAGGCTGTGTATCATGTCTTTGAGTAATCTTGAAAAGAACAGTAAGTTAAATGTAATCCAAGGCAGCAGTTGTTGAACTTACATGTTGTTGATGCCTGTTCTCGTGAGCAGCAAACATGGGATGATGACTTGCAATATCCAACAAGCATAAAATACGCGCCAATCTTGAATCCAATTCAGTCAATCGCTCAATGGCCAGGATGGTATTTGCATCAAGCGAGTAATCTTCAAATACCCAACTGATTCCAGCAGTGCATTCTGGCGTCTAAAGAGGATGGTTGCTGTTAATAAAACAACACTTGAATGTGCATCTTGCATACTGTACTTGCCTGCATTTCCTGAATGACATTGTATAGAAACTTCACCTGCACTTGGCTTAAGCGGCACCGGGTATCTTGTATCAATGTTGGCTGATCCATAGTAACCAAGTCAGAGAGATTGAGCTGCTGATTGAAGAATACTCTTTCAAATGTGTCCAGACAGCGTTTACGTGCTTCCAAGCTGTTGGATAGACTTGTTGCACATGATTTGAGATCTGAAAAGAGTGGCGATGGCGTAAATTGTTGTTCAATACAGAGTCGATCCAATAACAATTGAGCCAAATATTCATCTTCCATAGGCGAATACTGCTGATCATTGCTCTTGTAGATGTCTTTGTCCAGTTGTTGACTAGATGACACGATGGTGTCATTTGCTTCAGTCGTATCTTGGTCACCAGCGAATTCACTTATTGATCCTTGCTGCTGTAACCAGCTATCCGAGCGAGGAGAATCATCCATGATTGTAAGATCAATGTTGTCTTTAAGGTTGCTGTCGATACTATCGGCATGGGTATATGATGGTGATTCATCCAATAATACACTATCTGTTCTCTTGTTGTCGCTCGTCACATTGACTTCTTCCAATGGGTTTGATGCTGAAAAAGGGTCCAATAAAGAAAAGTCGTCATCATCGAGGATTGTGAGATCAACGTCATTATTCCTATTGTTGCCTTGGTAAACAGGGGGTGGTGATGGTGATGATAGATCAATCGTTGTGATCTTTGCGTTGTTGCTGTCACGTGCATCCATCAAGTCGGAAAGTGTGGTGCCATTGGAAACGAGACATTGCTTTAGGTGTCGTGCCTTATCCCTAATATTCTTGAAATGAAACGGACTATCCATATTGCAAGCAGGACACGTAGTCATTTTACTGAATACGCCTGAGCGATGCTTGTTGCGACGGATCTGGTTTCCTTCAGTCAATCGAGTCAAACAATACTCCATGTGTTCCAGCAATGTGTCACTGCTGCTGCGTTCGATCGGTATGTTGCAAAAGAGACATTGCGTGTCAATCGTTGCTAGTGTGGACTGTTCATCAAGTCTACGTCTTTTGGATTGTTTATCTGTGTCATCATCATAGGTTGGATGGTGCTGCATGGAAAAAAGAGAGAGATGAAATGATCCTGTTGAGAATCCATCCTGACATTTTGGTACAGCGTCACGTGCATGAGTGAATGGAGCCCATTCTTGGACACAATAGACGTTATTTTCTTTCCGATGGCTTTCTTCTACCATGTAGTTAGTTCAATAGTTATATATCCCTATCCTTTCAAGTCATAATAGAGTGCTATGACCTATATTTACCTAATAGAGATCTTCAATGACTTCATTGACATGTTCTGATATCATCACATTGCTTAATGTCATAATGTCTGTTTCTTGTTCTGGAAATGTGATGTCTCTATCCTCTTATTATCGTGTGCTGCAGGTGTTAAAGTACCGGCATCAAGGTGTACATTGGGTGATTGGAGCTCTATTATGAGAGTAATACCATCAAACTGCAGGGAAAATGAACTACACACACCACTAGTGACTTGAAGGCATTAATCTTGGTCCAAAAGACTTGGCACACAGCTTTCTGCTTCCATATACGTATGAATAAGGAATGGCTGATATTTGACTGGCACCATTTCGAATGTAGTCAGTCAAGAAATGGCGTATATGCAATCCTTTTTGAAATGATCATCATACCAAGGGATGCTATCATTGGTGATATGGATGATTGAAACAATGGATGGGATAATTGGGACTATATTTGTCAACCATAAGAGGCATCTCCTATAAGACATGTAAATGTCGATCTGCTAAAGTGGCGTGGCTGTGTGCACATTGACATCGGCCCACATTCACAAGTCAAACTTGTGCAACATGAGCGTCAAAGTGATCTAGATCTCCGTTCTAGCGCATTGAATGTTACAAAAATGGTCTTCACTTTATGTCCATGTTATGGTGGCACCAACATTTGGATGCATTAACCAAGTGCCTTTACAAGGAAGCTCCATCACTACTCATTGTACAAGTAGCACAGAGATCTGGCCAATGTGAAAAAGCTGTATTCTAAAAGATGGCCCGTGCCCATTTTCTTTTTTCCATATGCATGTTATACGCTCTTGAATCACGCCATGCCTTCCTTGTGTGAACAAGCGAGCTGATGACTGTTATCTATGCAAGGGGTGTCATGCACAATGTTGTGTTTTGTGCGTGAGACATTACACTGCAGCATGCTATCTATATATACTTACACCATCACTAGTTTATAAAAAACATATTGCCACATGAGCAAATGCGAACGGCCCTTACGCTCTTTTGGGTTGGTTCTCTACTCACGCCACTGCGTGGATTTAACTTTTTCCCTTTTGCACTCGATCCCCCGATCACTTTGATTCGCTGGACGAAGGAAGCGGGTTTAAGTTGGTCCAATGACATCATTAGATGAGAGCCGATATATGCTCTTCTTATTTCTTATGCCGTTGTACCTATCTTTCTGTTTTTCCACCCTTTCTTTTCCCTATTTTCCTTCTTCTTCCTCTTGTATCTTGGCTTTTCTCCTCTTTTATCTTCAATCATATACGTGTGGGGTAAACAGTATCAATTATGCCTTTCTTTTCAGTCCCACCACCCAATAATTCATCAAGAACGTCCCTGTCGGAAAGAAAAAAGTCATCTTACACGACAGTGTCATCTTCTGAGCCAGCCATGTCAGTGGATGAAAATGAAAAAGACCATCATTCACGCTCTTTAAAACGTGGATTGAGCAAGCGTGCAAAAAAAGTACGACGCTTCTTCAAGGTAGGTTATTCATGTGGTGTTTGCACACACACACATCCCCTTGCTTCAACTTGCTCCTCCCTTAATTGTTCTCCTCACTTGCCACATCACATTATACATACAAACAATAGTCTGGAATCTAATCAATCTAATGATATTAGCGCATGGGACGACATCATGGTGATGAACGAGATATAGACACGCTTAATGAGAATCTTTCATCATTGGATGTCGCTAATATGACCAGTACAAGCAGTTTCCGCACAACAACCACATTATCAACATCATCAGGTGGCCATGACAGCTTGCATGATCATGATGATCATGATGATACACCTTCACATAACACCAAAGACAGCAAGTTCAGTCATGATCCAACATACGATGACAAGACAACAGCAGCTGAGCAACAAGGTAGCTTTTTTGTCACCACCCCTTGGGGTAAAAAAGGGGAGTTTTGTGTGTGTGACCTTGAATGCTGATCGGCATGTTATACAAATAGAAGATGGACAAAGCAACCACGTTGACCAGCACCAGCACATATCAACACCGGAAGGAGAATATGGCGTTTCTGACACCAAACAATCAGGCAAGCCAATAACTGCATCTATTCCAGAATTGACTCCCCCAATATCTCCCACGAGTGTTACCACTTCGCCACCAAACAGCTGCTATAGCATTGATAGAAGAGTCGATGATGCTGTTGTGGATGAACTTTCTCTAAGAAAGAATGACAATGCTTACAAACAGCCACAAATTATTGTTTCACCATCATACTCCACACCATCAGCATCAACACCATTGATCACCAAAACTGCTCATAATGAACAACCATCTTCATCACCAGCAACAACCAAGGATGCAGTTGTTGATGATTCTAAGGAATCCAAAACAGAAGAGCAGATGATCGATATCCAGGAGAAAAGTCAAGAGGAGCAAGTGTCAAACAAGGAGGATACAGCTTTAGAAAAGACTATTCAGGAGCCAGTAACACAACAAGAGGAGAAACTAGCACCAAAAGAAAAAGAAGCCTTGACCACCCAGGAGGAAAAAGTCCAATCAACATCAGCAGAGCACGCACAGACCCAGGGGCAAGAACCATATGTGATTAGCAGTAATGATGAATTGAGTGACAAACATGCTTTACCTGACACCCTTGACATTTCTGAGCACATATCAACACATCTTCAAGAGGAACAACATCAGCAACCTTCTGAAAAAGAAGCATTGATGACTGAAGATGGCGCTTTGACCACTCAAAAAGAGGAGCTTTGTAAAGATCAACAAGCATCCATCACTCCTTCTCCTGAAGAGAAAGAACCATCACCATCCACGATATCAGTAGTTGAGGAAGAAACGCCGATAAAGGAGAAAGAAGAGGAGCCTATTACGCATCATCAAGTTCCTGAAAATACAAAGAAAGAAGACCATCAGTCATTACCAGTTATACCAGAACCATCATTCACTGATCCTTCTACTGCTGCTGTCAAACAGGATCAAGAAGAACACCAGCCGTTATTGGTAGCACAAGAATCGTCATCATCTAAGAATGATACTACCATCATTCCCAAGCAGCATGACCAAGCTTTCACTACGACTGAGGAAAAAGAAGATGTATCATCGCCATCTAAAATCAATAATGAACATAAAGATCCCAGCTGCAGCAGCACAATCACACATTCCAAGCATGACGTTTTGTCCAAGGAGACTGATGAAAAACAAGACAATGATGCTATGCGCAAGAGAGTGGCATATTTTGACAAGAAACGTACTGGCAGGATCAGTATGCTTGATACATTCACATGTAAGTTGATAAAAGTAGCGTACATTTGAAACATTTCTCACTCACTCGATACACTTTTCAGCTTTACGTGGTCTTGGCTATCACTGGTTGGTTGCCATTCCTGCCACTTTTATTGTTCATTTACGTCTTTCACCTCTGACAATGCCATCACATCGATCCTTTTCCATCAAAGAGTATCTGCTATTACCAATTTACACAGAAAGAGTAGCACAGGCACTTCACACGCCTATTTTGGCATCCCAACGACAAAGATTGGGACAATGGGTCCAAATGTATGGCCAACGTCATGGCAACATATGTGGACTTGGTTTCTGGGGAGGATTTCGCACACTTAGAGCAGCAGAAAGTAATACTACCTTGCGCTGGTGGCAACTACGATCACGGTAAGTGTGTGTGAGAAAGAACAAAAAGAGAGGCAAAGTGGAGACATATAGGCCACATGCTTGTATACAAACAAAAAAACGACTGACTTGGAAAATAATCCACTAGGATGATACACCGGCTGCAATGGATACTGACGTATACAATGCTCTATGACCCAAGTGCTCGCATGGTCACTCAACCTGCCTTGGAAGGACTCTGTAACAGACAACTTCCATCTTGATCCATTTTATCGTCATCACTTTATCATCAGATCAAGTAATCATTTCCTGTTTCCTATCACTCACCCCCAAACATGTACATCCGCCTTACCAATGTTATCCATTCTCCCCCAAAGTCGTGTCCCTTTTTTTGCAAACAATAAACACATACACACAACTGCAAAACCCGCTCTTTCTTCTTGTAAAGTGGCGGTGTGCATCTATCACACCCTTTTTTAATACGTTACCCCAACATTTGTCTCTCTTTTTTCTTTCTTTCCCTCTTTCATATTTTTAAAGGACATGGCATATGCAGCATCGGTATATAGCTCTAAAAGCGAAACTAGTGCCAAGAGTGGAAGATCTTTTCTTTCTCTAGGAGCTATTGCTGTTGCAACAACAACTGCTCCTTCAGCATTCAAGCAAACATTATGGAACAGTCTCAAGGGTTGGATAAAGCCAACAACACAACAACATAAATCGAAACAAGAGCGTCAGCAAGATAATGACTCAATTGCTACTACATTAACGGGCACCACATCATCGTCTTCTACTTTAAAGCCCCAGTTGTCAAGTGAGAATGCAACAGTCGAGTATTCTGGAGCAAGCTATCTAAGATCATCATCATCATCATTGCTAGAAGCAACACCACCTAAAGGTATTCTTGTCAAAGCAAGACGGCGACAATGTGTTGAACGGGTGACATTTCGTGACCCAAGCCCGGTACCACGCTTCCGAAACGTGCCTCCTCCCCCACCACCTTCTCCGCCTTATCTTGAAATTGTCATGCATCACGACTCAAAAAGCGCCACTATTGTTGACGACAATGTTTTCATGTCGTCAAAACAACAACCATCTTCCACATCGTTGCCTTATACAGAGTCACTTTCAACGATAACATCCAGTCGTAAAAGTCGTCGCTTATGTTTTACGTCACCTTGGCACAGGGGCCAAACTCTTTTCTTCACGCTTCATAATGCATTGCCTGAAGACCATATCATTGTGTTCAAATTCCTTACAAGCAATGCCAAATTGTCACCCGGTAGTAGTGCAAGCTCTACTCGATCCAGCTTTATAGGTGGTAGTAGTGGCTCATCGATTGCTTCACAAGAGAGATACTTTGTACGGCCCAGTGCAGGAAGAACGAGTGATCAAACACAAGTCATGCTCTTTCTTAATCAAGTACCAGATTTGGATGATGCAGCATCTGAAAGAAGCTCTACAAAAAGGATGGTTCTAAAGGATAAGATTCTTGTTCGATGGGCTGCTATTCAACGTGACACACAAGTTGCGTCTTGGGTTGAATCATTGCCTGATTCTACACGTCGTCGTTGGTTAGAAATGCTTGTTGAACGATGGCCGGATCAAGTGGTCGTTAGGGAAACTCGTTTGAAGATTAGGTTCCTTTGAATCTGAGTTGTCATTGAAAAATAAGGTGGCGGTTTTCCTTGTTACATATATCATTCCCACTCCCACCCCCCAACTCCACATTTGTATATAATCTGCGACAGTTTTTCGATAAAGAAGTTTGCATGTGTGAAATGTTTAATATGCTTGTATAAAATGATGATGATATGAATGTGTTTCATAAGCTCTATTATGCACTATTACAGTCTTTGTCTAATATTGATACATTGCTATTGCTAGTACTCCATCCTGGACCACAGGTACAAAAAGTCTTTGTCAACTCGCTCACTTCGACACCTATGCGATCCACTTCTCGTTTTACAACACTGGACATGGATTTATCTTGGCGATACATATCAAGGGACTCTTGTAAATCACGTGGCAGAGATGTATAAAGCATACGTGGAGATCCCAACATGAAGAGAGTTGCAAAGGCAGCATATTGATCGACTGATGTTGTTCTTTGTGAAGAAGGATAAAGAGCATCAAGGACAATGGGGTATAAAGCGGATTGAGTGGTGTCATGGAGCAAAGTATCGATATAAGAACGAGCGTCATTTGGCATTGTTGCTGAAGCTGCTAAAAGAGATTGATTGGCGAGGATCATTGTATATTCTGGTGGCACATTGCGTAAGACGAGTTGTACCACATGTTGCAAGGTCCTTGGTTTCTCGAGCCACATGTTTTCAGGAATTCTCTTGCAAAAACTCTTTGCCAAAGTAGTCCAATTCAGTGAAGGTGTCTTTTCCTCTACAGCTTGATGTTGCTGCTGTTGTTGTTCTTGTCGTCTTTTGGTATCATCTTCATCCTTGTTCTGATTGGCTGATGTTGCATTCTTAACCTTGCATAAACTGACAGGGGGTCGTT
The DNA here is from genome assembly GCA_008728235.1 of Lichtheimia ramosa. Taxonomy (NCBI): domain Eukaryota; kingdom Fungi; phylum Mucoromycota; class Mucoromycetes; order Mucorales; family Lichtheimiaceae; genus Lichtheimia; species Lichtheimia ramosa. The sequence goes on along the minus strand of CP031828.1, from coordinate 2,056,325 downwards.
CTGCATCATAGCTCAACAAAAAGTATCCACGAGGACGTCCTGTCTCCTTATCAATGGGTTTCATGGATTCGTACAATACATCTACTGGACACCAGTAACTTGGATACTTGTATCGTGCTGTATCAAGCACCAACACCATGCCAGATTCTGGATGATATGCTCCAATAGGTGAAAAATGACCATCACCTGTTTGTCCAAGCGTTTTGCGAGAAAACGAGATCACCATAAACTTGTCAGAGCGCATTGTCACATCTTGTACGTCTTGTATAAACTCCTCCAATGTAAAATCGTTGCCACGCTTCACTACCACATCGCTATGGCATTTTGCAAGACATGCAAACTTGTCAAAGGTGATGCCATTCTTTTTCATTTCTTCTTTGGAAGAGCAACATTCCAGTAGTTCATCTAAATGAATGTATACATAAGCATTTAATCCATCGTATACACTAATCCCTTTTTACGTACCTGAATACCATCGCCAATTTCCTTTCCAACGTTGTTTAGGATCCACTTCTAATGCATTCAATACCATGGCCACTATTATCATTGTATCAGTAAACATGCATATATACAAATACATGTTAACTTACATGAACTAGGTCCACAATAAGCAGGTTCAGATTGGGTGGTAAAGTTGCCAGTCAATGGGAAAAATCCCTCTGCATGTCCAGCTTCCATAGCTGACCGGAAAAGCTGCTTGCCCTGATTGGACGAGAATCGCACCAACGTTTCTGGAAGTTGTCTTTGATAAAAGGTGTTCTTCAGATCAGGGCTGGGACTCGATAAGCCGAGAAGATCTTGAAATGCAGACGTTTGTGCAGCAACAGTCTCCTTGGAAGGTGTCGTAGTAGAAGTTGTACTAGCGCCATTGGTCTTTGTATCAGTTGAAGTTGCAGCTGCTGTGCTCATGCGTAAGGACCAAGGGTTGAATGCATGTCGACGTTTAACGAGAAAAGGTGTAGTAGTAGTAGTTCGTGTACGATTGGTATTAAGGGCAAGTCGAAACATGGAGAAGAGGAGAAGGAATACCACCGCTACGGAGATTACCGGCTTGTGCTGATAAATGCAAATCTCCACTACCCTGCATGTCCATGTCACACACAGCTCCACTTTGTTCATGCAAACATGTCATCCACTGAACCTTTCTCTTTTCTCTATTGAAATACACATTGCTTAGATACCATATCCATCATTCTATCTAGATACATATAGAATAGTAACAAGTGTACACTTGCTTCATGGCTGATGCTGCTACTGCAGTAAGATCACCTTTTATTCCTTTTGTATCATGTGTCAATATAGTCTACTTCTGCTGTGATTCTATAAAGGAAGAATATCGTCTATCCCACTTTACAGAGTCCTTTTCAATCAGTGTATGAGATATGTATCATCCTATGCTGACAATGCCTTTTTCATTCTTATATATGACATGTGGAATTTATTTGCAGGGATTGATCTATTAGACAAGGAGAAAGTGATAATATGACAACAGGTTGACAGAAATGCTTTAACGTTTGACCCTGAAGAACAAAGTAATTCATGTGTTAGTGAAACAATCAAGTCTCCAAGATCCCCCATATCTCTCTAACATACCAGGTATATCTTGCACGGGCTTTACGTTGACCTTCCTTCTTACGTTCAACAACTCTTGGATCACGAGTAATACAACCAGCTAGATTTCAATGTTAGTCAATCATGTATATACAACTCACGACTTATCATTGACATTACCTTGACGTAAAAGAGGCTTAAGTTCAGGATCATGGATCAAAAGAGCACGGCCAATACCTAATTTGATAGCTTCGGCTTGACCTAGAATCATCTGAATGAGTACTATTCCCATATCATGCATAAATCTTATCTTTTACCTGTGCTACCACCACCACTGACAATAGTCCAAACATTGTACTTTTCCAAGCTTTGTGTTGCTTTCAATGGCAGAGTCACGTGATCACGATCGATAGGTCGTTGGAAATAGTTCTTCAATGGCACACCATTCACCAAAATTTGGCCATCACCTTCGACAACCCAACATCTGGCACTTGATTCCTTTCTTCTACCAGCTGCATAAGCACGTCCAAGCTCATCCAATCCCTTGATACCATTAGAGGATTCACCAGCTCCAGTAGCGTTGGCATCATATCGTTTATAAGGTTGCAAGGCACGTTCTACAGCTTCTGGCAATGGCTTTGGTAACGATGCAAGAGCATTGAGATGATGAACAATCTTTCTCCACTGTGATGTTTTCAAAGGAATAGCCAACATTTGTTCCATCTTCTCTCGTAACTTCCACGCTGACGTTTCAACTGTTTGGTCGACACTTTCATCCCCTTGCCAGTCAGCATAGCGTTTGTGCAATTCAGCCAGATCGATAAGCAAGTCGTTGTACTTGTAGTTGCCAGTGAAATAGGAGAGCGATTGGGGCTTCTCGCGAATATCATACAAATCGTCAACGTCAACAGCAGTGCCTTTGAAACCTCGGTTATGGCGAATCGCTTCGTTGCTGGCATATCGTGCAAAAATAACAGGTCGAGATACTGCAGGAATGGCAAAAGGCCGTGCAATGTTGGCACAGCGGCCGAAAGAAGTGAGATTGCGCAACATTCAAGTATAGGAAGCAGTTCAAGAAAGGGAAAAATGCCAGGGGTCACCGCTTAAAGATTGGTGGCTTGTGACAACTCCAACTACCTTACATTTCATGCCCGATCGACATTTCGCTTCATGCACTCTCTTATCTTGTATCATTCACCATGTAAACTATGCTATTTGACTATAAGAATATACACACGTTACTTCCTTGTTGTTTCCTTTTTAAAATGGTTGTATACCTGATGTGAACCATCATACAATTTTCTATTCGAATGCCTTGTAAAAGAGCAATACAGTGCATAGTACATACAGTGATATGAAGAAGAGGATATAAGTCACACATAGAAAGGAAACAAATGACTATACAACAACTTTAGTGAGCTATCACATCATCCATTGGTTTGGGAGTTAGGATGATATGTTGAAGTCTGGCCTATTAATGTCATCAATGCATTCATGAAGCTCGTTAAAACTTTCCAAAGCAAGGATATATCAAGGTGATGAAGGTGCTGATATGACTGAGAAGCTTGTATGTCTTGATGACTGTCATCGTCAGATAGATAGCACATATAGCAGCTCGATCAATCTTTAAGGATCCCCAAAGAGACATCTATGCAAGTTTTGGCCTAACGACATCAACATATGCACTTTTAGTGATATTCACCCCTCAGGTTTGTCATTGATCATGCCTACTACTTCCCATCTTTTCATGTGTCCCTGAATCTTTGTTCTTCAGTGTATCAATAAATCCAAAGTCGTTAGAAGATGATAAGAATCATCTGCATCAAAATAACAACCAACCAAACTATGATTCATAACATGCATCTTACTTATGGCAACCTAAGAAGATCAACCATCACAAATGTATGGGATGTGATACTAAAGAAGGATCACGTGCGTATAAAAGATCTAATCACACTTGCAATCTGGGTGTTGTTTGCCAAGTGCAGCAAATACTTTATCGGGATCTCAAAGAGATGCATGAATACATCTGATGCCTGCTTTGTAACAAAGCTGATGAATGCAATGCACCTGATGTTTGTGCCATTTTGGGACAATACTCAGGTATGATTATATTATTAAAGCATCATGACAACTGTCTAGTGTCAAATAACACTGGGGATGATTCTCACCCATGTACTTGTTATCACATGGTCCTATAGTACGTACATGCGATATGCATGTTGCATGCAGTAGTAGCAGAGGCGGTGTTTCGTATATCAACAGAGGCGCTTTATACAAGATCGACAAGCATAGCTCCTAACTCTTGTATTCATCTTGGCCACAAACATTTCGGGACGATTACATGCAGCATGATGCTGTGTATCAGTCACCGATGGATATGCATCATCAACCAGCAAGAGCGATGCATGTAGTAATAATGACTCCGTGATGGCTAATACTGGCTACAGCTTTGTTTATGTAGCATTGTGATCGGCATGATGGCTTTTTCCCTCTTTACTTTTGGAAATGAAAGAATTGACATACTAGTCAATGAGAAACATCTTCCGGATAACCGGCAACATGCATAAGAGAAGAATCTTTGGAATTGGAGCATGCACTGCTGAATCAAGTGGCTGATCCATGATGTACATATAGATGATGGTGATGATGATGAGCATGATCATCTTACTACATGATTCTGCATTTTCGTGAGATACTGGCAAATAGATCTGCACACTGAATGCGCAGCGTCAACAAAGCTATTAGCAGGATACATCCTTTTACTTCACTGCAGGTGATGATGATAATGCAGCTGCTGATGCACCAAGTCAAATAGAGGCGATAGTTTTTCTTTTTACGGCTAATTATACTAAAAGGTAACTAGTATAGTCACAATACAATGTTCTTGTTTGATGTATCATACCAATCAATACATAGAATGCTGCATCAGACGCAGAGATCTGGGTTGGATACAGGTAATGCAACAAGGACAATCAAGAAGAAAAGAGTATTCTTCAATTTCTTTTTCAAGGAATCTCTTGTTTTCCATAATCAATGCATATTTCATTGCAACTGGTGCTGATTCTCATCTCCTCTTAGTTTCTTGGGGTTTGGGGAAGATTTGGCTTTTATGTCCCCCAAATATGTACCTGCCTTATGTTACAAGACTTATCCCCCTTTATGACGCTCCTTGAGCGGATCATTTCAGCTTATCATGGCGGGGTATGTGAGTATTATATCACACAAGAAAACAATCCAGGGTGATTGCCTATCTTTGTCTTGTTAACCGAGCAAGTGGGTGGCAATATGGCTAGTGACGTTGATGATGGGGGTTACTAAAGAAAGGGGATATAGTTTGTCAAGGGAGCAATGGAAGGAGGAGAAGCCTTGAAGATTCAACCTTGTCTCCTTAATTTTACTCTAGTATGGATAACGCGGACCCAAACATTTGTGCAATAAGATGCAAGTCGGCTTAAGCAAAGTTATAGGTATCATAGCAGCCCTAATCAGGGTGTGTTCATGGTGAAAAGAAGGCTTTTTCATACTAGTTAGGTGATAAATTATGATAATGACCATGGATCTGATCATAAAGAAGAGAACAAAGAGAACATTGTGTATCCACGTTGCAAACGATGATCTCCCTGACATCCAGCAACCATGATATTCAAGGGATAAAGGAGGGGTCTTTTCAATGGCTGGTATATCACTATGACCAAAAGAATATAAAGTCGATTTAATCACACCTTGTATGTGGTAGATAGCAGAAATGTCAATGCAGGATGTGTTTAATATCTCTACTACACGCCATGTTTAAGAACTTGGACAAAGTCTTTGTAGTTAAAGTTGCCATGTTCATCCACAGGTGTGCCTTGGAACATAATGTCAACCTAGATATCTTTTAGTATGCAATGATCTTGAAGAAAAGTGATGTTTACCTCTTCATCGGTAAATCGGTCACCCATTGTTGTCATACAATCCCGTAGATAATCGGCATTGATTGTGCCTTTGCCACTGTCGTCAAAAGCTGCAAATGCACTTGTGATCACATGCTCAGCATCTGTTCCTGTAAGCTTGTCAGCCATCATGGTCAAAAAGACCATGAAATTGATTTTGGTCCCTGGGGCTTCATTGAGCATCTCTTGGACTTGTTCATGTGTCATGTTTTGCCCTGCAGCAGCTGGTATCAGTGCACTATGCAATAGATTGATTTGGTCTTTTCCGTTTACCCAGATTCTTCAAAATGATCTCCAGATCATCATGACAAATCACTCCATCGCCATTGGTGTCCATCATGTAAAACGCCTGCTTTAGCTCCTCCATTTGCTGTTGGTCAATCATGGCAAATACATTTGAGTTTTGTCGTGTCTTGCGCTGTTTTCGAGTGACCTGTATGTAAAAAAGGAGATGTGCGCGTGTACAATGTCAGGTGGCGTTGTGTGGAAGATTCCTTCATCATGTCGACTTACAGGTCCCATCTTCAAGTATGATAACAAAAGCAGAAAAGAACGCTAAAGTCAAGTGCAATAGCACTTTGGTCGTTTGTATTCATGTCTGGAATGTTGCTTGTAGTAGTTCACAAGCAATCTCTTACTTGTGGGCGATTTGTCAAGATGAAATCCAAATCCATCATCAGAATAACAGATAAATGCTGTGTCACCACTCAATGTCAATAAGTGTAACAAATACCCGCCACTTAACGCATTGTCCTCCCTTTTAATGACAGCAACGCGTAGCATAAATGTGTTTTGCTACAACAATGGCAATACAAATGAGGAGAACATGTAAAATTAATGCCATGTTGATGCTCAACTATCACCTGCATATACTATATCATGATATTGATTGTTGTTTTTACAATCAATAGCATAGAAGTCTGCTTTGGTGATATGCTATCATCAAAGTCAAAGGAAGGGATTGGAAAAAAAAGAGAGCAAGTCAATTGATGCACATGTGAGCGATATAAATATGCAGCAACAGCATAGTGTATGTATTGATATCCTTGGTTGTCTAGCTGTGTCAGCAGGTGCAGTGTATGTAGTGTAGTGTTCTCTCTTTCTCTCTTTCTTTGTTGCTCTCTATCTTGTTATAAGCCAACATGTTGATGATGTTGGATCTATGCTGATGGGAATAAGGAGACACAAGGTAAGGGAGAAGGGGGGAATAAAGGAGACATGTGTAAGTCTTTTGCAGCCCCGTGTGGTTAGGCGGTGATGGAATGAAGTAGGGTTATATGTATATACAATGCTTGCCTTTGTTTGTTTGTTTGTATAGATTCTAAATATACATTGTTGGTATGGATATTTGTCGATACATATTTGGATGAATGATGATAGCAGTAGAAGTAATTGCATCAATAAGCATTGATAGCATTCACTACCTTCCAATAAAAGGGTAAAGGTGAACTGTCCCCCTTGTGTCTCGAAATTCTGTTGGCGGCATGAAGGGCCCCCAGATAGTTTTATGCACAAAGGATGGCGAAAGTCTTTAGCTGCAAAGAAATTTCTTTTCAACCAGTGCATCCGGCAGAAACGGGACCTCCTCTTTTGTTCGTTATGCGCCTCTTTGCTTCACTTTGCCCCTGTACCTTACTCCAAGTCAATCCATCCCGTTGGGGGGAGTGATGACTTTTTCTAACCCCCAACTTAAAAGTGATAGCGCCAGACTGCGACACGCATATCCACGCGCGCACCCAGAGACGGGATCACACTCACTTTTCTCTCATACATACACACACGCGCTATATGCAACTGCATACAACCATCAACACCATCAAGCATAGCTCTCCTCACTTTCTCCTTTAAAAAAGATGCATCGGTACGTTTGTCTTGTTTTCTTTCTTGAGCACTTTTCTCTCTTTTTCTTTCTTTTAATTCACTCTTCCTCACTCCAACAGCCCCCCCCTTTGCTGCCATATAAGCACGCATTGTCTTCACAATGGCGAACGAACATCAGTCGCCATCTCCTAATTCCGATGCTCAACGACTATCAGCACTTTCGACTCGACAAGATGCTTTGCACAGTGAAGATCCCACATTGATTTCATCTACAACACCTGTGCCTTCAACGTTACAAGAAAAGCATTCTAGCATTGGACCTGAACATGTCAAGCTTGATTTGAATGATCACCTGACACCACACAATGATTCCAGCAACTTATTTGCATTTGTACCATCGCAACTATCTGCTTTAATGGATCCAAAGAATTTGCCACTGTTACATGCTTTTGGAGGCTTACAAGGAGTTGCAAAGGGTTTACACGTTGATCTGCAAACTGGTCTTGTGCCAAATCAAAAGATTCAGAATCATGTGACCTTGAATGACTTGCAGCCACCTTCTACTACTTCCAATTCAGGTCCACCTGAACCTCGTATTCGCCATCGTTCAATGACAGTTCTCAGCACAGCTACTGGTGCCACAAGAACTGAACCTGCCACTGCTTTTCCTCAACGTGTAGCTGTATTTGGTGATAATGTTTTGCCTGAAGTAAAGGCAAAGAGTATCTTCCAACTCATGTGGATGGCTTTTCAAGATAAAACACTTGTACGTATCTTCAATTCTCTTCTTGAATCATCCTTTGACTCACATGCAATATAGATTCTGCTTACCATTGCAGCCATTGTTTCTTTGGGTGTTGGTCTTTATGAAGATATTGCTGTACCTGAATATGATACCATGGGCAATCGGATACCCGGTGTCAAGTGGGTGGAAGGTGTAGCCATTCTCGTTGCTGTCATTATTGTCGTCCTTGTTGGCAGTGTCAATGATTTTCAAAAAGAGCGCCAATTCCGCAAATTGAATGCTAAAAAGGAAGATCGTGCTGTCAAGGTAACAAACAATAGTTGTAGTCATCAATGCTTTAGGTCACTAACAATACAAATCTAGGGAACACGTGATGGTGTCATTAGCATGGTCTCTGTTCACGACATTCAAGTCGGTGATATTCTGCATCTTGAACCTGGTGACATTGTTGCTGCCGATGGTATCTTTATTGAAGGCCATAATCTCAAGTGCGATGAATCAGCTGCCACTGGTGAATCTGATGCTGTGAGAAAGCAAAATTGGGAAACATGTTATCGTCTTTCCCATCCTTCTCCCAAGGAAATGTCATCTTCTTCTGAATTGGATTTGATCAAGTCAGCCAAGCCAGCTACTGAAAGCAAATCAAAACCTGATCCCTTCATCATTTCTGGTTCCAAGGTGCTGGAAGGTGTATGCACATATCTTGTCACGAGCGTTGGTGTCAATTCATACTATGGACGTACCATGATGGCATTAAGATCAGAACCAGAAAGCACTCCTTTGCAAGAAAAGCTGAATCACCTTGCTGAAGTCATTGCCAAACTCGGTTCAGCTGCTGGTTTACTCATGTTGATTGTCTTGTTGATCCGCTATTTCGTCACTTGGAAAGATGGTGTTCCAGATCAAGCTACAGACATTGTCATGGATATTATGAAGATTCTCATTGTTGTTGTCACTATTGTTGTCGTTGCTGTACCTGAAGGATTACCACTTGCAGTAACACTGGGTATGTGTATAATGATCCATCATCTTTTCTTTATTTGAATACTAACAGATGCACATTTGTCATCACTAGCTCTCGCTTATGCTACACAACGTATGCTCAAAGACAACAATCTGGTTCGCGTACTTGCAGCTTGTGAAACTATGGGCAATGCCACCACTGTATGCTCTGACAAGACTGGTACATTGACACAAAACAAGATGGCAGTAGTAGCTGGTACACTTGGCGCTTCTTTCAGATTTCTCAAGGAGGCACCCAGTGATCGTGAAGATCTGCATGATATCAGCCAAGTGGAAGACAAGGCACCCAAACAAGTGCTCAACATGCTAAATCAATCCATCGCTCTCAACTCTACTGCATTTGAAGGCAAAGACGAGAATGGTCAAGATTGCTTTGTTGGCAACAAGACTGAAACTGCTCTTTTACAATTCGCTCGTGACATTGGCTCAGAACACTATGACTCTATTCGTAATGCTTATCCAGTGGAGCAAGCTTTTCCTTTCAGCTCAGAACTTAAAGCAATGGCTACTGTGGTACGAATTCAAGATCCCAATGATTCAAGTCGCACCATCTATCGTGCTCATATCAAGGGTGCTTCTGAAATCTTGTTGGAGAAATGTTCATCCATTGTCAGCTTACAGCCCAACAACTATCGTGACGCCACGCATGATTTCGATGTGCGTACACGTAAACTATCATCTGAAGATCGTACACGACTTGAAAACATTATCCAAAGCTATGCAACTCGCAGTTTGCGTACTATTGGCATTGGTTATCGTGACTTTGAACAATGGCCACCAGCTAACAGCATCCAAGTTGGTGATGAAATTGAAGTTCCTTTTGATGATTTGGTGCAAGATTCTCAAGTGACATTGCTTGGCATTGTTGGTATTGAAGATCCATTGCGTCCTGGCGTTAAGGAAGCTGTCAAAGATTGTCAACAAGCAGGTGTATTTGTTCGTATGGTGACAGGTGATAACCTGACTACAGCCAGAAGTATTGCCAAACAATGCGGCATCTACACAACTGGTGGCGTTGTCATGGAAGGTCCTGTATTTCGTAATTTGCCACCTGCAGAAATGGATGCCATTTTGCCACGTCTACAAGTCCTTGCACGTTCTAGCCCTGAAGATAAGCGTATTCTTGTCAGCCGTTTACGTGATTTAGGCGATGTGGTAGCTGTCACTGGTGATGGTACCAATGATGGTCCTGCACTTAAAATGGCTGATGTTGGTTTCTCTATGGGTATTGCTGGTACTGAAGTCGCTAAAGAAGCATCCAGTATCATTCTTATGGATGACAACTTTTCCAGTATCGTCAAGGCTATTGCATGGGGTCGCTGTGTCAATGATTCAGTCAAAAAGTTCTTGCAGTTCCAGCTTACAGTCAATATTACAGCTGTTGTGCTCACTTTCTTGTCATCCGTGGTCAGTGAGAACCAAAAGTCAGTCTTGACTGCTGTCCAATTGCTCTGGGTGAATCTTATCATGGATACATTTGCTGCATTGGCTCTTGCCACAGATCCACCTACTCCCGAACTCCTGCAACGCAGTCCTGAAGCACGATCCAGCCCATTGATCACGTTCAAGATGTGGAAAATGATTATTGGACAAGCTATTTTCCAGATTGTCGTCATGATTGTATTACTTTACAGCAACGTGCTTGAATACCCAACAGAGAGCCCACTTTTGCAGACAGTGGTTTTCAACACATTTGTCTTTTGCCAAATCTTCAACGAAATCAAGTAAGTGTTGCCTACATGTTTGTTTATATTTGTATGCAGGCGTGTCTCTAAACATCGTTTGTATAGCTCTCGTTGCATCGACAGCAATCTTAATGTGTTCAAGAACATGTTTGCCAACAAGTTCTTTATTATCATTTTCGTCATTTGTGTGGCTGGTCAAGCACTTATTGTCAACTTTGGTGGTGCTGCATTCCAAGTTACACCCATTGATGGTATCCATTGGCTTATCTCGGTTGCTGTTGGCTTCTTGTCATTACCTATTGGTCTTGTGATTCGCCTGATTCCAGACAATGTCTTTGCTTTTATCCTTGTCAAACGCAGTGCTCGTGAACGATACCTTGGTCATGCACAAAAGGTTCCTTCCATGTATATGGCAGGTAATGAACGTCTGTCATGGAATGCAAAGAATCATCAAGACACTTTTCAAGAGGAGAACCAATATACTCAATACTCTACTGGATCATTCCGTCAGCACGACTAATACCCCCTTTTCTTTTTTCTTTCAACTGCATAACAGCATCCACCATTACGTACTCACATATACATCTTCACATACCTCTTTTCCTCTCTATTTCTCATATACATCGTCATGAGCATCAACAACAATATGCTCATTATTCCTTTTGTGATCCTACGTTTCTCTTTTTTTACTTTATCCTCACGCAATGTATAAAGCATTCTTCTTACTTATTAAACAGAACATCCCCTTTGTTTCGGCTAATGTACCTTTCTTGATATTGGAATGAATCATAGATAAAGTAAAACGAATCCTTTTACATTTTGTGTCTCATGTAATGAATAAGATAATGTCACACGGGACACGGCACTTCCTGTTATTGGTATAGCATTGATCATGCAGCAGAAGCCATAAAACACCGCCGCCAGGCACATTTGCCACAGGAACATTCACGTCTTTCTCCTTCCTTTCACTTTATTCTGTCACTATATGCGACAATCTAAACTATCTACTCTTAACTTTGGTTATATCCTCGCCTTTCTCACGGGAATGGTGACAACCTTGGCCATGGTTGGGTTGGTGCTCCATCGTCCAATGGTGAATCAGGCTATGCATCAGTGGTCCAAGCGAGTCGATGCACCTTCTGGTGAAGATATTTTGCAGTTTGGTAACCCAGGTATGATAACCAAGATACAGATGGCATGACTTGATGATAACACATGTATACAGGGCCAGTGGTGGATTTGCTCAAGCGTAAGGAATATGTCGCTTCTTATGATCGTCGTCTCCGCTTACCACATTGGGTGGGAGAACATTTGACTGCCGAATCGCTTACAGCACATCCTGATGTGGATCGAAGCAACTCGTCTTTTCATGAAGACAGTGATTTACCAGGACTTTTCCGTGCTCATCTCAAGGATTACAGTAAAAGTGGCTATGATCGAGGACATATGGCTCCAGCTGGTGATGCTGTTCAAACCCAAGAAGCGATGGATGAAACATTCTTGCTATCCAATATGGCTCCCCAAGTTGGTATTGGTTTCAATCGTCATTGTAAGTGAAATAACAAGGAATGATGATTATGCAAGTCTTGACTTTATGTGTTTAGATTGGTCCTACGTTGAAGGATTTGTGCGTGATTTGACACAGAATTTCACTGATGTATACGTCTACACGGGTCCTCTCTTTTTACCCCAAGCCATGGATGATGAAACCAAGTATTACCTAAACCAAGAGGATGCAGGAGATAAGAATCCAGGATACCAAATCACTTATCCTATGATTGGTACTGTTCCCAATGTTGCTGTGCCTACGCACTTTTACAAGATTGTTCTTACGCCTGTTGGATCCGATTATGCCATGGCTGCTTTTGTGTTACCAAATCAGAAGATTGATAGCAAAACAGCATTGACTGACTTTAAGGTCGATCTTCAATCCATTGAACGTGCTTCTGGTCTGCAATTCTTTGAGAAACTGGATCGCTCCAAGTTTAAGGATCTTTGTGCTCAGACAACATGCAAAACATAGCTATTCTTTACACATTAGGAATAAATTGTAGTAGCACAATATTGTAAGACATAAGAGATTATATTACAGTATGAATAAGATTACTACTGTTACAGCATTATTATAAACACGTGAGAATGGGTATGTATGGCACGCTGGATATGAGATATTGGTAAATAAAAAGAAACAAGGCGAGCCTTATTTGGATTGCTGATGCTGTTCTTCAGTCTCCATACGCTTATTACGGCTGTTATAGATCGTGGAAAGCACCATCATGGGCATAGAAAGACCTGTTGCCATAATCAATGCACGTCGCATATTCTGGGGTGGATCACCATCATCACCAGCACGAAGTGCATCCATCGATACGACAAAGACTAAAGCAAGGATTTGTGATGTCAGCCATAAGAATGGACTTGACAAGGATTCAGAGACAGGATATGAACCTATATGTGTTTAGGATAAGCATGGGTGTGTATCATGATGATATGACTTACTTTCAACACTTAATTCCAATGCCACTGGAAGCAACGAAAAGGTGAAATAGCCCATGAGCGCAGCAATGACAATAATGGGTGCAAAGTTGTCACTTTTCACTAGATTTGCTCTTTGTCAATCACAAGTTGCCATTGAAGGACAAATATACATACCAACCATAAGCAAGGCAAGGTACATGAATCCGAGAATAGGCACATATATCTTGAGAATAAGCTTGTGGATCCTAAACTTGTCAATCACCAAGCCTGATGATACTGCACCCACGATGCCTGCTACTATAAATGCCACTGTGACATAGCCTGCTTCGTCGTTGGTGTATCCATAAGGTGCAAGGATTTGGGGCATCAATGTCGACAAGGTTGAAAATAATCCGCATTGAATACCAAATGATAGCATGATGATCAAATAGTTGTAGTTGGTAAACAGCATCCGGATGCCTGTAAAGAAAGGAATACTACGTTCATCGCTTGCTGAAGCACTATAGGATGGTGGTGTTTTTGGCTTGGGTGGAATAAACAATGCTGGAATTGCAAAGGCTGTGTTGATGCATGCAATGAATAGCAACTACAAGGATGTATATTTCAGTTAAAGTTTCCTGGGATACTCCAGTGTAACTAACTATCAGGGTTTTTGTGATACTTACACCTTGCCACATTGTATCCACATTGATAACGAGTGCTGGCTGTACAAGAGATGCAATTGCCATTCCCACAGCATTGGCTAAAAGGGAAATTAGCTGATCCGATATGTAATACCCAATGATAGTAGAGTGATACTTACTTAGTCCTCCAATTGTAGTTGCTGATCCACGACCATCAGGACTGAACCATAGAGCTGCATACTATCATTGACATATTAGAATTGTCATCCCTGATTATCAATCTTGTTCCTTGCTTACCGGTGTTGCTGCATTCAATATGAAAGGTTGACCAATGGCACAAATGACCTTTGTCGCACAGATCAATAACACTGCCTTTCTATTTAGGACATCATCTTACCTGTCCCACCATGGCAAGACCTAATCGACCAGAAGACGAATCTTTGACAAACCATGAAAAGAAACGTAACCAGGAACCAAGCACTTGTAAACAAGCACCACCCACGAGCTATGATAGAAATGATAAGCCAACCAAGTTTTCCTTCTATTGCATGTGTTCTTACACCAATCTTGATACTCCATCGATCATAGACCATACTTGATAGCGGACCAGCAACAAGATATGTGAGCATGAACACATTCGAGAACCAGTTGATGACTGTAAGACTAGCTCCACCAAAGTAAGCTGATGCATAATCAGGAACAGGTGCCACTGATAACCAGCATAAGGACGAAGCAATATTCAGTAAACCAATAACAGTGAGACCATAAAAGCGTATGGGGTAGGTGCGATATTCTTGCAATGACGACGACGACATGGCCTTGTCAGCATATTCAACCTTGGTCGATCCTTCAATGTCGGTCATGGTCGTAGTCGGTCGAGTGCCAATGTGGAGTAAAAGAGAAAAGTACCGAACCAAAAGTGAGACAATGCTTTAAAGATATAGCACACGTTGCACAATGGCTGTCTGATACTTGAACAAAAGAGATTTTTTGTTCCCTTGGTCGGTTGTTTCTTGACTCTTTGTTCGTGCAGTAGTCAAGGTTGGTATGATACATAATAGACACTGTCCGAGTCATTGTTCTTGTTACTGCAGGTACAATATGCAATGCATGACTTGCCAAATTGCATTGCTAGCTTTTCCCCCCGCATCCAAAGAGTCTGGGGTTTGTAGCTGAAATTCACACACACTTTATCTCTCCACCAAATATAGACAAATACACTCGACATCATCACCATTAGTGTACAATTTCAACTCTTTGCTATCGCTTTGTAACACTTTTTCAAGTTAACTTATAAACCAATACTTGTTACAGGGATGATGACAATTGCTGAAAGCGAATATAGATCCGGCAGCTGGGTATTCATTGAGACAGTGGGACATTGAAAACAAGTTACACAAGCGAGCTTAATATCCCCATCCACAGATGTCTGGTTCGCTATCTGTTCAATGAGCGACAATCCTCTCCAGCTCTCTATTAGCATGCCATTGTCTCTTATCCTCTATCATAGTTTCAGTAGACTATTCATATAATGTGTCAAGATAATGGTAGCCTATAGCGTAAAGTAGAAAGACAATAACGCTTCCTGTTTCCTGTTAGTCTCGTAATACATCTGTGAAGCTACAAGTTTCATCGTCCGATACCCGATATAGTCTTGTCTTTCTTTTGTTGTCAATATATAAAGTGAAACACACAGCTTTAAGATGGAAGATGTTGATGAATGTGATGTGAATGGTCATGATATCCAACTTTGACTTCAACTTTTAAACTTAGAGCAAGAGGACTACATTGATAATGGCAAATGACAATAATATATATGATGCAGAGGTAAAGCTTGTACCGGAAGCATCAGTATACCTTGTAAACAGTAGCACTTTGGCCTTGTATAAGTCTGTATCGGAGCACAGCAATGACAATAGATATCATCAATTAGAAACTCCCTGGCATTGGTTCTCCTAGTCATGTCAATTCTTGATATCACAATAAACATCGCTTATAAGAAGCATGCTCCTCCTCTTGTTCTTCATCTATAACTGATCACATGATGCTCTTGATGAATATATGGGACTGAAGAAAGCGATAGGAAGGGATGAAGAGTGCCTAAACACCAATCAAATACAGTAGTGTTCTTTATTGTAACATGAAACCAGAGTTCTAATGAATCATGTAGTCTAAGGTATTCATTCATCATGCAAGTGACTAACATATCAAAGGGGATCATGCTGAACAAGTCGTGGAGACACCCAGAGTGTCTTTTGCTTTTCCGCCTCTTCTTGCATACCTGTCAACGTAATGAAACCAGACCACGACATTGACTTGAACGACTTGGTCAATCAGTTATCCTCCCAAGTTCACGGTTGTCTCGAACGAATCCTAGCAGAGCCACAGCAACCGAAGCAAGATGAAGTACCCAAATGTAAGGATCTCGCGTACGCATCCCTTTTGCTTGTCCATTGACGTGAAAAAGCAGCCCTTGAAACATATACGGACGACCTAAAGGCAACAGCCATGGCATTGGAAAGGCAGCTTAAAGATGTTCGGCTACGTTCACTAGGGGATAGGAAGCTTGCAGTCAAAGAAGTAAGTTCATGTCCCTTTGTGTGGTATCCATGTGGTGCTGATAAGATATGGTAGTCGATATCACTTTTGAAACGAGACATTGAATTGAAACAGAATGCTGTCGACAAGTATGCAAGCAAGCTTGATCAGTGGAGCAAGGATCTACCAGTGTTAGTAGCAAAAAGCAAACAAGTAGTATTACATAGGACAGATGGAAAAGACATTGATGAAACTGTACAGCAAAACAAAGACGAGGATATAGTAGAAGAATTATAATATAATCTATTGCTTTTTGAATCATGAAATACATGTTGTTGTCTACAAGAGTACATTTATGCAGCAGGATGAAGGAATAAGGGG
This sequence comes from Lichtheimia ramosa, assembly GCA_008728235.1. NCBI lineage: Eukaryota > Fungi > Mucoromycota > Mucoromycetes > Mucorales > Lichtheimiaceae > Lichtheimia > Lichtheimia ramosa. Next base: position 2,039,545 of record CP031828.1, on the reverse strand, counting down.
GAGAATCACTATTACATGCAAGTGAATTGAAGCCATTAATAAGAATTGCATGATTCGAAATCAGAAAGAGATCCATGATTGGCTGTAGAACGAGAGAATTTTGGGAATCACCCAACAATCCTATAAAACTACCATGACGTAACACTTTTTACCGATATCGCGTGACACGAGAGCATTGACTCTGTAATTTCTGGTTGCTAAGTTTCATGTTGGATCGAATAGTAAACGCCAAAGAGCCAGTTCAAAGATAGTATCAAAGCAAAAGAGAATGAAAGGCTTGTTGATTCCTATATTTATCATTGGAGTCATGTGAAGGCGTATTCTGGCATGTCGAAATGGAACAACGTGGTTGTGCAACTGGAGCCCAGACGTCACGGAATTTAAAGCCGTTTCTCTTCGGTAAATCTTGTATCCTTTTTTCCTTCTTCCTTTCTTCATTCTACTTGTCATTGCTCATGTCGGCTGTTGCTTTCAACGTATTATGGATTGTATGCGTTCTTTTACTTTTACTTGCTCTATTTTTGGCTGTAAGAAGACGAAGAATCGCATCGAGACAAAGTAAGATCATCTTCATAGCAGTGCATAAAACCAACAAACTGACTCATTTCCCCCCAAGTTGCTCAAGCTCGTCAACAAACACAAACGTATCGGCAAGATATACATGGGACAAATGCACCCGATGTTCAGATATACATGCCATCCTATCATGAATATATCAGTGCTCAAAGACAATATGGTGGTGGTGGTGCTGCTAGCAACGTCGAAATGGGCTCAGTACAACCTCCGCCTCCAGTATATAAAGCCGAAGATCAACCACCTCCTTCTTACCAAGACTACAACAAAGACGTTCGCATACAAGCAGCATCTTCCTCTTCTGCAACCTGATCTCCCTCTCTATATATACTTTTATTTGTGTCTTCTTGTATAGATTATTAGCATAGTTACTCCCTTGTAAATTCACATCACACACACATAACAGCATGTCGTCGTCGTAGCTTGGCTAGAAAGTCTTGGCATTTTCCATGCGACTCATCCCCCAACACACCCATCTTGTACAATACATATCCCATTTCTAAACTGAACTTAGTTCCCATTCCTTTAAAAATGGCAAAGAAGATGATCCCAAGCAAATGTAACACAACATCCGTTTTGCCATTCTGCATATAAACATTCAATATGGATCTTATTACTCTAGTTGAAGCTATCCATGCAATTGCAAAGAGATCAGATAATAATGATTAATCATTTATGCGACATACTGCATTTGGAAACATATATGCAGGCATTCACTTTAATACTGTCATCCACAGGATCAATCTACTTTAATCTGTTTTCTCTCTTACGTGTAACACTCCCAATTATAGCCACTTGGATGGCTCACAACATTAAAGATCAAGCGTATGTGCGTATCACAGACAAGTCTCTTGATTTGCCAACCATTTGGATCATACAATGACCCTTGTCTCTTATTCAATAGCTTCTCATATGTACTTTCATCATTGTTACTGTTAAGATGATTTGACTCCGGTGAGATAAAACATGATGAGCTGCATACCAACATATGATAGCGTTGTCAAGCAGCTACCATTAAAGCGTATGAGAACTTCCTTTATGACCAGAGTGGTAGCAGAGCTCCTGACACTGATGCCAGCTGTTTGCTATGCAACAATTACAAGAGTTTAGTCATTAGAACATTCTTCCCCTTGTCCTTTCATATTCAACAATGAATCTTTTATGCCTCTTTATGGTGAACAATTACAATGCTTTATGCATCTATCATGTGTGACGTACTCGTGTCTTGACACGAAGCATGGCTCTCTTTTGCTTGCGATACAAAGGTATCACTTGTGGATACAAAAGTAACATCTTACCTAATTTCTTATGTAATACTTCGCACGATGATCTAATCTCCTTGAAGAACATCACCCACTAAGATATAAAGAGAAACCCGGTGATGTGGAAATATATCGTTTGCATAAATGGTCGCTTTTGGTCAATTAAGCCTGTTCCTGGTCACTTTGCTCACCAACAGTGCAAACATTGTCTCAGCTGCTCCATCATGGACATCAAAAGGATTCTGTTGGGATGAAATTGACAACTTGTAATAGCCTACACGCTTGCATATTTCTGTTTTATTGACTCATCCTATTGCAGATTTGTGTTTGGTGACTCCTATACCTATACCGAAGGGAAGTTAGGAACGCCTTGGTACTCTTGGAACAATTTTACATCGCCTAGTGATGTTCATCATGATCCTATTTTGCTCAACAAGGTACAATTGATCTTGAAAGTGAAATGACAAGGCTGACTTTGTTCAAAGACTAGTGCTGACGGACCCAATTGGGTGGAGTATCTAACAAATTGCTTTGAAGGACTTCCACAAACATGTCATCCTCATTTGTACAACTTTGCATATGGTGGTGCAGACATTGATCCCACTGCCATTACCAAACATGATCAATATACAAAGTCTTTTGTTGAGCAAATTGATCAATGGAAAGTCAGTGTGAATGATTACGTGCCTTGGAAACCAAGTAACACCTTGGCTGCCTTCTGGATAGGGTAAGTGTGAAGGTGGGAGTGCTAACTTTCCGCTTTTTTCAGACGCTACATGCATTGTAGCTCTGGTTACTTAACATTCATGCAAATGCAGGATCAACGATGTGGGAGATACATGGGAATGGACCAATGCAAGTAACAAAAACACCATGTACATGTGAGATGTTACATTGCTAATCCTTCTTTGGACAACAAAATAGGTGTCATTCCCAGCTTTTTATGACCAAATCATCGGTACTTACTTTGATGGCGTGGTAGGTGTATACAGTTATCTTTCCAAATGACTTTTTCTCTTACTATTCAACTAGAATAATTTGTACAATCGCAATATACGCTCCTTTATGTTTGTCAATGTGCCTGCAAGAGATCGATCACCAGGTGCTGGGAACCAAGAGCAGCGATTAAAGTACAAAGGCATCATCAAGACTTTCAATTCAGTGTTAGCAGACCATGTGGCCAAGTTCCAAAGTGATCATCCAGATGCAAATGTGATCAGCATTGATGCATTTACACTATTTAATGAGTATCTTGATCAAGCCAAGGAGTTAGGCTTCAAGGACATTTCCAGCTTTTGTCCCAATTCGACTGCATCCGACTTTAACACCAATTATGAAAAGTATGGATGTCTTGCCCCTTACGAGTAAGTGCTAGTAATTTATTGATACTGCATGATCTATTATACTAATAGCATGATTATCAACGTGGTCTATAGATACTTTTGGTTGAGTAAGTAGTACTCCTGCCCTGTGATGAGATTGTATCTATTATCTCCTTCTATCATCATCCATGTTAATGTATCTCCTATAGATTCTGGCCATCCCACCTATCCCGTTCACAAGTTGTTGGCATCTTCGATCGACAAAGAACTTAAGGATAGTAGTCAATGCTGACTGTATTCAATACCATCATAATAAAAGCATAGACGATTGTTGTTGTCATGTGACAAAATCTCAGGAGATGTGCATCTTTAGTGGTACAGAAACCTTATTCCCTTTCCATTACAAAACCAACACTGGTCAAGATGTAGTAATAAATATTATTTAAAGAAGCAATTCTATTTACAAACGCAATGATTCTACTTGATCCTGTTGTATCCTAAGTGACTTCTTGGCTGATTGAATATCATCAAAGATGTCATCCTCTTCATCATCATTATCATCTGCGCTATCAATAACAAAGTTCTTGATCCCTTCAGCTGTCATTAATGCGCTCAGTAATACTCTTCGCTCGGTTTGTAGTCGTTGTAATGACCGATGTGTTGATTCCCATTCTTCATGAAGAAGCTCACGTTCTCTTAAGCTGTAACGTAATTTGGCTTTGGCCAATTTGTATTCGTATTGATAATCCAAATCTGATTGTTCCATGTCTGATCCATCTGAAAGTTCATTCAATGTAGATGCTGTTGGATTGGATGACTTGTCGCGTTTTCGTTTTACTGGTGATGACGATGATGATGATGGATATGCAATCTCTTCATTATGTTCAGCTCGTCGATGTCTTGTCAAAGCATCCAGTCTTCCAAAGCTAAAAGATGAATATGAATATACAATGTCTTTTCCTTTTCAATATGACTCTTTACCTTTGGTCGCATCCATCATGTGGACATTCATATGGCTTTTCTCCAGTGTGTATACGTAAATGCATCATGAGCGTGAATCGATTGTGACACTTTACATTTTGTCGCGGACAATGGGACCACTGACAGCAATATTCATTCCTTTTCCATCCCACATGATCTAATACAATGACTTTTAATCCCTGTTGACATATATCACCAGTACTGCTTATACCTTCAGACAAGTGTGTCTTGAAACTAGTGTGATCAGGAAAAACACGACCACAGTCTTCCCATTTGCAAACGAGTTTTGTTTCAGAGTCGTTCTTGTTGGAAGGAGAAGGGTCTTGTGATAACTGTTGTAAAGCTGCTACAGCGTCCAAAGTTGCTTGATCCACTGGGGATGATGCTTCAGTTGGCATGTGTGAGTAGAAAGGTAGGTTGTGTTGCTGGAGATGAAAGAAACAGTCATGCATGACCGATTTGGATCGAGCAAGAAAAAAATCCCTCTGTCTTTTGTTTCCTTCCCGCCCGCCCTTCAACACTTGATCTACTACCATGGAGGCCAAATTCGACAAGTTACGATCGCAGGCCAATTCCAAGCTGGAAAACGTCAAATTGGTATGTTTTATACCTGAACGTCTCTTAGGATAACATGTTGACAAGGAGTTGAATAGTATGCACGGACCTTGATAGCTATCGAGGAGGTGAGAAAGAGAATTCGATATAGACAACTTGGTTGTTGATAGTTGCAACCTTAGACGATCCGTGAACAAAATGCTGCATTAACACCATCCGCTTACTTTGGTGCTATTGTAAGAACCTTTTCAAATGATTCGTGATCCGTGCACACAGCTGACATATATATAGATGACAACATTGCAAGCAACATCCGCAGATAGTGACATTGCAGGAGCATTGGTATACTTGTTGAATGATGTGCTTGGAAGGTAGGAAGATTAGGTACATGATATGAATGGGGATACTGATTTAGTGCATTCAAGTCTTCCACAAGCTGTTGTCCGATCCAAGTTCAATGACACTATGCATGTGCTTGAAGTCATCTATGAACATCACAAGGATGAACAACCTGTTTTACGATCAGTCGTGGGATGTCTTCAAGAACTTCTAGTCAAACAAGATGCCAATGCATGGAGTATGCCTGTGACCAAGAAAGCTTTCCAAATGTTACTTTTACTCAGTGTGAATACATCAGTCAAGGTAAACAGTGAAAAGAGGGATCCAATCAATGACAAGGTAATAACAGTTGATGTAGGCAAGGAAAGCTGCACATGACGCCATTCGAGCTATTCTTGCATCTCCACCACCTCCCACTGCTCAACATCCAGCCGCCAATGCAACTGCTGATTTTGTGTTACGTGTTTTGCATGAGACCAACAAGAATGATCAACACGCTGCTCAACAAATTCTTTCCTTGCTTCAATCCATTGTCGCTTACTGGCCTGCTAATGTAAGTCATTGCATGCTGTTTATCATATCATAACTGACAATGATATATCTATAGCGATTCACCGTGCTTTGTCAAACATTGCTTCAACTTCCCAAATTCAACAATGTCTTTTTGACCAAGAGTGCATTTGAAGTATTCGAGGCGTTATTCGATGTACAAGAAACTGATATTGAAGAGGAAAAGTTCATCGCTTTATTGAATGTACGTGGAATGGATAGTGAAAAGGACTGGATGTAGGATATTAATCACTTGCTACTCAGGCTATTGGAGATATCAAACCTTCTGCTATTGATGAACGACTTTTGCCAGCTTGGCTCATGATTATCAGCAAAGCATACCCTGCATACTCAAAGTAAGTATTTCAAACGAGCTGTTATGGATGGGATGATTGATGGTGTTATTTTAGGATGAATCCTGAGCAATGTGCTACTGCTTTCCCTGCCGTATTTGCCACCATCTTTAATGACTTTCAACAAGAATCTCGTGTTTTCCGACAGATGGCAGATTGCCTAAGTGCACTTGTTGAATACTGTGTAACACACAACATGATTACACAAGCAACACAAGGACAACAAAACGGCTTGACCAACATTATCTCACTCGTTGAAAGTGGATTGGGCGTACACTACCAAGCAGCATGGACTCATGTGATGACAGTGCAACAAGCTTTATTCAGAAAACTTCATCACGCATCAGCACCCTTGATGGATGGATGTGTAGCACTTTTGGGTGAATTACGACTTGCTTCTGCTGATTCATACAAGGAGAGCTTGGATAAGACATTGGGTGCTGCTATCACTCATATGGGTGCTGAACATTTTCTTGGTATCCTTCCATTGAACCTTGAAGGCACTGATGCCAATCATGTCGGTCGTGCCTTTTTGTTGCCACTCTTGAAGACTTATGTGACCAACACACATCTCGGTTACTTTGTCAATGTCTTGATACCCCTGGGTGATCGTCTTGCTGCCAAAGGTCAAACTGCTGCTGATCAAGGATTGGATCTTCAAGCCAAGGTGTATGAAACTTTGGTCAATCAAATTTGGAGTCTTGCTCCTCGATTCTGTGATCTTCCTGTCGACTTGTGCAGTGCATTTACTGAAGGTGTTGCCGAACGATTCAGCAGTTTGCTTTATTCTCAACCAGAACAACGACCCAATGTCGCTCAAGCTTTGCACTCCTTGATTGAAAAGAACCAGACACTCGCCAAATCTTCTGCCAGTGATCAAGATTTACAAGCTGCTTATGGCATCACTCATGCTCAAGCCAACGAGAATATCCAACACATGAGCAAGTTTGCAGTCAATTATCTTGCTGTATTCTTTAATGTTTACAGTCAAATTGGTGCTGGTCATCGTGGATTCCTTAATGAAGTGATCAAGAGTTTCCTTAGTATTGCTACTGCAGAGGTAAGATGATGATGATAATAATGATGATAACATGCTTATATATATATATTGATAGGATATCAACTCTACATTCAAAAAAGTACTTGGTTTACTTTCTCAAGCACTTGAGAATCCTTCTTCTACACCAGCATCGACTGATCCAAGTGTGCCTCCACCCATGTCATACACCATGTTGGATTTGTCTGTGATCATGGTTCCCTTTTTGGATCCTGAATCCATGCAACTCTTGTACAACGGCACCTTGACAAGCCTGATCAATAAGGAAGATGAGTCTGCTCTCCAAAAGAAGGGTTACAAGATCTTGTTCCACTTGATGCAAACACCCAATGGTCGTCAAATTGCTTTACAAAACATCAACGAGTTGCAAGAACGTGTACTGGAAGCCACACCTACTTGTACCATTGGTGCGCGCAAGAATCGTGTGAATGCTTTGCGTGGTATTGTTGAATTGCTTCCATCTTCGGACCTTCATTTTATCCCAGCCATCTTGTCTGAAGTGGTCATCAGCTCCAAGGATAGCAGTGAAAAGACTCGCAATGCTGCATTCACCCTTTTGGTTGAAATGGGTAACAAAATGAGACAAGGTGGTACCGTCAAGAGTAGCAAGTTGCAAGGATTTGATGAATCAGCTCCTGACAGTAAGTACAGAGATGGATATCATTCAACATGGTCTAATGGTCATTGATAGCTGTTGCCAATATTGGCGAATATTTCACCATGGTTACTGCTGGTCTTGCTGGTACAACGGCTCACATGATTTCGGCTACCATTGTTGCTCTTTCACGTATCTTTTTCGAGTTCAAAGGTAAGATACAACACAACATAGGATATGCATTTACTCATGATTGCTTCTTTAGATGATCTTTCACCTGAACTTGTCATGGAACTTTTACAAACCATCAATGTCTTTGTGGGCTCCAATAACCGAGAAATCGTTGCTTCTGCACTGGGTTATGTCAAAGTCTGTATTGTTGTCTTGCCTGATGAGATGGTGGAGCCACAATTGGAAGCAATTGTATCCAGCTTGGTTCAATGCAGTCATCAAACACGCAATCATTTCAAGCTCAAATTACGACACATCTTTGAGCGCTTGATTCGTCGGTTTGGTTATAACAAGATCCACATGCTTGTTCCTGAAGAAGACAAGAAGCTCATTGCCAATATTCAAAAACGCCGTCTACGAGCCAAGAGAAGAAAGGCACTTGATAATCAAGAAGACAGCGATGAAGAGATGATGGATGAAGGTGCAGCACGTGAAATGGCCAAAAAGACAGGTGCTGGTTTCCATGATGCCTATGAAGAAGCTCTTTATGGCAGTGAAAGTGAATTGGATGGTGGATCAGATGATGAAGTATTACAAAATGTCAAGACTGCCTTGGCCAAGGTGAACAAGAAGAAGGGAGGATTACCACAGACTTATATTCGTGAAGGAGCGGATGATACACCACTTGACTTTTTGGATCGATCTGCTTTATCACGTATCACATCTTCCAAGCCTGTCGAGCGTAAAAAGCAGACGTTGGCCAAATCAGCCGAGTATGATGATGATGGTCGTATGGTTTTCAAAGAGTCCGACGATGAGAGTGATAAGGAATCAGAGGAGGAAGAGACTGAAGATTACTACATGCAAGCACAAAAGAGTGCAGATGGCTTTGTGCGTACACAACAAAACAAGATCAAGTTCAAGAAGGGTGGTCAGAATAATGATTTTGATGATAATGATGCCATGGATGTGGATCAAGGTGCTCTAGCAAAACGAAAAAAGAAGGCCAAGCAACAATTTGAAATGATTGGCAAGGAATTCCGTTCAAAGGTAAATAAGTCAACAAAGACACAATGAATGGGGTTTACTGACTCTTTATCTATAGAAAGCAGGAGGTGATGTCAAGAAAAAGAACCAGGCGGATCCTTATGCCTATGTACCCCTTGGCAAAGTTACAAAGAAAGGTCGTAAAGGACCCAAGATTACCTACACCGGCAGACTTAAACGGTAGACAACCCATTTGCACCCATTATCAGCATATAATTAGATTGTATATTATTTCAATTGCATATGAAAACCATCATATTAAGGAAACAATGCTCTTTTCATTAACATCTATGCCAAGTTGTTTGTATCCTGCTGTAGCTTTTTCAATGTAATTGGATGCCAAATTGGTTTGTTGACTATATCGTAGAGCGATTCCATACACCAAGAAAAGATCGGATTGTAATTGCAATGATCTTAAAGTGAGTACTTTGGGCGTGATGGTTTCTAGCATCGCTATGATATTGGTTGCTGTAGATGGATCTTCCAGGAAACACGCTTCACATAGTTGGATCGTAGCTGCACAATACTGGGGTATATCGCGAATGCGTTTGGCTGTATTCAATGCTTGTGAAAGCCATTCTTGTGCACCTTTGAAATCCTTCTTTGCCTATGTACTCTTTGTGAATCCTTGTTACAACTTTTTCTTTGCTGTACTTACCATGTAATACCGGCCTTTCTCAATACTGAGAGTGATGATCTGAGGAAGGTTGTCGGTTCTTTGTACTGAGGCAAAACATTGCTCCAGGATCACACCGTACTATACTTTCTTGTTAGAAAAGACAATAGAAGAACTCCAAGAGCTACTTGCCTGCTCTGGACAATCTCTTTTGGCATGATCAAGCGCTAACTCGTGCAAGGCGGCAATATGATCTTCTGGCATGGATGGATGTGTAAATCGCCATAGGTCTTGTTGATCTTGTGTCTCTTGTACATGTTCTCCTCTGAATGCTCTAAGAAACATGTCAGTCTTGTAGTAATATCATCATGTATATATGCATACCTTTGTCGCTGTTTCTGATGTCTTATTTGGCACTGCAATTGCTTCCACATCAATGACATTCGACTTTGATCAGGATATGTGTTGCCATATTCTTCCAAGATTTCAAGAGCATCATCAAATTCGCCCATGGATGCACGCTATCATTCCAGAGTTAGATCTTATCAGCATCAAATGTTTCTCTTTCTTACCATCCTAGCTGCCAGTAGATATAATTCTTCAGTGTCCTCTTTAGTGCCTTCTTCTGTAGCCTTGGCTGCATCCAAATATGCTTCTGATAAAGCACGGAAACCTAGAAAGATAGCATTAGTCAAATGTCACAGATTGCTGCTGTCATTGTTTGCTTGTACCATAAATATCCCAGATGCATGACTTGAGTAAATAGCTTGTTCTGGCTGTATATTTGACATTTCCAGTAGAACTTTGCACTGCGCTCTTGTTGACCATTTCAAACACAGAGATTGGCGAATCACCCTAAGTGAAAAAGTATCAGTCATGGGATCATGTGCCAAAAAGAAACCCAACTCACTCGTCGAAGCATATCTCTTGCATAGGTGAGCTTTGTCATACTCTCCAAATAAATAGCATTGGGACCATTTTGATCCGTGGATACACGATGCTTGAAATTCTGAAGTAATGTGGAGCCAATACTCTTCATGTGTAAGTTCCAGCTATATCAAAGCATGTGTAAGTGGTGCATAACATGATTGTCTACTTGGTATTTCCTTTACCTGACCACTTCATCAAGGCAATTCTCATCTTGATTTTCTCTTGCAACATTCAATGCCTCTTCAAATGCCTATCAAATGGATGTCAGTACTTTGTAAGACTCATGTACTCGGACTTACAGCTGCAGCACGTCGCACATGACCAAACTTTGCTTCAAGAATACCAAGATTCAAAAGGGCGTAATGATACATGGGTCTATTTTTGGTGTGTCAGACTCTTATCAGTGGTGAATATGGATATACTTGCGTTTCCCGGTACAAGAGACAATAATCAAAGAATCGATGGAGATTGGCAACAGCACCTTCGTATTCTGATGTACGTATATAGTTGACAAATCTCACTTGATGAATCTTGCCTAGGTCTGGTGCATATGTCTGAAGGAAATTGAGATACTTGTCCAATGCTTGAGGAGATATGTCAGATGTTCCAGTTTCTAGAAAAGCATCTTCAATGATCAATCCTATGTGACATACTTGAAAATAGCTTACGTTCAATACGCTCTGCTTCAGTTGTCAAGAATCTGTCCACATAGTGCTCTGATATCCACCAGCCTATATACAGTAGGTTCATATATTGGGTAGAATTGAAGTGGATGATGGTGATTTACCTCCATTGGTGTCATGCTTTTGCTTGGATGTTTTGTGTGTGATATAAGGACGTTTGAAAGTATTATCAACAGCATCGATATCCATCATGTCATTGGTGTTGATGCCAGTTGCTGTCATGGCATACTGTTGGAACACTGTAAAGAGCTCATTACGTTGAAGGATGGATGCATTGAGAAATTCGAGTCGGCAGCGTCGAACAAAGAAGCCCAGAATGCTTGTTTTATCCTATGTAACATCCTCATCATAAGAAACAATACACTTGTTCATCTCATTCTATACTCACCATAATCATCGCCTCTGGCTCCCATGATCCTGCCTGATCTTCAAGTCAGTCAACTGAAGAGAGAGAAATTGCATCCTACTTACTATTTGTTCCTTTTCTTCAAGCGTATCAATGAGAGCTATTTCAAGTATAAGTGTCAAGTGATCCTTCTACTGCAATGGATAACATACAATACATGAACTGGAAGAGTTTGTCTGGGTTATTCATCTCCTTGACCTAGTATGCATGACAAGTGAGCTTTGTATCTATCTACCACACATATCCAACGTACACTTGTTTGTAATGGCTCAAGCCATTCTTGTGAGTTTCCAGACGTTGTAATAGACTTAAAGTCATTGACTATCTCTACTGGTGAAGGATCTTGTCGCGTATCACACGTCTACCAGTCTGGCATGAGCAATAGGTGACTCTGGTTGAAATGAGAGGGACGCACCTGGATATAGTCGAGTAACAAGCTGATCAACTTTGGTCCTGTCTCGAATGGGATCAAGTTACGACTAAAGTGGTCAATGAGGATAAGGATCAATATCTTGAAAGGGGTCAGGTATCGAGTGCGGATAATAGAGCGTTGAGGAAGCATGAAAGTGTAACACGACACATACCACCACGCATTCAGATCCTTCTACCAAAGTATTTGAACCCCCGCCTGCTTTTGACACCATGCACCCTTTTATCCTTTATAGCCAAATATAGACTCTATTTACTTGGACTTTATGTACTAAATATGATAATGAATACAATGACATGATGGTGGAATGTGAAATACAAATGCGAATGATGGGATCTATTATACTGATGAAGGGATGGGATTATGTAGAATGTATATTACAATTTATCGAGATGGCCTTGAAGTCATATCACTCTTGGAACATTTGGGACATCCTTCGCCACTGATCAAGGAATAAACAATACCGTGCTTGTCGCATTTACGAAAGCATCGTCCACAATAATCATCCGGATCCGTAGTTAAGGCTCGATTACAATGGGGACAACTGCGACGACAACTACTGCACTGCCATCCAGGACCAAGTACTTTGCCACAATCTCCACATATGGCTAATTCTTCTTCTTCTTCTTCTTCATCCTCTTCATCTTCATTGTTATCTTCCACTGGATTGTCATCATGATTGGTCAATGGGATCATGTTGGTGATATCATGGCATGGTTCGGCATGATGGCGCTCCTCAACAATGCTGGTTGTAGTAGTCGGTTGTTGTGTATCTTGTATATAGTCCAATGATTTGGTACAGATGGGCATAAGAAAATTAGGTCATACAAGGTTGAATACTGTAGAGATATGGAGGAAATAAGGCACTGGATTTCCAAAAGGAGCTTCCTTTATACTACTTGGGTGCGGGATTTGAAAGCCAAACAATAGGCTTCTGCATGGAAAAAGGAACGTCTTTACAAGATTTCTATATACTGCCATATGACATAGTCTTTGTCTCATGTCTTGATCCTCTTCTCTTATACCCTAACAAGTCGATAAACGTGCAGCTTTGTCTCACATTGCGGATAAATGGGATATGCCGTGTATGTAGAAAATGACAACAGAGGTATTCGTTCATTCGTCTTTGATTCATTTATCAAGATCTCTACTTTACTAATAGAATCACATGTCAGCTTATTCTTAGCAACCAAACCCGATTAAAGATGTCTTTATGCATATATAGATTCAACTTTATAGTGGATATCATATCTCATTTGCTTTATACTAGTATACAATGAATGATATACGCGATGGATGATGTTTTAAATGATGAATAATGACAAACGATGAAAAGTACATTAAAGGATAAATAGGCAATGATCGAAAACTTAAAGGATGGAACCAAATTGCCAAGTGGGATGATGGAAAGCCATTGTTTCGGAAAGATTTGAGACGCGTGCGATTTCGGACGACGCGTCTTGTCGCCATTAGTGTCACTGTTTCCGCATTTGACGTCCAGCTTGTGTGGGACCCTTTTTCCTTGCTTGATTGCCATGGAAGACGACACTAGCGTTATCCAACAGAATCGCAACTATATTTTAGCGACATGTACAGCACTCGGTGGATACGAAGAAAAAGAAACAGCTCCTGGTGTTATTAAACAAGTCTATACCTTGGGTGACCAGGCACTTGGTAATTGATCGATGGTCCCTTTTTCGCCCGGATGAATTAACGTCTTGTGCATATTCAGGTTGTCTCAGGGATCTCAAACGAGCTATTCGTGCAGAGAGCAATGCACCCTACAAGACGTTTCTTCCAGCACTAGCCGACTTTAATACGCTTGAGAATGATTTTATACCCATCATCAAAATGCACGCACGTGATCCATCCGAAATAGCTGAACGCTTGATCCTTGCCTGCTGTAAGTCATAAGTCAAGCGCCAAGAGAGATATGAAACTAAGTGTATTCTAGTGGAACTGATAGTACCAATGACATGGCCATTAGAGCAAAAGCAACCTACCAAATCGGATGACAGTGATGATGACGATGACGAAGAATACGATCCCAATCTTCTTTTACGCTATCGCCGTTACAAGTTGGCATTATTGCAACCTGGCATTCTGGAAGCAGTGACACGATTATTAGTAGGTCCATTGGCTATTCCTTATCGGTAAGATGATCAACAATACCATCATGGTCAGACACTGACATCTTGGGATATAGTGAGCGATCCATGCGTGACCAAATTGTGATCCGCCTTGTCTTATATTTTATACGCAATTTGGCTGCTATTCCCGACTTGAATGTATCACAAAGTGCTCCTGAAGAATCACTCATGATGGCTTCCATGCAGGTAATTGGCTTTCAGATGGACAAAAGGGGAATTGACTCATTCAATCATTCTTTAGGAGAAAATGTTGTTGCGCTTCTGTGATGCTGGCATCATTGAGCTGTTATTAGTGATTGCATCCAACAGTAGTGAGCCTGATAGTGCTGAATGGAACGTGGTTGTATTGGAAGTCCTTTATTACTTGCTTCAAGGCGTTCCTGTCAAGGATATCTTTGAATGTGATTTGAAAGGAAAGGTAAGTATGATATGCATGGTATGGATGAGAAGGGTCAGAACTAAGGCTTTGTATCTTAGGACAAAAGCACGAGTATGGTTTCTGACAAGGTGTCTGCATTACTACGTGCTGAGACAGAGAGGAAACGTGCCCTGACTCGGAATGCACCTACACGTCATCAGCGATTTGGAGGCACCTATGCTATCAAATCATGGGTAAGAAGGAAATACCATTCAGAAGAAGACCATTACTTACACATGATATACAATCAGGATGGGGAAACAAGAGTGTCACACAAACAAGACGCAGCATTTGCACCATTATCAGACATCATGGATAGCACCAAAAAGCCAGATCGTCGAGGTGTCAAGCGAAAAGAACGAGTAAGGATTTTGAACTTGGAATTGGGAAAAGTATACTGATCAACATTTTATATCTAGGATGAAGGGGGACACAAGACCTACACTACAACTGCTGCCAAGTGCCGTTTCAAAGAAATGGCACAATCCTTCTTGAAGAATGCATTCAACCGTAAGTCAGTATATCCTACTTTAAAATATGATATTGAATGATGTATTTTGTTATAGCATTTTATCTATCACTCATCAAAGATATCGAGCGTGAAGACAAGAAGATCATGGACAAGGACTTTCGACGGATGTTTTACACAATGCGATGGTTTCTTGAATACCTGGGTTATGAACAAACAAATGAGTCACGAGAGCGTGAAAAGAAGGCACAAGAGAAGGAAAAGGAGCAAGCCATCTTCAACACGGATGAATTATATTTGCCAAACAGAACACAAGACACTCCCAGCACTGAACATCAGCCACAACAAGAGCAAGAAGATGAGGAGCAGCTGACATTTGATCATGATCGTGTGGCAACAGCCATGGATTTAAGAGCTTTCTTACTTTGTCTTCGGCGATTACAGACTGTGATGGATGAAAAGGTACATGAAGACACCATGCATAGGATACTATGCTAAATTCTTGGTTGTGTAGAATTGGACTGAAGTGCAAGTGATGGCTGATTGTTTTCGACAGCTGGTAAGAATGACTATTCCAGAGACAATGGAAGCGAATCAGCTAACAATGATGGTATAGCTCATATCAGCTAGCGCAATGGCAACATCATCCAATGAAGAATTTCGGGAAGTCGCTGAATATATCCTCAGTAATATCTATCATGAGCATTCAACATTGGATCTCTTTGTGAATATGATTCGAAAGTACAAGAACCAGTCATATGGGTAAGCACTATTGGGTATTTGAATGCTGGCAGATTGCTAATCAATCAGCTTTGCCTTCTAGTTATTTGAAGAGTGCAGTCGAACTTACAGATATCATGCTCAAGCTGCTGGAACAGTATTCATCCAAGAACCAATTCATGTTTGTGAGGAGGAAGATAAAGCAAAAAAAGACGCAAGGTAAAGTTAAAAAGACAAGACTCCTTGGTTGGTACTTATATTGTTTCAAAAGATACGACAATGGATCAAGGAGTGGATGAAGACGAGTCTGAAGATGAAGAACGTGAAACCCAAGTGGCATATCGTGAGCACGTTTTCAAGTTTGATGCTTTTGAAAAGGTAAACAGCATTCTTTATATCCATCATTGTACACATTCAGTAACGCATCATTATAGAAATATCTGCACTATGACGTTGTTCGGGTATATTGTATACTTCTTGAGCAGCTGGATACCTTGGAACCACACCTTGTCCTTTGTATTACGAACTTATTCCATCGCATCATGGTCAAACGCCAATGCGAGCAAATTTTCTACAAGGTAAAGACTATTGCTATGGTTTCTCTAGACATTTGTGCTTACTTTATAATGATTAGCTTCCAGTATTGAACCTGTTCAACCAGATATTGGGCAGACAAAACACCCTTCCCAGAAACACAGCCATCAGTGAGCTAGTTCGCTTTATCCGTTATTGTACCCGACAGTTTTTCAAGCGTCTTGAATCACATCCTCCCCTTTTCTTCGAAATCCTCTTTACCAATCCTAATTCCAAACGATGATAAAGAATACAATCATGTGAATAATACAAAGTGTTTATTGAATGAGATAGTAGAAATGTTGTCAACTGAGAAACGGAAGATGAAACAGGCTACACATCACCAAAAAAGCGCGTTGTGTGACACACGTCTTTATTCACTTTTAACTATGGACGAGACTAACTCTGAGGACTTTTCTTTTGACGCTCGCACTACAAGTCAACAATTCCAACAGCGATTGCTTGCAGCTCAACAAAGTAGTACCGAAAGGGAGATTAACGACAGCATTGTAAGTTGACCGTGCGATTGACAAGGAGGACGAAAGGTACTGATCGATAACGTAGGAGTCACACAATGCCGATGCCCAAGAGAGCAACCAAGTTCCTCTAGAAGAGCAGCGTCAGATACTTCAAGAACAAGTCATGGAACTGGAAAAAGAGGTGGCAAAACTAAGGCACGATTTGATGATACGACGCCAACGACGAGAAAAGGAAGCATCCGTGGTCAAATTGACACCTGAACAACGAGCACAGCTTCAAGAAGAACATGTCGAAGAAGAAGAACCAATGGATTTGAATGTTATCTTGTATGTTGATATCACAAGTCATGGATGATATAGCTAATCGAGTGCTATAGTGACTATTTGATCCACGTTGCAAGTGAACCTCTTCCATCCAACGCAGCTGACATGTCCGCAAGTGATTTAGTCCAGTCACATGCTGAACTACGCGAACGAGCCATGCAGGATCCAGAAGTATGTTGTTTATAGTAGTGATAACGCGTTTTTTTCTTAATGCTTGTCTCCATAGATCCGATCCCAAATCGACTTTGCACACATTGAATTTACAAAGACATCTAATAAGATTGAACGACTGCCAGATGGCTCAGGTGAGATATATCATGGATAAAGGGATATAGTAGGATATTCATGCATTATCTGCAACAGGGACTGTACGACATTGTGAGCTAAATGGATCAACCTATGGCCAGCAATTCACTGTGACATTCAATATACAAGAAGATCAACTATGCATTGAGAATCTTAAGCTTGAAGTTGACGTCGAAACACAATTTGAGCTATCTACTCTGTTAACAAGGTGAATACATCAAGACGAAGCCAATTACATGTTATTGATTTACAAATGAATAGGATTGAAGAAGAGTGTAATCTTTTGGGATTCTTTCGACTCTTGGTGCATTATGGTCGATTGGTGGATGATCGAAGAAAGCTATTTCAAGATTTGCATGAATCATACTCTTCAAGCATCTCTGTGGAAGCCATTGGAAGCAATACATTAAAGTTTTACAAGTAAGCTAATGGATGATGTTGCAATTCAGCTTTATTAACTTGAATAGAGAGCAAGATCATGAAGTAAGGCTGATATGGGATATAAACATCCTGAACATGGACATGTCGATCAATATTTGTGAGCAAGTCATCCCCAACATAAGAATGGAAGCATATACCACTGGATCACGTAAGTCATATAACCTAATTATGCAAATGCTTATCTAACAATGATCTATATCAGCTGAAAAACAAGAGTTATACAGCCGTATTCCCTCCCATTTTACTCGATTACTATCCATGAAAGGCTCATTAGCTGCTACACGATTCCTGATAGATGCTGTATTTGGATTGAATCGTTGATAGATAGAAAGCTGTATCCAATGCCAATAATACCACTTTTTCTCCCAATCCACAAGTGTTGCTTTTTAGATGTAAAAAACTCTTTTAATGTTTCAGAATCATACAACAATGCTTAGAATCTGAGCTTGTTGAAGAACCACTTGTTCTTGCCAGTTTGATATCTCTCTTCAAAGAGCTTCTTGATAACCTATGATAGAATGAACCATGTTAATCATCAGAGAAGCATGTTTCTTTTATCACAATTTACCTTCTTGGCTTCAACACGTTGGGAGGCATCCTTGAAGGTTTCAGCAGAGACAGTACCCTTGATTTGCTCGAGATCCAAAGCATAACTGAAATAGAATCATGTCAATATGCTGTATGTCAACACATGTATAAAAGTGACGTACCGAGTGGGCATCATGTGGTTGTAGTTGATGATTTTGACAAAAGGCTTGACGCGGGAACGCTTAGCAACCTTCTTCTTACCCATAGCACGGGTAACCTTCAAGGGGGAGCGCTCAACACCGGCAACGACAGCGTAGCCATAGGGTCTATCCTTGGTGCCTTCGTCGTGGTCTATGATGCTTATTTAGTATATTGCAAGTCGTCCATATATAAAGTAGTACATACTGCGAACAACAACAGCCTTCTTGCCAGCGTAACGACCTTGCAAGAGAACGACGACCTAAATGGGCACAATGTAAGTTGTCATGGTTCGATTGACTTTGTTGTGTTTCACAACCTAATCCACCCATCCATTCTATTATCCATCCATCCATCTCTCTTTATCCATCCTTTTGATATTCTCTTTTCCCCTATTGATGTGATTCATACCTTGCCAGCCTTAATGAATTTGACCATCGCAAATATATGAAAGAGGAGGGACGTACACTGCGCCAAACTGAGCGGGATTTTTCCTAACCTGTTGCCCTGTGGATTGCCCATTGAGCGGCGTCAGAAAATGTGCTCATCCAGCCAAATTGCCCTGTTCAGTTGGCATAGCATTGTTGTTATATGAGCAACCATTGAGCAGCCACTTACATATCTATCCTATGTTTACTTGAATAAAGCCATGTACAATGCTGCTGTTTGACTTGCTCCAACATATCATTTATGTCCAAGTTGTCTTTATAAAGGATAATGGTATCTGATCACAAGTTATAAGTATACTCTACATCAAGTTGCTGTGTTGATCCTCAACTGCTGGAAGACTGTATTCAACTGAATTCCACCATTCCTTTGTAAAGAGATGTCATGACACATCGCATTAGTTATAGACTTGGATGATGTTCGTTTCAGATCTGCCTGTCATGATAGCTCACTTCTTTTCTACATATCATATAAACATGCTTGTAGCTATAGACCATCCTTTTGACAGCAAGATCAAATCATATGACCAGCCTAATCTATTTTAGTTTGTCAAAAGGCTTGATCCCTTCATTCATTTGGGAAGGATGATCCATTGTTGGTCAGCATTCATTGTGATTGAATGCAAGATATGGATGGCAATGATACAATTCTCTTCTACATGGCAGCCAGCTTATTTCAACTTATTTCAGTGTAGTAAGGATCTGAGTGACATCTTGGTGTGTCTTGAACACCTTGCACGGAGTTGCTTTTCTTTCCCCCACCATGTCCAAAAAGTAAGCCTGCCAATCTAGACTTTTACTATTTATTAACTGAATCTACACGAATACTACAAAAGATATAAAGGAGACTACATCTGTCGCGTGCGTTACAGGAGCAAATTGCCACCATTGCCTTTTCCACCCAAATTCCTTTCTCTTGGAGCACTTGGCAAGATCAACGCAACACATCACGACAGCACCATTGGCGAGAACCCTTCACCATTGCACGTCGAACCTAGCTATGGTATCGTTATCGACCAACCATTAGTGGAATATCTTAATGCAGCCAATAGCAGTTCTGAAGGTGAGAAGGGATATATCGCATGATCTTCCAAATTCCTTATCACACTCTTTCTCTAGTATCACGCAACGAATATGCTCTTTCAGAAGAAGATCGAGTGTTTTTACAACAACCACCATCAGAACAAGAACCTGGATCACAGGAACCAGCTACAAGAATTTGGGTGAAGCCATCATCATTGTCACAAACCTTTGTTGAAAAGAAGACAAAAGCCAAAGCCGATGCCAAAACAAGCAACAAACGTCGTCGCACACTTGCAGAAACATTCGATGTTGTTGTGGATGGATTCCATATCTCACCGGATGAATTGGTGCATCCTCGTACAAAGTCCAAGGTCAAGAATATCACTCCATTGCTTCCTGACAAGCTTTGTGAGAATACCATTTACACCATTGGTCAATTCAGTGGTGATCCAGCAAATGAAAAGCGACTTGGCAAGCGAAAGCAGATTGATCAAGAAGACACATTGAAAGAGGCACGATTATCAGCACTGGATGCAACAGATCGTGGCATTATGCGACCTATCACCAATCCACATGACCAAAACGACAGCTATCTTATATGGTTCCTTCCTGATGAAAACGGGACTGAAAAACTGGTGCAACAAAAGAAGGATGCTTTCAATGGTGTACAACGTCTTCCAAGTGATGAGGTAAAGAAAGCCAACACGCTATATTGGCAGACAATTGATTGCATATATGATATTAGCCCATTTCTTTCCATTCTGCTCGAGAATACTTGTACAATCATGACAATCAACATTCCCAAATCATGGTTGCTTTTCGAGATGGCGTTGCCTATTACACTGCTGTCAGGAGTAAAATGACTGTTACCAAGAAGCGTGCAGTGGTAAGTGTTTCTCTATTAGTGTCATACAAAATACTGATCCGAGGATTAGAGCAAGGAACTTCGGTACCTGGAGAATTACGAAAAGCCAAATGTTCTCAATGTCACTTTCCATTCTCAACAGCAATAAACTTGTATCATCATCTACCAGATTCCAGTAACGCGTTTTGGATTTGATTGGATGGCACAACATGACCGAATCAGCTTAGCTTAGAATATACTGTAGAATGTGGAGAATAAGCAATCATGTTCATGAGAAGATTGAATAAACCAGGATTTGGCGATCTTTGCCATGATGGACTACGACCACTACGACTGATACTAATGATATATCATACATTGAGCATATGCATATCAATCCTTTAGCAGTTGAAGATGGATCAGCCATTGAAAAGAGACACAACGTCATAGTTCTTCATTCGCCACAGCAATTGACCGATACATCGGCCCAGATCTGACGTCTTTATTGATATCATCAATCCGGCTAAAGGCTAAAGCGCGGATCCATCTAATATTGAAAGGAGATGTTGCACCAAGCGATCCAATAAAGTTTGATACCGAGTTTCCCGCTTACTATTCCGTTTTGTGATACTTGAATGTTGGTAAGAATGTTGGTAAGCACTATGCGTTATTCCTAATACCACTTTATCCCGGTCTTGTGACTTTGTGCCTTTGACGTTACCTGATGCTTCGATTATACCCTGCTTAGCATCATCTGCCGTTTTCGGACTCAAGAAGTAAAGGACATGATATCAGTGATGGGAACATACCTATGGGAAGCTTCCCGCCGCATTTTTGTGCTGAAATGTATGTACGACATTACACTATGACCCCAAGCGAAAGATTATACCAACCACTGAAGAATAGGCTTGAGATTCAATTCACTTGTCAATCATGCAACTGGAAACAAAAGCCATTGAGCCATTGTGATGTGTTGACTTTTATTCTGTAAGCGTTCTAAAGCCATCATTCACAAGTCATGATCTTCATTAATGTCTATGCATAAGGATGCACAACAAGATCCAATTCCTCATTTTCGATCAAGGGCGGGATGAATGAATCTTCTCACGTTGATGGGGAAGTATACAACATTTCACTTTGCGAGACAGTGTACATGGGAGCGGGAAGAATTGATTGCAGGTAGTACATCTTGTAGAGAGCGGGACCCGGCTGATACAAAGAAAAAGGATTACTTACCCCGGATTGATCAGATCGAATTATAAATACGGGGTAGCTCATTGATCCATATCTCATCCCCAATCCAAGACAAATGAGGAAACTTTCTCCTATTCTCTTTGCCACTGCACTCTTCTTTACAAGTGCCATTGCAGATGTGCAGTTCAATGTTCCTGAACCAAATTATGGTAATGATCCATGATTGTCTTGTATTCTTCTTTCCTAACATTTCTTGATAGATGTGTCATCCTCTGCTCCTGGATACAAGATTGATGGTGAAGTTAAGCGCACCAAGTCTGGCTTAGAATTCCCCTTATCCTTCATGGGTGGTGATGATGAAGGACGTGATCTTTTTGGCAAAACAATTGATGACTTGACAGTCTCTGTGGACTTTGAAGCCGAAGATCGTTTACGTGTCCTTATTGCTGACAAGGAAGGCAAGCAGTATCCTGTACCTGATTCTCCTCTTGGTTTGGAAAGAAGCAAGCATGATCGTGCAGCAAGAAAGCGGAATTATGATTTCAAGTACACTGAAAGCCCCTTTGGTTTCCAAGTTATTCGTAAAGCCGACAAGTCTGTCATCTTTGATACTACCGATTATCCACTTGTGTTTGAAGATCAATATCTTGAAATTTCAACAGCTGTACCAAAGGATACTAATCTCTATGGTGTTGGAGAAGTTGTCAGCAACTTCCGCCGTGACAACAAGCAGGTATGTCTTTTTTATGCATGTTACCATCATCCTTACTCATATCATGTCTACTTTTATAGAATGTTACTACATTGTGGAACCGTGATGATGCCACCCCGTAAGTAGGATCGACTCTTTGATGATCATATGGCTTACTAATGTTACACATGCTTAGATTCTACAAGAACATTTATGGTGCTCATCCTTACTACACTGAACTCCGCAATGGCAAAGCACACGGTGCTCTTTTATTGAATGCTCATGGCATGGATGTCTTTTTCAAGGAAGGACGTATCACTTACAAGATCATTGGTGGTGTCCTTGAATTCTTCTTCTTTGTTCCTAAGGATGCTATGCCTAATTCAGTGGTGCAATCTTACACTGACCTTGTTGGCAAACCTTTCATGCCAGGTACGCTATTGTTATTGTGATACTTCTTACATTGCATGTTTAACACCTTTTTATATAGCACATTGGATGTTGGGATGGCATCATTGCCGTTATGGCTTCAAGAACATCAGCCATGTCAACTGGGCAGTTGATGGCTATGAAAAGGCTGGCATTCCATGTAAGGCAAAAATTGACAAATAAGTGATAGCCGGGTGTGTATTGACATAATCTTATCATAGTGGAAACCATTTGGGTTGATATTGACTACATGGATCGTCGTAAGGATTTCACCTTTGATGAAGTCAACTTCCCTGAAGAAAGCATGAAAGCTTTGAGCAATCGTATGCACAGCAACTCACAACGCATGATTACTATGGTGGATCCTGCCTTGAGCACCAATTCTACCTATGATGTCTACCAGCGTGGTAAAGAAATGGATGTCTATATGAAGAACAATGATGGCACTGAGTTTGTGGGACAAGTTTGGCCAGGCTACACAGTAAGTTGATAATGCATGATTGACAATCATCCTATGATGCTCATTTTATATGACTTCAGGTCTTCCCAGATTGGTGGCATCCCAATATCACTGAATTCTGGGGCAAGGAAATCATTGATTGGGTCAAGCTTCTTGATTTGGATGGTCTTTGGATTGACATGGATGAGCCATCATCTTTCTGTCTTGGTTCCTGTGGCACTGGCAAGCAAGACACCAAACCAAGTCAATATTGGGAGCTTGATGATGACAAGGCAGAAGCTTTGTTTGCTGAATGGAAGAAAGAGATTGATTCCTATGGCAATTCGACACCAGGTGATACTCGTAATCTCTTATATCCAAACTACCGAATTCGCAATGGCTATGGTGATCTTTCTGTGCGTACTGCTTCCACCAACTCGCTTCACTATGGTGGTGTTCCTCACTATGATTATCATAACATTTATGGACATGCTGAAGGTGAAGTGACACGTCAGGTATGTCTAGCTTCAAAATCCAAAATTGCTTCTTTTTGACTCATCATACTTTATATATAGGCTCTTTTGAAATACAAGCCCAATGAACGTCCTTTCCTTTTGAGTCGTTCCATGTTCCCTGGCTCTGGTAGCAAGATGGGACATTGGACTGTAAGTATTCCAGACACATTGACATCATTTGTGATTATACTTACCGGTCTTGTATATAGGGTGACAATCACTCGACATGGGAAAAGCTCAAGATTTCTATTGCCGAAGTTTTCAACCAACAACTCTTTGGTATTGCATATGCTGGTGCCGATGTTTGTGGATTCAATGGTGATACCACTGAGCAGCTTTGTGCACGTTGGTCAGCTCTTGGTGCCTTTTATCCCTTTGCTCGTAATCACAACAATGACGCTTCTATTTCACAAGAACCTTTCTTATGGAAATCAGTCACTGAAGCAAGCAAGAAGGCACTTGCTATTCGATACAGCATGCTCCCATACTTTTACACGCTCTATGAAGAAGCACATCGTATTGGTACAGGTCTCTGGAGACCTTTGATCTTTGAATATCCTAGTGAGAACGAATACCTTGACAACGATGAGCAAATTTTGCTTGGATCTGATATCCTTATCTCCCCTGTGCTTTATGAAAATGCCACTTCTGTTGAAAATGCTCAAATCCCACCTGGTGTTTGGTATGACTGGTACACATACAAGGCTGTTGAAGGCAAGTCTTCTGTGACATTGGATGCTCCATTGACCCATATTCCTATCCACGTGCGTGGTGGTGCCATTATTCCTCTCAAGACTCCTGCTTATCTTATCACGGATACCTACAAGTCACCCTATAGCTTGCTTATTGCTCTTGACAACAAGGGACGTGCTTCTGGTCGTTTGTATATTGATGATGGTCATTCCCTTGAGCAAGAAGGTACTTCAGACATCACCTTTGACTATCACAATGGTGTGCTCAAGGCTCGTGGTACCTTTGACTATGCCCATGCCGAGAAGCTTGATACCATCAAGATTATTGGATGCACTGATGAGCTCAAGACTGCTAATCACAAGGGCAACAAGTTCCATGTATCCCAAGATGAACAGGGTGCTGCTGTTGTTCAAGGTCTTGATATTGACTTGGATTCCAAGTTTACCATCACTTTCCATTAGATGAATATAATGAAACATCTTTACTTTACATATAAGGAAATAAATAATGTATTGAAGCGTTTTGCATAAACTTACACATATCGCTTGTCTTTATTTCATTGTGAAATTGGAACGATTGGATGCATATCATCACACTAAACAAGACTTCTTAAAGTCCCGGTACCAGCTCCATGCCACTTTATCAACTACATGCAACATCCACAACAAAGAAAGTACCACTCTTTTCTTCTCATATGCCATGCGCATACATAATAGGATAGAAAGAATGTTGTCGTCCCTTTCATCCTGTTCTCCTTTTCTAACATATCTTTGATTGCTTCAAAGCACAAGTTGATGTGCGTATCATGGTGAATAGTCATTCTGCAACAAGCTGGATCAGAGCCGACACATGTATTGATCATTTAACGTGCTTCATTGTCCCTCTACTTTCATTGTCATGCTTGGCATTGTCTTATTTGACTCTTATAGCAAGGCAAAGCACAGTCATTGTTATATGGTACGCATGATGAATCACATACGCCTGTGCATATACTTCATTTTCTTTCAATGTAACTGCTTCTTATGATACATCCACATGATATTTGAATTAGAAGCACTATCGTCAGGATAATGCACAATGAACAGTGCTTGTTTTATTACAATTTGGGTGACCGTGTACAACGCATGAAAAAGAAGTCCAAATCTTGATTGTTGTACCTTGCATCTCTTTCCACCCAGCAGCACCACCACTACAACAACTGCTACGCGACGTTACTAGTTCATGGACAACTCGTCCCACCGCTCAACATTTCTCAACAATCTTCTGTTGTTGGGCTTCTCGCCTGAACAAACAGCAAATGGTCTTTACAAGCAAGTCAAGTTTGACGAGCACATGTTTACGCATGCCAACAACACCAAAGCGTTTATTGCAACCAGCCATTTCCTATTTACCAAGCTTGATCCCAAACGAGCACGAACCACTTTTAAGGATTGTTGGCCAATCGTTGACTTTAGACGGCAATCGCGTTTATATATTGCAACAGCGTATCGTTGGTTGGAGGAGTTACGACGAGAAGGTGATTGTCTTTCAGGGAACGTGTCACTGAGACGCAGCTACTTTGAAGACTGTCGAGGTGAAAAAGTGGAAGCTATCATGACATCTTTGTCTATGCATGTATTGAAAAAGACATCTCGCACACGTCCACAGCAGCGGCAACAACAGCAATCCAGTAAAGCTGCATCTTCATCCAGCATCACCAAGAAAGCCACCAGTACCATGTCATCACAGCGACACGAGACAACACATAGTACACAATCATCCATGCAACACAAACCAGTCCCAGCTTCTTCAAAGCAGCAGCAGCAGCACGCACAAAAGTAAGGGATAATGTAGATAAGTTGACATTGTGTTGATCGATATTGGATATAATAGGCAAACAAGTCCACCTAAAGCACAACATCATCCACATCCAAGGCGCACGCTCACAGTTGATCCACATACACTTCAGTTATTGAAATCAGTCGAGATGCATAGAGATACTGCAAAAAAGGATTTGCAATCTATCTTTTCACGTAAGTCATCATTCGATCCATCCATTGTACCTGTCACTCATCATTGCTCTTTGAAATAGGTCATGATTCAACTTTGGATATGGTCCATCAGATTAGATCACGTGCAAGGACAATCCAACGTACTATATCAGTTCAGCCTACTCGATCATCCACAATATCACCTAAACAACCTACAAGCATTGGATCAAAGAGAACCTCTTCTGATAGTGGTGATGATGATGCTATTCGAGCCATCGATCAGTCTGGAGCAGCTAGTCAATCTATGAGACATCTTGAGCAGAATTCTTCAAAGCGAGACTCTTTTGATGACCACTCGGATCGAAGCAGCAAACGTTTCAAAGCAACTCATTCATATCAACAACCAGAGTCTCAAGATCAACATTCCAAAGACCAAAATCATTCAGGAAAGACAATCTTTTACACTGCTGATGATCAGTTTCCTACCATGTCCTTATCACCAGAGTCACCCAACATTTCACCACTCAACAACAGTTACCAAGGAGATTCATGTGATGAGATTGTAGACCAAGTGATTGAAGGATTTCATGCTCGTACACCTGGTGATGATGATGATGATGATGATGATGACGTTTTCAAGGTTACTGACAGTGACAAGGAAAATGCCACGGCAATACCACCTTATCAACTACCAGTGAGTGATACAAGTTCGTGGACAAGTTCTGACAGACGTGCTGCAAGTGATATGCGACATGAATTATTCAAAGAATGCTCGTTGTCACCTATACCTTTTCGCCATAATGAATCCACCATGTTATCATCCAAAAGACCATCTGTGACAAGAGCATCTACAGCCAACAACTCGCGTCAAGCATCCAATGAAAATGATTCACCAAGATCACCTCCTCATTTATCAATATCCAATCAAGAGAATGATCCAGTTGAGGAGAAGGGAGCTCACTGTCGAGGAAAGGTCAATCCATTTACCAAAGTGCATGATACTCCTATATCAAGACGTATCACATTACGAGCAAAAGACAATCAGTATCAAAATGTGTATCGGCATTCATTGAGATTTGACACCACTAGAAGCGAAGGCAACATATATCAATACAGTCCCACTGAACATTTATTACTCGATCCTTCCAAAGGCTGGTCCGCTTTCCGCAACATGTAGATAATAGTAGTAGTTGTACATAATCCCTTCCCCATCGCATCTTCAGATGATGTCGTACTAAATACAAATACCATGTGATCAATAAAACAAAATCAAGGCGTACAACGTTGTACTTGTAGGATCCAAAAGAGGCATGTGTCAAAAGGAAAACAAGCATTAATGAATCAATAAACATGATGTGAAATCTGACTAAGCTATCTAATTATGGACATAGTCAAACTTCATTGTTTGAAGCGGGAATTTAATTCAACCCAACCCGGCGGCGACCAATGTGTCAAGAGCCACTCGCACAGACAAGCCAACGTTTCTTTCTTTATCGTACTTGCGTAAGTGTTTATTCCAATTATGAAAGGAGGGATAGGGAGCGTGTGAATGGATGCATGCTATCACATGAAGGATGGATCAACAAAAGAAAAGGATGTCAATGGATGGATGGATGGATGCATCACAACAACAATCGACCGGGATATTATTGCAACAGCTTGGGTTTACGACATTTTGCTACATTGGACCTATACTTGAACAAAGTGCAACTGGTTGGCTCCCAAAAGCTAGTGTGTCAAATCCTGTGTTGGGTGTTGGGCTGGAAAAGAGGGATGACAAGAACAGCTTTGACTCACCATTGAACATTGGTTATAGCAAACATGGGTCGTCGTCCAGCTCGTTGTTACCGTTACTGCAAGAACAAGCCTTATCCCAAGAGCAGATACTGCCGTGGTGTCCCTGATGCCAAGATCAGAATCTATGACTTGGGTCGCAAGAAGGCACACGTTGACGATTTCCCTCTCTGTGTCCACTTGATCTCCAACGAGTACGAACAACTTTCTTCTGAAGCTTTGGAAGCTGGTCGTATCTGTGCCAACAAGTATATTGTCAAGAACTCTGGCAAGGATTCTTTCCACATGCGCGTTCGTGTACACCCTTTCCACGTTGTCCGTATCAACAAGATGTTGTCTTGTGCTGGTGCCGATAGATTGCAACAAGGTATGCGTGGTGCTTTTGGTAAGCCCCAAGGTCTTGTTGCCCGTGTCAACATTGGCCAAGTCATCTTCTCTATCCGTACCAAGGACTCCAACAAGGCTACTGTCATTGAAGCTCTTCGTCGCTGCAAGTACAAGTTCCCTGGTCAACAAAAGATCATTGTTTCCAACAAGTGGGGTTTCACTCCTCTTAAGCGTGAGGAATACATTCAAGCTCGTAGCGAAGGCAAGCTCCAACCTGATGGTTGCTATGTCAAGTTCGTTCCCCAAAAGGGTGATCTTAACAACTACTTCCGTGCTGCCAGCCGTGTTTAAGCAATATAGTTTTTTTCATGCAATAAATTGTGCCACAAGGAGACATTGTGTTGCTTTGACTTTTTTTTTCTCTCCCTAGCGTTGTCGCACCCCCTTTTGCTGTCATATGTATGTATATAGATGTGTGTAAAAGTGGAATAAAGTGGTGAGATATATGTTTATAAAGATAGAGTATACAAGTGTATGTGTAACATGAGACAATATACCAAAGCATTGAATAGCATCCAACAACAATTTATTTGGACGAGACAAGATGATTTGCCTCGACTCCTTTGTTTATATTATCAGCGCATGCAGCAACTAATCCCTCGTGTCACATTGCCTCCCAAATGGCCACGGGCGTGCAACCAATTTGTGGCCAATATCACAAAAAGGAAACGCACTGCACTTTGCGCGCCCTTGGTACATGATCTACACATCGCTCCGACTAAAAACATTATTGTGCCATTTTTGTTGGTGGCTCACCACACGTTTTCTTTTCTCTTTCTTCCCCAACACTATGTCCACTGTAGACACTTCTTCACAACAACAACCGATAGACAATCCAAACAAACCAACACCAAAATGGAAAAGCACTTCAATGTCTTCCACATCCTCTTCCACCACCAACACACAGAAACCCCCACGCAAAGTGGATCGCGAGTTGCAACGTATAAAGAGTCTAGCCGTTGTTTCTGGTCTCAATAAGCAATTTTCACAAGAACCACAATCAATGTCTCCTATGCCATCTATATCTACAACTACTTCTGGTGCTGCAAATGGTGGTGGATACAACAATCATTATCATCATAGTCATTATGTTCCTCATCGACCTGCCACTGTATGTGGACTTTCTTCAGATATGCGTCCTTTTGGTGCTCGAAGTCAAAGAAGCAGCAGTATCAGTAGCTCCCATAGTCGACATTCCACATCCAGATCCAAAGCAACAACTACAATCATGTCGAACCAACGTCATAAAAAGACCATTGAACTGGATGAGCTGGAAAAGGAGTTGTTGAATATGTTTGAACAGGCGTATTTGCAACGATCTCAGGAACAACGTGTTGACAATTGGGTAGTAAGCGTGATGCCACCTGCATCTGATGTATGTTCAGTAGATGATACTGCTGCAGCATCCCACATGGAAGATACGCCACTAGTAACAACACCCCCAGATGATGCACGTGTAGCCAAGCGGAGCAGTAGTAGATTGTCTTTGGGTCGCGATTCAATTATCTCGGAGAATGGTGGATATCAGCAGCGTATTCGTGAATTGGAATCCTTGTATATGACCACACTGAAGAAGCTCAATCAAAGTGAACAAAAGCATACACAATGGGAACAACATATACAACAAACCATAGCAGCATATATTGAAGAAAAGGAACTGGAAGCTGATCGTGCACGTCAATTGGCCAAGGTTGTTGTTAAACAGGAGCTGATAATGGAACAAATGGAGCTTCATATGCATCAAGTCACTGCTGCTGCTGCTACTGAATCACCAACAAAACAAGAAGAAGAACAAGCAAAACAGACACTGCATCAGCTGAAGAATGAAATCCAAGAGTTGAGAGATACACGTGCAGCCATGGAGAATGACATTTCATTGTTACGTCGTGAATTGGATGCTGAGCAACGATTATTGGAACAAACATGGGAAGCCAGTAAAACATTGACAGCTGAATGCAATGATCAACGAGTACAAATCACAGAAAAGTTGGATACGCTTAGACGTCAAGTGATGGAAAAGGACATGCTTTTGCACAAGGTGTACATGACACATCGAGATGTTGTTCCTGAAAGACCAGCACGTAATAGCAATCGAGATAGTAAACAACAACGTCGTTCCACAGCAACACCAAGATGGACAGGTGGTCCTCTTCCACCACAAGCACCTCCACCAACAGATCCTCTTCCACCTGTTCCAATGTCACCAACGCCACAACAACAACAGCAGCAGCCAGAAGAAGTCTTGAGTAATAGTAGCAAACGTCCCTCCATTTCTTCATCTGCTGGTGGTGCATCCTCTTGTTTTGAAGATCCAGAAACTGAAGCAGCTTATCGCGAATTTGCTGAACAACTCCAATCGCGTCTCTCTGTGTCAAAGGAGATTGACGACTTGCGCGTGTGGCAACCAGCTGATCTCGATGAGTTCCAAAAGCGTATGAGTCGATGGAGTGATATGGATGAAGAAGATATCAAACGTCAAAGTCTTGCAAGTAGTCTTCGATCAAAAGAAGGAGCTGCATTTTGGCGAGGCATGAAAAAGAAACTGAGAGTCTAAGATTGTCTTTCCCCACACACTTGTACCATTTTTGATCCCCTTCCTTCCTATACTATACGCCTGACATATCCTCCACCTCCTCCTCTTGACACACGTTACTAATACATACCCATGTTGCATCTTTTATCAATGAAACCTTTCTATTTATGCTTCAAGTCAATTTTACAGGGATGATTTTATTCAGAATGAAGGGAATGGATGATGTATGTACTGGTGAAGTTTGGGTTTAATCTACAGCATCAAAAGGAATGGGTGGAATATAAAAGCAATGTCAAGTGTGTTTTTGGTGTGAAATGGTCTTTTGGGTATGGTGGGATGAAGAAGAAGAAAGCGAGTAACCTTTTTTTTAGTCTCTGTTCTTACGACTGCCAGTCTTGACAATCTTGGCTTTGGACTTGCTATCCTTGGGAATAGCAAGACCAACTCGCTTGTTGCCTTGATCATAAATGTGATAAAAGTTGTTAAGGAAAGCACCACCAAGGACCCATTCCTTTTCATTATTATTGGCACGGATGGATGTCTTGCACATGGCTTCTTCATCATCACGATTAGCACCATCTACAGGACTAGTCCATGCTGAAGCTGGCAATGACACTTGAAAGTTGTCAAAAGTGAAAGTCAAGTCAGGCAACTTGTCAGCTTCACAACACTTGATTTGGTATGATCCACCACTTTGTTTGGCACCAATTGCCTTGTGCAACACCTCGACTTGGGCTGAAGGACCTGTGATATAGTTGTTGTTGGTACCAAAAGATGCCAATGACTTGTGTGCCAATTTGATGTCAGCCAAATGTCCAAGCTTGACGCAGTTCAAACGTGTCTTCCAATAAGGAGAATCACCATAATCGCAAGTAGGCAATGGCATATAAGCAATCTTGCCTTCATACAAATCATGGTCAACACCACCAAAAATGAATTCGCCATCAGGCTTGTTCCAGCGCTTCTTGCCATAGAAGCCATTATTGTTATAAGTCACCATGCCGAATTGCTGTGAATTGCCACCATAACCGGTTTGGAAGGCATTTTGGGCAAAGCCATTAGAGTTGACAACTAAGAAACACATGAGTCATTTGTTATGCATGTAGTCATGCTTTTAGTACTTACAGGCACGCTTTTGGATATC
The DNA here is from genome assembly GCA_008728235.1 of Lichtheimia ramosa. NCBI lineage: Eukaryota > Fungi > Mucoromycota > Mucoromycetes > Mucorales > Lichtheimiaceae > Lichtheimia > Lichtheimia ramosa. The sequence goes on along the minus strand of CP031828.1, from coordinate 2,006,968 downwards.
TGCATGTGCATTAAATGAAAGAAAAGCAAAGCATGAACATGAGTAATGCGTCAAAAAGGGACATACAAGTGTGACATACCTTTGCTGTTGGAGCCATTAAAGTTGGTGGATCCATCTTCAGAGAATCCTCCAAGACCAAGATAGCCAACTACAAGTTTTGTTGATAGTTAGTATATGTCAAAGGCGTTAACTTTGTTTATGTGAATCGCCACATACTATATTTATCATCGCCAATGTTCTTGACACTATATGCAGCACCAAACAACTGATTCTCGACTGTCAAACCAGCCACCGAGATGGTTTCCTAAGCAGATGCATAATTCAGCACATGCAATGGATCATAAGCAAGTGAAACACTTACAGTGTACAATTCAACATCAATACAAGAGTCATCACTGTAGCGAATGGATTCTTTTTGCTTCAAGTCATAGGCAGTGGAAGAATCTTCGGCATCATAAGGCGTATGACCAAGGGATCTGCATTCGGTGCTGTGACACTAGAAAATTTTGGTCACCGATTCCCGGTTAAATTTAGTATGCTGTACGGCAGAGAGCGGATCTTGCTTCCGCTTGTACGTGGGATGAAGAGCCAAGAAATGACTTCTTACCTTGGTAGATGGGACCCAGGACAAGCTGGAACCGGTATCAAACAACACTGAGAATTCTTGTGCTGGTGTACCAATCTTCACAGTACCGACAAGCTAATATGCAAACATATGGTCAACACATACAACAAAAGGCAAAAAGGGTAAAAGACTTACTGAACCATCATCAAAAGTCATTGGTTCAGTCTTCAAACCGCCACCATCATTGTTACGACGATGAAGTGGGATACGTTGTAAGGCTTGAGCTTGACTTGGAAGTGTGATCAAGCAAGAAGCCAAAAGAATAAAGACACCTTTGTGCATCATTTTAGGGGTGAAAGAGACAAAGGAATAAGAAGAAATGATGAGGGATGGCTCATTTATATATACATACGCAAGGGACGAAAGAGAAAGAATAAATAGTTCCTTCCTTTGTCCCACCCCAAAAACACTTTTCATCCATCATCATCATCATCCGCCCAGATATGATGACAAAAGGAAACTTTTTGTTGTTGCACATTTCAGTGATAAGTCCATCATATCATGTAACATGGCCAAATCACTCACTTTGTAAAGAAAGGACTTCTTGACTATTTGTATAGAATGTCAGGTTAATGCATTCAATATACATGATCGTGGCACTTTGATGGTTTCGCCAGGTGCATCGAATCTACTTGTGTGTCTAGAATTGGCTCTGCCATGTCATGTGTTCAAGTACATATACAAAACGCGTACCTAGCAATTTTGACAAGCTCCCATTCCTCTGCAGCGTGACATGCCTAAAAATAAAGAAGGGTCGTACCACACTTCCTTTGGTCACTTTTTTCTCTTCCTGTCTTACGATCTACCTGCAATGTCGCCAAGCATTGGGATAGTAAAAAAAGTAAAATCCATAACGTTCGACTCCCGCCTATCGGATCACCCAGCCCATGGAACAGACATTCGGCTTAGCAACAAAGCCCAACATAACAATTGCCAAACTCCGGTCTAGACTAAAGCCAACAACCAGCACCATGGTAACCTTCTCACAGCAATAACACCCATGCAACTCTCTTCTCATACTTACATGCCAGATTCCCTTTTGGTCCATGACAACAACCTAAGCATTGTCACAAGATATGAAAGCCATGTGCAACATTGAGAAGATGGAAGAAAAGTAGCAACTTTGTGGCATATTTTTGGCTACAAGGAAAAATGATAACCAATACGAATGACACAAAAGAAGAACCAATCTATTCTTGTGCATGACGCTTACTTCCATGGTAAAGTATGGTATCATGCAATCAAGGTTGCTATTTTAACATGGAGATATGACGACAACAACCTACTTTCTGATCATCTGCTGCATCAATCGGTACCAATAATCCAACACGGGATCGGCGGTGTTACTTTATTGGCTATACCGTGAATACGTCTATTCCAGGAATCATCATTGCATTGTAAGGTCTAACAAACACTTGATGGTGTCATACATCAGCTAGGTATATGTATATCATATACTGCTTACACAAACAAGAAAGCATGTCAGGAGAAAGAAGATACTTGTGCTTATGCGTTTATTGGGTATCTCTCTTGATGATAGCATACGTACAATAGAGCATTGATGAAAATGTAGAAACGCAATGTGTCACAATGGCAACAATGCAACTTTTTAAAGAGCGGATTTGTTTGTATGATGGTGGGCTGTTGCTAAGTAGGGACGAAGGAGAATGCGAGAAAAGGAGGAAAGAAATTAAGACAAGAAGGATGCTCCTTACATCATCATGGATGTGATGATTAATACAATGACAAGCAACCCAATCGTTTGATCATTGCGAAGCATAATCGACCATGCTGCACTTGTGTTGGTGTCTGGTGTTGGTGTTACCGAAGCACTGGTGCTGTCGCTACTGCTGCTTGGGAGGGGCGACATTGTTTTGGATGACATGGATGACATGCTGCTTGCCAATGTAGTTCTGTTCATAGTTATATATGTTAGAATTCTGCATGTTTGTCTTGTCCACTTGTTGCTACTCACACATTCGCACCAGGTTGTGAGCAATATGTCATCATGAGCGTCTTTTGTGTTTCTTTCTCACTATCTTCAGGACAAGTATCCCAGCACGAGACTTTGGCTTTCTGCCACTATGAGAAGATGCTAATTTCAGCCACGTCATGTTTCTTGCATGCATTCATCAAGTGATGTTTACCTTGCACAAACAAGCATACTCTGTATTAGGATTGGATGATTCGTCGTCAGTGCCATGTGTATACACATCAAAAGACATTCCCTTACCATCTTGCTTACATGTGCGAAGATAATTGTCCTCGTTTTGCTTACATTGGTTAAAGCTGTGACAAAATATACATGTTAATGTTTGCTTGTATAAAGTAAGGACATCTACTTACACTGTTTGAGCAGGGCAGTTTGCATTTTGAGCATGTGCGATATGATTAGCGACAGCAAGAAGGCCGGCAACAGCAATTACAATAGTGGTAGTCCTTTCAGTAGCACGCATACTTATGTTGGAAGCAAGAAAAAGTATACAAACGAGAAGAAAAAGAGCACAACAACAACAAAGAAGGTGCAGGAGAGAAATAGGAGGAGGGGTTATGTCAATGTAATAGGAGGGATTAAAGAATACACAGATTTCTAAATCAGCTCACTTCTTGCCATGATCGCTCCTGTCAGCTTGGTCTGGTTACTGATCTGTTTACTGGCTATATAACACCTCGGTAAAGTCTCCAACAAAAGCATTTGTCCCATAGAGAGTGATGATGATATATCATTGCATCACATTGGTATATGTTCTCTTGCTTGTAATAGCTTCACAAGATTGTAATTTGTATCTGCATTTCCTGCATCCCTGACGGACCTTGGAAACCCAGTCTCATTCTTTGGGCGTACACAAAGAAAGGCTACTATAAAGAATGCACATATGGTATTGCATAAAAAAATCTCGTATACAGCTGACTGAAGCAAAACCATGATCAATAGCCATCATCGACTTGTCTAATAGATACCACCTTTATGGTACCATGATCCTACTGACTTATATAATGACAGCTATGTCAAGGAAATGTGTAGTCCATAGTAGCCAGGTGTACTCCTTATTCACGTGCAGGCTCCTGCACTAACATTTATATAGTCCAAAGTGCAAAGAAGCTATGTATGCTGTTAGTACATATCACATTGAAGGTATGGACATTTAAAAGTGGAGAAACTGGAAGCGTGGTCTTGATAAACAAGTCATTTAAATTTCATTGGGTCTCGGTATGGCGCAATAAGAATGATTTGTTCAAAAACATTGATGTGCATTGACCCTACAATGGCAATGCCAGATGATATGTATGATGCGTGTCATTGCCATAACAGGCATTTTGCCTTCGTGGCGTGGGTTTTCCAAAAATCGGTTTCCAACATTCAGTGATTTGCTTTCGCATATAAAAGACATGCTTCCCACTCACACATCTTTATAATCTATCATTCAAGAACATTAGCAAGCAATGGTTGTTCTCACTTTGTCTCAAGAACACGGATTTGTATGTACCTTCGTTTCATGATTGCATAACAATGTTTGCTCATATATACATTCACATGGATATCAAGATCCTTAGTGTTTTGCTCCTTTCACTCTTCCAGCTCTTTGCAATGACTATGCGCGTTGGCAGAGCACGTAAAGTGGCAGGTGTGCCATATCCTTATGGTAAAGCTATCAAGTAGTAGGATCATCAATGCAAGCTAACAATGAAGCGCACTAGTGTATGCCGAAAAGAATGAAGCGGAAAATGAGTTTGATAAGCACGTATTCAATTGTGTTCAGCGTGTACATCAGGTATATATATATAACAAGAAGAGGAAAAGGATCAAGATAAACTGACTTTTTATGTCAGAACACGCTTGAAACATACCCTAGTTTTGCTATACTCCTCGTTTTGGGAGGAATCTCTCATCCATTGATTACTGCAGGAGCAGGCTTCTTCTATCTAATCACTCGCGAAGTGTATGCACGTGGATATTCCACAGGCGAACCAAGCAAACGTGCAACTGGCGTTAGATTTGCAGCTATTGCCGAGCTCATCATGCTGGGAACCACTGTACACAGCATTTATGAAGTATTTGCTGGATCCACATGAAATGTAGCTTGAAATGTATACTAATAAAACATTGAATACACGCTTTACATCTGGTTACAGGAACATTGTATTTGATGCTCTACATGCTATAGTAGTAAGATTCTGCTGTCGAAGTGGACATAAACAAGTACGTGAGACTTTTGAAGTATAAGAAAGCTCCAAACAGCCATATACGCAAATGTGAAGAAAATGTGTAACTACCAGCTTACTATTATGGTTGCATTTGTGCTCATTCGGTCACTTGAGCCACATGTATTATGTTATATAGGTCACACAGGAAGAGCTGGAAGGCAATAACGTGCAACCAACACACATCTGTTGGGAATTTTTCCACCGTTGGTACATCCTGGTGTGACATGGAGCCATTTGCTATTGACAACCTATTACTTTCAGTCAAGGTAGTAAGTAGAACAGTCTGGGTCAATGCCAAACATCTTGAAGATAGCAATGTAGGCTAAGTTTTTGCTCATTACAGCTAGCTTGTTATTGCAGGCTGGTTGCATATAAAGTGTCAAAGCTAGGATCATACTTTACGTATTTGATACTACATCAATTTTTTAGGCCATTACCCTAGCAGTGCATGGTCATTACATCCAGGCATGCCTACACAACTGCTGTTTGGTTATAAAATAGCGCTATCCATTCCCAGTGATGCTAGGACTTTAAATTGACTTCAAATGCTCCTTGTTAATGATTTCAGTCTTTCAGCTTATGCTTGTACATCGCTATTCAAGAATGATGGAAGTATATGGGACTGTCGTGATCACACATTGCTCTGTAATGGATTAGCACATATGATAATTTGGCTGTAGATTCTTAGTTATGTGTATCTAATGATATGTAAATGCAGAAGCCTGTGAGCATAATGGGTTGCAGTAACTCGATCATAGCATATTGTCATCTTTGTTAGCATGATCATGGTGATTATGCTTGCCAAGCTACTAAACAAGCTTTTCAAAATGAGTCATTTGAGGAGTTGCCATCACCTAAAGTGGTTCCATATATGCATATGCCGACCTTTAAGGATGATCAACATATGCAGATGATTCTTTCTTCACTTTTAAAAAGACTATTTCGAGATTGACATGGTTGATATTGTATACTGAATGCGATCCAATCCACATCAGAGGTGATTTGGACTATTCCGTGAGCTTTATTTGGATTTGTTTATGTCTTATGACACCTTTAATGCATGAAACGATATCACACAATGACACAAAGATACGTCTAATTCAATACTTCCATATGCGGAGAGTGGAATAACTGCATGAACAAAGAAAGCAATCCCTTTTTACACTATCCAATGCAGCTATTGAGCTTTTGGAGTGATTGCTCACATCATTTTTCGGGCAATTCTGCTCTCCGGCAACTCCCAATTGATCATAGCGTCCATGCTTGTGTGTCGATCACCCACGTGGCCTTTTCTAAGTGACACGACTCACCATGTGAAAAGGTAGTATCGTCATGGCAATAACCTAAAGCCATGTAATAGTCATGCAATGGATAATCGTGACCATGGTGTAAGAAACCAAGTTGTATATGCACTGCATATCTGCATGCAACAGGATATATGTCAGTAGTGGCAGAGACATGACGACTAGGTATATACCAACTATAGAAATCAGGTTATCCCCGAAGAAGACCATTTTCATATCTTGTGGGAAAGTTGCCAAATTGCTCATGATAGTAAGTCTACTGCAACTGCAAGGTCTAATGCTGTAAAGTGATAGCTTACTTTGCTATAGTGCTCTGATAGTCATGATAGCGAATTGCCCAATTCATGAGATAAAGTATTGATATGAATGTGAAGGTTGCAAGGATTCGTGGAACGCTGGTACAAGCGTAAAACTCAGTCCAAGCCATGTGAGAAAAAGAGATAACATCATCCCACGTTAACACTGACTATAAATAATATTTCAAGATGACATCCATCTCACGCCATCCCGACATGAAAGCATGGATCATCTACATATGTGCTCATCCGTTACTATTGACATTGTCTATATGATGTGGCTGGGTAACTGGTAACTGGGATGGTGAAACTGTGTAGACCATGCCATTGGGCGCAATGACCAAAAGGCAAAAATTTTCATGTTCAGGTTGGAGCACGGCCATTATTGGCATACACAGCTTTGGATCGCCCTGCAGTGCTATCTATTGTACTTGAGCTACTTTATACTTTTCATAATAAGTTTCATTTATAAACTATAAACTTTGGATATACAAGTCATTGGTAATTGGCTCTTTCAATGTTCAGGGGATTCAAATGTAAGACATGTCTGTTTAAGCAGTAGAAAGGGAGCAATGATAGCGTTGTGTGGGGTGATGGAAGAAGGATGATTCGCATTTCGATTACCTCTCCGACAAGGTGTGCCAATGGGCATTTGAATACAGTGGAACACATTACACTCCTTTTCTTTCTTCTTTAAACACATACGCACACACACTACACTTTACTCTCTTTATTCTCTTCTTTGACATTATCCAACGTCAAAATAATTCATAACAGCAAAGTCGTCAGTGTTTCTTTTTCTCTTTCTTTCTTTCTCTCGCTCTTCTTGTGACTCAGTCTCAACAACTGTGGCGTCTCGAAATCTCGGAAAAGCTATACTCGTCATCGAGCCGCTCCCTTCTTTCCGCATTCGTACACAATGGAAACACAGACTCCCGAGCACCCACCATCATCCGATCCGGGAGACTCTTCACAGCATCCAATGCATACAATGACTCTTTCTGGAAACTTGCTCGGCCATGCAGCTTCTGGTTCAGGGGTTCCTCCTCACAACTTCTCCATTGTGCCTGTACATCAGCAGTATCAGTCTCACTTTAGCAATGCGTCCCATGTCACAACGCCAGAGGATGGTCAACCTTTATTACAACAACATCCAGGTGTTATTAATAGTGAAGCAATGCATACGCAACAACAGCCAACTCATCCAGTTCCTCCGCCGCAGCATCAACAACAGCAACCAATGGATATTACAATGAGCCATCAGCAAATGCAATCATCGTCACAACCAGCTCAACATCATCAACAGCAACATAGTCCTGCAGAAATGATGAAAGCATCTCTTGATCAGCAGCTTATGGCTATGGCAGCTGCAGCAGGCAATTTGCAGTATCCTATCAATGTTTCACCTGGTATGGCAGGACCTACGCTTATCAATCAACAAGCACATGGAAATCTTGATCAAGGAGGAGGAGGAGTGTCAATTTCACCCAATGCCATGCAACAAGAACAGCAACAACAGCAACAACAACAACAACAACAACAGGCTAATCAAGAAATGATGGTAGCACATGGGCTGGGATCGTCATCATCTGGTGGGGTCATTTCTCCTCATGAACAGGTAAAACATAACAGGATTTCAAGTTAAAAAGTTCTTGTAATAACTAGAATTGATTGGTAGCAAATGATGGGAATCAATGTACAACCCCAACAACAACAACAGCAGCAGCAACCACAGCATCATGAGCAACAACATCATCATCAGCCGCAACAACAACCCCAACAGCATATGGATATCTATGGTAATGTGGCGCACGGACCATCGCAGGAACTTGGTCAGCATATGATTCAAGATATATTGTTCAGTCAGCAACAACAACGTCATCAGGTGCCTCCTGTGCAACAGGAACAACCTCTCACATTGCAACATGCTCCTATCGTGACTCAGCAACAATCTCAACAGCAACAAGAGCAAATGATCTTGTCTACTCCACTGCAAAGTCCTCAAGAACAAGCTATGGCTGCTGCACAACAAGCTATGGCTCAACAGATTGCTCAACAACAACAACAACAGCAGCATCAAGAGCAACAACACCAAGGTTCAGGAGTTCCTGCCAATGTGATCATGTTACAACATCCAAACCATGTTGGTATACGACAAGAGCGAGGATATCAGCCATCATCCATGGCACCACATTCACAATCGACACAACATCAGCAACAGCAACAACATAATCATGAAATGGTGTTTATTGATGAGAGTCATGAAGCACAGCGAAGACGACAAGAGCAACAACGTCAGGAGATTATTAATAGTGAAAAGGTAAAGGAGATATGGAACATTCGAAAAAGGACCTGTTATTGATTTCATTATGATGTGTAGGCGTATTCGGCTGCTATGCTTAGACAACAACAGGTAATGATGCAACAAGCCAGTGAAGCATGTGCAGCTTCTCGAGAAGATGAAGCATCAGGATCTACAAATTGTGATGTTTCACCAAGGGAATTTGAAGGCATGTCGCGTGAGCAGTTGATTGCACGATTGATGGTACTGGAACAAGAGAAACGTGCTGGTGGTGGTGTTACTACAACAAATCGTGGTGAACAGAGTCAAGTAGCAACATCTGAAGCAGCTGTTGAGATCAAATCGGAAACGAGCACCAATGTGGATGATGATGAAGGACCATCGACACCACCTGATACCCATCGATCTGCTGCTGATAATAACGCTGAAAGGTCTTCTGAAAGCAACAGCAAACATGAGGATGGAGGAGAGGAAGATGAAGAAGAAGAGGATGAAGATGGTGACAGTGAACAACCTGATCAAGTCCAGTCCAAGCCAATGCAATGTTTATGGAAAGATTGTGGACAAATGTTGGAGAACATGCAAAAGTTGATCAGTCATATCAGTGACAATCATGTTGGAAGTGGAAAGGTATGTACTTGTAGCTGTTTACTAATCCATGTACTCATATATATTCTATATAGCCAACTTATCGATGCGAATGGGAAGGATGTGCAAGGAATCAAAAGCCTTTTACCAAGCGACACAAGATGTATAATCATTTGCGTACCCATACAGGTGAAAGACCATTTGTTTGCAGTAAACCAGGCAAGTATAAATGTACTTTTGCGGAAGGCATGTGATTAACATGAAAGCTTTAGGTTGTGGCAAACGATTTTCGCGACCAGATTCATTGACAACACACGTCAAGACACATTCGAATGTACGACCCTTTATATGCCCAGTGAAAGGATGTCAAAAGGCGTACTATCACTCTCGATCGCTGAAGAAGCATGAGAAGACACATGAGAACACGATCCAAACATCAGCACCACCACTTTCATTTGGTACTTCTTCTGGATTTAGCAACAATATGACGGGACAGGTGCCCGTGGAATTCCTGCATAACGTACCGATCATACAACAGCATCATGGCTCTCAAGCACAACAGCAACAACAAGAGCATCCTATGATAGATCCTACAACAGCTGCTGCTGCCACAGTATCACATCCTCCTCCTCAACAACCACCATCCATTCCTCCTACTCCTCAAGAACAACATCAACAGCATTTGGGTTTTCCTATGAGTACGACTCCATCTCCATCTCACATGGTCAGCACTTTTGCAAGTAATCCAATGCCTATGCAACAGGGAACTACTACATTTAATGCACCTGTCATGATGGATACCAGTACATCGTCTACTACCAGCACTCCCTCTACCATTACTACCACCCCGCATCAGCAACAACCTTTTCCCATGGTCATTGACCAAGCTCATCATCATCAACAACATCATCATCACCAACAATACGTCCCTGATAATGCCAATGGTGCCCCTTTTGACGGCTTCAGAGGAGCATGATCTATCTTTTATACACCCTTTGCTATCTCTTTTTTGTCATTTCTTTATCTATGTACATTTTCTTTATATGGTCTACTATCAAGAATTGTTGTTTTCCCAGGTGGAAGCATCATCAAGCGTAGATTCACGGAACCAGAAAAAAGCCGAACAGAGAAACACTCGCATACGCAACTTTTTCAATGAGACACACACACACGTACATGCATACATATACACACACACCAACACTCTTTACTATTATCTCCATATTTCATCATCTGTAATCATCTTGCACTTTTGAACTATCCGCCATTATCACCTTAGTGTCTTGTATCTCCCTTTTTTCTTATACACATATTCAGAGACACACACAGAGCATGCTACTAGGAATATATTTATATCATGGCTATTCTATCTGACAATCAGAGAAGGCCTTTTCGGCTCAACATGTAGCTACTTTTTTTTCTCTTCCAATGAATTGTGTTTGTGCATGAGTTATAAGCAAGAGTAGATCACTAGACTAGACACCTTGAAGATCACATCACCTTAATCCGGCTCTTTTATACTGTGCTATTAGGCTGTGCCTTGCTTGCATGATCATGTAGTGCTTAAAAAGACATGTTCATGTTTACTGTCACCTTGATGCTGCAAGACTATTTGGATCATACATCACAATAGAAGCTATCTTTGGACAAGAAAGATGTAAAGCAAAAGATACATAGGATTATAGAGTAGAGGACATAATATCATGTAGATTATGTAATCTTGCTTGTGAATGAAAGAAGCCCAACATCCATCATCATGACTGCATGCTTCTTATTTAGGGGGTTAGATCACTGGATACTGTGAGAATTCCAAGTACACAAATCACCTTAGGAACAAGCTTTCGAAAAAGTCATCTTTGGGTTGTTGCAGTGATGAATTCACCTTGGACAGCATGTTACCGTGCTTTATTCTTTCAGCCATTGATTCAAAGTGAGACCATGTGATCACGCCAGCAAGGGATATGGTTGGTCGACAAGGACAATCACATTCGTGTGCAAGTTGAAACTCAGAACACAGCGCTCGAAAAACGAAAGCTTGTCATCTTTGCCATCGCCAAGACCTTGAACGCTACTTTTCTTTCCTGATCCGCCTTTAGCCATGACTGATGACTATAGCAAGCCCACTGACAGTCCATGTGCTTTAACGAGTTGCAATGAACAATGTAGGTGTCTTTATTTGACTTGCCATTGGCTGGATCTTGTTGACAGTTTTTCACTTTTCCTTATTCCGCCCTGACTCTTTAGTTGTTTCTCGAGTATCTTCCTTTGAAGCACTGGACAACATACATCACTCCCAAGCCAAGTGCCAGCACACCATCAGTTCAACTATCAAAGGCCGTACTTCTGATGAAGGATCTCTATCTCCTCTCAAGGTAAAGTAGGGCTCTATTGTATGTGTTACTATGAATATTCACCGCATAGGGCGGTGTTATCTCTTTTGTTTATAGCGAAAAGACGACAGCGATTATGCATCTGATCTACGTACACAACAGGCCAAGCGTGTTCAAAAAGAGAATGATACAACGCATTGTTATGCCCGTGATATCATCAATCAAGATCAGGAGTTATGGACTACACTTGCAGCTTTGAGTGAAGATAGTCGAACACCAGGTAAGCATTGTTTTTATTACTTGATTGGTTATGCTTACCCATGTTGTATCAGGTGTTATCCCAAGATTAGAACCACAGTTTACCAGTCTGAACAGAAAAGGCAATACCATGGCAGCTTATTTATGCAGCCCTTACACTGATCACATTGCTACTGGATTCGTTGATCTTGGATGGGGATGTGGATATCGCAACTGTCAGATGTTGATGACATTTTTGCAACGACAACAAGAACATGGTGATTCCCTTGTACGAGAAGTAGCTGATATATCTGGATTGCAACTGTTACTGGAACGAGCATGGAGTGAAGGTAATCAAAGAAGGATTTATTGTAGTGTGATAATTAATTGGTGTCATAGGATTTGACAAGCAAGGAGCCAGACAATTGAACCATCGTGTGTACAAGACAAGGAAATGGATTGGCACTACAGAAGTGTATTGTATGCTAGTTTATCTTGGTATCCGGTGTACAATTCTTGACTTTCATCGACCATCAGGACCCAACAATTCGCATGACAGCATGTTTGACTGGATTCAATCTTACTTTCAAAGTGGTGTCTTGGACAAGGATCCGAATACATACAACAAAAAAGGCATTGTACACATCACTGATAGACCACCACTCTATTTACAACACTCTGGACACAGTCGAACAGTCATTGGCATTGAGATACTCAAGGATGGAAAACGTAATCTGATCATGTTTGATCCTGGAAGGAGAATGTTGCGCTCGTATCGATCATCAACAGCACCTGAAGATGACACTGCAGTATCCTCTGCCAATTCAGATGGTGATTCAAACTCTTTGGATGGCAATGACAATCAGGCACAACCTTATTCATTCACTTCAAGGATCCTCAGTTGGAAGCCAAAAACAGGATTACCTGCCAATCTCTTGCGTCCTTTTCGTGTTGATGCCAAAACGATTGCAAAGAATCGACAATATCAGCTTTTGGTACTTGGTCAAGTGGAAGATCATCGTCCTAGTGGTGGTACTCTATCATGGAATCGCGACAAGGGATACTTGTTGGATCAAAGTGAGCGAGAAGCAATGAAAAATGTAGCTAGTATGCAAGCCCATTAAGAAAAAGGATGACACATTCGATTAATATACCCGTGCCCTTCCCATTTCCTTCTTCTCCCCACAAGCACACAACAACACCCATGCTTCATTCTCTTTCCCCAATTGCATTTCCAATACGTTTAGATATACTTCATTCAAAATGGATAAAAGTCATTACAACTAGATGTAAAAGCAGGCAATGATGATAATGATGGTGGCTCGTGCTCTTCAGTTTTCTTTTTGTTTCCCGAGAGTGACACAATATGCAATATGCAGCTAACAAATGATTGGTGGAAAAGCTTACAAAACGCATGATGATCGGGATATGAAACTTAGCAGGAAAAGCAACCGAGGAAAAAAAAACACCAATACCAAACCTTTTTTTTTTCTTTCGTCACCCTTCTTTTACACACACACACACCACATCCTTTACCATGTATCGACTTGCCAACCGTAAGATTGCATCCAAAGGATTACCTTTGTGGAATAAGGTAAGATATGATCATCTTGGTAGTCATCGAATGTGAAAACTTAACAACAATCCTGGTTTTGACAGAGCACAGGAATGCCAATTCGTGCTGCCAGGTATGCAATACAATCCATTCCAGAGTCTAAATCATGACTCATGTCACTCTTATAGTCAAAAAGTACAAGGCCAAGTGATTGGTATCGATCTTGGCACGACCAATAGCTGCGTGTCAGTCATGGAAGGCAAAACACCACGCGTGATTGAAAATTCAGAAGGTGGCCGTACAACACCTTCTGTAGTTGCTTTTACAAAGGATGGTGAAAGACTAGTGGGTCTACCAGCAAAACGTCAAGTAAGTAGACACTTTAGCGCGTTTCGGACCTTTTTTTTCTTAGAGATTCGATGTACAATACACGTCATTAGGCTGTCGTCAATCCAGAAAATACGCTATTTGCCACCAAACGATTGATAGGTCGACGCTTCACAGATGAAGAAGTACAGCGTGATATCAAGGCAGTTCCTTACAAAATTGTGGCACACTCGAATGGTGATGCTTGGGTGGAAGCACATGGTCAAAAATACAGTCCATCCCAGATTGGTGCTTTTGTAGTGGGCAAAATGAAGGAGACTGCTGAGAATTATTTGGGCAAAAAGGTCCAAAATGGAGGTATGTGTCTCTTTCCCAATTTGGTTGACACGTAAGAATGACTTACATTCTTATATCATGCAGTTGTCACTGTGCCAGCCTACTTTAATGACTCTCAGCGTCAAGCTACCAAGGACGCTGGTACTATTGCTGGTCTTAACGTGTTACGTGTGATCAACGAGCCTACTGCAGCAGCACTTGCTTATGGTCTAGACCGAGACAAAGTGGGAGATAAAGCTGTGGCAGTCTTTGACTTGGGTGGTGGTACTTTTGATATCTCTATCCTCGAAATCCAATCAGGCGTGTTTGAAGTCAAGAGTACAAATGGTGATACCCATCTCGGTGGTGAAGATTTTGATATTACTTTGGTGCGATGGATGATAGATGAATTCAAAAAAGAGGTAGGATCAATGCAATTTTTTATGCTTTTACCAATTGACTCCTATTGCTTTTGGTAGTCTGGTATTGATCTTGGTGCAGATCGTATGGCTGTACAACGTATTCGTGAAGCAGCTGAAAAGGCCAAGATTGAATTATCTTCCACAGTGCAAACAGAAATCAATCTGCCATTCATCACAGCTGATGCTTCAGGACCAAAGCATATCAATTACAAGTTGACTCGTTCCAAGTTTGAATCCTTGGTCAAGCCACTTGTGGATCGAACAGTGGATCCTTGTAAGAAGGCATTACGTGATGCTGGTACCCAACCTAGTGAGATTGGTGAAGTCATTTTAGTCGGTGGTATGTCTCGTATGCCCAAGGTTCAAGAAACTGTAAAGTCTATTTTTGGTCGTGACCCTACCAAGAGTGTGAATCCTGATGAAGCAGTGGCTATTGGTGCTGCTATTCAAGGTGGTGTTCTTGCAGGCAGTGTCACTGACTTATTGCTATTGGATGTCACTCCATTGTCACTTGGTATTGAAACACTGGGTGGTGTCTTTACACGTTTGATCAATCGAAACACTACTATCCCAACCAAGAAATCTCAAATCTTCTCCACTGCTGCTGATGGCCAGAATGCTGTCGATATCAAGGTGTATCAAGGTGAACGTGAGCTTGTGCGTGATAATAAGCTTCTTGGTAACTTCCAATTGGTAAGCCAATCATCAAGTATGATATGTGGATTGTATATATATGCTCATAACACTTCTATATAGACTGGTATTCCTCCTGCTCCTCGTGGTGTTCCACAAATTGAAGTACAATTTGACATTGATGCTGATGGTATTGTCAATGTTGGAGCCAAGGACAAGGCTACTGGCAAAGATCAATCAAGTATGTATTACTTTTTGACTTTCCATCATCATACTAACATTCCTTTCATCCAGTGACTATTGCTGCATCCTCTGGTCTTTCTGAAGAAGAGATTGAAAACATGGTCAAGCAGGCCGAGATGAATGCTGAACAAGATCGTCAACGTCGTGAAACAATTGAAATGGCCAATCGTGCTGATTCTGTGGTGGGTGATACAGAAAAGGCATTGAATGACTTCAAGGACCAGTTGGATTCTGCAGAAGCTGATAAGCTTAGAAATCAATTGCAAACCTTGCGTGAAGAAGCCGCCAAGGCACAATCGGGAGATGCCACTGTTAATCCTGATGAGCTTAAGAGTAAGATTGATGAGCTTCAACAAAGCAGCTTGAAACTCTTTGAAATGGTCTACAAACAGGTTTGTAAACAAGATTATAAGAATATCATTTTGCATGTTGTACTGATGATGTGTAATATAAACAGCGTGCTGCTCAAGGTGATAGTGGCTCTGGTGATAGTGGTAGCACTGGCGGTAGTGGAAGCACTGGTAACACCACTGAAGGCGAATTCCGAGATGTTAATGACGACAAGGATAAGAAATAGATTAAGAATTTGTGTGTGTTTATTTCCAATGCAATGTTTACAAGAGGTATCATTAATGTACAATTATGGTACAGATGCTAAAGTGAAGCGGATGCTGGTGAATGGTGTTTGGGAATGAAAAAGGGGGCGAATTCAAGTGTGTGTTATATGAATGTAGTGGATGTTGGGATATCAAAAGACAAAAACGGGGATGGGAATGGTTAAAAGGTTGAAATAATGTATGGCTTATGCCTGTGGATTGGATGTAGTCCAACCAAAAGATCGCTTGACGGCTTCTTGCCAACCATTGTACATGTGTTCTCGCTTTTTCATATCAATGGCTGGTGTAAAATCAGTTTTGCCTTGGACATTGACGTGTGCAAGGTCATGGATAGATTCCCAGACACCAACAGCAAGTCCAGCTGCCATAGCTGAACCAAGTGCAGTAGATTCTCGCATACTGGGACGCTCAACAGTAATACCAAGGATATCAGATTGAATTTGCATGCATAGATCAGAGTTGGAGATACCACCATCCACCTTTAGAGCACGAAGGGGTGTATTGGCTTCTTTGTTCATGGCGTCAAGAATAGCACGAGATTGATAACATACAGCTTCAAGAGTGGCTCGAGCAAGATGATGTAATGTTGTAAATTGAGTAAGACCACAGATCGTACCGCGTGCATCATCTCTCCAATAAGGTGCAAAAAGACCACCAAATGCTGTGACAAAGTATACACCTGCTGTATCAGGTACTTGAGCTGCTAGATCATTCAATTGGTCCACGGAAGATATCAATTTCAAATTATCCCGAAGCCAGCTGATCGATGAGCCAGCTACAGCAACAGATCCTTCCAATGCATAGCTTGGTGCATCATTGCCAAATTGGTATGCAACAGTGGAAATAAGACCATTGTCAGAAAGCACAGGTGTATTGCCAGTGTTGAAAAGCATGAAACATCCAGTGCCATAAGTATTCTTGGCATCACCAGCACCAAAACACTTTTGGCCAACAAGAGCTGCTTGTTGATCACCAAGGCAACCTGCAATGGGAACACCTGCTAAAGAGCCTTCTTGTAGTGTGCCATATACTTGAGATGATGATGCAATCTTGGGAAGTGTTTGCATTTCAAGACCGAAAAAGCTATAATCATGATTGACCAGTGAGTTGATTGTGGACAAAAAAGACACTTGAGAAAGATAAGAAAGTCTTTACCTTAATGCTTCTTCACTCCATTGCAAAGTGTGAATATCCATAAGCATGGTACGACTGGCATTAGTCACATCAGTAACAAGTACGCCATTTTGCTCTGCGCCACCAGTGAGATTCTAAAATGAAAATTCTGTGTAAGTAGCTGCAAGATGATGCAGGGATGAAGCAAACACTTACGTAGATCAGCCAAGTATCCAAAGTGCCAAATTGTAGGCGTCCTTGTTCTTGAGCTTCAGCAACCATAGGAATGTTATCAAGAAGCCAACGCATTTTGACTGCCGAAAAGTAATTTGTAAGAGGAAGTCCACAGACTGATCGAAGTGCATCAATTCCCTTGTCACTGGTTGCTGCAAGTTTCTGCACTGTTTCAGTTGTACGAGCGTCACTCCAAATGATGGCAGGATAAAGTGGTAAGCCAGTCAACTTATCCCACGCCAATGTTGTTTCGCGTTGGTTGGTAACGCCAATCGCTTGGATATCAGAAGATGTGTAACCAGTGCCATTAAGCTTACGCACTGCATGTTCCATACATGCCTTGGCAAGGTCAAGCATTTCATAAGGATCTTGTTCAACCCATCTATTGGTATCATCAATGTCAGTGACACTATATACATGATTCTAAAGATCTAAAACGCACCCTGGTTGTGGATAGTGTTGGGTAGATTGTATTTGATGAAGAGCAACGATCGAACCACTTTGATCAAAGATAACAAAGCGTGTTGAAGTCGTGCCCTGATCAATGGCACCAACGAGTTTAGGCATTGATATTATTATGTATTAGAAAAAGTGATATAAGTGTTGAGACGTGTTTGTTGTTTGCGAATGTCGCGCGTTTTATGTGTGAAGGAACAGAAAAGAAAAAAGAGAAATCAAAAAGGAAGGCCGGGGAAAAAGGATGGAGTATTTAACATCATCTGCCTCCCGTTCACATGCTAAAATATCCCGCCAAGTTGTACAGCCGCTCACACTTCCCGTTGTAGAAGAAAAGCTCTTATTGGTCCCATATTGCAAAGGCCGCCCAAACAGTTCCTCGGGAACACATAAGGATCGCCTTGTCTGTCGCCCATAATTGGTACACTACACTGCTTACTATACCTTTTATAGTCTTCTCGTCACTATGATATTCCGCTTTATCTTCTCCTCTCCATTCCATGCGCCCCCTAATTTTAGCTTTCTGCTTACAGAATGACGGCCGTGCACGGGAAAAGTCTTAAAGCGGCTATAATGTGTCAGTTTTTCAAGTAAGCAAAGAGGTAGAAACTGTATTTTGATGCTAATGTGACAAAGGAGTATGGGGAAAACAAGAGAATGAGTCAATACAATAGAATGCAAGGGTTTAAAGTAATCGATTCTCAAATCTCTCTAGTATAGATATATAAGGGGTATGCATAAAATGTAATGTCTCTTTTTTTTCATAAGATGGGCGGCTATAGTAATCCGGACCCTGTTTTACACCCTGGCACAGCAGATTTCTGGTCGGCAATGACTTGTGAACCGAGCTTCTTCCGACTCAATCTGGAGCGTAGTATGATGGACACCAAATTCATCGCAGACAACTCGTTGACTCTTGTAAAGTATATCATCGTATTGGAGCTGAACATCTTTCTCGACCAAGATATGTGCTGTCAAAGATGGTTTACCAGGAGATAATGTCCAAACATGCAAGTCGTGAACAGCAATGACACCTGGAATAGCAGTAAGAGATTTGACAATAGCTTCAGGCTTCAAGTGACCAGGAGCTCCTTCCATCAGCACACCAACTGAATCGGTAATCAAATGAAACGTGGTATAAAGGACAATAAGTGCAAACACAAACGTGCAAATAGGATCAACAATGGTATACGTGGGTTTGAACAACAGCACCACTGATGAAATCAAGACACCTATCCCGCGGAATACATCAGTCAGCATCACTCTTTTCCCCCTGAATGTATAATATTCCTTACCGACAGATGCTAATAGATCTCCCAGCACATGTAATGCAGCAGCACGCAAGTTGATGTTTTCATCCTGATAAGATTAAGGTGAATACTATGATGACCTATTCTTCTTCTTTATCACTTACATGGTGATGTCCATTATTGTCTTCTTCATCATGAGAATGGTGATGATGATGATGTCCTCCAAGCACAATGGCCAAGCTAGATATATCAAGCATGAGTACAAGATCTTTTCTGAGAAAAAGTGTTTACTCACATTACGTTCACACCTACACCAATGGCTGCTGTGACACACATCTATATAGCACAAGAGTTTGAGTATAAAGACATAGAGTTCGAAACATTTCCAGGCATCTTACCAAGGGTGCATTGATTTCTTGTGGATACAATACTCGTTGAATAGCTTCATGAACCAGAAATGCTGTCAATACCCAAATAGTGATGACCGAGATTACGGCGGCAATGACTTCGGCACGGTGAAAACCATATGTGTGACCTATCTATCACCATGAGACACTATGATCCCATATAAAAGGAAAAATCACACAACTCACGTTTTGTAGGCGGACGTTCGGCCAAATAGATAGCGATCAATGCCACAAAGAAGCTGGCTACATCAGATAACAAGTGAAAGGCATCTGACATGAGAGCTATATCAAAAGATGGATCAGTAAACAAGTCTTCAAGAGGGGAACAATGATACTTTACCCAATGAATTGGCGAAGTATCCTGCTACAAGTTCAGTAACGAAAAACATGCATGCCAAAGAAACAGCAAACCAGAGTTTTCGTTTGGTGGACCGTGCTTGTTGAATGTTTTTGGCGGCACCATTGGCACAAGCCGTCATTGAAGAAGAAGGTGTTATTGAACCCGATGAACGACGTTGGTCATGGTGTTGAATTAAAGGAGTGCGTTCGTTGTCAGTTGACATGGGCGAGATAAAGGAATAAAAAGAGTCAAGGAAAGGTACAAGTTTCAGACGAGTGAGGAGAAAGAAATATATGAGAAACAGGCTTTGCCACTCTTTGTATCAAGCAACTCGGAGATGGAAGACACACGCTGTGGTATCATTGTTAAGCCCATTATGTACTAGTCAAGTAGCAGTAGTAGTAGTCGTCTTCTTTAACAAGAACAATGACTGTACATTGACACTTTTTAATATATAAAGATGACCTGATTCATATGCAGCTCTACTTGTTGTCAGATGTATTGGATAGTGAAAGGTGTGTGTACGCGGAAGTGGGGGGACTTGTTTGCTCGTTTATCCAAATTTAGGCGGGCAGGAGGGGGGATACACTGCTATTTATCACATTCTTTCCTTTTCTTCTTTCAACACACACGTACTTGTTCTGCATTCGCTCTTTTGGCTATGGATAATCTCAAGAGGCGACATGCCACTCCAAACAATACCGAGATCGTCCCTTTAGAAACTCCCCATTTCCAGTCGCCGAGCCATCATCAAAGCTTCTCTGCATACGATGAGAAACAAAAGTTGTACAGACCTGCTTTACAGCAACAACCTATCGTATACTCCTCCAACAAGGTCAGTCCATGTTTATCCATATCAATGTCCTTTCCTTTCACTCACTTTATCACTCTGAAACACGACAGTACATTGCATTCTGCCAAAGGCACCAACGCGCGTTGATACCAGCTGTATTAACTCTCTTGGCGTTTTGGACCCGTTTCCGTATCATTGGTCGATCCAATATTGTCGTATGGGACGAGGTAATAACACATCAATAATTAGATACGCATTGCATATTGACTCATTCTATTGGATAGGCTCACTTTGGCAAGGTATAGGTTTATACAGGATGAATTCTGTTACAATAATTGACACGTGATATCTAGTTTGGTTCCCATTATCTCAAGCATGAATTCTACTTTGATGTACATCCACCCTTGGGCAAGATGTTGGTTGGTCTTTCAGGATGGTTAGCTGGCTACAATGGCTCCTTTGGCTTTGAATCAGGACACACTTATCCAGACAATGTCAACTATGCTGCAATGCGTATCTTTAATGCATTCTGGGGTGCCATGCTTGTCCCATTGGCCTATTTGACAGCTCAGCAATTCCACATGTCTTACAAAGCAAGCATCCTTGCTGCTACTATGGTTTTACTTGGTAAGTTGATGCATTGGAAAGGAGTTAAGGTGAAATAACAATATGATTCATGATAGATACTGCATATCTTTGCATCAGTCGATTCGTCTTGTTGGATTCAATGCTATTGTTTTTCACATGTCTATCACTTTATTGTCTATCAGTCTTCCACAATCTTCGCAATCAGTAAGTGATACATGAAGGAATGCTTTTATCATCAACAAAGACTTACCATTGCTGTTTGCAGACCGTTTAGTGAAAAGTGGTGGCTATGGCTGGCTTTGACAGGTTTTTCACTGGGATGTGTATCCAGGTAAATTGGGAAAAGTACAGTATAGATGATGATGATACTAAAGCAGGGTCAAATAGTGTCAAATGGGTTGGTCTATTTGCAGTAGCACTTGTTGGTATCTATACCATTGAAGATCTCTGGGACATGCTTGGTGATCGACATATGCCAAAGAAGGTGTACGCTGGACATTGGATCGCTCGTATCTTGTGTTTGATTTGCTTGCCTATTGCTGTATACTTGTTCTCATTTGTATTGCACTTTGCCATTCTCTATCGAAGTGGTCCTGGTGATGCACAAATGAGCTCCCTGTTTCAAGCAAGACTCGTTGGCAACAATTTTGAAAAGAATCCACTAGGTAAATGGGGTGGATTGGGATGAAGTCAAGTAGTAGTATACTCACACCATGGATTAGAATTGGCTTATGGCTCCAAATTGACTATCAAGAACTATGGATATGGTGGTGGACTTTTGCATTCTCACATCCAAACGTATCCTGAAGGATCAAAGCAGCAGCAAGTCACTTGTTATCATTACAAAGACGACAACAACCATTGGGTTGTTCGACCACCTCGTGACGTTGGAACTTTAAGCGATTATGAACCTGAAGATGGCAGCATTCGATTTGTCAAGGATGGAGATATCATTCGTTTGAAGCATTCGCAAACTGGACGCAACTTGCACAGCCATCCGATTAATGCACCTATCACCAGTGGCCAATGGGAAGTGAGCTGTTATGGCAATGAGACAATTGGTGATAATCAAGATAACTGGCGAGTTGAGATTGTGGATGATACCAATTACAACGACAAGGAACGTGTGAGATCATTGACAACACGTTTTCGATTACGACATACACATCTCAACTGTCTACTTGCTGCAAACAATGTCGTGCTTCCTCAGTGGGGTTTCAAACAAGTTGAAGTGACATGTGATAAGCGTAACAATGAGAATGATCCGCATACATGGTGGAATGTTGAAGAGCATTACAATGACAAACGTAAGTACATTGTCAAACTATGGTATATGGTGCTTTTATTGACTGGATTGGATTGATCTAGTGCCTCCTGCTCCCAAGAATGCATACAAGTCTCGATTTTTGCATGATTTCTGGCATTTAAATGTAGCCATGTGGACATCCAACAATGCATTGATTCCTGATCCTGACAAGGAAGATATTCTTTCATCCTCACCACCAGAATGGCCTTTAGCATCCGTGGGATTACGCATGTGTGGATGGAGTGATGATATCATCAAATTCTATTTGCTGGGTAGTCCTGCTGTTTGGTGGACAGCATTTGCTTCTCTTTTGGCGTTTGTAGGCACAACAGCCTATTACATTATCCGCATGCAGCGCAAGATGGTGGACTTGCCCAGTGGTAAGTTGAAAAGATGAAAATAACAGCATGGGATCCAGGCTTAAATTGTCTTTTATAGCCCAATGGGATCATTATCTCTATGTCGGCAAGACCTTGTTCTTAGGATGGTTTCTGCATTACATGCCATTCTATATCATGGGGCGTGTTACATACTTGCATCATTATTTCCCAGCTCTGTATTTCACTATCTTACTGGTCCCCTTTATGCTGGAGCACTTTACAGCCCATCGATCACAACGTGTGCAATGGATCGTATTTGGTACTGTCTATGCTTTGGTGATCCTCGTGTTTATCTACTTTGCACCTGTCGCTTATGGAATGAAAGGTCCCATATCCAATTACAAAGGACGACAATGGCTCAAGAGCTGGAATCTTGTGGATTCATAAAAGAAACAATTTATGCATGTGCACTATCCTTCTTTAACTCTCTTTCAACCCCCATATCCCAATAAAACTCATACTGCATTCACAAACACATAGATCATAAGCTTGCCCTGTACTTTTAGTGATGCCAAATACTTGTCCTACAATCGATAATTGCTCCAATGCTGGGATATGTAATACGTAATGATCAATAAATTCGCTCGAATGATATTATGATTGGATATAGTATTCTAATGAAAAAGATAAAGACTAAACTAGCAAGCGCAGAAGCTGCTTTCTTGCTTATCGACATCAGTCGTTTCTGTAAGATCAACGCGAGTCACTAAAGTCATAGATCAAGATCAATATCCTTGTGCATTATTAGCGTGTTAAAGATAAGCAAATCACTTACTTTGTTCCTTTTGTTCTTCAACCACGCCATTGTCCATTCCTGGTAATGCATGACCAATTTTCCGGAAGAGTGACTTGACCTATACCACCAAGGACAATGAATACATGTAACAACAATGACACCCTGTTTCTTTATACTTACATTGTATCCCACTTTTGCACTTGTTTCAATAAACATGATATTGTATTCACGAGCTTTCTTCTCTCCTTCTTCGATTGTTACACGTCTATAACGTCATGTGAGTATAACTATTATCCAATATAAACATGCAATGTCATACCTTTTGTCATTCAAATCAGTCTTATTGCCAACCAAAACGATAATCACATCATCTCCACGTTCGGCACGCACATCATCAATCCATTTCGTGGTATGATTGAAAGAATTACGATCTATGTGTATCATTCAAGTCTCATGTCATGATTCAAAAGGTCAAAGCACTTACTCGTGATGTCGTACACAATAACACAAATCGATGAATCCCTCACATAACTGGGTATCAGGGACCGAAACCGCTCCTACTAGTGATTTACCATGATTAGTAACTAGGCAATCAACCCCTATTTCACTGCAGTAGCTTCTTGTTCAATCCTGTACTATCTCCTATCCCCCACCAAGACGCACCTGTCCAGCAGTATCCCCTATTCATCATAACCAAACATGAATACATATTCGTCTTAAGCTGGCTCTTTGCACTTACAAAGTTGCAATCGAATAGTACGATCATCCAAGTACATGGTCTTTGATAAAAAGTCGATACCGATTGTTGCCTGACATGTAGAGTATGAGATATCTTTTATCACTGGAATAGTTGTTCTTTTACCTGATACGTGTTATCAAACGTGTCATACATGAATCTCGTAATAAGTGAAGTCTTGCCAACTGATGGCATTCGTGAAATGGAGAAAGAAAGGAACATGAGCACGACTTGGTTCTTGTCACAAGGTTCATATGACTTACCACTCTGCTCGCCTAGAAACACAAGCTTGAACTTTTTCAATGGGTTTCCAAAGTCTGCATTCGACATTGTAACGAGTGAAAGTAAAAAGGTATGGATAAAGGAAGGAAAAGGAAGTGATTAAAAGGCTTGTTGTGCCTGACTCGTTTGTATTAGGAGCGCGGGTTGGAAGTGCGGTGACACAAGCTTGATTTATTACTACCAACACTGGTCGATCGCACAAATGACTGGAAACATACAGCTTCACTATTACATGACTTCTTGATATCCATATACACCAACACATCATCTCATTACTGCTTTTCTTTGTCTACATTCTTCTAAGACTACCCATGTAGACAAGTCCCATCAGTCATGATATCACTTTTGATTTGGTTACACATACATCAAGAAAGAAAATTAGACAACGAAAGCTTAAATAGAGTGACGAGTCATAAAGAGATTAAAGATGTTCATGCAACTTTTATATCGCTTACAAATACACAAGAACGAGTTTTATAATGTTTTTCTCTAAAGTGTATCTAAACAAGCTTAAGCATCCCAGGAGGAGTTGGCAGCAGCAGCAGGAGCGGCACCATCTTCAGCCCAGTCAGTAGGAGCACTCCAGTCAGCATTGGCTTGAAGAGCACCAGTCTCAGCACCTTCAACAGCCCATTCACCAGCAGCAGCATCAGTAGTGGCAGCAAAGTCACCTTCAGCAGCAGCGGCAGCAGCAGCTTCTTGTTCCTTTTCAGCTTCCTCAGGATCACGGTAGAAGAACATATCAACCATGACGTCCCAGGGGGTTTGGTAGTCCAAAGTGCCACGAAGACGCAACACAGCACGAGCAAGAAGCCAGTAGATCAAACCAAGAGCATGCTTACCCTTGTTGTTGGTGGGAATAGCAACATCAACAAATTGAAGAGCAGCATCAGTATCAGCCAAGGAGATGACAGGAATGTTGACATAAGAAGCTTCCTTGATGGCTTGGAAATCGGTACGAGGATCAGTGGTGATGATCAAACGGGGTTCACGGAAAGAACGGGTGATGTAGTTAGTGAAGGTACCAGGGGTGAAACGACCAACAATAGCTTCAGCACCAATGTACTTGGCAAACTTGAGAGCAGCACGGTGACCATAGGGACGAGCAGAGATGACAACAATGTCTTGGGGCTATTTACCACGTGTCAATATAAATATTTAGTCCACATGACTGCTGTCAGATCACTTTTTCACAACTTACGTTCTCAATAGCAGCAATGACACGAGCAGCAAAGATGAGCTTTTCCCAGGTCTTGCCAAGGTTGATCAAGTTGATACCATCAGCACGGCGCTTGAAGACATAAGGAGTCATGCGAGTGGTAACGTTCTTGGTACCAATGTGGCACTGAGCGCTCAACAAGAGCTGAATGTCCTCCTCGGTAGGGCTGAGAACTGTAATAGGTGTGTTAACTCTTGTTGTAGTAAAAGAGCAGTACTATTACTACTTACTGGTAGGAAGGTTCGACATGACGAAAACTTGCAAGCCTAATCATCATCATCCATGTTAGAGTCATTCATCCATCCACATATGTATTCATCCATCAATCCAATCTTTCATCCATCCATTTTTTATCACAATCCAACCACTTTTGACATGGATCCCTTTTGTCATTACTTACGATTCTGAGGTGCACAGAAAAAGGAAGGACATGTTCTTGCCTACCAACACACCTCTTTTGTTTCCTCCCACATCACACAAAGTCCGCCATCCATCCCGCCAACTAATACGCCGCCACAATAGCCTATCAGCATCCCTCTAAGCCTCTCATCACTATCACTTGAAGTTGTGTATGCTATTCCACTTGTCGTATATTGAGATTGATTCGTGAAGTGCTCATATAGGATCCATATAATGCCCAATCATCCTCATCCACCTTGATAGACAAATACTCTGGTAAACTATTCTCTATGATACGTGGTACGCCTAAAAGAAAAAGAGAGAGATGCATTAATAAAAACAAAGCATGTGGAAAACAATCAAGACTTGCCATGATATGCTTTTCGACATTCGCCTGTCATAATGAGAAGATCACCACTCTTGAGATGAATTGGAATAGGAGCTGTATCGCGTGTGGTACCACCCAACAAATAAATGCATGCATGACCAAAACTGAAACATGGAATGAATATCCAATGCTATTCATGAAATGATATGCTGAATACATACCTTAAAGATATCAAAGGAGCATCCATATTGCGTTCACTTTGGTCGACATGTCCCATCAAGGTATCCTTGAGCTGGTAGTAATTGATCACGCCTGCTTCTGCTTTGAATTGATCACTTGGATAAGTGTTCTTCCACACATCGTGTTGGCCAATCCCTTCAACAGCTGCCACAATAGCTTTTGTCAATTCAGAAAGATCTTGAGCAATAGGATATGCCTCGTCATGATACTTTTTGGTTGTCCAATCATATTGATATCCAAGAGTGATCCAACGTAGTTTGTGCATAATGTCGGATGGTAGCACATGTTGCTCATTGTCATTGGTGGGAATGATCTTTTGTTGCTGCTGTTTTTGTTGCTCGTTGGTATATAAATGCCATAAACCTTCAGATGGGATCTTGTAGTGTGGATCAAGATTGGACTTGTTGGGAGGAAGAGCATAGGTGGAAAGACATTGCTTAATATAGTGGCGCTGCTTGTCAGGTGTAAATGGATTGGGAATGTAGATAAGACCACTCACCTAATAAAGATGGTTGAATAAGACTATAACATACATGCTCTATGACACTTACTCCTTCCAGTATGTATGCAGTATCTGTAGTCTTTCCAAAGAGCGATTCAGGAAGTGCATTGGGAAGAGAGACTGAAACAATACGTTTATCCTTGCGATGGTCAAAGTCAACGACATTGGTAAAGTCAAGTTCTCGAGTCAGCTTGAAATGGCGTTCTGCATGACGAAATGGAGTCTGGTTCTCATAAATGTCTTTCCTTTGGCGTTTTACTGCATTGTCACGTTGTTGTTGTTCCCATATTTTACGTTGTCGTCTTGAAGTCAAGTGAGAAGGGGGTTGCATTTAGAGAAACAAAAGAATTTGGAAGAGACAGTGTGTGTGACAACCTATCATGATAACATTATCACAACACCACTTTTTCACCAGAACCATTTTTGGGGGGAGAGAGAAGAAAAAGAGAGAGGGAGTAAGTAGGAAACAAGGAGGAAGGAGTCAATCAATATATGGTATTCCATCAGTATGCATTGTGCATATGCATGCCAAGACTTAAAAACACATGTAAAGATCACCCGATTATTCATTCAGTTAAATAGCTGTCAAACGACATCCTTGTTTGGTGATGATGATATGATACAAAGAAAAAACACATATTGGGGGGATACAAGTTCACATAAAGGGGGTATTTGTACGAATTAGCTTGGTATACAGTAAAGAAAAAGAGACATGAATCACAACTTGAGACCTTCTACACGTAAAGCGAGTCGATCATCTTCTTTATGAGTCTTCTTTATGCGATGAGCGCGTTTCTTGGCTGTAAGATCTCTCCAAACAAAACATGAGTTGCCTGCAAGCTGCATTTTTGGCTTACGACCTCGCTTTTTGCGTGGCATACTCAAAGGAGTATCCATATTTGTGCTTGAAAAAGTGCTATTGAATGCTTCAGAAGATGTTGTATTGGTGTTGTTTTTCCCATATGGATCATCTGGCCATTGAAGAACAGTTATATCTGATGTTGATGTTGGTGAATGTTCACGTGAGCTGGATGCATCAATACAAGCAGATGGTTGTGATGGCGGTATAAGAGAAGGTGAACGTCTTACTTCCCATACAGTGGGAGTAACAAAAGTCCAATTATTATCTCTTGGATGACGAGTTGCATTTGGAGGACGACCACGTCTACGTTTCACTATAGGAGGACCCTTTTGTGAAAGAGGCGGAGATTGTCTTGATGAGTAGGAGGACGATGAAGATGAGGAGCAAGAAGGTGAGGAGATAATAGGTGGTTGTAATGGTGTCGATGGTAATGAACAAGGAGAACATTGTACGGGTGATGATTGCTGTTGCTGCTTATGATGATGTTGATGCCAAGACATGGAGGGGTCATGGTGGTCGAGGGCAGAATACAGGGGCGGATCTGAAAGACGCCTTGTTGAACAAGGTAATGATAATGTGCTGGACAAGGAGGATATTGAAGATGATGATGCACTAGATAAAGATCGACAACGACGCGTATTACAAGGTGGTGGCAATAACAAATGTGAAGTTGTTGGTGATGAGTGGGGTGTATCAGTTTGGCATGTTGAAGGAGATGAACAAGGTGATAAAAATGGTTCATTAGGAATCGATACTGTTAATGCTGGTAATCGTGTATCGGGTATTGGTTCATGAATTTGTGGAAGCTGTGGTGGTGTTGATATTGTATCATTGTCTTTAGGACTCGATGGATGACTTAAAGTTGTAGTAGGTGGCAACTGTGATGACAAGGATGGTGCATCACGCAGTAGTTCACTCACTGGAGGTAAACGAGGTGAATTTGACTGTGGTAGTCGTGGAGAAGGTGGATGAAGAAAGAATTCAATAGATGGCTGTGACATGGAAACAACAAGTGAAAGAGTAAAGAGAGAAAGAAAGGAAGAAAGTACGACATTGGCAGACCTTTTATTTTCCTATACTTGGCAATAAAAATGTTGCTGGAATTCAAGGAAACTTCTTTTGTTTGCTATATGGAGCGTGTCCAAATGGAGCACTGTTTCCCGAAAACAGATACACGAGTCACACCCCACGCTTCTCTTTCATGTTCCATCCTTCAATTCGGCCCGTTGTGAACACCTTATTACACACGATCCCCTTGGACTTGCACAGGTACATTTGGCATCCTATTCAATCACATTTGACTCATATTTTCTACTAGTGAATATGCTCAGACTTTGTTGAAAACACTACAAGATATAGCTACACTATCCTACCCTAACGATGACCAGGTAAAGTACTACTTTTTGTCAATAGCTCCATATATTCATGCAAATATAGATCACAGATCCGGATGATCCTGTGTTGGATGCTTTGCTTGCTGAACAACCATGCACATCAGAACGACTTGATAGTGTCTTGCAATGCTTCCTAAACATAGATTGTATAGCGTTACATTTCACTGTATTACGCTTCTTACTCTATCAGCTACAACACAAGACCTACCATATCAACTTTGCTTTGTGTTTCATACGCCAACATTGCTGTTCACTTCTTCAACAACCCCCATTCCAGCCCATTCGCGATGGCATCTTTGCTCAAGCTCTCTCGGTAACTGACTATTACTTGTCAATGGGAAACTTGTGTACGTGTGTCTCATGGTGTCTGATTTATAGCTCTGGAATGCTGAAGCTCTTTGGGATCTTGTTACGTATCGTTCCTTGGTGGCGCTATTGCATGATCTCAGTGTGCCTTCCAATGTTTGGTTATCTACGCTTGCAACAAGCCCAATGATGGATCATCAACGCCTGTAAGTTGACTAGTCTTTTTTTGGTCAAGACGACGATCCTTTGTACATGTCATATTCATCATGTTACCTGATAAAGTGTAGCGGAATGCGAATGGATACTAGAACAACATGTGCAAAGTCCATCTCTGGCTGCTATACAATCCCAGGCTCTTGCGGAGGTAATTAAGACTCGCACTAGTTTCTCTCTTTGATACCTACTAACGCATCATCTAATTATCATAGTTGATTACACCTGGGTCAATCGAGAAATCGCTTTCTATCCAAATTCGGTTGGTTTATTATCTTCCCTCCCCCCAAAAAAGAAGATGAAAATGGTATTCATGTCAACAAACATCAACTCCGTGTAGCATCGCCCTGTACAATGCTTTATTACCGACAGAGATGACCCCCCTAATGAATCACTTGATCCATCTGAAATTGATCAATCCAAGCCATTGCTTCAAGGTAAACAAAACTGGAACATGTATAAGCAATAGGAAGCTTACTTTATATCTATAGCTATCTCAAGAAATGATCCAGACCATGAACAGTTGTCCTACATCCACCATTTCATTGTTGGAACAAGAAGTAGATGACATTGTAGACCACTTTTTCAAGGTAATCGATATATAAAGTGTGGAGAATCAGATATGCTCACATTATTTTCATGTTGTTTAGGATGAAGGAATACTCCTGTGGCCTGATCAAAACATACTGGAAAAGATGGGCAAGGGATATTGGCACTTGGAAACTTCTAAAGATCTCACGGGACTCTTGAAAGAATGCAGGCCGATCTTGGGCGCAGCACATCCCAGGTAAATACCTCAAGCACACATTTGGTTTAGTTTGCAAAAAGAAAGAGAGAGAGAGAGAGAGATGAAGAGAGAAAAAAGAAATGAGGAGGTGTATGGATATAAGGCGGGGAAAAGGGGGTTTGGGGGAGCGTAAAGGCGTTATGTCAAAAGAAACAAGAGATTTTCGAAACACTCACTTATACTTTTTTAAGGTTCATGGTGCAGATCACTTTTCTTATCACTTCACTGATGCAGGCAGTTCTTCAATTTCACCATAAACAGGTAAAATATGCAAGGCAAAACCACAATGGAGGCTTTTAAAGCACCAAGATCAAGGAAATATGCTTTTACTCATATACTGGATAGGGCAACATCACGTGGGACAAGTGCTACTCCCTTTTGTTTTCTGCATGGACCCATGCATTGTCCTCTTGGCTAGATAGGGCCGTGTTCGAGACATGTGCTGCAGCTGACTCTGACTCAGTGAAAGCATTGGCAAAATTGGTTGTTTGTTTGATCGTCTGCATGCACTCTGGTTTTGACATGATGAATTGTCGTCATCTATTGGAACAAGAAATCACCAAGTTATGGTCCACGTACAAGGATATGCGATCGCTTTTTCTGAATTCATTTGGCCCTGAACGAGGATTACAGCTGCAACAAGATCTCAAAATGGTTCAAACGTTGTTATTTGGATGCCTTGCTGCTGCTACCACATCGACTTAGCATGGATGTCTCCCATATGCGTGTTGAGTAGTATTAGGATAACGCCAAGAAATTCACATACATATCACCCCTTAGATTATTTGTAGTTATGATTGGGGGGGGGGAGATCTTGTAATTTTATGTACATACTTTTCAAGTAAAACAACAAGAGGATGAAATATTGGATGTTGATACCCAAAAGGATTAAGTGGATGATATAGTAATAAGATTATTGTTTGTTTGTTGCCTTTGGCTGGTCCTTTACTGGTACAATGCCGAGCTGACTAACATCATAGCCATTTGCTTCAAGATATCCCCTGAATTCGATGTCTTGCTCTTGCATCTTTTCATCATTCATGTGTGGAACCTATATATGTAGTGTAAGCTTTGTTTTCTCTTTCTACATGGATAATGACGACTTACAAAGAACAATGTGAGCAATCCGCCAAGAAAAGCAATGCATGCACCAATGATGAATACGTATCCTTGTGCCTTGATATCATCACCAGTTCTTTCAACGAGTGCATTAAGGATAGGTTTGAAGACTTGAGTGCCAATGGCTGCACCAGCTTTGCCAATGGCAGCAGATAACCCATACATGGTACCACGAATAGCTGTAGGATACATTTCTGCAGAGATCAAGATTGTGCAGTCGCCAGGACCCATCTCACCTGCTGCCAAAAAGAGGCCGTACAAGATGACAAATAAAGGAAACACTGTTACCAGCTTGGGTGCCAGAGCTCCAATAATGATACCAAGTACAGTTGTAATAAAGAAACCTGAAGCCATAGTCCACTTGCGCCCAATTGGATCAACAAGGAATGCACCAATAAAGGCACCGAATGGATAAAACACATACAACACAATGTTCCAGCACCATGTCTGCATCAATGAATTATCCACACCAGCCAGTGATAGGATCGTATTGGAGAAAATGCCAAAAGAATAAGAGACAAAGTCGTAAAGGAACCAAATAGAGCCGGTGATCAACAGCCGTTTCCAATACTTTTTGATGATGAGCCAATAAGGGATGTTACGAGTGATAGCTTCACGTCGATACATGTCCGAATTGAGCATTTTGAGACGAAAGTATAGGACACTGATAGGAAGCAAAAGACCAAGACCAAGACCTAAACGCCATACTACTTCTAGTCCACCTTCTCCACATATGGCAAGAAGAATGACAGGTACAATAGTAGCAACTAGAAAGCCAAAGCTGTAATAAAGTGTCAATATCATCATGACTTTTTAAAAAGGTGTTGATGCACTTACTCGATAATGAAACAGCCACTGATACACAACCAAAATCCTCGACTCCTTCCAGATTCTTCAGCTGCTTCACTTGCATTGACACTTGAACAAGGATATTCACCACCAACTCCAACACCTGTGATGCCACGTGCGATAATCAACATCCAGAATAGACCCAAAGGCGTAACGCCACTAGAAGCTGTTGCCAAAATAATACCCTAGAAAGAACCTTTTATGAGCAATTCAAGCATAAATAATAGATATAACTTACCAAACACACAACCAGTGTGCACAAGATAATTCCCACTTTACGTCCCATCCGATCAATCATTAGACCAAAGCCAACTTGGCCAACGATATCACCAATCAACATGGCATTGCTTACGCGTGTTGACAAGGTGTCATTAAAGACGCTACTGCCATAGATCCTCTCCAGACAACTTTCAACGGCACCTATGCTCTTGTTGTTAGGTTTGAAACAGATCTGCATATACAACACATGCAAAATTTACCGATGATCATGGTTTGGTATCCATCGGATCCAAGAGCAATGCCTGCAAAGATCAAGGACAACTTTTGTGACAAAGATTTGGAAGCTGGAGAAATCGAATCTTCAGAAACAAGGGATTCCTCAGTAACGGCAGAATGGTTTGTCTTTTTGGTATCGACATGGGATACTGGCACAGCTTCTTTGATATCCACCATGTTGATTGTTGCTACAAGAAGCTAGAAAAAATGAACCACGTCGTTCTTGACTCTTTTATAACAAATCGTGTCCAATGGTATTACTGTGGATCACCACACAATGTCACAGAAGATGAACTTGGATCATGATGCAGCCACAAGATAATTCGTGAAGCTAAACTGGTTGCTCTTTGGCTGATGGATGGAGATGCATGTTACACAAGTCTGTGCCCAAGTGTGCACGTTTGCATGGAACTGCTGGCGATTGGAAAATGGGCTGCACATGTCATTTCTTCCCCATTTTCACACAATCTGCACTTGTACAATTTTACCCTTTTGGTGATACATTGATGTTCCTATTTCCTGGAACGCTTTCATGAAAGCACCCAGTGATCAGACTATGGAGTATCCTAGTAATTAAGCCTACTTGAAACATTTCCTCCACCCACTTGGCTCAGCAACAGCACCAGCTTATTCCTCTTTACACAACTCTTTTTATATACAACTACTCTATTCACTACCTTAAACTACCTGTAGGGCTTCTTTTCACTCAATACTCTTCCTCAGTGCTACCATTCACGTTGCCATTGCACTTTTTCCAGCATCGTCTACCTTGGCTAGCTCACCCTGCAACACAACTCCTTTCAAAACTACACTTCTTGCAATAGGCGACAAAACCAACACATACAAACCTTCTTCAGTATTGCTGTATTGCATTTTAGAATGAAAGCTTGGAGACTAGCTATTTGTCTATTACTGTCTGCCAACATGTTGCTAGGCACCATCCAGCGTACCATTATCTTTGCATCATTATAGCGTGGATTTGCTAGAATAGGATGATATATGCAGTGTTTAATGAAAATGCGACATGTCTGTGTCACTACATGTAGTCTATATGAACGTGATCTTGCTTTACGTTTGGTAAGAAATGCAGATGGTGCCATATCGTATATGCCATCCCTTGGATTAAGATTCAATGTAGAATGTTAACCCTATCTCACATCTGGTATGGATTACAGCAATACCACTCTTTTCTTTCGTGAAGATACGCCCGATGATACCAGCGATAGTAGCAATGACGATAGCAGCAATGACGATGCTCTTGACTATGCTTTTGATGATTACATGACCTATGAACGCAATAGACGTATTCAATGCTATGTGGAATAAAGAATGCGTGAATTGTCCTTTGGTGATGATGTGCTGATGGCGCACAATAGGAGGATCTCTGGAATAATGATGGAGTTCAGTCATCATGAATGATGCCAGAAACCATGGCTTTGATCTTTGCTAGTTACTTTTCTTTATATATGTCACTTTCAATGTAGCTTCTTCCTATGATGCATATGCAATAATCAGATTGTTCAGTGCCATCATCAGATGAGTTGGAGTTGGTGTTAGGAAGAGTAAGATGAAAGACAAGAACAAAGATTTCCACACTGAAAGAACAAAAGTCTAGACAGCAGCTTTATCATTAGCAATAAGTAAATAGTACTATCAGACAAGATGTTGTCATATAAGACTAGCTATAGGATGAATGTAGATGATGATTACTGTACTGCCAATGCATGCCGCCGATCCCATTTGATAGAACGTGTATGATACGCGGCATCTGAGAAACTCAGTTCAGCAGTGTGTCTCCTATATCATCCTCCAGTCGCTGCGAGGAACCACTTTCAACCCTTTGAATGCACCATGGACCAGCAGCAGCAACCACTCAACACAAATGGTAGTGACACTACTGCCTCTGGTAACAATGCTCCAACTGCACCTACACCAATGGAAGGCACCATGACGACTGGCGACACGACTACAACTACTTTAGCCCAGCAGGAACAACATTCGACCACCACTCCTTCATCTGCCATCAATGCCGATCCCGCTTCACTTTCTACTCCAGGCAGTGCTCCCGAGACAACTGAACGTTTGGGTACCGAGGAACAAGAACTATATCCAATTGCTGTACTTGTTGATGAGCTCAAGAACGAAGATGTCCAACATCGCTTGAACGCCATTCAGAACTTGGGCACTATTGCTATGGCACTCGGTCCACAAAGAACACGTGATGAATTGATACCTTTCTTGAATGGTACTGTGTTCTTGTTTATTATCCATTCGATGCTTACAAGATCATGTTTTAGATTCGGTGGATGATGAGGATGAAGTGTTATTGGAAATGGCTCGAGAACTTGAAAAGTTTACGGATTATGTGGGAGGATCAGAATATGCACATTACATCTTGACTCCTTTGGAACGACTGGCTACAATGGAAGAGGTGTTGGTTCGAGATAGGGTAAATGATCCATCATCATAGCATGAGATTTTCGCATGACAACAGCTCACCCTTTTCAAAGGCAGTCGAATCTCTATGTGGAATTGCTTCAGTCCTCAGTCCAACCCAAGTCGAGCTTTACTTTATCCCCCTTGTCAAGCGTTTGACCAGTGGCGAATGGTTCACAAGTCGTATTTCTGCTAGTGGTCTCTATGCTGCTGCTTATCCAAAATCCAATCCCTCTTTGCAAACTGAACTTAGAAGGTAACTTGATGACTTGCATCCTATCATCACTGATCACTCATAATGTCCATGATATAGCTCATTTGGTCAACTTATACAAGATGATACTCCCATGGTTCGACGAGCAGCTGCTAAAGCATTGGGTGTAAGTATACATCTATTGTTGAAAGATCAGATCAGCTTATCATTCTTTCATCTCAGGGATTTGCAAAGCAACTCAACAAGGAGCAACTCTTGAATGAAATCATGCCACTCTTTATCAAGCTTACTGGTGATGACCAGGACACTGTTCGCTTATTGACTGTGGAGGACCTTGTTCATATCCCTCGCATGTTATCACAAGAGGAAAACAAGCAGACACTGTTGCCTATTCTCAAGACTTTGGGACAAGATCGATCATGGAGAGTGAGATATAGTGTCGCATCTCATTTTGCAGAGGTAAAATAGACATTATGACATGTACTACATGGTACTAACATCATTTATATAGCTCTGTGAATCATTTGGCCAAGATATGACGCGTGAAGAACTTGTGGGATTGTTTGTTAATCTTATCAAGGACAGTGAAGGAGAAGTCAAAGCATCTGCCACAGCACAAGCTACTGGTACGTGTATCGCGTTATCATTTACCAACATCTTTCACTGATATTCCCTTAATAGCCTTCAGTAAAATGATCGATGAGATGACAGTCATGGACAAGATATTGCCTTGCATTAAAGACCTGGTGATCGATACCAATCAACATGTACGTGCTGCTGTGGCAACCAATATTTGCGAACTTGCGCCCATTCTTGGCAAAGACGTGTAGGTTTCTTTCATATGCATCCTTCAGTTATCATCCATCTCACTCTGAATGAAAATAGTACCATTGAATACTTGCTTCCTCTGTTCTTGCAACTTTTGAAAGACGACTTTCCTGAAGTACGACTCAATATCATTTCGAAACTGGTGAATGTCAATCCAGGTATGGATCTATATGCTGGAGGTTTCCTCTTTTATCTCATTCAGTTCTTTTTTTGGCAGTCATTGGTATGGATCGCTTGTCGCAATCATTACTTCCAGCTATTGTCGATCTTGCTCAAGACAAACAATGGCGTGTTCGATTGGCTATCATTGAATATATCCCATTATTGGCTTCAGAATTGGGAATGGAATTCTTCAACGAGAAGCTCTTTGATCTTTGCATGACTTGGTTGGGTGATGCTGTCTTTTCAATCCGTGATGCCGCTACCACCAACTTGAAACAATTGGTCGATATCTTTGGATCAGATTGGGCAAAGCAGACAGTTCTTCCTCGAGTGACCAAGATGGCCGAAAATGAAAACTATCTCTATCGCATGACAATGCTTTTCGCTCTTACGGTAAGAGTTTTATAGTTTGAATGCGTATCAATGACACTGACAACTCTGTTAAAAGACAATGGCAGAATCTCTTTCTAAAGACGTTATCAAGGATACAGTTTTGCCAACAGTGCTTTCTCTCAAAGATGATACAATTCCCAACGTTCGTTTTAATGTTGCCAAGTCATTGGAAGTCTTAGTCCCTATCTTAAAGGCCGACACATCCTGTGGCAGCATGATATCTTCCCAAATCACACCTGCTTTGCAAAAATTGAGCAATGACAATGATCAAGACGTGAAATGGTTTGCCAACAAGGCATTGCTTTCAGGTAAATCATTAAAGCAGAATGGCTGGTCTGTTTATCTATGCTGACGATTTTGGTTTCTAGTCCAATAGCTGTTTTCTTCTCTCATACCTATAGCATTAATGTATTTCATGGTCCCCTCTTTCAATACAATAAAAGACCGCTCCAGATGCAAGGATGGATTGTTTTGCTCACATACATCACCATGTTACATGACACATGTCCCCATCCCTAGTGTATCATGATATGTCATTAAAGTATACTCGATCCAAAAGACTATTACATAACATGTGACGAACATAATTGTATTATATTTGAGCATTGGGATATATCAATAAGTATAAAAAAAGGAAATTGGAGATAATGATAATTAAAGGACCAGCTCGCTAAAAGTGTGAAAAGCGAGATAAGTCATCGTTGTGTAATCGCGCTCTTATGATAATGTATTACCCTAGTCGTCTCTTTTCTGCTGGAATATCTTCAACTGGCGTGACGGGATCAGCAAATGGATTATCGTCATCCATGGCATTGCTTTCATTTTGATTCAACTGTAAACCAGCCAAGTCACGTGCTAAATCTTGTGAACGAACAGGAGGAGGTGGTGGTGGCGAACGAGTAGTGGTAGGGGATGTTGGACCTTCCATAGGTGATGTAGGAGAAGGTAAATCCAAAGGTACTTCACCAACAGACATAAGCTCATACATTTGCATAGCCTTGAGTAATTCTTCATTGGTTGCCAACAAGGTGCCAATCCATTCTTCATCTTCCACTAGTCGTGCATAGCGTACAATCTTCTTTTTCGACTCCTCACAACGTTGACGATAACCTTGCAAACGTGCATCATGTTGTAAATCAATCTCCCATCGATCTTCAGTTGTATTGATAAATCTGAGTGCATTGACAAGATTGTTGGCGTTCTGGTTGGCTAATGCAACTTCTTGAATGATCTTGGGCTTCTCCTTTTCCAAATTGAAGGTGCGTTGACTACCACTGGCAAAAGGTCGACTACCAGCTGTGCTACTGCTTCGTGGTTTTGTTTTGACTGGTTCAGATTTGCGTGCTGCAGGAGGAAGAGATTGTCGTTTTTGTGGTCTTGGTGGCATAGGAGGTTCCACTGTAGCTGTAGGTGTCACTGCTGTTGTGGGAGAAGATGAACCAAGGCGTGGTGATCCATTGGGTGGTGAAGATCTCGATGCTGAACTTGATGCTTTTCCCTAACAGTGATATGACAAGATCAATATATTGCATATATTCATATACACAATCCATTTTTACTTACTGGTAACCTGCTACGACCTTTTTCATATAACTCGCCAAGTGTAAACATGCCTGGCTCATTCTTGAACTTGACGGCAACAGCTCCGAGCATACTAAGCATAGCCTTGCGTACTTTAATATCCTCCACCTGATATAGTATAGTATATTAGCCATCTTAATTGCAGTAACATAGCATGATACGTTACCGATGAATTGACGATAAGATCAAGGCGTTCTTTCATCTTGTCATTGGCCAACAATTGCCCTGTTGATCGAATCACTTAATCACTGATCATTGATCTATCCATCACTTGTACTTACGACGAAACTTTTCATTGCTGTTTTCCAAAAGTAGTTTGAGCACCTAAGCATGTAACTAGTATCAATCTACTGCTTTCTATCCCATATAATAAACCCTTTACTTGCCTCGATCACTCGCAACTTTTGACCAGTCGTACCATGCTTGAGTCGCTTACGAACAGCTTCAATAGCTTCATGAGGACCAGATTCCTGCATCTGGATCGATTCTGTCAGCTGCTGGACAATGTACCAGTCGATCTCTTCATAGTTGGATAGTCGCTCTACCAATCCCGGTTAAGAACAAGTCTTGTAAAGATGAAGAGAACATACCAATATAGAGCGTGATGGAAGTCTTTTGAACCTCCTCTGTAAAAATACCCATTGCACTTTTTCTTCCAAGAGATAAAGAGAGATAGATCCGCCTTCTTGTAGTTTGAATTGGTGCCACTTATCAACGCATACCCCGCCCAATCTGGTTTGACAACCCCTGTTGTTCATTGTAGGGCATTAG
Organism: Lichtheimia ramosa; assembly: GCA_008728235.1. Lineage (NCBI taxonomy): Eukaryota > Fungi > Mucoromycota > Mucoromycetes > Mucorales > Lichtheimiaceae > Lichtheimia > Lichtheimia ramosa. The sequence goes on along the minus strand of CP031828.1, from coordinate 1,967,249 downwards.
CCTACTACAAAGATAATCCCCTATTTCTTTTACCCTTGAATGATCAATTTCATAATGAAGCATGTTTCCTAAAAGCCAATGCGTACGTGACTCATTGTATGTAGTGTGAATAAAGTTTAATGGTGTAACGATAACATTACTCTAAAGAAGATCAACATTGGAACTGAAGTAGCGATTTAGTAGCAAGGGTGGATCACTCTTCACACATATGCATGATTCCTGCAACCATTATCCAGCTAATTATCCATAAGCACGTGACTATGAAGCAGATCTATCTCTATCGTAAATCAAGATAACCCCCTTCATTGCTGATCAATGTCATTGATATTGTCATCTGTCTTGTCTTGACTATGTCAATGGCTGATTCATGCATGGACAATACCACACCATGTTGTAAACGACCCAATCACTTTATGCATCATCATCACTTCTTCCTCTTTGTCAGGATATGTCAAGACATCTCCTTTCTCTATTATATTCCTTTGATGCTTATCAATCTTCTCCTATAAGTGCATAATAGATCGATCTAGCGATGAGCTGTTTATTAAGTTGATGTGAAAAAAAAGTTATATTAGATAATCACTCTATCCTGCAAAGCGATTGATCATGTCCTTGACACGATTGCTTGGAGACACAGATCGGGCATCTTTAAGGTGAGAGGTATCATTGGATGCATTGCTGCTGGTAGACAAGGATGTTTCAAACTTGTTACGCAAAGAAGACACCTCTGGTGATTTGGCTCGTGAAGAAGATGCACTGGCTGCTGATTCCTTGCCATCACTTGGAGGCGTAGCTGGTGGTTCAGGTTGTTGTACGACAATGGATGCCACTTCTTCATCATGCGCAATCGATGGTTCTTGTAATACTGATTCAGCTACATCATGGTGTTGCTCTTGTGTAACTTCTTTATCCTCTTCCTTGTGAATATCTTCTTGCTTGTCATTGGTGACATCTTTGTTATTGGCTTCTGCTGAAGACTCTTCTTGTTTGGGTGGCTCTTCAATCACTGGTACTTGCTTGTGTTCATCTTGTTCCTCTGATGCAGATGATTCACTTTTGGGCTCCTCTTTCTTGGCATCATCAGTAGCAGTAGCAGGCTTGGTCTTGGATGGCACACGCTTATTAGGATCAGACACCTTTAGACATGACATTTAGTCTTGTTGCCAATATATAATAATATTCTCTTACCTTCTTTGTAGTGGCTGTTGTTGCTCCTGAAGTCTTGGTAGCTGAAGTACCAGCTGGTACACGACGTACAACACGTTTGGTGGTAGTATGAGCACCATCAGTAGCAGACGCAGTAGGTGATGTCTTTTTCACAGTAGTACGACCTGCAGTGGCGGCAGTAGCTGTCTTTTTGGTGGCAACAGTACTTCTTGCAGCAGTGTTGGATGGACTGATACGACGTGGTGGAGAACCAGTTGTTGTCTTTTTGGTAGTGGTAGTGGGTGGATGATCATCTGCATGCTTACGAGCACTAGCAGCTGTTGGTGCAGTCAATCGTGAAAACACTGAAGTACGAGTAGTCGTCTTTTTAGCAGGTGCATGTGCTTTCTCCTCTTCTTTGGGTGCTACTGTTGGTGTCTTTTTGGCTGCTAACGTAGCAACACGAGGCACACGATTGGCTGTTGTAGTTGTCTTTTTGGTTGTTGCACCAGCTGCTGCTGTTCCAGAAGTAGGTGAGATGCGTTTGGTAGTCGAAGTGACAGTGCGAGTCGTGATTGTATTTCCTCCACCAGATCTCTTTTCAGTCACTGTTTTCTTCACTGTTGTAGTAGTAGCTGCCTTTTTGGTACGTTCTTCTTTGGATGAAACAGTAGTAGTGGCAGTCTTGCGTTGGGGTGATCGTGAAGGCGATTTTGGTTTGGTTGCTACTTTTCCAGTTGCTGCTGTGGTAGTCTTTTTACCAGATGCCTTGTCAGATGAACCACTGGATTCATTGGATGATGATTGCTTTTCAATAGCTGCCTCCTTAGTCACATCTTCTTTGTTGACTTTCTTGTCGCTCTCGGCTTCTTTCTCCTCTTTGACGGCTTCTTGAGAAGTAGATGTCTTGGATGGCTCTTCAGAAACAACAGAGGTATCTTTGTTGATAGTAGCAGATTGCTCAGTTGATTTGTGCTCAGTTGATTCAGATACATCCACTTTTTCTTTGCTGACTGATTCTTCAGCTGGCTTTTGTTCAACAGGCTTCTTGGATGAAGAAAGCTCCTTGACAATCTTCTTTACTGGTGGTGGTGCAGCTTTCTCAGGTGCCTTTGAACCATCACTTTCAAACATGGCCATCAGATTCTTAATATTCTTTGGCTTGGATGGTGTAGCTGATGCTTTCTTGTTGTCAGACTTGTCTTTAGTCGATGTAACTTGTTTGGTGTCCTCCTTAGGCTTGGCAGTCTCCTTTGGCTGTTCAGGCTCAGCATGATTGGCAGTTGTTGATTGCTCCAATGACTTTTCTTGGATGGCAGCAACAGCAGCAGAATCATCAGTTTTCTCTTCAGCGACCACTTGTTCAGTGTCTTTTGCCTTGGATGCCTCATCAACAGATTCCTGTGTGGATTCCTTGTCATTGGCTGTTTCCTCCTTTACAGGCTCTTCAACAACAGGTACTGAAGTTTTGGTGTCTTTTTCATCAGTGGTGACTTCCTGATCCTTCTTTTCAGTGCTGATAGCTGTAGATGCAGTTTGCTGTTCCTCAGTTGCAGTTGTTTCAGTCAATGATTCTGATTCATGTTCCACTTCCTTATCGTCATCAATGCTGTCTTCATTCGACTTGGTCTTATCATCAGTTATCATTTGCTGATCATTGGCATTCTCTTCAACATGGGTGGCTTCTTTGTCATCCTCCTTGGCAACTGGATCAGCATTTGTTGGCTGTTGCTTCACTGATTCATCAACATGGACATCATCAGTAGTCTTGGTGTCTTCTTCATCCTCAACAGGCTTAGCAATCACTTCCTTCTCCTTGGTCTTCTCAAGTGGCTCCTTTTCAGTAGTCTCAGTAGTTGTAGTCGTTGTGATTGCATTAAAGATGATGTCGATTTCACGTTCAGCACTGGTTTGACAATCACTGCCATGTGTTGCATTGTTCATTCCATCTGTGCCAAATAATGCACGTAAACTATACAAATGATCATCAGCCATATTGCTACATGTAAAAGAAGAAAGATTGCTTACCTGTTGGGTTCAATCTCACGTGCCTTGTTGGGATCAGTGGGACCCATGAGCTCTCTCCAATCACGAATAGCATTGGTCTTTTCAAGTACCATGGCATAGATGGGACCACTAAACAAAGAAGCACGTGTTTAATGCATTGCATACATACAACCATGATAAACTTACCTGCTCATCCAAGTAGTCAATTCATCATAGAATGGCTTGCCTTCATGTTCACGATAAAACAAACCAGCTTGTTCCTTGGTCAAATGCAATTCACGTTCTTGAACAATGGTAAAATTGGATTGCTTGATCTTGCCAAGGATGGTATCCTTCTTATTGGCTTGAATGGCATCTGGCTTGATAATCGCCAAAGTACGTTGCACCTTGGTAGTATCCACACCAATAGCCAATGATTGTGTTTCATCATCAGTTGTCGTATTCTGATCCACCTGATTCACTTCCACAGAAGGTTGTTCCTGATTCTTGTGATCGGTAGTATCCTGTTGTGACGATTGTTGTTGTTGTTGTTCATCCTTTGTCTCAGTAGTAACAGCAACAGTGGTGTCTGTGGGAGGTTGTACAGATGTTGGTTCGTCGGTAAGCTCTTCCTTTGGTTCCGAGACAGGGGCTGTTGCTTTCTCATCTACAGCAGCAGCAGTTTCCATATTCTCCTTGTCCACTTTCACTGATGTATCCTCTTGTTGCTTGGATTCAAAAGATGATGGAGTAGTAGTAGTGGTAGTGGTATCCAAAGTGGGAGCATCTGCAGTAGTAGTGGTAGTGTTGGGTGTTTCAGGTGATAATGAAGATGATGCTTGAGTAGGGGCTGCTTCTGCTGCTGCTGTCGACAACGAAGAGTTGTCTTGCTTAATGTCCGCTGCATCTGATTCTGCAGGATCCTGTTTAGAAGCTTCTTGTTGTGATGTTGCTTCCTTTTCACTTGAATCAGTTGTTGGATGTTGTTGATCTGTTTCAGGTGCGCGTTGTTCTTGTTCCAAATGTTGGTCATTATCATTCACTTGATGCTGCTTGTCATCTTTGATGGTGGCAGTAGTATCATCAGTGGTAGTCAAAGTCGAATGGGTGGTGTTGTTGTTGTCGACCACTAAAGATGATATATATAGATGAGATAGATGTTCCTAGGTTTCACATTATCCCGGGGGAAAGCATGAATAAGATACCTTGCTGAGTGTCACTCGGGTATTGTGTCTGCAACGAGGAATCCTAGCAATGTCAATGAGCGAGATGGTACTTTTTTTCATCTTGTTCTCTTACCTCGCTTAGTGTCATGTTGGTGTGTAACGTTTCGAGAGTGTTTGAGGAGAAAGAAAGCAGGCAAAAATGTGATGCGTGTTGAAATAGAAAAGGTTATGAAGGGGGAAAGGAGTAAGGTGAGTAACAAGTAATACTTTTTGCAGAAGGGAAACAAAAAAAGAAGAGTCCTGTAACAGCAGCTGTACACAATCCCCTCCAACTCTCTCTTCCTCTCTCTTTTTACCTCTCTCTCTCTATGTATAAAGGGTGAATGAGCGCGCTTAGTGGCTCGCTTGTACTACAAACAGTGTTGCACAACGCTTTTTCTCTAACAACACCCGATGATTCCGACAGCTTTGTATTTCATCACATCTCCCATCCTTATGCATCCCCGAGAATATTGTTGTTTTAAAGGGTCACTCATTCATTACAGGAGTATTTCACTTGGTCGATGCGCGCGCTTTTTCTTTATAAAGGGAAAGAAGGGAGGTGTTCAATGATATCGTGTCACATTCTATAACAGCGAAATGATACAGGAAAGAAAAGGAATATGATGTGTACATGTTGGATGTTATTATTGACAGGCGTATAAGATGGATGTTTGTAAATGGGTCATTGTGAATGTCTACTCTTCATGCTGTTGTTGTTGTTCTTCTTGACTCCTCTGGGTACGTCGTTTCTTGACAATCACGGGAGTATTGCCTTGTTGAGCCTTGAGTTTTCGACGCGCTTCTAGTCGTGCAGCTTTGTCGTTTTGGTCAAAAGCAGGACAAGGGAATACAGTAGGTGCTGCCACTGTTGCTACGGCACCCAAGGCAACCATAACAAATAGGTTGGAAGTAATACGTTGTCGCTGCAAATGGTTCAGTGGTCTTGCTTTGGATCCAAACATTGTGTTGACAGGTGAATGTGAAAGAGTGGGGAGATGGTGTCGTAAAAGTAGAACAAGCTAACACAAGTTTGCTCTTGTTGTCATAACAGGTTGGTCGCTGTCAATGGTGCAGCTGCTGATCTGGCAGATTGGCAGAGGGATGGACAAGAGTTGTTTACCAGCTTTGACCACGGACATTTTTCTGTGACGCACGTTCCAGTATCGTCACCACCCAATCCACTCACCCTTCCTTGTCTCTCTCTCTCTCTCTATCACTCCCTTTTCACATGGACATACTTGATACTGCCTATGAATAATATAACATTCTATAAAGCCATTTCTTTCTTTTTGTTGCATGTAATAGTCTCTAGTCATTATGTGCATCTTCCTTATAAAGTCACCTGATTTTCTTCATCATCCAACACTTAAGTCAATTACAATCCACATCATGTCAATATACAAGTATAAAGATATATCGTGTTTAGATTACAACGTACAACAATAAAACAAGTGTGCAGTGTGGATAGGATGATAGGTAATTAAAAGAGGTATGTGTTTATCTAAGCAAAGAAAGCAGTGGCAATGGCAGCTGCAACAGCACCAAGAAGCATTTGGGGATAGGCACGACCATTAGCAGCACTTTCTCCATTAGCAGCATCACTTTCTGTAGCAGCACCACTACCAGAAGCATCAGAGGCAGCACCTGAAGATGAAGGAGAAGCACCATCACTACCAGATGCAGCGGCACCAGAAGAAGCAGCAGCATCACCAGAAGAAGCAGCAGCACCACCAGAGGCAGCAGCATCACTACCAGAAGCAGTAGCATCACTACCAGAAGCAGCAGCACCACCAGAGGCAGCAGCATCACCAGAAGCAGTAGCATCACCACCAGAGGCAGCAGCATCACCAGAAGCAGTAGCATCACCACCAGAAGGAGCAGCAGTAGGATCAGTACCTGCTGCATCACTGCCACTTGCAGCAGCTCCACCTTCACTAGCAGTAGGTTGAGCAGCACCATCACTGCCACCAGAAGCACTACCAGATTCACCAACACCTGGCCATCCCTTTACACATTGTTGAAAGCAGTCAGTATCACTCTTGCATTGAGAAACACAATCATTGGTGCCAGTGACTATAGAAATAATGACAATTCATCAGTATGCATATACAAAGAATGACATGGATGCATGTACATACCACAACCAGAAATGCATTCAGTGTCTGAAGGATCACAGTTGCAGTTTTCTTGTTGGGCAAGAATAGGTGCGACAGCAAGAGAAGCAAGGACAAGAGTAGAAAGTTGGAACTTCATAATAGATAAAAGTAATGTTGTCTTTCTTCTGACAAAATGGGCCCCCTTTTTATAAGCGTTTGGGTAGAATAGATGTTCATTACAGAGTGAATGTGAGCACCAACCATCAAGATCGCTGACTTTCCATCCTGGCTGCCAAATGGGCCCATTGTGTAGCATCAACGTTGCCCTTTCGGGAATCGTTTCGACGCTAACATCATGTACATAATAAAACATGACATCCGCTTTACCTCCTATATCATAAGACACAAAGAAACAAGAGAAAGAATGGCATGTGTCTTTCTTTTTTGACTGGCACTTTCGAGAAAGAGAGTGAAATTGGATTGATTGTTCTTCTTGTTTCTGCCAATGACTGTAAAACTGTGATTTGACTGCTTGCACGGTAGATCGGTGCTCCAGGTTGTACCAGACATGTTGCGTAATTAGGTCATGTGTCTCCTAATCCGATCTACCGAGAGTCAACAAGAGACATATTAGAAACTTTGGAAGTGCGGACATGTGTTGGATGCTACTAAATTCCCATCTTCACGCGCAACGTCGATCATTTTTATACTGGCTTCGTTTGCATAATATCAAAGTTGGCACGCAGATATCACACTACTACTACTACTGGATGACATGTAGTAAGAGAGATGTTTTGTGGACAACTTTCTTTTCGTGAGTATATGTGAGGAAACTTTCTTTATTTCTACCAATGCTATTCCCGGTTTACTGCATAAAAATAGATACCCAGCTTCTGTTATTGCTATCTACGTCAATCATTCTTGTTTCCTTTTCGAAAATGGTACATGTTCATTCCTGCTTGTGACCTTGTGATATTATGCAACCATGGCGACATTGTACACAAACACGCCCCGATGGAACCTGCATAAAGGAGACACCGATCTATTAGCCATCCTTTCAAGTTGCCATTTCATTATACAAGCTACTGGGGATCTTGTCAACTCAGCCATTACTGCCCCCTTCCTTTGTACATGACGTTCACACGCATTTTTCTTTCAATAGAGCCACATGTAACTTGATTTGCCCCATAATGTACACCAATTCAATACATGTTTTAAAAGAAGCGATTGGCATAAGAAGAGTGGAGAAGAATAAATATGGATGATTGTACTATTACTCAACAAAGGTGGAAACCAAGAATGATCCTTGTACTACAACTACAAATGCTATATCGATGAATCAAGTCCTGCTCTGTTTCATTCGAATGGAAGTGGCGATGTCAGTCGTGGCATGGTTTCCATCACGTTCATAATCATGTCTACATACAAAAAGAATCAGTCATTGCTACTCATGTATCCAAATTCCATCTTACCTATTGGCATGTCATCTCTTATCGGTGAAGTAAAAGTGACATCGCTGTTGTCTCTACTATCATCACTCATTTGGTCATGTTGTTTTTGTTGCTGTTCTGATGACTCGTCTTCAATTTGCATGGTGGATTGATCAGTGGGAGAAGGTGAAGCAGCAGCTGCAACATCGTAAGCACCAGGTGGTGGGAAATGCTCAATATATCGCTCTCGCTCATAGTACATCTGTTTACGTAGTTGCATTGCTTCTTGTAATCGACTGCCGAGATAAACAACAATTTCCACACTGTTGTCCATGCGCAAAGGTGGTTTCTGATTGGGAACAAGGAACCAATATTTGCGTAAGAAGCTTGGTGGTACAAACCAGTGATCTTGGTTGCCAGGTGAGCCACCCATGAACATGGCCGTGTTGAATAAAAAGTTGAACAGTTCATTGGCGTCGTAATAATCTTGAAAGAGAATCATTTGATCACGCATCATGGCACCAGGAATCACATCAATACGGATATCATGCGGTACATTGCGTTGTAATTCAGCTAAACAAGGTAATAAGTCATCTTTCTCTCTCCCACACTCTTTTTTTTTTCCCGAAACCAAGACTTACTTGGCTCAAAGAATGCCCAGGTTTTCTTGTCAGTGCGTTGAATGATGCGCATTTCATCCAAATATTCAAGTGGTGTCATGGGTGGATAAATACGTTCTCCATTAGGACCCAATGTGTAGCGTGGTTTGGTGGGTGATGCTGTATCATCTTGTTGTTGTTCAGGATTCCACAAATCAGACATGTTGCTGTCGATAGTTTCAGCTTTGATAGTGGATTGTTCATTGTCATCATGCTGGTCTGCTTTGTCGGTACTTTGAGTTCTTATACTGTAATCATGCAAAGAAGTACGCCATTCAGGTGGAAGTAAAGCTGCTAATTCAGGAGGTGTTTGATCAATGGTGAATTCTGGTCGAGTGATTTGATCAATAAAGCCAGATACAAGTTCAGTTTGCATCAATCCTTGAAAGATGCTTGGATCGATTTGACTGAGTTGACTGGTGGTATTGTTGATGGATTGTAATTGAGGAAGAAGAGCTGTGGCTGTTTGTGTAAGATCCAAAGGTGGTAAAGGTTCTGATGGATCCTCTGTTCCAAAATCAAAGCTGCCAGGCATTGACTTTTCATGATGTTGTGATGGAGAAGAAAGAAGAAATTGATCAAGTGTAGATGATTGTGTAGTGGTGTTGATACTGTAATTGGATGATGATGGTGTTGATGCATTATTCATGCTGCTAGGTGTTTGTGGATCAATGCTCTTTGGTAGACTTTCATCTTGTAGACTGACAATATGAGAATGTCGATCCAAGAAGAATTCAAGGTTCTGTGGCATCAGTTTGGAGCTGGATTCCATCATCTTTTCATTGCCAAGTTCATCACGTGCACCTGTATCTGAATAGTTGGGAACATCCACTCGATGAGCATGACAAGCAAGCTTCAGTGTCAGCATAAAGCCTTTCAAGTGCTTGTTTTCATATTCAAGATCTCTGACTCGACGTCGTAACTTGTTGGCTTCTCTTATTGCTTGATCGCGTGCATACATTGCTCGTTTGACATTGGCTTCAGCTTCACGCATTTCACGTCGTTTACGTTCACGAAAGGCACGTTGAGCTGCCCGATTCTGTGCCTTACGTTGAGCAGGTGAAGGTGGATTTGGTTTACGCCCAGGCTTTTTGCGAGGACGAATAGGGCGACCATTCTCATCAACGTTGCATAGCTCTATTTCTGGGTCAAAGTGTTCAAAAGCAATATCTGTCATGGTATGTCAGGGGGTGAAAGTGAGGAAAGATTAAAAAAGTGTAAAGAGGAGGAGACAAGGGATTAAGTGAAATAGAGAGAGAAAGAGAAAAAGAAAGCAATGCAAAAAGTTAATTAACCGCTCTTTTTTGGGTATGTCAATAGACCATTCAAGCTACTACTGCCACTCACACCAATATTTCACTCACGATATCATGTTCACCTGCTATCCACCGAATCATTGACTCTCTCGGAGTGGAAATGGATTGGGGTTTGATTAAAATGACTATGCCAGGTACAAGGTATGTGGCATGCATATACAATCATGTCTTTTTTTCATGTCCTTTACTGCTTATCATACCCCCTTTCATATATGTGCATTCTTGATGTGAAATACGTGCGTATGGATACAAGTGTAAAAGAACGCTCGGCCGCAGTGGGAACTACTCCCCTTTTTCACATGGCGTCGGTCCTTTTTCGAAGGGGTCATTGTGCAGCTCGGTTACACGAAACGATTAACGGGGTCTATTCGATAACATCTAGTGTCGTTTGTTTGAAAGGCAGCATCATCGACATACTTGACAAGCATTTACACATCTTTTAATATAGTAATATATGACCTTAGGAGAATCATATTGTTAACAACGTATATAAACAAGCTCTTGAATGTCATCTTTATACATCCTATTGTCTCTTTTTTTTCATTTCCTATAATGATTTCGGTTAAATTTGTTTCTGTTCTTGTCATGTTGGCTGCTTTTTTGGCAATGGCTCGTGCTGCGTGCCAGTGCGATGATGCTGATCAGGCTTGTGTCAGCAGATGTGGTAAGTAGCAATATTTGGCTGGTGTAATATGGATGGCTTGTACTGATACGATACTGACCACGTGTATTTATAGTCAAGGATGCTGAATCATGTATCACGGATTGTAAAGGTGATACCAAGTGTTATGAAGGTTGCATTGGAGATAAATGGTACGATGAACATGTTTCAACAGTGATCCATGATAGCTCATCTATGTCTATTTAGGCCACATGCTTCTGACAGTGTAATGCAAATGATGAGTACAAGTGCTATGGCTTCTTCAGCTTCATCATCGGCTGCTCCTACTTCAGCTGCCAAGGCCCAGTCATCGGGTTCTTCTGGTAATTCTATAGAAACTATATTTTATGCAGCTTGAAATGATTGCTGATCCTTCTTTTAGCTTCCATGACACATCACTCATCCTCTGCTTCTTCAAGTGAAACTGCAAGTGCATCTCATAGTAACGCCGCCTCACCACTTTTACCCGGAGATGCCCAAAGCTTCTTGACATTTATGGCAGTAGGTGCCACGTGGCTCTTGGCAAGCACAGCTTAACTACATCAACATTGCATATCATTTCATTGTCATTGCATTGATTCCTAGCTAGCATTTTCTATCTAATAGTTGATTCATAAGATCATAAAAGCTTGGATTTACATTGGATCCAATATCTTGGTGTCTGATAAAGAAGGTGGGGGTGAAAGCAAATCTCAGCAGCCAAAGACATCTTGAGCAGGAAAAACCATTTGTCATAGAGCTTCTTTCTTTCACTACTTGCATAGTATGGATCCACCTTCATTTAGCATCAACGACTTCCTTCTTCAACAAGACAACTTTCCTTGGCCACCACGATCAACCGAGACGCAAGAGCCATTGCCTTCTAGTCTTTCTTCAGCTCCCATTTCCTTGATTCCACTTCAGCAACAACCTTATGCACCAGCTCAAGATCCGTCATTTCACTTGCCACCACAAGACTTTCTTATGCTTAACAGTGCCAGTGCGCCACAGACATCATCTGATCAGTTATATCCAATGACACCACAGCAAGAACAGCAACAACAACCAACAAGAGTACGCAAGAAACCAGGTCGTAAGCCTAACCCTGCAACACCATTCTTGAGAAAAGCACAGAACAGAGCAGCACAACGAGCTTTTCGTGAGAGAAAAGAACAACACTTGAGAGAGCTTGAAGAGACCATTCAAGTGATGCGCAAAGAGCGTAAGACATTGATGAAGCAGTTGAATGAGACATCCAAAGAAGCCAAAACGTACAAGGCCGAAGCATGCTTTTTGCGTAGTTTGTTGCTTACTATGCAACTTACTTGTTTGCACAACAAGATCGACATTCCCGAACACGGGCCGTTTTTTACCCAGCAAACCATCAGTGAAATTGAATGCAATGTTCCTTCAGCCATCCCAGCCTACAAGAATGCTATCAAAATTTATGAAGACACTATGGGACAACTTGTTGCTGATGCTACTGGTGGTGCTTTCAATCCACGTATAAGCAAGCGTGATGCAGTGCGTTGGGAGGATAATGTACTTGCTCGAGATGATGACAAAGTTGCTACTACAACAACACCTAAAGAACAAGATGACACAACTGTTATTGATGAGGAGCCTTCAAAGACACAAGATGATACACCAATGACGCTAGATGATTCTGGCAATGAGGATTCTTCAACATCAGCACCAGCCAACAAAGATGCCATTCATCAACTTGGTATTCAATTACGTATCCAATCCAAGCTTATGTCCCTTGGCCCAATGACTTCAGGACTTCATCCAAGTTATCTTCAGCTCACAGTTCCACACGATCCAAGAATTGACTTGATACCCAATCCTATGATGCGTGATCGAATGATTATCTATCGTGACCTTATTGACTATGATCGATGCTTTGCTTTGCTTATTAATGGCTCTCTTTTCCATGGTGGTGATCCAACCAATCCAATGAATTGGGAACTGCCTTTGGATTTTCTCAATGAATTTTGGTAAGTTGGGGTACTGGGGTTGAGTTATCTTGGTTACTCATACACACATTGTTGACAAGGTTCATGTGTTCACTTTACCGGTCTCGTAATATGCGCACTTTCTTATCTCTTCAAGCTTCTTCTGGAATGGATCATGAACGTCGTTTTGGTCTTCGGTTGGAATATGACAATAGGAATGATGGCAATGACTTGCTGGACGAGTTTCTGGATATGCAATCTCAACAAATGGAGTTACGACAGGACCCTGATAGACCCCGCTTGCCACAATACCTTTATGAAAGTTTTCGATCTCCTCCTTCTCTCAGGAATCCGGTAGAAACAGCAACACTTGGTAAGTTTCATCTCTTATTTCAAGCTATCTTTTACTTATGTTATGATCCTAGATGACATGATGGAGTTGTTTAACCTGTCTCAAGTATTGAAACTCTGATGACATATCATGGACAACAACATGCAATCCTTTCTATCCTTTGTATCATATCATATTCTCTTTGTTCGAGCTGTACACACACACATGCATAAATAGTTGTTAACATATTTGCATACCCTTTGGAATAAAGCACTATATCATCATTACATTCATATACATGTTTACATGCAATAAAGCTCATTGCTTGTCAACCAAGATCAATCAGCCATGCTCATTTTGACTTTTCAATGAAATTGGATTCCAACAAGGACAAAGATCAATGATGTGATTGTTTCAATATGGTTTAATTATGCTACAGTAGTAGTTTACGAATAGTTAAAGGCGAATAAAGAAGATGTCTCGTAGATAGTAAGTAGGAAAAGCTAAGTGTATGCGCGTCATTTTGCGAAAGAGATGAATTGAAGTGATGAAAGAGACAAGTGTTGATGTTGATCCAGCAACGATTTCTCCCTTCTCTCTCTTTACTCCTTGGCATCGACTGAAACAGCAGCTACAGATCCCTTTTCCACATTGCCAATGGGCTGAGTCATAGGGATATTCTTGTTGCGGAAAGCAAGTACTGATCCTTGGAAGACAATATCCATTTCTTCAAGAGATCTTCCCTTGGTTTCAGGATAAAAGACGAAAACGATGATTGTCATGACTAGATAGCATAATGTGTCAGCAGATGTTCATAATACTCTACATACAATCCTACTTACCAAAGCAGCAGCAGCCGAAAAAGATATAGGTTCCCCAGGTGATGGATGCAAGCATGACAGGCACAATTTGGGAAATAACAAAGCTAAAAGTGAAATAAGTAACACGTTTCATCCAGATCTTGCTTCAACTTACTTCATGAGCCAGTTAGCAGCAGTGCTAAGAGAAGTACCCTTGGCACGAACGTTGAGAGGGAAGATTTCAGCAGGATACACCCAGCCAACAGGACCCCATGAAGTGGCAAATCCAGCAACAAAGAAGTAAACCATGACGATAGAGAAGTAGGAAGCATGGATATTGTTACCCATGTAGATGTTGTACTTTCCTTCTACGTCATCCCAGTAGACTTCACCACAAGCACCCATGACAATACCACAAAGCAACATGGAAATGCCCATGAAAAGAGCACCACACATCAAAGTCTTACGACGACCAAGTTTGTCAAGGAACAAGATGGCAGGAATAGTGGCAAGCATGTTGAGCACACCATTGACACCAGAAGCAATCAATGTAGCAGAGTTATCAGCAATACCAGTTTGCTTGAAGATCAAAGGAGCATAATACATGATACTGTTGATACCAGTGAATTGTTGGCACACTTGAATGACGATACCAAGGAACAATCTTCTGCGATTACGTGCGTTGAAAAGCTCAAGGTAGTTGACATTGGAGATACGTCGATCTTGTTCAATTTGCTCACGGATTTCTTGATATTCTTGAATAACAACAGGGTGGTTCTTATCACCATTGCCATGCAAATCAGCCAATACTGTCAATGCTTCTTCCTCACGGCCCTTGTTCATCAACCAACGAGGAGAATAGGGAAGGAAAAAGGCACCAATGAAAAGAATCAATGCAGGTCCCATTTGAATACCCAAAGGAACACGGAATTGAGCATCACTGTCATACTTTTCAGTGCCAACATTGACCCAGAAAGCAAGCATAATGCCGACAGTAATCATCAATTGTTGCAAGGAGATAAGACGACCACGAATTTCCTTGGGAGCTGTGTTGAAGCTATAAGTACAATGATATAATAGAATGTATTAAGAGACTTACCCAACTCGCTAATATACAAAGGCACAATCATTGACAAAGTACCGATACCAAGACCTGCAATAGCACGACCAGTAACCATCATTGCATAGCCATTGGTACCAGTTTGCAATGCAGCACCAAGAATGAAGACAATACAGCCGATCATAATGGTACGTTTTCTGCTAAAGATTTCAGCCGATTGACCTATAATAGACACATGTTAGATATATGCATAGAATGATCAAGGTATATGACTTACCAGCCAACAAAGCACCAACAAAGCAGCCAGCAAGAAGTAAACTAGTAAGTGTGCCTTGTTCAAGAGCAGTCAAGTAATCTCTGCCAGCCATCTTTTCCTGAAAGTGGGGCATAGTCAAGATACTCTGTGATCAAGGGATAGTTTAGTATACACAAAATGACAAATGATGACGAAAAAGGAATACTTACACCCAAGACACCAGTATCATAACCAAAAGTCAAACCACCAAAGGCGGAAAAGAAGCAGATCACATAAATTCGCCAGCTAATTTCTCGTGGTTGTTCCATGATGAAGAAAAGAAAAAGGGCTAGTGAGTGAAACCAGAAAAGCAAAAAAGCAGGTCCCTTTTATACAAAGCTCATCTTTCCCAGCTTCCCAAGGTGCACACGCAAAATGGCTATGTATGGATGTGTTACCTGGTATCTTTTTTGCTGCAACAAACCATAATCCAGGCTGTGTGTAACCATAAAGTGGCCGCGTAGCACCAGGGCGCGGAATGCATTGATCTGGTTGCAGTTGTCCCAAAGTGGCAATTCTTGGTTTGTCCCGAGACTTCCCCAAAGGCCAAGAGGTCTCATTCGGCTGGGCTGGGGCGCCGATTCAACATTGATTTTTCTTTAAGCTTTTTCTTTAGATCAAGTACATCTTATTGAGATCAAATGTCATTCTTCATGGTTACTATATATGTCAATCAACATCCATTAGACTACTAGGTTAAAGGGCAAGTCATGTCTATTATGTTTCTCTCTTTTCTTTTTGGCTGGAATGGAATGAAATGGTACAATAGAGTGTGGGAAGATGGGAACGAATAGATCAACAACCGCCTGTAACAAGTGATTCTGCAAGACCAATCAATTTACTACCATTGTTACTATTCCAGCGGACATTGCTTTCCCCAGATTCCATATATACCCCAGATCCCATAAAGGAATCACGTTGTGCAAAAGATACCGCCTCCCACTTTTGATTGATCCCTTGTATATGGTAAGAGAAATTCCAAATTCGAAACAACGGCAGGGTCGTTTCACCCTCCCTGAAGATATTGCTAATCAGAAAACTATCATTCATTCTATTCCGCGGACGTAAAAGTGTAAGATCACATAAAGTGATGAAATGTTCATTACTATAGTTTACAAATACTATGTACAAATGGGGCGTTGTTATGATTGCTACAGATGGGGCTGGGTGTTGATTGATTGACATGTGTGTTTGCGATCAAGTGTGGTGGTGGATAGTCATGAATGTCATTCCGCTACTTGGTGTTGTTGTTGTTGTTTGTTCATGCATCGCTCTCTCCATTTGCTGTGTGCACTTGCACCTGTTTGTGTGTGAGAAAAAGGGTAAATGGGCTGAATAAAGGGAAAAAGAAAACAAAAGAATACCTTGGCTAGCATAACGATTAACGTGCACCACCTGAGGTGGCTCATGTTCTCCATACTTTCTTCTTCGACTCGGGGCTGTTCTTGAGCGGCGTAATCGTACAGTCGGAACATGTAATGGCTCTTCGCATGGTACAATTGTTGAGAAAGATGATAGATCACAAATTGGCTTTGATTGCTCTTTCCGCGGTGCGGGAATAGTACAATCCGCTATGTCAATGTCATCGTCAATCATCTGCAAAGATGCATTACCATCTCATCTCCTTTTACCTTTATCCTTTGCTTGTTGTGTAATGTCGTCATCATTCTTGTTGGGTTGTGTTTGAGCGGGATGTTGTACTTGTCGAGCTTGTGGCATGGCAAACCTTGCTTGGTTTTCCACCAAGAACTGAATCACAAATTGGGATTCCTTGTAACTTGCGGGATCCATATTATCACGAGGATGACATAGTACACCCTAAAAGAAAGAAAAAAGGCATGAGAATTTTCAAAGTAAACGGGAAAACAACACAGGATCATTACCGGTGTAAAGATAACAGCCAAAGATGGAATGTCCATAAGTGTCGACTCCTTGTGTAGCGCAAAAAGTCCCAGCAAATCAAGTAAATACAAGAGCAGATATTGGTTGGGAAGAGGCAACGACTCGATTAGGCATTGGAATGCTTCAATTTTGGCATCTTCAGTCGGGAAAGGTTTCTCTACAACAAGTGGAGTCATATAAGAAACTTGTTGGATCACATTTGCTCATGACTTACTGATGGTTTCTCTGAAGCTTTCATAAAGATCATGTGTAATAACAGGCTCGGGTAAACAAGTGAGAAAACGTCGCAGTACACCAGCTGCGTCATAAGTGGTATAGCCACGCCAGTCAAGTCTTACTCCATAGCCTTGATCCGGTGCATCAAAGATACTTTGTAATAATCCAATCCTCTTGACATTGCCACATAACCGGAAGATGCCTTTGACCGTAAGCGCTATACCCAAAAAGAGGTATGGATAATAGATGATGAGTGAAATAAGCATCTACACATGATGTTGCCGACCCATTCCGAGAATGGGTAGTACAAAGACAACAGCTTACCTTCTTCTTTCAAAAACGAACCACATTTTGCAACGACAATAGGAATTCTGCCAAAGCACTGCTTGCTAGTGCGATCATCAATGTAAGATATGGTGGCATGTGCATACTGGATCGATTCCGCCAGCGGAACACCAAAGACCCCTTTGCCTATATGGTTGTACAAAGAACATGTCGATGGTAATACATGATTAGCTATCCAGTGTAAAGAATCATATGCTTCAATAAAGACAAAGAGTGTGGGTGATTGATGTAGATCAATAGCCAGTGGGTCTTGAATGGATCGAGAACAAGAAGAACAAAGACAAGCACTACATACCGACTACTGGAACTTGCATCGTCTTGAAACTACTTGCTTTTGGATATGTCGCAGTGACCTTTTTCCACCACGTGCGCAATGCTTCTCTTTGAGATGCCGTAAACACACCAGGGATAACGACGTCGGATGAAGACATGTTGTGTGAATGTGGAAGGGATCGTTGACTACAGCGACACTAAAAGGGAACCAACCAACACCGAGCGCTTCTCGTGACTGCACACAGGTATTGCGCACCACACACAGAGACAGGCATATACACACTACGCTTTATGGCAGTAGCATGTACACTATATGGATTTGACACCCCTCCTCTCTAAACATGCTAAAGAAACCCTTCCTTCAGCCGTGCAACCTTCCTTCATGGCTTTCATTCACCCATCAAGCTTAAATGCCACACAAACACTCCGCAGTATACTCCCCAGTTGCTGTTGTGCCACACAAGTCCGTGAACTAAAATGCAGTACCTTTAATGGTAAAGAACGACTGTCATTGCTGCTTTTTAAACCTTCTTTTTTCTCAATGCATCCAGCATAGACACCCTAATAGATAGTATTATCATAAAGAGATGTTCTTGTAATCCATGATCAATAACAAGGGGGACTAAAAAGGGATCGACCCACGGTACCTGGATAACAATGGTTTGACTTGAAATGTCAACTGAACCCTTGCAGCAAACAAATGCAACGTAACCCAAGTTTGATATGCTGCATTCCAAACATAGATTCATCTCATTACTATTTACAATACCACACATCATCCACTTGCAGAAAAGACATCCTGTTGTGGTTCTTGATAAGATTTTCTCCTTGTTTGACTTGTTTAAACATGATATTACATTTGAATGATCCTTCTCGGGCATTTTGTAACAATTACACATGGGTGCCCTAAAATGCTACATGATGCAGAAAACATGCCAATCTCCCTTGATGCATGCCAATGTCAATATTATCTCCAATGTTTGCTCATCTTTGAACATACACTTGTTGACTAAAGAATGGACTACATGTGTTACCATTTTCATCCTATATGCTTCAACTAGTGTCATCCTGCATAAGTGCTTATTGTTACTGCATGGTAGTACAATCTACACGATGATGCAATGATCCGAAAAGTAGGGTAGATATCCACCAGCTTATGTGGTGCTTTCACCTATGCCACTATACCATTACAGCGAACTTACAAATCACTCTAATCTTTCAATAAGATGAATCACAT
This sequence comes from Lichtheimia ramosa, assembly GCA_008728235.1. NCBI lineage: Eukaryota > Fungi > Mucoromycota > Mucoromycetes > Mucorales > Lichtheimiaceae > Lichtheimia > Lichtheimia ramosa. Next base: position 1,948,354 of record CP031828.1, on the reverse strand, counting down.
AGTGACTTCGGCATATGACATAAACACTTGTACAATGTTTACAAGCAGCCAGGAAGCAGTAGTATATAGAAGTTTACAGCATATGACTATTACAATACATAGTTCATGATTGTGTTGGTTAATGCGCATTTCGGATGTTGCATAGCATAAGGAAAGGTTGGAAAAAGGGATAGGAAAGTGATAAAGACAAATAAGAGGAGCGCGTGGTGTGTATATAATGACTACATTACTGTGGCACGCACTTTTTAAAGACAATGACATACATGGCATAGGTGGTGAAATATTTGGATGATGGCGTAGCTGTTACCTGTGTCTACCACTGTCATCGCCACTGCTACTGCCACTGATGCTACTGCTGCTGTCACGACTGGTGAACGTTGGATTGCCACCATTATCCAACCAATGCTGTTGTTGTTGCTTTCTCATTTGTGATAATGTAAATTGTGATAAACGTCTTGCATATTCGATACGAGCCATATAGAGGACATCCTCTCGTGTCAATGAAGATGATCTACGTTTTGATCTTGTTGTACCAGTCATATCAAGGAACACTGTTTCTGAAGGTGATGATGATTGCTTGATGTACTTGTTTTCACTTTTCAAAGAAGAATAGTCTGCTGAAGACGACGAAGTGATACTATGTTTAGGCATATAAAGAAAGAAAAGAAAAAAGAGGAGAGGAAGAGAAAGAGCAACAACTGTAATGACATTCCAACCAAAAAGCAAAGACATGAAGATTAGAAATTGACCAAAAAGGGGGGTTTACGTTGTGAAAGATTGGCTAGACTACGGGGAAACTATAGCGTATGATATCATTGTATCCTGAATGAGCTAAAGACGACAAATTCTGGGACAAGGTGACAATACAGCCGGCATTGAGCGGCTTAGGAAGTATGTAGCTGATGGAATGTCCTTCTTGCTTTCTTTGTTTTCACACATGCTTTTTGCCTTTTTGATATCAACAACTATGTGAGCAACCAAGAACGTAAAGCGTAATATGATGAATGAAAACAAAGACGCCATCATGTCATCATGCATCAACAAGAAACTTTGACTTGCTCCTTCCTTACCCCCCCAAAAGAGATCCACCGGCCTGGAACATTATTCTTCTCACGTAGAATAAACATGTGTAACACATCTGTTGACATTTTCTGCATGCTATAGAACATTAAAGAAGAATACTACTTTGCATGGTGAGCCTAGTATGATAGCGCAATGCAAACAAGGACCAAAAAAGATCGCGGGGGAGTTGGGTCTCGATTATCTGCAAAAGCCAACTTACACTTGATGATTGCATCCTGATTTGCTGCTGCTCCCACTTAAAATGGAGATAGAGTGATCAGCAACAGCAAAAAAGTCAAATTCTCATCATCACACCACCACTTGGACCTCACACGAATATGATGTCAGATATGCAAATAGTCTATTCATGCCATCTCCTATCCTTTTCCCCTTAACATGCATTATTAATCGCATGTGCACCCAAAGGAGTATGGTAGATAGCGTTGATGTGTATTCTCCTTCAAATCTTTCACTCCACTAATTTCTTCATTATATAGGTTCATTGTTATCAGCTTGGGTTGGGTGAACAGTATGCAATGCACAATCATGATCTTGGGATCAAGTTCTTCCAATAAGGTATACCAAGAATATACAATTGACAAAAAGATGACACTCATAAAGCATCCCAGAAGCTACAATGTCTTGTCCTACCTACTTGACGTGTGTCAGTTGGTAACACAATGGCTTCTCATGCAGACCAATTCTAATCACCGCGTTCTTCATTCACAAGCAATACGAAAAGGTAGTTGTTTTATATATATATGTGTGGGTGTTGAATGTATACATGTGATTTGCGCTATAAAAGTACATCCATCGATGGGCGATTTTTGCTTTTTCACTCTTGTGCGCATTGTTCCATGACTTCTCGAGATGGTGGCTTGCTATGATCTTGACCTGGCGGTACATGGGTTGCTCTGATATCTGAAGTAGCTGCATTTCCACCAATTCCTCCTTCCAATTTGATTTCTTCTCGTGCATAAGATGTGGTAGCTGGATCACTGTGGTATTCAATAGTTGTAAAGGATGATGATGGTGGCATGGGTCGATAAGATGACGATGTAGGTGGTGGTGGTGGCATTCTATCATTGTTGTTGGTAAGTCTATTTGAACATTTTCCCATTTCATGAATCATACTTTACCCATGATAAGAATGAACCACTCCAGGAGAACCGCCATTACCCATTCCAGGATCAGTAGGTGTTGTTGGTTGCTGCTGTTGTTGTTGTGGATGATGATGACGTCCATGATAATACCAAGAAGAGGGATACATGTGTTGTTGTGGATAAGATTCGCCACTTGAAGCCATTCTTGTATGCATCCAATTGTTGTTATTGTTGTCATGACGATGATAATAGCCATAGCGTTGATTCATATCATGTTGATACACATCCACTGCACCAGGAGCTGAAATCGATCGATCATGTGTACCTCGCATCACCACTGGACTACTTTCTACATGAGAAGGCATCATTGACATGTGGGATCCATTACTGCTTGAATAATTGTGTTGTTGTACTGGAGGAGGTGGTGGTGGTTGCTGATGATGATGATGATTGTAATAGTAATCAGTTGTCACAGCAGTTGATGGCACCATATTGGATACAGTTGCTGAACTTGTTGATGGTGGTGGTGATGCTACTGAAGATGCTGATGATGGTTGTTGTGGTCTTGCTGAATCATCATTGACATTCTTTCCATTTCTTTCTGCATAATGACCAGGACTGCGTCCTCTCACCACCAATGGAGCTGATCGATTCGATGCCACCTTGATCAAATGACCTGATTCGAGTCGAGCAAAAAGTTCCACCAACAAGACATAATATTGTTGTGCAGCACGTCGTTTACCATTGTTGGCTGTAGCTGATTTGAATTGGATGCGTTCAAAAGTGACAACAGATTGATCAGTTGCAGCTGACATGACATTCAAGTCACCACCAGGTCGAACAGGTTTTGGTTCTGGTATGTTTTGAGGACCCTTGTCGCGTTTTGGAGAATGCTGCACCAAACTAATGAGCTTGTCTTCATCGGCGACCCGCGCTGATATACCCATCATGAATCCGTTTACTGGATATAACTGATCATTCTCTCCTCGTACAAGATATCCCATCTCTTCTTGGTTCTGATAATACATTGGAAATCCTTGAACATTGAAAGTTGCACTGACTTGAAAGTAGTTGCGTCGATAACATGTCCAATCATTGTCTGCAATAAAGAATCCTCGATCAAACTTGGATTGAATACGTACGTCAAGTCTATTTTAGACGTCAGCCACACATACACGTACTCTTATAACATAAACAATACTTACACTGTGGTCCTATCTACTGCAAAAAGGTTGCCATTATACTTTGTTGCACCAAACTTGGGACTGGGTTCATGCACAGAATATACACCTGAAGTTTGACGCGTACGTTTGGCAAGTGTTGGTGATGATGATATAGGATCATTGTTACTTGTAGCAGAAGCTGGTGGGTCAATGATAGCACCAGCAGTACTAGTAGTTGTTGTAGTAGTAGTAGTTGTAGTCGATGGTTGGGGTGGAGTAGTTGGTTGTTGTGGTGAAGAAGGTGTTGATGTTGGTTTGGGAGTAGTCGGTTGTGAAGACATGGTGGAACTGAATCTGTGTCAAAACAAGTGTGAAACGCTGCACAAGAAAATAGTAATGAAAAAGAGACACTTACGCAGTGTAATAAGTCCTTTGGGATGTATCTGATCGACGTAAAGAAGTACCACCGGATGAACGTGGATCAGGATAACCGTAATAGTGTGGACTTGAACTGGTAAAGTAAAAAAAGTGAGAAAGAAAGTGAGAAAGAGAGCAAGGAGAAAAGGGGAAAGAGATGTAACCAAGTGGAAAAATTGATGCTGCTGCTGGCAAATCTTCTACGCCTTTTTGGGCCCCTGCGCGTGCGTGGGACAAAATAACCCACTCACTCATTCACTCCTTCCCCCACATACACTATACACCTCCTACTACTATTTGAATACTTACGGATGATGATAATAGTAGCTTAGATAAGGTTCACTTGTCGTCGTTGTTGTTGGTGCTTGATGGCTGCTGGTAGAATCTGGACTTGTCTCATGAGGTGGTACAACACGATTGGGGTGAATCGGGGCCGGTAACGTTGAATGCCGATGTGCTTGTTCTGTGTAGCCACCCCATGAAGGGATCCATTCCTTGTCTTGTAGGCTCATTCGAATGTTGGACCAAGATCGACTGTGTCAGGATACAAAGAGGAACAAGGAAATTGCCGGGAATCCAAAGTTTTTTTTCTCACTTGACCTATTCGTCTATTGCCCTGAAACAACCTGGCTGTCATCCCGAGTCAGCTTACTACTTGGAACGCCGCAGTGAAACCGCTCGTGCACTTGTTGGTGCAACAACACCAATAAGCATTTGCAGATCTTTTTACCTGATGACTCTAGAGTAGTAGTAGATGTAGTTTGATGTGGGGAAAAGGAATAGCTTTTATTATGATAAATTCAACATTGACTACTATCTTTAAGCTCTTTGTCGATCGAAGATGCCAACAACTTGTGCACGGGATAGGTGGGATGGCCAGAATCTATAGGAGATACATTTTTAGCATGGATGATGATAGAAGGAGATAATAGATGCAATCTCATCACAGGGCAGGAGTACTACTTACTCAACCAAAAGTATCTATAAACCACGTTGATAATCATAACATCAGTATAATACATCATGCAGTATCAATAAATTACTAGCACTTACTCGTAAGGGGCAAGACATCCATACTTTTCATAATTGGTGTTAAAGTCGGATGCAGTCGAATTGGGACAAAAGCTGGAAATGTCCTTGAAGCCTAACTCCTTGGCTTGATCAAGATACTCATTAAATAGTGTAAATGCATCAATGCTGATCACATTTGCATCTGGATGATCACTTTGGAACTTGGCCACGTGGTCTGCTAACACTGAATTGAAAGTCTTGATAATCCCATTGTACTTTGCGCGCTGCTCTTGGTTCCCAGCACCTGGTGATCGATCTCTTGCAGGCACATTGAAGAACATAAAGGAGCGTACATTGAGATTGTACAAGTCATTCTAATCAAAAGTAAGAGAAAAAGTCATTTGGAAAGATAGAATATCCACCTACCACGCCATCAAAGTAAGTGTCGATGATTTGGTTATAAAAAGTTGGGAATGACACCTATTTTTGTTGTCCAATGAAGGATTAGCAATGTAAAATCCCATACGTATCTTGCATTTTTGTTACTTGCATTGGTCCATTTCCATGTATCACCCACATCGTTGATCCTGCATTTGCATGGATGCTTAAGTAATCAGTGCTACAATACACGTGGTGCCTGAAAGAGCGGGTGATCATCACTCCCGCCTTCACACTTACCCCATCCAGAAGGTAGCTAGGGTGTTACCTGATTTCCAAGGCACGTGACCATTCACATTGACTTTCCACTGATCAATTTGCTCAACAAAAGATTTTGTGTATGGATGATGTCTGGTAATGGCAGTGGGATCAATGTCTGCACCAGCAAATGCAATGTCGTACAAATGGGGATGGCATGTTTGTGGAGGTCCTTCAAAGCAACCTGTAAGATATTCCACCCAATTGGGTCCGCCAGCACTAGTCTTTGACCAAAGTCAGCCTTATCATTTCACTTTTCAATGTCAATTGTACCTTGTTGAGCAAAATAGGATCATGATGAACATCACCAGGTGATGTAAAATTGTTCCAAGAGAATTCAGGTGTCCCTAATTTTCCTTCAACATAGCTGTAAGAATCACCAAACACAAATCTGCAATAGGATGAGTTAATGACACTGAAGTATACAAGCGTGTAGGCTATTACAAGTTGTCAATTTTATCCCAACAGAACCCTTTTGATGTCCATGGTGGAGCAGCTGAGACAAGGTTTGTACTTTTGGTGAGCAAAGTGACTAGTAACAGGCTTAATTGACCAAAAGCGACCATTTTAATGCAAACGATATATTTCCACATCACCGGGTTTCTCTTTATATCTTAGTGGGTGATGTTCTTCAAGGAGATTAGGACACATATCGGATTCTCACGGTGCATTATATCCCTTTCCGAAGTGTTAAGCAATAGGAAGATTTCACTTTTGTATCCACAAGTGTTACATTGGTAGCGTAGGCAAAAAAGAGCCATACTTCATCTCAGGACATACATATGTATCACACGATATACCCAATTTCTACTTCATTTGCCATGACATCCTTTCCAACAGATACATCCAAATTATATAAACAAAGTCAATGATGCCTTTTGAAACGTCATTTAATACATGTCAACGACAATCGGCTATGCGTATGTGTGTGAATGAAGATGCTGGATTTACTTCTTCTGGGTTTGTTGCTTGAGAACCTTCTTGACGATCTTTTGTTCTTCAACAAGGAAGGCACGCACAATACGGCTGCGAACGCAGTGAGAGCAACGAGAGCCACCATAAGCACGGCTGACGGTCTTTTTGTTCTTGCAAAGTTGAGCCATTTCACGACCACGAATAGCCTTGAGCTATGGATATGAATCACGTGAGTTACAAGTCCAAAGTGAAATGGGACAAGAACAACTTACACCAGGAAGAGCAACACCGCAATCGCCACAACGAGGAGCCTTGACAGGCTTCTTTTGGTATTGGTAGACAAGCTTGCCACCTACAAATTGAAGAAAGTAAGTAATGCTGATGCGTTAGTGTTGACCATGACGAGCTATATTACCAGGAGTCTTGACGACTTTAACGCGGTTGGAGCGAGTGTTGTAAGAAAGACGGCGTCTGTAGGCGAGACGTTGAACCATGACGAAACTATAGATTACATGTTAATGGATGGATGGATGGATGGATGGATGACTACTTACCCGTTGGAAGGGAGGGAGGTATCCAATGTTGCATCTTGCAACACAGTTGGCCATCTGGCTCTCGATCGGAGAATCAATCAAGTTGGGCATGGTCAATGCATCAATAGCACTAGACTTTACCTTTTATTCATATCACAAATACAAGTTGTCAATTAGACTTGAAGAGTTGGCTTATGGAGCTGCTTTTTAGAGTGTTTGGATTATATGGATGTCACTGTTCACTTGAATGTTTTCTGTTTCTTTATGGATTGGATAGTGCCGCTTTCTAGAAGAGGACAATGAGCCGTGGATGATTCAACAATGACACATTGATCACTATCAACATTAGAATACTTGATAAAAGAGAAACGAGTTATATTCATATCAATCCCTATTTATTGCTGCGTGTCTTAGATATAAACATCATATACAAATTCTACTTGTTATGCCAGATCAACGTGCGTAAAGAGTTCCAATGATTCGAATCCTTGTAGATGTATTGCATGGAAGAACGCATAGATGGTTGCAGGGTATCAGCATCGTGCTTGAAGAGGTACATGACCAATCCCCAACATACAGCAGCAAAGATTGAATAAGTGTGTTGTGGAGCATCAATGAGTTGTCGTTTGACAGGTATCTTGACTAAAGCCATCACCACACGTGCAAAAACATACAAGACGATCTTGATACAATCACCATGTCAATCACACTGATAGCTACCTCTTTTCTCAAAGACTTACTTGTTGATTGATGCTATTGTTTGTGCCAAAGACATAATATCCTCCCAACAACCCAGCAATGAATGGATGAATGTCAGCTTCCTTGTTTCCATTCAACTTCTTTTGTACAAACATGGCAGTCTTGTAGATGGTGGCAAACAGACCCAGATTACGTGCATGTTGTCGTGTCGCCTTGAAAATGTATCGAAACTTGTCTTGGAGACTAGACAAGCGTAATGAATGAAATGATTCATGCAGCTATCACTACACTTACGAGCCCGACTTGAAGAGAAACGACATGACCAACGCATGAGGAAAACGAATGCGAGCACCATAGACAACACCGTTACGAAAGCCTTTGACAATGGTCAACACATCGTGGTACCTTGGATCGACTGCGATTCGTGAAAGAGCTTCCATAGAAGAAAAGGATGGTCGAAAAGAAGAGTGGTACTCTGAGATTCACATGTTAACCAACCAGCTGACTGAACAGTTTTCTCACAAGACTACAGTGCAGTAGCATTGTCATTGGTTTTGATTAGTATTAGCGTCTTTTGACACATTCATGCAAGAACATGTCATGCAACTATAGAATGGTGGCAATACAAAGCATAACTGGTAATCGATTGTATCTTACTGAAGAAGGAGATCTTGGATAGACATGTCAGCGAATACGATCAACTCTTACACCTGACATCCACTCAAGCTATACATCAGACACATTGAATGAAGCATCTTTGTAACACCCAATGCAATATCACGATGACATTACTTGGCTTAGATAGCTATCCCTATAACACTATCAATAAACAACATCTCGTTATGATACAAGACACTTCTCATCATCAGTCATTGTTATTGCCTAACGAAACATCCGCCAAAAAGAAGTTATCACCATTGAAGCCAAATCATGCCGACAACATATGCCGACAATCTTAAGTTTGTTTGTTATCATGCAGTATGTCAGTGATTGTTCAATTCCGATGACATTGTATAAGGTCAAGGGATGGTTGCGCTCGTGTTTTATGATCACGATACGCTTTTATTAATGGGGCACAGTAGGTACAGCTTTAATACAGTGAATAACGAGAAATGATTACATGCAAAAGAAAAAAAGGAAAGTGGTGACAAAAGATGCTTGATGTGGATGTATGCTGGCAAAAGAGAGAAAAGGGTAGGTAGTAGTAGAGATGCTAAAATGGGTTGGGATACAGCTTTACAAGGAAGCGAATCATGATGAAATAGTTGGTAATATGTGAAGAAAAAGAAATGCAGTGTCATATTACACACATGCTTTCTTAAGTTCAGCAGATATCTCATCCTTGGATCGACCCAATTGCACCATCCTCTTGACAAGTTCAGCTCTTGCACGTACACGCCGTGTTTTTTCTCTTTCCTCTTTGAGCAATTGCTCATATGACACATCTTGTACCTCCTCTTCTTCCTCATGATAATGTCGTTTACCAAGCACAGAGTCTTGTTTTTGATGATGATTTTCCAAGCAGCTATCATCATTATTGGTGGTAGCTGTGGATACAATGACAGTCCGGCTGTTTTCAGTGAGCGAAATGACACGTGCTGTTGTTGCTGTAGCATTCGTTGCTGTTGCTTGAGCAGTTGCTGCAGCTACTGTAGCAGTAGCAACAGCTTGTTCTTGTTGTTCACGTTCAATGGCTTCTTCAGGATAAGATGAAAACCATGATGCAATACTGGGTGCTTCAGAGTCTATCGAGTGGATAATGCTTCGAATTGACATTGGCCATTTTGCGTTATCTGTGTCATGGGTTGTGGTGGTGGTCATTGTCGAGGTACTGGCTACATTCCCACCAATCGTAGTGGTAGTTGTTGTGGTAGTTGTTGTCGTAATAGTGCCCGATGCATCCGGCATAGATGCTTGAAAAGTGGCATGAAGCTCATCCCAGTAGGGAAATCTTCTTAGTACTTCCTCTATTGAAAAAGTAGAAAGTGAATAAGTATATCATTCTCTCGGCTCAGCAAAGCGGCACAACCCAAACTCAATTCTTGTCCCATTATGTATTATATGTGTTCGTGTGTAACTTACTCTTCACATCTGTTTCCTGTGCACCAGCCTTGCGCCACTGACTACCGATCACATCGTACCATTCTCTAGCTACCCGGTAATTGCTTTGTAATGTTGAAATTTTACTAGCGACATCCTTTGGGAGGCGGTGATGGATACCAGCTTGCTGCATTTGATCGAGGATTTCCTGCAAGAGGAGTTTTTTCGGCATCCGATTGTCACTATCATCTCTCCACTTGGTGGCATAGTTGGCTGATAACCACTGAACAACAATTTGCATCGAACTTGGTCCACCATTGACACCATCTTTGAGCCAGCTCTTGTATGGCTTTTTAGGTTGTCGTCTTGCAGTAGTAGTATTTGACGTGCGATGGGTGTTATTACTTGTAGAAGTAGGTGAAACTGCTACTGCAGTAGATCGAGGAGCAACCATGCTATCAGAAAAAAGGTGACTGGAGAGAAAGAAGGGCGTTTGAAATGAAAAAATAGGAAGAAAGCAAAAATAAGGGAGTGGAGGAGAGTTGGAAGAAGTGGGATGTGCAAAAAAAGGAATATTAGGGCTACGTTCTGTGCTGTGACCCAATTCCTTACACCAATAGACGCAGGCATTTTCAATTTCTGTTCTCCCACCTCCATTCTGGAATTATGTACACCTTTGTACACCTTCCCCAACAGTTTAGTTTTTTCTCTTTGACTGACAACTCCAGCCTTACCACCTGTTTACATACCTTCAAGAACATTCCAGGTATATTCTAGAGGATGTTTCAGTTGACAAAGTACCATGAATTTATCACTCATTCTCAAAAACTACGGCCCAAATCAACATTGGCCCATCAGGTTCTAGGCCATATCCTATCCGCGGTGAAAATCGTACACATACACACAACATACACAATAAGCACATACACACGCCCATGCAAGTTGATCCACAAAAGTACAAAAATAGGCAGAGATCCAGAACAGCCCGCTGACCAATACATTATTCCTTACCCCTCGCTCTTTTACTATCTCTCACATTGATTGATTGACATCTTATTTAAGCGTGCATATACATACTTTTCCTCCTGCTCCTTTCCTATCCTTCCGTATCACTTTTTGCTACAAGTGTTCCAGACCACTTTAGATTTCCTTATCCTTCCATTTCTTCCATGCATGATAAAAAAAGAAGATACACAGAGTATGTGACCAAAAAAGGATTCTTATTACATTCTAGTTACCATGGGTCAAGGGTAATACAATCATTTCTAACAGCTCATTCACCCACGTTTCGCGCACGTGATGTCCCCAGCTTTCATCCATGACAAGAGTATGGCGTTCCAGATTCAACATGGCTGCAGCTAAATGTCGCTCTGTCCTTGCACTTGCTACCAAAGTCAACCATGTCTCACGTTCTTGGATCCAACTTTCTGAAACCGCAGTCCATAATAATGCCATCTCCAATTGAACAAGCTGGTAGGCAACTTGCTCTATACTAGCAGGTTCTCTTTGTACCCATTCAGATCTTCGTGCCAGCCACCGAGGAGATTTATGTCGATTAGCGATATGTGATTCATAAAGCCGAAGTTGATCCGTCAATGCTTTGATATTGCCGAGAATGGATGTTTCATAAGAAGGTGGTGCATCTCCTTCTACATGTCGAGTACTTGTGGATGGTTGTGGTGGCATGGGGGGTGGTGGAGTATCACTAGCTTGTGATGCAGCAGTAACAGTAGCTGTAGCAGCAGTACTTGTCATGGATGAACGATCAGGTGGTGAAGAACGATTGGATGGCACTGGTAAAGGTGGTGAAGAAGAAAATGCTGGTGGAGGACTTGTTGGTCTTGATGGCATAGTTGCATGTTGTTGATCATGTGCAATATCCTCTTCATGCTCATTCGATTCAGATGTTGCCGTATCATCCACTGCTGCTGTACTAGTTGCTGTAATAGCACTATTACTTGCACCAGGTGGTGTGGATGTAGTAATAGCTGATAATACATGATGAAGTTGTCGAGATAAACGCTCCAGTTTAGTGTCCATATCTGCTATCCTTTGTTGACTATCGACAACAGCTCCAGGTACATGCACTTGCCAAGCACTGTCGAAATCTGTAACGCCAATTCGCTTAGGCATGAGTTCCATATGGGTAATAGGATCGGCTTCAAAAGGTATCAACTTGTCGGATGCTGTCAAAGCTGTTGCTTGCGGTACAATGGCTTGCACATCGGTTAGGAAAAGATACTGGTCATGGTCAATACGTCGAACAGGAATCTGGTAAATCTGGTTGTTGTATTCGACAGCCTTGAATCGTTGTTCTGAAGACGATGCTTCGTTGTCCATTCTCAAGTCTGCTGAAGGTGTGCCGATAAAGAAGGGAAAAGCCCAAGTGGCTCATACAAACCCAGCCATAGGTCGCCTGTTATCAAGATCCAAATGTTGGGCTGGTGCATGGTGCTCTATTTACGTGGTGATTCTCTATCCAATCCATGATATCATACTAGTCTTATGCTGCTCTTTGTATTCATCTTACACAATCATCCTCTTGTTGCATATAATGTTGTCGATAAAAGACTATCCCTTTGCTCCCTTTAACAATCACCTTTACTACTTGTGTTGCATTGTCACATCAGGCATATGAATGTCATTTTAAAGTCCAAAGTATATTACAATGTATGTTGTTGTAGAAACAATGTTACTAAATTGACTGCTGCTGATGTTCTTGTACCATCATCATGCTATGCTCATCTTGCTTAAGACGTCGAAGAATATGAACAGCATAAGAAATAGTAAATGCCGAGATAAGAGCTCCTGTCAAACCCCAAGTGATGCTGCTAGCAATAACGACTGTATCAATATCAAACTTGAAGATATAATACAACTTGAGCCCAAATTCAAGTTCCAAAAGCACGATATCCACTGCAGTGAGAAGACGAATATGGAAACGACAATAGCGTGAATGCTCCCAGTAATATGCAATACGATGTTGATTGTTGATAGGCTTAAGTGGGATAAGGTCTTTTCCAAGATAATACATGACAGGCTTGAGTACAAAGCTACCAATACGTATTGGGATGAGTGAAATTCCACATGCAGCACCTACACCAGCCGTTCTATATACACGTTGTGAGACAAGAATGCTATTTTGTATCATGTCATACTTGCATTAAAGATTCTCGCATCATCATCAGTTTTGGATCGCCATTGACAACAGCTAATATGATAGAAATAGAGAATCCTACACTACGCGTTATACCATGGACAAACATATGCAAGTAATCCACACTTACCACATATAGATGCAACACCAATAGTGTCAATGTGTCGCAGAACAACCCCTTGAATCAGGACTGATACTAACGTGGGAGTGCTGGAAAGAACAAGAGCCCACACTGTTGGCAGATATGGTTTTAATGCATAGTACAAAAGGATAGGTGTAACGGCATTCACAATGACGATATAAGTGATACGTCTCAAAACAAGCCATCGACGTGTTTTTGTAGAGAGAAGTGAAGCTTCATCGGTGTCATCTCGGTCATGTAGACCTTGTTTGGCGTCAATGGATCCAAAGTTGGTGTTGGAGGGATCTTCCTTTTTGGGAGCATGATCCATTCTATAAAGTGAAGGAAAAGAGGGAAAAAGAGTGTAAAAGTGGACTACAACAACTTGATCTCCATAGCTGCATGCTCCTTGACTTGATGGCTATTGGAGGAGGAATGTGCTGGGCCGAAAGTCAATGTAAATGTGTGTGTATGTGTATGCGTGTAAAAAGTCTCCTTGCATGAAATCACTTGTGTGATCCAGTGTCTAAATTTCTTTGCTTGTTCTGGTATATCCTAAATGAAGCAAAGAAGAATAATGCGATTCATCCAAGTCGTAATAGAAGAAAGAGAGAGAGAGAGAGAGAAAAGGGGCATGATCTTCCGTTAGTTACTTCTCAAAGTCATCTAAACATGCACAGCATATCAAAACAGGCAACAAGATGCTGCAGTCTATACATGGAAGCATTGAACATTTTGTACATTACATTGTGATAAAGTTTACAAACAACGATCGCATAAACAAGGTATAATATCAATATTGAAGGTAATGCCAAGATTGTCGCCGTCATCTTGGCGAAACCAAGAATAAAGTAAAGATTACGACTGATCTTATCTTTATTGTACATGGGGGAGCAGTATTTCTTTTTACTTTTTCATCTCGGCATCTTTTCTAAATGCAAGCAATGTATAATGGGATGAAACAAGTATAGGTGGATGAAGATAAAGATGGCAATGAAGTCTTGACGATACAAGACAAGGGTCAAATGGGTGGGTATACATGTATTATATCATTGTCGATCATCCAAATCTAGGTCGTCAATATCATCTTCGTCACATAAAGATACTGCATGAAAGGCAGAAGTAGGTGTAGTCTCTTTTTGATGTCTGTTTTGTCTCACCCAACGGCGCAGCATGCGTTTTGCCTCCAACTTGCCGCGTAATCGGTCAACTGTACTTCGTAGACGCTCATTTTCACATTGATATTCCTCAAGCTTGCGTTCAAGTAAAGTCTTTTGCTCAGTAAGACGGCAAATGGCTTGACGCATTTCATGCTGTTGTTGATTCTTCTTTTGTCTATACTTTGCAGAAGCAGCCTTGTTTCTCATTCTACGCTCCTGAAGTGTCAGAGGAGATGCTGCTGGATCAGTAGGTGAAGTAGGTGGTGATCCAAGATGATAAGGTGATGAAGGAGATGCATAATATGATGCTGCATTATCAAAACTTGATGTAGTATGACTACCAGATTGATAATGATGGTGATGCGATATTGACGATTGTTGACGATGATGATGGTGATACATGTTGTTGTTGTTATTATCACTACCAAAGAAAGCAGGAGATGATGAAGCAACTGAACCACTGGTAGCAGGATGATGGTTGTTAGGAGGTGAAGGTGGATAAATAGGAACACTGGTAGTGATTGCAGAGATAGACATGGATGAAGATGTCATTTTTTCTATGTGTAGTGGAAAGAAATAAGAGCAGTGGGTTAAAGCAGTTGTTGCAGACAAGTGATGCCTTTTTATGTTTGGCACACATGAGATGGTGTTGTATGCATCATGCTGGTATCTGCAATAATAAAATAAGGTGTCCCGCGTCCTTTCCTTTTGTTTACACGTCCAATGACGAAAATGGCCAAATTAAAAGGTATCTTGTCTTTTTCTGCTATTGCGTACCATGTATGTGCCATCCCATCTGCTGGAAGCACGCATCTCGTCACCAGCATCACACACGGCACGTGCCGGTACAATGGTATGGCTTGTATAGAAAAAAGAAACACTTCTGCACTTGCTATTCTCTTCATCCATGCCCGTTTCATGCCAAGCAGGGATAATGATATGATGACGGCAACCGGTAATGGCTTCCGAACCATATCCTTGTTGTGGTTTTCTTTCTTTCTAGCTATCATGTTGTGGATAAAAAGACTTGTTCGCTCGTCACTATAGATCAGACTTCCAATAGTGTGCTCCCATGATAAGATCATATGGAAAACGTCAAGTCGTAAGGAACTGTTTCAGGATGCAATTAACATGAGGTTCACATGGATTGAATAGACAACAGATCTGCACATGGGCACGGCCAAAATCCAAATGGGATGTTGTATGCAATGGGGCGCTGGCAAGTGGCTCGTTTTTTGGATGTGTTCATTATAATGATCGACATTGATTCACTGCATTTTGACGCACTGGCATAAACAATCTACATCCCATCCAAATTTGAACCAATGAGTCTTTAATCCTTTTCTCTGGATGATAGAATCAATAACGACACGCAAAGTACATGCATCAGATCACGTTTGCATACGCATCATTCAAACTTGTTGTAAACTACAACTATAGCAGATCTTGTCTGTGTGTGCGCCTTTATCCAAGAGTATGGGTCACACAACATTCTATGTCGATGTTGTAATGTCATTTATGCAAATACATGAAGAAATGGATAGTGCTGTCATTGGTCTATTCTTTAGTCTTCCATATTATATCATGATGCGTTTCTTGTGCATAAGAGTGTGGCACCATCATTCATTCGCCATCATCACGCATCAAGCATCCACATGTTCAAGTTCTTGTCGCAGCATTTGATCATGGGTTGTTACCCAACACGTGTGATGTGTTTTCTCAAAGCTCAGCATTTACTTTGATATATGTGCAGAAGTATATTGCATATCAGGTGACTATGTTACAAGTGAAAGCTGTTGGTTGGGGATATTACAACTAGGACAATGATGATGGGGGGAAAGTGTAAAAGGGAGTAAAAAAGGAAATGACAAAGGACAGCATGTGGCTAGTGTTCTTGCTCCGCTATTACTCGGAAGGACAAAGCGTTAGTAATGATGCATGGACAAGTGTCATATGAGGTGAATGTCACATTTTGTGCTATTGCTCGGTGACAACAACATGCTTTATATGTAACCAGAGCGGAGGTCTATAACGAACTGTCATTATTGCAACACGGATCGCCTTTTGTTCATGTGGTGCATGTGTACAACTTGGATGCATTAGATCGGTTACTAACCTGGGTGCTTCCATACTTGACACTTTTACTGTCAGAAACAAGATAAAGGATAAAGACAAGGTAAAAAAGGATGGCTACTATGAATAAATACTCTTATTGATCTCTCTGTTTCTCCTTTTCCTGAGAGTAAAATAGTAAGATAACCGATGGCAGCTTTATTGCTTTCTTTGTGTATGCTGCTCGTGGATAGGTTACACACTGCTGGTCATTCAGCCGCGCTGCCTTTTTAGCGACAACTCATTTCTCTCTTTCTCTCTTTTATCACCACCCTTTCCATTCCTTATGTCTACATTGGACGACGACGAACTATACAAGGCGCGTCAAACAACAACGAGTCCAGATACCCTTTCGGTGGCTCCAATGGCTGCCATGAACACAATGTCACGAGCAACTACAGTATCTTCTTTCGACAGTTATTCACCGCCATCGACTCCCATACCAGCAAGTATTGCAGAATCAGAACCTGCAGCACCTACTTCTCCTCGTGATCGTTTACCAAGGCGTACTTCAGAAGAGTTTCATCGAGAGTTATCAGCTAGGCGTAAAGCTTTTCGTCGCATGTCTCGTTTGGATGATGATCGAGTCCTTATTGGCACCAGAGTAGCTGAAGGCCATCAGAATTACGTTCTCATGTACAATATGCTCACTGGTATTCGCATCGCTGTTGGACGTGTATCAGCAAAGATCGATCGAGAATTGGTGGAAGATGACTTTTGGGCAGCTCATAAACTTGCTTTTGATGTGTAAGTCAATGGATCTAAAAGTCAGGAACATGGATCGCTTATTTCTAGTGTGAATACAGTACTGGTGATGAATTAACACCTGGTGCACGTTATGACTTCAAGTTTAAGGATTATGCACCTTGGGTATTTCGACATTTGAGAGCTCAGTTTGGCATCGATCCTGCAGATTACTTGGTAAGGTGGATTTGGATGAATCAGGCACACATTGTCTCACAGTCAACATATGTTAGATCTCATTGACAAGCAAATACATTCTCTCTGAATTGGGATCTCCTGGCAAAAGTGGCAGCTTCTTTTATTATTCCCGTGATTATCGCTACATCATCAAGACTATTCATCATTCCGAGCACAAATGTTTACGCAGAATCCTTCCTGACTATTATAATGTAAGTAACAAGCAATCTATCTCCTCTATGGATAAGGGACTTATATATGTTATAGCATGTTGTCAACAATCCCAACACCTTACTCTGCCGTTATTATGGATTACATCGAGTCAAGCTTCCACGTGGGCGCAAGATTCATTTTGTCGTCATGGGCAACGTCTTTCCACCACACAATGACATCCATGAAATGTATGATCTGAAAGGATCCACTTTTGGTCGCTATTTACCTGAGGAGGAGATAGCCAAGAGCAAGAATGCAGTCATGAAGGATCTCAACTTTGAAAAGAACAAAAAGAAGTTACAAATGGGTCCAGCCAAGCGAAAGCTATTCATTAGCCAATTAGTGCGTGATGTCAAGGTAAATAGGGTTTTGAGGAGGAAGAAAGGGATCATCAACCTATATTTATCTGACCCAATCAATCTTCAAGTTGCTGGTACGCATGAATCTCATGGATTACAGTTTATTGATCGGCGTTCATTACATGGCAAGAGGCAATAAGGAAAACATCCGTAACTCCACATTACAATTCTTTGAGGTAAGATTGATTGGATAGAGTGATAGGAGACAAGTTTAGCTTCTTACTAAACTTACTTTCAAGCCTGATACCAAAACTGCGGAGCGACGAGCATCTGTAATGAAAAGACGTGAGAGCCGGGTTGAAGTATACCGCCATACACTTGCACAGACCAATCCGGATCGACTCAATGCATCGGAATTGCCTGACGAGCCTTTAGAAGAGTAAGCATATCGGGTAGAGTTGGCTAAAAGTAACACAAACTGATTACGGGACTTTTTCTATTTCATGTGTCAGTCGTCTTGGTTGTGTATTTTATATGGATGACGGTGGTTTCCGATCAACAGATGAAAATGACCGGCCAACATCAATACTGTACTACTTGGGCGTGATCGATATCTTGACTGCCTATGACGCCAAGAAGAAATCCGAGCACTTTTTCAAGAGCATGACCCATGACAAACATGCCATTTCATCAGTGAATGCAGCTGAATATGGAGATCGCTTTATGGGCTTTATGGCGAATGCAATTGAGCACAACCAAGACATTCCACTTGAATACCAAATGACGACTGGATCAACGTATTAAATAGTCATCACATTAGACAATGAAAGCAACAAAAATACATCCAACAATCATCTTATCAGCAATATTATGTTATCGGAGTGATGATCAGACCTATTGGGGGGTGCAACTGATAACGATAGCGGATTGATCAAGCCAATCATGACCGATTTGATCATCGGAATCGATTGTTATTGCTTATGCTTGTGCTTGCTGCATGTCCTTTATCTTTTATATCGCCATTCGATATCATTTTTCTTATCCTCTTTTTCTCTTCTTCTTGTCATATATCGTTTCACAAACAACCACCTTCTCCCCCACACAACCACCACATTGATTCATCTTATCACGACTCCCAGCCACACAACACATGGATACAGAATACACTATTGATGCCGGTAACACGGCTTGGGTGATGATGTGTGCCGCTCTTGTGTTTTTGATGGTACAAACACACATGACAATCATGATATCATCTTTATACTGACATTTGCTTTCTTAGACACCAGCCCTAGGATTATTCTATGCTGGTCTTGCACAAGCCAAGAATGCCTTGTCTCTCATGTACCTTACCATGTTGTGCGTGGCAGTAGTTTCTTTCCAGGTATGAAATGACTGAGCATCGTCACCTATTTGATCGACCGCTGAAAAATTTCGGTAGTGGTACATTATTGGCTACTCATTGACCTTTTCACCCAATGCTGGTCCATTCATTGGTGATACTAGTAAGTCACTTTGGTAACGTAATCAGAATGATTCGATCTAATCACTATCTTCAGCTCATTTCTTGTTACGTGGTGTTGGCGTGGCTCCTGCATTTGAAGGACAAACTATTCCAGCCATGGTTTACATGATCTTTCAAGCCATGTTTGCTTGTCTTACACCAGGTAAAAAACAATCATGAATCGGTTTTCTTATCTCTGTTTGCTCATGCTTCGCCGATTCAATTTATAGCACTGGCTTTTGGTGCTGCCGCGGAACGCATGTCGGTAAGTCTAATACTGATGGCTAAAAAAAGCTGCACATGATAACTAATGATCACTCTTTGTTAGCTTGGTCCTTCCATTATCTTCATTTTTGTGTGGACAACTCTTGTTTATGATGTTGTTACATGCTGGATCTGGAATCCCAATGGCTGGCTTTACAAAATGGGTGCCATGGACTATGCAGGTGGTGCTACTGTCCACGCATCCAGTGGACTTGCTGCTGGTAAGATCACATGATATAAGAAAGACAATGCCTTGAAATTCACATGTTATATAGTCGCTTATGCAATGTTATTGGGAAAAAGAAGACATCTTCAAGAACAGGCACATCCAACACCACACAATGTCTCCTACATGTATATTGGTCTTGCCTTTTTATGGTTTGGATGGTTTGCATTCAATGCTGGTAGTGGTCTTGCAGCTGATGCACGTGCAGCTAATTCATTCGTGGCGAGCCATCTTGCAGCATGTGTTGGTGCTGTAGTGTGGATCATGATTGACTGGTTATATACGCGCAAATGGAGTGTCGTAGGCTTGACAACAGGTGTCATTGCAGGTCTTGCTACTATTACACCTGGTTCAGGATTTGTATCACCTAGCAGTGCACTTTTATTTGGTCTTCTCGGCAGCATTGCATGCAATTATGCAGTTCGATACAAGCACAAGTATGGCTTTGACGATGCTCTTGATGTCTTTACTGTTCACTATGTTGGCGGCTTGGTTGGCTTATTGTTGACAGGCATCTTTGCTGAACGATACGTGATTGGTCTTGGAAGTCCTCCAGGCACACCTGAAGATGAAATTCAAATTGGTGGATGGCTTGATGGTCATTGGATGCAAGTGCCTATACAACTCGCCATGATTGCTGCTGTTTCTGGATGGGCTTTTGTTGTCACTTACATTATGCTTCTTATCATTGATAAGATTCCATCTATGCAGTTGCGTTTGCATCACGAGGATGAAAGAATTGGCACCGATCGAGCTCAAATGGGAGAAACAGCTTATGGATATGTTGAATGGGGAGAAGAATTACGACGTGTCAACAGCCGTATCACTGATGGCGCAGCTGCATCCTTATATTCTGTGAAGCGTTTTGATCCATTCAGCTTTGCTAAGCAACTCTTTGGAAGAGGAGAACGATCCACTACAGTGACTGGAGCACCTACATTGACTGAAGAAGCAGTACTTGATTATGGCCAAGCCAAAAATCTTGGATCAATACCACTTTCAAAAATGCCACCACCACCACCTTCATCATCATCTACGCATCAATGGCAACAACACAAACTACAACAGTATGCACATTTACATATTGGACAAAACAATGATCAATCTGGACAAAGCAGTAGCAGCAGTAGTAGCAGCAACCAACCCAGCAACAGCCATAGTGATAGTCATCCCACAACATTGGCGCCTGATACCAGTAACACAACTTCATCCCCACAATCTCTTCAAGTTTCTCTAAACGACAATGCACCAGCATCACAGTCAACACCATCACTTGCTATTGAAGAAATATCAGTCTGTGGCACTGTGGAAAGCACTGAACAGGGTATCATCGTGCATGATTACGCTTATGCTGGTGAATCCGACAACAAACATGGCAGTAAATCAAAAGATGACAACGTGGATGAAGATTCAAAACAAAAGAACCAAGCTTAGACATCTATTTATTGTTATTGTCACAACTACAATCATTATTGTCACGATGAAAAGTGACCTGTATTATATATGTATATCTTGTCCAATACACACTACTTGTTTTCATTCAATAACATGGAAGATTATGCATTGGGAATATGTCGTCAGCTGGTGTGTGAATGACGATTAAAAGAGTGGGGGCATTGCTTTGTCAAGTACTGTCTATTGTTGATTTGTCGAACAGCTTCTTTAGACGAGATCTTGTACCTTTATGTTGTCAGTTGCCTACTATTACATGTGCCATACCTGTGCTCTTTGTTCTTAATCCATGCTTGTTTCACATATTGTCCACAGTAGCATGATCGATATACTGAACACTGCCATTGCATTACAGCTATCAGGGAGAGTGGAAATACAATAACCAATGAGGAAACCAGTACAGAAGTCAAGTAGCAGTCGCTCTTTGGCTATGCAAGAAATAGGCTTCAAGCGGGGAGAGGAATCCTTTCTGCATTGTTTCTCTCGCTGACATACAACCCCACACGGGTTTATCTTTCTCATTGTTCTTGCGACATGACAACACACGAGCTTTCGTCTCAATCTCTTACGCCATGGAGTCACATTGGAAGGACAAGCACTTGGACTTGGTCAAAGCAACACACGACTGCATTGATATTCTGCTTAGATACTGTTAGCACATGATGGATGTTGGATATATATGCAGCACTCTTTATGCCGTTATGCATGGACGACATGCTGTGGACATAAGGATAGATATGCACAGTAGTATAGAAGACAACTCTAAAAATTCACACCAGCAATCAATAAAGAGGATGCAAGATGATGTATCCAACAGCATTCTCACTCACACGTTGAAAAAGAAGTACGATGTTGATGCCAATTGTTTATGCTGAAGGGACAAGTTCATTTCAAAGAGGATCATGAGCAAGTTGAACAACTTTCAAGTCTTTCTGATGACATTACTGTTTGGCAGCATAGCCAACTTGATTGATGATCTGGTTTATAGGTCGTAATCAAGCGTGTTGCTATAGGCGTCAAGGTGGAAAAGAGGATCTTTACTATGAGAAACAAGCATGAAAATGGTATAGTGGCACTGTTATTTATGCAGACCATTTCCTTTCTTGACAGGCAACTCTCCAAGACATGTTTGCATCCATTCTACAAGTTCTCATGAGCCAGGTGATGCTTTTAAAAGCGGGCGTGTGAATGCATTTTTCTTTTTCTTCATCCTTTTCAACAACATGCAACCACTTGGTGAAGACAATAATAGCAATACTGAACAATCACCCTTGATCAATAGCGACGTAAGAGTTACAAGTGACAATGAATGACACAATCTCACGTGCTATTTTGACACAGCAACAACAGATGAATCCTCCTCAAAGAAGACGTTCACTCTGGGACAGAATTTCGGCTGGTGCTTTGAACGCGTCTCAAGTTGACTTTAAGGGTATGCGATCCATGGATGCCACTGGATTTGCTCCAACTGGTGCCAAGTTTGATGAGACTTTTGGCAGCTCCGCCTTGTATGAAACTGCCTTCAATCGCCCAAAGCGTGATGATGCTTGGAAACGTGAACGTACTGCTTTGGCAGAAGATGCTTTGCGTCAAATGTCTTGAACATGCATATGCAATATTGTTTTCCCTTCTCTTTTCTTTCAAATGTAGTGCTTCTTGATTAAAAATGTGATATATCATGAATTAGCTATAGCAGTAGCGTAGTGGTAGAAAAAGGGAGTGACACGAGAAAGGCAAAGTTGGGCACAGGCAATTGGGTGACACAAGAGTTGCTGCGGTGAATTCGGACTCTTCTTTTGGATAATTTCGTTGCCAGCATTCATTGGTCCATAAGATTTCTTTCCACGACATTCCATTTGTGACGTTTTTCTGGAGATTGAAAAAAGTTATAAAAAGGGTGTCTCCCCAAGGCCCTCTTTCTTTTCTTTATCCTTGTGCTAGGGCAAAACCACGCAAGTGAGGTTCTACCGATGCTGGTTTATTGCTGGTTGAAAACTACAACCAATAACCCGTCTGCAAGTACTGGTTCTGCCAGTGCTGCGGCAATTTTTGGCGGCCTTTTATGGCCTAACTATTCAAACAAAAGAAAATGATAAAACGAAAACTCAGATAGAGCAAAGCTCGTTTCAAATGAGACTTGTTGCTTTGAAAGGGAGGGTTTAAAAGAGCTGTTTTGGTGTCCCTTGACACGTCTGGTAGACTAAACCAAACTACAGTTGTCTCTCTCCTTATATCACAAACACAATAAAACACTTGCTTTACAAGCTACACGTTTATTCTTTGTGAATGGTACATGCAGTACATGATGTAATAAGATATGCAAGTAATGTATAAACTGAAGGATAACATGACGGTCGTCAGTGTAGAGTGCCTGATGTTCATTTCTTAAGACCACCCTGATGTCTTTTGTGTCACAAGATCTTGTTTTTTTAAAGTGGTGAGCGCTTCCCGAGTTGGTTGAACTTCTTTGTTTTATATGGTAGAACACCATGTTTGAAAGCATGTGCAACGGCTTTTGGAAAACTCGTCAATCGCAAAACGCAAACAAGCTACGAGGTACACTTTACTCCATCTGCTGTTTCTCTTTACTCCATGCGCCTAACTCTTTCATTTGTATATTGCGATTTACTTTGGAAAAGTCTTTATCAACGTGTATGATATGGTGAGTGATATGCTCTACACTTGTCAGTATGCTGATATGGTATTCCTTCACAGCTTGAGCCGAGTCTTCTCACCAATATTGGCGATACACTTGGGGTTGGTAAGGGAAACAGATATGCCTTGTACCTTTGAAGGTATGCATAACAATGAAATCTTAGGGATCTATCATTCTGGTGTGGAAGTAGCAGGACGTGAATACTGTTTTGGTGGCCATGAATACGAGAATCTCACAGGTGTATTTGCTGTTGAACCCAAGATTGGTCCTCCAGGTGTTATATTCAAGTAAGTTGGATGTGTGGTACAATGGCTTAATTAGAAGAAATGAATCACTGATATCACCAAATTAGACAATCCATCTCTGTCGGATACACTGATCTAAGTGAAGCTCAAGTCAAAGAAGTGTTACATGAGATATCCCAAGAGTTTGTTGGCACATCTTACAATCTATTGACAAGGAACTGTAACCATTTCACTCACGAATTGTGCAAGAAGCTCACCAACAAAGGAGCACCTGGATGGATCAATCGTGCAGCCAAGTTGGGTACCATGTTTCCTTGTGTTATTCCAGATGAATGGATCGAACCCCCTGAATATGAAGCTGAAAACAGTAAGTGCAGAAAGTGTCTGTGCTGCTTTATTGCTTTTTACCATTTCTGATACTATTTTGTCAGCAACTGTGCAGTCTCCCACATCCGTCGACAGTAACAGCCATCCTGTATCACCAGCCATGTCTTACACTTCTCGTACACCATTGAAACCTGTTCAAAATAATCGACAATGCAAACATCGTGACCTATCAAGTCAACCAAGTAGTCCCACTCGTATGCAAAGCAGTAATAACAGTAGTAGACCTACTTCTCGTCATTCTTTGGATGCTCGACATTATCAACAATATCGACGTGGATCAGGAGCTGCAAGTCGACGTCCTTCTGGTTCGGATCATGATAGCATTGTTCTAGCACGACCTTCTTCACCTTTTGCCAATGATGATTACAACATGGATGATCCAGTCAAGGAACCCGATATCTGCAGACCTGAAGTAATGAGATCTGTCACTCAGCTTTCCATTAGTGCATCACTGCAAGATCTCGATCGACCTGTTAGCCCAAGATCACCACATTCTCCTGTATAGCACCAATTGCATCTTTTATTCCTCTCAACATACGATATCCCCATTATTAATATGTATACAACTACCCTTATTGCATTCTATTGTATAGTTTACTTGTTGACAATTTCATAATATATTGCACCTTGCATTTGTATCCTATTCTAAACATTGATTTATTTCACAAGGGTGATGATTCTATCTAGTGCTTGAGATAAGAAAGGCCTGTATACACATTTTCATACACGGTGAACACGATACCACCCGAGAACTAAAGAGATATATGTTAAGTAATGCACGATCATTCTCCAGTACCTTTAAGCCATAACTTACAATCAATCGTGCTAATCGAGGAGTAGCACCCTTCCAAAGAGACAAAACACCATTCTCCTTTACCACCTTGACCAGACAATCAATCGAGTTTTTGTAAAGAACCTTTGCATCCAAACCCTGCATACGTGTCTTGATCACATCCAAGGGCATTGTAGAGTAGACAGTGACAATACCAGCTATAGCACCAGCCAGGAATGTGTATCCAGATGGAAGTGGGACATCACCTTGACCACGGAAATTTTGTAGTGAAGTTTTGATGGTAGAATAGCAACTGAAGCGAACTGCACTATTGGCACCTTGACGTGCCATGACTGGACCCAAACCTCTATAAATGCCACTCAAGCCTTCTTCCTTGATGATGAGACGTGTTCCATGAACCAGACCATTGTATTTAGGTGATGCACTGTTCTTGTCGTGGATCAATTTGGTCCTGACACAGAAAACAGATGAGTATTCATGCATGATCCTCCTATCCATTTACTTACTTGATGGTTTCTGATGGCGTTACTACTAAAGCTGCTTCTGTCATACCAGCACCAAGACCAGCTAACAAGCTTCTTACACCAGACAACTTGCCATCCTTATCCCGTAACTGGTTGGCTATTTGGTCATAAGTCAAGAACCGTACACCAGCTTTGGCAGCGTTGCCAATGGCCAATGCACCTACACCTGTGTAAATGGCCGTGAATCCACGCGTACGATAGGTTTGCACCAAACAGTCAATGGGTCCCTTGAATCGTGGTTCACCAGGTTGAAGTTTTCCACCAGCCTGAAGTTGTAACCGTGTCTTGACATATTCGGTTGGGTATGTAATGACACCTTCCACAGCACCTGCCACAGTACCAGAAATGAGGGAGAAGACTGGGTCTTTCTTTTGCTTTGACGCCATTGAGATAAAGAAGTGTGTATGTGTACGTGCAAGTGAGACAAAGAGATGATAGTGACGGAGATACGAGATTATCTAGTTCCTGATCCATCATCAGCAAACTGACTTTCGGAATTACAAGTCAGGATATGCCATTGCATAGTCAATGCTGTCTACTACTCCTTGTCATTGTACATAATAGAATAGAGTCATCTTGAATAACTATACATCATTTGATCTATCTACATCTCTTATAAAAGGGGGTTTGACATTGGTATCCCTTTTTTCATAAGGTCAATGACTCATTCATTCGCTTGATACCGTGAGATCGTGATTACATACAGCAGACATCTCTATCATCGAGATACGGCTAAACAATCAATATTGTCTTCTCACAGCTGTCTTTATTCTCCTTTAATTCGATTTGTCACACCTACATGGGCATAAATCTTTAACTATATGGCAGTCAGATGCATTAGTACAGAAACAGACGTAAGATGATGGGTGTATTCGTGTATTCGACAATGGTATTGACAGTTAGTGATCATGCTGTGTAAGAATTATGTTATAGCAAGAGCAAATCATTCAGATACTATCTACAGCGATACTTAAACTAGGTGCTTTCACATTTTCAAGCAATCAAAAACGTGGTATGATTGGAGGAGAGCCATGTTTAGGAGTAAAGAAGGTGTTGACTTTAGAGGAAGAATATATATGGGAGTAATGGCATTGTCTTCTTTGGGGATGATGCATGATAAGGTAGTCAGTAGCCGATACCAGGACCACGTCTGTATCAATGAACCAAGATGATTGTCCATGCATGAATCACCTGACATAACGACATTATGTAGAACAGTATCAATCTGCAAACACAGCATATCTTTTCGAGCCAACCATCCTGTACACATCAACTTAATCAACGTCAGGTTATCTATTAGCACAGTATACCTATCCATTGAGAAATCACACAAAGAAAGCATGAATAGAAATGTCAATATACAAGTGCTCAGCATATTGCATCCAAGCATTGTAGTCAATAAGAATCAAAAACAAAAAAGCAAGTGGTAACGTGACAAGACGCGAGCAACAACAGTAATCAGTACAAATCCTTCCAATTCATGTAGTATGCTGTAATAGAGAATTGCAGTTTATTTCTTACAGTAATGAACCACACGTGGAAACGACCAACTATTAAAAGAGCATGAGAATGAATCAGTAATCTAATGCAAGTGTGTTAGTGAAACAAGTCAGGAAGCGTGGTATTATAATCTGTAAAGTGTCAAAACGAAGGGAGCGAAATCCCGTTCTTTTTTTCTCTCTCACTTGAAATATCCACACACCTTGTCTCCCCTTCCTCCAACTGCATACAATCAGGGTGTCAACTTCCCTGTCGACGACGAGAGCCAACACATATGAGCGATTACAGTAGTGACAACAGCGACGACGAATATGGACCTATTGTTGGCGCATGGGGAGATCAAAAGGGGAGCAACACTACAGAGGACGACACTGTCTTGTCAGGCTGGCATGCGTTAGCTGATCCCAATGCCAAGATTGGTCCCAAAGGACTGGGTAGTGGTGGATTGCACCGTCAAGGCAAGAATTACAAGCCTATTGAAGAAGAAGCTATTCTAGAACAACGTAAAAGGACCCAAGTTCAAGGCAAGAAGGGCTCCAAGAAGGGTACTTCATCTTCTTCTCGTGGTGGGAAAAGCAAGAAGCTTCCAGACAAGAAAACTTCTTCATCACGAACGCGTCCATCCAATCGTAAGGAGACTAACGCCAAAAAGTCGCCGACTACTACTATACGTTCAAGTCGTTCAAAAGCACCACCAAACAATGCGCCTTCACAATGGAGTCAATGGGATCCAGCACAACAGCAACAACAACAACAGTCGTCTATGAACAACAGTCATGCATCGTGGATGGAATCTTCACAGTCTGCACGTAGTCATGGGCATTCATCAACAACATCATCTCGTTCTACTACTACAACTCGTCCCCCACCATCCAATGGAGCATCATCATGGGGAAATCAACCTTTGGTAGATCATCCATTCTGGGAATCAGTAAGTTTTCATCCTATTTCTCTTATTCAATGGGACTAACACCATGTCAAATTAGGATCCAATATCATCTCCAATGAATAGTCAACCACCACCTGCTGATTACCAATACAAGAGTGAAAAGGTATGTTTGACATGTTGCTTTATGTCTACAATGGCTGATTCATATATCTATCTAGAAACCTGAACCACCTGTTGAGAAGCTAATTGAAGACTTTGACTCATGGTCACCTTTACCAAAACGAGCTACATCCACAGATACCAACATACCATCTACACCACCACCAGCAGATTACAATACGAACAATACTATGGAGGAATCAAAGATGGATAAAGGATGGTCACCAGAGCATGATTGGATACCAGCTGAATCTGAACCTTGGGGAACATGGAATAACACGACAACATCCAATGCAACATGGGGAAAGAGCAATGATGTCTCAGCAGAAGGATGGGGAGATACAAGTGCAAATGAAAAGCCATCAGGTCGTTTCTCCAATCGCAATCGACCCAAGTATTCGACCAAGAGTACCAAACCAGTACCAGCCAACTATCGAGCAGGAGCACCACTTGTACCTCCAAGTAAAGCAGCTGATCCACCCAAAGTTGATAATCCCATTGTTGTTTCTATCAATGTTGAATTGGAGCAAGGAACCAAGATACCGATTAATATTCGCCTTCATGATGATCCATCAAGACTGGCTTACCAATTTGGCAGAGACCATCAAATCGATTCCCCTGCAGTGATTGATGCTTTGCGTGGTTTATTCCATAACCAAAAGCAAATTGCCTTGAAAAAACGCAATCGCAATGTAAATACTTTTTAGCATGTGTATATTCTCCTTCATTCTTAATCTTTTGGTGGCCAATAAATTATGCATTGTTTACCCTAAAGGAATAGCTCACTACTACATCCCTTCCTATGATCCTATCACCATCCTACTTGACATTCATTTTATAGACAATATACTCAATTTGCCATGACATGAAACTTCCAAAGGCCGATGCATATTGACATGAACCGGAGTTGCTTTTAAATGTTGTCACTGTACCACACTATTTACATCGGCATGAATGCAGTAAGAGAGAGCTTGTGTTCATATTAGCATTATGAGTGCTTATGCATGTATCATGATACATTCAGTAAATAGAAAGCAATAAATTTGTTTACTACAACAACCGCATTGATACAAAAGATACACATTACAAGTCATCGGGGGGTAAATCAGGGACAACACGCTGGCAGCCATAAGCACTTCGACCTGCATGGCAGTCGCTATACCATTGACAGCTAATAAAAAGAGTCAATCACACTGCTTATAAGCTTCATGACTGATTCACTTACCATCGGATACAAAAATGATTGATATCGGGTTCAACCAGGGCTACGAAATAGGGATAACCCATACATTGGGATTCAGGTGGTGATCCAGCCCCATGATTATCGTACTATTCAAGGAGTAGTGTAAAAAGTTCATCAGTGACATGAGGAGTGTGAAAAAGCGATTGAAATCTGTACCTGACCACCTCCGTCTTTAGGCGATAATGCATATGCATCACGATCAATGGATCCAGTCACTTGTACAAATTGACGACTCTTGTCACTAGCAAACTTTGCAGATTTGATAAAGCCTTTAGGCATAGACTTTCCTCCAGGAACAGCATGTTGACTCGATTTGGATGTACAAAATACACGAGCTGACTTTTCTGAATCGCTGATAGCACTAGGATCATTCTTGCCATTATTCTCATCTCGATTGCCTGGAGAACTTGGAAGAAAGATACAAAAGTTTTTGTCGTCTTTCAACATCACTGTCAAACCACTCTTGTTTTTGCTGATAGTGGTATTGGCTGGAATATGGTCATCATCATCATCTTGTTGATCAGGGTCAGTTGTGCCATTGAAAGGGTGATGGTGAATGTCATGATCAGTAATGCTGTGATCATTGTTGTCGTCTCCAGTATCATGGTCAATGTCGCCGTCTTTAGCATTATGATCAATATCATGATTCATGTCGTTGTCATCATCATCATCATCGTCATCATCTTCAGAATCATGACCAGTAGTATGATTCAAGCCGTTGTCAGTATCAGTGTCAAGGTTGTAGTCAGAGTCATGATCCATGTCGTGATCAACACCATGTTCCATGCCATTGCCGATATCGTGATTGATAGAGTTGTCGGATGAATGATCGGCATCTTGATCAGCGTCTTGCTTAATTTCATCTCCAGTTGTTGCAGTATCATGGTTGATCACATGTTGCTTAGCATCACTGTCGTCATTGTCGTCGTTGCCATGGAGAGGAACCATAGGTGATGTTGGTAACACAGCTTGGGCACTTGCAGTGGTCGTTGTTTCATGTACTCGAACATTTTTGTCTAAAAAAGTCATCACGTTAACAAGCTGTGGGATAAACATATGCATGTTGATTGCAGCTTACTTGTACACTAATGAAAGAACAGAAATGTTAATCAGCTGTAGGCTACATGGCTCTATCATGAGAAACTTACCAATGGATGTATCTTGTCACTTGAGTCGTCCATCATGAATGAAGTACAATCATTAGAGTCCACAGGTGCCGAAGCAACCACAAGAGCTGTCAACGCGTAGATTACTATTATTGCAGGAGGACGAAGCATGAAGAAAGGGGGATTTAGACACACTAAATGTTGAAAAACGAAAAAGACAAATAAACAATAGGTCGTTTCAGCTTTTATAGACATGCCAACGCGGAGTTGGATGAATCTCATGCACCTCGCGCATTCTAGGCCTTCTCCAAAGTGTAATTCTCGACAACAGGATCCCATACAATTTACAAGCAGTACAAGGACTTAACTTTGTTGCATCCCAGCTCACGAAACATACGCATTTGGGGTGGATAATAACCCTTTTTACTTTTTTTTTCAAATGTCCCAAAACTACTACAATCAAGGATGCGGATTATTCGTTGGTGGTAGCTATAGATCGTGTTAGTGACAGTAATGTGATCGTACAAGTGATAACTTACAAGGTGTGGATGTTTGTGATTGTTCAGGATGTTGTTGTGGTTGTTGCTGCTGTTGTGGATAGGGGTATGGGGCCTGATTGTAGTCCATCACTGGCATTTGTACCATCACTTGGCCTGGACCAGATGTCATCATGACTGGAGCACCTAAAGATAGTCTTTATCAATATACCATGTATTGCTTTTCCGATTCATTGCATGTACCATGAGGACCAGCGCCTTGATATTGGTAAACAGGTTGAGGGGGTGCACCGTGAGGAGGGATGGGTGATCGTTGCGGTGAGGAAAAGTTTTGCATATAGGGTGAACCATCTATATAATGACATTGAGCACATGTATCATGACAGCCTTTTGGTATTAAAAAAGACACTTACGAGGAGAGACATTGGCCATTTGAGGACTATAAGCGACAGCTGAAGGTGCACCATGAGGAACAGGTGCCGCGGTAAAAGGCACGTTTTGCACAAACTTCAAAAAAAGATATCAGCAATCATCTCCTTGAATGACATTGTTAAAAAAAGCTTACTTGAGGACTCATGTATGGATGACCTCCTTGCTGTGGCATGGGAGGCATTCCTTGCACGTATTGCTAAAAAAAGAAACGCTCATCAGTAAAAGATCAAAAGAACAATAGCCTATATGACTCTGAAAAGACATACTGGTGGATAACGGTATTGGGGATAGCCATAAGGATAACCAGGTGATCCATAGCCAGCGTACATATCTTCTTCATATGCCGAGTATTGGTTGAATTGTAATCGATATTGCTTGGTGCCAAATGGCCATGTTGGTCCTATCGAGTGGCTCACGTTAAGGTTCAAATTGTCTCCTTGCTTATATGCAATTCCTTACCGACTGAATTAGGTGCCACTGGCTCCTTGCCCTTTCCAAAAGGTGGACGAAAAGCTTCAGTCAATGTGAGATGTTCAGCTGCTGCACCCTTCTTCAATTGACGTCCAGCGAAAAATGGAGAACTTCCACCAGCAGCAGGCTTGGCACCCTACATACATTATCATGTCCAACTCCCATCAATATACATAATCCTCCTTTTTCATCCTGAAATAAAACTTACAGGTACAAATGCTGGTGCAGTTGGATTTGGTTTGAATTCAGTCGCCTTAACATTGAACTTGAATGTGGATTTGGCAGGCTTGTTGGCTTCTCCAGAAGGCTTTTCACTCTTTGTTGTAGTCGACTTGTCAGTGGTCTTTTCAGAAGCAGTGTCTTGTTTGGAGCTGGATGCTGTCTGATGTTGCTCTGCTTTCTTTTCTTCTTGGGTAGTGCTGTCTTGCTTATCAGTTGGTGATGACTTTTCATCGGCTACTGGTGATGTTGGTTTCTTGCCAGCTGAAAGAAGAGGAACAATGTCTGTAGGTACTGGACACTTGAGCCTGAATGTCTGGTGAAATTGAATCAAATCATCGAATTCCTTCTTCTTGATCGCTTGCTTCTTTGCATGAAGCTTATCTTTCTCTTGTATGGCAAATGCACGAAATGTGTTGGCGACTTCAGCTTCGATATGTTTGGATTGTCCATCTGCAGATTTCTATAAATGACAACAAGGATTAGACACATAGGCTTATGTATATAAACATCACTTTTTCTCTTACCTTATCAGCTGCATGTCGATTTGAAGTAGGCAAGTTGGCAACAGGTGATCGTGTAGCTGTACCACCTTTAGGCAGGTTGGATATCTTGAGATGATGCAAAGGAATTGTGGTGTCTGCAGCTTTCTCTGTCTTGGTGCCATCTGTAGCAGCTTCCTTTTTGGGTGATGATTCGGTACGAAGATGCTTTCGCAAAGCTGGAGGTGTGTACTTGTTGGGATTGACATCACGCACCACTGCACCATATCGATCTTCTTCATCCATTCCACTATCATCCACAATCAAACCACGCTCTTCCATCACGTGAACATTGGTGGCAGCAGACTATATAGAGAAAGTGTTAAGATCTTGAATGATACAAATTCATCAAAAACTTACCTTTTGAATCTCATTTGCCTTTTCAATGGCCCATCTTTCACGTTCCTTATAATCAGGTGCTGATCGATCCAAGCGTGTTGTATATAACTCTTCATCAAAATCGGTTGTCAAGCCAAAGAGCTTTTCATTGGCAGCAAATTGATCCCATGAACCATCCACAGTCGAAGTCTGTTCTTCCAATGATCCAAGTAACTCGCCATCAGCAACATGAGCTTCTGGATTCCATCGATGTAATTCACGCTCTTTGATCTCGAGCTTTCCACTGATATCTGTATCAGTCTTGAATGCTATATATGGATCATTGCATTAGACTTGTTTTTGCATTAAAAGCTCAGCTCATTGTACTCACTGTTCTTTTCCTCATCGCCTGCTGTCAAATCGGTATCCATGCAACTAATCTCGACGACATCTTTGCCCATAATCAACATGGAAGGCTTGACAGGATAAGGATTGACCTTTTGTTTGTCGGTTTTGGGTGCTGCAGGGTCATAAATCTTGCGTGCATGTTTGAGAGCGATCCCGAGATCACCTTCAGTGGATGCACCATGAAAGATGCCTTCAAACTTTGTTCCATTCTTGACAGTAACCTGAACAGCACTGCCCTAGATGAATCGTATCCTTAGTTTCCCATCATTGTTTCTTGTATCTTTTTTCCCATATCCAATCTGCAGAATCTTACCGTCAAATTGGCAAGCAAAAAGAGCATACGATCATGCATCATTCGTGCTGTTTCAGCGTCTTCCAATGGTTCAATTGACTTTGGTGGTGGTGCTGTTGCTGAAGTAGTATTGGCGTGTCCATGGGTGCCACTTGCTCCTCCACGGTTGCTGTTGGGCCACTTTTTGCTACTCCCGCGACTAAAGTTGTGTATAAAAGTTAAATGGCTGCTTCCTATCGACTCTGAACCCATGTCCATTGACTTGTTTACCTTTGGTTTTGTTTGGGATGGCCAAAATCCTTTCTCGCGGATGGATGTCGTGAGTTGGTCAGCGACATGTTTGAGGAATATTGAGATGGAGTAAAAGGTGTAGTTGAAAAGACGTTGTTGCAAACAAAAGATAAAAGAAAGAAGTCGACAACTAAAAGAGATAAGCTGTTGACGTAGATTTCCAATCGATCAAAGAGATGTTGAGAGAGCTGTTGGGAATAGACGGCTCAAGTGTTCCTTTCTCTCCGCTGTTGGTCAAGGCTCCTTCCTCTTTGCTCGGAACGTCAATCCGCCACACTTTCAAGTCATGCAACCTTGCTTGAATGAATATATCCCCTTTAATAGCACAATGTTCTTTTCTTGTTAGCTGATTCACATGGAAATCTCATTGTCTTTCTTCATTTCATTGTGTATTGGTCTCATCCCCCATAATGATCCCCAACATCCTACCATTTATTGCTGTTTTGGTATTGACATATAAAGAGAGTGATATTCAATCCCAACCCATCAGTCAGCCATCATCAGCTTTTTGCCAATCATGCATGTTAAAAAGAAAGAAAAGCCTATGACGTGTGTCGGGTAGAGTGGAGAATACAAGCAATAGTGGTGACACTTTCACCACGAGGCAGCTTCCGATTCAACCAATAGCTTGTGTGATCACCCAATATGGGAATAATAGCCAGTGATGCATTTAAACATTCCGGATTGAGTATGATAATGCTTGTTAACAAAGTACTCGTGAACACGCTTCAATTTATGTACATATGAGTGAAATAGTCACCAAATCGTATTCTGTGTCCCTTTAATGGCTTGTACAGGATCACAGAAAAGCATGCAGTATTGTTTTTCCTCATCCAACATGTCCCAAGTCGCATGCAAAACAATAAAGGAAATGTGAAATACCCTGATATTCAGGGACAAATGAGACATGCCTATTACTCAGCAATGTTTACTGAGCCACATTCTCTATCCACATCTCTTTTGTTGATGTTGGGGTGTGGCAGTATCGAATCAGCAGCGTTTCTTCCCACGTCTGTCACAGAAGGACCCGTGCTCTTATAACGTTTTAAAAGAGGAAGGATGCAGCTATTGCGTGAGAAATATCATTTGACTTTCTGGGACAAGTGTGTGCGCAGCATCATCATCATCAAACATTTGCATCAATAAATTAGGACATTTGCAGTTACCCACTTCTTTACACAAGGATCATGATTTCATGCAACATGTATTCACTATGCACAAGAGTGATTACGATGTGTGACGCAGTTGTCTACTATCTTATCATCAGGTTTTATTGTTGTGTTCCGCCAGTGAATAGCTTTTGTGCAACCTGTATCCGTGTTGATCCGACATGACGAAACTACTTTTGTGGAGTCAATGAAGGCAGTCATGGCTTGACCAATACATCATGTATCGAATCAATTGTCTTGTTTTGTCTGGTATGATGAATATCAAGTGGGGGACAACACTGATCGTGAGAATAAGTGTGGGGAAATCTCTTTGATCTCTTGTAGAGACTCCGCTTCAAGATACGTGTTTGGAAACGGGGTTATTCTTTTTTTACTTGGAGCAATAAGCTGCCAAGATACTCGGTGCAACCACCAGATTTTCCCTGGAACCACCATCAAGTATAAAAGGGCGGGTATTTTTGTGAGACTCAGCATCTTTACATTACATCTGTGACCTTTACTTCTAAATGTCAATTTACAAAGAAAAGGGCACTGGCTCAATTGAGTATAACTCCTCGGTCATCCATCATGATGGTGAGTCATCTTTATTGACATATCAAATCACAATTGTCTAACATAACTCTCCCTTTTAGGCGAATATGATTATGGCACAGAATTCAAAGATGTAGATCGTAGCAAAGGTGCATCTTCAGCTTATGCATACTACAATGTTGTTTGTGTCATTGCTGGTACTGGTACACTTGGTCTTCCACATGCATTGGCTCAAGGTGGCTGGATTGGTATTTTCATCCTTGTTTTGGCCTTGCTCATGTCCACGGTAATTCTTTTCCTGTTCCGCGGCTGTTTGGGTCCTAAATGGTTTCATTTTTTCTTGTAGTACACTGCTGTCATCTTGATACGATGCTTATATGCCAAAGGGGATCGACGATTGTCTTGTTATAAAGATGTAGCGACTGCATCATTTGGTGCTATTGGTGGCTGGATCACCTTTTTCTTCAATGCATGGCTTCTTCTTGGTGTACCAGTCTTGTACATGGTATTGTCGGGAGCCAATCTTCAAGAATTGTGTAAAAATACACCTGGTGCCATTGGTGCACTTCCATGGACAATCGTATCATGTGCAATCATTGCTATTCCACTTGTTTTGCTTAAAAACATGAAGGAAACAGCCTTGATGAGCGCATTTGGTTCCTTGACAACAGCTATTACAGTGATCATTGTTCTCGTCGTTGCTTGTGTCGATCAAAAGAATGTTGGTCCTGTACACCATGACCCTGTCATCTGGAATCAATTCCCTATTGCTTTGTCAACAATTGCTTTCAGCTATGGTGGTAATGTTATCTATTCCCACGTGGAAGCATCCATGCGTCGTCCAAAAGATTGGCCAAAAGTAGCTGCTGCAGGTCTTGGTACATGTGCATGTCTCTATTTTTTGACAGCTATTCCCGGTTATTACATTTATGGTGTCGGTGTGAAAAGTCCAGTTTATGACAGCATACCTGATGGTGTTCCAAAAACCATTGCCATTGTGCTCATGACAGCTCACGTGCTTACAGCCAGTCCACTTTTGTGTACTTCATTCGCTCTCGATGTTGAAGATATGCTTGGCATTACAGTCGAAAGGCTTGGTCGTTGGAAGGAGTTCGTTCTTCGTGCTATTCTTCGCATCATTGTTATCGTTATTGTCGGTGTTATTGCATGCTTTGTGCCTCACTTTGACCTGCTTATGGGTTTGGTAAGTGCTCTTATGATGACATTATACTTCTACATGCTAACAGACGAAAAAAGATCGGTAGTTTTGCCAACTGCACTTTGATCTTTATCTTTCCAGTCATCTTTTACTTTCGTCTTACCGGTTTTCGCAACAAGCCTATCTATGAGATTGCATGGTGTGCACTAATCTGTGTCCTTGGTATTGTTGGCTTGATCTTTGGTACCAAGGATTCCATTGAAGGATTGATTAAGGTTTATCAATAATCGTATCACTTTTCTCTCACATCTCTGTATATATATGTTGATGATACCCATACATATTGTAAAAACAATCCAAGTATAAAGTGACCTATTTGACATTCTACATATAATGCACGACATAAATAGTATATAAGGCTGGATTACATCATTGTTTAAGCTTATTAAGGTATGACGAGCATGATACAGCATAATGTTCATTGGGTACAAATTAGCAATAGTCATATTGGGTGGGGATGGATACAAAGTTATACTAGATGGGGATAGAGGCTCTCATTTATCAAATGGTACTCGAGATCCAGTCTTCAACTGTAAGAAGCTCGAAAGACAAAATGACTCTTCTATTTTCCCATAATTCTTCATGCTTGAAATAGCCATCAATAAAGTGTCTGACAAGGAGTTTCTTGCTGATGAGCTTTGCATTGTTGACTGCATTGATACAATTGAATCGTTTGCTTTCCTCAGTGCCAATGACAGAGACTTGAAGTGGTCTTCCCATAGCTCTTGCTACATTCTCTTGGCTGGATAGGCGATGTATATTGTATATCTTACGACCACTCTTGGTCAGGTACCAATTGTACTGTGATATAGCCATTGTCATCTTCATAAAGTTTCAATTCACGATCATAGTACAAAGAGAATGTCTCTCCATGGCTTGAAACTATGCACTTTGAGTAAGTGTCGGTGGAATGGATGTTCTTGACACAGTAAACTGGCGTTGGGGATATTGACGCTGGATTGATTCAATGAATGTCGTGTTTGTCTATGCTAGCTATCTGTTGGTCACGTGCTGCGAGTTGCTTCAAGTAAACAACACTATCGATACAATGGCGTAAAGGCCTTGCTAACGGCAGCTGCTGGGATGAATGCTGGTGTTTCGTCGTGCCAAAAAGTGTGAAGAGAAGCATAGTGCCAAGATATGCTGGTGTTGTAATAGAGTGACAAGCCATTCAGTTGCCGTTCAGTCTTATTCTATCGAAACAAGATAGTTGTAGTATTGACATGATGGGTTGAAGCAGGACAATCGTGTGTACAAGTTGTAGAAGGGTTGAATGGGAAATAGTTGCGAATCGCAGGGTGTAAAGAGGAGAGGAAATAAGCTGTGAGTGAAAGAGCTGGGATTTGGACAAGTGCACTGTTGCACGAGACACTATCCCATTGACATTCACTAAATGCACTTGCAATACTAGCCATGAGCCACTCAAAAGATATTGATTTTACAAGTGAATTTATAAGCGATTTCGTGGGAACAACTGTAAGAATGTTATCTGATCTTGTCGAGCAGCTGCGCCCA
Source organism: Lichtheimia ramosa (assembly GCA_008728235.1). Taxonomy (NCBI): domain Eukaryota; kingdom Fungi; phylum Mucoromycota; class Mucoromycetes; order Mucorales; family Lichtheimiaceae; genus Lichtheimia; species Lichtheimia ramosa. The sequence continues at coordinate 1,909,880 of CP031828.1, read as the reverse complement.
ATGACCAAACACATCCAACAAGCAAGCAATATACCGTCAAACAGTAGCTTCACCCCTTTGAAGATAAGCCATCCCAATAGCCAGAAGTACCCATATAAACACAAAGGAACAATATACATTGATCCATATACAATTGTAAGCTTGATTGCCTTTGATTCATCATCATATTTCATTCCTTAGTGTAACTAATATGTCTATCTTGGTATTCTACTTCATCCAGGCGTTGTGCTGGTATTTGTCAATGGTCTTCAGAGAAAGCAAGATCGAATACATGATAAGATATAAGTGTCATTGCTGGTGATTCATCCATTATCCCATCCACAGCCTTACCTATAACTGAATCACGTAATTCACCTTTCCTCCTTCATCCTGATGCTGTCCTAGTAGTCTTTTCCTCTTTCAAGCCTGTATATACATCTTGTCTCCATCATTACACCTATCGAAAGACATCCTGTAATCTCTTTCATCATTGGACCATGTTTACAGCCAATGAATTAAGCATGCTACTATCGTTTGATTGCATTAAAGTGATTTAATTCTCTCTTTTTCCATTTAACAATGAAAGGGGGAAAAATTCTATACATAAATGTGCGGGAGAAGTAAAAAGGATACCAATAAAGGTAGTAAAGACATGGAATGAATGGTTGATGAATGAGATGCGCGTGTGATAAGAGAAAGACAGGACTTTTTTGTAAGGGATTTCTTTTTTTTTTAAACTTTGAAAAGGACTGGGAAAGCACGCATCCCGTCATCCCGTTCTTCGTTTAGAACCAGCTGGTCTTGGTTTGATATTGAAGAGGTACATCTCTCGAAGCACCACCAGCAGCAGATCTGTATCCGCCATATCCACCGCCACCATAGCCACCAAAGCTACTACTACAAGTGTTAAAAGTCAACATCATGCAAGTACAACAATCATAAAGATACTTACTCGCCATAGCCACCACCACGAGAGAATCCACCACCACCACTGTTATTGTCGTACTTGCGGAAATCACGTCCACCAAAGTTGCCACCACGACCACGTCCACGACCACGTCCACCATAAGATCTGGTTTCACGAGAAATGGATTCCAAGAACTGAGGAACTTCTTGATTGGCTTCCTTGAGAATATCAATAAGATCATTCACAATATTCTTGTTGCCACGATTGAAGAAAGCAGTAGCAAGACCGGTGTTGCCGGCACGACCGGTACGACCAATACGGTGGACATAATCATCAATATCGGAAGGAAGGTCGTATGAGATAACATGAGCGACATTGGCAATATCCAAACCACGAGCAGCAACAGCAGTTGCCACCATAATAGGAGTACGACCAGTACGGAATGAATCAAGAGCACGTTCACGTTCACGTTGAGAACGATCACCATGAATCGAAGTAGCAGGGAAGTTGTGACCAATCAAGTAGTCAGAAAGCATATCAGCCATACGCTTTGTCTCAACAAAGATAAGAGTAAGACCATTGACTTCAGTAGAATGCAAGATATCAAGCAAGACTGAGCGTTTGTCTTCATCTTCAACATATTCCACCTTTTGAGTAATGTTTTCAGAAGTAGAACCAACACGACCAACTGACAAGAAGATGTAATCCTTCAAGAAATCACGTGCAAGATATTGAATATCGCGAGGGAAAGTGGCTGAAAACATGAGTGTCACACGATCTTGAACACCAGGCATATCTTCTTTTTCGACAATACGTCTGATTTGGGGCTCAAAACCCATATCCAACATGCGATCAGCTTCATCCAAGACCAAATAGCGGATGTTGGTAAGAGAAATACGTGCACGTTCAATCAAATCGACAAGACGACCTGGAGTAGCAACAAGCAAATCGCAACCACGTTCAATTTGACGGATTTGGGAACCAATATCAGCACCACCATAGACAACTGCAGGACGCACCCAGCTGCGATAAGCAAACTTTTTGGCTTCATCAAAGATCTGAGACACCAATTCACGAGTAGGAGCAAGAATCAATACAGTAGGATAAGCCTTGCGAGAACGATAACCACGGCTAGCTTCTTCGGGAGGTGTTTCAAGAGGACCCTTAAGGAACAATTCAGAAAGCACAGGGAACAAGAAACCACCAGTTTTACCAGAACCTAAAATAAAGAGTTAATGACATGATCTCATTCTATCCTTCATTCCCAATGGATAACATACCAGTTTGAGCACATGCCATCAAATCTCTACCAGCACCAACAATAGGGATAGAGTACTTTTGCACAGGAGTGGGAGTAGTATATCTGGCCAATTGAATGTTGCTCAAAAGATGTTCATCAAGAGGAGGACCAAACTATAACAGAATATATCAGTACAAGTGGTAATACAAAGGATGATCATCATCAATACATACCACTGTCACTGCTTCAGGACAATCATGACCACTGGCTTCAACGGGAATGTCATCATACTTTTCAAAGTTGATACCAGTTTGTTGACGATCAGAATCTTCAGCAGTGCCAAAGAGTTCACGTTCAGCACGAGGGTTGCTAGCACCAACATGATGGACGCCATCTTTCCAATAGCCACGGGATTCATCACGACGTTGATATCCACCATCTTCACGACGATTACGATAGTTGCCAGCACCATAAGAGCCACGTTCATAGAATCCACCACCACGACCATAGCCACCACGACCATAATCGGAACGAGAAGAGTTCCAGCCGCTATAGTATATCATGATGAGATGGCTTGTATGCATACGTATAGACTTATACCATACCTGTTACGAGGAGGACGATCGCCACTGTTCCAAGCTGCCCAACCAGAGTTGGCATTGCCATCAGGACGAGGACCATCAGGACGAGGACCATCAGTGCGAGGACCAGAAGAGCGGTTTCTCATGTGAGGAGGGACATACTTTGAAGCTTGAGGAGCAGATGAGTTGTTGAGGCCCATTCCAGCTAGATGACAGAGTTTAGAGCAAGATCCAAGTGCAGATGGAGTAGATCTACATACCAAATCGCTGATCTAGGCTTCCATTGTTGTAGCTACCATTGTTCATATTATTCGGTAAAAGAAAAAGGAATAAAGGAAAAAGAATAAAAAGAAAGGGAGAGGTTTTAAGGAAAGAGTTTGCCGCAGCAATGGACTAGCAAATTTTTTACGTTAAGCGATTTAGGATCACGCTTCGATTTTATTGCTTCAAACGATATAGGATCACCATAAGAATCGGGAGTGGATTGAATGATGTGTAGTATCATCACTGTGATCATGTCCAGCAAGAGAACGACGCCAATAAAGAGCATGGGTAGCATTGTCTGCATAGAGGAAGATTTTACCTTCATCCACTGTCGGCGACTCGACATCATCTTTAGGTAGACAACTTGGATCCACTTGCAATACTATTCCATGTGTACGTCCCAAACAAATCCTATCTTGTTCATCCAATGTTGGTCTTGCTACACGTTCAATGGCATTAAGTGATATTTCATATGCAGGTCCTTTTTGTTCCCCATAAGAAAAGTCATGCAGCAACAAACTATCTTGCTTTAGCACTACCCAATACCTTTCCCATGTCTATTATAGAATATATAAGTCCCCTGTTATACATAAACTATAGCTTTACATACCGGGAAAGATCGTCCATGGATATAAAAAGTGAGATAATCTCCGGCTGTGCAATGAGCTTGTGCAGTTTGTAGTGACGCAGCATCACATTCCCTGTCGTCATCGTCATCCACTGCTAGATCCGATAACCCCGAGGCAAAAGTGTAATATGACCATGGTGCTCGATGTTTAGGCACTGTACTTGATACTTGTTCACACACCAACTCCACTGTCAAATCCAAATCCCATCCTCGTATACTATTTGGATTGGTAAGCTTGCAACGACGCACATGTCTTGTTCCAGCTCGATTAAAATGTGGCATGTCATGTGAAGATATATGTCCTACGCCCACTACAGTGCTCTTTGAAGTAATTCTTCCAATGATACTCTTGTTCCCATGTCGTTTGCTGACTACAAACTCCAATTCAAAAGGACCATCTGATTCATCTTTGCTACACACATGGCTAGAATATGTGGCATTATGTGTCACCATGTCATGTTCATCTCTTGACACACCTCGTGATCATCACTTACATTGGGAATACAGATGATGGTTCTGCAGTACAACTGCTGTTTTTGGATGACTTGCTCAGCGTCCCATGCACCATGTTTTGACTAACACCATTCATACGCACATCCACCTGATAATGTCGAGCTATGTCATACTTTGAAATCAGCATTCATTATTGATACGCATATAGGCTTGCTTACTTTTGTTGGATGAAAGATTGATGAGTTGTAATACTATTCAAACATCATTAGCCATGATGTCTTGTGTCTTTTCTTGACATTTACCTTTGCAATGAATGATTCGAGTACCAGGTTTCAATTCGCTGAAACATGATTAATTACAGTCAAGAAATGCATAATAGCCACATGTCAAACCTTACCTCTCGATATGAGCCGTGATAGTACGCTCGTGATCAAATGCAGGTCTTCCAGTACTTTCATCATCATGTTGCTTTTGCTCTTTGACAGAGATGTTGTCAGCTGCAATGGATGACGCTGTAGAATGAGATAGTGCTGGTAATGATTTGTTTCTCTTGAATGCAGCTCGCAAGAGATCTTTTGACTTTTGTGCAGTGTGTAAGCGTTGAAAGGATCGTCCTAGCCATGCCATAGCATTGCGTAGTTGTTGTTGCCCATGTTGCTGGTGTTTGGTCACTGATGTATCCAAGGATGTTGTTGCTGTTGCTGCTTCTTCTTCCTCAGGTACTGGTGATGAAGAATTGTCTGCCACTATTGTTGTCCATGGCTTCTTTTCCAGATAATAAAGGGCTCGTTGTTTCATCATCTGGGTAATAGGTTGTTTCTTTAATGGCTCATGCTGTTCATTGTTGGTAGTAGTGGGTGCAATTCGTCTTTGTGAATCAATCATGCGTGTCAGGGATGCTTTCCATGCACTACGATTGGAACGGGAAGTTTTCATCAGCTTTGCTGGTTCATTTGTACTGGACGTTTCAGTGATTGTTGCTGGTTTTGTTGGAGTAGCAGCAGCCATAACAGAGTTGGTTTCAATCGATGGAGAGTGAAAGTAAACTTCCATAATGAGATGAGTGAAAAGGAATGGACTGGTAAGGAGAAAAAGATGTGGGATGTGCCTTTGAATATGATACCAACATTCTTGACATTGACAGATCATTTTGAAAACAGCCATTCTTTTATATCGTTACACGGTCTAGGTAGTATTCTAACCCATCAATACAGCAAAGGTAAATGTAATAATAGCTAAAGGTATTAAAGTAAAGCGTGAAAGTGTGGATGATGCTCCATTGGATGTTCCTTGTTGCTCTGGTTGTTGTTGTTGTTGATCATCAGCAGGCTTTGGTTTCCATTTGGTTGGGCTATTGGATCCATTCTCACTGCTGTCTCCAGGTAGAGTTGGTTCCAGTGTTTCTGATTCACCATCTGAAGGAAGCTCGTGCACAATCTCATTGTATTCTGGATTACATTCAACGGCAATTTCTTTCAAAGAGGATGTGATAGGTGTGTCAACATGCTTCTCCCACTATATCAAGGGTGATTAGTATAACAGCATACTCCTTTTTGAGTGATTTACTTACGTCAATTGGCCCGTGCGACCATTCTGCTGTACCAAATTCAAAGCTGCCATCCCAAAAGCCAATCTGGATTCGTCTATAATGTCACGATATAAATATGGCATGTAAACATACCAAATAGCATACACTTACGCTGGTGTTGATGGGAATTTGCAGCCTTGATCATCACATGTGTCCTCCCTATTCTTGATACGGATGGCTTCATTGTCAACAGCCCATACAATACGCTCTGGACTCCTATTAAAAGTCATGTCTCGTTTAGCTCATGTTGATCTGCATAGCCAAAGTTGCACTACTTGCCAGTCGATGGAGTATGTGTGAAATGCATCATATGCATTCTCGCCTTGTATATCATGTGATCCGCCATTGATGGTGTATAATGGATGATTGCCCCAAAAGTAGTTTGTCCTTGACATATCATCAGCATCTGAAAACAAAGCATGCAATCATCCTATTGACTTACTGTGCAGTATGATCTTCGGCTACAAGAAGTAGAGTCAGTCATTGATGGCATTGATACCAAAGGAGAGTTATGCTTACATCCAATTACTTCAAAATCTATCTCGTCTCCAGTATCACTGATAAGGATGACAGCTGTAATGGCACCACCCACTTTGGAAGACTTGATTGTTGCTGATAATCGACCGTAATGCATATAAGTTGTAGAATTCAAAGTAGGACCATGACCCATATGACTATTATAAGGTAATGCTATCAACAAGACATCAGATCAGCCTTTATCTTTCTTCTTGTGAATAGAGTATATTTACTTGTTGCTTTGTGGATCAACCTTTCATATTGTGGGGGCGGTACAAGATGCATCTGTAATCCTTCATCAGTGAGCGAAAAGGTTTCTGCTGGACTAGATTCCATCTTCCATCCATGTGTTGTTGTATTGAAGGTTGTACGTATGTTGCGACACTTAGTTTTCTGACCATCCACCCACCCAACCGATAGTAGCAATAATAGAACCAGCCAGTAGTAGTAGTACATCATGATGAAATAAACACAAGAGAAAGAATAACAAAAGAAGAATAGCAAGTGTTTGGAATGAACAAACAAGTCGATTGTCGTTTTTAATTGCTTTCAATATTTCCGAAACCGAGTTGATTCAATGCTTTTGATCTACGAGACAAGACATACACATCAACGCGTCAATAATTGGAAAATGATGGACACTGCTTGTTGCTGGTGACGTAAAGAGTCAACCAACACACACCAACACTCACCTATGCTAAGAGATTTACTCAGAGCTCTCCTCAGGAACAGCCCAGTAAGAGCCAACAACGGGAATACGAGACAAGATATCCTTCTTGACAAGAGGAACATCAGAGCCAAGCAACATGACAGCGGAACCGGCAGCAGCACCCCAAATAGCGAGAGAAGGAGCACTTTATCAATGTGAGCAATCTCGATACGTCCATGGTGCCATTCAAGCGTTGCCAATACTTACACACGAACAAGCTTCTCGGGAGTGATGAAAGCAAAGTGGGGGTTGGTGACGATCTTGGCGACAGGCATTAGTGCAAGTATAGAGAGTAAACAAGGAAGAGCGGGGGTGTGTGATTGCTTCATCGACACTCAGCAAAAATCAATGGTTGCCGGTCACGAGATCCTTCACTTGTTATCCAACATACAGCTAGTTACTGACTGATCCATACTTTGTGTAGACATTACTATTATCAAATGACATATTGTCTTGTTCTATATGCGGTGAAACTTACAAGTCAACATTAATAGCCGAGCTCGGTCAAGTCACCGATCCAATCCAGAGGAATAGCATAAGACCTTATCACATATTCAATGTTCAATAAATGACATTTATTCAAATACATGCTTATGTTGCTTCAAATACTCTTCAAATGATTCAGGTTCTCTGCCAAGTAGAATGGGAAGGCACATGGACACCTGCTGGTTGACACCTTTAAATAAAGACACGAGATCCAATGCCATTAAATGAGGAGCACCCATCGTTTGTGTGATATAATTGTACTTTTCTTGTGGCGAGATTTGTTCATAAGTGATATCACGTCCAAGGATTCTACTGAAAGTAGCTGCACGTTCTTTGGGTGTCAATACACATCCATTCATCTCATAAACAGCATCACCATGTTTCTCGACAGGTTCCAAAAGTACTCGAACAGTAAGATCAGCAATGTCGTTGGTCGAAATCCATCCTTCCAATTCATCTGGTTCTGCTGTATGTCGTAAAACATTCTGGTTCTTGATAGTGTGTACATCAATCCACAAATGATTAGACATGAACATGGATGGTCGTAAAGCAACATAATAGCCTTGTCGGTTTGGATTGGCAAGAATAGCTTCTTCACCTTGACGATGTGCATGACCAAGAAAAGAGCTACGCCATGGAAGTTCTACTGCCAAAGACGAGATATCCACCACTTGTTTGACACCAGCTGAGTATGCCATGGATGAAATTGCTCCCTTGATACGCCCCATACATACATAATCGGTAACAAGGAGGAAAAGTCGTGTATGTCCTTCAAGTGCTTTTCCAAGAGGCTTCAAGTCTTCATAATCGCCTTGCACAATGGCAGCATTGGGAAACATGCTTTGTGCCTTGGCTGGGGATCGCGTATAGAGAGTCACCTGTACATTGTTCTCCAACAACTGACGTACAACAAGTTCACCAATATTGCCTGTGCCACCAATAACAAAGACTTTTTCTGTCATTCTACGTGATAAAAGACAATCAAGCACACATGGAACCCCATTTATCGGATTGTAAGAAACCCCGCCAGAGCGCCGCTTTTTGACACATCACCCACCCATTGTCATGTTTGAACTGCATAGTAACCAATCTCTTCATAATAAAGGATGATGGAAACCAGCATCAGATATGTGTAAAGTCATATAGTGATGTGTGCTAGTAGTAGCAGTAATGGTGGTTGACATTGGCATAAGATGCTGTTGTTGCCTTCAGGAAGAGACATGTTGGTAAGGCAATGCAGCTATTTGTTTGGTCGTAATACAACATGTCCCTTGTGTGTTTGGAAAAGTAAAAGTTGTAATTTAGTGATTGTTGGTCATTGGTAGGCCTGCATATTAAGTGGATATGGACTCTTATCAACCTGTTCCAAGAAAATTACTTTTCAAGATCAAAGGATATCATTTCAATCCATACACTGATGTAGTAGTAGCCGTATTCTACTATTATCAATAGGTGGCTCACAACGTTTGATCAGAAAGACAATGATAAAAGCATTCTATGTACACTGATAACTGATTCCTTATAATGTAAACACTAAATCATTCAAGTAAAGCACAAGCTTATGTATTGGATGATAAAAGAACAATGACAGATGGACTACGTAAATGGAATTTCCTAGCTTGGAAGCACGAGGCGTTGATATAAAAGCCCGACAAGTCGTGGACCACTTGGCACTTGAACACACGCCTTCTCTACTCTTCGACTCTTACAGTCATGGCATTCAAGTCTAGACAACGGGCTAAACATAGCCACCTCTTTGGCGATGGTAAGTGCTATCACTTTTGAAAACGTCAATGGTGGTAATAGTGGACACGAGTCTTACGAATGGCATTGTCTTTACAAGATCCTTTGAACGCATCGTCACCAGCATCGGATGACCCCTTGTTTGGCTCTAGTGCACCGTCGCCAAAGTCGAGTGACCCTTTACGCAGCAAGGAGAATGGCAGTATTTTTGGAAACATTGATGTCTCTAAGCTTGGAAGTGGTAGTCTATACAATAAGCGGTCGGCACTTCGAAACAGTCAAGAAGATGAGGATGCATTATTTGGAGCAAGTCGTCGTAGTCCTCGTAAGCATCAACAAGCAACAACAACAACAACATCTTCTTCTTCTTCAGCACGATCTTCTTTATCTGACAATGCATCATCCAAGTCAGAAGTCAATGCAACAACAAGAACATCACCATCCTCACCCATGAAACCACCACCACCACCAGTACCTGAAAGACCAGCTTCTGCAGCTGCTACAATTAGACCACAGCAAGCATTACCTGAAAAGAAGCCTCCACCACCACCTGTTCCTCAAAGACCTTTGAACAACAAGAAAGCAGCGCCACCACCTGTTCCTGAAAGACCATCCACTACGGCAACATCACCATCAGTGACTCCTGATCAAATACCATCACCTGCATCATCTTCATCCCTCAATCCACAGCAAAACAACAACACTACATCTTCATCCCTCTTTAGTCGATTCCTTAACAACAACAAAAAGAGCAAATCTCAATCTGCTTCTTATCCAGACGACAACAACAAACAAGACAATGAGGAACAACAACAACAACATGATCCTTATTACGATGATCCAGAATTGCTTGCATCAGTCGCTAATGATGCTCTTCGCTTTGATACAACACCACCTACCATGAATCCATCCATCAGTACTCCTCAGAGTGAAAGTAATCCTTGGTCAATACTTGTAGATCCTATTCGAACTACTAGTTCGCCTTTGATCAAATCTCCCCAACAACGTCAACACGTGATGGATATTGAACCTGCCAAGCGAACAGCTTTTGCCGATCTGATTGATAGCTGGCACAATGACAAACGTCCACCTATTCAAGTAACACCACCAGCTGATGATGAACAATTCTTTACACGGGTTGCAGCAGAACAAAGAGACATTGGATTTGCAGGCATTGATGGGAAATTGGAAGAGGAACAAGACTTAGATCAGCATCATCATCAACAGCATCATCATCATCATCTTAGCAGTAGTAATCATTTGTGGGATATTGAAGAGACAGATAATCCATGGCGTTAAACAAAGAGTCAATTTATATATCCAGAAAAGTAATGTTCCATGATGGTTGTTGGGGGGGCTTTGAAGAATGGCATGATGATTACATAAGAAAAAGGAGAGTGGGTGGTTGGTATACAATGTGTGAAGAAGATGGGGTGTATTACTACTACTTGATACAAGTTGTCAAAAGGTATTGTAACAGAAAGTGTTATATATAGGAAGGAGGGTTGATAAAATGACGATATTACATATGCAAGAAAGAGAGAAAACAATCATCCATAAAAGGGATCTATTGCCGTTTTGTCGCTGTTTGATACGAGTCAAGCACCTTTTCTAGTTCCTGGATACGTTGTCGATAGGTATTGACTTCTTGTTGAAGGAACTTGATGTGATCCACTGATTTCTTGAGAATCATACCTTTGTTTGGCTTAAAGGTGCCACTGGTATCCAACATGGTTTCTGGCAACAATGTGCCCAATTCCTGGATTCGATCATTGATATTGTCTCTACGACGACGTTCCACTAGAATACAACAAATCTCTATCAATACTATTACTCCTGATTCCTTTCATATCATGTTTACCTTGATTATGCGACTCACGTCGACGACGTCGTTTTTCCATCACCATTTGTAGACTAGATATGTTAGGCAATTGCCTTTTTTGACCTTTCCCATCTAGTAAAACTTACTTCATTTGCATCGCATAGTCTTCTTCTAAACTCTTTGCCATCTCTGGTTGTTGTTGTTGTTGTTGATTATGAAATGATGATGGTGTTGGTTGTATAGGAAAACCTGAAAGGATATTGGCAGGTGCAGACATTGGCCCTGTAAATCCAGCAGAAGGTGGACTTGTTCCTGCAAAAGGTTGAAGTGGATAGGGATGATGATGATGATGATGATGGTTCATCATGGGCATTGGCTGTGCTCGTTGTTGTTGTTGTTGTGTTGGTGGTGATGTTGTATTAGCTCCAAGCCAAGTGGAGTCAGCAAACATGCCTGACTGATAGTCGACATCGTCTAGTTCGTCCAAAGTGGTTGCATTGGGAGACAGGAACGTTTGTGAGAAATTGTCTTGATCCACAAAGGGAGATGACGACGATGGCAGCTCTTGCTCATACAAGGATAACGGGTGGGAGAGTGTGTTATGCTGCTGTTGCTGTTCCAGGTGATACTGCGTGGGATTCAATAACTTGGCACGGGAAGAGGAAGCCATGGCGGGAAAAACTGAGACGAATGATGCGATCAAGGCTTCGCTTTTTATGCAAGTGACAAATCGGGAAAGGGCTCAAGTGTGAGGAGTGATGTATAAGACAGACATGTACATTTCATCTGCATACTACTAAAGCTGGATGTGATGAATTACACACGTGTAAACAAGTACCTTTATTGAGCTTTACATTTACCAACATTGTCATGTATACATTCATGATGATGCTGCATTTGTTATTGTTTTGAAAGATCGCCTTCTGTCAAATCTGTCTTTCATATTTTCTCACTCCACACACTGGTATCACATGCAATATTTGTATCCCACGGCTCAGACTAGTACTTAATACAATGTAGCTTCACGTAAACAGGATCTAGTTTAGAGAATGACAAATGCAACATCTCGGAACATGTTGGCCATCATAGTGCCGAGGGTTCAAATTGGGGATTGGCTGTTATTAGTTTCAAACTTGACCTGCAAACTATCTCATTACCCAATGAATTGATTGAGCCATGTGTTACTGCATATAGAGCTTGCGTCATTTTGCGTTGACTAATATATCCACAAATGAAAGAATACTGGAAGACTACAATCGAAATTGATCCACACATTACACAACTGTACAAGTGGCTAGGATCATCCAATATAGATGTACATGTTGACAGATTGGGTCACTCTACACATAAAGACATAACAAACATGACCTGATGATCTCTTGTAAGCAACATAGCCCCTGTTTGCATTGGACTTTATATATCCTTGATGAAAAAACGCATACAACTGCACCAATAGAAATGATTCCTAAAGCTCAACTGGATAAGATGCACAATAAAAGTTTCATTACAATGTTGAGTATTGTCAGCCAAGAGATATACTAGGACATTTTCACTAAGCTTTCCGAGACCATGCTGCAATACATACAGTACTAGCCAGGTAAGAGAGTGGATCCCGGTAAAAAGAGATCATGATTGCTTGTGCGTGGCATTCTGCAACCGGGCAAAGAACAAGTATATGATTATGCATCGCATGTTGCTACTAGTAGCTGTCGTATAAAAGGTAGTTGGCATGATAGAACAAAGCCATGTTGGCTTGGCAAGAAACATCCCTTAATGACATCTTGACTTGAACGACGACTTTAATATGTCTACATCGTGTACATAAGAATGTCATGGGTGCTGGGAACCCTCTTGTTACTAATAATGGCAAAAAGTATGTTACTTTGGTATGATTGAATGTTTATCTCTTATGCACAAGTCCATGGCTACCAGCCATGTGTGCATCCGCAGTAAATGGTGCCCAGCTTTCAATTTGCAGATAGCGCATATACACCATGATGTATAAGCTATTATACTGACTTGGCAATATTCTCATCTGCATCATTTACTTTTCCAATAGAGAATAAAAGACTTGGCTTTTAGAATCTCACACAGGTCTCCTTACACTTTTCGTTTCAAAAGTATGTATCAATGCGTTACCGGCACTCAAGTATTTGCAGGAACCACGGGACATTCAAATTTGCATGGGAAATCATATAACATGATAGGTGTGCGACAACTTTAACCATGTTACGCACATTCAAAGTACAAGGAAAACCAATAGCAAAAGGCTGGAACAGCCTTATGCACTTATGCAAGTAAGCGTCAATGAACAATTGAGTGAGCAAGAGCCTCTGATCATGTGTTCATGCATAGCATTCACCTAGAGAAGGGTCCTTTTTATTCTCACACACACATGAACACACAATTATCTTGAAAACACAAGGTTGGAGAAAGACTTGAAACCTTGGTTCCTTCATCACATCCAAGAATAGTGCACAAAGGAGCAAAGGAGAACCAGACCAGATGTTGTTGGAACGTGACGTTTGAATAAAGTGACAAAACGAGATCAGGGACGCTCTTGATATGGGAAGCCGTTGGATCGCCGAGCAAAAGATAGATTTGGGTGCCACGGGTTGCATTCACCTCTCGGCACTTTGACAGCCGTATGTGCGGCTCTCGTGAATCACAGGCTTACTTTGATGGGGGAGAATCTCCTTGAACATATGATGGCTCTTTTGCCATAAGTCACAAAGTGTTTGTCATCATCAAAATGGATGTCTTTCTTTGAGTTGGCCTTTGCACAGAAAAAAACCCCTTTGCTCCTTTTCCCGCTTCTTGTGCCGAGATTATATTTTTTCTTTCAATTGCTCGGTATTGTTACATCCTCCACATCCTTGTCTCTTTTTATTTTTTGCACATCTCTTTCGTTGACAACACCACACATGTATCAGCCAACGCTGACACATCCACAAGAATTTCTCTCTTTGCTCACATCTTCTAACGGCTATTGTGGCAGCACTGAAGATTCAGCTATTCCTCATCCACCACGTTCTTCCACTACTACCATGTTTGAAAGTGATTTGTCACCCCATGAATCATCAACACGTTCTCCAACACCTGCACCACCACAACAGCAGCATCAACATTTCTCAGCTGCTCCATCAACACCTCTTTCATGCTGTTGGCCAATGACAACACCTACATCAAGTAATGAAAGTGTGATAGCAGTATCTGGAACAGCATCAAACTCCAATACAGAAGCATCTGCAGCAGTAATTCAAGCAACAGGAATAGATACAAGCTCACATGGGATGTTTAGTATGGATCCTGACTATACAACTGGATTTGGACAAGGTGAGTAGTCGTTTCACCCCCTCGAGAAAAAGGGGCAAAGTGACAGCTCGATCAATGTTTGTGTATCGACAATGGAATTTTGATTCAAGCTTACCTAGACCTGTTTTCCATGCCCATGTACCTTCCTGACAACAGCACAACAAGCAGTAATAGCAGTGGTGCTGGCACTACTACAACTACTACAGCAGCAAGTACAACAGCTGCTACTACTGATCCTTTAGTAGCTGCAGGCTATATTAATGACTTTTACTATCGACGTCACTCTATGGACATGTACAATCAGCAGCAACAGCACTACAGACCGCAGGCGGCAATAGGAGTGCCACCAATGCCACCAAGTTCATTGTATACTCACCTGAATAATGGCAGCACTAGTGCACGAGCCTCCTTACAAAATCACCCAACAACAACAGCAGAATTTGCCGCTGATCTTAAAAGAAGACATCCTTCACCTCCTCTTGTTGCCACATCTTCAAGTAACAAACGTGCTAGAAAGCTGACTGGTGTGATGGATAATCATCATCAAGATGGTGGTAGTGATACTTTGTTACAAAGTGAAGGCGTAAATGATCCACATCCAGCAATGCATCCTTATGATAGTAGCAGCAGCTCTACAACAGCATCAGGATCCACAACACATGCATTACGTCAAACACCTTCTGGAGCAACACCACGTCGACAGAAATTGCGTTATGATGGAGATGAATACACACCAAAATGGGTGCGTTACACAGGGCAGCTCAAAGAAGGTTACTGTGATCATTGTAAACCAGGCAAATGGCTTCAGCTCAAAAATAGTGCCTATTGGTATCATAAACAATTCTATCATGGTATCTCTTCTGTGTCAGGCAAACACTTTGCAGAGCCGCTGGAACGGCGTGCCGGTGAACATGATGTGATCGAAGGCTTGTGCCACCAATGCCGTCAGTTTGTACCTATTTGTAATGCCAAACGAAAGACAAGTGTCTTGTGGTACAGGCATGCACACAAGGTAAATACTTTCTTTATAGTCATGGTATATAAGCTGACAACAATCATTTCTGTAGTGTCACATTTATGATAAGCCCAAATCGCGATTGGCAACTGGGAAAAGGGGACCCTTAAAGAAATAGGCATCCCTTGATAACATTTCATCTCCTACCATCATTTCCCCCCTCCACGTTTTTTGCTGAGCGAAAAAGAACACGATCAAATCTGTAATACTTTCTACCTACCATGTTTGATCCCAATTAAAGAACGACAAAAAAGGTGACACGAGGACATACCTCCAAATATAGTTGCGTGAACCTTTTCATTTTGCGCACAATTGAAACTCACTTGATCCCTTGCTCTTTTCTTTTACTTTTTGATTTTGTTTTCATGAATGTTTACACCCCATTCCAGGAGCAAATAAGCACTGATGCCACTTTGACACTTAAAAGTATGGGGACCCAGATGGGGATCAACCTTGGTGTCTCCCTGGCTGTCATTGCAGGCTTTAGTTTCTTACGTCCACGCCACACATTGGTCTATGCACCCAAATACAAGTTTTCTTCACCCGAGTAAGAGAATGGCTTGTAATTCAATGGCACTTTTTATTGACATGAAAGCTATATACTACTAGACAACGTCCACCAGCCATTGGCACAGGATGGTTTGCATGGGTGAAACCAGTACTCAGGGCAGATGATGACTTTTTGATGGAACGTATTGGCTATGATGCAGTATTGTTCTTGCGATTTATCCGGTTACTGCGACGTCTATTAATTGCCATGAGCGTCATTGGCGTTTGTGCCCTGATCCCAGTTAATATTGTAGCTACTTACCACACTGGGTAAGGTCTCATAAGGAGGAATGGGAGGAATCTTTTAAGCTTTTTCACTGACGTTACACATACATACAATGCACGCGTAACACAGCGACTGGCCGCCAGCAGCTGGACTTGATCTTCTATCCATTTCTGGTATCAATTACTCTGACGATGAAGCTCGTAACGACATTCGATGGTATTGGTCTCCAACAGTAGCCACTTGGGTGTTTTCTATCCTCATTGGCTGGTTCATGTATCGAGCATCGTGTGACTATATCGACATGCGTCAGCGTTTCTTTCGACATCCTCCCAATGCACTGTCAGCACGTACCTTGTTGGTTACCAACATTCCAGAAAACAAGCGATCGGATAACGGCATCAAGTCTTGGATGAATGGCATGGGTATCAAGTATCCTGTGGAGCAAGCCATGATTGGATATCATAGTCAAAAGTTGACCAAGCTGACTGAAGAGCATGAGGAAGCTGTACGACTCTTGGAAAACGCATTGTCATCTTATTTGAGTGGTAAAGTGATAGTCATCTTGTAATGGATCAAGTGGTGACTAAGATTCATGTGTTTGGATTAGATGGTAAAGCAGTTGGCAACAAAAAACGACCTACCATGCGTACAGGTGGATTCTTGTTTTGTGGTGGCAAAAAGGTGGATGCGATCGATTATTATACAGAGCATGTCAAAGAGCTTGAATCCCAGATCAAGAAGCTTCGAGCCAACAGCAGTGCCAAAGTAGCCAATTATGGATGGGCATCATTCAAGCAGATTCCATATGCACATGCAGTTGATCAATCGCTCATGCATCAAAAAGCATTCTCAATACGACTTTCTCCGCCACCGAGTGATTTGATATGGCCTAATTTACCATTGAATGACAAGACAAGAACTGTACGTCGATGGGTAGGAAGAGCTATCTTTTGGGTGTTTATCTTTTTATGGATGATTCCTGTTGGTGCACTTTCAGCAACATCCAACATTGTCAACTTGATCCGCATGTTACCCAATTCTGAGGAGTTTATTGACAACAATGCCTTCTTGATGGGGATGATTCAGTCTTATTTTACACCTATTGTCATGGCTCTCTTCTTTTTGGTGCTACCCATGCTATTTCGCTTTCTATCAAAGCAACAAGGCTATCACACACAGACAACACTTGATAGAAAGGTGTTTACAAAGCTTTACATCTTTTTCATCATCAACAACTTGCTTGTATTCACTCTGGCATCCATCTTTATTGGCATTTATGGTCAAATTCGATCACTTGTTCTGAATGGCACACTGGCAGATGACATCAACATAGCAACTTATATTGTTCAACTCGCCAAGAACATCACCAACGTATCAACATTTTGGATCAATTATGTTTGTGTCAAGGCACTTGGTTTGACAATGGAGATGGCACAAGTCTTACCACTGTTATTGATCACTCTGCGTAAATGGATCACTCGTCCCAGTCCACGTGAGCTACGTGAGCTTGCACAACCACCACCATTTGATTATCCCTTGGCATACAACATGTTGTTATTCTTTTTCACTATTGCCTTGTTGTATTCAGCCATTGCTCCTTTGGTGCTTCCTTTTGCATTGCTATTCTTTGTCGTGTCTACTATTGTCTACAAGTACATGCTGATGTATATCTTTGTCACCAAGATTGAAAGTGGTGGTCGAATGTGGCCTGTACTGTTCCAAGCTCTCTTGACATCCACTATTCTCTTTCAGGTGCTCATGATTATCATTCTGAATCTCAAAGGGGGACATGTGCAGTCGTATGTTCTTATTCCATTGCCAGTACTCACTATTGGCTTTCAGTACTTTTATTATCGACGTATGCAGACATTAGGCGCTTTTCTGACCGGCACTGCTTCTGGTACCATTGCACCTATCATCATTGAAGAAGAACAAGAAAAGCTTGCACCTGTTGACACTGAGAAGAAATCACATGGCAAGAAGCATAAGAAGGATAACAAGCAACAAGATTTATCCAACCAATTCCAGGATCCTGCTATTCACAAGAAGCTATTGACACCCATGATTCATGACGATGTCAAGCATTTATTGCCACAAGTATATCATCACACTGTACAACCTGTTGAAAATGCTTTTGAGATGGTTGGCAAGCGTATGGATCTGAATGAACAACATGGTTTTCATCATCATCACCAAGATCAACCTATTCAAAATGATGTTCAACAAGATCGCCGTAACACACGTCGACTTACTGTATTGGAGATGGATGATGGAGCACCTTTCAAATTCTGCACTGTAACTGAAAGTGATGCTTTGGAACCTGAGGACACAGATGATGATGAAGATGATGATGGAAACAGCTCTCATATCGAACAAGTTGCCATGCATGACAATGGACACGATTACAGTGATACAAACAGTCGCCATGCAAGTTCAATGGATGAAGAGGATGATGATGAACATAGTCAACGTGGATTAATGCAACATGATCACATGCAACGTCTTTGGCAACAACAAGCTTCATTAACATCCATCCATATACCAGCACCAGAAGTGTCATCCACAAGCTTAATCCCATCAATCTTGATTGACAGCCCCCGATCTTCGATTGAATACCATCATAACAACAATGAGTCAATAGATCACAATGAAGAAGAGGAAATACAACAACGTGCCATGATTCTACAAAGACGCCATGATTCTCTTCCCATTGCAGCTGTATCTGAGAAGGAAGCAATTGATCAACGACGTGGTTCAATGCCATTCTTGAAACAATATGGTGTTGATATGCCAGTCCATCAACAAGAGGAGGATGATCCATTACTACCACCAAGGCCACAGTCCATGCCAGTGATATCCTCTCTGGTACATGACACACAAGAAGGTGATGAGCAACAACAACAACAACGACCAAAATCCATGCCAGATTTGGAACAATACATGGGCACCAACACAACAGCAACAGAAGTGGATGATGATGATGATCATCATAGCCAAGAAGAACAAGTACTGCTACCATCTTTGCAAAGACGTGGTTCTGAACCTTTGATTGGCCATCGACCAGCACCATCAACATCCTTAAAACGACATCAAACACTGCCAGCAAAGCGACAAAGTTTCTTTGTAGATGATGATACCCAAAATGGAACCAGCAGCAACATTCGTGATAGCTGGATCGAAAGTGAAGAGGAAACAGTCAATGATAGTATACGAAACAGCAGTCGTTTGTCATCTTACTTTTATACGCATTACTTCAGACCAACACCAGGACGCTCCAGTGTAGCAGAATCCAGCACAAATTCACGTTATCGCATCACATATTATGACGACTTGCTCAACTCGGATACCAATCTCCCATCACTATCTGAATTTGGTACTTTTTCATCTCATCAAAACAACAGCCAAGACGACAACAATCATCATCATTCTCCTTAATCCCACCTGTATCTATAGATAGACACTTTTATCGCATTCATCCATTGTTCGATAGTAAAACAAATGACTTATCATTTTCATTCTTTTTGGTTTGTCATACAACAACTGTCTAGTTATATAATTGTTGTTGGAAAGAAGAGCGTGGATGTGTGTTAAAGGAGGAGACGTGAGAATGGATTGATGGGTGAAAGAAATGGGCAAATACACAATGCAATACAATAAGGGAATAAAGGTTATCTTACAACTTGGCTTGGGGCTTGAGCTCGGTCTTCAAGACATCACCAAGGTCGTTAATAGCATCTTCCAAGCACTGCTTGAATTGTTGGGTACCATTGTAAAACTTCTTGCCGTGTACTTCAAGATCCTTGACACTGGCCACGTTAAAGTGGAAAGCATTGTTCTTGATCATATAAGCAACACCATAGCCATCGTTGTTCACCATACCCCAACCATAGCCATCAAAGTATTCAGAAGAAAGTTGGGAAGTCGACAAGTACCAGTGTTGAGAATAAGCATAAGCAGGATCAGCAAAGATGGCAGGCACAGGTTCATCAGGACGAAGAGACTTCTTCAAGCCAAACAAGTGACGATCCACACCACGAGCATTGACACACTGTCCCATGTAAGCACCTTGGGTCTTGATAGCCTTGCGGAAAGCAGCGATCTTTTCTTCAGTAGTAGCACTGGGGTTCTCCATAGCACGGCAGAAAGCAACTGAATCTTCACTAACAGTTCGAGAAGTTTCTGTACGACCCAATTGGAACTTGCGAGTTTGTGCAGATTCATAAGTAGGACGGCAGACACCATACATCTTGTAATAACCAAGCTGAATCACCATTTGAGCAAAACCATCAGGGGAAGCCTTGAATTTCTTGACTTGGTTCTTGCCAAAGCCTTGATAAGCAAGCACAGTAAGCTCATGATCAGCAATCAACTTGTCGAAACGAGCTTCAGCAGCCTTGACAGCTTCATCCACTTGAGTGTTGATTTGGAATTGGAGTTCTTCAGGTGCTTGAAGACTGGCATTGGCTTCACAAACAGCAAGTGGCATCTTGGCAACACTATCACATCATATAAGTCCATGTCCTATCATGATATTCAATAAAATACACTTACACATCACAGACATATTCGTTCAAGCGGCAAGTGGCAGTACCATCCATCATGGAGTGCTACAAGAATTGTTAATACCGGTATTCTCCTTGTGACATTCCTAAATCACCCGCTATTTACCTCGCCATTGAAACCAGCCTTGCCATTCTCGTAAATGATAAATTGAACAGGCTTGTCAAAGAATCGGTTACGACCATCACCATGCCAGCAAGCACGAGAACCTTCATCACGAGTGACAGGAGAAGAATCATCAAGACAGACAACAAAAGAAGCAGTTTCAATCTTATCAAGCAACTCCTTGTTCTTGGGATGAGCAGCCAAAAGGAGCTTACGGTTCTCATACCAGTTGTCACGTTGATCAGCAGTCAAGGCACCAAGACCCAAGCCCTTGCTGTAACCAGCAGCATCAATGACACGTTGGAATTGGTATTCAAGTTCACCAGTGGTAAGTTGACGACCATTTTGAACAGTATCAATCACATAGTACTTGTTCTTGCGAATAGCAATAATGTGAGTGTTCTTGACAGGATCATGCATGGCGTTGACATCAGCAGGAGTAGAAGGAATACGGCAGTTGTTGAACATGTACTTGTAACGATCCATACAGAGAGGTTCACCCTTTGCATATTCAGGTTCAAGATTGTTCCTATCATCCTAATCAATCTTCCATCCTATTCCACATTTTCTCACGCTGATTACTTACTCAACAACTTGCTTCTTGAAGTCAAGAGCGGCAGTAGTAATAGCAGCAGCACGCTTGGCAGGTAATTTTCTCAAACGATCATCCTTGAACAAGTAAAAGTAGCTGACATAGACAACAACAGGATCACGATAGCCGAGATAAGCAGCATCGAGCCACCAATCATCCAACCAGTTAAGACAAGAGGGATCAGCAGCCTTGGCTTCAAGACGACGTTGAAGTTCAGCACCAACACCACTGGAAATGAAGTCCTTGACAGCAGCTTCAGTCTTTTTGAACTCGGCATCCGATAACAAAGGCTTGCAAGTGGTCAAGTACTTGGCGAGTGTGTCCTGAAGAGGAGGAACTGGCAAACGAGGCAAGTTCTTTTGGTAACGCAACATGGGACCAGGAGCACTGGGATCAACGGGAGTCTTGGGTCCTTTAGCCTTTATAGAAAGCAATGTCAAGCAAGTTAATGTCAAGCACGATTGACGAAACACATGTTCTCTAGCAACTTACAGCAGACATGATTGGGAAAAGTGAAAGAAGAAAGTGTGGGGCAAGATTAGGAAAGCAGGAGCAACTTTAATTGTGAGCTTACATTCCCCGACTCCTTTTGTCAGCAAAAATAGCACTCGTTTGACACATCTATATCCATTCCATCCTTCACTACTTGATCCTTCATGCATCTTGTTCACTCATTGTCTGATTCAATACAATTGATACCGTTTTATCATAAAGCATTGATTTGCTATATTCAAAGTTCATCCAACTACTTGTATCATCATCATCCAGTTACTACTACAGCAACAGCACATAGCACATAGCACACACACACACACACACATAGACACATGCACATGAATACACACACATGCACATGCCATGAGAATATGGATGTTGACCTAAATGCATTGGCATAAAAGATGAAGCCAGGTGAGTCAGCAATACATGCTTTTCAACAGTGAATGTCCAATGATGATGAAGCTGCTTACTTCACTTTCACGTGTAACTCCCGGCTTGGGGAACCAGGATGATCACATAATCATTAAGCCGTGCTGCTGCATGAAAGACATTGTTGATCAGATACACTTCTTTTACTATCCCTTTTTGCTTTCACTTTGTTACTGTCAAGAAAATTCTTTTTCCCTACAGTGGCGTCTGAGCCTTATCCTGGGAAAAATATACTTCTCACAAGATCGGAATCCGGACCGATCTATAATTATTGGACATGCCCAATTGATAGGCTGCTTTTAGTATGTGTTGTCGTTTTTGGTCAAAACCATGTATCGCACAATGTTAAGATTGAGGATCGTGCCTATACAATTTTCCACTCTACTGTCATTCGTCCCTTACTTTACATTCTCATACCTTACCTATTTGGCCTATATACTTCATGACAGCTCACAGATCCGATTTCCACCACTTCTTGCCATGTTACACGCATAAAGTTGTCCGAGCAACTTGAAAAACAATATGCCGTTTGATCCATTTGAAAAGCTCGGAGCATAGAATATGTAGCTGTGTCGTACGCATAAAATGTGCCACGAGATTTGACACATTTGGTCTCCACAAATGCTGTCTTATACTCTACTTCTTGTACTTTATCAAAAGAGGACATCATCACACAATAAGTAGGTAGAACAATGATCCCTATGTGATACATGCACGTCAACCAACTATGGTGCTGATAGTGACCTATGCAAAAGGCTTTGACAGTGATTGCTTAGTACTTCCTTACTGGATGTTTTCATTATCAGGTATTGCTGCTGCTGATGTATTACAACAAAGGCCATGCATCCTTGTTGGCTTCTTTGTTTCATTGCTTGATTACCGAAATGTTATAGAGCTGTGTCTTTCTAATAAATCTAAGGATGCCTCTTTGTCTTTTGCTGGTCATTATTCACCGTGTGAGGAACCAAGGTGACAAGATTTCCCCATTTTACTGCTTTAATGACTTCAGCTTGAGAAAAGGAAAGATTGATTTGGTGATACTACCAAGGGAGCTGTTGTTGACATAGGTGTCATCAGCTGGTGTTCTTTGGCATTGTGGTGTAGATAGCATCATTTAAGGCACACATTGCATCCCTATATCATCTTCATTGTTGTACATATAAAAGACAAGCACGTACGCATATACGTGGATTATCTTGTACAGCATGTTATCAGCAAACAAGCTTTACTCTTTAAGATATAGTGCTCAGAGCTAGATCGGTAGGAAAGACATACTTCAGAAGTAAGGTGCAATCTCACAGACTGCTTTATTATCCATTTTATGACTTACACAGACGTCTACACTTCAGGCATTGTGATGAAATCAAGATCAAGATCATCACTTACTGGTGGTACGTGCTTATCATGTGGCAAAAATTTTGGTTTCAGAGTGCCCAATCCATCATTTCACTAATAAAATTGCCCATGGAACATGCTGATTAGCTTCTCATCAAAATTTTTGGAAAGATAGGGACTAGTGTTTGTGGGAGATGTGTCATGTGTCCTATCAGCAGTGATCACTTGTGATATCTGATTCTTGATTGTCCATCAGAAAGACTTTATCATTCATCATTTGTGTAATTAACATGAGTAATGTAAAGAGGACAAGAGGAAAAAGAGATTGACTCTCTAGTGTTTGTGGAGCAATAAAGATGGGCAGCTTGATGATAATGGTTTGATCAGAAGAAGAAACGCCAATAAGACGAGGCAACTTTTTCAAACGGCGCTCTATAAAAGCATGGCTCTGGGGTGGCACGAATGTATTTTTGTTTTCCACGCTTACTTTACCACGACCAGATAATGTGCCACCGTCATGGAATGGTTTTCACGGTGTGTCAATAGCTTGAACATCACCAGTACGCCACCATGCGCATGTCCAAATGATTGTACTGCTCCATGTCTTCCTCCTTTCAAGACTTTATCTTTACCAGAGATCATTCCTGCGACTGAAAACTGTGCTGGTTGTACTGTACCTTGTGCCTTGCATCCTGCAGTGGTGCCATCCACTGAGCTTGGTATTGACCAATCACGTTCACTACACAATACTGTTCCAGGCTATGCTATTCATTTGATCATTTGCACTGGTAAAGCGGATTGGCCTGCACATATTGAAGATGAAGGATTAGCACAAGCACTGGTGGAAATCATTCATGAGCGCAAAAAAGTGTGGAAGCGTACAGAAGCCAATCGATTTCAATCACCTTATGATACCAACAACACTGAATATCAACGCATATTGATCACCAACAGTGAGCTACCATCTCGTTTTTCCACTCATCGATCTGCTCATGATGTATTATTGATGCCT
Organism: Lichtheimia ramosa; assembly: GCA_008728235.1. NCBI lineage: Eukaryota > Fungi > Mucoromycota > Mucoromycetes > Mucorales > Lichtheimiaceae > Lichtheimia > Lichtheimia ramosa. Next base: position 1,885,328 of record CP031828.1, on the reverse strand, counting down.
GACAATGTTGTTATTGCCAACATCACGCCTCGTAGAGCGCGTGCTTTACTTGACTTTATATATCATCGTCCCAATGCAGAATCTTTTCAAGTGCATCCAAATCCTTATACCAACTTGTTGCTTGTATGTGGTCATGGTCGAAAAGATCGTCGTTGTGGTACTATTGGACCTATGCTGAAAAAGGCACTTGATGATGCTATTTCCATGTCAAAAGCTGAAGCTAAAGTGGCGTTGGTGAGTCATTTAGGAGGGTAAATATCAAATAGAAGCATTGATGCTACGCGTATATTCACTCGTGGATGATTATAGTCATGCATTTGCAGGCAATCTTGTGATTTATACACACCAAGGCAGACGAGTCATTTGGTATGGTCGTGTCACACCATGTCATTGCATTGAAATCATTCAACAATCACTCTTACAAGATAAAGTGATTCAAGATTTATTGCGTGCAGTATTTGAAGCAGGATGTTCTAAAAGATTAGATTGGTAGCTTTACAATAAAGGAGATCCATTTCAAAAGTGTGGATACAAATTTCTGATGCCGCTCGGAGGAAGCATTTGTCAAGAGGTGTGGAGTGGCCATTGACGAATCTTCCTTTCCGCACGACCCATATAGCACGGTATATTGTCACATCAATCATCCATCCATCCATCATCTTATTCATCCATTCATTAGATGCCTCCTAAATTCGACCCCAATGAGGTGAAGATCATCTACTTGCGCGCCACCGGTATGTCATTTGATATCATTTGGTATTCACTTTGTCTCTAACATGTCCATTTTCAGGTGGTGAATTGGCTGCTTCCTCAGCTCTCGGTATGTAAGCAACCTTCTTTTACTCGTATTGTGTTATTTATCTCGTTCACTTGTTCAATGCAGCCCCCAAGATCGGTCCTCTTGGTTTGTCTCCCAAGAAGGTTGGTGAAGATATCATGAAGAACACCAAGGACTGGAAGGGTCTGCGAGTCACTATCCAGTTGACCATCCAAAACCGTCAAGCTCAAGTTGCTGTTGTTCCTTCTGCTTCCTCTTTGGTCATCAAGGCTTTGAAGGAGCCCCCACGTGATCGCAAGAAGGATAAGAACAGTACGTTGGATATCATTCTTCTTCAGTATCTTGGAGACAAAATTGACATGTACCTATCTTTTTTTTATAGTCAAGCACACTGGCAACATCCCTCTTGAGGAGATCATTGAGATTGCTCGCACTATGCGTTACAAGTCTTTTGCTCGTGAGCTTAAGGGTACTGTCAAGGAGATTCTTGGTACTGCCAACTCTGTTGGTTGCACTGTTGACGGCCAAAGCCCCAAGGATTTGTGCGATGCCATCGATGCTGGTGAGGTCGAAATTCCCGTAAGTTGATACTTTAGTCCTAATTTGAGCCACGTGTATGCTCATTGTACCTTCAATCTCTTGTTTAGGAGAAATAAAGTGCTTCCCATTGACGTATTAAAGTTTTTTATTCAGTCGTTGCATATTGTTGGATATCAAATGAATGGAGAAAAAGGAGAAGGGAAAATGATGATGATGATGACTAGTTTATTTGGATGAATGTTATGCTTAAAAGGATGCTCATACAAGGAATGCCATCGTGATTCAATCATGCAGTCTTCTCCTTGCATAATTAAATGTGAACAATGCACCCATGCTCTCCTCAATTAGATGGATGTTCCTCCTACATTGGCTTCAACAAGTACCTAAATGACCCATGATCAATTATCATATCACCCTATCAGTCATAGTATATCCTTACATTCTAACAGTAAATAAACCTGCAGGAAGTCCCTTTTGCACATCTTCTTTGATAACTTGCAATCCAGATGTTTCAAATATCTTCTTAAGGGCGTCATTGGGTCTAATTGCTTTCATTAATAAGGGGACAATCATCATCCCTGTCGTGTCGTATCGATTACCTTACCTTGTAACACTGCTATCTTCCTCATCAACGACATAATCCTTGGACGAGTTATTCTCCTTGATACCAATCAAGCCATTTGGTTTAAGTCCCTTGATACAACGCTTAAAGAAAGCAATCAAATCATCTACAAGTGAAATGATAAGCCTATTGAATGATAGATGTTTGATCGTGTCATTGGTTACCATCAGTTAAATGACCAAGTACCCATTGACACCAGATTAAATCATATTTGCCGTTCTCGGGAACAAAATCCTGCAAAGCTTGACACTTGACATCACCTACGCGTCCTTGCTCTATCTCTTGCTTGAGATATTCACTCTTGGCTTGTTCAACAAAATTGGGTGCTTGCTCAACTAGATCCACCTTATCAAATGGTACGCGCAACAAAAAGTTCTTGGTAACACGTCCAATACCTGCTCCACAGTCGCATGCATAACCTGTGCCATTGAGCTCGTCTTTTACAAAGTTGAGTGAACTTCTAGTCTCTATGGGATCGACAGCTGCAAATCCTCCAAGCATGCCATTCACGGTAGGCGACACACTGGTCCAGTAGTTTTGTGCATTGCTGTACCAGTCAGGCTGATCCATAAGTTGCAACTGGTCGTCCTTTTTCAATCCCTGTCGTCACGTCGTATATTCCCTCTTGTGTTAACGAGCAGTTTCCCTCCATGGGTTGTCTTTCTCTTACAATCGGCATTTTTGATATGGTGTTGTTTCCAAAGTTACAAGTCGGCAGTTTTCGGTGCTCTGGTTACCACCCACCCAGAAATTTAGATGCCATAGCTGTGAATAAACCACGCTTGATGCATGCTTGTAATATTGAATCCTGTCAAATGAGATAACATATGCAGGGTAGTTTACCCATCTGTACTGTGTCACTTTGATTTATGCATCATATTAGTCTAATGCTTCTTTCAAAGCTCATCACATTCACGTCAAATCTTAGCCTTTGATCCATCACTATCAACCTGCTTATAAAGTAAACGGATTCACTGCTTATCATTAAGTATACCTCTACCATGGATAGAAGATGTCAGCTGGCATCATTTGTTGAGCAAAAAGTTGTTCCTTGCTATATCATAAAGTGATCCGTGTGGATTTGATGTCAAATGGCTTTATTGACCACTTGTTTTCTGCGTTACTCGCGATCAACAAGTATGATAGGCAGTTTCCACTGATTATGCATGGCGTCTTTATTTGAATAGTCAGGTCTACTATCTACATCTATATTGACGACATAAGCTTGGGATTCAAGATAGTGTTACACAAGACTGTGATCTCGCTTCAAGAGTATTTATGCGGGGCCCATCCTGTTCCACAGGTTCAATTTTGTCGTTTCCCTTTCAGTCGTTCACCACCATGTTGATGAAAGTCGAGATACCAGCAAGTGTTTATCAAATCATGCTTGCCCATGCACTGTCTACTGAAAAGGTATTTATATCACATACGCATACTATAACAAGATACACTGACACTAAAGGTATAGGAAGAGATTATTGGTATGCTGATCGGTGAATGGCAGGCAAGTATAGCACACCATACAGTCGAAATGGGCTTCTAATGGGAACTGGAAACAGGGGTTGAAGAACACCAATCCCTTCATGGCGTCTAGAGCCTTGGCACGTATTCATGCTGTATCCTTGTTGACACGATCGGATAAACGAAAGGATAGAGTCGAGATTGCACCAGAGCAACTGCATCTTGCTGCTTGTGCTGCAGAGGTACTCCTTGTTTCTTGGATTGATATGCCGATACAAGCACTTACATGAAATGTTATTAGGAACTAGGCAAAAAGATGGATCGAACCATGTGTGTCATTGGATGGGTACGTTGACGACAATTGGTGTTTCAAGGCAAGGCTAACCAATGTTATCAGTATCATAGTCATCCACACATTACAGTATTTCCATCTCATGTTGGTATGTGTCAATGTCTGCTTTGGATGGCTTTCTCTGATCGTAATGGCATAGATCTACGAACACAGCAATCCTACCAATACATGGACAGCCACTTTCTTGGTCTCATCATATCTTGCTTTGATGAAAGATCAGACATGGTAAGAAACAGATCAACCTGGATGTCATTTACCGAGTGATAACGAATGTGTATGGCTTTTTCAGATGCAACGAGTACAAATCACATGCTTCCAAGCAGAAGAGGATGAAAATGGCCAGTAAGTCTTCAAGTGGACATCATGGAAAATCATTCAGATGATGAATGGGTTATATGTTGTGTATCTACAGGATCAAGCGTGCCAATGTACCAATTGAAGTGGTGCCAGAGACATCAGTATCTCCTTTCTTGCGCGAGACATTCTTATCATTACCGAGGATCATGTATCAAGAACACAAAAAGGAATATGAAATGGCAACCAAGCGGATACAATATGAAAACAGCAAAGATGGGTAGGCATCAAAGTTGGGATATGTCAATCTGGCAGTCAGCTGATCTTTTACTTTCATAGCACTACAACATTACCAGAGATGATGACACAGCTGCATAACACTGGTGTATACGGACAATCGATTGTGCATCTTGTAGACAATGTCATATGTCCAGCCACGCAAGTTCTAGAAGACAAGGCGATTGCATTGCAAAAACAGGTATGAGCAGCAATATTGACAGGAGTAATATGCGTGTTTATCTAATCCATGTGCTCTTTCATAGATTGACGCAATCAAACGAGAGCGAGAACGACAAAATAGCAATCTCATTGATCTTGACAGCTGATATTATACCAATAAGAACACTGTTTCATCCATTATCTTTTCTTTGTCTCTTTGTCCACACTTTTTACCATGTTGAATCTTCCAAGAGATCGTCAAGAGCTATTGACCATATGGCAAGCCTTTGTCAACTACTTTATGAATGATCATGTTGATTATCTTGCATTGTGTTATACTAGGCGTGCTGGTTCACTTGGTACTCGCTCCATGCGTACTAAACACTTGACAAAGCGTGATATTTCCAGCATTGATGTAGCAGCTGTCTGGTATGTAGATAGGAAAAGACAATGAGTTTGATATTGAATGACTTTACAGTACGTATCTTTTGGACAAACCTTTGGGATTGGTGATATCTGGGGGCCTTTTGCTTGGTATCGTCAAGATTATGCGGCAGCAATCTACACTAGTGTATAGTATGTGTGGTGGAATTTGCACCTGTGTAGGATGGCTCATTCATCTTTTGGATAGCTGAAGTGATGCAGCTTTGGTCTCGACTGCGATTCGATTTGGGAGGCAAAGTTGCAGATCCAGAAATTGACATGCATGTGCCACGTGCCAGGTATGTTTGTATCGTATGCACAATGGGAATGATATACAATGACTTACACAAAATGATGCAAAAGAACACGAGCCATCACACTGACAGAGCTTGAAGTCTTACAGCAGGACTTTGATATTGACTGGGTAATGACAACGACATCCAAAGGAATCAACAAGTATACAGCTAACACGCTCCTGATGATAGGAACCCATTGATTTGACTGATCATCTTTTGGAAGATGCAAGAGTAAACTCACAACTCGAACAGCAACAACATGATGACTATCAAGAACAGCATGAGGATCAAAATCTGCCTATGGAAATGGATCATCAACAAGAAGAGCATGAGAGACAACAAGATAACGTTTCAGTGCTGTCAGCAAACATTTATGATGGCATGTTTTTCGAGTGAGTCTTTACTACACGACGTGAAGCAATCATCGATCATATAACTTGTTTTTTAGTGATGGCTTCAATGATGACTTCAATACAATGCAGAGGAATGACAACGCTGATGTTGCAATTGTGCCAGAGGATGCAGTATCTGAAACAGACACCCAAGGTTATTCACAAATCGTGCCTTTATCACCTACATCCAGTAATACCAGCAGTCAAATACAGCCTATTTCAGCTCGTCGTCATCGCCAACGTCGACGTCGTCCAACTCGTACTGCAAACAATGCTACAACAGAGCCAGTGACTATTGTTCCTGCTTCATTTTATGGCCGTACAGCTGATATCATTACCACAAGATCCATGCAAATATCTCGAAAGGTGTGTTTCATCTTCCATTCCACATTGAAACACAATATCACTTATCCAATCATCTACGTTATAGCGTAGATCGCCGTTATTGACACCACTTGTACCAGGTATATGAAGAAAAACATGTTGTTTTACATGATAAAATGACTCATCAACATGTTGTAGTGCATGGCATTCCAGATTCGCATATCATGTGGCAGCGATTAACACGGCGTGAATATACAGTAAGTGTGATATATGCAGGAGATAATGATGAAGGAGTGATATTGCAAAAACTAAAGCCTATGCATGATTCCTGATGTAGACGGAGGCACCTCGCCAAGTGGAAATGGCTAGAAGAGGATCGAGACAAGGTGGCATGAGCGTTAGTTCGGGACAATTGTTTTCATCATCAGGCAATATTTCAGTCAATGATTGGATGGATGGTATCCCTTTGGTTCCTGAAACTGGTGCTGGTGCTGCAAGTGCTAGTAGTGGTAGAAGTATGTATTTCTTAATGCAAAACGTGTCTCCCTTATTGACTCTCCTTCACTTTACAGATTCTTCTTCTGATGAACATTGGACTGATATTGATGATGATCTATTCTTGGATGGTGACAATGTTGGAAGCATGCATGATGATGATCCAGATGCACTCTTGAGGTGAGAAAACAAGAACATCCAAAGAAATAGGGAGTTATGCAAGGTTGATCATGCTTAATGCGGATACATCTACAGTTATGCGCGTCTCTTTGCTCAAAATCAGGACCGGATTGCATTGGCTGATCTTCTTGTCACATCCAGCACAAAATCACATGTCGCTCGAACCTTTTACAATGTTCTTGGTATGTCCATGATATCCACTGCCTTGTTATCCTTATATTCATCTTGTCTTCCATGTTCGAATTAGTACTTGCAACGCAACAAAAGATCAAGCCACAACAATCGACACCTTATGGCGCGATCCACATCATCCTGGTTTAATTCATATATCACGGCCATACTCTGAATATGGCAACAATCCTCCATTGCTAAAATATCCTTGCTTCATCACCCCCCACCCAAATAAAATCACTCATTCTCCTTGATTGCGTACTAGAAATGGAAAAAGCTTTTATATTATCGTTATCCATGCATAAACAAAGACCCAGAAGGGATTTTTCAAGAAGGGGAAAGAGAAATGGTTGATTGAAAGCGAGCACGGGATCATAATCACATAATGGAAGTAGTAGGGGATGTAGATAAAAGGCTTGATGAGCTGTATGTCATATGTATGTTGTGTGTGCATCATCTTTTGTTGAAGATGTCTTGAAGCGGGAAGAAATAGGAGTGATGTGTGTGCAAATGATGATGGGCCAGTCTACTTTTTTTTTCTACACAGAGGAAGGAGTGCGCGGGGAAGAGAGTATTTCAGGAGATCAAAGGCAAAGGGGACATTGATGCTTGTGATGATTGTAAATCGCCAATTAGAATTCAATCATGATGATGCTTATAGGTTTCGATAGCGACGTTTTCCTGCACATTTCATGGCTTGCACTTCAGGGCTCATACGACACGTATCCTCCATACGTAAATGTCGTTTAAGTGCATCTGTACGTGCAAATGCCTTTTTGCAACAAAGACATACATAGGGTTTATCACCAGTATGAACGCGAATATGACGCTGCAAGTCGTGTTTTCGCGCAAAAGCACGTGGACAAGCAGAACACACATAAGGTCGAATATCACCATTCACACTAGTAGAACTGCCTTGAGAACTTGTAGATGATGATTTACGCTTTGAAGTTATGTTGGATGATGGCTGAGGAATCACAATCTCTTGATTTGGTTGCAAAGACAATGATGAAGATGGTGGCATAAACCAATTACTGTAATCCATTTGTATAGAGGATGTCGATAAAAGAGGCGGTGATAAAGGTGAAAGTGGATCCACAGTAGTGTCCGTAGCAGATGGAGTCATTGTTACATTGTTAGGCTCCATATACAATGAGGATGTTGCTTGAAGAGTTGATTCATAAGGTGGTGGTGGATCATTGTAAAGACAATCAAAACCACCAGTGCCAAAATCGAGCATATCAAACGTGGTCGTTGCACTTGTACCCATTGTAGATACACAAGAAGAAGCAGGATGATATGGGTAACATTGTGATGATGGAATGTAATCTTGCAAAGGTGAAGATGAAGATGTATCCAGCCAGTGTGTATCATGGGGTGTAGTCATATGAGAAGAAGGTGTGCTTGCATTGCTGTCACTACTGCCACTGCTACCAATGGAGAATGTTGCATACATGGGACTGTACATAATGATTATACACAAAGTAGGTTATCAGCTGGTGATGGAAAGGTGATTAAAAGTAGTAGAGCTAAAAGTCGATAATATGTCAAATGTAAAAAGTCAAAAGAAAACCAAATGTGTCGTTATTTTATATCAAGAAAACGAGAAAGAGTGGGACAACATGTCATTGTACCATTGAATCAGGGATGATGCACATCACATCGCATCAAAAAGCCCCCTTAACCGTCATCAATCTATCGATTCATCTACGCGTCGTATACATACATGGTGAGCAAATCAGATGTGGCTTCAAGTTAAACAAGGGGTCCAGAAAGTGGGGGTCAAATGGGGGTCCATAAGAGGTAACAAGTATATCTGAAATAAGCGACACAGCTGAGTGATAGTAATAATAAGCACTGTCATAGAGATAAAGGAAAAGGGGAAGAATTGCAAGAATGTGACACTGCAGGTCGCTGATCCATTACGGTCCATCTTCATTTACGTTTAACATTGGAGGAGTGGCAAGGGGCAAAAAGAGAGTAAAAGCTCCATGGGGAACATTAGATGGATTGATATCAATTACAATGATGAGGAAATCCCGTATTATTGCATCCTATAAGAAGATATATCGCGTGGAGAGGAGTAGCTGCATAAAAGAGATGCATAAGACAGATCCAGTGGTAAGATCAGTATAAATGTGTTTCCCTATTGCGTATTATAGAAGAGAAAAAGAGAAAGAACACAAGATCCATTGTACGAATATGTGTACAATAAAGGGGTATTGCTCTATTTGTCTTTTGACTTTTTACAACCCCTAGTTTCACAAGGACTTAGGAGATATATTTACCATTGAAAAGCAACCGATTTCTCGGGAATGGGCACAAGTGAGCTAAAGCAGAGTAGGAGTAATTTGAACGATGTCTACTCGCGCGCTTAAGCAGGGAGACTCGTAAAAAGACATTCTTACTCCAATCTCGGAAATGATGCAACCAAGTTAAGGCTCAACGTGGTATTTAGCATAACTTGTCATCGCCATGCACACTTTTACCATGCGTACGGTCCCTGCGTCATCCAAAAATGGGTTAAGCTCATTCAACATCTCCGTCAATTTGTTCCTCCCTCCAGAATCCACACACAAAACACACAACACATGATGATGACAGAAACGAAAAAAACTGAAAGCCATTTTTAAGTGACAGAAAATTATAATCTCTAAGCATGTGCTCTTTCAAGAGCGTCATCTACATCTTTGCCTTGAACAAACACCTTGGAACATTTGGCCATTGTGCTTGAAGCTCGAGAGATGGCATCGGTTTGGTAAAAGTTCTTGATGACAGAAGACAACACTTCACCAGAAGGTTTAACACCAGACTTCTTCAATGTGCCAAGACCAAGTTCATGCATGCTGGGAGTTTCAACAACGTCATATCGAGTAAGAGCAGGTGAGATTTCTGAAAGACGAGCTCTAATTGCTGGAAGGTCATCATAAGGCAAAGTCTTGCCAGTCAATTCAGAAAGTGCACGAATGATCTTCCAATCTTCACGAGCAGCTGCGGGAGGATTGACACCAGCACGAGTGATTTGTGTACGGCCTTCGGTGTTCATGTAACTATGGGAAGCCAAGATTTCAGATATTAGTATTCAAATCAAAAAGATAGTTGATAGTGACAGAGTTGGGGGGTATTTTGTAAAGGGAGCAAGTAAAGATAACTTACGTGGCGTTCTTTTCAGTGAAAGCAGAACCAGGAAGAATGACATCGGCATATTGAGCACCAACGTCACCATGATGACCCTGATAGACAACGAAAGCATCCTTTGGAATATCAGCAGCATTGATTTCATCAGCGTTCAAAAGGTACAAGAACTTGGCAGGTGTAGATGCAGCCTCCTTAGAAGAAGGAACAAAACCAAGCTCATAAGCAGCAGTTCTGCTGGCAGCCTACAATAAAGAAAACACATATAAAATCCATTGATGAGTACTCCTTGTTGCCATTGTTTTGCCCTTGCCAAGTGATCAACATGTCTCCTTTTTCCCTTTTTCCCATCCTAGACTACTTACACGCTGCAAGACATTGAAGCCATTCCATTCATCTTGGAAGATAGTATTCTTGTGCTTCTCAGCAAGTTCGGATACCTTGGAAAGAACATATTCACCATCCTTGCTGTTTTCAACAACACCAGAGCCAACAATGATCATGGGACGCTTAGCTTCAGCAAGACGCTTGGCGAAAGGATGAGAGCCATCCAAGAGAGATTCGATAGATTTGGCATCATTACCAATGTGAGCATAGTCATAAGTAAGGTCAGCAGCTTCACCAATGAAGCCAAAGTCTTGGTTGTTGTGGAGATAAGCCTTACGAAGACGAGTGTTGAGAATAGGAGCTTCATGACGAGGATTAGTGCCGACAAGCAAAACGACATCAGCTTCTTCAACACCAGCAATAGTCGAGTTCAAGACATAGTTGGAACGGAAATCAGCATTGATAGCAAGGGGCTTGGAACCATTGGGAGCATCAATAGTCAAGTTTTCAGAGCCAATACGGTTGAACAAGTCCTTCAAAGCAACCATAGATTCAGCATCAGCCAAATGACCAGCAATAGCCTTAGCACTGTTGCCTTCAGCCTTGCTCAATTCTTGACTGACACGTTCAAGAGCCTTTTCCCAAGAAGCAGGAATGAAACGATCACCATCACGCACCAAAGGAGTAGTAAGACGTTGAACCTTAAGACCATCATAGAAGAAACGAGTCTTGTCAGAGATCCATTCTTCATTAATCTCGTCATTCATGCGTGGCAAGATACGCATAACTTCAACACCACGAGTATCCAAGCGAATGTTGCTGCCAATAGCATCCGATACATCAATAGTCTCATACTTCTTCAATTCCCAAGGACGAGCCTTCATTTGGTAGGGTTTGGAAGTCAAAGCACCAACAGGACACAAGTCAATGACATTGCCAGACATTTCAGAGTCAATAGTGCGTTCAATATAGGTGCCGATTTGCATATCATTGCCACGACCACTTGTACCAAGTTCAGGGGCACCAGCGACTTCATTGGCAAAACGAACACAACGAGTACATTGAATACAACGAGTCATTTCAGTCTTGATCAAAGGACCAAAGTTCTTGTCTTCAACAGCACGCTTGCCACGGGGTTCATGGAAACGACCACGGTCACTACCATAACGCATGCTTTGATCTTGAAGGTCACATTCACCACCCTGGTCACAGATGGGACAATCAAGAGGATGGTTGTACAGCAGGAATTCCATAACACCTTCACGAGCCTTGTGTACCATGGGAGTATCAGTCTTGATCTTCATGCCAGGCATAACAGGATATGCACATGATGCGACAGGCTTAGGAGCACGTTCCACTTCAACCAAACACATACGGCAGTTACCAGCAACGGCAAGACGATCTATGATGTAAAAACATGTATTAAAAAGTCACATTCTCAGTCATTCCTTTTGAATAAACATACCATGATAACAGAAACGAGGAATCTACGCGAGTTAAATGGATGAGTAAGCTGAAGAAGAATAACTCGTATGACACTCACATCCTTTCCTGCAGCTTCACAAGCTTGAATAACAGCAGAACCGGCTTCTATTTGAACAGGAGTTCCATCGACAAAAACTTCAACTTGCTCACGGCGCGTAGTGGTAGCCGAGAGTGTACGTCGTGCTATATTAAGCTCGTTAATGGATTGGTTCGAGTGGATGCTGTACAATCGATGGTACCGTTATTAAAAAGAGCTGAGCGAGTGCTGTTAACAGCAATGTTGTTGTGTTTAAGAACCCGCAACATGTCGTGGTGGAGTGGGGGGGTTGATGGGATCCAACAGCAAATGTAGAGGAGGGGGGTGGAGGTTCAACAAAAAACAATTGAGCTGAGAGCCTACAAAACAAAAACGATGCGGGTGACGAAATCGATTCCGGGCCGGACTTAGACTTTTGCTTCTTTGACATGACATCCCGACAATTAGACTACTATGCAACACATGGACTTTGACACTATGACCAGTACGACTCTTTTTACAACACTAATAAAGACAATGACATACTTGAATCACTATAAGAAGTCTCTTTTCTTGTCAGCATGTAGGTTTATCAGCACTTGAAGTAGCATTAGCTTTTCACTTGATATTCTTGACTATGTACTTTATCAACCACCATCCCTTTTTCTTGCAAGGAAAACAGTTCTCACGCCACGCACATATAAACAAGGCTTGTTGTCAATTAGCTTCTTCATTATTACACCTTTCTTTTATCTATAGTATTACATACATCTATATGCCTTTTAACAAGTGTCAAAGAGAGCCATTGTAGTCCATAAATTGTATCATTGATCCTTGAAATCATCTATGCCAGTTTTCATTGCTTCATTACTCATTTTCATTGTTGTCTTTATGCATTCGACTTTAATCCCTGAAGGATCCTTTGTTGTATATATGACTTATACTTTCTCTTGCTTACATACCTATATATGTTTGAGTAGCTATTCGCTTATCAAAGAAGATATCTCACAAGATTGCAGGCTGCTAAGGACTTCTTATACGAGAACTTTCTTGTTTGTGATCCAAAAGACGCAGAATGTTTTCCAGTGACAACGTATCATTGGATCTTGTATAGTAATGTCAAGTGCACAACCAAAGTATGTGAAGCAGAAATGACTATGACAAGGTGTGGATTTGTTGGCTTGTTGATACACAATGGTAATAAGCGAATTCACTTGCAGGTACATCTAAACGATCAAATCAGGATTCCATGGCAGGATAATGAAGCAATTGAAAATACCCAGTGCCTAGTCTTTGTTTCTCTTTTGCACAGCTTAAACTGTAAGTCAAATCGTGGACTTTATGTTTCATCTTCATCCCTGTGGAAGCATGATCTTCACTATGAGCATCGAAATGCTCGATCTGTGATGGCGCACATGCTCCAACATGTCAAAATTTCGAGTTCAGAATTCACGTGTCCACACTGCTCATGCATTGTCAACCAACTTTCCTTTCTCCGTCTCTCTACAACGAATTCAGCAACGACAGCATCCTATGCACCTTTAAGGACATGGAGAACAGAAACGGCATACAACAGTGGGGATAAAACGATGTGGGACATAAAAGTCGTTTTGGAGAAGCTGGTGACTTGAAACGTCAAGCTCTTTATTGTCTGTTCAGCACCAACACATACAATTGACCCCATCCTACACATTCCAGCACCTGGTCAAGCTAGCAGCACTTGTACCAACAACAGGCTTTAGTATGAACGCGTGGTTCGTGTTTTATCTTGATTGGAGGAGTATCAACTTGATACAACCACTCCTTTCGCTTGTGCGTCTCCAGCAAGTTTCTCCTTTCTCAATTGACTCCATGTACCGAACGAACGACAGGTTCAAAGCTGTTTACGCCTGAAGCAAGTTAGCAACAATCGAGAAAAACCATGAGATACTATTGAAACGCGTGTTTTGTTGATTATCGCCTGTTGAGGATTATCTTCTTGTTGCAGTCAGCCTTTTGCACTGTTATGCCATTTGCTCTCTTTGTCACTCTATCTGCTACTTTTGAAAGTCATTACCAAGCATCAGGACAACATCAGGATGATATGGAATTATTGGTAAGGACATGAGTGGGTAAAAAGGTGTGGATCATTGTAATGGTACTTATGCATCCACTTTCTTTCATGTGTAGATCACTTTTCTGTTTATGAAGGATGTTACAAGTGCCAGTACAGCGTCAGGATGATGTGGAAGATGAAGCATATGAAATGGGATTGCTGGTAAGGATGTATATGAGAAGAATGGATTAAAGGCAACCAGGCTTATTGTTGTATCTGCCCATCCCTGTATACGGTGGGATCCTATCATGTATTTACCAGCAACAAGACTTCAACGATTGCCCAAGACTTGATCCTATGATACAACGACTTGGATAATGCCCTGGACAACGCACATTAGCCACAACATATATTCAGACACACATATCATCGACTTATCTTCAACATGCTTCCATGTTCATCTGATGGATTACAACATTATCGTACTTGGTCTACACTGCTTGATACACTAAGAGACATTGATATCGCCCAGATGCAGAATTCGAATATGAAACAACAACAGAACGACAAGAACACTGATCTTCAGTCACTCACTCTTTATTACATCCCTTTAGATAGAAGATCCCCCTTTATATACCTGCTCAATCTCACCTTCTATTCCTCAGTTACGATCTGCTATTGGATTTGCCACCCATAACAGGTATCAATAATAAACTTTGACTTGCAAGTAGTGCTAGATATGCAATGACACATACAATGAACTCTTTCCTGCAATCCCAATCCTGCACTTTGGCATGCAACACATGATGACATTCAGTGGAGTAATAGTCGATATTATGATGATAGTCCTTAATACAGTACAAAAATCACGAACTACAAGATGCTTTCTTTCTATAATAGCTGGTGCAACATGATGTGTCCGAGTGAAAGGGGGAAAACAAGAAAAAGGAGGAAAATGGGTGTTTGTGTCGAGTGTGAATAATGGAACAAGAAGCTTGCTTTACATGCGCTGATTGGGCTTTGCAGCACTTGCACCATCTGCACTATCAGGTTTGTAATAGTCGCTGTTGCCGCCTGCAGCAACGGGATCATACATGGCCTGTTGTTGACCAGGGCTTGATACCGCTGTGCTTCCATTCTCATAATAATAACCATGTTCATCATAATAACCACCTTCCTGAGGATAGTAGTATTGTTGTTGTTGATGAGCAGGATACTGATAATCTGCTTGTGGTGGTCCAGTCAATTGGGGTTCATAATAGATACGATTGGTACCATATTCAGCTGTGGAAGGATCATAATAGTTGCCTTGTTCATTAAGACGTGGAATGGTTGGAGATGCCATGGCTGCAGCACCTGCAGCAGCAGCACCAGCTGCCATACCAGGAGCAACATTAGCAGTTGCCATAGGTGGTGATCGATGATGAGGAAAGTCAGTTTCAGCCAAACCAAAATCTTCAAAGTCTGCAGGACGCTTTGGTTTGCTACGAGAAGTACAGCCACCCTTACGATTAATCCAAGCCAATAAACCACCAATCAAGGCAAGACCAACTAGTACAGAAAATGAATGTGAGAAAAAAAGTGATATCATCTTTGTCAATACATACCAACACCGCCAACAACACCACCAGCAATGGCACCTGTATGATTATCGTCACCGTCACCACTGGATGCATGAGAAGAAGTTGCTGCATGAGATGAACTGGTTGAGCTGGCAGAGCTGCTTGAAGAATCAGATTGTGATGCACTGCTAGAAGGAGATTCACTACTTTGGGTACTAGGAGATGCTGATGATGAAGGAGATGGATTGTTGCTACTGCTTGGTGGTGGTTGTGCAGAAGAAGAAGGCTGAACAGCAGATGATGAAGATGGTGGTGGTGGTTGTGCAGAACTGCTGGATGGTTCAGGTGCTGGATTGCTACTAGATGGCTGTGGAGCTGGTGTTGTCGATGGCTCAGGTTGAGCTGAAGATGATGGTTCTGGTTTTGGGTCAGGAGATGGTGTTGGTTCCTGGGATGAAGGTTCTGGTTTTGGAGAATCTGATGAAGGTGCTGGGTCACTAACAATAGGATCAAGAATTTGGGCAATAGCGATCGTTTGAAGTGATATAAGGGCTGCTAGAACCCAAAACGACAAAGTAATGCGCATCTTTTTGAAACAAAAAGTGAAAGAGGAGCAAATAAAGTCGTTCATTCATCCTTTTTTTTTACACAACTCGGTACTATAAGACCGATTTTTCTATTTTGAGCTTGGGACGAGTTAACAAAGGTCCGTCGTCACAAACACCGATGATTGCAATTAGCCTATTACTGCCATTCTCACACTTGTACACCTTCAGTGCTAGATATAACAAAGTTCCCGGTATACATGGTACAAAGAAACAAGCTATCTTGAATGTAAACGACATATATAAGAAGCTTATCAGCATATGCAAACAAGTATGTGTCCCTCGGAGTTGCATGTTCTCGAAGCAAATCTTTTGTCCAAGCAAAAACAAGGTCTGGCCATAAGTTAGGAGGCGCATTTAAGTCTCCTTTGAAATTTACAAACAGCAGAATGTGTAATAACAAGAGCTCCTTATACGTTGCAAATGCTGTATTTGGAGAAAGCCAAACAAGAAGCATTCTCTTTCAGCAGATGTCTCCTGATTTGCTCGTCAGGTTGGCTTTGTCTTTTTGCCCAATGAAAATACCCTGCCTTTACCCTTGTCAAGAGATCCCGTTCCAATAAAGTTGCTTTTTACTCTTTCAGGGACAGTCAAACAAAATCAAAATTGTGCCACTGCGTGTAACAATTAAATCACGTCTTCTCTTTTGCTTTGGTGCCAAGCATGGTGCTGCTGTGAAACCTGATGCACGGATAAGGGATTTGTGTTCGAAAAGGCAAAAATGACAAGATCAACCCTGGCATATGTGTGTTCACATGATTCATCAATGTCGGTAAATGTGTAATGATGCATGACGTAGTTACAAATGGGTGAATTAGAGGGAAAAGCAAGTAAATAGATCTCATAATTGATTGTGGAGATGACAATAAAGCCACATGTTCCCTAAAGATCGCGCTTGGTCTTATTCATCTTTGTATAACACAGCATGAAAGCGCTATTTGGTGATGGGCTTAGCACTTGTTTCCTAAAGAGGATATAGATTTCTGATTTCTGCATGCATTACTACAGCCACTTTATAGATATGTAGCCACAATAAAGGATAGGAAAAAGACGTTGTGAATAGGGTTGTATGTCTTAATGATGATGAATGATATGAAATGATTTATTCCCATCCTTATGACAGACTACCAAACAATTGTTGATTCCCTTTCAGTGGTTGTTGTGCCTGTGTAGGAGGTTGTTGTGTAGTAGATGACGATGCTGATACTGCTGTTGCAAGTGGAGGTGCAAGGGGAGGTGATGTCAAGTGTGGCGGATGAATAGGTGAAGTGGAAGACATCCCTAACGGTCGATCATAGCGGACAATATATCCATGATGTGCGTGGCTGATGCATTGGAATCCACTGCCAGGTGTGTTGATCACTTCGTATAGCTCTTGGATATCCACTTGTGTATCATAATACATATCACACATCATGCGATGCAGCTGCACAAGAGTATAGAACTGTGGTGGACTCATAAAATACTTGGCTTGGGTAATTTCATCCAACTTGTGATATGCCGTCCTTGCTCTTTCCAATACAGTACTTGTGCGATCACACTGTTGTAAAGTGATCAGTCAATCATAAAACAAGACAAAAGCAAGTGATATCTCTTACCAGAACATCTCCAAAAAGCTTGCCGTGTACATTATCCGATAAAGCTGTTGATGCAGTCCAGCCTAATGACAAACATAAGATTCATATACAATAGATGATATGCTGTGAAATCTTACCATTGGTCCAGCCAACGCCAGCACTTTCAAGGGAAAATCGCCTCTCTTGTAACCTGGAAGTTGCCAATTCTGGATGCATCAAAGACATGTCTAAACAATGCATATTAGTATTGACTACAAACATGAATAATGCAAATGTACCTCTGCCATGATCCCCAAATAAGAAATTTGAAAAGAAGGAATTCTCAGCATCACTTGTTGCCAATGGTGATCTTTTGTTGCTATTATCATCCGCACTGTTGAGCCAATGTGTACGAGATCCCATAGGACTGCCAACTGGTCCAGCTGTAGTAGATGGTCTTCTGCCATTGACTGGTTGCCCAATAGGTGCAATTTGAGCTCCAGGTCTTGCTACAGTACGACCAGCATCAAATGATGAAGAAAGACGACCATGACCAATAGGCAACATCCCCCGATCACCAAGTGGTGCATATCCTCGAGTTGGGCTTGTAGCAGGTTCACCTTGTCTTACAGGACCAATAGGTGGTGGTATGTCTCGAGTGGCAAATGCATGTGGAGGAAAAAGAGGATGTGGTGGCTGTGGCAGATCCATACCAAGTGGCTTGATATCACCTGGCATTGATTGAGGAATATTGGCGATACCTGCACTAAGCAAGCTGGTACGATTGAGTAAAGGTTGTGGAGATGATGATGATGATGAAGCAGGAGCACCAACAAGAGCATCCATCAAAGTCTTTTGTCGAGCAGCTTCATCAATGACAGGTCGCATAGGAGTTGTTGTAGGAGTTGTTGTAGCAGGTGATGGACTTGAACTCTTTTCCAAATCAGTCTTTGCTTTCTCTTGTCGAACAAGTTCTTCCTGTTGCTCCTTTGCACGTCGTTCATCCTCTTCAGCTTTCTGTTTTGCTGCAAGTGCTGCTTTCTTTTCACGCTCAATACGTTCTCGTTCTTCACGCTCTCGTTGCTCTTTCTCTTCTTTCTCCTTTCGCTTCTTCTCTTTCTCAGCAGCTCGTTCACGTTCTTCTTTCAGACGTCGTCGCTTATCTTCCTCCTTACGTATACGTTCTTCTTCACGCTGTCGTCTTTCTTCTTCCTTGCGAATTCGTTCTTGTTCACGCTTCTGTCGTTCTTCCTTAAGCTTCCTCTCACGTTCTGCTTTTGCTGCTTCCTCTTCAGCTTTGCGCTTAGCTTCTAATGCCAATCGTTCTTCTTCCTTTTGCTTCTTCAATTGTCTATATAAATACATTAGTAATCCCTTACTATTTGATGCATATACACAATTCCTTACCTCTTCTTATCCTTTTTGCGTTCCTTTTCTCTTTGTTTCTTAAGCTCACGTTCTTGTCGAAGACGATCTTCTTCCTCAAGTTCCTGAAGCAGTCGTTGTTGTCGTTCCTGAGCCACCTTTTCACGATAAGCAGCAAGTACACGTTGTTCAAACATTCGAGCAGCAAAGATCTGGAACATGCGTCTTCCTTCTTCCATGCGTTGTTCTTCAGTCCTTGTGTCCTATAAACAATGATATGCATGATTAATTAAGACTTGCATGAAATGTAATCATGTATTTCATACCTCTTCCTCCTCATCTTCATAAACTTCATCATCATCCTCATCGACTTCATCCAAATATTCTTCAGCTTGCTCACTGACTTCCTCTTCTTTTTGTAGTCGTCGTTCAGCCAACTTCTCCATCATGTCAAGGAACTTTCGCCCATCATTTTGAAGTAAATCATCAGCCACAGTCAAGATGCCACCTAAAGAATCAAACAATGAGCACATGCATATATAAAAATGTTGTCTAGAATCTTACCTTTGACTTGAAGACTGTTGCCAAAGCTTAAATAATCCTTATTTGATGCTGTAGTGCTGATTTGTGCTGGATAAGATGTAGATCCATCATCGCAAGAACTGTGATCACCATCTGATATATCATCGGATTGAACAGAAGCATCGTCATCATCTTCATCATCTTCATCCTCCTCGTCATCCTCGTAATCGTCTTCTTCATCATCTCCATCGTCATCATCGTCATCATCATCGTCAAGGTGATGTGGTGGACCATATCCATTTGCAAATGCACCATTGCTGTTGTAGGCGACTGCAGTTACTGCTGCAACAGCTGCTGCTTGTTCTGGTGATGGACCATAAATGCCAGATTGTCGCTGATGATTCGCGTATTGTTCCAATTCCTCGTAATATGCGTCGTATAACACTTCAAGCTCATCTTCAATGGCAGTACTAGAATAAGATTATTAGCTGATATTGCCACATCAATAAAGAAGAAGGAACTTACCGCTTTTTGCCACACACTGAGCAATTGCATGTATGTTTCTGCTGTTCCTTCATCTTCTTCAAAACAGCTTCCTTTTCCACCTTGACAAGTGATCTTCGTTCATCCTCGCTCAATTGTAACCAGAATTCTCGAATCTTTTGTCGTTCTTCGCTGTTGCTCATACTTGACCAAAAAGCATCTCCAGTACTTTTTGATCCACGTAACCAATGTGGTGAAGATGAACTAGTAGCAGCAGCTACAGCGGCAGCAGCAGCAGCACCACTATGATCTGGTCTAGATGGAGACTTGTTGGCAGGTGATGATGCTGTCTTCTTTTTCTTCTTCCGCTTGGATGATGTGGACATGTTATCATGCGTTGTTGGTGGTGGTGCTACATGGTGTTGATGCTGTGTTGATGGATGTTGTTGCATGTTGGCTACAGTTGCATCTTCATCCTTTTTTGCTGGTTTTTTCTTCTTTTTGGCTGACTTGTCAGTGGGGAGAGTGGTCATGTTGTGATTGTTGGATACGGCGTTTGTGTTGGCAGAAGCAGTTGGCATGGTAGTCGGTTGTTTCTTGGACAGTTGCATAGACTTTGTCATTTGCATAAAGATCCAGATGAAGCAGAGGTCGATCACTAGCGTGATAAAAGAAGTCGAGCAGACAAGATCGTGTATGTTGAAGGACTCGATGGTGTGCGTTGTGGAAGCCGTCCGTTCTACAGATCAGAAACAAGAAAGACCAATGAGCTATACAACTTCCATAACATAGAATGGAGCTTCTTGAAAGGCTGGCAGTGACTCAATGCGACTGAAAATACCCGATCGTGAAGGAGAGAGGACATGGGGTATAAGAGTGAAATATGGGTGTGTAAGGGCTTTTGGCTGGGTACACTGTAGCCAGGAGAAGCAACAAGAAGCAATCAAGGAAAAGGAACAAGTACCGGTAATAGGATGGTCAGTTTCGAGTTTGCAATTGACCTGCGAGGAGAATCTTGCTACGAGTATTTGCGTGGAATCCAAAGAAGAAAAAGGCACAGGTGAGAGAGCTTGCGAAAAACTACGAGAAGAGGAATCCGAATCAGCTTACAAGCCCATGATTGGCTACTATTACAGCCGCTCCATGTACTGGATCCATGGATGGATGCACAAGAATATAAGAGACCTTACTATTGAGAAAGATGCATTTCTTGATACTAGTATGGAATAAACATTCACGTTACCAGTCTCGTAATAGCAATTGTTATGCGTAAGGGATGCTTAAGCTGACATTCTCTAATCTATTACATACATGAGCTGATTCCAAGATAACAGATCATGTAAGCCCATAGATGTATTTGCTTAATAACACACGCTATGGAATGTTTAGTGGAGCAGCATGTATTAGGATAGTGATTTGGGTGCCATGGCAGCATAAGGAATCTCATCCAATAGCTCATCTTTCCAGATTTTTCTCATGAAAACTGACACATCACAGGATTTTGGATTTGATTCCAGCTTCACGTGTCCCACAAGAGATATTTGAATAGGCGGATGTACTAATAAAGACATTAGATTCCCTTAATATATAAGCATCAGTGTCTTTATACTAACGAGCAACTCCTAAAGTCATCGCGCTCGTCAAATCAACACGTGTAATACGGCAACGCCACTGAATGCATTCCATCCTCACCCTTCTCTCCCCAAAAACAAGGAACCAGACAATGATGTTCATTGTCCTTACTACTACATATCGTGTTGCTTTAATGCAATGCACTACATTTGGATCCACAGCATGGTTGTCATGCTTGCATACACGACATCCAGGTACTATAATGATAAAAACAAATGTATGTCATGGCACATGTTTATGCAACTGACCACCAAGCGCATGAGAAAAGGGGGAGTAATGGTGGATAGTGAAGAGCAGTCATCATAGGTGGTTGATATACCCCTTCTTGTGCAAAAGATAGAAAGAATCGACTCCGTATGGCGGTGAGTGTGATGATGATGTGCAAGTAGTAAGTGGTTGTCGGTTCAGATCAAAATACACTGGAATTCAGGGGAGATTATAAAGCTTACATGATTTTCCCTCTCTAATTTCAGCACGATTCTTCTTTTCTCTTTCCATTTTTTCATCATAGTCAATTGTGTGTAGTATGTATATCAAGCAAGAACAAAATCAGGATGTCTGGATGCCAAAGAGTGGAGGAGGTATCAAGAAAAAAGTTGTCCTTCCATCTTTTCAATCTTTGTGCAAGCCCATTGATACCACTACCACTACTTGTACAAGAAGTCATACACGTACTGTATCGGCTCCATTGAACATGCCAAGTCATCAAGATAAGCAACGTCTTTCACTCGATGTGTTGGTTGATGCAATCGAGTTGGATCAAACCATGTATCAAACTTACAAGCAAGAACGCTTTAAGGCTATGGCACGTCATTCGCCTTATGATCGAAGACGTAGTCGATCTGCACCTGGTGGATCCATGACACCACGTTGGAGAACACCTATGCGCTCTTCCAATGGCTCATCCATGCAACAATTGGCAGAAGCTATTGTGCGTCAACATATTGAACATGCCAAGAAAAAGTAGTACTTGGCTCAACAACAGCATCAGCAATTCAGTATATCCCCTTTTTCTTCAAAAAGATGTTTGCGTAGTGTCAGTCATTATTTTCATTGTCCCGGCCACTTGCAGCCCATTCCCATCATTATAGCATGCATTATATTTTTAAGCCTTCCCCTTCATCATCCTCCATCTCATATGTATTATTCGTTTACTTTGTATAAAGACTGCAGTATGATCACAATCCCACAGGCTTATTCACAATTGCACTGCACGTGGCAATTGGTTTGGGGGAGAGATGAAAAAGTACTTGAGTTTCCATCTTTTGGTTTGCTTCAAAAAAGTGAGTTGGGGGGTGGATTAAAGACGCCATGAATGTTGTATGTACAACAAACCATATACCAAAAGTCAAAATTGCTTTCTCTTATGGTAACTTGAAAGGGAACAAAAGGCTGTAGCTTAATTATCCAGATCGCCAACGCATAGATAATAGCTCTGTTTCAATACAATCCCGCCCATTATGTCATTCATTATTACTATTCCTAGACTTTGATCCTTTCTTTAGAGCACAACATGGTGCTTCTTGTGCTTGAATCTTCCAAGAAAACCCAATAAGGTGATATAGATACTCATGGATCACAGTCGTTTCTCCCCCAGCTGACCTTGGCAAATGCACATGAGAAATGTTACACTGCACCTCCTCACTGCTCATTTGCATACAACACACATGCACATATACACGTACACACCAAAAACGATCGTCCAACCCGTTATCTAGGGCTCCAATATGGTATGGTCCTCCTTGTCTGTTCCAGATATTTCAACAACAATGAATGCTTGCTATATCCTTATCAATGACTACCAAGATAATGAAACTTCTTTGTACAATGATCCACTCTTGATTACGTATCACTCGTGTTTGCTTGTGAAAGATAAGTTGAAAAGACGCGAGGATGATATAGTCACTTATCGAATGCTAGATTAGTATCATAGTAACATATGTAACCAAGAAACTGGTTTATTGAATCTATGTGTGATATATAGTACTATTCTTGATGGTAGATACGTGGGGGATCTTGTGGTCGAATCGAGTCTTTCGGCAGTGGAACCGGTTTGGATGGTCCATAGACAGTCGGGGAATTAGTGTCTCTCTCCTTTTCTAGCTTCTTCTTCCCACACAGAACACTATCCTGCTTAAGCAACCTATCAATACTCTTCTTTTTTAAGCATCTGTTTCATTGACACACACAATGGCACCTCGTGGTCGAATACAGAACGACTCCAATGAAGCAAAGCGGTGGTTGGTCGTTGGTGCCTTCCAAGCTGGAGCTTCTGAAAGAACAGTGGCACGTATCTCAGGTCTCTCATCGACAGCTGTAAGGCAAATCTACCTCAACTACCGTCAAACTGGCATCCCTTCACTACCCAAGCATTTGTCACGCAAAGGTAAGCAACCATTGTTGTCCAGTGTTCAATGTGCTCATCCGCTAACATGGGGTCCATTTCAGTGAGAGAAAAACTTGTTGTTGAATATGACGAAGAAGGAAACCTTTTGGATGACAGTAGTGATGACGATGAACAAGAAGCAAATGAGGTAAATATCATTCACTTTGTATATCGTGTTTTGAGTAGTGAGTAGTGTGCGGCATAATTGAATGCGTGCTTAATAAACGCTATTTGAACATATCCAGGTCCCGAAACCCAGCACAAGCAAGATTGCTCGTCTTCCTTCTACCAAGGATGTCATTGCTTATGTCGTCGATCAAGTACATCACTCATCAGTCGTTGAAAACACCAATGATAAGGTAAGAAAGAGTCTTGGATGACTTTTATATACTTGCTTACAAGAAACATATAGATTCATGAACAATCACCGCCAACATCAATTGAAGATCCTGCAACACCATCTCTTGTCGCTTCTTCACCATCATCATCAACAAGTGGACACTGGCGACCACTTACACCTCCAAGGGATTCGAGTAGCGATGAGAAATCACCTGCATTGAAGCAACATGACTCTTTCCTTCCTCCTTCACCTCCACTTTATGCGACAACATCTATCGACAAACACGTCATTACCAAGTCAACATTACCACCTGTACGCAAATACAACCAAACGATCCGTGGATACGAAAGATGGACCCATGACGATGATAAGATCTTGATGGAATATATTCTCAAAAGAATGCGAGGAGACAACTGGTCCGCTCTTTCAGCCAAGTTTGGTGGTCGTCATTCATCCTCTTGCTGCAAACAACGTTGGGAATATCTGCAAAAGAGACTCTTGAAAAATCTCAACAAGATCAAAACCACTACCAACACCATTGATCGCATGGAAGAGTAAAATACTCTCTCTTTCTCTATCTCATATCAACATTATTTTGACCATGACATACCACCACCAAGATCATCTTCTTCCAACAACACTACCATCTTATCCGCCACACTATTCATAGTGATCAAATGCTCTTTTTCTCCTCTCTATCTCTCTTCTTTTCCGTATAGTTACATCTTTTCCCTTTTCTCTTTGTCTTTTTTCTCTCCTCTCCCAAATAGCATTATATTTCTTGTCAAATAAGCTTTTCCTTTTATGATTGTGAGAAATGTGCATGATCTATTCTTTATTTCACAGCAGTAGTATGAATACTATCCCAAGTGAACGATTGACTGGATGATTGCACCATCAAGTTACACAACAATGACCCAGTCCAAGCCTAGCGCGTGATCCAAGTCAAATCATTGCTTACTGCAGGTGCATGTTGCTGCATTGAATTTGCTCAGGTGATGTGCATCAAGTCTTTCAAGACACAGCGGATGTTTTGAGTAGTTTAGGAAAGACTATGTAGTAAAAGCTGTTGGTAGCTCATTTACAGAGCATGTAGCTGATCCTTGACGACAGTGCTCTTTATGATGGAAAACCATGTTTCATTGTTAATCTTATACTAAGGAAAGGCGACGGTATCCATTGATTGTCCTACATATGAAGCTCTAGGTTAAAATGATCCTAGGAAGGGGGTTGAAGTAATGGATGTCGATCGATCTGGATGTGCAGCATGAAAGAGAAAAGGCTAAAGTGATGGGTCAATTACAACTTTCAATGTAACTGTATCTCATACATCCACCATGATCAAAGGATTGGTATACAACAATGTACAATCAGCTATTAAAAGATCGAGATGACTACTATGATTCATGGGATGATGCTTAGGAGATAAGGTTGGGATCGGTCATTGTTATTGTAGATGATGTAGTACTTTTAATTTCCTGTTAAGCCATTGTTCAATTCGAGCACATGGAATGAATGACACACCACATCATACTATCTTGTAATGCATCATGATGGTCAATTGTACAAGTCATTGCCAGATTGTTAAAAGGAGGATAGTGCACTGATGGCTGATCAGGTGCTATTGTTTCATTCTAAAAAAGGACATGACAAAACATGAAGATGAAGATGCTGAAGATGATGATGATAGTAGTAAATAATACATGAGATGAGATAAATGTATTCCAATACTATAATATACGATAGAAAGGGATCATGATGGATCCCTATTGTTAATATGGAAACGATCACCACGGTCTTGAAAATTGGTTGCGGGGGACAACAGTGTGCGACTTTTATCTCTCTTTATCTCTCTACACAAACACCAAAGAGAAACAAAGGCAACGCCCAAGCCGGCTACATGCACCATGAATCCGACAGCTCCTCATCCACCTAGGCCCTTGAACGATTATGAAAGCGGAAGCGACTATTCAGATGCGGAGTCGATCCGATCCGATGACGAAGAGGACCTTGAAGACTACAAAAAGGGCGGCTACCATCCAGTGTCCATTGGCGATCGGTTTAGCAGAGATCGGTACATTGTGGTGCGTAAGCTCGGCTGGGGACATTTTTCAACAGTGTGGCTAGCTTATGACACAGTGTAAGTCAAGAAAGGTCTTTCTGTATGTAAAAGGGATTCATTGACGTATATATACTTCTTTATCATCCAGTGCTGAACGACATGTGGCACTCAAGATTGTCAAGTCAGCTGAGCATTTTACCGAGAGCGCATTGGAAGAGATCAAGTTATTGGAAGCTGTCAAGGTATCCAATTCAAATGCAGTTGGATGGCAACATGTCGCACAGCTGTTGGATCATTTCTGGCATACGGGCCCAAATGGGAAACATGTTTGCATGACATTTGAAGTTCTTGGTGAAAGCTTGCTCTCTTTGATCAAACGTTACCGATACAAGGGCATTCCACCATCCATCGTCAAACGCATCACCAAACAAGTGCTTCTTGGCTTGGATTACCTACATCGTGAATGCAAGATTGTCCACACTGATATCAAACCTGAGAATGTCTTGGTTTGGATTCCTGATGTTGAGTCTTATCTGAAAAAGGAAACAGCAGAGATACTTTCACAACACATCAACAAACAACCATCCAACACAGCAACAACAACAACAACACCAGTTCAGGAACCATTACTCAAAGGCATTGACACCACTGGCATGAGCAAATCACGCAAGAAGAGATTAAAGAGAAAGATGAAGCAAAAAGCCGCCAAAGAAGCTCAATCAACACAGAATGAAGGAAATGGTGTCTCGTAAGTGTATATGCATACTTGGATTAGGATCATGATTGATTTACATTGGTTGTATCAGCTTAGAAAGCAGAATGGGATCAATGGCTATTCAACATGACAATGATGACAGAAACAACACACCTATCATTCGATCAGCAGTATTGGATTTTGCAGCAATCATTCCAGATAATGGTGATCCAAGTCGAGTCTTTGAAGACATTGTTGTCAAGATTGCAGATCTTGGAAATGCATGTTGGTTGGAAAGTGACAATACACACATCATTCAGACACGACAGTATCGCAGTCCAGAAGTAATAGTTGGTGCCAGATGGAATGATCGGGCCGACATGTGGAGTATGGCGGTGTTGGTAAGTTTGTGCATATGCATAACAACGTGCAAAGGAAAAACAAAGAAAGATTAACAGCCATTGTTAGGTATTTGAACTTCTCACAGGCGAATTCTTATTTGATCCTCGAGCAGGGACTAAATATGACAAGGATGATGGTAAGGAAAAAGGATATTGGATAAGGATTTAATAAGCTAACTATAGGATTTGACATGCAGATCATTTGGCACAAATTATTGAATTGATGCTACGTGTACCTCGGAGTCTCACTATGGATGGCGAATTCTCCCGAGAGTTCTTTAATCGCAAAGGGGAACTACGAAGAATCAAGAAGCTGCGATATCGACGACTAAGAGATGTTTTACATGACCAGTTCCAAATGCCACCTGCAGAAGCTGATGCATTGAATGAATTCTTGTCACCCATGCTGGAAGTGGATGTGGCAAAACGGGCGTGCGCTCAGGACATACTTCAGGCAAAATGGTTAGCTGAATAAAGTTTACTGCACCAGCTGATGTACACATCGTTCCTTTTTTGGTAATCGTGGCATTTCCTCCCGCATGGTCACTACCCCCCCCCAATATTGTCTTTTCGTTAGCTCACTTATGCTGCGCAGGAACTTGTAAAGGATTGACAACCCGCTTTTGCTTATTCCTTTTCTTCTCTCCTATCTCCTTTTTCTCTTTCCCTCTTTTTCTTTGCTCAATACAGTTAATTGACAAACGTAATGGGTGCAAACACTTCAAAAGCCAGTGACCATGAACACCATGCTTCTCATTCCACTCAACATAAAGTCAAGGACTTGGTTGACTTTGGGCCCGTGCTCCCTAATGGATTATATCCCACAGCTTTACAAGACTATGACTTACGATGTGTACGTAACTTGATATTGGCTCGTAAACTTGCTCCCTTTTACAAAGGTATAGTACTATGGGATAGTGTATAACATACATATTGGGTCATTCGCGTTGACATAATACTTGTACTGTTATCTTTAGGGCTGCCAGAGCCTCCGGAAGTGGTTGTACCCACCTTCACACGCCCAACATTACTTGAACCACCTGTTCCTGCTGCATCATCATCCATGTCCACAGTTTCTTCTTCAACAAGACGTGCTGAAAGTCATGGTGGAAGACCACGTAGTGCATCCAGCTCTAGTTGTAACAGCAACAAGAAACAACAGCAACAACATACAACCAAACCAGCATCTGAACGTCAGTTGAGATTGGAGCGCATGCGTTTACAGAGAGAAATGCTTTATAACAATGCCATCGAATGTCCGATATGCTTTTTGGTAAGGGAGTCTAGACGCATTAATATACAATGCAAGAAAATGGGTCGACTGACTGTTAGAGTTTAGTATTACCCCGCCAATATCAACTACTCACGGTGCTGTGATCAACCATTGTGCACAGAATGCTTTGTACAAATCAAACGACCTACAGAAACACCCAATACACCTGCCACTTGTCCTTTTTGTATGCAAGAAAACTTTGGTATCATTTATCATCCACCAGCTTGGAGTGAAAAGGTAATCACAATGATATCATATTCTCTTTACTCTATTTAGCTGACTCCGTTATATAGTCTCGGACTGGTCAGACTGAACCTACAACACTAGTGCAAGAAGGTACACGCCACACTACATCTGGTGTTTCAGCTGCAGAAAGTAAACCACGTCGAGCTACTCTTAGTCATCGTGATCCAAGTGTTGTTCTTGTTGGTAAGTTTGATGGTGGTTTTTGATGATGATGATAATGATAACACTCTCTCTCTATATATACATAGATCATGTGAGACCTAATTGGCATAGGGCCCAGGCTACTTCAGCAACTAGCAGTAACAGTCGACGGAGTTCCACTCTTTTACGCACTGTCCCTACAGGTTACAATCATCAACATGGTCCTCGCTCAAATCGATCAGCATCATCAGCTACAGCATCTGAATACAATCACTTTTTATCAACAATGCGTGGCATGGATATGGATTTAGAAGAATGGATGGTCATGGAAGCTATTAGGCGTTCCTTGGCAGAACAAGAGAACATGACGTCGGTTGCACAAGATGCTGATGACAATGAACCCTTGTATGCTACTGCTAGAAGACTTGGTTACCAACAACAGCAACAACAACAACAAGCAATAGGATCGACGGAGTCATCTTCTACTTCTGACGCGTCATCTGACGAAAATGATCCTGCCGTATATATCGATCATCATGCAGAGAATGATAAGCGAGTGACTGTAGACCCATCCAACAACAGCAGCAATGGCAACAGCAGCAACACTGGTAACAGCAGCAGCGGAAATAGCGCAGGTGTTGTTTGTTAGACTAGATCATTTTCTTGTACAAAAAGCGATGTGTGAATTCTTTATGCATATATAAACACGACTTTCATACCCAACAAAAATGATAAGGGAAATGGCATGTGCACATTGTAATAGTGCGTGCAGTGCAACCATTGAGCGGGCTTTTCTACTTGTAATGTTCCAGTCTCAGCTGCTGCTTTATGGCGTCTATTTGACAGCACGTGCCTAATGTCATCCAATAACATTCTTTTGTTGTGTATGTGTCTATGTGTTCCCACAAAAAAAGTGTATTCGGATCTCATTCTTTCTTTTGATCTTTCTTTTCTCTGTTCCTTCTTTTTTCCTCTTTTTCTTCTCATTGATGGCTGACAACAACAACGTTCTTGAATCCACTACAGGCAAAAGAATCGCTCTCCCGGTTCGTGTTGAACCCAAAGTTTTTTTCGCCAACGAACGTACTTTCTTGTCATGGCTCAACTTTACTGTTGTACTTGGAGGACTTGCGATGGGTTTACTTAACTTTGGTGATCGTATTGGTCGTATGTCAGCTGTTTTATTCACTGTTATTGCTATGGGTGTCATGATGTATGCCTTGTATACCTTCCACTGGCGAGCTACCAAGATTCGAAACCGTGAAGCAGCCCCTTATGATGACAGGGTTGGTCCCACTGTGCTCTGCATCTTTTTGCTCGCTGCTATTCTCGTCAACTTTTACCGTAAGTTTTTTATTGAAGGCAAAAAGAACATGATGACTGACAGGTTGACATTGATAGTTCGCATTGGCGAATAAGATATCCCCAATTGCCTTTTTTCATCACAACTCCACATCAAACGCTTACCAACATGACGCTCATACACAATTCCCAAAAACAAAGTCTTCCATCACCCTATCCACTTGTATACTTGTTTTGCTCCTTATACATACACATAACATGAAAGTTTTGTTTCAGCCATACTTTATTTGAATGAAACGCTAAACCAAAATTCCTCTATACTCAGCTTTACTATATCGCTCCTGCAACTCGGGCCACTGAACCAAAAATCGATCCACAAAAGGATAAAGCAATCTTCCAGTTAAAGAAAGTGACTTGACGCGTGCAAAGGATTCCACATAAATGATTTGGATAGGATGGATGCCGAGTATCTAATGGATTGGATGAGATGGATGTGATGCTATCATTCTTGCTTTCTTCTTACTTTTGGGATATAAGCTGCCACACAAATAGGAACACAACTGCCAGGCCCATTACACAGAATCTATGTTTTTTGTTTATGTTATCATACAAACATGAAACGTATCTCTCTTGTCATATCACTTGTTCCCTTACCAGATCAGGCATCGTCTTGAAAATGATTTGAAATGCCACTAACAAAGCTTTCAATGTCGACCATGGTACAGTGAGCCAGTCTTGTCCAACATGACGTGATCGAGGTATATGATAGGTCTTGTATGAAAAATAGGTAAGTATTACGTATGCCAAGTGACTAAAGAACAGTGATACCTGATGGGGATCCACTTTGGATGCGCTTAATGTATCTGTTGTTGCCATAACATAGATGCGTGGGGTATATTTGGTGGAATCAAGACATTGTTCAAGTTGTAACATCTCGGCTGTGTGTCCACCTATGATATCAGCAGCAGCAAGACTAAGTAATTAAGGGGGGAATCATAGCTTGATATGTCAACTGGAACTTACCGGAACCAAGAAATATGCATGTCTTGCAAGGTTGTTG
Organism: Lichtheimia ramosa; assembly: GCA_008728235.1. Classification (NCBI taxonomy): domain Eukaryota; kingdom Fungi; phylum Mucoromycota; class Mucoromycetes; order Mucorales; family Lichtheimiaceae; genus Lichtheimia; species Lichtheimia ramosa. Next base: position 1,853,934 of record CP031828.1, on the reverse strand, counting down.
CCTTGGACGCGCTGATGGTGACAATGTGGAATGAGGTGTCCTTTCCGGAATGACGAGCCATAGTCGAATGGTGAAGGCAACAAGTACTGCCACTATCAATGTTGCGATCCACAGCATTGCTTATATATTCAAACCGAGTGCTATATCCCGAAGTACTGCAGGTTGCGCTAATCCAGACTCCTTATTCGTACTGGGGTATGATATGCGGAGGAGAAAAAGATGATGCAACTCCCAGCTTAGATTATATAAAGGCTTCACCGACCGAGATTGATCAGTACTTCTTTTCTCCCGTATCCCAATTTACAATGGCTTCTGGACGTACTTTCAAGCTGTAAGTGTATATATATGCAAATGAAATGATGGTTGCACATAATGACACCATCCAAATCATACCTAAGCCATGCCACTGATCACGACTATATATATATATCACCATAGTAACACTGGTGCTGAAATCCCATGTCTTGGTTTGGGCACTTGGCAATCCAAGCCCAATGAAGTCTATCAAGCTGTTTTGACCGCTCTTAAGGCAGGGTAAGAAGAGGAGACAACAATGCATTGGCATGAAAGTTATACTTACATGACGTGTTTTTACCCCCTATGCATGTAGCTATCGTCACATTGATACTGCTTTTGTCTGTAAGTGATCTGCCTTACATGCATAACATGCCATATTAACATCTGTGCCTAGATGGTAATGAGAAGGAAGTCGGTCAAGCTCTTAAGGATAGTGGTGTTCCCCGTGAAGAGATCTTCCTTACTACCAAGCTCTGGAACACTTCCCATCGTCCTGACCTTGTTGCCAAGGCATTGGAGACTTCACTTGCCAACTTGCAGACTGATTACCTTGATCTTTACTTGATGCATTGGTAAGCAGACGAGACGTGTCTTGTCCCAATTTTTCGAGATTCAACATCCGAGCATTGAGCTGACAAATCAACCCTTGATTAGGCCTGTGGCATTTGTTGAATCGAATGATTTGGCACCCAAGGATGCTGAAGGCAAGATCCAATTTGATTCCACCCCTTACACTGAGACTTATGCTGTAAGTACTATTGTTGATTTTTATGTGGTATCACCTTATATTGACATCAAATACTTGCTGTAGGCCATGGAAAAGTTGGTTGGTGACAAGGTTCGCGCTATCGGTGTTAGCAACTTTACCGTCAAGAAGTTGGAGAAATTGCTCGAAACTGCCAAGATTGTTCCTGCTGCCAATCAGGTATTTGTCATCATGACTTTACATAATCCAGTAGGCTGACAAATCCAATGAATAGGTTGAATTACATCCTTATCTCCCCCAGCAGGAGTTGCTTGATTTCTGTGCCAAGAAAGGCATCCATGGTATGTATGCATGCTCATGAAAGATCATTGTGCAAGAGATACTAATACGCATGCTTCTCTGTTTACTAGTTACTGCTTATTCTCCTTTGGGTAGCACTGATTCTCCTTTGATGAAGGATGAGCAAGTGGTAAGTTCAACAAGTGAAATCGTTGTGACAAATGTATATTCATCATGAGCTGTTTAGGCTGCTATTGCCAAAAAGTATGATGCTTCTCCAGCTCAAGTGCTTCTCAGTTGGGGTATTCAACGTGGTACTTCTGTGATTCCCAAGAGTGTCACTGAATCTCGCATCATTTCCAACTTTAAGGATGTCGAGTTATCTGATGAAGACTTTAACAAGCTCAACTCCCTTGTTACTGAATCCAAGCGTCTTATTAATCCCAAGACTTTCTGGGGCGTTGATGTCTTTGGCGAGGGTCAATAGAGTCACCGGACAGTAGATGAGCATTAGGAAACACGTGTGCAGCACTGCGCTATCATTGTTTGTTTACAAATGCTTCTGTTGATGTATAGAAAACGCTAATTTATTATAAACAATTTCATATTCAATCGACTCTTTGATGTCTGTAGACAATGTTTGATTTAATCATCTTGAAGATATTCACAAATGTTTCTATGATTCCAAGTATTGGCTATACAATCCCTTATTAGCCTACTGCTCTTAGTGTGTGATTTGCTCCTTTTCTTTCTTACCCAAGTCATATGCAGTTCTTCCACGTTTGTCCTTCCATGATATGTCAGCTAGTTTGTTTTCCAATAAGAAACGCACAATGGGTTCATGTCCTTCTCGAGCAGCATGTAAGAGTGGTGTCCATTGATCCCAACTATCTGGTACATCCCATTGAATATCTTTTGGTAGTCGTAGGTGGTATAGCAGTTCAAGTGTATCCAAGTGTCCCATCATAGCTGCATAGTGGATCATACTCCGATGAATAGAATCAGTCTGATTGGGATCTGCATCATAGTCAAGCAATAAACTTTTGAGTAATTGAAAGCTGCGTGCTACTGCTGCATCGATTAATACACCACGTCCAGAATTATCACGATGATTGAGTATAGATGTCGTCCATGAAGAGTTGCTGAGAAGAAAAGATGTAATGGCATATGAAATCTCTGGTGGTGAAAGTGCAGCTGCTAATTGTGCAGGAAGACGTCCTGATTTTGTACATGTCATGACAGATGATGGCGAGTGTTCAGCAAGATATTGAGCAGTTTCCACGTGACCTATATACACAACAATAAGCAAAAGTAGTAGTAGTGTGGATTTGATCAATTACCATTCTGGATTGCAAGGTGTAATGCTGTCCTACCATCTTTGGTGATGCGATCAAGTTGTGCACCTGCTTGTTCTAATATCTTGATGATGTCCAGATTCCCTTTCAATGCTAACTTACATGTTAATAATGCATATGTCATCATCATCATCCCATTACCTGCACTCATTAAAGGTGTCCAATCGCCTCGTTTCAATGCATTAACATCCACATTGCCTTGTTTGACGAGATATGCAACACAATCAACCGAGTCAATAGCTTCATGCAAAGGCTGTCGTCCTATTTCACACGAGTTAGCTTTATCATTTGTAGATATGCATAATGGCTGTGAACGATACCGTGCTCGTTGACTGCTCCGAGATCAGCACCATGGTCGTGCAACACTTGCAACACGTCTACAGCATGGGCACGTGCTGCAAAATGGACCAGTGCATCGCCATGCTGATCCTTGTTGTTGACCATGTCGGCATGTGTTTCAAGGAAAGTAGCCATAGCCTTGGACGACTGTATATGCTTGAGTGCACTTTGCATGTTTTGGCAGGGTAAAGTTGAAAAAAGCAAGGAGCTGAGCTGTCGCCATTTTCGGATCGACGCCTTATCCCTTTCTGTTTCCTTGTCTCTCCTCACGGATATGGAATTCCAAGTGGCATCGTCTTCGCTTCATCCCTTGTTCTGTGTCGAATGCAGTGATCAGGAGGTAAGACAACCCTTCAACGACTCTAGATCGTCCATTGTATAACGCCCATACGACTAGGCTTCAGTATTCTGTGAACAATGCGACGAAGACTTTTGTGAAGTATGCCACGGTACGAGAACGACTAGACAATATGACAGCACACAATGATAACATGCTTTTGATATACTACAGCTATGCTTCATCGCACTGGCAACCGTCGTAAACATACAGCACGCAATTTGAAAGTTGATACACCACTCAAGAATACTGGAGCAGCAGCAGCAGATGCCATGAGCTTAATTGATACAGAGAAACCAAAGGCAAGTGCATTTTGAATCTTGTTGAGCAACCATTAATGGAATGTACAGGAGGATGAGAAACAACCAGTGACGCTTGAATTGGATGGGACCATTATTCAAAGTAGCAGTAGTTCAACTTTTGGACAATGGATGGAGAAAAGGTATAGCATGAAAAGGTTCATTGTGAATGATATGTATTCATTGTATTATGACATTAGAGCAAAATATGTTCCTCTTCGATTGGATGCCTATGAACGTAACCTATTGCGATTGTAAGTGGATCGAGACACTGGGATGATGAATAGTGATGATACTCATGCAATTACCAGATTGGATGCTGCATTGAACGTCTCTGAATACACAGGTAGGATGACAATACAGCGAGTATAGAAAGGATTGAGTGCTAATGCTTACTTTATAGATAAGATTGATATCTTGACCTACGCCAACAAGACAAGAAGAATCGTGACACAAATCCGTGATCTATGTGCCATCATCGCAGGTCTTTTGGTGGCAGGCGACTACAAACTTGGCAATCAGCTATTTTCTGAATCCAGTCCCAAGCAAAATGAGTTATTTTATCAACAGATCTTTGAAGTGGGAAGAAGGTAAGTTCCATATGATGATTGTAGTTATCATTTCCCAATGTTTATTTACTGTTCTGGCAGACACAAGATCATGAATCCAGAAAAGATGCGATCTAATTATGGCAAGCTCATGTATATGCTCATGGTAAGTGCGTAGCGTGAGAAACGTATGGCAAAAGTTTGACACATGACGTAGGATTCTACTTCACCTGATGTTGAAGATGCTCTTGGATTCACGTGTGTGGTGCCAATCAAGACCGTTTACGACTTTTTGGAATCCAGAGACAGTCTCGAACTTTTGCATGACGACATGATTGCCCTTGCCACGCGTGAAATCAATCCAGAATTCAAGTCAAGAGCCCAGATTAGTGCTGAAGTGGATCGAAAAAGACGTGCTGTCCAGATGTTGTGTGAAAAGTACGCCAATGATCGTATATCTGCTGATGATATTGCACGTTGTGTGGCGTCCTTGTCTGACAATCATGCCTACTTGAAAGCCAACAGGTAAAAACGATATAAGGGAATCATTACTCAATCACTTACACCAATCAAAACAGAGATCCTTGCGAGAAGATGATCAAGTATCTATCCAAGTACTTCAATCGTGACAAGACTGAAAGCGGATATTCCCTTGCTATCATTGCTGGACGACATGGTCATCGACTTACTCACACGCACAAGACGCAGTATGAATATGTTTACCAATCACTGTGTCTCTGGCGGGAAATCGTGCATGAAATGTTTATGCTTTGGAGTTTATCCGATGAAGATCTCTTATCTTCGAGCCCTTATCGATTGACAAACACTGGTCAAGGTCTACAACGTATACAACCATGCCGCAATATTGGAATGGCCATGCACAAGATCCTCAGTCGAACACAAAAGAAGAGTGGTTCATGGGTTGGAAGCAGTGCTGTCCATCTCGGTGATAGAGATGTCCCCAATGCATTCATGTTTATTGACAAGGTAAACCAATAGAACAAAAGAAATTTGAATGAGCATATGACTGATCGCCTGTTGTTGATAGTACAATCAAGTATCCAGAATTCTCACACCTATTGTCAACACACTGGATCGGATAGATCAGATTGCAGAGGATCCAGCAATAGCAGCATATATCAATGAGCAATATGGAAGCGTTGAGAATTGTCGAAAAGACATTTGCTGTAAGTTGTGTTTGCCTTTTGTGCTTGAAGAAATACTAATTGGATTGGCAGTTGACTTCTTCACATATGGATTTGATGGCTCTGGTGCAGACAATTACTTTGATGCTGGCAGTTGTATTGATGGGCGATTGACATCTGCATGGAACTGTAAGTGAATCTTTGTTGCTGCTTGCATTCTGGTTCTCGATCACTGATTCTTACATATCATTGCAGGGTGTTCGCAAATAGAAAAGAAAAAGTTCTTCCCGATTTTCCTCCTTACTGTAAGTCGCTTTTTTCGACTACTTTCTTCAAGCAGTTATCATGCATGGCTTACTGATCCTGTTTTCTAGGGCTTTATTGGATTTGATGGTGGCGAGTGGAATTAGACTGTTAGGATAGATATGATCACATAATATAAAAACAACGTGCTTTTCAGCAGATCGTGCTTGCTTTCCTTTTATCTCGCTGTAACTTTTGACAAGTTTGCAGGTTGGATTGTTAATGAGATGACAAAACCTTATTGGGCACACAAGAGCACAATGTCGGGCGCAGGAAGGTTTGAGTTATACAACTAAAAGGCATATGCATCATACGAGTAATGTCAACATGCATGCATCTTTCTAGCGTTTACTGACGTCGATTTTGCTCATATCGATACGCAACATATGCTCCTGCTGATATCTCGGACAAGATTCCCGAGGCAAATGTATGTTATTAGCATATACCACTCTACTGGTTTCCTCATTTGCAAGTGACACGAGGAAATGATCCACACACTCTTACACAATTATAATGCGATAGATTCAAGTGCAAGTCTAGGTTCTCCCTTTTTCTGTCAGAATAGTCCCAAAATAGAACTTGTGTGCACAGAGTTGACGCGTGTTTTCACAGGCTGACCAAGTCCAAAGAGAAAGAGAGAGAAAGAGAGATCAGACTAGTCTCTGTTTAGCAACAAGCAACTTCCACACGGACCAAGGCGTACAACAATTCTCTCCTTTATCCAATATTGGCTTTTTGTTCAACCTGCTAGAGCACTATGTAGACCAATGAAACCACACAAGCGTATTACTACACACACATCATCATCATTATCATCCCTACTTTCCCCTTCCCCTTTTTCGAACCAATCTTTGTTGCAGTTGTGGACAACAACGCGAGCATGGATCTGTGCCTGCATACTGTATTATCATCCAGCAATTGTCATATAAGAAACGTTTGCTCTGTCAATCACTTTTTCTCTCTCACTTTTTCCTTTTTCTTTCTCCCCTTGTTCAATAGATTGGGTTTAAAACATCCTTTTGTCTTCTGACATTGGCACACACATCTTTTTCTCTCTTTATTCTTTAATCTAAAGGTAAATTAGTGCAAGATTGCCTTTTCTTTTTACATACAGCTGGATATATAGATGATGTGTGATTACTTATATACAGAGAAACTTGGCTGAAATGATCTTGGCGCATCAAACGGCTTACAGTCCTTGCTCACCACAAGAAACCACGGTCTCTAACGACATGTATGTCACTGTGATTCATGAAAAAAGTGATCCGTGCATTGACATAACTCGTTTTTAGTAACTCAGGATCAATGTCATTTCACAACAGCAACAACAACAACAACAACAATCAAGCAACGCCACCATCATCCATGATTATGGATAATACATCTCATGTTGCAGCATCAACACCCATGATGTATACCAACTACCAAATTCGCCACCCCCATCATCAACGTACTGCATCATCAGGTGGCTTCCCCACAGGTATCCCAACGATGTACAATCCCACCAACTCGGTTTACTATTATGACGATGTGGTTCCAAGTGCCATGCCTTTGCACCACCATCACCATCAACCTTCCTTTTTTAGCGAGGAACAGCGATCGTAAGTGATATCCCATGTTTTATAATGATCGACACTTTCTCACATTCACACCAGACATCACCATCAGCATTCACCAACCACGTCACACATGTTCCATGCCATTCTTCAAGGTACATATACACGTGCTTTTTCAATGTTTGTTTGTGTTTTCTCATGTCTGATATCATGCATTTTAGCACCAACAGCCATTAGTCAAAAGACTGAAGATCTTGCTACCACATACCTTAATCGAGGACAGTGGTACGTGATTGAATTAAGGGATATCAGACAACAAAACACCACTGTCACCAGTACAGTAGCCATCATGTTTCATGAACCATCACATCGTCGTGTGGCTGACAACTATTGGAAATTCTGGCTCACCCAACAAAAAGAACCCCATCAAGCACGAGCTATTGATCTTGGTATGCTTTTACAACCTGTTGTCATAAGACATCTTTATTGACTTGCTTATAGATGATGTGAAATCAATGGGTATCCACAATGTACAATATCCAGCATTTGATCGGATCACTTTTGAATGGCAAAGCAGTGCAAGGATTTATGTATGTTTCAATTGCTTATCCACTGACTTCTCAAGAATCAAAGGAGTCAAAGGCATCCCTTTGCGCGTATCGTTACAAAATTACACCGCCAAGTATCAACACTATGAACGTTCTCTTTGTAAAATCAAGCTCTTTCGTGATAAGGTATGTTTTGTCTCTCTCTCTCTCTCTTTTGAACTGGTATCTTGTTGTTAACGTAGACTCTTTAGGGAGCTGAACGCAAGAGTAAGGATGACGCAAAGCAACTGGGCAAGCAAATTGAAAGGATGCCAGGAAGCCATGTCATGTACAACCAGCCCATGCCTTACAGCCTTTTTACCATTGACGCCATGCCACCTGTCAACGAACCAGCTGCTGTATTGCCACAACGACTTCAACACCAAGCAGATACAAGCTTGATGACATTTCAAAGACACAGTCGTACCATGACAGCACCACCTACTATGCATCCCCATCAATATCATCACGTGGATCCACCCATGTCTGCATCATCTGTATCGCCATCTACTTCTCCACCAGCCATGTTGCTTGAAAAGAGTTGGCCTGACTTGGCGCATGACTTTTTGTCCTACCAACAAGCTGTATTGCCACCCCATCCATCATCATCACCACCGGCACCATCCACTACTGCTGCTGCTGCTGGAGATGTCTTACATCCAATTACAACATCCACTCCTCAAACACGTACCAGTACTACCAATTCACCACCTACCTTTATGAATGATACTGCTAAGCGACAACAATCAGGTAAATATAGTTGTTTCATTTTATATGACATATCATCTCATCCACCATCATCTAGTGCGTACGCTCTATGTACAAGTATCCAAGGACTCTGCATTCAAGTCCGTGGAGTTGCAAGAATTGACTGCACAAGAACTTACACTTAGATTATGCAAGGCCATGTCATTGTGTACTGATTCAGTTTCCGAAGTTGTGTGGCGACGTAAAGAAGGCAATCAATTGTTGGTTCTGGTGGATGATGCAGTAGTCAATTATCAATTTTACGACAACTTGAAACTACTTGCTGGATATCAGCTCAAATCTGATGGCACAGCTCGTATCATCCTTGATTATTAACATCCCCACTACTGCTGCTACTACTACTACTATCTTGTATGCTCCCCATTTCTTTATGCATTTGATCTTTTCTTTCTCTCGTTTTTCATCTTCTTGTGTGTTAGTTTTCCCCTTTTCCTTATTGTCTTTTAAGGCGTGGCAACCATTTGTATGTATGCATGAGTAAAATGATGTATATAGGTGTTTATGACTTGCAAATTTCGTCTTCTTATCCTGCTGTCATTTCTTTGATGTCCCATGACATGTACACATTACTTCCGCGTTTGTTCATCGTGGGGATTGCCCTGTGTTTGTATAGTAAGCATGCATGTGAATCCCCACGCAAACAAGTATGCAGGAGTAGTAGTGAATAGATATATAAAGGAGGATGATTGGGAGCCATTCTTTTACTATACACAATGACATCCACTACAAACTATGTTGGTGGCGCAGCACTAGCAGCACTGGGTACTCTGGCAGCCATTTATCATGACCGAGCTGTGTTTGATGCACGACGTCAAGATATTGTCACACAACCAGGATGGCCTTTGGTGGGCAATTTGCCCATTATTCTTCAGTGGAAGGACTATATCCACGACTTTCTTGTAGAAGCATTCACTTTCTTGAATGAGTCAAACATGTAAGTCTTCTTTGTTACTCGATAACAATCATATCAACCATGATGCATGTAGCACTGTATCTGCAATTGGCATTCCTCGAATAGTGGGTACAATAGATCCACGTAATGTTGAACATGTTCTCAAGAGTATGTACACTGTGTATCCTGTGTATACTTTTATATTGATGCCATCTTGATTATAGACAACTTTGAAAACTATGTCAAGGGACCTATATTTCGAGATGCAATGAATGACTTGTTTGGTCATGGTATTTTCAATGCCAATGGAGAAGACTGGCGTTACCAACGCAAAACAGCGAGCCATATCTTTCAAGTCAAGAACTTTCGAGATCATTTCACAAAGTAATGTATTATCAAGCCATCATATACCACTCTACTTATATTGCTTACAATAGGGTGTTTGTACAAGAGATTGAATACATGAATGAGCACATTTGGGATAAAGCTGCTGATGAGAACCAGGTGATGGATTTTCACGACATCATGTTCAAGTTTACACTCGATTCTTTTATCTTGTAAGGATCAATGAGAAGCTCATCGTACTTTTTATTGATGAATGATTGCTTATGTAGACTCGGATTTGGCGTGAGCTTACATGCACTTGATTCCAAAGACAAGTTGCCATTTGCTTTCAGCTTTGATGAAGCACAAAAGAAGACATTTCTTCGTTTCTTGAATCCATTATGGTCCATGACTGAACGCGTCCAAAAGCTTTTCACACCATGGCGTGCAGGAATGATCAATCATTTGCATACTGTCGACAGCTTTGCACGTGAAGTGATTGAGCAACGACAACAGGAAATGAAAACAGCCAATCATGTGGATCGACAAGACTTACTTTCACGCTTTATGCATGCATCCAATGCTGATGGAGAACCTTTAAGCACTGATGAACTACGTGACATTGTTCTCAATTTTGTCATTGCTGGAAGAGATACAACAGCACAAGCATTGTCTTGGACCTTTTATATGCTCATGTGTCATCCTCGTGTCGAAAGAAAGCTACATCAAGAAATCTTGGAACACATTGATGATACTCAATTACATGATCCACCTGCTTTATATGAAGCGATCAAGGATATGAAATATGCACATGCAGTGTAAATACATTCATGTCAATGATGATATATACAACTGACATGGCTTGATAGGTTTTACGAGGTGCTACGCTTGTATCCTTCTGTGCCTGTGAATGAGAAATATGCATTGGATGACGACATTTGGCCTGATGGTACTCATATTCGTAAAGGAGATTATATCCTTTGGGCACCTTATGCACAAGGTCGAAGCAGCAAAGTGTGGGGTCCTGATGCCAAGGAATTTAAACCAGAGCGATGGTTCACTGAAACAGGCGACTTGAAACGTGAGTCCCAAGGACAATGGCCAGCATTTCACGCAGGTCCACGTACTTGCTTAGGTAACAGAGCTTTTTATTTTGACCCCCTGATATTCCTGAAGATTCTATAGATTGCCCCTTTACCCATACACATACACTGACTCCTTCTTCATCATATAGGACAACATCTTGCAACTCTTGAAGCATTGGTAGCTATTGTCTTTTTGATAAGACGATACAAATTTAGTCTAGTACCAGGACAAGATATCACATATCAAGTCTCTCTTACATTACCCATGAAGAATGGCATGAAAGTAGTTGTTGAGAAGCGTCATCAATAAATGTGTCTCCCACACCCCTTTCCTTATAAGAAGCAATGTAATGTACAATGCAATGTCAGTTATCATGTGAGAATAAGCACCGACAAGAAGAAGTGTATGTGTGTGAGATAATGATCTGCAACAAGTAGTTGTAAAATGGACCCAGCGTAAGGTTGGTGTTGCAGAAAAAAGAAACTGATAGAAACGAGCCTATGACCATGCATGAAGGATAAAGAGGAGATCCAAAGCAAGTTGGGGGGAGAATAGGAAATACGCTTTCGTCAGCGGATGGTTACACAGACCAGCCTCGTGGAACGTAAACATAAACACCATCCTCTTCAACAACAACCACCTATATCTCCTTGGTGATGATGATGATGATGGGTTACCAGATGATAGATCGTCATGACAAGTAAACATAAGAGAACCAACAATAGGAGTAGACTACTTTGAAATATCCCGAACGCCTGGTCTTGAGTATATCCATGCACTTTATCAGTAAACAAACACATCTTTTTGCAGGGCGGTTTATATAATGTATATATGTGCTTCAAATCCACTGCACCCCAATTTCCTTTAGTCCCCCGAACTTTAGTGGGGTGTAGCTGTTTTTGTTTTTTGGTCCATTCACATCCATCTTTTTTTTTTCTTGTCTTCTTCTTTCCAACACTCCTCCCCCCCTTTTTCTTCTTTTTCCTTCTCTCTTTCTTGAGTACGTGTGAGTGTGCTTTGTGACGACACACAACTCCCATTCCAACTTCCGATCGACTTGCACATTCTCAACGGTTTGGAAAACGTCAAGAGCCGTAAGCATCCTCTCCTTTTCCACTTCCATCGCCACCCATCCAGCCCATCAGGCTCATCTCTCTTTCTTTTTCCTTATTCAGCACATGTCAGTCTACAACCATCGACCCATGGTCCCTACGACCCAAAGCCGTCTTATTGAACTCCTTGATGCCGTAAGAGCCGAATTCGATCAGTTGGCCCAGGAGGCTATTATGGTCAAGAATCAACGAGACGAGTACGAGCTCAAGAGTAAGTCGATCTTGACACCAAAAGGAACAAAGACATGCAAGTTTACACATCAAACAACACTTTAGTGAACAGCCAGATACAAGAAATGAATCTCTTTCAGCAAAACTTGATGGATATGGAACGAATGCAACAAATGTTAAAGAAACAGTAAGGCAGTAGTAGCAAAGGGATTATGTAATCAATCATGCTTAATGATGATCCTTGATAGATACGAAGATGAAATTGCACGACTACGTCAACAATTGGAACAGGTAAGTGAATAGATTTGATCCAAAAAGTCATGATGCTAATCTATATTTTAGGTGCAACATGGTGGTGCTCCTCCACCAGGAAGTTATGGTGGTAAGTTGATTGGATAAAAGAGTGTTCATGTGTGATTGTTGTATGTGTAGATCCTAACTGACGCGTTTGATTTTGTTTTTTCTCATAGGATATCCCGCAGGTGCACCTCCGCCATCGCAGCCACCAACAGCAGCAGCTCCACCTCCACCACCACCACCTTCCATGATGGAAAACAATCAACATCATTATCCTGGTAGTGCTCATGCTCCTCCACCACCACCAATGCCATCTGGAACACCTTATCTTAATGGTGCTGCTCCTCATCATCCTGGTAGCACTCCTCCACCTCCTCAAAGTAAGTCTAATAAGCTCTTTATATTTTCATGTTATTAATGAATGTTTTATTAGGTCAAATGGTGCCTGCAGGCCGAGGCATGCCTTCAAAGCCGCCACCGCCAGGAGCAGGACCTCTTGGTGGATCAAGTGCTCCTGCAGCAGGTCTAGCAGATATGGATCCTGAAGCTGTACCAGCCAATATGAAAGTGGAAGGACAAGATTGGTTTGCATTGTAAGCATATTTGGATATGATTCAACAAGAAAATACTCATGGTGAAATGGATGGATAGACTTAATCCCAAGGTACAACGTCGTTTGAAGGTGGATCTTTTGCATACATTCGATCATGGCAGTGTTGTATGTTGCGTCAAATTCAGCAGTGATGGTCGTTTAATGGCAGCAGGATGCAATCAAGCTACTTACATTTATGATACATACACAGCAAGTTGCGTTGCGTAAGTTGATCTACAAGCATGAGATAGGATATGGACTGATTGACAAAACTAGTGTATTGCAAGATGAAAATGCAAGCAGAGAAGGTGATCTTTATATTCGATCGGTGAGCTTTAGTCCTGATGGAAAACATCTTGCCACGGGTGCCGAAGACAAACAAATCAGAGTAAGTCATCATTCTTTTAGATGATTCAAGTGATTAACACCTTTTGTATAGATCTGGGATATTCAAAAGAAACGTATTCGCAGAGTGCTTACAGGACATGAACAAGACATTTATTCACTTGAATTCAGTCGTGATGGCAGCTTTTTGGTGTCTGGTTCGGGTGATCGTACTGCTAGGATATGGGATTGGGAAGATAATCGATGCACACATGTATTGCCAATTCAAGAACTTGATCAAAAGGATCCTGGTGTTACCAGTGTTGCTATTTCGCCTGATGGAAGACTTGTTGCTGCTGGTAGCTTGGACAAGGTGGTACGCGTATGGGATGCACAGACTGGCAAGTTGCTTGAACGACTTGAAGGACACAAGGATAGTGTCTATTCAGTGGCATTTATGCCTAATGGCAAGACATTGGTGAGTGGCAGTCTTGACAAGACTTTGCGAATGTGGCAGCTCGGTACACAGGTGTACGGCGGTGAGCGTAAGAATCCATGCATACAAGTATTTTCTGGACACAAGGACTTTGTACTTTCTGTCGCTACAACTCCCGATGGCAACTGGATCGTCTCGGGCTCAAAAGATCGTGGTGTACAATTCTGGGATCCTGTTTCGGGACAAACACAATTTATGTTGCAAGGACACAAGAATTCAGGTACCTTTCTCATACATTTGTATCTTGATTCACATATACTGATACATGTCTTGTAGTGATTTCGGTGGCAACAAGCCCTAATGGTAGGCGGCCAATGTTTGCGACTGGCTCGGGCGACAGTCGTGCAAGAATTTGGACATATGAGCCCTTGTAATGTGTTTTTTTCTTTTCCTTTTTCTTCTCCTTGCTCTCTCTCTCTCTCTCTCTCTCTCTCTCTCTCTCTCTCTCATGTCTCTCTCTTGTCTCTTTTTCTTCTTCCACTCTGTTTACCTTTATTACACCGTTCTTATTAAAACTAAAAAAAAGAGAACTCAGATCCATATCTTGTTTATTGTGATTGTGATGAGCTACATTGACTGTAACCAACAATTTGGACAGGAACCATGCATCCCCTTTATTAAGCTTAGTAGTTCATTCTAGAATAGCGATTTCAACATCTCCGGCATTATGCCAATAGACTAGAACATGTCATCTTTGTCATTAAAAGTTGAAAGCAAGTATATTTGTACATGGATAAAAGTGGATTGCAATGTACACGGTATGGATGGTTTGAGGGGTTGTAATATATGTGGTGGAATGTAAAAAGTTCAAGAGGATGAGCCATCGACGTCCTTCATTGGAATAATATCATAGAGTTTTCCTTTGCTCCCTGATGTTGCACGCTGGGCACCTTTCACTAATACTTGTCTTGCCTTTCCCACAGCACGTGTAAATGGTGCTTGTTGTTGCTGTTCATCATCTGAAATAGCTGATGATACATCTGATGTTTTCCTCTTTTTCTTGTTGCTGCTACTACTACTACTGAGATGAACCCAATCCTCCTGCTCAGTCTCAATCATATTCGAAGACGATGATGACGATGATGCTGCTGCTGCTGGTGCTGTCGATGAAGAAGATGATTGTTGATTGGTGTCAGAATCACGACTTTTTGCTTTGTTCTTGTTGCCACTGGTGACAAGGATAGGTTCCATTTCGCGTTGCATACAAGCCCATTCACCGCCAAGTGTCATGCCAATAATGCTCACGATTTGTAATACCCACCATGCTCCACAAGTGGGAAAATGACCCGTATGTGACCAAATAAGCACCATATGAATCCCATGCAAGGTAGCAACAAAGTCGAGTACAAGCTTGGCTCGTTGAATAAGAAACACAAGCACAGGTATGCTAATAGCAGCATTCACTAACCATACAAGTGCCAATGTCCAACCAAACACAGTATCGGTTCGTATTTCTTTGTCGTTCAGTATCGCATCGAGTGAAAGCTCATCGCCAGTCAGTGCCAAAGCGAGAAGGAGGAGTATGCTGATGGTAATATAATAGACTGACTGCAGTGAAACGATCTACAAGGAGTATATAAGTTAGTTGTTCACTATTAGAGACAACAAGAAGACGACTTGCCTGAGCAACAATCAAGAGTGGATCCCACCCTTTTGCCCGAAAGGAAGATGGAGCCATGGTTGGTTACGATTGCTTAAGTTGTGCTGGATAAGAAGATATACTTTGCTAAATTAGAAGAAGCGCCAAGTCATTAGCTTTTCCACGTGTTCTCCCCTTCCAGTCATCCACTCACTATGAATATGACCCCTACCACCTTTTCTTTTGCATTGTAAGCTGTCATAAATGAACATATGCTATCATTCTCTCTCTGATCTCATAGAGGAAATACCCATTTTTGTCAATGTAACACAAAGAACAATGACATATTACATTCATTGAAACAATAAAGAGAGTTGCATAGAGCAAATGATGACTTTTTATTAGTTAGATATGCTTTTTACTTTTTTTCTATTAGTACATCATTAATGCGAAGTGGAGTGGGGGAGATGATAAGAAAAATGCAAAAGAAAAGAGTATTTACAAAGATCCTAACTGACCAGAGCTTGCACGAATCAAGCCAAGAAACAAAGGATGGGGTTTCAAAGGACGAGTAAGGTATTCAGGATGGTACTGACAGCCAACAAAGAAAGGATAATCATCAAGTTCAGCAATCTCCATACGCTTTCCAGTATCATCACGAGCGACAAACTTCAATCCTTTTTCTTCAAAGAGAGCAACATGATCAAGGTTGACTTCATAACGATGACGATAACGCTCATCAATTTCGACCTTGTTGTCATACAACTTGCGAACAAGCGAAGATTCAGTGTTGGGTTGGAAGATAGTGGGACGCAATCCAAGTCTTTGTGTGCCACCCATATGTGTCTTGCTGATTTCAGGCATGTATACAATGACAGGTGTTTTGGTGTCAGGATCCAATTCAGCAGAGTTGGCATCAGGCATTCCGCATACATGACGAGCAAATTCAATGACAGCAATTTGCATACCCAAACAAATACCAAGGTAAGGCTTCTTGTTTTCACGTGCATATTTGGCAGCAAGGATCATGCCTTCAACACCACGAGCACCAAATCCACCAGGAACAAGGATACCATCAACAGCACACAAGTTTTGCCACGATTCATGATACTTGACAGCATTGGTAGTAAGAGCTTCAGGTTCCAAATCAGATGCTTCAATCCACTTGATTTCCAGCTTACGCTTGGATGCCATACAAGCGTGTTCAAGAGCCTTGTAAACAGAAATGTATGAATCATGCAAGTTGGTATATTTGCCAACAATGGCAATCTTGACGGTATCAAACACACGTTCTTGGCCACCAGCCAAAGAAGTCCACTTGGTCCACAATTGTTCACCAGCAAGACGTTGTTCATTGGAAATGTGCAAAGCACCAAGATTCAAACGACGATTAAAGAATTCAACGATACCATTCTCACGCATCAACATGGGAACATGGTAAACAGAAGCCACATCATGCACACCAAGGACTTGATCAGGAGCCACGTGACAAAACATGGAAATCTTGCTGCGGATATTGGCATCCAAAGGCTTACTTGAGCGACAAGCAACAAGATCAGGGGTCAAACCAGCACCACGAAGATCACGAACACTCATTTGAGTAGGCTTAGTCTTTTGTTCACCAACAGAACCAACAACAGGCACCAAAGAAACATGAATCAAGCAAAAGTTGTCATGACCAACACGGAATTGAAATTGACGCATGGCTTCAACAAAAGGAGCAGATTCAATATCACCCACAGTACCACCCAATTCGATAATGCAGACATCAGGAGCTTCACCAGAATCATCAATAGGCATAGCAGCAACACGTTCAACCCAGTCTTGAATAGCATCCGTGATATGAGGAACCACTTGAACAGTCTTGCCAAGGTAATCACCACGACGCTCCTTTTCAATGACTTCACTGTAGATCTTGCCAGTAGTGATATTGTTGATACGGCTCAATTGTACATCCAGGAACCGCTCATAGTTGCCCAAATCCAGGTCCACTTCACCACCATCATTCAGCACAAACACTTCACCTAATACAACGAGTTGGTTTCATTATCTACCACATGTCACCCAAACATACCATGGTCAAGGGGGCTCATGAGACCAGCGTCAATGTTAAGGTAGGGATCGATCTTGATCGCAGTGACACGCAAGCCAAGGCTTTTCAACAACATGCCAGTGCTGGAAGCAATAACACCTTTGCCAATACCGGAAATAACACCACCAGAAACAACAACGTATTTGGTCATAATGTATTGGTTTAATGTAATAAAAAAAGGGACCCAGGGAAAATGCCTTGTGCAGAACAAGGAAAGAATCTTTATTTCAGAGGGACATTGCGCCATTTTATGTGTACCTTGGTGGCTTATCATAGACTACTTTTACCATAACCCGCTCATTACTTGTATCTATTACTTGTTCATTTCTTCTTTGGGTGGTCGAGCTCCAAAAATGGTACGGCCTACGCGTACATTGGTGGATCCTGCTTTCAAAGCTTGAATATAATCCTCAGACATGCCCATGCTCAACTCCAATGATTGGCCAGGAAGCACTTGCTCTACTTGTTTCTTACATTCCACCAAGCACTGACAACATGTTAGAATAATGAATCCTATCATTGAATGATATATAGATGCATGCTTACTTGGAAATCAGGATTTTCTTGACTGGGATCACGTCCAAACATGCCAATTGTCATTAAACCAGAAAGCAAAAGTTGGGGACAATTCTCAACGATATGTTTACACACGTTGGGGCAATCTGCAGGAGAAACACCACTTTTGACTATATTCAACATGTGAGCTTAAGTCTACGTGCATCATTCATGATCCTCTTACCATCTTCTCCACTGGTATTGACTTGAACAAACACACGAAGAGGATCAGGTCGTAATCCAGTACAAGCCTTATTCAAAGTATCAGCCTTCTTTTGACTATCCACTGTCTCGACAACATAGAGATTGGGAATAGCTAATATGGATGGTCAATAAGATTGGACAATGGCGTAGTAACTGGATCCTAACCTGCTACAGCCTTGCATTTGTTGCTTTGAAGATGACCGATAAAATGCCATTGAATGTCACGTGGAAGCTAGACATGGAATTAGACTTTGGCCATGATATCAGATAGATCCCTTACCTCTCCACTCTTCTCCACAAGTTCTTGTACCTATAAGAGAATGAATAAGCACATGTATCCATGGATACCCTTTTGAAACACTTGCATAATTTTCACCAAAGTGTCGTTGACCTGCTTCATATGCATAAAGAAGATCTTGTGCAGGTTTGTACTTGCTGACAGCGACCAAACGTGCCTATATCCATCACACGTGTAAGGAATGGGCTTGCTTCCAGAAACCACCATGTGTTCATTCGAGTTTATTTACCTCTTGTGGACAGTTGGCTTGTTTAATGGCTTCGCGCACAGCATTCAAGTTGTCAGTAATCTCGGCTTGACGGTTGGAACTGGTCATGGTATGCTTGAATCTCGAAAGAATAGGAAAAGAACGTCGAAGCAGCATGGGCTGGCTTTAGATGGAATCAAGCACACGAAATCACCACCCCCCCCCACACATTGAATTGTAGACTGCGGGAGTTTAGGTTGCTCAAAGAGACACATCATCCAATAAGACATCATCTTGCATCTTTTGTAATGGTAGTCTTTTACTTGTCAATAATAAATGTACTAGTAGCAATGGGAACAATGTTTATTTATATACAAATGCTGTTTGTTGGTATACATAAAGGACAAACAATGAGATGCTTTGGGCAAAAGTTACAAATGAGGAGTAAATGGCTTATGATTGCAGATTTAGGAAATGGGATTTCACATTGTTCGACCAATCGATCACACGAGCTCTGTCACCCTTGTCATTGGAGGATAATCGAAGCAATCCCTTTGCTGCTGCTGTTTGAAGTTTGATATCATCTACATGACAAGAGTCAATACACTATCTATCTTTTGGCATATTTGGTAGTATCCTTACAATCTGTAAAGCTCTTGGCTGTCAAAAAGGTCCTGAATCGTGTAATGGTTTCTTCTCGCATCTTGATCATTTCTTGCACTTCTGATGTGTTACTGGCTCTTCCTCTTCCCTTGGTAGGCTTCTCTTCAATCTCAAATGCAGCCGTTGAAGCTATCGGGATCCATGAGTGAACAAGCTCTTGTTGTAATACTGTTTACTTACCAATCAAGTCAATCACGCTTCCTACCACATCTTCTTGAATCACTTTGGGCCATAAAACATCTTGAACAAATTGACGTTGGATCTTGAAATGTTGGGAGCACATGGATAATTCAAATGCCTTTTGAACATTGAAAAGAAGCGTGTCATGCATTCCTATTCATGCTTATGTGAGTCATCATGTAAAAGCAAGCTATCATTGACATTGTACTTACTTTGGTTGACAGTTGCCAGTTGTCGAATTTCTGGTTGGGAAATCAGAGCCACGAGTTCATTAAGACGACCCACACCTGAAAGGGAATCAGCAGGGAATGGCCAATCACACACATTGACAAGTGGATTATACACTTCGATCAGCCATTTTGGATTTCGCTTGCATAGCTCCATGGTAGCAGTTTGAATCGAGCGCATAATAAGATCAGCACCTAGTCATTGATTAGACACTTTTCCATATTGTAACATGAGATGTTCTACTTACCACCTTGAGATTGACTTGCTGAAAACTCCAAAGCTTCTTTCCAGATAACTGCCACATTGAGAATGATCCAGGGATAACATTGAGTTGTCGTCTCGTGCCAAGGGATGGATCGAAGTAGATCATAACAAAACACTTGAACAGGCTCCATGCGATTCGTATTCTTGCAAAGCAGAGTAATGAGACGAGCGTATCGACTATGCACATCATACATTAGTACACGAATGTATTTCATGATTGGACAATGTGATATCTTACCATGCTTGACTCAGTTTCTTGGCCTTGACAGCTTGTGCTGCTAGATTGGATGCCCATTTGATACATTTGGGAATAAAGTGGATCTAAAGAAATTTGATTAGCATCATCAAATCAAATTGAAACCATAAAGAGTACTTACGGAAGCATTCTTTTTGCCAAGCACATAGATAAACCAGGCCATCTTTTGTTCCTTGTGATGGATCACAGTAGGACAAGTCAGAGTGACACCACCGGATGGACCATAAGGAATCACTTTGGCATTCTTCAAGTTGAGCGCGCTGAAAGATTGCAATTTCTCATAAAACGACTCCATTTGAACAAAGAATCTCTTCATGCCAGCCTTGGTGTGAACAGGGTAGTGATTCTTTTGTATGTCTTCAAGTTGACTCATCACCCAGTCAGGTTCCTCCGTAACGATCTTATCAATGATATCTATCGAATGATTCATGAGTCATTATTCAAGATTGCTTCCACAAGTAAACATACCTGACTTTTCAATAATCTTTGGTGGTGAAGTGGAAAGCTTTGTAGTTGCTGATGATGGTGAAGTCGTGGTTGGCTTGGATTGTTGTGAAGAATGACTTTGTTCTGGTCCAATGACACGTAGTGGTCTGCGTACTGGATCTGGATCACGTTCACTTTCAGGTGCTTTTCGCTTTGAAGCTGAAGCCAATTGCACATTTTTCTTGGTTGACGCAGAAGGGATCCCTTTTTTGCTCAAAACCTTTGCTCCCTTTCGAATGTCTCGTTCATAAACCACATGTTCGCGTACATTGGTTGGTCGATTCATGTTGGGCTTTGGGACAATAAGGCCGTTTAGAAGCTGTTCACCGGCATCATTTGTCTCCTTTGTCATCACTGGTGATGGGCTTGAATCATGTTGTTGTGGAGAAGCAGATGTAACTGGAGTAACTGATGATCGAGCACGTAATGAAGATGGCTTCAAAACAGAAACTTGTTGATCTGCCTCATTTGTGTCCTTTCGAGGACTTGTAACTGGTGACTGATTTGAATCATGCTGTTGTTGTTGTTGCTGAGATACAGGTGGGATGTCCTTTCTTTTTGTTGTTGTAGTAGATGATGATGCTGATGTTGGACGACGTAATGAAGATGGCTTCAGGCCAGAAGCTTGTTTCCCACTTTTTGAAGTAGCAGCAAGTGTGTCTTGAGACTTGTTCACGGTATCAATGGTCATCATGTCTGGTTGCTTAGTTGTTGTTGTTGACGATGGTGGAATAGTGGATGGTATAGAGTGCGATATAGATTGTTGGTTGAATTGTGTAACTGGTTGATGGGAGCATTCTTTGATGTGTTGAGCAAACTGAGTTTGGAGAGCGATCTGCATAAAATGTGACATGTAAGTCATTGTAAACAAGTTGATTTCAGTCATTGTACTTACCATTCCTTTCTTGAGCTTTTCAATCTCCTGAAGCACTTGAGAATTGTCTTGTATAACTGGTGCAGATTGTGATGGTACTGCTGGAATAGGAGATGGTGGTGTTGGTGATGGAGGAGCTGTTACTGCTGCTGCTGCTGCGGTAGCAACGCGTGCTCGTAGTTGTGCAATCTCTTCATCCTTCTCTTCCAAGTCAGCTTTGAGCATGTCATTATCGATTTGCATCTCAAGTCGTTCTTCGTTGAACTTTTCTTCCTTCTCCTCTCTACAAACAAGTACCTTATGAGCTTCTTGGTAATAAAAGACAAAAGTAAACACATACCGTAGCTTCTTTTCACGCTCTAAATCATCTTTCAACGTGTTCACTTGTTGTTGAAGTGCCTCACATTCTATTTGTATCTCTGTGTCAGTCACCTTTATAGAATGAAAAGAAAACGTTTCTTTACCTTTGACTTTCTTGTTCAACAACTGCATGAGCTTATCTGTTGTAATGATCCTGGCCTTGAGTTTTGCAGTACTGGATCCTGAATTCATAGCTGACATTAAGGAAGTAAGAGATAAGCCTGGATCTTGTTGCCCTTGGGTCGCATTGCTGTCAGTCGACGAGGACATTGTGTCGATAGATCTGGCAGATCGTTGAAGAGAGTCAAGAGTGCTATAGTGAAGCCAAAATTTGAACTTCCTGTGTTGCTCTTCGCCACCACCCCCACTACTCTGACTCCGATTCCCCTCCTCCTCCATTTGCGACACCCTGTCATCATCTACATGTCATGAATTCCAATCCATATCAATTATAATATAAACAAAGGGAAAGCACTTCATTAGAGTGGAATCATCTATTGTGTTGCCAACTTGGAGTTGTCGTTATTCAAGCCATGTCATCTTTAGATGGTACAGTGATTATAAAGATGGTGTTGGAACGAATACCACATCACTCGAATCAAGCATTTTAAAAGTTTAGATGGTCTTATTATTGCTTACTGTATTCTGTGGTTCAAGAAGGTGTACAATGGGGATAGGGCGGTCCGTTGGCATGAAAAAGGGGAGCTCAGACAGTGGAGGAGATTCAGCAGTAAGCGTAGCACACATCTCTTTCTCTCCCTTTTTTTCCTTTTCCTTGCTTATCCATTCCAGGCGTATTATTGTCTCCACGAGTGAAATGCAGTCAGTCAGCACTAGTGTTTCCTCACCATTACGTTGCGAGCTGTCCGTGTCGCCAATATCTACCGGGCAAAAAAGAGCAGCTGCTGATGACCTTGTTGACAGTCAAGAAGGAGGAAATGCACTTGACACGCCCCCTGTCAAGAAGCTACGGAATCTCGATCCACCTTCACTGCTACAACAAACGTTGACTTCGAGTGAGAGCTTTCGTTCTGTACTGACTGAGACGTCGAATTTGTTCGATCAACCCGATGTTGACACTCAAGTACCTCGAGACAATACTCCACAGCAAACACAAGAGAACGTCAAGGATACGATTCAACAGGATATGGATTCAATAGACAACAAACTAGACTGGCCTTTTGAACAACCTTATCCGACTCAATTCATGGAGGATGAAGATGATGATGACCTTGATCTTGCTTCATTTGTATCAGCACGACGATCATTATTCAACGAGTTACAAAGCAGTGAATTCAATCATCCAGAAGACGATGATGATCAAGAGTCACGGCGCGATCTTTATGAAGCGATTCTTGGAGATGAAGAGGATGATGATGATGATAATGATGTTGATGGAAGGAATGGAAGCAGCTGGTTACCAGAGCCTATACATTCATGTGGACCACAACATTATGACGATGACATTGACGACTTCTTTTCCAGCAGCCATGTAGAAGATAGCATTGCGACAGAACGTATTCCATCACCACAACTTATCAAACGACTACGCAATTGGCAAAAGATTCGACCTGGTTACTTGGCATCCAAACCAAGATTTCTTACCAATGACTATTTTGAAACGAACGGACCTAAATCATGTGCCATGGATGAGGAGATGCCAGATGATGACAATACAATATGCAAAGAGAGCTATTTGGACACCAATTTTGTACTCATGGATCGACTTGGTTCAGGTGAATTTGCTGATGTTTACAAGGCGCGTCGACATGAATCAGATACACTTTTGGCTATCAAGAGAACCAAACATCCTTTTGCTGGTTACGATGATCGATGGCAACAGATCATAGAAGCCAATCACATGCATGCTGTCAAGGGAAATCAACATTGCGTAGAGCTCTTGAGCGCCTGGGAAGAGAATGGTTATTTATTCATGGAAATGGAATTATGTCGTCGTGGAAGGTAAAGCTATACTCCTTTTTGATGGATGATGGATCACTGATGGATTCAATTTAGCTTACATCAATATATCAATACATGTGATCAAGTACCAGAATCAATGGCATGGGCTATTATTGGCGAGATTGCAGAGGTAAGAAAGTGATCTATGTAATGTATTGGATGATTGATTCACATAATGAATAGGGATTGAAAGCAATTCATGACGCTGATATCATACATCTTGACTTGAAACCATCCAACATCTTGATTGATGACATGGGAAGGATAAAAATTGGTGATTTTGGCCTATCAGTAAGAGAGCCTGTGGTAAGTACTATTGAATTGGATGATGGTAGTTACTTCATACTGAAGCATGATATATAGGATTCACGATGGATCAAAGGAGAAGGTGATCGTCGTTATATGGCTCCAGAATTATTGCGTGATATCTTTCATAAACCAGCTGATATCTTTAGGTAAGTAAGTGTCATTGTTCCAAGGAACGTATTGCTGATTGTCTATCATAGTCTTGGATTGATTATGCTTGAACTATCCACTCAGATTCAACTACCAGACACAGGTGAACTTTGGGAACAATCACGACTAGGCGACTTTTCATGTTGGTCACAAGACTTGTCACAGACATCCAATGAAGTACAGGAGTTTATACAATGGCTTCTTACAGCAGATTGGCAAAAGCGACCCACCATTTCTCAGATACTGGAGCATAAGCGACTTGTTGAAGCAAAGGCAAACAAGAATGGATCCCAAGGTGTTCTTTACGACTATGCACAACAAGAAGACTTACCAGAGGAGGAAGGTTCATCCCAACCAAACATTTACTGTACGCCAAAACATAACAAGTTTCCTACTCTATCCCAAGAATACTAGTGTATACACCCATGCTTTCCCTTGTATATAGGCATTCTACATATACCCCTTTCATTCTATTCTTGCGACAATCACTGATATAAACATGATGTCTAATCACTGAAGAGATATCAAACATTTCATGTGGTATCGACGTGTAACATAGTTTATGCATTGTGTGTTGTACTACTGAGTTTTTGAATAGCTACGCCAAGCTTGTCAGTGTGAGCACCAACCACTTCGTCCCACTTTAACCCATCCTTGTAGAACATAGAGGTAGGCATGGCACGAATACCAACTTCAGCAGCAACATCCTATTTCATCCTATCATCAGAACATGCTCCTCATCATCCCAATGATGTCCATACTTACAGGAACATCATCAATGTCAATCTTTGCATAAGTTATATCAGGGAATTCAACAGCCATCTGCTCAAACTTGGGAGCTATGATCTTGCAGGGGCCTAAGTAAAGCAGCATGCTATATGAGAAACGAATGTTGTCAAAAGACAAAGCGTGTTTATCAACTTACCACACCAAGAGGCGTGGAAATCGATAGCAACCTAGCAAGCGTGTTCATGAGCACAATGGGCACAATGGAGACGAGTGAAATGCTGAACATACCTTCTTGTTCTCACTGATAAGCTTGTTGAACTCTTCAAGGTTCTTGGGTTCTCTGAATTGGACTTGCATTGTAGAATAGATATAAACGAATAAAGAAGACATTGTATTCTTGTCAGCTTTTATATAGTACAACTGGCTGGGGAGTGTGATGACTAACCATCCAACTATTACTAAGCATAAGGGACCGTGTCTTTTTGATTGATCTACTTTCATCATAAGATATTGCACCATCGATCTCTTTGACTTTTATAGCTGAGCTGATTAATCCACACGCGCAACCAGGAAAATCCAGTGTAAAGTCAGCCAGCTTATTCATGCAAACCTGCCATTTCAATGGCAGGATCACTTTCCGAAGATAGTCACCTATTTTGACCATGAAGTATATGCTGCTGTAATATGTCAAAAGTGATGAACGATAAGCAAGTCGCATTACACATACCTCAAGATGCTACTATGTTGGGGAATCGTGTTGATTTATAGATCGTGGCATAATATTGGCTGACCGAAATCGATCATGCAATGCATTATGCATCACCAAAGCTAAACAACGCAAGAAGTACAAACACCTTATAAGAGAGACGACAAATTTAGAGAGAGGGATAGTAAAGGAGAGAGAGAGAAATCTCTTTCTATCAAAACGTTTCATATACCATTGTTTACCGTGGTATTGCATGAGAAACGTGATTGCCAAAAAGGCTCATATCATTGGATGAAAACTGCCTCCGGATGTGTTGTTGTTGTAATGTATGTTTAGATTGCCATCCTTGGCTGATATAAACACTGGGTCTTTAATGCAAAGAAAGAGTCATACAAGTGACAATGAGCCATTTTAGTGTCTTTGTGTCAAGTTAGAATGAATCCATGGTAAAGAAGGGAGACAAATGTACTCCTCAAATTGACTACTATTACTACTCCTTGCAAGCTAAACTAGGCTAGGATGTGTGATATACCAGTGATACGTGTGTTTGTGTATGTGATGAATGAGTACATATGCAAGTGTGATAAAGAGTTTTCCTATTTTAATCCATCCATACGCGCTTCTCTTTCTCCTTTTTCTCTCTTTCTCAACAACAAACAACCATGACGACACCCAGTAGCAACGACAACCTTTACAGTGTGGACGGGGTCCAAGCCAAAGCCCGTGAATATCTTGCCAAGCTTGACAGTGAACTGAGTCAGTACAAGTATTGCAATGAGCTTGAACGCAGAACAGGTGTACCCAAGAGCTATGTTGTTCTCGGTGGTGGTGCAGTCATCTTTGTCATGGTCTTCTTCAATCTCGCTGGCAAGTTCTTGACGAGTCTCATCTCTTGGGCGTACCCAGGTACCATGCGAAATTTAATGCACGCGTCTGTAGCAGTAGCAGTAACTAAGCAATACTATAGCTTACGCGTCATTCAAGGCAATTGAAAGTTCCTCCTCTGCTGATGATAAGCAATGGCTCGTTTATTGGACAGTGATTGGTTTTGTACAGCTTGTTGAATTCTTTGCTGGAATCATTCTATACTATTTCCCCATGTTCTATCTCATCAAGACTCTCTTCGTTCTTTGGCTTGCACTTCCACAATTTCGGGTAAGTCATAAGAAATAGGAGGGAGGACTTTTATACTAAACCAACCCATTCATCATCTAGGGCGCTGAAGTTTTATATGGACGTTTCTTACGCCCCTATCTTTTGAATGCACAAAGCGACATTGACAAACATGCTGATCAACTACGACAAAAAGTGGGCGAAGCTGTATCTGATATCACATCATCCAAAAAAGATTAAGCATCACATTGACAATAAAGATGAACTTTTGCAAATGTTTTCATCCAACATGGATATCAGGCTTTTCTTTATTTACTATCCTTGTCTTCATCCTTTTTAGAATCCTTATCCTTCTTGTCTTGTAGTCCTTCAAGCGCCTTTTGAATACGTTCATCCTTTGCATCCACACCAGGTAGCGAATTCAAGACTGCCATCATTTCATCAGCATCTCCACCACCTTCATTGTTCATGGACATTTCCAAAGCACGCTGTAACTGGTCTTGTTCACTCAAATCTTCCATATGGACATCCTCATCCTAATATCTCTCACTTGTTAACACATTTGTTCTTGTTCAAATAAAATACACTTGCCTGTGCACTACTGCCTTGCTTATCTTGCATTGACATGGCCAAAGCTGCTTGTAATTCAGCATCTTCAGTATCATGTGCTGCTGAATCTCCTTGACTAGGTTTGGAATCCACTGCCATCTTGTCACCACCTGAAGTTGATGATTCACCTTGTGCCTTGTCATCACCACCACCACCTTGCTTTGCAGCCTCTGCTTCTTGACGAGCCTTTTCTTCTTCCAAAGAAATACGCAATGCCTAATAAAATGATATCAATACACACATGTTTCTGATCCCAACACCCAACAAACATACCAATGCCAATTCTGGATCCAAGTTGGGGTCCACACCAAACTCAAAGTCGCCACCACCGCCACCACCACTGCCAAAGTTAGCAGCAGCAGCACCTTCTTCGCCAGATAAAATGCTTGTAGAAAGAAGCATGTCGCTCAAGATATGTGGTCCTGGTGGAATGCTTACAAGATGACTATAGAAAGATACTTTAGCCAATGAACGAAATCCACACAGACAACAACGTACCTGTTATCACCATTGTTGACATTGTTGATAAATGCTTCCAGTTTGGCTGTATTCTCTGCTTCTTCTCCAAAGTTGATAATGTCGACAGCAACATTGTTCTTCTTCATCTTCTTTGCAAGCCGTACCAATGTTCGTTCGTCAGTTTCAACAGGACTGCCGACAAATACAATGATCCTTTGACGCTGGTTTCTGTTTTGTCTGTGTTTTAAGGCGAGCTATCCATGGTATCAATATACGCTATTGTTGTTGTAGTAGTATCCACTCACCTGTGCAATCTGTATTCCTGTCATAAAGTCGGCTTTGTTACTGATCTTGACACCGTGCAACGCACTCAGGATCTTGCCCACATCCGACGTCAATGTCACCAGCACTTCAGGGCTCTTGCCTGCCATCGTCATGAGACCCACTGTGTTTTCTCGATTGGCTTGTGTTTTTGAAGAAAAGATAAGATTGACAGCTTCGTTTTGAGCTACGAGTCGAGTGGGAGTATAGTCGCCATTCCGCATCCACTCCGAGTTATCAATACTATAGAGACATATAAGCCAATAAATCGCAAGCTTGTTTTTCTTTATATACGTACACAATCATAGACGCTTCCAAAGACATGGTGTTAGGTGCTTGGACAAGTGGTGTAAAAAGAGAGTCAAGGCACTTAATAGAAACGCGCTCATTGGCATGACGAATTGGACACGTACGTCAGCGAACGTTTAATTCCCGACTCTGTGCTGCTCAAGGAAGGAGGAGCACATGAACCTGCAATGATATGATGATGCAGAATAAGATTACATGTGTCATATCATAACATCGTTATGAAGAGTAAGCAACTGATCTTGAAGTTATTGACATGCATCCATCATTGTTCTTCTCGTCTTTTCATCTTATCCATTATCCACTAAGCTGAATGACTTGTGAGAAATGAATGACAATATACCATTTCAATGCTGATGATGATTGCCCAGCTTGTGGAAAGTTAGTGAGAACTTGATGTCTCCAAACTCTTTAATGATCAAAGCTTTGTTCCCAATTTCGAGTAGGGGGTAGTTGGGATCGAACAGGTCTTGGATGACCTTTTGGAGTCACCTTGGATCATGCAAGATATCCTATGAGAATTAGCAAAAGCTTGATTGTATCCAGACTTTCTATTGTCCGTTGTGAATGCGGCACAAGTTGTCAAGTTACTGGGGAGCTACACAAAGGGTTGTCTGTGCATAAATCAACAACTGACATAACCAAATTAGGCATCAAGTGGCAATTATCCAAACAATGATAATCCATCTGCTATTATGGCAAAGCAAGCATTTACAACGAGTGAAAACATTACTGTATATTCGTGTTCAATGTAATAGCAAAAACATCTAATCATTATCTTCTGTCTTTCTACGAATCTTCCTTTTGCTTCCATCTTTGCCTAGTTTGCGTTTCTTGAACATGGCTCCACCAGTATCCTTCTTCTTATCATCATCAGCATCATCTACCAAGGCATCCACTGGATACTCCTTCTCACGTATTTTGAAATTACGTAGATCCTCTTCATCTTCTTGTTCGTCGTCTAGAAATTCAGGTGGTACATCACGAGTTGCTGCTGTATCCTTCTTCTTTTCTGGTTTGACGTCAGATTTCTCTTTAGTAGGTAGCACTGTTTGCCATTGACCAGGCTCAGCTATAGCTGCTGGTATCGCCCATTCATCTCGACCTTGTAAATTCTGTGGAATCGCAGGTGCTTTTCCTTGAAGCTCTTCAAGTGTAGGTGGTGGTGGTGTTGGAGTGGCTGATGATGTTGCTACTGGATACGGCCTTGATTTACGTGGATAATCTGATACTGAAGAAGTTGATGATAGTGATCCACGATCCCCTTTGTGAATGAATGATTGTACAGCAGCCTATTCATAAAGTTAATCATCATGAATCGATATGCATAATGACACCTTGTTACCTTTTCGATTCGTTGTAATTCTCGCATCTTTTCCTCTTCTTCTTCTTTCTTTACTTGTCCATCCCTGTATACTCCTCGTAAGAACCTTTCTACTGCTTCCTTATGTGATCGACCATTGTTATGTATCTCTAGTGACTATCACCTTTGTAAGTGGGATTCGTTTGATACAAGAGTACAACACACTTACTGGCTTATTGTTGGCAATAAACTTTTTGCAGTACTTGCACCAGTGCTTTTGTGCAGAGACCCAGAAATCAGCCCTAGAGTACCATTGAGCCTATTGCTATACGAGATGCGTGCGTTCAAGAGCTTACATGTCAATGGGTTGGGAGTCAAGCTGTCGTGACTTTGGTGATAAAGGGAAAAGACGAGAAAGGAAAAAGACAGCTGGATTAGTTTTCTTTTCTCGCTCCATATCCACACCTTTTTACCTTGTAAGTCCCTACCAGTCCCCAAGTCTCGAGATCTAGCACTAACTGTCTGTAATCCTTCAGATCCAAGTCATGGCAGGTGGTAATTCGATCGCTGTCAATATCCGTGAACGTGAAAACGAAGACGACGACTACAAAAGACCTGCGATCTGTAAGTGTATCACAAGTCCACCCATATAAACATGTTCAACTCATCCATATCTCTCTTTTGTTCCCTATAGTGGAAGAATCTGATAAAGGTATTGTATCTATGCATATGGATAGGTAGGATCGTTTATTAAGCCAATATCATGAAATAGGATCCAGTTCTGAAGCCGAATCTGACGACCAAGAGAGCGAAGACGACGACGACGACGAGAGCAGTGATGATGGAGTTGAAGATGATGAAGCCACTTTGTTGACACCAGCTGTTGATTCACAAATCCTAAAGACAATCGCTGCTATTCGTACCAAGGATGCTCGTGTTTATGATTCAGATCAAAAGTTCTTCACCGATGACCAGTTTGAAGAAGCACAAAAGAAGTTGCAACAGAAGGAACGAGAGGCACAAAGGAAGAAATACACTCTCCGAGACTATGAAGATGAAGTCAATGTCAAATATGGTGGTATTGTGCCTGAAGATGATTATGATGAATCTACCGAGTCAACAACCAAGGTCAAGACACATCAAGAAGAGCAAGAGGAGCTCAAGAATGCATTCAAAATGGCAGCTGGTGATGAGGATGAGGATGATGACAATGAGGATGGATTCTTGCAAAAGCGTCCAAAGACTGAGGAAGAGATCAAGGCTGAGGAAGAGGAGTACAGAAACTTTTTGTTGGCCAATATCTCGGTAAGTGTCAATGTTATATTATGATGTATGAGGATGAATGGTCTAATGATGATCATAGAATGACAAGGCAACTTCTGAAGCATTCAAAGAATGGACTGACGTCAAAGAAAAGTCCAATGTCAATGAGGATGATGCGTTTTTGATGGAGTAAGTATCAATGCATATCAAGGTGACAAGGTAATATTGACATTCTATTGTTAGTTTTGTTCTTAATCGTGGCTGGATGGATACTGGAAAGTCGCAATCCAAGACAGATGGCAATGCCGAACAAGTTGACCTGGAAGCTGATGAAGAGTATCTCGATGAAGTGGATCGATTTGAAAGCAAATACAACTTCCGCTTTGAAGAAGAGTGAGTATTGACATGGATTGTAGGATCATTGGCTTTGTTACTGACAATATTGTTAGGGGAGGTGCCAATATCATTACACATCCACGTAATATTGAAGACTCAGTTCGAAGGAAGGAAAGCAAACGTCAACGTGAGCGAGAGCGCAAGAAGGCAAAGAAGGAAGCCAAGAAGAAGGAAAAGTTGGAGGAGCTTGCTCGTCAGCGCAACAAGAAATTGAAGGACATCAAGAGTCGTCTCAAAGAGATTCAAGAGATCACAGGAACTGATAGTGAGTATCATGCATCGATCAGGTTGTAGTCATCAAATCCAGATCACTGACTGTTATGATCACTTGTTTTTAGTTGTTGGGTTGGAAAATGTTGATCTTGATGCTGATTTTGATCCTGAGAAGCACGATGCCCAGATGGCTGAGATGTTCAATGATGACTATTACAACAAAGAAGATACCGAGAAGCCTACATGGGATGATGATATTGAAGGTGTTGATGATATCAACTACAACGACGATGACGAGGATATCATGATGGATGCTGATTATCTTCCTGGCGGTGACAAGTATCAGTCAACATCAGAGAATGCATCAGAGCAAGCATCAAGCAGCAAAAAGGTGCTCAAGAAGGAAGTGGATGACTTATTGGATCAGTATTATTCCTTGAACTTTG
Source organism: Lichtheimia ramosa (assembly GCA_008728235.1). Taxonomy (NCBI): domain Eukaryota; kingdom Fungi; phylum Mucoromycota; class Mucoromycetes; order Mucorales; family Lichtheimiaceae; genus Lichtheimia; species Lichtheimia ramosa. The sequence goes on along the minus strand of CP031828.1, from coordinate 1,821,613 downwards.
AAGACATTATTGGTGGAGACTTGCCAACCAGATTCAAGTACCAAAAGACCGAACCTGAAGATTATGGCTTATCACCTGTTGAGATTCTGTTGGCTGATGACAAAGAACTGAACAAATATGTCGGTCTGAAGACCATGGCACCGTAAGTTACATCATCCATCCTCTCCTTTTTAGTGTCTTGAATTCATATTGAAACTTTTATGATAGATATCGCAATGAACAAAAGAAACAATACGAAGCAAAGATGTTCAAGAGAAACAAGAAGCGAAAGTTACGAGAATTGCAAAAGCACTTGCACCAGAAGGGATTCAATACTCGACACGACGACAGGAAAAAGCGGAGTGACAACAATCGGGATAAGAATGACAAGGATACCAAAAAGCGTAAGCATGATTCTGAATCCCCAAAACAAGATAGCAAGCATCAGGAAAAGAAGGCAAAGGCAAATTAGATACATTCATATTCATCACTTTATTAAACATCATTGATTTTGCATGTGTAAAATGACTGTGAGCGATGGGAATCGATGGGTTACTCTAGAAGTAAAACTCAGCTCTCGTAATTCATGCACTTTACCATGGTGACCATCTACCTTTTTCTGATATCCTTCATAGTGTATGTAACAATGGTTAAGATCTCGCAATAAAAAGTAGTCTTTAAAGCTTGTCTCTGCAGTCAAGTTGCTTATCAATCATTGAACATGTGATGCATACGACAGGAACTTGTGTGAAACAATGTATCGATTATCGGGGATACGAGTGTTTGTCTTAACCAGTCTGAATGATTATGCTTGAACGCATGAAAGTGGAAGTGTAAGGATATCCATCAGTAGCATTTTGAAGATTGATCAAGATCTCTTATTGAACTGAGCGGGGTGGTTGAAGCCTGTATTAAGACTAAACCCTTGCGTTTGTTAACTCCTTATTGGCTGCATTATTGGCTGGGGGAATATGTACCTTCGCGGTTACGCCCATCCACCATTTTCCTTTTCTTCTCTTTTCCCTTATCAACAACATACCCCCGTCTACGATGACCATTAGTCCACAACACTTGCAAGGCTCATTGCTAGTCCTCATCTCATCTGTTGCTTGCGTTATTGGAGGTAAATGGTGAAGCGATCGTTGAAGTAGCCTTTCTTGCTCACACTTTTATGTAGCATCCATTGTATTCATTGACAAGATATGGCCCAAAGTCTCTATACTTGAAAACCAATCCTTTCTTGCAGCATCCATGGCGTTAGCATCAGGTGTTCTTCTTTATTCATCATTGGCTGTTCTATTACCAGAAGCTGTTGAGCGACTGGATGACAGTTATCTGGTGTATGTTGGTTTCTTTGGTGGAGCAGCATTCACGCTTATCTTGACTCGTATCATCCATTGGTGTACACCTGGTGCTGTGCATGCATGTGGCGGCTCTCCTAGCATGAATCAGCAACGAGATGAAGAATCTGGTCATTGTAGCTCGTCTTCATCCAGTTCTACAACAAGCAATCATGATGATGAAGATGGTCATACATCAGCTGGCAGTAGGACATTGGCATATACCGAACGACACAGCATTAAACATCATCCCATTTCTGCACAAGGATCTACACAATATGGCACAACAACAACTACTACTACTACTACTACTAAGGCTGTAGCACCATTTAGTGAAGCACACTTTCGAATCCATTCCATGACAACAGGGGGACAACAACAATCGCATCATCACCATCATCACCATCATGACAATGACAACCATCACCATGAAGATGATCATTCATCTGAAGATTCGAGTAGTTTCCTTCGTATTGGCATTCAGACAGCTGTTGCTATTGGTGTACACAAGTTTCCAGGTAAGATAACACAACATTAAAAATGCTACATTACTGACACAGACGAACAACAAACAAATAGAGGGCCTTATCATGTTTGTTTCTAATCAAGCATCTTCTAGTCTTGGATGGAGCATAGCAGCAGCCATGTCGATTCACAACCTAACTGAAGGCTTCATGATTGCACTCCCCCTTTATTTTGCTCTCCGGTCAAGAACTGCAGCATTCGGATGGGCTGCATTACTTGGTGGTCTATCACAACCCCTGGGTGCATTGATTGGTTATTTTCTACTTCAAAGCATTGACAAGTCTCAAGAGAACCTGATGTTTGGCATAGTGTTTTCTTTGGTTTCTGGTATGATGACGCTGATCACTGTTCAGGTAAGCAATATAACTGGAATAGCATTGTTATCAGTGTACTTAGTCTTTCATTGCAGAGTATGCTTCCTCAAGCCATCAAAGCTGACACTGAACATAAACAAGTCCTCCCCTTCTTCTTTTTGGGTATCTTTTGCGTAGCAGCTTCTTCATTACTAGAATCCATATAATACCAACACTACTACTACCACTATTACTCCTACTATTACCATCATGTTTTGTATTATTGATACTTTCTCTCTTGCCCTTCTACTACTCTTTGATATATGATTCTCCAATGGTATAGAATACAGTGATGGTCTCCTTCTTTGAACAAAATGGACGTTTATTCTGGCAACATTACATGTTATGACTTGTAGACTATATTCTCTTTGTCCAAATTGGCTTTACATCCAAGGATTTCATCAAGCTGACCTTCTTTTTCAAGGCTTAGCATAGCTCGTTTCCTAATCACATGGTCATGTAGTACGCTCCCGATTCATGCCTTTGGGTTCTGGAACAATAAGACTGTTGATTCTTTGCTGATGCTATTTCATCAGCTTGTCTTTGGTAAGGTCCTTGTATTTGGTGATTGAATTGAATGTCTTCATTGTTCTGGGTGACATTTGATGTTGTGTTCCATAATGACACTATACGACACAAAAACGCACTTTGGTAGTTAAGCCTATCTCGGCTCATCATAACTCCTTGGTTCTTGATCGAGACGTTGATACTACCAATAAACGAGCACATGTCAGTATACAAATTAGGTGAAAGGTGCCAAATGATAGTCATACATCCACACAAAGGGTCCATCGGGGATTAGGAACGATGTGATCAGAACAAAAATGAGCATACAATGAAGCATTACATAATAATCCATGCATGTTTCTCACCCATACAGCCTACATAAGGGATCTCATTGACACTTGCCAAAAGGGATTGATAAACCGCATGGGTGTGATAGAAGAAAGAGACGTGTCTTAATGTTGGTGACATTGGATCTCTGTATCGCCACATGATACCAAATTTGAAAGTGCATTACGTTTCCTTTTCCCAAATAGCGGGAAAACTTTTGACGCTTCATCTTTAATAAATATACATCAACAGTTGCCTTTTAATGCTTTCTTTATACTATGGAAGTACACGAAGGAGCAAGTGACAGGGACACGGTGGAGTGGAATAGTGGAGAAAACACAACGCAGCTTCCAATTGAAGAGAAAAATGATCAGCAGCAACCATTTTCAATCTATTCATGGAAGCAAAAGGTGGCTATTTCCGTTCTTGTGTCATTAACAGGCCTGATATCTCCAATGTCAGGAAGTATTTATCTCCCAGGACTGAATGCCATCCAAGAGGTCAGTATAGTATCAAATCATAAAGACTATGCTGATCTCATCTGCTTTTAATATACCGGAAAAGGAATTAAACACGACAGCATCGCTTATCAATCTCACAGTGACATGCTATATGGTGTTTCAAGGCATTTCACCCACCTTATGGGGATCACTTTCTGACTCTTGGGGACGTCGTCCTATCTACTTGTCGACTCTAATTGTGTATATTGGCACTTGTGTGGGATGTGCCTTTGCGCCCAACTTTGCGTCACTGTTGGTGTTACGTATGCTGCAAGCATTTGGATCAAGCTCTGTTATTGCTTTAGGTAATGTGCATACTAATACCATATGCACCATGTAGTAGTAACATGTTGTGTTTCATCATTATCAGGTTCTGGCGTCATGAGTGATATTGCGCTACCATCAGAGTAAGAAGCCAAACGCTTAATGACATATTCCATTATTGCTATGAGCTCATTATACATATGTCTTTAGGCGAGGTACTTTAAGCGCTTATGTGTCATCAATGCAGCTTTTGGGACCTGTCATTGCTCCCATCATTGGTGGTGCTGTTACGGAACAGCTGAATTGGAGGTAAATATGCGGTGTCTTTGTCTTGATTACTTTATGTGACACAGATTGCTTTTTCCCCAAGATGGACATTCTGGATCATGGCTATTTATGCAGGGATATTATTCATTGCCATTCTCTTGTTCTTGCCAGAAACATTGCGTATCCTTGTAGGCAATGGATCTGGATACGCTTATCCAACACCATTGCAGTGGATTCAGCATCGCCGTCACATGAAGCATGTATCTAATGTACCAACTACGACAAAGCACAATAGTGATCATCGCAATCGACCCAATCTACTTGCTCCTTTGCTCTATTTCCTCCAGCCTGATCTAGCATTACTTTTATTTTACTATGGTGTTATCGCTGGAGTCATGTATGCCATCATGGTATCGATCCCAAGCTTATATGCATCTATCTATGATCTCAGTGACTTACAAGTGGGGTTGTGTTATATTCCTCTTGGCGTCGGCTGTATTGTAGGCATGTGATTTGATCTTTTTGATTGTCGATTATTCTGATGTATGCTAATTATAGGTGCGTTTTCTAATGGCCATTACATGGATAAGCAATTCAAAGCTACAGCAAGAAAGTATGGACTGGAGACGACAAGTAACAAACAGGGCCGCTATGTATTGCCTGCTGATTTTCCTCTTTTCCAATGTCGACTACAGTCTTTGTGGATCTATGCAGTGGTGGAATGCATTGTAACACTTACATATGGTTGGGTGCTACAACAACATGTACATATCGCAGTGCCATTGATATTACAACTTCTCTGTAAGTTATAGCAAGTAACATTTGTATTGACGTCTACAAGCAGAAGCTGATGATAGAATGTATTTGTAGTTGGTATATGCGTTACTGGTACTAATAATACAATGCAGACTCTGATGATTGACCTGAATCCAGGCAAAGGAGCATCAATCACTGCATCCAACAATTTGTCTCGTTGTCTATTAGGGTAAGTCGTAAATGCAAGGGACACAAGGCGTACATGTAGATATATATATGTATGTCAGACTGAGAAAAAGGGGAAGATGTGATGGTGGAAGGAGAGGAGCTATACACAAAAAGGAGCACTTTGTAGAGGAGTACATACATATATACAAAACACATTAGGTCATGTCATGCTCACAACGGCATTATGATGTAGTGCAGCAGCATCAGCTCTTATTGAACCTGGCATCCAAGGGATAGGTGTAGGATGGATGTATACAACACTTGGCTTGATTCTAGTTGTCAAAAATGGTGCTTTGCTCCCAACATTACTTATTTTTGGCTCAAGATGGCGTAAATCACGGATTGAAAAGCAGTGATCACTATCATTAGCCATCATAGAAGATAGTATTAGGAAATACAATATATATGGATTTCACATTAGCACTAGTTTCCTTATGTAGACTGAGCTGATATGTACCATGCAGATCTAGAAAGAAGGAAATGGCGTGGCCGAATTATGGTATATCGATGTGTCGCCCAAATGAGCGATCCTTTCAGGAACGGGTGAATGGCACGGGATGAAAAGAAGGGAGCCACGTACTTGGAATTCATGCGCCACCGTGGCGCATATTTTTAGAGCATGATTTGGAAGCTATAAATAGAAACATGAATCTGGAGAACAAAGAATGGTAGATATATAAAGAAGGAAAAGTCTGCTACTTGCCTTCTTCTTTCCACCCAATTATCCAGATACACAATATCTCCTTCTTACCTACAACATCATGAAGAAATCTGTTCGATTCAGTGCTGAATTGGATACAGTGCATCCAACATACAGTGATGCTGAATATGATCGCACATCAGGGGAAATGCTTTTCCTTCTGTCAAAGCCATCTTCTTCATCTACATCATCATCAACTGCAAGAGAAACTTCGTCTTCATCACTATCGGTTAAACCAAGACGTCCTTACATTCATAAACCAGCATCTGGCAACAAACGACCCATGATTGCTCCTCTTGATCTATCCGGAATACCAAATGCTTGTCGTCGTACACCATCACTAGGACATCAAGTGATCGTCAAACCAAAATGCGATGGCAATAGTAATAGCCATAAGCAACATTGGCAAAAACAACACCTTCTCAGACCAAAATTGTGCATTGACACTTCCATCCTCGGTACTTCTCCCCGCTTTCTTACGCATTACAACAATCCATCCACGTGCCGATCTGATGATGATCATCCCAACTTTCACTTATCCCCAGTATCTCCAGCATCATGCTACTAATTACTCTTTTATTACATTACTACACTACCATACGCATACTTCTTTTACCATTTGTATATACCAAAAGTTTGTCATTCCACATATTTTATCACCAGCCATCAATATAAATCTCAGCTGCATGCTGATATCGCACTTTCTATATCCCATGACTTGTTATGCATATACTGAAAAGAGAGGAAGTGTGTAGTAACTATGCTGTGTTACACATCTTGATATCAAACCGCGCAATTTTGCGTAGTCTGAAATATCCCTAATGCCAATGTTGTTAAGAATATCAGGCTTGGCATCTCATCTCCTTACTATTGCTCCTTGATAAAGGTGGTAATAGAGATACGTGGCTGCGTACGCTTTGTTATAATAGTACAAATCATGCCGAGAATCGAAACTTCTAATGATCCATGCATAGCGACGGCATTGACGCCTCTTTACACAGAATAAGGTTATGGCTGCTTTTTTGATGCATTGTTATGTTAAGCCCTTTTGTTTTCCCTATAATTGACAAGTTGGCTATCCTTGATGTGAATAACAAGTCGTATCACAAAGAAAAGAGAATGGGATTGTATCCCTTGATGCGTTGCCCTGAACAGGTTCTGTGGATCAAGGCATCATCTTATTTGTGTATAACACCTGCATAATGACTCATATGTCCTTCTCAATGCAAGGTATCGGTGACTTTTTGTCATTTGCTTGCGCCTTGTCTTGGCTCAAAGAAAGAGGTATAACAATAAACAGCGCCTTGGATCATGTACTACCTTCTCTGGTAATCCTACAAATGAAATTATCCCCAGATAATATCACACTATAATGTGCTTCTCCAATTGCGCTGAAAAGGAAAATTGGTTGCCTAAACGGGTGAATTTCATTCCGCACTATCATGACCAAGGAGATATCTTACAATGCATCTCAGATTGTATAGGCAATAAGTCGTAAGCTTGGATACACATGAATGCCATATTCTGAGCAGGATGCACAGCAAGATATTGATCACTCCTATGTGATCACAGAAGCGTTATCTTCATTGTGCCAACCATCAATGAGACCTTTTTTGCTCAACTTATTGGAGGAAAGGACATAAGCAGAGTCAATGTTCAGCATTGTCGCTTCATTCTGCTTGATTAGAAATGCTACTACATAGAACTATCACTGACAATAACCTGGTATCCATCTGGATATGCCTATGTCCTCCTTGTTGACTTTAGGTGATAGTATATCTCCCTGATATTTCTACCCCGTGTCTTTGTAGTCAAATTGCATGACGCATTAATCAATATGATAGGTTTGGGGTCATTGACCATTATGAATGCTCACTCTGAAGCAATTTAGTGATCAAGGATCATGAGCATTTGGTTGCGGAACACTATCCAATACTATATGATGTAATTGATTGACATGTATCCTTAGCTACACCACTTTGATTTCAGCATGTAGCATTTGTCGATAGACATAGTGTCATCTCGAGAATCGATTGCTATGACTTCTCAGCATGACAAATGAAAGATGAATAGCATAAGCCCCAAACACCTTTTCATGCACATAGACATGATTTGTTTGGGAAATACAGCATTTAGCCTTGTGATCACCTGCAATGCAATAAAGAGTGTTTGCCACAGTCCAAACATAAACGAGCTCCTTTTTTTCACTTCAGGAAGGTGAATGCAGCCACGAATGTTAAAGTATATCACGTTACAGCTAGCTTGTATTCCTTGTTGTGCTGCATGCGCTTTTCTCTAATAGGTTGCACACAGACGATCATTTTTCCTGCTCAGAGTTGCTTCCGCTCATCATGTGGCATCACAAAATGCCGGATACAGCAGCACACGCTCTTAGTTTTACTATGTCTCTTTCTCGTTCTATTTGATCCTACACTGTAGCTACGCGCAATAAGAGTAATAAACATAGTTCTCTTCATGACAAATCATTGACTCGTGTACATATAGACATTTGATGTGCAAGTTAGTCCTGTCACAAATGAAGTATAAAACATTCTTATCCATGCTTATGCATGTGAGCACACTTAAGTACATGCCTGAAACAAAATAACTGCTGCTTACACTCTACCACTTGTCAGCAATGCAAATGTCAAGTGCCAAATGACGAGTGGAGCTCGAACTATTGGGTAACACAAACACCCCCTTAAGCTTCAATTGCAGCTGATGGGAAACTTGCCATCATGAGCACAACACAACACTTAACTACGATACCAGAAAGCACTAGTAGGTCTGCCAGAGAACGCCAGAAGGTCTGGGCATTAAACATAAGCCAAGAATAAGGTGTGCACAAATTAGTCGTAAGATGACATTTAGGTTGAAAATTGGATCTGGTTCATTGCCGGGAGCACTTCCGTTAAGGCGGCATAGTATACTATTTATATGCATCTTTACCCATTGGAAGATTCCTCGGAACACGGATCAATGGCTTTTGCCACATACAGTGATATATCAGATCTCATAGCAAGACTGTCTCATGTGCCAGACCCTTAAATTCTTTGTACGCAGCTGCTGCAGTGAAACGACACACATACAGAAAGCAAGCGTAATGAATCTTTGCATTTTGACGCGTTTTGCCGGGCCATTGTATTATAATGGGTCTGGAACAGCAAGTGGTGGATGATAAAGAAGATACTTTGGAATAAATGGCATGTTGTTGTTTCCTTGTGCCAATGGCCGTGCAACAGCAATGTTGTTGATTGTTTACACCACTACTACTGCTACAATGCAAGGTCATGTTACTATCATTGGTGCTTTATATGCTTGCTCTCTATTATAAACCGCCATCAAGCATGCATGAAAATCAAACATTTGCCAAATGGGCGTGCTCCCGTTTGAAAATCCACACATATACTACACACAAACAAATAATCAGCACTTTTTTTTTCCCAGAGATCATCATTCTCGAAACGCACATAGATGTGTATCATAGTATAGTCTTCGTTGATTCCAGAATACACGCTATCGTTATGGGATACTATATGCGATTTATCATTTAAAGGATGTATGTGGAGTATGTGACATGATGGAGATGATTCAGGAAAGGAAAGTTGGACATATCCAGCAACATTGATGCCTCCGAAACATGAAATAAAACTAGCAGCATTATTTTTCAAGCTTATCATGATGGAACGCCTTCTCCTTTATGACACTGCATGAGCATCACCCATCTCTATGTCCTATTGTTATGTGCATGTTGATCATTGTATTTGGTGCTTATCCTCATGACATGGCTCATTATTCCAGTACCATTGTATAGCAGCAAGCATGATAGAGCTTTAGAAAACAGAACGAATCGTTGGAACTTGTCATGGAGTTTGGGTGTCACGGCATACTGGGATACACAAGCCCAACACCGAGTGTGTGTAACACAGCATTGCATGGTTGCAACCGAGACAAATGCCTGGTAAGCATTGTGCTACTGTAATGGTACGCGTACGAGATGCTTTGGTCTCTAACAAATGCTGTTGGATTCCCGAGCATGTAACAGTTTTATACAGCACCCATCTCCACACGTATTTTGTTTTCCACCTCTCTTCTCTTTCTTGATATACCCTTCTTCTTTTTCTCTACCCAACAAGATACCACATCATGTCCACACAGCAAGCTTTTCCTGAAAGTAAATGTCATGTGATGAATGCTTAACGAGTATTGTATTGACACGTAATGACTTCTAGGTTGGTTCTTTATCAAGCATCAAAATGGCTATGTCTTGACTGCTTCGCAAGAGACTGAAGGATCGCATGTTGTCATTTCATCTCTCAACGCCAACAACCCTGATGCCCAATTATGGCGTTATAATGAAAAGGGTCTTCTTGTCAACAAGCAAACTGGTTATTCCATGGAGGTCCACCAAGGTAAATATCTTGATAATGATCATAATCTTGTTTCATCCACCACTTATACGAGTTGTATCATATATCAGGCAACGCCAAGACTGGTACTGAGATTGTGCAAAGTAGCAGCACAGCTGAAAAAGAGGTCCACCAACAATTCTCTCTCACTGAAGATGGTCGTATTTGTCTCAAGAATGACAAGTCTCTTGTTCTCGGCATCAAGGAATCCTTTTTCTCTCGACGTGAAGGTCTTCGTGCCCATTTGCAAAGTGCTGAAAAGTCTGGCAAAGAACAGCAGTGGACATTTGTTGTGCCTGTGATCAAGACTACCACCACCCAAGAGACACATGAGATCAAAAAGAGCTCCAACAACAATGATGACAATGATGAACAAAGAGGTATATAAATGCTGTGTACTTTATCTTGTCATTGATACTAACCTTGTCAATAATAGCTGTGAGCCAGCAAAAGGATCAGCAAAGCTTCAGTCTTCCAGTGGGCACATTCCCTAGCACACCTTTCTTGCTCAAGGCACAACAAGGAGAAGGATTGTTCATGGGTGTGGATGCAAGCCAAGAAGGTGGTCGTGTTGTCGTTGGTGCATTGTGTCAAACTGAAGAAGAATATGAATACCAACTTTGGACATACGATGCTACTACTGGTCATATTGTCAACAAGCGTAGTGGACTTGTATTGGGTGCTGAGCAATTGGAAGAACACGCACATGTGTGTCAAACATCTCGTCGTGATGCATGTGATAAACAAGTGTGGGGTCTTACTGAAAGCAATGAAATCTATCTCAAGAAGGATGCATCTTGGGTACTTGGCGTGAAAGAAGAAGCTGGCAAGTCGTATATTCATATCCAAAAGAAGTCTTCTGTTGCATCCCAGAGATTCTCTATTGCATTGCCTGTTGTCAAGAAGCAAACTATTGTTCGTCGATGGGGTATCTTCCCTGAAGGCGAGATTTTGATCCGTATCAATGCTGGTGCTGAGAAATTGGCATTGTCAGTTGATAAGGAAACACATGCTGTCAGTCTTCGTCCTTTGGATTTGCAAGATATTCAATCACAATTGTGGCGTTATGAGCAAGATGAAAGTGTTCTTGTACATGTCCAAACTGGTCTTGTGTTGGATGGTGCTGATGTCAAGCAATTGTATGTGCGTAACAAGTCATCTGAAGCCAAAGATACCCAAACATGGGCATTGACACCTTCATGCGAAATCCATTTACGTTCAAATGAACGTATGGTCATTGGTGTTGCAAGTGAAAAAGAAGCATCCACTTCAGGTGCAGTGATTGGTCTTCATGAGGTGCGTTCCATTACTTCAGTTGAATCAGGCAAACAAGTGTCCAGTCTTGAATCGCATGATTGGTTCCGCTGGTCTTTTGGCAAGGCTGTCGTTGAGAAGACTACTACCACCACCACTACTTCTTCTTCCACTACTCAACAACCCACTACTGGCCATCACCAACACCAATGCACTGACCATTGTGTCGCCATTGAAGAGCGTCATGAAGCTGTGACCCATTCTCCACATGAGGTACATGCTGCTACTGCTGTGCATGAGAACAAGTCGTCCAATACTGTTTCATATCTTAAAGCAACTGCTACCACCACTGTCATTCTTACCATTGTACGTGCATGGCGTGTGACATTCACCCAACGTATTCAGCAATGCAAGACCAAAGAAGAGGTGAAAGCTGTTGTGGAACAAAGCCGTGTGGATCTTGAGCAACGTCTTGAAAAGCACAGCAAGCGTGTTTCGTCATCGCATGAAGAATGGTCCTCCTCTATTACTCGTGTCAAGGAGACTATGCGCACCCAATTGTTTGATCAAGTTATTGCCAAGGTCAATGAGTCATCTTCTGATACTGTTTCAATGGATGATATCAAGTCTTTGACTGATCATACTTGCACTGAGATTGAATCGCATGTCAAGAAGACCAAGGAAGAAGAAGAGCAAGTTGTCGTTGACACTCACACTGCCAAGGAAGCTGTATTGGTTGCTGTCGCTAGTATCCATGTCACCTATCGTTATTGGCTCAAGAATGTACAACACAAGATCACCGAGGCACGCAACAAGGGAGCATCTGAACAAGAGATTGACACCATTATGCAAGAAGCTCGTACTCAACTTAAGACTGAGATTGAACAATCCCGTACCTCGATCAAGGAATCCAAGTCATGGCAAGTCATTCAAAGTGGCACTCAACAATCAGTCATTGCTTCGTTCGATCGTATTGAATCCTTGGTTCAACAAGAAATGCAAGTGGTCACTTCAGACAAGATTTACACTTCTGAAGAACGTTTCTCTACTTGGATCACTCAAACTGAAGAGAAACTTTCCACTGAGCTTGATACTTGTCAGCACAAGATTCAGCAGCAACATGAAAAGGAGAATCAACATGATGATAAGAATGCCACCACTGAAGTTGTTCAGGAACAGGCTGCTGTTCATCTCGTTTCTTCCAAGCTCACTGAAACCAAGACCCAGATCACTGTTTGGTACAAGAAATTGGTTCAAGACATCACAGCTACTTACACCAACACCACCAACGTCGCCAAGAATGATGTGCTTGTTATCATTGATGCTGCCCAAGTGGATCTTGATGAATTGATTGAGCAAGCCAAGTATGCCATCCATCAACAATCATCTCATCTCTCTGCTGCTACTCGTCGCCAATTTGAATACAGCATTGAAACCATTCGCACCACCATCCTTGCTTCTATTGTTCGCTTCAAGAAATGTGTGGATGTTGAGCAAGTCTCTCACGAATCAGTTCACAAGTATCTTGAGCTTGCATTTGGTTCAGTGGCTGGTTTGCATTTGGTTGGCAAGATTGATCATGTTGTCCACAAGGTTCAAGGTGACTCTTCTTCATCCAAGAAGGAAGATAAGACATCCTCTGTTGAGCACAAGAAGCAAGAGACACAACACATTGTCAAGATCACTGAAGAATCCCATGCTGTTACTTTTATTGAAGGTACATACAACTACATCCCTATATCTTCATTGACTATGTTTACTAATATATCTCTTTACAGAAACATCTACCAGTGTCACTCAATGGTTCTCCACTTTGAAGGGTCATATTGTATCCAAGCAATCCTCTCGTCAAGAGACTGAGCACCTGTTGGTCACTTCTGAACAAGAACTTGTTGTCACTTTTGAGAATGCCAAGTCCAAGATTGCTTCTTCCAACATTGAACGTCGCGAGTACTACATTGATGTGCTTGAAACAATCCGTATCAAGGCATTTGAACGTTTCTCAGAAATCAAGCAGATTACTTTGATTGAACAAGTATCCAATGTGACTGAGCGTATTGATACGGTTGTGGAATCATTCAAGAAACAAGTGATTGTACATTTGGAAGCTGCCAAGAAGGGTGAACATGTTGTGAGCCATCATCAACAACAGCAACCTACCAAGGAGTCGTCTGAGCATGATCAAGAGAAGAAACATCATCATTCCATTGGTGCTGCCATTGCAGCTGGTGCTGCAGTTGCTGTGGGTGCTGGAGCTGTTGCAGCTATTGTGCACCATGAGAAGCACAAGAATGATAGTCAAGGTGGAGGACATGTAGAACACAAGCCTGCTCATCAAGAAAAGCATGAACAAGAACATCATGAGGAGCAAAAGAAGCCACAGCCTGAACATCATGAGCAAAAGCATGAACAAGTCGAATATCATCAGCACCATGAAAAGATCTCTCATGATATCGTCAAGACTGGCACAGTGATTGTTGTTGTGGAGCATGTCAAGACTACCATTACCACCCGTTTGGAAGAGCTCGTTGAAGAAGTACGCGTGTCGATTGAAAAGGGACATGCCAAGACTGCTGAAAACATCGAGACTATTGTGTCCAAGGCTACTGCATCCATCAAAGAAGAGCTCAAGCACATTTGCAGCCAAGCTGAACAGAATGTCAAGTGCAAGAGTGAACAAGAAAAGAAGCAGCTTGTATCAACCATCACTTGGGCCATCACCTTGATAACTGAGATTACTATCCAGATCCAGACCATCTATGTCAAGGCTATTAGCTCCAGCACTGAGATTACTGAATCCACCAAGCAAAGTGTCACTGAAATCATTGAATCCACCAAGACCAAGATCCACACTGAATTTGAAAAGTGCCACAAGAATGTCAGTGATGATCACAAAGACAAGTCTTCTTCCAAGCATCTTGTGGAGATTGAAGTTACTGAGTACACCATCACTCGTATTCGTTACCACTTTACTACTATCATTGAGGAGATTTGTGTGCACATTGTCAATGGCAAGTCTGAACATGATGTCAAGGAATTGGTTGCCAAGCTCAAGAAGACTTTGGAAAGTGAACTTGCTATTATCATCACCAAGATCAAGGATGTTAAGGGATCCCAGACTGTGATTGACACTATCAAGTGGGCTGAGGATCTTTTGGCACAATGCATTGTCACTGTTGAAGCCATGGCTGTTCAATTCGTTGCTGCTCACTCCAAGGACAAGAAGACGATTTATGAGCAAATGATTGCGCATGTTGAAGCTGTCATTGTTCAAATCGAGACTGCATTGGAGCGATGTGGTGCTTCCTTCAAGATCCATACTGGTAAACAAGAAGTGCATGAGAGCAAGGAATGTGTTTCGAAGCACAAGGAGTCCAAGGACAAGAAGTCATCTGATGATCACAAAGACAAGTCTTCTTCCAAGCATCTTGTGGAGATTGAAGTGACTGAGTACACCATCACTCGTATTCGTTACCACTTTACCACTATCATTGAGGAGATTTGTGTGCACATTGTCAGCGGCAAGTCTGAACATGATGTCAAGGAATTGGTTGCCAAGCTCAAGAAGACTTTGGAAAGTGAACTTGCTATTATCATCACCAAGATCAAGGATGTTAAGGGATCTCAGGCTGTGATCGACACCATCAACTGGGCCAAGGGCATGATTGAGCAATGTATTGTCACAGTTGAAGCCATGGCTGTTCAATTTGTTGCTGCTCACTCCAAGGACAAGAAGGTCATTTATGATCAAATGATCGCTCAAGTTGAAGCCATTATGGTTCAAATCAAGACTGCATTGGAACGTTGTGGCGCATCCTTCAAGATTCATACTGGTGATGACAAGAAGGTGGATACTGGCAGTGCCAAGCATGAGAGTCAAGGTTCATCCAAGAGTGTTGTTACAGTTGAAGTGACTGAGTACACTGTGACACATATTCGCTACTGCTTTACCACCATCATTGAAGAAGTGTGTGTCTACATTGTCAAGGGCAAGTCTGAAAGTGATGTCAAGTCGCTTGTGTCCAAACTTCGCAAGACGCTCGAAGGTTCATTGGAAGTGATTACTACCAAGGTGAAGCATTGCAGCCATGGTGACAAGCAGCAACTTGTAGACTTGATCGTATGGGCCAAGGGCATGATTGAGCAAGCCGTTGTTCAAATTGAAGCTATGGCTGTTCAGGCAGTGGCTGCACACAGCAAGGATAAGGATGCTATTTATGAGCAAATGACCACCCATGTTGAAGCTATCCTTGTGCAAATCAAGACTGCTTTGGAGCGTTTCAAGACATCATCCATCAAGATTGACGTTGACAAGTCTGAAGCCAGCAAGGTTGTGGAGCATAAGGAATGCAAAAAGACTACTGAAAAGAAGAAGGATTCATCATGCAGCAAGAAGAAGCAAGACACCAAGAAGAAATGTGGTAGTAGTGGCAAATCAGCTTCATCTGGTACCAAAAAGACAAGTGGTGGCAAATCGTCTTCTGGCACTATGGAGATCACAGAATACACGATTACTCGCATCCATGTGTGTTTCACTACAGTCATTGAGAAGATCACTGTTTGTGTTGTCAAGGGCGATTCCAGCGAGATTACCAAGCTCATTGCCAAGGCTAAGAAATCCATTGAAAGTGAGCTCTCTGTTGCCATCAAGAAGGTCAAGGGTCGTCAAAGTTTGATTGACACTATCACTTGGGTTAAGGGCATGGTTGCTCAAGGTCTGGTTCAAATTGAAGCTGTTGCTGGTCAGCTTATTGCTGCTCATAACAAGGACAAGAAGGTTATTTCTCAACAATTGAATGCTTCAGTTGAAGCCATCATTGTGGAAATCAAGACTGCTTTGGAACGCTGTGACAAGTCTGTGCATCTTCAAGTTGGCAAGAAGAAATCAGCTGTAAGTATCTTATCCTGTAATGTCATCTTGACAGATCATTAATGCAAAATCGTTTATAGGTCAAGAGCAAACCCAAAAAGTCATCCAAGTCTGATTCTGGATCCAGCAGCAGTGGCTCGTCTTCTGAATCGGTAAGCTGATTTACAACCCAATTGTTCGTGTATATACCTAATCTTTTTCCATTAGGAGAGTGATTCTGGTTCTGACTCTGGCTCTGACTCTGGTTCGGGTTCTGGTTCTGACTCTGGCTCGGATTCTGGCTCGGGTTCTGGCTCTGACTCTGGTTCCGATTCTGGCTCTGACTCTGGCTCTGACTCTGGCTCTGACTCTGGCTCTGATTCTGTTAGTACAACTATATGAATGTCTTTATAGTTGACATGTGTTCTCATCTTGTTCTTCAATAGGGCAAAAAGTCAGCTCAAGTGGCCAAGAAGACTCAAAAGAAAAAGGTTGAAAAGAAGGAGCAACATGGTGGATCAAGCAAGTCATCTTCTGGCGGTGTTGAAGGTAAGCTGTTGTCATGGTATTCTTCATATGACATGTGCTGACTCTCTTGCTTTTTACTTAGTTCACAAGCATGTTGAGCGACATGAAGTCTCTGGTGACATTGAAGTGGTGAAGGTCGAAAAGAAGAAGAAAGTCATTGTACGTGAAGAGTAATCAAGTTGACGCTATCTCCCTTTCCTTGTAAACAACACCTTGATATTGAATAAAGGAATCTTATTGTGGTATATACATACTTTTTCGCTGACCAACGACATGACAATTACTACACATATCTCAAGTTCATCACACAGCAACATGTCCCATCATCTCTATCCACAGTATCCTCATATAGTCACATTACATAACGTATCCAAATACGACAGTAAAATAGTGGTATTGATTCCATTCTATTTTGTCTATACTACGTGAAAATGATGCATAGCATGAACCATGAGCCAAGGACTTTGTTCAAAATCATGATGTTGGTGGTGTTGGTTGGGATATATAGTCATCAATGGCATTGTAGACTTGACACACTTTGGTCGTTCAGTGCAAGTATTGTAGGCGGGATATAATGGACGACCACCTTGAATGAAGCTTACTGTATCCAGCACTTGGATCATATTGCTGGTATGGGTTGACAGGCTGCATTGTTGTTCCTGAAACTGTATCATATTCCCATGTTGTAATGAGCTGACATGTCTTTATACTGACAGGGATTGGCTCTTTTCTCGGATACTGCTTTTAGCTGCTGATGAGTATGATGCATAGGCACGTTCTACAGCTGGAGTAGTTGACCAGTCGCTGTCTTATGGGACCAGTGTAGTGTGTTAATCTTGGGTAGACAAGTCGACAAGCGTTTCTAAACAACTTTTGCAGCCCAAAGTCATTGCTCAGTCAATGCTGTATGGTGTTTGTGCTGTTCTTGCCATCTGGAGCGTACATTGGGTGTTGTTGCTGGAATCGTGACATGAAGAAAAGCTGGACTTCCATAAACCATGCCAATTTAAGCATCCGATGGCAGTTGTAGACTGTGGCACCGAATCCAACTGCTGCATCATACAGGAATATGAGTTTGTGGATCATCAGACAATATAGTTTGGCTTACCTTGAGTCAAATATGACTATGGTAGCCATGACAAAGAATGAAGGATAACAATGAAACACTACAAAGGAGAAAAGAATGATATGTAATGGCATAAAGACATTCATTCACACCAAACTCGTCGGAGATATGGTACCTGACACTATCACGCATGAATTAGACAACTTGATTGAGATCCTTTTGCAAGCGTCGCTGGTAAAAGTGAAATGGAAGCAGAAGCAGATCCAGACAGGATGAAGATGACTAAAGCTTTATTGCTGAAAGAGCTGAATAGTGTACGCATTATGATACAAGCATAGAGTAATAAAACCAAGGATGACAATCTATACTCCCATCTATCTAATGTGTCTTGTGCCATAGTTGATCCTGCTGCAATATTCATCATAGATGATATGATTCATCAATTCCTGCGTCCATAGCATTCACTCCAAACAATGCGCTCTTTCATACCTTGCTTCAACACGTCCAGATACAAGTGATCCTCGGCGGATAGCAATAAAGTATAAGGTAACAATGCTCCAAAGGATGAATGTACGACAACTACCATAGCAGTATATTAACAATCGTCTTGGTATTACCAGTTCGTGTTGCTTCAAGGTTTGCTCATGCGCTGCTCTGCAACAATGTCCGCATGGGTGCAAGTCGACCATCCCCAACACACAATTGAACACGTAGCTTTTGGAAGTACACGATTGTCTTCTAGTATGCTGTACTTTCCTTTGACAAGCCGGTCCAACTGCTAGGTAGCTGCTGTGATCGTTCGTGTTATCTTGTGCTGCAACGAGTGCACAGGAAACTTGGCGGACAATGTCATTGACTGCAGAGTAACATACAACTACAAACGGCCTTATGCATGCTCCTACATTCGCATATGATACACTAGATATTGTTTAACCATTTCAACACCTTGTTCAGAATAAACATCAATCTCAAATCACTTAACATTGACGTCCCTTTTTGGGTGGCTCGTTTTTTTGGTATCAGTGACCTATTGTTCCTCTACTAATGCATAGATGCATTATATAAGATGATCATTAGGGCTATTTAAGTGTATTCATGACAGTGATGATAATAAAAGAGTGACAAGCATGCATTTTCATATGCTTTTGCTATATGCAAAAGTAAAAGTGATTTGAAGAAAGTAAGAGATAATGCATGTCAAGGGATGCGTATGATCACGTGCCAAGGTCACGGACTTTAAATTCGTCCAACAACTTGAAATTGGACATCATTGGCTAGAGTTATAGCTCTAATCTCTCTTATTGGCACAAAGCCTTGAATACTAAAATGACCCCATCCATTTTGGGAAGGTGAAAGATCCATCTAGGTACTCAAAAACAAGAAAAAAAGAACGGCGAGATGGCCGAGTTGGTCTAAGGCGTCACGTTAAGGCCGTGATCTCTTCGGAGGCGTGGGTTCGAATCCCACTCTCGTCATTCTTTTATTTGTCGGATGTACTTCTTTAACTTTTTGACAGATCACATGATTTCCGGATCAATGTTTCCTTCAGATTCCTTTTGACACTTTCAACACACGGTCACAACTTTCCATCACATTCCCTTCCCCATTGCTTCTAGAATCTACATACACACATATATATAAGAGCATCTTGTATTCAAAATAAAACATCATCTTCATCTTCTACAAAAAGTCGTCTGCTATCATTGTTGTACTGGCCTTGCTTTGCAGCCATTTTGGATAACGACAATTGGTAGCTGATGCATTCTGTCCACCATCAAGGCTATCGTACACCAAGACAAGACATCCCTGAATCTGACGAAGAAGAACCAATTGTTACTGGAAGCACTGTACATCAAGGCATGACCGATCCTACCATTATCCAATTGATACTGGAACAGCTACGCAGTCAGCAAGAAGAGCTGATTCTTCTGAGAAGAGAGAGACAAGAAACTGGATTGACAGCAAGCAACATCAAGGCCGTAAAACCGGATGTATTTCGAGGAGAACGTTCACCTGGTGCAGTGGAGGCATGGCTACATACTGTTGAAAAGTATTGTGAGCTTACTCGTCTGAATGATCAAGAACGCGTACTTTTTGCATCAACATTGCTAAGAGATTCTGCTGCTACTTGGTGGCGTCACCTTGAAAAATCGATTGATGAAAATACTGGCGAAACTGAAGCACCCAAGGACTGGAGCGATTTCAAGGACTCTTTTCGTAAAGAATTTCGGCCAAGCAATGCCACCCAGATGGCTAGACAACGATTGGAGAAACTAAAGCAACACAACAGCATTCGTGATTACATTATTGAATTCCGTAACATCATGTTGGATCTCCCAGACATGTTTGAAGATGATGCTATCCATCAGTTTATTCAAGGTTTACAATATGAAGCACGTCTACAAGTTTTCCTGAAGCAACCTACCAGTCTGAAGGCTGCCTATGCAGCAGCAGAAGCCTATGAGGCAGCTGTCGAGTGCGCCAAGGGCGTAAGGGAGCCAACACCATCACAAAACAATCAGCAAGTACATTTTCAAGACAGAAGGTCTGAAGGCCCCACACCAATGGAGTTGGACACAATTTACAACAACCGTAGAGAAAGACGTGGGTCCGAAAGACGTTCTGTAATCACCCAATGCTTCAATTGCCAAGGTTTTGGCCACGTGGCACGACAATGTCCTTCACCAAGTCGAAACAAGTTCAAGGAGCCTTTAAAAGGCAAAGCGTGGCGAGTCTGAAGGGACGCTCGTCACGCAATGTCCAGTCCCTTCACATGGTTCGACCTTTGGCACATCATCATCAAGAACTTTTGGAACAAGAACAGCATCAAGGCCCTTTGGAAGGAAAACAGCATCAAGACCATTTGGAAGGAAAACAGCATCAAGACCACGTGGAACAAGAACAGCATCAAGACCATTTGGAACAAGAACAACCACTCATCGATTTGCGTGATCCCCTGGATGACAGTAATATAGAAAATGACATGCGCCGTATTGACAATCTCAACACAATAAAGGAAACCGATCTTCCCCTGTATTCAATGACTTGCAATGGGCAATTAGTAAATGTCCTACTAGATACAGGAGCCAGTACATCCTACATCTCACCTAGAGTTTGTTCACATGTCACACTTGAACAAGTTGCTGGTAGAGAAGTGGAAACTGCTGGTGGTCATCAAATCGGTATACATTCTCGTGCATCCTTTGAGTTGGGTATTGTCAATGGCTGTGTCATTCCTTGGCGTGCATATGTGCTGGATACAAAGTTTGATCTTATTCTTGGTCAAGACTGGTTCAAATCAGTGGAGCCGATTCCACATTGGCATCATGATAGTTGGCAGATCAAACATCAAGACAAGACTTTCACTCTGTTGCCCAGTCGAAAGCGTGTCATCCCTGATTTGGCGTATCTGATCACCCAGCGTCAAGTGGAGCGATATACAAGGAAGAAAGAGATATCTGAGATGTTTCTTCTGTTCACAGCATCAAATCGTAACTCAAGCACTAATGTTGACAACAAGGCATTCAAGTCAATGATCGAAGAATATCGTGATGTGTTCCGTGACTCACTTCCAGGTCTTCCTCCAGTACGACAAGTGGAACATGTTATTGACACGGGTGATGCAGAGCCTATAAACAAACCACCATTCAAAATGAGTCCACGTGAGCTGGATGAATTGCGTAAACAACTTGCCGAGTTACTGGAATTGGGACTGATTCGACCAAGTGCATCTCCATGGGGAGCTCCGGTCCTGTTTGTGAGGAAAAAGGATGGCAGTATGAGATTATGCATTGATTATCGTGCCATTAATCAAGTGACCAAGCGTAATGGCCATCCCTTACCAAGAATCGATGAGTGTTTGGAGCGATTGAATGGTGCTCGTTTCTTCACAAGTATCGATCTCAAGAGCGGATACCATCAGGTGCGAATCAGAGAGGAAGATGTCCCTAAAACTGCCTTTAACACTCGTTATGGGTCATACGAATTTCTGGTCTTACCTTTTGGTCTTACAAATGCACCACCAACATTTCAGCGATTGATGAATTCCATTCTAGGCGAGTATCTTGACAAATGTGTGTTGGTCTATCTTGATGACATTCTTGTTTTTAGCCGTACACAAGAGGATCATATCAAGCATGTTCGACAAGTACTGGAATGTTTGCGCAAGGCTCAATTGTATGCCAATTTGAAGAAGTGTGAATTCAACAAGCAAGAATTAGAGTTTGTTGGTTTCCATGTCAGTGATCAAGGCATCTTACCTTCCAAGTCTAAGGTGGCTGCAGTTCAATCATGGCCGGTACCAACCAATGTGCAAGAAGTCAGACAGTTTCTTGGACTTGCATCACACTATCGGCGTTTCATCAAGAACTTTGCAAACATAGCTGCTCCTTTGACTGATCTTACACATGGCAATGGGCATAAACGGCGTAGCATTGAATGGTCCAATCGTTGTCAAGAAGCTTTTGATCGTATCAAGACTTGCATGTCTTCAGCTCCCATCCTTGTTGCTCCTGATCCTGATAAGCCATTTGTTGTGGAAACTGATGCATGTGACTATGGTGTTGGTGCAGTGCTGTCGCAAGAAGGTGATGATGGTCTGATGCATCCTGTGGCGTTTGAATCAAAGAAGCTATCTCCAGCTGAAAGAACATATCCTGCACAAGAACGAGAGTTGCTGGGAATCCTTCATGCATTAAGAACATGGCGTTGCTTCATTGATGGACGTCCTTATGTTGTATACACTGATCATCATCCTTTGCGTTACTTTCGAACACAATCCAAGCCCACTGCAAGACTTACAAGATGGGTTGCTGAACTTGAGCTCTATGATCCTGAGATTCGTTACAAGCCAGGCAAGGAGAACCATGTACCAGACATCCTATCAAGACGTGATGGTCCTCAGTGTACAACTACAGCCAGTGACATGGAACCAGCTTACCTTTACACAGTAACTTCAGTTCAAGAATCAGACTGGCCCAAGTTTTATGCTTTTCCTGAAGAACGACGTCCTGAAATGTTGCGAGATTTGTTGAACAAGCACAAGGACAAGTTTGTTGTACGTGACAATATGGTGTTCAGACTGGTCAAGGAAGGAGATTCAACACGTGAAGTACGCTTTGCTCGTTTCTCTGTTCGTGCAGACTTGGTTGACTCTTTTCACCGTGGTTTTGGACATGCTGCTGGCAAGAACATTGTGCATTTGGTCAAGCGTCACTACTGGTGGCCCAACATGGAACAAGACATAAAGGAATGGGTTGCTTCGTGTCCCCAGTGTCAACTTGCTGATAAAGCCAACCGTGACGCGCATCATGCGCCTATGCACCTGACTGATATTCCACCACCATTCTCACGCTGGCACCTTGACTTTATCGGAGAACTTCCTGCAACAACTAAAGGCAACAAATGGATCTTGGTGGCAGTGGATTATGCAACAAGTTGGCCCATAGCAAGAGCAGTGCCCGAAGCGACTGGTGAAGCCATTGCTAATTTCCTTTATGAGGAAATTGTTATGCGATTTGGATGTCCACACGAGATTGTTACTGATCGTGGTCCAAACTTTCAATCCAAGGTCCTTGCCAATTACATTGCTCGCATAAAGCTTCGTCATGTTTTCACTTCCGCTTATCATCCACGCTCTAATGGCAAATGTGAACGCACTAATGGTATATTGAAGCAGATGCTTCGTAAATATGTCAATGGTGCTGTCAATCATTGGGATCAATATTTGGATACTGCTCTTTTTGCTGCTCGTATACGCAAACACCGTACAACTGAAATGAGCCCTTTCTACATGGTTTATGGTCAAGATCCAGTACTCCCTGGTGATCCTTTGAAGCCTTTTATTGTACGTGATCTTTCTGATACAAGTCCTGAATCTCTTAAGGATGCTCGTTTACCATCACTTCGACGTTTACGTGACGCTCGTGCTATTGCCAAAGATCGTACATCCAAGGATCGACAAGCTGACAAAGACCGGTGGGATTTCCATATGCAACATCATGTATACAAAGTTGGTGACCTTGTACTTATGCGTCATGAAAATCGTATCAATCTGGAGCTCAATTGGAAGGGACCTTATCGAGTGGTTGCTTGTAATCATGATACTGATACCTATCAATTGGTTGATATGTGGAACAAGCCATATGATTCATGGGTGCATACTGATCGTCTCAAGCCTGTTCACACATCTTCAAAGCCTTCACAACCATGGTATGATCCTACTGCAAGTCGTGCTGATAATCGTCATCAAGTACCTTTTTCTCGGCCTAATGCAAAACACGATTGGATCGAGGACGACCAATAATCTCGGAAGGGGGTATTGTCGGATGTACTTCTTTAACTTTTTGACAGATCACATGATTTCCGGATCAATGTTTCCTTCAGATTCCTTTTGACACTTTCAACACACGGTCACAACTTTCCATCACATTCCCTTCCCCATTGCTTCTAGAATCTACATACACACATATATATAAGAGCATCTTGTATTCAAAATAAAACATCATCTTCATCTTCTACAAAAAGTCGTCTGCTATCATTGTTGTACTGGCCTTGCTTTGCAGCCATTTTGGATAACGACATATTTTTCGTTTTGCGAAAAGAGTCACGTGATTTGAATATGGATGTCGTTGTCTTGGTTTTAGTCTACTCTATTGTCTGTGCTGGTAAACCAGTAGCCAAAGATAGGCAGATGAATATGCTCTTTCAAGTTTCTATTGGTAGTAACAAAGAGTGATCCTCTTGTATATTTCTGATCACTATCTTACACGTGTTCAATCTTCTTGCCTTTGTACACTAAGCTCGCGATCATTTCATGCAGCTGTATAGTAAACAATACGGCCATGTGTTTCTTCATGCAGAAGATTTATCATGGTATACATACAACACCCGCTTTCATATTATATACACCCTTTTAGTAGCATTGATATATCATCATCCAAATGCTTTGTCTTGTTCCTAATCTACTCATCCTGCTCCTTAATCTTGCCGCATGCCATCTTATATCAAGCATCCGCCTCTTGCATCTTTCTCTTCCTTTTCCTTGTTGGTAAACATCTATTAGCACATCATGCTGCATCCATGCTTCTATCACAATTGTGTATAACTATGATGTAGTTCCATGATGTTGTCTAAAACAAGTTCTGAAAAAAGTGTAAAGGAAATATACACAAGCTCGTATCCAACATGACATTTATCAACCAAGGTCATTCTTTTGTTTCCACTCAAAGCACTCGATAGCATAGATTCCAAAAGTGATTTATATGTAAAGATGTATGACAAACGTAGAGAGAAATCCTATATATCTATTGTGTACCATTTGCGTCGAGATCATGTGCAGTAGATTCGATCGAGTATCACTTGACACCTCTCACGACGCTGTCCCCATCCTTGATGATCAAATCGAATCACGATAATTGCTCCCAGTACATACCATACAATCAATACTCCAAGTACATCACACGATCAACAGCTTCCAGTGCGTATTGTGGCCATTGAAAGATTTACTGATTGGTCCATGGTCTTCTATTGCTGCTGATGTCAGTTGAAACGCTGGATATCCTTGCATAAGCTGATGGATCATGCTCTACAAGCATCCCTTTTATCAATAGACACACTTGACTACCATGGATTACCTTCATCATCCCTTTGGTTTCCCTTCATCACCATCATCGAGACATGGATTGGCTTGCTGCTGTCATCTTCAATCACACAAGTCACTCATAGTTGAACAAGGGATAAAGTCGTCTGTTTTGACATGTACATCTTGAACTGCAATCTCCTCTGTTGTAGGCAAGTAGCTGCTGCCGGATTGCTGCAAGTCAGCTTGAATTGCTGGAATGTCGACATTGTACACGATATTGACACTTTCAAGTCGACTTGGTTTGTTCCTTGGCAAGAGAAGAAATGGCGCCGATTGATTCCGACAAAGCTCCCCTCCAGTTATAACAGTTGTTCCAAAGACTCCATTAAAGTGTACCTTGATCCATCCTTATGTAAACATCCCATGGAAAGTAATCAAGTGAAAGACATCTTCCGCCAATCGGTGATTTGTTTCTTTCCCGCTGTTAGACGCGTCTTTCCGAACAACACCGCTAAATGTCAGGAAGATGCTTCTCAGGGTCATTATTGTCTGTACAAGTCATATCAGGATAATGGAACATTTGTTTATTCTAAAAGTGCTCTTGAATTGTACTGGAACATAATCATACGACCCAATATCATCCACATTGGGGCAAATATCCCGAGCAGTGTAGAAAAGTCTCGTAAGCTTTGGGGAGCAGTAAAGAGATCACACTTTCCTTGTATGTCAGTTTGGTGATTCACTCCAATCCAATGACTTAATTTTCCGAAAGGTACCAACTTCTTTCACCCCGCATCGTCCAACACTGACCGCCTTATTTTTCTCATCAGGAAAAGCTATAAAATGTTCTGACATTGGTTGCATACTCAAGTTTCTCTTGTTTTCATTCACTTCTTCATTTCATATCAATCACAATGGCTCAACATCTCACTTTGAACCGTACTGGCGACAAGATGCCCCTTGTCGGTTTTGGATGCTGGAAGGTGTCTCCCGAAGATGCAGAGAATACCATTTATAATGCTATCAAGGTACATATTGGAATGTGGCATTGCTTTATTTGTCTGATGTACTAAACAACATATGATATAGGCTGGTGTCAGGTATGATTGAAAGAGTCACTCTCCTTTTCCTTTTCCATATACTGAACGTCCATTGGCTTTCACAGATTGATCGATGGTGCTGGCGATTACGGCAACGAAGTCGAAGTTGGCCGTGGTATCAACAAGGCTATCAAGGAAGGTGTTGTCAAGCGTGAGGAACTCTTTGGTAGGTTGGAAACAGACATTGATAGCAACAAGGTTACTGATGAACGTTATTATGGGCATCAGTTACCACCAAGCTCTGGAACACTTATCATCACAAGGACAATGTGCGCCCTGCTTTTGAAAAGCAACTCAAGGATATGGAACTTGACTATGTTGATCTTTATCTTATCCACTTCCCTGTTCCTTTGAAGCACGTTGCAGTGGATGCTGCTTATCCTCCTGGCTGGTATCAACCCACTGGCGCCACTGAGATTGAGTTTGAACGCTCTCCTATGCAAGACTGCTGGCGCGAGATGGAAAAGATTGCCGAATCTGGCAAAGCCAAGAACATTGGTATCTCCAACTTTAATGTCCAACTCATTTTGGATCTTTTGACTTATGCCAACATCAAGCCTGCTGTTCTTCAAGGTAAAAAGAGAAAAAAAATACTTGAAAGATTGACAAGGTTTCTCATTGTGTATGTTATAGTTGAACTTCACCCCTATCTTCAACAAACTCGCCTTGTTGAATGGGTCCAAAAGCAAGGCATTCAAGTCACTGCTTACTCATCCTTTGGTCCTGCTTCATTTATTCAGCTCACTGATGATGGCAAGACTGCTGAACCCCTTCTTGGTCATAAGGTCATCACTGACATTGCCAGCAAGCATGGCAAGACTCCTGCTCAAGTCCTTCTCCGCTGGTCCATTGAACGTGGTGTTGCTGTTATCCCCAAGAGCATGAACGTTGAACGTACTCGCACCAACATTGATCTTTTCTCTTTCTCCTTGGATAAGGATGACTTGAGTGCTATTGCCAAACTTGAGCTTGGATTGCGTTTCAATGGTAAGTAATGGATGATACAAAGGTGATATCACAACATAGACTAAATGTGCTTTTCTTTTTACACAGATCCCTTCTCCTATGGCTTTGGTCTTCCTCTTTTCTGCTAAACAGCCTAGCTTTTCTCAACAAAAGAGTTTCTAGTTACCCGACTTACAATTGTATTATATCATTAAGGCTGGCACTTTTGTTATATAAATTATGAAATTGTACAAGTAACGAGATAAGGTTTAAAGGGTGATGTGATGGTTCAGGTCTAGTTGTCGAATGATAAGGAAGCAATTGCACTGCATTTTGTATCACATTTGACAGAATAACAAGGAATGTTGGGGGCTGTTTCCACTTTTATCAATGTACTGCAATTTGGCATGGTTTCATTTTACTTTAGTGAAGAAGAGTGATCAGTTTAGTATTTCCACGGATGATTGCGGAGCCCAAGAACGTGGATTGTTGCGAGACATCGATCAGAAAGACGTAATTGATGTTGGACTTTTCCGACTAAATGTCCTAAAAGGCATCGATATCGATATACTACATATGTTATAGCTTTCATCTCATCGGCAGATATCATCCACCTATTCAGGTACATGTATTATCTAAAGCATACAGTGTCATGGTGTATTATCCAGTCATGTGCTAAACAGGCACAAGGGGAATCTTATGGTTGCAAAAGACAAAGACACCACTCGTTTGTATTATACAACTTGTACCAGCTACACAGTATACATGCAAGCCAATAGTGGAAGCTTACTAGATGGAATCAAAGCTTTTATTAGACAAAAACAGTTACGTAACTATTATACAAAGTGGAGACGAGAATGAGGAAGACTAAAGGATGTGTACGTATCCGGTCATATATTAGTCTAGTACAGCGGCGGATGCGAAAACCAATATCGCTGTCGTGCAAAGCTCTCCGCTCAGCTTTACTACAACCTCCTCATCCTCGACCCAATGGCAGTAAGGATCCTCTTTCAATACTCTATCCACGCGTGTTGCCAACAATGTCGCCTCTGAACGCTCCAACTCATTTATCTGATACTAGATAAACTGGCTTCTTCTCGTCAGCCGTCAGGGCAAAGTTCGGTTGACCAAATGGTTCATTACCATCCCACCCAAAGAAAAGCAAAAGATTGTCAAGGACGCAACACAAATGGTACTTGCTCGAAGGGTGAAAATGTGCAACTTCTTGGAATATAAAGGTAGGCATGGTTATGGGCTATTCAGTGAGGGATATCATGGTCATTTCCTAATATATCCACCCCTCTTTAGACCAAAAGATTGTTTATCGAAGGTATGATATGCTTTTACATGTAAGATATGGTTGATGGCTCATTAAGGGATTGGAAACAAGATATGCAAGTCTGTTCTTTGTGGCCGGTATCAACCAAGACGACAATGAATTGATCACTCTTGAAATCATCCATCGCTATGTGGAGATCTTGGATCGCTATTTTGGCAATGTAAGTAGAGTCTGGGGTGGATATGGATGATGTATGCAAGATCATGCATTGACATGCTTCGTGTTAGGTTTGTGAATTGGATTTGATCTTCAACTTTCAAAAGGTAACTTGACACCAATATCCTTCATCCCAATGCTCACTTTCTCTCTCTTTCAAGGCATATTTCATTCTAGACGAGCTGATAATCGCTGGCGAGATGCAAGAAACAAGTAAAAAGTCTGTTCTACGTGTTATTACTCAACAAGACCAATTCGAGGATCAAGAAGTGAATGAGCAAAAGTCAGGATGAAGAGTAGCTAGCAATCAGATACCAATAAACTTGTAGATGCCAAGATTCATTGCATGGCCTTGTTTAGTATATGCTGTAGTCAAATCGATAGGGAATAAACATGCATGGTTACAAGACTTATTTGCTGATGTTGTTTGATTATGCGTGATATGTGTTATAACAAGGTTTTCATGGTCGTAACTTTGATCGTCAATGATGAGGAAATGCGATGGTGTTGGGGGAAAAGGGCAAAAAAGAACATTCTGGGGGTGGTTACCAAGATAGGGATGCTGATATCGGATGGTATCAGAAAAGCACATGTAAGTATCATTAAAGGATGGCAGTGTCGACAGCGTGAGAAGAACAAAACAGAACTTTCAGAGTCCCAGATTACTTTCCGACCAACCAACGACAAATGCTGACCTTGCAAAAGAAGTGTGTATATCTCCAGTATCGTCAAATCTTGTAAGGAAACAAGGGAATAAACGTCAATGATCTGTGTCACTCTTTTCCAGTTTTGGATACCATGACGTCTTGCTTAAAGGGAACCCTTTTCTGTAATACACATGTTATACATTCATACTTTCTTGTGAGCTTGTCTCTTTGACAAAGAGACATCTTTATGCTTAGCATGTTCACCTTGACATTTACCCCAGATTCGCCTTGACCAACAGCGGGGAAGTGATTCCAAAATCCCGCACGAGTCATTTTATCCGCTATACTTTGATAACATGTTCGATGAGTTTCTCCAAGAAAGCCCGACACTAATCTTGATCTGCTCTTGATAAAGCTAAACACCGCCCTGAACAAAGCATGTGTTGGGCGTAAATTGTTCCTCATCGCTGGCTTTTTTACCCCTTACCACCGGACAAGACACTGTAGTGTCCGACGGAAGATGAATTAGTGATGTCGGCATTGTTGAATTGTGCGCTTTGAGCAAGTGTCCACACTGACCATGTAGCGGGGAAGAGAAAAGTGAGAACAATGATCATGACAGCCATATTTCTCTAGTTGTCAACAATCATGTTCATAAACTTTATGGGAAAGAGATCGTCATTTGTGTGCATGTTTATGATCTATGTGCAAGTTATCAAAACGGGAAATTTTCCCGTACTCGTCAGCTTACTCTATATTTCTTGTTGCCATGCACTGCATTTGTGTATGGTCCCCCGGTCTAATCCAGGGGCAGGACAAAGGTACGAGTTACAGGGACGTGTGTTTGAAAGTGCTAGACCAAAAAGAGCAATATACAGAAACTCAGTTTCTGTAAAAGCAAATGCAATGATGATGATAGAAAATGGCACAGAAATACACTTTGACACAGATTTCCAAATGAGACTGATATGACGACATGCAATCGAGCGACCAGGCCATCGAGTGTTTGTCACTAGAAACATGATGGTGCTAAGATGATAATGTTCAAAAAGTATATAAAGGGCCATCAATTCGCGCATTTTGTCATTCTACATCAACTTTTATTATCTTCTGCTCTTTTTATACTTCACAACACTTTATATACAAGCAAAATGACTGTCGAATATATCACTCTTCAACCTTCTGGTGACAAGATGCCCTTGATCGGCTTTGGCTGCTGGAAAGTCCAACCTGATGTTGCTCCAGAAACTATCTACAATGCCATTCGTAGTGGCTATCGCTTGATTGATAGTGCCAGCAATTACAAGAACGAGCAAGCTATTGGCAAGGGTATCAAGATGGCTATTGATGAAGGCATTGTTAAGCGTGAAGATCTTTTTGTCACCACCAAGCTTTGGTCCACTTATCACAAGAAGGAACATGTTCGCAAGGCATGTGAAAAGCAATTGGAAGATCTTGGTCTTGATTACGTTGATATGTTCCTTGTACATTGTAAGTTTGTCATCACTTGTAGAAAGGATTATATGGCTAATATATGTCTTTCTAGTCCCTCTTCCTCTCAAGTATGTACCTATTGAAGAAAAGTATCCTCCTGGCTGGTATCAACCTGGTGAAGAGACTATTACCTTGGATCGTGCACCAATGCACGAGTGCTGGGCTGAAATGGAGAAGCTCGTTGAAGCAGGTCTTGTTCGCAATATTGGTGTTTCCAACTTTAATGTCCAATTGTTGATGGATATGCTTACCTATGCCAAGATCAAGCCTTCTCTTCTTCAAGTTGAATTACATCCTTATCTTCAACAAGAGCATCTTGTCAAGTGGGTACAAGCTCAAGGTATCGCTGTCACTGCATATTCCTCTTTTGGTCCCACTTCATTTGTTTCCACTGGTTCCAAGCGTGCAAAATCAGTTGAACCTCTCTTTGAAAACCCTGTCATCAAGGATGTTGCTGCCAAGTACAATCGTAATCCTTCTGAAGTTGCTTTGCGATGGTCTTTGGAGCGTAACGTGGCCGTTGTCCCCAAGTCTCTTAATGTTGATCGCATGAAGATGAACCTTGAAGCTCTTAACTGGTCTATGGATGAAGAGGATGTGCAAGCTATCAACCAGCTTGATATGGGACTTCGATTCAATGATCCTATGGTCAATGCACAAAAGCTTCCCATCTTTTATTAAGCCCATTTTCCCCTCATCTTTCTCCCTTTTTACCATATCCTTTCTATTCCGATTATCTCTTTATAGAGTGACATGTATATTACCATAGTGAAGCCGCCCAAATAACTCTTGTCGCGAAATAAATTAAGCGCTGTAGATATCCACAAAACGTCGAGCATATTGGTTCTTGTTGGTTTTTGGTGAAGAAGATCTAAAATGATTTGACTGAGACAACATTTCTCCTTTGAGTCATCATCCAGCATCATCATAGGTAACTAAGGTGAATAAATGCATCTGCAACTTGTTGGCTATATCAGACAATGATCATTCATGACCCTTTTCACTTATACTTTTAGCAAAGGATAAAAGATTGCTGCAAGCGTGAAAATGACTCCTTTTGCAACAAGATGCTATGATGACTATTTATTCACGTGTAGTAATCTCTACTATTATGATGACAGTGTGTACAAGTGTGTACAGGCAGAGTGTACAGGTAGTGTTGTCCCAATGGCAGATTCAACTGGGACCACGGGTTGGGCTGGCTCCGCTCAACTTGGGAAATTTATCTTGGGGACCCAGAAGCAATTTCGGGAGACAACTGCTTTTCTCTTTCTTCAAGCTCATACTTGCACGTACACGACTCCATGTCAATGTCAGCTAGTCTGCAAAGTGCAAACAGGCAAGTTGCAGTAAAAGGTGGTTCCAATGGCGTTGTTTCACTTGCTTGCATTGGACTGCAATAGAGTACTTCTTTCCTTTTGGCGTTTCAAGGTACATTGGCTTGCTTCTACCATTGCTCTTTATTGGCATCTCAAGGTATGTTCGCTCTTGTTCTATCCTACAACTCTATTCTCATTCATTCCATTGTCTACTTTAGACCATTGAGTATACAAGGTCGGTTATGGGAATTGCGCGTTATTGGACTTCCACCATTGTCACGTATTGTACTTGAACAGCCCTCGCCCCAGTATGCTCTGTTATTATCCCTCCAGAGGCAAGGTGCACGCTTGACTAGGGCATTTACGCAATAGATCCTGTGCATATGATCGCAAGTGGCCCTTTGGCTTATTCGAGATCACCGACAGGCTTGATCCCAACTGGGCAGGAGGATCTGACCATCAAAGGGGAAACGGATATGTATCAGTTCAATCGTTTCATATGGTGGGCTAAAAGGACAATCAACGTGCATTTACCCTGGTCAAACATGTCAAGTCATCAAGCATTCTTTTTCAGGATCAAATTGGCCAAAATAGCTAGAAAGACCCACTACTTCTTCCATTTAGCTAGCTTGTTACCTATCCTATGTACATGTTCCCCTTCTTTCTTGTAGTAGTTTATAGCTTAGATGGAATAAAAGTGGTTCCGTTATCGGTCCTGTATGATACTCTTATTTGTACCACAGTCTAATAAACATGACATACAACATCATATACTTCCCATCCAATTGTCAAGTAGAAGCAATAATGTGTTAAGTATGATGATGATGACTTGTAATAGACAAAAAGAAAGTGATCCTGCGTATTTTACTCTTGGCAAAAGTGGATCAGGCAGGTTCGTGCACAATTTCCATCATGCAGCTCCTTTGTTACACCAGACATGGATGTATGTCTAAGAAGCAACCAACTGTGTTGTGATTTGCGCCTATAGACCATGATTCAGTATTGGGATTGCACATACTTGACAAGTCTTCGACAATGAATGCATCTTTTCAAAAACAGATCGTTATCCTGTGTGCAGGTAGCATCGAGTCGTGTAATTTTAGTCAGACAGCCATTAATCCTACAGCTTCGTCACGCCAAAAGCATAGGGAAAACACAACATCACTACATTAAACTCAACACTGCACAATCAAACATGACATGATTAATAGACCAGCAACGACCAATGATGTTGGAAAGTAACCTTGTGTGGAAAAACATGGGATCTTGGAATGCCGTGTCTATGCTGTTGGTCAAAAGTGCATAATTGCCCTTGTCACCTATTGTAAGGGTCGATTAGATAGTGCCTACTATGAGTCAACCTTTCACACAAGGTTCTTTTTGAAGCACTGGTCATTGTGATTCTCAAATAAAGATACCACGACTGATTGACCATGATTTCAAGATACTACAAGTGTGATCATCAGATACTTCTACTAGTCACGTGCTGGAGTATGATTTGGTATATCCAAAGTGGAATTTGATAAGGACGTCAAGTGTCCATTATAGAAAAAGAAGATGTGTAGGGACAGGACTGATTAACAAAGGATGATGATGATTACTGCAAGCATAAAATGACTCGCTGTGCTACAAGATGTAATAATGATTTGACTAAAGATTTATTCAAGTGTAGCATCTATGATGACAATGGGATGTGTGTCAGTGCGCAGTATATACAGGCAGTGTCATACACTGGATCATGCATGAGCAAAAGTTGAAAACCCAAGGTCATATGAATAAGTCCCTAATGGGATCAATGCATCGCGTTATCTAGCTCTAAAAGCACAAGTGTTGGCTACATGTACACATCATTCATATGTTACCTGATAAAACTGCATGTATCACCAGTGGCAATTGTTTGTCAGTGTATGTTTTGGCCTATAGCTCACGTATATTATGCATCCGGTCCCAATAGTAGCACAAGTTATAAGACAGCTCGTCGATCAATGCAACACAACACGAAAAAAGAGACACGTTAATGGCACACTGGATAAGGTAGAGTGTTGTATCGCTCGTCAATCTCGCCATGATTGTGAAAAATTGTAATATGATTGTAATATATGTATATCAAAAGGGATCATCATAATAAAACGCAGGAAACATATGGATATAACGTGCCTGAGAACAATGTGAAATGCTTTACACCTTTACAAAGACCTTGCGATTCACCGTGAATTTCAGCCAAATCATAATGAGCACAGAAGCTGCGTAAATGGAACCAGAGAACATCTTGTAGGCAAAAAAGGGCTCGGCAGTCGTAGCATCTTCAATGGCATTGGAGATGTTGATACCAAAAATGGAGATTACATTGAAGAGAATGACAAAGGCAAGGCCCGTGGGAAACTTCTCCATGCCCAAAATGGAGGCAGTCAGCGGTGATACTAAAGACGTGTGATAAGTAACAGTCATTGGATAAAGATTATGAAAAAGTCGTTATACCTAAAGTGAAATAAGATCCACACACCAAGCCAAATACAGCAGCAAAAGCCATCAGCACGCCATAGGTGTAGGCGAATGTCCAAATTAAAAAGTTGGCCAGACATGCAAGTGTAAGGTAGATAATGCTGGTATTAATGGGTCCGGCGCGATCTGCTACAAAGCTATATAACAGGTTATATCGTTAGATGCTATTGTTATTGTTATGCCATTATAGAGATGATTTGAACACTTACCCACAGAGGATACGTCCAATAAAGTTCATGGCTGAAGAGACAGCAACCAGAGCCGATCCTTGTTCACGAGAAAGACCCAACCATGATGCATATGCTATGAAGCAAGAAGCAAGTATTAGCAACAAGTGACATCCAAATGCATGATCACTTACATGGAAGGTAGTAAAATGGTACAAAGTATGGCATTAGTTGGATTGTTGCAGCAAGAGCCCAGATTCTATAGGGTTTATGCTTGAATACTTCAAACTTGAGGATATCGCTTAGCTTTTTCTTTTGGAACAAAGGTCTTTTGACACGATCCTTCACCAGGATACAGGCAACAATGTCACAGGCTAAGACAATAAAGCCAAGTACACGATATGTCCTACATGAAAGTCATAAGTGTTATGGTCAAATGGATCTGATAAGCGATAAAACACTTACCATCCAGGTCCAAGACTGTTATTGATGGGAGTCATGACAAAGGGGAAAATCAGGCCACCAATACCAGATCCACTGGCAATGATGCCAAGTGCAAGACCACGCTTACGACTGAAGTACTGTGGAGCAATGCCCATGATGGTCTATGGAAGACAATTACATGAGTAACAGCGATCAAAGAAGACGTATAGAGAGAACAACTTACAATGTACATAAAACACATGCCAATGCCATAGCTCAGACCTTGTGTTAAATAAAGGTGAAAGATCTAAAGGTAGGAATCTTGCTGATAAACATACGAATATACAAGCGAGCACCACATGGACTTACCTCGGTCGCAAAGCCCGCCATAAACAAGCCGATGGCAATGAGTAAGGTGCCCAACACAAGTACGACTTTAGTACCAAGGTACGACAATAGGATTGTAGCTAAAGGGCTCATCAAATTGGCAAATACAGAGATCAAAGTACCAACAAAACTCAATTGGAATGCTGGATTGGACACTTTGTCTCCAAACACGTTCTGCTCATAATATTCTTGCATGACACCTTTGTTTGTGGAACGATCATTAGTCTCGTTTCATATAGACATAAGATTTGGGAAATCAATTTTCCTTACCCCTAAGACACATGTTAGCACTAGAAAAGACATTATGTGAATAACCTTACCATGATGTCGTTATACCGTAACTGCTGATTTGTACCAAAAAGGCACCTAGCACGATAAACCATCCATAGCCACCATCTGGTGGTTCATCTTTGGCAGTATCACTCTTTTCTACATCATCTTCGGCAGGTAAAGTATGACTGCTCACATCATCCTCTTGCTGGATGCTACTTTCACTCTTGATTTGTTCTTTCGATTCATCTAAAACAGGGTATTATGCATCAGTAATGCTTGCAAAAGATGCCATTATGACTGATCCCTTTGCTTCTTAGGGAAATATGCTTAATCATACCTTGAGCAAATGTATCTTGAGATTGTTGGCAGCCATTCTTTTCGCCATCGTGGGATACAGTCCTGATTGATGGAGAGATACCTTCGTTTACTCCGTTGTCTTGATTGATAGCCATGTGGAATGTTTTGAAATAAAAGAAAAACCTACACGGAACACTAGAGAGCGACTCTTGTTTGCAATGCCTCGTGGTATGACCGGTCCGAAGAACAACGCTTGAAAGTTGTGAGAGCAAAGAAGACAAAGATCCCAAAGTGTGATCCTTAGGTTCCTCTATATTTGCAAAACTTTGATTTCTCCGCTTCAAATCACGCTTTTTGGTATGTTACAGCTTGCAAAAACGGCCCGTTTGTACCATGTGTAACTGTGGCACGCCAATCTATAATTTTTATGTGCAGCACCGGGTTTATATTTTCACCGTAGGCTGATTTGCACTGAATCGGTAAAGCATACCGCTGATTCCGAGATAAGTAGTGTGGGGAAAGATTACTTTGAATGCTTTCCAATGTTGTCAAAAGGTCGCACGACATACGTTTTGAGAGAAAATATAGCTTCCCCACATTGTTGATATGCTGCATGCGTGTATAAAAGTAGATCACATTGTTGCTGCTGCATTGAGCCTTACACAATTGGTACACCGATGCCAGTGGTAAGTGTGTCACCTGGGTTTTATCTCTTTTATCCCATTAGCTAATCTCCACATCCATTTTTGTGATAATCAATAACATATGCATCAAATCCTATTGGTCGATGTTCAAAAGATACACAATAATGACTACATGAAACCCCTCTCTTCACTTTATCCACCCCATGATAACCGAATCTTTGGTATTTGCAAATGTATATTGGGACAAGTAACTTTGTTTTTGGACCTCCGTCAACATGATAGCTATCTGTACTACTCTGATTTCCAGCTCCACGTGGATTATCTCTATGACACTGCCTATATTTTCCCTAACTCTTTTATACACTACGCATTAGATTATGCGCTGGTGCATAAAGATTGGGATCCTCCTTGCCGCCTGTCAAGATCAGCTTGATGGTGCGATAAATGAATCCAACAGTGACCACTGAACCACCGACAATGCCACACAATCGAACAATAAAGTGGATGAAGGACTGCCTTGACTCTGATATCTGCACTGATATAGGCTCGATGTCGTATTTGAAGAAGATACCAGGCACCATATTTGTTGGTCTATCATCAGGAGCTGCCTTACGCGAATCAGTCACTGCATACTGGTTGGTAATGATAACATCCTTTTGTCGATCGATATATGTTGTTGGCACCTAAAGACATTCCATAATCAGCCAAAGTATCCAATGGGTGCATGTGCATACTTACAATGGAAAGGAAGTATTGGAAAGCTTCAAAGTCTATTCCCATGCATTCTTAGAATGGCCTTGTCATACTGATCTTTGTGAACTTACGAGAATCTGATACTTCGATGCTGTTGTCCAGGGGATTGATCGCATT
Organism: Lichtheimia ramosa; assembly: GCA_008728235.1. Taxonomy (NCBI): domain Eukaryota; kingdom Fungi; phylum Mucoromycota; class Mucoromycetes; order Mucorales; family Lichtheimiaceae; genus Lichtheimia; species Lichtheimia ramosa. Next base: position 1,783,616 of record CP031828.1, on the reverse strand, counting down.
GGGATAATATTTTCCAAAGGAGAGCTCGTCTATCCGGTGAGTGAAGTTCAACACTAGAAAAGAAGGTATCAGTGAATGTGTGCTGTTGAGGATGGGGCTTTGTTGGCTTACATGAATGGTCTGTGTGACTATGAGAATCTTCAAAAGCAATTTAGTTCCAATGTAAGACCAAGTGGTGTTCAATCAAGTTACTCACGATATCCATGTCCACGCGATGTGATGTGTAAATTGGCAGCAATCTTGCTTGCATAGATAGAGCCTAAAATCCTGCAAGCGCCCATTTCCGCTATGAATCACATTGTAAGTGCAATGCATGAAAACAATGTGTGACACATACCTGCAATCTTCTCATCATAAGGTTTGCCACTGGCAGCCTTGACCACTTCTTGCAAATAACGAGAATCCAATGCCCTGTCAATGATTTGATCCATATGAGCACAAGTACTCGATATACAAACAAGCTTCATGCATACTTCTTCTGATCTTCACGGTTGGTAGAGAATTCAGCCTAGTGATACCTTATCAATCACATATCGTTATATTATAGCTTTTACTTACAGGTACCATCTTGAGATTCTCTGTCAAATGCATTTGTTGCCCTGAAGCATCGTACACATGAACAAGTAACACTATATTCAAGGATTAGATCTATTTGTCATACTAGATATTTCTTATCCGATACTTGCCATTGCATGGCATTGCCACTGTCAAGTCCATGTTGATTTGGATGCCTTGTTCTATCGTTGGATCCACCAGGAACTGATAATTGGTACGTACTCGACGATAGCTACAATGCTTGCATGTTATTCTCGTGTTCCTTTTTACACACAAGGCATGTTGCTTACTCTGAAAACTCGCTTAGTGTCAATAGTGCAAGAAAGCAGCCGAGTAAAACGGTAAGCAGGCCTCCTTTTTCACTGCGTGCTTGGTTATCCACATCGACTTTTGGAAACACATCCAGTTGAGCAATCTTCTGTGCCAAGGTCATGGCTGTGGATGTCTGGAGAAAGAGAGGATTCTGAGTGGGTCAATGGCTGTTGTTGGGTGACTGAACTGCTGAATTGCGTGGTGCTTACAAGTTGCTGATGTTACGGTCGTTGACAAGGAGTCTGTAAGGCGCAAGGCATTGCTGAGTTTTGTTCAAGGCTTTCATTTCACTTGCTATACACTAGTTACACTTGCTCCACCATCCAACAAGCATGATATAGCCCAAGTACAATAGCATGTCAACTTGAAAATAGTCATCTTATGATAAAAACGTGTACTTGTATTCCTTCCTCATGATTCAAATTGATCTCGGGATCATCCTATAACAATGACAACATGCATGAGTACCTGCCTAAGCTTTAATTGACCGGTGGCTGTGTTGGTGAATGGTACCTTTGCACCTTTGAATGCATCATGTACAAACAGGGCAATCACATGCTGAGCTGTCTATAATAACACAAAGAGTACAGTTCAAGTTTGACGCCATGATGATGATGATGACTCAGGAAGAAGAGTCACTTGGCATATGATCATTCTACCTTGCTGTCGTAATCTTGGTTTCCAATTATGCTGCATAACAAAAAGAAGACATACATCATTGCCAAGCAGTGCTAAGTCTTTCGTGGTGTGGTTGTTTTTTCGGTATGGCTCCGATTTTGCTTGATCGACAAAGGAGGATGGTAAACATCTAAAAATAGAAGATTTCACCGACTCAACTGGCTTGAATGACTGCGCCAAGCATGTACCAAGATTTCAATGCGTACCACTGCTGCTGTGACCCAGATGATGAAGGATCAAGTATCCTATTTGGCTGCTATGTTTACCACAGCCAAAGCCTTAGCAGGAAACACAGCATTCTGAAATAGAACACCTTTTCCCGCTTTTGTTTCGGGTGGAAACAATCAAGATCCCATATATAAAGTAGAATCCTCTGATCATTTTACTGGCGTATTTTTCCCTTCTCCTCCTCCTTGCATACAATACAAACATAAAATCAATATGGGTTGCTGCATGTCTTATGAACAAGAGGTATAAACAATCATTCATTGTCGATCTTGCTTCCCATCTTATGTAACTTGTAATAATAGGCCAAAGTCTATGAAGTTGTGCTTGACAGTAATGGTGTCGCACGACGAGTTGCCAAAGGTCAAGGTACACATTTGATTCATGTTTCCAAGCATAAAGAAACCCGTATGGAGCAAAAGTCTGATGTACGTGCAAAATGAATGATTGAATATGGCTTCATTGTTATTCATCTATGACTACTACTACTACTAGATTGTATTGCCTTCTTCACTTTCATCACTTCCTCGTCCACCCGATTGTGCTTATTCAAGAGCTCCCAAAATGACATGGAACACACCTTCATCCGGTCGTCGTGTCAGTCCCATCATTGATGAAAAAGAACCTCGCGATCAGTTTGATCCACATCACACACCATCAGCAGTAGCCGTACAATAACCCCATCACTGCACATACCATTCTTGCTCTATCATATCACTTGTTAAGGAGAATCCATACTGATTCTCTTTGTCTGAAAAAAGATCCCTTTGCTGTATAATGTATATATCCACTTTTTCTACTCCTCCCCTGTACATGTTTCCAAGAGTAACATGAGATCATTGTTATTGTTATCAGCCCGAATACTCTATTTAGTCCAATTGTTACACATATGATGAAAGGGAAGGGAAAGGGGGGTTGGGATCAATGATGGATTAATCTTCAAGTTTGCTGTTGCCATGCATGGGTATCATCTGATACTGATTGCCATCCAGTTGCTGGTTTCTTGTCATCTTGTAATAATTGTACCATATAATGCCAACGATGGATACAAACAATCTATCATATTGGACTGGTTAGCACGGTATAGTCCGAATCATGCGACGAATCATGTGAAACTCTTCTTCTTACCCTAATAGAGTCTTGGGGGTCAAAACATCACCATATATCATGACTGATAGTGAAATAATGACAATCTCTTTACTGATGCCAGCCACGCTCAATGTAACAGTATTGGTGCTCTTGATCAAGTATAATTCTGCCAAAGTCATTGCAAATGCTGGATAGAAAGTTAGTATCATCTCAAAAAGTGTGTCATTCTCACTTACCCAAGAATCCGCCAATAGACATTAGACCAAAGGATTCCATCACGTGAAATATACTGTCAAAGTGCTCTGATTCCTTGAATTGGTCGATAGGATTCTCAAATATCAAGCTGAGAAGTAACATGATGACAAACATGATGGGACTAAGGTGATATAATGTAGCGATCGGATTATCCATGCCCAAACGATCTTCTTGGAGGAGAAACTGGGTCAAATTCCATCGTAATCCAGATACTACAGCTGCCACAAGCACCAGCAAGAAGCCAACCATGTCGAATTTTGTCTCTCCTTCCACTGTCAGGATAACACCAACGACCATTAGACCAATGATTGCAACAAGCCGAACCCGCGGCTTCTCGAAACCAAAAATGAAGGAGAAAAGTAGAACCCAAATAGGTGTGCTTGATTTGACCATGGTATAAAATGACAGTGTCACATACATAAGTGATGCATTGGCACAACTAATCTCCAGGGCAGCTGCAATACCACATGGTACCTAATAAAAGTATCATTAATCACTTGATGTAAAGCAAGTAGAGCATATTACTTACCACTTTGTATATATAATCAGACAAGGATAACGTTGCTTTGGTTGTATTCCATCGACTACCACCAAAAGACATCATGGCTGATGTGATCAAAGCATGTAATCCAGCATGTATAGCAGAAAGCAGTAATGGAAAGTTAAAGTTGAAACGATCCTTTCCCATAAGATTCTTGTTGTATAATGATAATGAAGTTGAAAAGAAGTACCATAATCCAATGTAGGATAGATTCTCAATGATGTTCTTGTTCTTGACGACTTGAATATGAGACAAATCAGACTTTGGATGTGGGATCTGAATAGATATCTTTTCTGGCAAAGGCGGTATGGATGTAGCAAAAGGGGATCGAATAGGTGAGCCAAAGTCAACGTGAGCCAGTTTGTTGGTGTTGTGATTGATCTGTAGTGGTGGAAGTGATCCTCGTCTGACGTGGCTGTACTTCTTTTTAGGTGGTTGAAAATGGATAGACTGCGTACGACTATGCGAAGCGTGTCTTGACTTGCTACCACTCATATTGGCAGACGATGACTCATCCTTGGACGACGATGCCATTTTCTTTAGAGACCCTGAACGTTGTGGTGTAGAAGAAGACGACGGAGTTGCTGACGTGAAGGTAGTTGCCATTGCATCCATCGATGAAGGTGTTGACGCTGTATATTCACCGGATTGTCGCTTTTTGTCGTCAACAGTGGACGCTAAGTGTACATGTTGGTTGGAGTCTGGTTCCATAACAGCAGGAATGTCTTCCATGAGTTCAACGAGCGAACAAGTGAAGCATAGCGCCCAATGAAAGATGGAGCGGACACTGCTGGCCTTGTATGTTACACACATCTTCAAGTCACGTGCTTTATCCACTACCACTCTTTTACCTTGACTGTATACTCTGGATGGATCCTTCATCACTAATAAACAACAGTTGTTAAAGAACCTCTTTTATATTCAAGTGGTTCCTCGCGTGTTACATATAGTCATGCACTTGACCTATCTTAATGACATCATACATACATAGAAATTGGTACTTGGGTTACAACAGCTTCTACATCAATAGCAACAGTATCATGTATCCTTGTAAATGTCATCCAGTCTTTAAGTAAAAAGTATCGGGATTACAGAGCTACAAGGTTATGGAATGTGTTCTTTGTACAATAAAGTGGAGGATGGTGATCTACTACTGTGTTTGTTTGACAATCTTTACTGCTATATCCTTTCAGAGAATGAGGGTCCTTGAGCCAGATCTTCTATATAAAATTGTCATATCTGACATTACCTATCCCATCCATGCATAGAAAGTCTTACTGCCGTGGTTCTTGAAGCAGTTGGGCCCTACAATACAAAGAAAAGGAGACATTCAAGTACTAAGATGATGGATCAAGAGAACAGTAACTCAACTACAGTCTTTTATCTTGTTTACATGAGAAATGCCTTCTGGCATATCAGTGAATGTAGTAAGTAATAGTAACAGGATCCATATAAAGCAGGGACAAAAGCATTTCAATGCCAGACCGACAAAAAAAATCTTTAACTCGGTGAGACATCTTCAACTGGACACTATTTCACTTTTGTTATGCCTCCACAACGAAAGACCAGTGGCAAGAAGAACAAGTCAGCTTCTCACCAAGCCAAAGGAAAGAGAAAGAACAAGGTCAAAGTCACAGACGTTTATGAAGCTAGCGATGACGAGCGACAGCTGGCACGTAAAGGTCACGATCTAGACGAAGTGGACGATTATGAATACCACGTTGACCACGTCAATGAAGAAGACGACGAGGAGATCGACTCTGACGAAGCTTTTGATGAATCTGACGACGAACGCTTTGAAAGTTTCAAGTTCCAAGGATCCACCAAAGTATGTTGGTTTAGGTGTGGATATGTCAAAGCGTCAATATTCTAATCCATCAATCACTCGTTGTATCATATAGAGTTCAGCCAAGAAGTCCAAGAAAAGAGAACCTTCAGTTGATATTCAAGAAGAGCAAGAGATCAACATGAACGAGTCTGATGATGGAGAACCTGTCGACGATGACGATGAAGAAGAAGACGAGGATGGTGAAGGCTATGTTGATCTTTCAGCAATGCTTGAAGATGACGATGAACAAGAAGAATCCAGCAAACAAGCACACAAAAAGGCAGTGGATCAATTGATGCAAGGAGTCATTGACAGTGATGAGGATATGGACAACATGAATGCATCCGACAGTGAAGATGATGGTGATGATCAACATGATGATGAAGGCATGGTGGACTTTATCGATTCATTGAGCAGCAAAAAGCGATCTGCCAACGATGATGGCAATGCCAAGAAGAAGCGACGCAAGGAACGCACTGAAGTCTATGAAGAGAATGAATTCAATCTCCTTGCACGTGATTCATCATCAGCTGACAACAAGAAGAAACTTGATTTGGGTGATTTGATGGGATCCATGCCCAATGAAGATGCATTTGCTTCTCTTCGAAAGACAGTATTGGAATTGGATGGCAAGGGAAAGAATGTTGTACAATCAGCATTGACTGCACCAGCTGCCAAACGTATCCAGGATCGTGCTGATCGTCAAGCTGCTTACAAGGAAGCCAATAAGGAGATCTCTCGTTGGGAAGCAACAGTCAAGCAGAATCGTGAGGTAGGTTCTAATTTTGTCATGTATTTGATCAAGACTTATTCATCATGGAACATATTAGGCTGAGCATCTTTCATTCCCTATGCAAAGCAACAACACTGTCAGTCATCGTGTCACCAGTGCAACACTTGCCAGCAAATTCAGTGCAGAGACATCCATGGAAAAACAGATTGAACAAGCATTACAGGCTGCTGGCATGAAAGATGAGGAATTGGAGGAATTTGAAGCATTACAACTCAACAAGTTGTCAGTGGAAGAAGTGGAGGAACGAAGAAAGCAGTTGAAGATCATGCGAGAGCTCATGTTTCGTCACGAACAAAAGGCGAAGCGCATCAAGAAGATCAAGAGTAAGAGTTATCGCAAGTTGCAGCGCAAAGAGAAAGCCAAACAGGAGTTATTGGCAGCTGGTATTGGCAATGAGATTGATGCAGAGATGACTGCTGAAGATCAAATGAAGGCTGCATTGGATCGTGCTGAGGAACGTATGACATTGAAGCACAAGAATACCAGCAAATGGGCTAAGCGTGCTCTTGCTCGTGGTCAAACAGATGAAGGAACACGTGAAGCCATTATGGAGCAATTGCGCCGTGGTGAAGAGTTGCGTAAGAAGATCCAAGGTGTTCAGTCAGATAGCGATGATGATGATGATGATTCCGAAGGAGAGGATGATGACAAGATTGCAAAGGAGATTGCTGGATTGGAACAAGAGCTTGATGCAGATGAACAAGATACCCCAAAGAAAGGTCTCTTCTCGATGAAGTTTATGCAAGATGCCGATCAAAGGAATTTGCAGGCTACACGTGCCATGGTGGATGACTTTAAGAATGAATGGCTTGAAGAAGATGAGAAGGATGCACAGTCATCACACATTGTGCAAAACAATCCTGGTCGATTGGCTTTTGGTGTTAACAAGGTAAGATTCAAGATTGTCAGATAATGTTTTATTCACATAGTCAAATCTCTTTATATTAGGGCAAAGATGGAAAGAACAAGACATCGACAACTGTTGAGAGCTCAGTAGAACTCAATGATGCTGGTCAAATCAAAAAGGTGGCACAATCTGCAGCACACAATGTACGCACATCTGGCACAGTCAACATTGCACCTGTTAGCGCACTTGATCAGAAGCTTCAAGAAGTGGGTGATGATCAGATGAGTCCTTGGTTACAACAAGTGGAGACTCGCGTGAAGGGAAAGAAGGCATCCAAAAAGAACAACACCAGCAAAGGAAAGATTGAAGACAAGTCTGAGCTCAACATTGCAAAGATCAAAAAGGCACAAAAGGAAGAGACTGATGATATCCAGCTTGATATGTCTCAGACTTTGCCTGTCAAGAAGAAGAATGACAAGAAGCAGCCAGCATCACAAGTCAAGCCCAAGCCTGAGCAAGCTGACAAGGTTGACAAGAACACAGCATCCAAATCCTCTAAAGTGGTTGTTACCAGTGGCACTGTTGGTTCTGATGATGATGGTTCTGATGATGAAGAAGCTATTGGCATGGTACATTCATCCAACAAGTTGGCTTTTGCACAGCGGGATCTGGTTGCACGAGCATTTGCCAATGACAATGTGACACAAGAATTTGAAGAGGAGAAAGATGCCATTATGGAAGAAGATGCTGATAAGACTGAAGATCTTACATTACCTGGATGGGGAGATTGGTCAGGAAAAGGATTGAAAAAGAAGAAGAACAAGGTTGTTCGAAAGATCCAAGGCGTTGATCCAAGCAAGCGAAAGGATGCCAAGTTGAAGAATGTTATCATTAACGAGAAGCGAATCAAAAAGGTTAGTATCTGTTGTGTACCATGAGATGATTCAAAGTATGTCTCATATATTTCATTATAGAGCGAAAAATACCAGGTTACTCAAGTCCCTTTCCCTTTCCAAACAATGGAGCAATACGAGCGATCTATGCGTACACCTGTTGGCAAGGAGTGGAATACTCGAAATACATTCCAAAAGCTTACAAAGCCGAGAGTCCTCACCAAACTTGGTACTGTCATCGATCCCCTAAATGCACCTTTCAAATAATCCTTGTACACGTTTCCTCCTTTTATACACACACACACACATGCACACATACAACACAACATGTCAATAATAATAGCATCATCTTTTTATCGTTCATTGTTTTCATCTTTAATCAACGCCTGACGTTACACACAGATGCGTGGGGATAGAATGTAATCCTTATCCGTGCTTGAATGTGCCTTAAAGGCATCTATATCTATCTCTCTTTCTCTCCCCCACTTCTCCTATAGCTCTTTTCGTACTACACACTTTTTTTCAACAACGGCAGGCCGTGTTCTCTTTATTCATTTGATACAGGTACGCTGAAAGGGAGAACGGGCCGAGAACACCCATCTTGACTTGAGCTCCTTTTTTGTCTCCTTCATTGACTAACTCTCTCCTTCACGTCCATTCAACGCTGTGCATGTGACATCTCTTCATTCCAGCTCTCTGGTCGCTCAAAGGTCGATAATGAGTGCAGACACAAAACTCATTCTTAGTCTCGTCAACCGGATAGCCGTACGAGTAAGTAGAAGCACTAACGCGTCCGTATATGAAGCGAATGACGCTCATATGTTCTTTCTTTCATAGCTTCCTTGCAACAATGGTCAACACATAGACTCCTTGGAGAGCGATCCACTCATTCAACAAACGTAAATAGTATTATTGATATCTCAATTCGAATACTGATCTGTTTTCTTATATATCATTCTCTTGTTATGGCTCTCGGTATACTTCAGTGGTAAGTACTACTAGTAGCAGTGGATCACGTTTTATTATCTTGCTCACGTTACTGCGCCTAGTTGCTGCACTGATAGAGTTATCCAAATTTCGACTTCCCACAGTTGCAAGCACAGTTGTCACCGTTTTAGAGAACATATCCAAGGTAGGTAGATGACACAGATCAATGAAGGCTCACATTGATATGATCCGACTTTAGGCATCTCCTATTACTATACCCGACGACTTTATACCGCATGATGTCCTCCAATCGCAACTTTTCCTGTTACGTATGCTATCAGCTTGTATGCAACATCATTGGCAGTTTTGTCGACAAACAAGAAAGTCCATGGTATCCAACATGAGCTCCGAATCACAACAACCCACCATGTCATCTGTATCTTCAATGAGTCGAGAAGGATCCATCCACAGCAACAATACAACAGGTGCTGAAAGCAGTGATCGATGGTCGTTATCAGAATCATCCACAGGATATGAGCTTGAAGATCCACCACCATTAGAAGACAATTTGGCCAAATACATTGTTGCTATCATGTCGAGATTCATGTATCAAATGGCAGCTGCTGAAGATCGAGAATATGGACCAGGAAGTACAGGCAACATTACAGGCCGTGCAGAATATACCATTGGAGGAGGAGGCAATGGCACATCTACCGACATCATGACAGACATTTACAAGGCAGCAAGTCGTATTGTCTTTTATGTCAGTGCAAGTAATTGGCCCATCATGTTTGCCAAGATCAAAGCACGACTTATACACTTGTCTACCACTGTGGAGGAGAATCCAGAAACAGCAGATGTACGTTTATTGGAATGTTCAGCATTGAATTCTGAAAGACTTGCAATGGTATTAGGAGGTATTGTATTTTGATACGAGTTGTAATTACGAGATACTTATTGAGTGCTAGAATTATGTTCAACATTTTCCAATCTCAAGAAGAATGCACAATCATTTGTGGCCGTGACTTTACGAAGAGCTATTTGGAACTGGATTGAGACGTATCCCAATGAGTTTGTCAAGCTGTGTCAAAGTCAACGACGCATGGAAGGAGGACCTGACACACTCTTTGATCTGTGTATGCCATTGGCCGACACTTTACGCAGAAAAGCTGTTCTATGGCCCCTACAGACTATGCTGCTAGTACTTTGTCCTGATATTCTCTTGTCATCCGCTGTAAGTGACAGCAAAGGTACTCCCAGTAGAAAGGTAAGCAAGGAGATATATGTGGTACAGCATATGAATAAAGGATACTCATTTGCTTTTTAGAGTACATTCATTGCTGTGCTTAAAAAGTCGCTCAAGGTGGCAAGAGTGGCAGAATTGGCATCTATTTGTTTGGTCGACATGTGCAAAGCTGCAACTTATGTGTCAAAATCGGACAAGTCAGCACTACGTCATTTGGTACCTGAAGTTGAGAATGAGCTCAAGGAGAAGCTATTTGATATGCAGCGTCCACTTATTACCGACAACTTGTTGAGCACACTTGGCATCATCATTGATCATCGGTGTTTGTTGGCTGACTGTATCGTTGCCATGTTTCGACTGAATCCAAGAGGAGTCATGCATAATCTCTTCCCCATTTGTCTTGATGACCGTGCACCTATGCTTTTCAAAGTCAGCCTGGTCAAAGCATGTCTTGCCATCGCCAATGAAGAACATCGATTACCATGGAATCCACCCATATCATCACTTTATGAGTATCTTTGTGGACCATTACGTCGTCTTTTTCTTGAAACGACTACACGTGATCCAGCAAAATCTGAGACAAGTAGTCAGACTGGTTCCTCTTCAACACGAAAGGCAATCATCAATCCATCCAGTGACAAAAAGGCGAAAAAGGATGCACGACAGATCTACAGTGAAAGGAGCGAATTGATTTTGGACATGTTGCGTTTGTATAAAGCGGATCCCAAACTGGCTATATTGGTAAGCATACATGAATGTTGTATTATGGATGTGTATAACTGATCCATGGAATAATGATAGGGTGAGAAAGATAGTCGTTTCGAGACAAATGCATCAGTGATGATTGCTATCACCAATTGCTTACGAGATTCAAGAGTTATTGTTCGTGATGCTGCAGCCGAATGTCTATTGAAGTTACATAGTGCTGATTATATTATGGCATGGGGACCATCCAATCGATTCATGGAGACATTCTGGAAGATATCTTCACAAGTGATATTCACTCTCGCTAAACAGCTGCTGGACACGCGTGAGCGAGATGATGGGCTCAAGAAACTACTTGATCTGCTAGCAAGATTACTTACGTTAAGAAACGACTTTTTGAAATTGCATCAGGTAAGAAAGAACAGGTTTTTAGTAAGGATAAAGGTACTGATGATATACATAGGATATCGCAATGCAAGGATCTGACGTTCGTGAGAGATTGCAAGCATCCATTGGTCTTGAAGTTGCATTACTTGTGTTGTTATGTTCTGCTGATCCTGCCATTTGTACTGGTGCTACCACTTGTCTTGGACATATCTGCCTTGAAGCTCATATCACTGACAGTATGGATGATCCACAGCAACAAGCACTTACCATTGTGGATAACTTGCCTGTGTACGTGGAGCTCACATCAAATACTGGAATCATCGCTGGCCGAAAGTCACAACAAAAGAGGATTAGACGACTATTGAGAATGATGACACATTATGCACCTGGCAATCTTGCTGCTTGGGAAGAAGCATGGAAGCGTTGGAAATATATGACACCATCCATGGTACGATCTTATGAAGAATCCAAAGATGAAAATGTCGACAGTAGTATCAAAAAGAGCACAGCATGGCATGACAAGTTACGCAATAACTCCATTCGCCAAGCCAGCAACAACAGCTCTTCTTCCAGTATAGGCAGTTCAACACGTATGGATGGTTTTGAAGATGATCGCTCTTCCGAATGGCAGAATTATACAGGATTTTTGGCATCATTGGGTGGTGTTTGTTTGATGGTGGACAGTACACCTTCACCTGCATCTCCTACATCTCCAACACCAACCAAAGTGCGTGTAGATCAGCATCAACAACAGCCATTTCGACGTATTTCAGCACCTACAGAATCAGCTATTATGGTGGATCGATTTATCATGGAGATGGTTGAGATATTGATTTGTGATAATGTCATTGTACGTGAATGGGTGCGTGAAATTCTTGGTACCGATCTATCTCCTGCTCTTTATCCCATCTTATTCCGACATCTCGAAACAACACTTGGCAAATGCTTTGGTGCCAACAATGATCCCATTTGCAGTCCTCGATTCACCTTATTTGTTGAGCAAGCTATCTCTGTGCTGAAATTGGTGTTGGATCGTATGGATGATACAGTGGACAATCTATATACAGTGGATTTCAGTGGTCTAATCAGTCAATATGCTCAATATCTCAACAAACTTGGCAACAATCCGCAATCAATGAAGATCAAGATCAAAATGTGTCAGCTATGCGAGGTCCTCATGATGCGTAAAGATCGTATTACACTTCGACAAGAGTTCCTGTTACGCAACAAGCTTCTCGAGATTATTGTGGAATGGACTAGCGACTTTGCTTTGCGATCAGACAACGTGCGTACTATCTCGAATGAGTCGACACAAACAGAGAAGCTTCAAGATGACCTTGATTTGGCATGCTTAAAGACAATTGAACTTCTGTTGCAACAACTACCACTTCAATCATCCGAACCTGTGCACGAAGCAGATTCTACTCAAGTCAAAAGCAGGATCTTTTATCGATATTTCACCTTCTTCTTAAAGTTGTTGAATCGATGCAGAATATCAGAGGTAAGTTTATGATATCTTGATAGAATCGCACATCTAAATATGATTCTTGATCATTTGTAGATTGAATCACATCCACACAGTCTTTCATCCAGTCAACAGGTTGTCATTGTCAACAAGGTAATGTCTTCATTGATCTATCTTTATTGGACGACAGCCAACTGATATTATTGTTTCTAGAACAAAGAGACTGCAACAGCATTAGCGCCTTTGAAGAATTACACCATTTTGGCCATGTCCAATCTTCTCAGTGCCAATGTGGATGCAGGCCTAAAGTACTCGTTATCGATGGGATATCATGAAGATACTCGAACACGTACCGCATTCATGCAGGTGTTGACCAACATCTTGAACCAAGGCACCGAATTCGAGACTTTGGCAGAGACAGTGATGACTGATCGTTATGAAAAACTTATTGATGTATGTTGAAATTGAATGTCTGGTCATGTATGCATTGATCTAATCATTCGAATAGATGCTGGTCGAGTTTGATCTCAATATTGCCCTTTCTCTTTGTGATGTATGTCCTTCTTCAGACATTGACGAGGTAGCCAATGTATTACTCGCTTGCTTTGCTTCACGCAACAAGACACTGGTTCTCCTCCAAGCTGTTATTGAAAAGGAAGTCAATAGTACAAGTAAGTAAGGAACAAGGGTCTAGATTTATCATGACTGACTTTTACATTATAGCAAGTGAAACTGATCTTTTCAGGAAAACAAGTATCACGACGCGTTTGCTTGCTGTGTTTGCCAAGAATTATGGTTCAGATTACGTGCGATCAGTGCTTCAACCTGTATTCCAAAAGCTCATTGAGAAGCCACCAGAGGAGAAGACTTTTGAGCTTGATCCATCAAAAGCAGGACCTGGAGAGGATGTGACCAAGAACAAGCAGAATGTTGTCAATGCCACAGAAATGATTCTAAACGCTATCTGTGCTTCAGCCAATGATGCGCCAAAGTAGGTGGATCTATATTTTATTGATGATAGATGAGCTAAATGGTGATGATATTATAGGATCTTTCGTGAAGTATGCCAGTGCATTCTGACATCAGTGCTCAAACGATTCCCAGAAGCGATGCACACAGCTCTTGGAGCATTTGTGTTTTTACGATTCTTTTGCCCTGTTATTGTTGCTCCTGAAGCAGAAGGATTGGTCAAGAACAGTGCATCCATATCAAGAGAAATACGTCGTGGACATTTGATTGCAACCAAAGTCATCCAGAATCTTGCCAACAATGTGCTTTTTGGTGCCAAAGAAGCCTACATGATCGTCCTTAACGACTTTTTGACAAGCAACATATACAAAGTGACCAGCTTTCTACGAGAGATATCCAAGGTGCCACAGGATACCCAAGAAGAGGAAGAAAGACGACATATGGATAGCAAAGAGTATGCCTTGTTACATCGTGTCTTGGTGGATAATATGGAGCGTATCACACGTGATCTTGCAACACGCCGTTTGAGACAATTCAATGATCAGGAGTCACTTGCATCTTGGAAGCGCTCGTTTGACAAGTTTGCTAATTTATTGGCTCAACTTGGTCGTCCTCCTGAAATCACAAAACGAGAGGTGCATGGAATCCACAGTTACAAGTTTGCAGCTTCCAATCAGTTGTATGTCGAGTTTATGCGACGTAACAGTCATCGAAGTGTGGAGAATATTGTATCCAAGAACATCTTTTATGAGAGTGGCACATCCAAAGCTGGTCGTACCGTCTTTTATCTTGTTTTACGCAACATTGTGGCAGACAGCATTGATTTTGAGCTGTTGATTTACTTTATATTACAGGTAAGTCATCTTGCTAACATATATGGCAGATTGATAACACATCTTTACATGTAGACAATGGAGCGTGCAGCTAATAAGGCGTGTGAAGTGGTGGTGGATTTGACACAATTTGGCCCAGCAAATGAGATTCCTTCAATTTGGATCAGTCAATTACTGCAACTCCTTCCTTTTGATCTTTATGACAATGTGGCGATTCTTCACATATACAATCCAAATGGATTCTTGCGCAAGTACATCAAGAAACTTCCACGTCCTCTGACGCACAAGATCAGCAAGCGTGTCGTGTTTGCAACAACATTGGCAGAAATGCAAGAATACATTCATGCATCTGAGATCCGACTTCCCAAGTCTACAGGTCAGTCCTTATAGTGATGCGATATTACAGTGAAGCGGATGCTGATTGTGTTTTCATCACTTTTCTTTAGCTGGTTTGGAAACGGAGCCAAATGCAGTCTTCTTCCCTGTCAATCGATTATCACAATATCGGGTGCAAGTTCCTGTCACAGTCAAGATCAGTGCTGAGTATGTCCAAATTATGACTGTGCGCAAGCAAGAGCTTTTCTACAACATGTCAGCTGTGACAAATGATGTATTCCATGTATCTGATATCGAAGATCTGGCTGTTGGTCAACATGGTCGTGAGACTGAGAATCCCAATGAATTCAGCTTCAAGTACAACAAGGGCAAAGCACAAATGACTCTATCATCACCAAAGCGCGACACGATGATCAATGTATGTTATTACAAGATTCATACGAGTATAATATATACTGAGAACTCTTTATCTTTAGGCTATTCGACAAGGCAAACGACGTTATGAGACTTCCAAACCAAGTAATCTTTCCGAGCGTACGATTCGTCCCAAGGATGTGCCAGGTCGTTTACTCAATATGGCATTGCTCAACATTGGCACTGATGATCCAAATCTGAGACTGGCAGCATACAATCTACTTTATGCACTTAGCATGACATTCCATTTCGATGTTGGAAAGCAGTTATTGGATGCCAAAGGTAAGACAAAAATGTGATTGACATGTATTCAGAGAGATGTGGCTAACATTCAGTTATCAAAAGATCTTTGCCTTCCAGCCAACAGCACAGCATTTGTTGTTAATATCAGTGAAAAGTTGGCAGCAACTGAACCTGGCTTTACTTTGGAGTTTCTCAACGAATGCATTGTTGGTTTCAACAAGTCAAACGAGTCTTCAAGATATCTTTGTTTGGATTATATGGGACCATGGCTACCCAATCTAGTCCTGTTTGCTCGTGGATCACCAGATGAAGTGGCAAAGACAAAAGAAGTGATGCGATTATTGATTGATTTGACTGTTGCACGCAAAGATGTAAGCATAAAACGATGTGTTCTTGTTTGGTTGACCTTTTACTCATAACGTGCTTTATAGATGTATAAGCTTGTGCAAGCCAAGATTTGGAAGAAGATTGGCAAGGTTGACGACATTCTCAATTTGCTACTGGAGTCATTTCTTCTCTATTCAAATCAGCATGGTGTTGGTTCACCCCAAGCAGAAGCAATGGCTGACACCTTTGTTACACTCTCCAATGTGGCTGTGCGTGGCAAGATTATCTCTCGATTACGCAAAGTGTTGCAAAAGACATCATTCAAGCCTACTCGAACACTCACTGATCATCCTACATGGACTGAGATTGCAGTCTTGCTTCGATTTGTTCTTATGCTATCATTCAACAATCGTGGACCTGTCAAAAGCTATGTCCCTGAACTTTTCCACATTGTGTCACTTGTTGTTGGTGTGGGTCCTACTCTTGTGCGTGCCTCAGTCCATGGTCTGGTTATCAACATGATTCAATCACTGTGCACATCAATGCCATTATCTGATGGAGGCAGCAAGAAATTACAGCTCATGCTGAATGAATTGTCAGATTCCAAATCACGTCTACTCTTTGGTCTTTTCCGTCAACATGCCAATCCCTTCCTTATCAACCCTGATACGCTTACTGATACACTGGAATCGATTCAACTGACATCTTTGGAAACTATCATCAATCATCTTTTGGAAGTGCTTCATTATGGTGCTCCTTCTTTAGGTATTGTAGTATATAACATTTTGTCTATTATACACGACTAATGTTCCATTATAGATGTTGCCAATACATGGAGAGCAAGATGGATGAGCCTTGTAGCAAGCACAGCGTTCCAATTCAATCCAGCTGTTCAACCTAGAGCCTTTGTTGTACTTGGATGCCTTGGTCGTGAAGAAATTGATGATGATCTCCTGTATCAGATTCTGGTTGCTTTACGTGGTGCCTTGGCTATATTCAATGAGACAGATCCCAGTTTAGTTCTCAGTATCATGATGTGCCTGAAGAACATTGTTGGAAGTCTACCAAGCGATTCTCGATATCTGATTCAGCTATTTTGGGTGGCTGTGGCTCTTGTGCAAGTGAACCATAGTCCAACGTTTGCTATGGCTGTTGATTTATTACAAGCTGTTGTAAGAGCATTGGATGCAAATGAATTCTTTGTCGGTGGATCAGTATCTGGTGTCTTATTGGAAGCAAGAGAGCCTCTGGCGGATGTGGCAGTACAACTCGACAAACTTTGTGGCGTGAACTTTGAGACACATTTCTCATTTGCTATTGCAGGCATGTTGATGAAAGGATTACGACATACCAATTCCAAAGATATCGTATACCAAGGCATGACGACTTTATTGGACATTGAATGTAAACAAACGACTTATGGCAGCACTGATGGCATGATTGAAGAACGAATGCTTGGCTATGTGGCTGGATTATTACCTGTTGCAGCTAGAAATGAAGTGCTGAAGGAACTATTACGATTGGCTGGTGTGGATGATGCAATTGGCTTGGAAGATATATCGAATTGGAGAAATGGTGCAGGTCACCAAAGCACAGCCTATTGTGATTTATTTGATCGGATTGATATTCCCAACAACACAGCAGCACTCTTATTTATATCATTACTTTCCACCCAACTCAACACATCTGACAGCGATACTGAACGACTATTTATCTATGGATTGTTGGCTGAATCAGCATTGGCCATGCCTGAAGTATTTGCTCTCGTTTATGAATCTCTTCTCCCCAAGATGAATCAGATCGTTCTCAGCAGCCAAACACAACCCATTATAGAATACATCAAATCCATCTTATTGACAGCATGTGCAGATCCAATATTCAGCGAAATCAAGCATAAGCGCAGTCAAAAACTATTACTCGAAGATCTTGGCTTTTCAGCATTGGGAGACTTATCCTTTGGTGCATCAAATACAAATGTCTTGCAACATGCCAAGCTTGCTAGTGAAGTAGTAGAGAAGGTTATTGCATAGTAGTAGCTCCTTTAGTTTACCCCTCCTTTTCAATCATAAGACATCCCCTCCTTAATTGTATTGTAATCTTTTATTCCCGTTCCCCTTATTAGAGAAGTAAAAGAACAACTTAGTTAAAGATGCATTGGTTCTTCAGAGTAGTACTAAAACAGGAAATGGTGGAAAAAAGTCCGCCTCAGTTGTGGAAAAGGGGATGTGAGCCAATTCATCGATACCTCCTCTTTTCTAAAATTCATCATGGGTAAGTGTATCCATCCATCTAACATCGACTCATCTATCCATCCATCAACAACATCATTTAAGCCATCGTCATATTGTTTATTCAATGATGCATGCACATGGCCAAAAAGAACACGATCCTGGAGGATGAGGAGATGGTATCCACTAGACGAGATTGCTAATGTCCATGCTGCATTGTAGGTAAGGGACAGCCTAGAGGTTTGAATGCCGCCCGTAAGCTTCGCGTGCATCGTCGTGAACAACGTTGGGCCGATAAGCAATACAAGAAGCGTGCTATTGGTACCGCTTTCAAGTCTTCTCCTTTCGCTGGTTCTTCTCACGCCAAGGGTATTGTCCTTGAAAAGATGTAAGGAATAAGCTCTATTTTGGATATCAAGTCTTTTAACATGGACGTTCTCTATAGTGGTGTCGAAGCTAAGCAGCCTAACTCTGCCATTCGTAAGTGTGTCCGTGTCCAACTTATCAAGAACGGCAAGAAGATCACTGCTTTCGTTCCCAACGATGGTTGTTTGAACTATGTTGATGAAAACGATGAAGTCTTGATTGCTGGTTTCGGTCGTAAGGGTCGTGCTGTTGGTGATATTCCCGGTGTCCGTTTCAAGGTTGTCAAGGTCGCTGGTGTCTCTCTTCTTGCTTTGTACAAGGAGAAGAAGGAGAAGCCTAGATCTTAAGTACGATTTTTCATCCCAAATACGACATGCACAACATATACGTCATTTGTCAATAATAAACTGGCCAGGTTCACTCCCATTTTTTGCCACATCAACAGCAGTCTATTTTGCCCCCTTTCTTGTTTGTTATATATTCATCAACCGATCGACATTCGAGATGCATTATTGCCATGTGCTCACAACATTGGGATATTTACACAGTCCTTTTATCCCCTCCCCTTCCCCTTTCCTCCTTTTCCTCTCTTTTTCTTTTAACTTCTACTTTCGATGAAGCAGAATGATTCAAGTTCCTCTATCGTATATAAACGATTCTCACTTTTACCTTGCATCGGTAGCTTTCGATTACATCGTTCCTCAGCAACCATTGTTACTACAGCAACAACAACAACTGATCCTGATGCTACTATACGACATCATCTTTCTGTAAATATGAAAATGAAACTTGACAGATAATGATTGATTGTTCTGACATTGTGACAATCAAAGAGGGGCATCAAGGGTAGTTTGAAGAGAATCTTTAGGCGTAACCAGGTAACAAACATCATCTTTACTCTATGACAATCCAGAAATTTTGACTTGGATTCATTAGCTATCTACAACAATCAAGAAACCAGCTACAACAACAACCTATCCACAATCAATTACAGCCAGCAAGAAGAATGATACCTCCTCAATGACGTCGCCAATGTCCATTGCTAGTCGTACATTGCACACTATCCCTCTTGCACCTCCTACAACTACATATGATGATGACATTCGTTTTGACAGTGGTGGCAAGGGCGATCCTGAACCTTATTTCATGTTCAACACTTTTGGTCCACTTGATGAAGTTGAGGAGACATCGCATGAAAACGGAGCATCAAATGACAACAACAGCTGCAAGGGAGACATACAGGATCCTTCTTTGAAAACCAAGGCAATGGCTGACTGTGAGATCAATTTTCATGCCACCACTGTTGAAACAAAGGATCAACAACAACAACAATCCAACTCGTTACAAGATCAGCAAGAAGAACAGCCAAAAGATAATGCATCTTTGGATATGACCACCCATGATGACTCAACACATGATGCAAAAGAATCAGCTCAGCATATATGGGATGAGAATGGTGTTATTGTTCCTAAAGAGCATGCAGCAGAATGGCTAGGAGGAAGGTATGTAAATCGGATATCATTCATATTACAAGAAAACAGGAATGTAACCACGTTTTGAAGATCATTCATCAATCAGGATGCGTTACACTATTACATGGACAAGTTTGATTTTGGCAACATGCGGCTGGATGAAGCAATCAGGTAGATTTACCACAAAAGCACATGACATGCTATACTAAAGATCATCATCATTACAGAAAGCTTTGTAGTAAACTTTATCTTAAAGCCGAGACACAACAAATCGATCGAATCCTGCATGTGTTTGCCAGCCGGTATTGGCGTTGTAACCAAGATTGTGTATTGCAAAGTGCAGGTACAACTTGTAGATTTCTTTGAAAGTCAAACTTAATCCCCTTTTTCTTTATGCAGATGTTGTCTATGCAGTCGCCTACTCGTTGGTATTGCTCAACACGGATCTTCACGTAGCACAGGGCAACTATACACGTATGACTCGCCATGAATTTGTTCGCAATACCATGGATGCCATCCAAGATCATCAATCTGCACCTTTATCACCTATACGTGAATCTCAGCTTCAGTCTTACTTGAAAGTAAGCTAGAATACACACGACACATTGAAAGCAACTAAGTTAACACACATATGCTCAGCAAATATATGTCTCTGTGAAGCATTCACAAATCATGCAGCCCATTCAACGTCATCCAAGTTTTTGTTCAACCACTGCTGAAGGAGAAAACAACAACACTGACAATCGAGCCATAAGATCCATGCGTAGTTTGGGGTCCATTATACGCAATGCACGTCGTGAACCCATTTCACCCACTAGATTGGTATGTTGTATCATCCAATTGGATGTCTATCGATCATTGACACTTATATAGACTTATGGAGGAGGTGATTCATGTGCTACATCTTGCCTATCATCATCTACACCAGCTTCACCATCCCAATCGACATTCAGTATCAAGGTCATGTCTGAGCAAATATCCTTCAGCAATGATCCACCTTTAATCAAGGAAGGATTAGTACGACGCAAGCACTTGTTTGAAAGTTCTGATCGCAAGGCCAAGAATCGAGAATGGCGTAGATGTTTATTGATTGTCAATGATGGCCAGCTCAAGATATATCAATGGAGACAAGCATCTTCAGGAGACATTGGATGTAAGGGCAGCAGCATCCATCGAGGAAATAGTGTCAATAGCACTGCAGCTATACCAAGGTCATCTGGAAGTGATGAAAAAGGATGGGATGTAAGTTGACTATTTCCTTTTCCCTTTTATTCGGCCGTGATGATATTAATGACTTTTTAGGCATGTTTCCGGTTATTGGGATGCTTTCCACTTAATCACACTTTGACTCACGTGTTACCATCTCCTGGATATGATCGACGTCGTGCACATGTCTTTGCAGTTCAATTTCCTGATGGTGGTGTGTACTTGTTTCAGACTTCCAGTCGTATCCAATGTAAAGAATGGGCAGCAACATGCAATTATTGGGCAGCTCGTAAAAGCAAACAGCCACTTGCAGGAGGAGTATGCAACATTGAATATGGATGGGGAGCATGTCTAGATGATGATGATGATAGTGATCCTGATTCGATTTTGTTATGTGAATGGCATCCACCTGCTTCTCCTCTTATTTCAAGTACATTTGATGAACAAGACCAACACATGACAATTAAACGCCATTTGACTTTGCTGTCTCAAGAACTTGATACACATAATCAAGTCAAGTGTAGAATGTTGCGCAAGGTAAGTAGTATTGGATATGGAATTAACAAGTCCTTTAACAATGCTTTGTTCTAGTTTCCAAGCAGATATGCTAATCATGCAAAGGCAATGCATAATTGGGAAGTCAAGTCAAGATATTTATTGCAAGATATCATCAAGTATGAAAGCTACTGTGATGCTTTAGAGAAAGGGATCCAAAAACAACATGAATCACTCGCGGCGACATGAATAATTCCTATTCTTCTCTTTCTTTCTTTCTCTTTTCTTATGACGATATTTCTTTTTCGAGCTCAAAGTCATGACGACCCTGACGAATACCAGCTTGCCCTGACACAACATGGCTACGACGTTCACTTTATTCCTGTCTTGGAATTCGCTCATGAGTCCATTGCACACCTTGCCGACCTAATGTCAAAGGCTCCACAGCATACTTCACTTCTTATTACTTCACAACGCGCTGTCGAGTCATGGGTAGCAGCCAAAAGACAAGCAACTACCATTCATCCCCAATGGCACGACTTGAACTTGTATATTGTTGGCAGTAAAACAGCACAACAGTTGAACGACTTGTCATTTTTCACTCGACAGCCTACAGTTGCCAGTCGTGCTACAGAATTGGCACCATTAATACTGGCTGACCGACCTGAATCAATATTGTTCCTTGCTGGTGACAAGCGACGTGATGTTTTACCTGATCAAATGGCTGCAGCCAATATTCCCATGCTCGAGATTCAAGCTTACAAAACATGCATGCATCCACAACTTGAAGAACGTCTCAACACATTGACATGTACCAAGGATGATTGGCTTGTTCTTTTCAGTCCTTCTGGAGTCGATTATATCCAACAACTAGAAAAGCATCCCTTGCTGGCATCTTGTAAACTAGCTGCTATTGGACCAACCACTGCAGATCATTTGCAACAAATGGGATTATCAGTTCATGCAGTAGCAGAGAAACCAAGGGCTTCTTATCTGGCGGATGCTATTATAGCACATGACCAGCAGCAACATTAAAAGTAGTTTGATATACATAGAGTTTATACTTTGTCAATATAATACACAATCGCTTTATTGATACACAGAGTGTGATTTATATGCGTGGTTTCACTATGACACGACGAGCTTCCTTTTCTAATTCATCAGGTGTACCAGTCTTATCATCCTCAGGTGCCAATGATAGTTCATAATGGCGGATGATGATGCTAACAATAGTCTTGATGATGTCAATAGCAAACCATCGACCGGGACAAGCATGTCTATTTGTAGCATTGTGAGCATTCCTATTGCATTGATATTTATATTCCTTTTACCTTCCAAGCCCAAACGCCAAGTAATTGGAACTGCATCTCACAGCAGGCTTGTCTTTATCCACATATCGGAATGGCATGAATGTGTCAACATCTTCCACACCTTGTTGGATGCTAGGATCAAAATTCACATGCCAAAGATTGATATAGACTTCATCACCTGGATGCACTACAGTGCCATTGCTAAGGACAACATCTTGTTTACCAATGTTTGTGTGTGGATGTCCAAAGTTTTTGGTAGTGATTCGAAAGACTTCGCGTATAAAGCTATCAAGCTTGATCAACTTTTTCTGCTCTGCTGATGTCACTCCCATTTGATCTTGTGGAATGACTTGGTTTTGTTCCTCGAGCAATTCATTGACATATTCTGGATACTTTGCCAAATGCTCCAAGACACTGGCTAATGCACCAGATGTTGTAAGCACACTAAGAAAGCTCATCACCACGAACCAGTTGGAAATGCTGTTGGTGACAATGGTATCGTCTTGATCCAGCAAATGTGTCTCAATGATATAATTCATCACATCTTGTTCCTGCATACATAAAAACTGGTTAGCTGATAATGGATCGAGAATAACATTGATGTATTACCTTGTGAATCGTGTTCTTTTGGCGAAGCGTCTGTAGACGATGTTCAACTTCAGGTTTCACAGCATTCTTGATGATCTTCAAATGACGCTTGATACTTCCAAACTTTGGTTGAATGATCCTAATTTGGAAATCATGATAAGCTGCAAGCCGGGGAAAGGGGGGAAGGATCCGCCTTGAACCAAACTCACCCTCTATAAAGATAGCTTAATCCAGGCCAAAACATGGTATAAGGTGCAGATCGAATGACATCTTTTAGAGTCTCATCAGCTGTGTATTCAAAATGATCCATAAGAGTGTCATTGGAAAGCATTGAAGATCCTCCAAACACTGTGCCAGTAGCATTCGCTGTAAGTGCTCGAGCCAATGGGTACAATCCAGCAAGTGTCACTGATGAAATCCAACATGTTATTATTGCACTTGCATATATGATAAACATTTACCTGGATGATTATCCAATTTGCTTTCAAGGACATGCATGCACTATAATACACCCATCCATCAGCAACAGGTGGTTTGGAATCATCTTTTTGATAACGCTTTACCTCTTTTTGTACACGAGCCAAGTAAACATCGATATTGTCTTTCAAATGTTTTAGGATAAGATGTCGCAGATCATCGTTGGTGAGCTTGTATGCATGCTTATCAAGAGCACTGTCGACATTGATAAACTAATCACATCATTATTATAGGTAAGATGATGTAGGATGATAAAGTCATGTGTGTGATGTATACCTTGTTATTGCTGGCAATAAAGCTCATGTCGGGATTTGTAAAGACTTCCTCTGCATATTGGCCACCCACGACAGTGACAACCTGTTACATGCATAGATCAGTCATTGGTCATCATCCCTTTTGATCTTTTAATTCACCTTGCCAAAAAGATGTGCCTTGAATATTGGACCATAGAGATCACTGTACTTTTTTGCAAATGCTTCAGTATCAGCAAGGTATTCCAGGGTCGATCCAATAAAGGGGAATGTGTAAGGGATACAAGGAGTTGAGTCATCCCTTTTGTTTCGGCTGAACCTGCGAAGACTGTACAACAGAACAGTGGCTGCAAAAATGCTTGTCGTTGCCACAGTAGCTGTCGTTGCCTGACGTTGTTGCAGAAAATTGGATATGATGGATTGCATAGTAATAGTGTTGTTTTACTGTTGAAAAGAGTGATGAATCTCTCTCTATATATATGGCGTGGAAAAGTGTATGCTGCGACCTTGGTATTATTGCCTTTTATGTCGGCAATTGACCGAAAAATGATCTGCTGTCCGCCGATGCTGAGCATATCTAAAGTACCACAGATGCATCTAAGCATGTGCATTGATAAAAAGAACATTCCTTGTACCAATATTGATATGTCTTTCTTTTGAATACAATCATGTTGGTCATTGTTGGATTGGGGGGTTGCAGTAGTGTTCATTATGCATCATCACAAGGTCAAGAACGGACATGTATGTTTTGCAGCAATGTGTGTATTGGAGTATGATGTTTCTGCACGAGTACAAGTTGTGTTATGAGATAAGAGACTGGCTATGGTAATGAAATGGAGAATAAAGTACAAGTATACAAAAAGGGATATGTTGCTGTGGTGTCGGCGTCTCTGGGATAGATCACCAAGTCGATAAAGCAGCAGCTGGTTTAAGTTGTAGACCCTACACTGATTTCAGTGACCGGCATCCACCACAAAAGTTTTTCTTTCTCTTTCCAACTCGGTGCACTTTCACTCCTGCTCCTATCCTGCACCATACAATAACAAAAGCAAGTAAGTCGTTTTCTCTTATTCTTGGTCACCATTCACTTTAGCTGGCACAGATTGCTAACGTACACTTTCCATTTGCTTGGTTGTCTCTACAAAGCCACTAGGTCCTGCTGGGATATGCACTTTTG
This sequence comes from Lichtheimia ramosa, assembly GCA_008728235.1. NCBI lineage: Eukaryota > Fungi > Mucoromycota > Mucoromycetes > Mucorales > Lichtheimiaceae > Lichtheimia > Lichtheimia ramosa. The sequence continues at coordinate 1,758,178 of CP031828.1, read as the reverse complement.
ATTTCAACTAATGAATAGAACTCCAAATACAAACGAGACCAACAACGGCAAGTCAACTACCAGAGCAGTGTTCAATTACGCAGCGGCTGCAAAGCGAAGCTCACAGATTCAAGATCGCCCACCAACACAAGCACAACAACAACAACAACCCAACACAAGCCAATCTCCCTCTAATACTCGATCGACCACTCAACATGACCGACAACAGAACACAAGACCAGCATCGAATGGAAGTGCATCAATAAACGGAACGGCTACCGATTCAGCAGAGTCGTCTACTCAGCAATCGTCGTTTGCAACGGCCGTGGCCAAAGAAACGTATCCTTTTTCTTATCACATGCTGTCACTTGAAATGCCAATACGTCAATCAATCCTTAACCAATAATAGAACTAGTCCTTCCAAGAACGGATCGACATCATCGTCACCAGCCAGTAAAGGTGCTCGAAGCGCATCTGTACAGCTTCCACAAGCTCCACCAGCAGATTCAGGTATGTAAACAAGGAGATGGAATGGATCATTCAAGCGGGGTTTCCTGACAACAATTGCTGCGGTAGCTCCAATTCAGTTTGGTTCCATCAATCAAGATGAAAGTCCCAAGGTGATCACTGAATCATGGAAGACTGAAGAAGGTCCCAATGTGAACCTTACCATCAAATTTGGCAGTTTGCCTGCTACTGACACTGACGCATCCTCCGTAAGTTAAATGATGGAAATGGTATTGTGATAGGATGTATATTGACATGATTTTCATATATAGGCAACTCCACAACAACCACCATCACAACAACAACAACGACGAGATTCCACTCAATCAAATCATTCTGCATCTGATTCCCAACAACAACAACAACAGCCTTCTCAGCATTATGGTGGCAACAGACATTATAGTGGCCAACGTTACAACCAGAACAAGCAAAACATCTCGCATTCACCCAACATGCAAAGCACACAAGCTGGCTATGTTCCTCATCATCAAAAGCAATCCATTTCTCCTCTTATGGGCTCAGCTCCTTCTCCTTCAATGCCTGGCCAAAATATCCCAATGCCTAATAGCTGGGCTAGTCCTGCACCTGTTCATGGTCATATTCCACCCTATGTAAGTATGAATGACTTAAAGAAAAAGCAAATGCATTAACATGTACGTTATTTAGTTTGTTCCTCCTCAGAATTTTGATGGCCAACGCAGCTATTATCCTCCCACTTATGATCCTATGGCCATGAATGGCATGAGCGGACAACAACAGCATTATGTTCCTCCACCACGCAAACAGAACAGAATTCGCATTGTTGATCCCAACACTGGAAAAGATGTCAACATGGATAATGTCAATTCTACCAGTTCATCAGCTAGCAGCACCAGCACAAAAGAGACTCCAGTCAAATCTGAAAAGAAAGTGACTTCTTTACCACCATCCACATCCAAAGCTATTCCAATTGTTGATCCAGCCATCACCAATCGTGAGAAGCGTGATCGTGAAGAAGCTGCTCAACGTGCCAAAGAAGAAGCTGAACGTAAGGAGCGTGAAGAAAAGGAGCGTCAAGAAGCTGAACGTAAGGCTAAGGAAGAAGCTGAACGTAAGGAGCGTGAAGAAAAGGAGCGTCAAGAAGCTGAACGTAAGGCTAAGGAAGAAGCTGAGCTCAAGGCCAAAGAAGAAGCTGAACTTAAGGCAAAGGAGGAAGCTGAACGTAAGGCTAAGGAAGAAGCTGAGCTCAAGGCCAAAGAAGAAGCTGAACTTAAGGCAAAGGAGGAAGCAGAAGCCAAAGCCAAGCAAGAAGAAGAAGAGCGTAAGGCAAAGGAAGAAGCAGACAAGAAGCAAGTTGAGGAACAACAATCCAAATCAGCTGAATCTGGTGAAGACAAGTCAACCAAAACACCTGCTCCTCTTGATATGGCAGCTGTTTCATCTTCCAACAATGCATCACCAGCAACTCCAGCAACTCCAGCAACTGCACGCAAGACACCAACAACACCTATGCGCACTATTGAAGACTTCAGTGCAATTTCTTATCCAGAAGACGTCAAGCCATCTGGTGGTACACGTGATACCCAAAGTGGAAAGTTGCAGTATGATCCCAAGTTTTTGTTACAGTTTCAACCACTTTGCCGTGAAACATCTGAAGATCTTTCAGTCTTCAAGGAGATGATGTCTGAAGAATCCAATGAGCGTGGTTCACGTCAATCAAGTCGTCGTCAAGGATCTGAACGTGGACGTGGTCCTCGTACACCTGGTTCACCAATGGATATGGGAATGTTCCGTCATGGATCAAAGGATGGTCGTATGGAAATGGGCAAATTTGCTGGTGGTCGTCCTTTATCTCATCGTGCTGGAAGTGGTAGTCATGGTCTTCCTCCACCTGGTTCACCTGGTGGTATGCAACGTGAAGGTTCTCATGGTGGTCGTAGCCGTAGTGGACGTGGTGGAAAACGTCATGGCAACAAGGAGAAGAAGGATGAAGAAAAGGAACAAAAAGGTGGTCCAACTATTCCTCCAGAGCAAGTTGTTCCTTTGGAAAAGAGTCAGAATCGTTGGGTACCTCTTGCTATGCGTAAGAAGATGGAAGCTGCTGCTGCTGCTGCTGCTCAAGGAGAGAGTGAAGAAGAGATGCCTGATGAATTGATCATTCGCAAGGTCAAATCATTGCTCAACAAGCTTACTTTTGAGAAGTTTGACTCCATTTCCAGCCAGATTTGGGAATATGCATCCTACTCCAGAAAGGAAGACAATGGTCGTGCTTTACGTTTGGTGATTCAGCTTACATTCGACAAAGCATGTGATGAACCTGCATTTGCACCCATGTGGGCCCAATTGTGTGAACGACTTTATCAAAGCATGACTGATGATATCAAGGATGTCAATGTTTTCGACAAGGAAGGCAAGATTGTCCATGGTGCTCATTTGTTCCGCAAATACTTGTTGAATCGTTGTCAGAGTGATTTCGAACGTGGTTGGAAGATGCAGTTACCCAATTTTGATGAGAACAATCCAGATGTCATGCTCAGTGATGAATATTATGCTGCTGTGAAGGCTAAGCGTCAAGGTCTTGGTCTTGTTCAACTCATTGGTGAATTGTTCAAGCGTCGCATGTTGACGGAACGTATCATGATTCAATGCTTTGGCCGTCTTTGTGCTGATCCCAAGACTGTTGGTGATGAAGAAACTGAAACCATGTGCAAGTTGATGACTACTGTTGGCAAGAATCTTGACGTCAAGGGAACACGTGACTATTTGGATGCATTCTTTGAGCGTATGAATGAGATGACAGAAAGTCCCAACCTTAGCTCACGTGTCAAGTTTATGATTATGGATGTCTTTGATTTGAGAAAGAACAAATGGGTGAGCCGTCGTGGCAATCAACCTGCTCCAACCACTATTGCTGAAGTCCATGAACAAGCTGCCAAAGCAAAGAGTGAAGAAAAGGAAGCTATGAAGCGCACAACCAGCTCAAGGGGCAATTTACCACATCCCATGTCTCGAGGAGGATCACACAGAGGTGCTGGTGCTAAGGATCTCAAGCGTGAAAACTCACAAAGTGGCAATGCATCAACTTCTGTGGATGGATGGAATACTGTTGGTCCTGGTAGCCCTGGTGGCACTACCAAGGGTAGTCGTGTCAATGAATTGGCCAACTTTGGCAAGACTGATCGCAGCAAAACACGGAGTAGCGTTCTTGGTCCATCATCCAATAGTCCTTTTGCAAGCCTGAATCGCGCCGGCAGCAAATCAGGAGAACAAAAAAGTGCCTCCAATGATAGTCGATCAAGTCCATCCTCCATGGGTAACATGTTTAGGTAAGAATATCACTTTATCAAATGTCAAAACATGATTGACTAACAGCTATTCTATAGTGCTCTTGGTGGTGAAGAAGGTGATCATGACCATGGTGATGGAGCTGAAGATAACGAAGAACCCACAGAACGACAAGAAAATGAAGCCGAGAATGAAGCTGATGATGCACAACAAGACTAAATGTAGTAAAAAAAAAAGCGGCATGCCGTTGTTCGTTTGTTTCATAGTTCAATATTGATTTCTCCTACTTACTGCCATTACTATCATTAATGCTTGGTGTTTGGGATTCTTTATGTAATGTTTTACACTTTTGATTACGATTGCCAAAATTGTCCAGTAAATACCTTTTTTCAAAATGCATGGTTGCTTTATCATAAGAGAGACTGGCTTGGTGGTGTGGATGATGTGTTGTATACGCTTGAATGCCATTATCTGGTTATGTACCTTTTAACGTGTCGGGGATGATGCAATAGTGCTGCACATGTTGATAACAAGATGTTTTTGCTGGTGTGAAGGATGTGTTCGTACACTTGAATGTCATTATGATATGGAACATAAAGGGCATGTTGGGATGATGCACATGTTGATAACAAGAGATATGGCTTGACTTGCTTCATTTTCAAAACAGCTGAATCCTCATTACTTCAAAGCTATCACAGGGAGATTGCTTATGCATCATAATGCTCTTTGTAACATTTATCAAGTGATAGTCAATGCAACGTGTCAATTGAAAGTTTAAATAGGTGGATGACAAGGTGAATAACACTAAACTACTTTATGGACCCCCTTGTACCTAATGTATTAGTTCCAGAAACATGGATCTACCAGTCATAGATATAGCGGGATCTTTAAGATCACACAAATGCCGAATTAGATGACAAATAGTAACTGGATGATGATAAACAAAGAAATGAAACACTGTCAAAAGGCTGTTTTCTAGTATGAAGCTATGCTTTATTGTATTCAAGTGCCGCGAATCCAATATTGGACTTTCCATTTATAAGTGGTACAACACGGTTGAAACTTATGTTACACATGCTCTACTCAGACAAACTTTGAACCCGCCCAAAAAAAGTCAACTTGTTCCTCCTTTCCAGATCTCCCAGTAGCAGCAAATGACTGAAATTATCAAGGACGGCTACTTGTCTGTCAAAGAAGACGGATTGCGAGCTTGGATTTGGTCGAAACGCTTCTGTGTGCTACGTGACCAAGCACTTACTTTTCATCGCAATGAGGTGCGCGACTATCCTTCTCGGGACCAGCTTGTTCATACATGATGCTCATTGACGAAGCGGTATCATATCGCGTCTACTTTGTAGCAATCGGGACAGTGTGTGGCTCTTATATTCCTCAAGGAGATCCAGTCAGTAACGCGAACCGACCTTAAGCCATATTGTATCGAGATAGTCACCAAGGACAAGACTTACTATGTTGCTTGCAAGAGTGATAATGAGCTGTACTCTTGGATGGACGAGATTTACAATGTAATGTTGGTTACCTTTTCACGTGGCAATCTACCCAGAACTGACCAGTTCAATAGAGATCACCCTTGGGTGCTTCGGGTCCGACTAACTTTGTTCATGAGGTTCATGTTGGTTTTGATCCAGTATCAGGTGCCTTTACGGTAATGTATCACGAGCAATCTCCACACTTGATGAATTTAAACACACTAATCTAGTGACTTTATTCAGGGTCTCCCAGAACAATGGACACAGTTACTCAAAGGTTCTGCTATCACTGCTGAAGATGCTGCAAAGAATCCACAGGCCGTGTTGGATGTTCTTGAATTCTACACTGAACAAACCAAGAATGACGATGATGACTATGATGGCGTTTTGGATCGTTCAAGTAGTGAACGTTGGGCAGCTATGATGCATGAGTCAAAGAAGTCACCATTGCCTACTCCACAACGTCCTGCACCACCTCGTCCTGCACCACCACCTCCCATGATGACACGAAGACAAGATGAGCGACCTGTAAGCAAATAGGATGCTATTTTATATACTTTGTTACTAATACTAACAATTACTATAGGAACCAAGATCACCTTTATCACCTAGAACACCACGTCCATCAGAAAGCTCCAGATTACCACCTCCTTCTGTAAGTCATGTGTAACTGCATCAAATCAGATTTCTTATTAACTTTCTCCTATAGCCCCATTATCCTCGTTCACCACGTGATCCACCTTCCAAGCCATCTTATCCCAGACCTGAACCAAGCAAATCACAAGGCACAGCTCTTGCCAAGCATGGTATGATGCGTAGCAGCAACAGTGCCACCACTTATGAAGACTCTCGCATGATCTATGAAAGAGAAAAAGAGCGTTTGATGCGTGAACGTGAACGTGAAAGAGAATTACGTGCTCGAGAAAGAGAAAAAGAACGACAATTGCGTGAAAAGGAGCGTGAGCGATTGCAACGTGAACGTGAACGTGAAAAGGCAGCTCAACAAGTATCGACACCCAAAAAGAAGGTTGAACAACGTATCAGCACCATGACAGAAGCTCAAATCATGGAGAAACTGCGTAAGTGTATTGTGTTCTGGTATTTATATTACATCTAGTCTAACGATCCAATATAGGCTCTGTTGTCACACGTGGTGATCCCAATGATATGTACAAGCGTATTAAGCGTGTTGGTCAAGGGTAAGTGATTTTCTACTGCTGTTTTTATTCCAGTTTGATGTCTAAAAGCATGTATCATCTAGTGCATCTGGATCAGTTTATGTCGCCATGTCTTACAGCACCAATACCAAAGTGGCTATCAAGCAAATGGATCTTGCACACCAACCAAGAAAAGAGTTGATCGTCAATGAGATTCTTGTCATGAAGGAATCACATCATCACAACATTGTCAACTTTCTCGACTCGTTCCTTGTCAAAAACACTGAGCTATGGGTGGTGATGGAATATATGGAAGGTGGTGCCTTGACAGACGTCATTGAACACAATACCATGACTGAACAACAAATCGCCACTGTCAGCTTGGAAACTACAGCTGGTTTGCACCATTTGCATTCACGTAACATCATCCATCGTGACATCAAATCAGACAACATCTTGTTGAATGCTCAAGGCCATGTAAAGATCAGTGATTTTGGTTTTTGCGCCAAGTTGACAGATCAAAGGACAAAGCGTGCTACTATGGTGGGCACTCCATATTGGGTAAGTGATATTCATCATGGTGCTACTCGAAAACAACACATCCTTATGATGATTTCTCTTTGTATAGATGGCTCCTGAAGTGGTCAAGCAAAAGGAATATGGCGAAAAGGTGGATATTTGGTCACTTGGTATCATGGCAATTGAGATGATTGAGAATGAACCACCCTATTTGGATGAAGAACCACTCAAGGCATTGTATTTGATTGCTACCAATGGCACCCCAACACTCAAGAACCCTGAAAAACTTTCTCGCGAGCTCAAGGGATTTTTGGCAGTATGTCTTTGTGTTGACGTTCGCTCAAGAGCCACTGCACAAGAACTGTTGGAGCATGAGTTCCTGAAGAAGGCGGGTCCTTTGGAAATCTTGGCTCCTTTGCTCAAGTTCAGATCAAAGTAATTCTAATGTCTCGACTATCATACATCAGCAATAACAATCCCTGCTATCTTATTCTTCCCGTCGTTATCCTTTCCTTCTATTATCCGCAGTATTCTTTATTTGTTTACATCAGCTTATATGCACGTTGCTAAATAAAGCACTTGTCAACAGCCAGTTTGTGTTCATGCATGTGTATCTTGGGTTTATGCAAGATCGGAAACCTTGTAGACCACTATAAAAAGGAAGCAGTTTGCTGTGCCTGTTCTCGTTTGAGCATCAACAATCTTTTCCATCTCACTCTTGCGGTGCAGGTAAGTGAATCCAGTACCTATAAAATGCATGTAATACTTATGACTTACAACTAGTTGCGCCAAGTGTTTCAAGATGATGATGATGGCGATGGTGGATGCTTCCCAGTTTCCTTGACGACCTATCACATATGATCCAAAAGGTTTCTACTTTACAAGAACATCGAACACACAATGATATCACTCTTTCGCTCTTTATTGTCGACAATTCGACATTGCACAAGTATCGCTTTTGTATGTAGCACTTTTTATCTTCCCTTTCCATCCTAAATGTACATCGTTTTTCCCGTTTAACCCGACCGTAGTAGCATTAACATAAAAAGAGATGCACCTATGTCTTATGATGATCAATTACAAAAGCAACGTGTCATGTGTGTCTCATTACAAATGTTGAGCCTATACAAGTGGTAGCTTGCCTGAAACGGCTGCAGCATGATCACTGGTAGGCATGTGTTATGCATAGTTTGGCTATGCGCTGCATAGAATCACATGAAGGAGAGTAAGACTGAGCTTAATTAACAATACACATCCAAATATATTGCGTTTCATTGTGAATCATGCATCTTGTTATTCCCCCCTTTGCCACTGAAAGTAATAGATGATCAGCCATACAAGATTCACTGGAAGAATGTTATGTGTGTATGTCCAACATGCAGACTACTGCACCATGCTGCTCTTGATTTGACAGCAAACATGCACAGTGTAACGCAAACATGCGTGCGTGACACAGATCATCACATTCCAATGTTCCTTTTCACCATGGCCAAGATTTTCTGCTATATTTACAAACAAGCATTCATTGTTTGTTTCATGCATGTTTGCATGGGTGTATATATACATGGCATGTGATCATAAGGAGTCAGCTATCATGGTTTTACAAGACAATGATGATGGTAGAATCAATCCATGTCTCAACATTCCCATTAATAATCACATTCAAACATCCATTTGTAGCAAGCAATAAATAGATTGGCGAATCAGATGCCTGAATATGGTTTGTGATGTCAACCAGACAATCGATTCATGATATGGCTCGTTCCAGATGTCCAGAATATGAGCACGGACCCATTGACTATAGTGGCGCAGACTAAATAGCTAATTTGCAACAGCGATATGACCTATGTCGGCAAGGTCCAGACTCTGTATAAAGTAGCAATTGTACAACCAATGGCATCATTCATCCCCCAATCCAAGTAGCATATTCTGCTTATGATCATTTAGGTAGCATTTGTATGCTAATTGAAACAGTGGCATATGATATAGCATCCCGCGTTTTTTTAAAGTTCATTAAGCATTAAGGGTACACCATTGCTGACTGGTGCGACGATCATTTTGATGCTTTCCCCCTTTCTGCTAAAAGTGATAGAGATACTGGAATGAAAAGAATGAAAAAGTCTGGTGGTAGCTCACATCCCCCCTTTATTATATTATGATGGTAGTTTCACCTCCTCTTTCTAAATTAGAGATCCTTGCCCCTTTCTACACACGTCTCTTTTGATGGGGCAGTAAAACAAGTATAGCAAGTACCCTACTTTTGCGCGTGTCTATTGTGCATAGTTGATCCAGCCATGCTTGTGAACACCTTCTTGGTCTTCTTGATTACACAAAAAGTGGATCCCAGCCACAGACAAGCGGTCTTTCTTGTATAACCCGAAAGGATCCTGTGGACCCGACAGCTTGTATAATTAGCAAAACTGATATTAATGGCCCAGCGCCAAGGAGCGACATTTTTAGTTGTTCGTATACAAGTACTTTGTATCTCTTTCTCTTATATTCTCTCTTACTCGCATACAGCAAGTAACACACGCGCGTGCGCATCTTTATCTCTTTATCTTTTGGCATATCAAAACCAGCATATCAGCTACGACATCTTTCCAATAAATGGAAACGTATCACGACGAGTCGTCTTATATCTATGAAGAGCACGACGATCCTCGATGCAATGGCTGCATGAAGCCTATTGAAGACGGCTCTGTTGTCCAATTTGGTGAAGGCATCTGGCACTTTGAATGGTAAACTCCTGGATCCAGTTTCCCTTTTTTCCCTTTACACACACAAACGCACTCTTATTTTGTCCCTTTCCTCTTATTCTTGTTCTCCTTCTTAATGCTCTTGTCATGGACGAATGTAGTTTTCGATGCGCCAAGTGCCACAAGCTCGTCGAGTGTTACAGCAATCTACTTTTACTTCGAGATGGAAGCCCAATATGCGAGGACTGCTCGTATAGTTGTCATGCTTGTCGCAAGGCAATCAAAGATGAAGCTATCATGACTGGTACAGTAGGAATCGTGTATAATGAACTAGCTTGTTTATTGATGAATGAATACTATCTAGGCGAAGAGGCGTATCACGCAGATTGTTTCCGCTGTACACAATGCAATATAAAGATAGAAGATCTTGTCTTTACTCAGACCAGCAAGGTAATACATGGTATCGCGGAAATATGCACATTGCTGACTTTGGTTGCATAATGCAGGGCATTTTCTGTACCTCTTGTCATGAGATGAGAAAACAAATGCGACAGAAACGAAAGGAAGAACGACTCTTGCAGCAACAACTTCTTCAACAACAACAACAACTTGTGAATGATGCTCATTCTATTCCACGTAACAACAACACCCCGTCTCATCAGGTACGCAATTACCATGGATACAAACACACGTGCATCCCATCGTGCCTGAATTTAAGGAGTAGTCTTAATTCATTGTCTTTTCTCTCTCTCTTAGAAGTCCACTCTTAATCGAGGAGGATCACTTGATTCACACTTACGACCAGCCAAAGAACGACGTGGTGGCGTATTCGATGGTGACCCACGTATCGATCATATCAATCACAGCAATGCTTCCACACCCATTCCACAACATCATGTATCAACTACAAAGACCACTATCTTGAGTAAGTTGTCATTACACACACTTGAATATTAGACACTGACATGTTTGATCTTTTAGGTCAACAAGAGCTATCAGAGCTGAATCAAATGTTGAGCATTTCATCAGATACAGACGATGCAACACCTGAGAATATCCCCAGTCCTCCAAGAACACGTGGATCAACATCTCCTTCATCTGAAGTCACATTCCAATCCATCAACAGTAATGATGATATTGAAGCAGTGGAGTTACCAGCATCCGATGGCAATCCTACACAAGCGTTAAGGATAACACAATTGGAAAAGGAGCTTCAGAGCACTCGTAGCCAACTCAAGGAAGTGGATACCAAATTTAGCAAGATCAAGGTATGTATGTGGATGAGAAAGAAACACTCTTTCATGTCTAATACGGTAAAATAGGCAATCAGCAGGAAAGCTTTGGATGAAATCCACATTGTCAAGGAGAATTACGATAGTGAAGTTGCTGCACGACAAGCTGCCGAGTCACATGCTGCACGATTGAAAGCTGAATTGCTGGTCTATCACCAATCTGCTCTCTTTGGTACAAGCGAGTCCATAAGGATATCTCGTGAAGAGATTACACAATTGAGTCATACCAAGGCTGATCTGGAAAAGACATGCAATGAGCTACGACTACAACGGGATGCTTTGGTGTCAGAGATATCCAATACAACCTTAAGGTATGACTATTGTTCTCTTAATTGGTTTCATATTGCTAATATACATATAGTCATATATCATCAGACCGTGCTTATCGTGCTTGTCAACAACAGTTGCGATCCATTCAATCTGATATTGATGCAGCCAATGAGAACTATTCACGTTTATCCAAATCACGCGATGATATCATTTCAGAGATGATTATGCTCAATACAAAGAACGCCCAATTGACCGAGCTCAACAATGATCTTTCACGACGAGTGACAGAACGCGAACGTGAAGCATTAGCATTGATGGCAGGCACCAACTTTGTCACCAACGACAATGACAACACTAAACAGCATTCGAGTCAAGATTTGCCTAATGACATTGTTGTATCATTGGAACGCAAATCATCTGATCACCAAAATGTGCGCAAAGTGGCTCAACGTGATAGTATCAGCAAAGCAGATCCACCAAAGATGTTCAAGTTTCGACGTAACAAAGGTGGCAATGTATTTGGACGACGTAATCACAACAACAATACCAAAAAGAATGAAGATGAGACAGTCATTGGTGTGCCCTATGATGCAAACAGCAGTCGTCCACTGAATGCAGCACCCATTGAAGGCAACACACAAAAGCACAAGACAAGTTCTGAATCTGTCAAGGAATTACAGGATCAAGCACTACGTACTCGTAATCAAGGACACAACTTTTCTCATACTCGTTTCTTACGACCCAACAAGTGCGAAGTTTGCAATGAAAAGATATGGCGTGGCAGTGAATTGAAATGTCAAGGTAATTAGGATGAATTCAATCAAGTATTTTCACTTACACATTGTGCTACAAATAGATTGTGGATATGTGTGTCACATTCGATGTATGCATCATGTCACTGCCGTGTGCTCAGCTGAGAATGGTACTGCATCATCTCCGCAGAAAAGTAAGTCAAAGGAGATTGGAATGATATATTAGGATGACTGATCGTATTTTGTCATAGCAATGTTTGGTAATGACCTTGCTGATCAAGTACGATTGGAGAATGGCAATGTTCCTTTGGTTGTACAGAAATGTATTGAAGCTGTTGAGAGACGTGGCATGGATTTTGAAGGCATCTATCGCAAGTCGGGAGCTGCCGGTCAAATGAAGCTTATCCAACAAGCCTTTGAGAATGGAGATGACACTTGCAACTTGTGTGATGAAGACCAATGGAATGACATTTGTGCTATTACCAGTGTCTTGAAACAATACTTTCGTGATTTACCCAATCCACTCTTCACCTATGAATATCATTCCAAGTTTATGGAAGCTGCCCGTAAGTGAACATCATTTGCTCATAGGATTGATTACTGACATATGGCTTATTATAGAGGGAACTGGTGATCAGCAACACGGCATGTTCCAAAAAGCTATCCATTCATTACCATCTGAAAACTACAACACGCTCAAGTACTTGATGAATCATCTTGACAGGTAAGGATGGTCTTTATTATCATGTTCCTTTGACTCACCTATGTTTTATAGAATCCAACAACGACATCATGAGAATTTGATGACAACCAAGAATCTTGCAGTTATCTTTGGACCTACGTTGATGCGACATCGAGATGAAAGTCGAGACCTTGTTGATATGAACCACAAGATTAATGCCATTGAATATATTTTACGCAACGCTTCTTCACTTTTCATTGATCCTTCACCAAACCAACAAAATCGATCCTCTCCACTCCCTACTTCAATTCGACGCAATTCTCTTACAGCTCCTCCAACACGCACCAAACAGCATCGCCGCGAGTTCTCTACTGATGATATCCTTCGTTCTATCCCTCCTGCACTACCACCACGAGAAAACGCTGGCTACATTTGAGTACATAACACCTTTCTATATATATATTTACATATATCTTGCTTTTGCTGGTCAAAAGATTATTCATCATCCCTTATTACGAATAAATGTGTATATGTGATGGTCATTGTCAATCGTATAAGCACAACTTTACTAATTGGAAGTCTTTATCGACAACAAAACTATGACTAAAGGACACAAGAATCGACCAAGTAGGTAACGTGATCAATAGGATTTACACAGCGCTTGAATTTCAGGCAGCACCTGTCTTTTACTTTCCACCATGAGCAGCAACGTCGTGAGTAACCCCATTCAGTTACAGCGAGGGTGATGACTAAACGAGTCAATAAAAGCACGGCAGGAAACGCGAGAATGTATCTGAGGAAGCACTTTTAGCTCGTCGTGAAAGAGAAGCTGGCAAAATCAAGGCTTACAATGAGCTTGTGGAGCAATGTCGTTCTCAGGTTTGTTTCAAAGAGTTCACCACCTTGTCCATGCACCTTATGAACGTATTCCATGCTATGTCTAGTTTGAACAAGGGATATATACACCAGAAACACTATCATTGACTACACGTATCTTGCAACACAATCCCGACTATTACACCATATGGAACAAACGACGAGTGATCTTACAGCGTGGTTTTCTCGAGTCTGGTGAATCCTTATCTGAAGAAGCGATTGCCAAGAATCGATCCATTTACGTTGATGATCTTCAATTCTTTATGCAACTGATTCGCATCAATCCAAAGTCATATTGGCTATGGAATCATCGTCGTTGGTGCCTGGAATCAATGCCCAACCCAGATTGGATGGCAGAACTTGGTCTAGTGGAGAAATTACTGGCAATGGATGCACGTAACTGTAAAGTATCTTGTCATGATTGAATGAATAAGTATTTCTGACACTACTTGTTAGTCCATGGATGGGATTATCGACGCTATGTGGTGGAAAAGTTACGACAAGAGGCAAAGGATGAAGAACAAGTTGCCAAATTGACTCAAGGAGAATTTGACTTTACCACACGCAAGATCAAACAAAGCTTCAGCAATTACTCTGCATGGCATCAACGTACTCGACTTTTACCAGAAACTGTGGCATCCATGTCACCTGAAGAGAAGAATCAAGTAGCAAAACATGGTATGATCATGATTCATGGATACTACAACAAAGACTTATGTTCCACTATAGAATTGGAATTGATTGAAGCTGCCATTTACACCGATCCAGATGATCAATCAGCATGGCTTTATTATCGATGGGTTGTTGGTCGAGGTAAGTTTGATGGGAAAAGAGACTTTACAGGCAAAGAGTACTAATCGATACTACAGCTTTATTACCGGTGCGAATTCTTGGAGCATATCGATGTGAAGGATCTCGAGCTATTATTGTAGTTATGGACAGCGATGTTATATTGTCAGATGTACCTTGTCTTTTGGATGATAATGACAAACCAGTATCAGCGTCATGGATGTCTCTTGGACCAAACCAACAGCATGGAATAGTGTGGATTGCTATGCCAGATAGTCAAGTCAACCCATCTCGAATCAACATTCATCCTGACATCATTGTGCCTAATACACCACTCAAGTCAAAACCAGCTTCAGCTTGGCAAGGTGAAATTAAATCAATACCTTATGCTTCAGGTAACACACAGCCATGATTTATGTTCCAGACCTTGAGCTGACAATGTGTCAAATACCAGAAATCAATGCATTGATCGCCCGATTCGAGACATCCACTACACACTGGTCCAAGCCATCACAACAACCTTACATCATGAACAATCCATCACACATTTCAGCTTGGCATACATTGGATCGCGTTCAACTACTCAAAGATCAAGTGCGTGTTGTACGAGATTTGTTAGATTTGGAACCAGAGAGCAAATGTAAGGAAACAAGTGGTTATACACTCCTTTGGATTAACATGACTTTTAAAAGGGGTATTACAAACATTGGCACACTTTTTGGACCAGCTCAGACTAGCAAATGGTGTTGAAGATCCCGAAAAGACCTGTCAAGAGATCGTTTCCATATATGAAACATTGACGACGATCGATCCTTACCGCATGGGAAGATACCAAGATGCTAGTAAGATATCCCGACTACATTCAACAAGCGCAGTTCTACTGACTGTTTTTGTTGTTTAGAGCAAAAAGTACTATTGGAGAGTCACATGGATGCCTTGATCAAATCCAATGGAGTGGAAGAACTTTGGCGTGTGATTGAACATGTGCAGCATATGACATAGAAAGATTATTGTATATGTAGGATAAATACACTTGTATTGCTAAGTTACATGTGAATGGGGTGGTTTGACCAATGATAACGCAGTCGGATTGACGTATCACCATATCCTTTCATTGTGAAATAACATGGTAACAGATATGTTGAAGTGATGTTGACAATGAGACGCCATCATTACTACTATAAGGAGAATAAGCTTTATTGCTGCAGAAACATATTACATGGCAGATAGGTGTTTTGGGGGAATGATATGAAACAGCGATAGATGTGCGAGTGAATCAGTGCACAGAAGCACTCCTTATTCTTCCATAAAAGATACAATCAAGGTATATGACTAGTAGTCTTTATTTTCCTAATCCCAGCAATACTGAGTAAGGCTCATCTATATTCCATCAAAAGGGCAATTTGGGTGATACTATTTTTGTGGTAAGGAAATAAGTAAGCGGCCCGCGAAAAAGGGTTCGTATCCTCGAGCTACCTCTCCTCTTTCACTCCATCTGCAAGCCATGGGACCTGAATCGGATCAAGATCTACCGAGTGAACTCTTGGACAAGCTTCGAAATCTCGAGCTTGAGCTTGAAGATGGCGACATTACAAAGAAGGGTTTTGAGAAGAAGAAAGCAACGTTGTTACAGCAATACGCGCCTAGTGACGACCATCGACGTTCAACAGGAAGCACAAGTACTCAAGAAGAGCAACAAAGACAACAAGCAGATGCTCAAGCGTTAGAAGAGCTTGGACCAGAACCAAGTGCAGCAGATGTAGTTGATTTTTTGGATTATTTGCCTTCACCTACACATTCACCTCCCAAACATGACAATCAAGGAGCAGCTTTTATGGAACAAAATCATCGTCAACAAACACCACCAGCACCACCTGTTCAACCTGTGCCATCATCACAACCCATTCCACAGCAACAATATTATCCATATCAACAACAATCACAATGGCAACAACAACATCAAATGGCACCACAACCAATGTATAATGGACAACAGCAGCAACAGTATTATGCTCATGGTGGTATGGCAACTTCTCCTCGTCCAACTCGTGCTTATGATCCAAGGATGCCACCTCCTCCATCATCAAGACCACCCCCAACATATCAAGGTGCTCCACAACAAACAACGGCAGCTATGCGGCATCCCGGCATGTATTCGGTGCCTCAACAAAGACCCCATCCATCAACGTATAGACCTGCATCTACAGGAACACCTCCTTTTGCTCATCAACAACAAAGACCCATGTACACATCACGTCCTATGCATCCTCCTCCTCCACAACAATCACCAAGACCTGTTTATAGAACAGGACAACCACCACCTGTAAGACAACAACCACCACCTTCATCTTATAGACCTCCTCCTGTTTCGCAGCCACAAATGATGGTACAAGGTCGTACATCTTCTCTTGATGCTCGTGCAAGTGCACGACCAGCTTACAATACTTATGCTCGTCCACCACCCCAACATCATGTTCCTCGCAATATACCACCACCACCAGAAGGATGGAGGGGCTAAGAGTGATCATTTTATCATCCTAATAAAAGAGTATATAATCCCAAAAGACTTGTCCGTTCATCCGTTGTTTGCACGTGTAGCATCATTTTAACTTTGCGGAATTGTGGCGAGTGAAGGTTCAGGTACTTGGTCCAATTGTTGCTATCTTTACTATTCCGCCTTCCGAGAACACAGTACTCCCGTTATGCTATCACGATCCAACCTTGTCTCTCGTTTCAAAAGACCATTGATTCAGGCAAGTGTAGCTTTCTCCATGGAGTGTGTTTGTGTGGACATGAGACAACTAACACGAATGGGGACCATTGCAGAGTAGACAACTGTCAAGTTGGCATGAAGCCCTCGACAAGATCAACAGCCATAACCAGGATATCAACGCTTTTGTTGCTGTGGAAGATAAACAATTCTTGGAGCAACTTGGCAAAGAAACAGCTACACGTCAAGCACAAGGTACAACACAATGTCTTTGATGATCATTACTTCTCATCGTCTTGCAGGCACTTTACTTGGTCCCTTGGATGGAGCACCTATTGGTATCAAGGACAACTTTTGCACCACTCGTTTAGAAACTACATGTGGATCGCGTGTTTTGGAAGGTATAAATTGATATGCGATAGAGAATTCATGTCAATAACATAAAGTTCCTCTTTCAAGGTTTTACATCACCTTATGAAGCAACAGTTGTCAAACACTTGAACAAGGCAGGTGCTATCATTATGGGAAAAACAAACATGGATGAATTTGGTATGGGGTAAGTAGGACAATGTAGATCAATGTAATAATGTCTCTAATGATCATGTAACTATAGAGCAGCCAATATCTTTAGCCATTATGGTGCAGTGATCAATCCACATGACAAGAATGTATCAAGCCCATTAGGGAAAAGGCGTGTGGCGGGTGGAAGTTCCGGTGGTAGTGCAGCTGCTGTGGCTTCTGGCATGTGTGTAGCGTATGTGTTTTCATTACACACCCATTTGTACTTTAGACTTATTCTATTCTAGTGCATTGGGATCGGATACTGGTGGATCCGTTAGATTACCTGCTTCTTACTGTGGTGTTGTTGGATACAAGCCATCTTATGGTCGATGTTCACGTTATGGGTTGGTCAGCTATGCCAATTCGCTTGACACTGTTGGTATTCTTGCCAAGGATGTAGGATATGCTTCAAGGGTTTATGGTAAGTCTTTATTCAATGTTGGATGATTGTGTCACTCATTCAATGTGGTACAGACGCCATATCTATATATGATGAAAAGGATCCAACTTGCATGCCTGACAAGTTTAGAGCACGTGTGGATGAACAAGATCAAGCATTAGCTGGTCGATGGGCAACAGATGATCTTTCAGGACTCGTTGTTGGTATTCCTCAAGAATATTATGTCGATCCCATCTCAAACACTGTGATTGATATCTGGCGTACTGGTATTCAACATTTACGTGAACGTGGTGCTACCATTGTCCCAATTTCACTTCCACATACACGATTTGCATTGTCTGCTTATTTCACTATTGCTCTTGGAGAAGCAAGCTCTAATCTGGCACGATTTGATGGTGTAGAATATGGCAAGTCATCTTTATAGAAGGAGGAATAAGGATACTAATACATAAGTATAGGTCGTCGAAGCAAAGTACAATCAGATTCAGAGGATAACTTTTTGTACGCTGATACACGAGCTGAAGGATTTGGATCAGAAGTCAAACGACGTATCATGTTGGGTACACATATCTTGACTGCTGGGTAATGTATACAAAAAAAGAGAAAGTGTTACCAAGCAACTCATTTGATGTTTTAGAACATATGAAAAGAACTTTTTACCTGCTCAAAAAGCACGACGTCTTATTCAACAAGATTTCGATGATGCGTTCTCACTGGCCAATCCTCTTCACAACTCTTCACAACAAGCTACATCGGGTGTACACGTGATCTTAGTACCCAGTGCTACATCTGAACCACCCAGGATTGAAGATTGTGTACCAGAGTCTGATCAACAAGAAAACGATGGGATTGATAAGCAGAACAGTGCTGTGGAGACTTATGTGAATGACGTGTTGACAATTCCAGCCAGTTTAGCTGGTCTTCCTGCTATCAGTGTGCCTGTAGGCAAAGGACAAGATGGATTCCCAGTGGGATTGCAGTTACTTGGACAATATGGTTATGATAGATTTATTCTAAGAATGGCAGATATCCTAAGTAGAGCTGAACAAGACCAATAAAAGAACATGACAATGCTGCTGGATTTTAAGGAAGCCGCTAGAATTTCACTGTATCTTGAACTCCTTCCACTTTCACCACAATGTCGGTCTATGACAATGTGAGCAAAGGGTCGCTCAAATTCAAAGGAGGCGATGGTCCATCCATCAAGTAAGTTTATAATGGCTGGCTTATGTATTCCACTCACTAATGTAACCATGGGCAGGAAAAAGAAGAAGAAATCCAAAAAGGACAAGGACAAGCTCACTCGTGCGATCACTGAAGGAGGAGAGTCACCCCAAAGAGTGCATATGATTGAAAAGACCGAGGCAGAAAAGAAGTTTGAAGAGACACAACGGAAACGGGTAAGTTTGAATGCTTGTTGGAATGATGGATTGGATACCTAATAGATGATATGATAGCAAATGGAACGCATAGCCAAAGCAGCTGCCAAATCACACAAGGAAAAGGTCTCCGAGTTCAACAACAAGTTAGAACAGCTTAGCGAGCATTATGACATTCCCAAGGTTGGCCCTGGCTAAGATGAAGAGAGATACTACTATTATTCCATCCATCCCCATTTTGTTTTCATATACGAGCATACAACGACAATGAATGTCATTCTTTTCTTTATCCAATGTTTTACAAGTGGGCTTTAAGTGTAGTTTCTATATTACTTGTAGCTGAACTAGTCTGCACCATCCACTGATCAACCCATGCGACTGATAGATCAAACATAGTCTTGCTCCATTCATGTCCACAGTTGGGTACAATAACAAATGCCCAATCACGTCCTTGTTGACCAGTGTGTGTCTTTTTGAGTCGATTCACAAGATCCAAATTGAATTTGCCAGGCACCAATTGATCCTTTGCACCACTCATCATGAGAAGCTTGGTATTCTTGAGTCGGATATCCAGATTGGCTGTTTTGGCATCTACCATTTCACAGAATCTTCGTGGCAAATGATCCTTTTCAGAAAGAGATGATTGTGACAATCGATCACGTAACAAGCTCAAAAAGTCGGCAGTACCAACAATAGGAATAGCAACACTAATACGAGGATCTACAATGTCATGTAATGAATAAAGATGAATGTACACATGGTTCTTGTTCTTTTTACCAGATGCTGCTGCTAAAAATGTTGCATGACCACCCATTGAGAAGCCCATAACACCCCATACTTGGACACGACTTTGTTCTTGAGGACCAAAGAGATAATCTTCAACAACATCAATGAGTTGTGATACTGTACTTGCTGATGAATGATACATGGACCACATATCTTGTGCATGCATTGGATTCTCATGTTTGCCTTCTTTCCATGCAAAGTTACTGGCTCGGTGAACAAGTCTTCCTCCATGATTGGGATGATCAAATGAAATAGCAATCAAATGTCTTTGACCAGGTTGGTTCTTGTCGTTAAGGGAACATAAAGCTTCACAAATAGGGTCCATGGCACTCATTTTCTCTACAGACAGAATAAGACAATGCTCCAATATGCTCATGCCTGACATGCTTACGAAGTCGACCATGCATGGCGAACATGACGGCAACAGGACCTTGGCTACCCTTGCTCTTGTATTCTTCAAGTCCATACACTGTAAGTTGTAGACCTGCTACTGGTATTTGTTGCTTGGAAATCATGCTGACAAACGGAAAAGAGATAGCACTGCAACGATTCCCAGCTGTCCGGATTGACCATGATTCCGATGTTACACATAGAAAGAGCTTGATCAAAGAGCAAGTGCAGCTGCTCTGACCACTTTATCCTTTTGTTGCAAGAACCATAGTTCTCACGCCCATGCACATATAAACAAGGCTTGTTGTCACCAGCATCATTATACATCTCTTTTGTCTATTGGATCTATCTGATTTATCAAAGCCTTGCTGGTAAGTGTTCAGGATATGTTCAATGTGATCGCCATATATTGATCTTTGTCATTATCTATGTAGTTCTCTATTGGGTTTGTGACATGTTGATCCCATTCCATGATGAAGAACCCCTTTATGGGTAGCACGAATATCTAGGTCAAGGAACAAGGGATTCAAATCCTCCCTTATTCACGCCATCACAGGCGTCAACACTGCCTATAACGAAAAAGACCTGACGCTATCATCTTCGACAAGGCAAATGCTATCAGGGGAACTGTGTCTCCATATGTCATCGAGTCGCTTTAAGAGATCCTTTCACTGGATGTATTATTACATTCAATGCCAAGAAAGCAAAAGACATGCTCTCAGTGTGTGCCTGTTTAAGCTTTGAAATCACTTTTATCATTATGAATAAACAATCTTTGAAAACCAAAACTAGCTTGCTCATCAAGACCATCATAATGTAACATCATTCCACGTGATTCAGTATACAAACAAATAAAGATGATGTATTATGTATCTACCAACAAGGCTCTGCTGTAAAAGAGAATCCAATGAAATCTCCTTGCTCATTTGCTGATAATGGATTCTCTACAGGTGTCACCGTGGGTATCTCTTGCGTGAATTCTTTGTCAAAGTTGGATGTATCAAGAGCTCCTTGGATTGTTGGAACAAAAGGTGGAGGGATACGTCGAGCCAGCATGTCTTCCCAATTAACATCGTGAAAATAAATATGTCGCTTTACTTCAGATGCATCTCCTGGACTTGAACCAAGTCGTTGTTCTGGATCACGTGATAGTAGCTATATAGAGCAATATAAGGATCATGGGTCATACAATGCATCACTGCTTCTTACCTGCTCGCATATGGATCGTATTTTTGGATTGGCATGAGCAGGGAACCAAAGATCATCACCCAGAATAGCATCAAAGACATCATCATCATCTTCTCCCATAAAGGGTGATTGGCTGAATGTCATTTGGTAGATCAACACGCCATAAGCCCACCAATCCACTGAACGTCCATATCCCTCTTGAAGTAAGATTTCTGGTGCCATGGACTCAGGTGTACCACATAAAGTATTTGTCCTGGATCGATACCACATATCATCTTTGCACATGCCATAATCGGCCAGCTTGATATGACCATCTTCACACAATAACACATTCTCCAGTTTCAGATCGCGATAGATGATGCCCAGCTTGTGGAAATGCTCCAATGCCAATAAAACTTCACATGCATAAAACCTATGGTAAATCACATTTAGAGCCATGACTTGATGAATTGTTCACGCTTCCTTACTTGACTCTTCGATCCGAAAATCGCTCTCGTTGGATATGGCTCATCAAATCACCACCACAAACATATTCCATGGCGAAAAATAGGTGATCTTCAGTTTGGAAACATGAATGCATATTCACCAAAAATGGATGTCGATAACGGCTGACAGTAACAAAGATACGCTTCTCGATCCGAATACTGTATCAATGCAGTATGATGAGATACATGTGCCATAAGGATAAAGTAATCACTTACCCATCAATACCAGCTGCATCCCCTATACCATCAACAACAGCTCGTTTTTTGAGAACTTTGATAGCATACAAGCGATTATCCTTGCGATTGCGTGTCAGAATGACCTATACAAATGTGAGTATGATCTCTAGAGTCAACAAATAGTATCTCAATTACCTTGCCAAAGCTTCCTCGTCCAATGACTCTGAGTAATGAAAAGTCATCAAGGGTAACACGTGGACGAGTAGGTTCCGTTATCAATTGTCCTTCCTCCTCATACAATGAAGCATCCTTGTTGTCAATGATGGTTGTGTCCATGTGTGATAAATTGCATGCTGAAAGACGTTTTTCGAGATGAGAAGGATCAGTAACTGATGCTTGCACTGATAAAGAATCCACTGATTCCAAATCGGATATCTCTGGTTTTGAAGATAATGTATCAGCACGTTCAAGAGGTTGTTGCTGCTTTGCTGCATGAATCTCAGCGAGCATCTGGTTGGCTGTATCAATCGACAATCCACACAAGTCTGGTACCAGACGGATACAACGAGTATGACAAGTGACGCCACAATCTAAAAGAGAAAGAATTACTGCCAAGTTGTGTATATAAGAGCTGTATGATACTTTACCCAAACATTTTTGTGTACTGCGTGATCCCAAGGGTAAAACATGGCCACAATGACAACACCATTTGGCTCCAATGTTGGTGACTTGCACGAATCGATGTGGTATACGATGATTGAGACTTTCTTCATCCGATTCCTAATACCATGCATCAATAGGTTGTTGTGTTGATGTTTAGGCACTTACAGTTGTCAAATGTGAAAGGCGAATACAGCGCGTGATGACTTTTGTGTAGCATTCCTTGTGACACATGTACCGACATCCTATCTCATATTTGAGTCCGTGCGCATGCTATAAGAGAGAAAGAGACTAAGCAGAAAACAGAAAAATATGTACCTTCACATTGGAATCCACTATTGACAAGGAAATCATTACACAATGCACACTTCATAATGTTGTAAAATCTTTGCTCCACGAAATGATGACCATTCAGTTCAAATATTCTCTTTCCTTGTCTGTAACGAAGAGCTCCTGCACGACCCAAACGATCCCTAGGACGATATTTTGCTGGTTGACGTACTGTTTTTGATAGCGTGTGAATTCTCTTTCTTTCCATGTTTTCCCACGACTCACTTACCAAAGTTCATTCTTAATGCTAGTCCTCCACATGGCTCCACTTCAAACCATTCAATGATGGAAGTCTGTGATGTAGTCGTATTGGCAGTAGTAGGCTTAGGACGAGGTGTATCAGGTGGTGATGAACGTGTAGCAGCTGAAAAAGTGGTATTGCTGTTGTTATCTGAAGATGGTGCAAGCATCCACGAGTTGTTATCAAGGCGATGGGGTCGTCTTTTACGTAATGCTTCCACAAGATCTGTGATTCTAATCCATAATACACCAATTGGCTCACGTCGTTTGTCGCTTCCTTCATCAAATATCTCAATCTCCAATTCGGATCCTTCAGATACATGTACTTGACAATCTTCAAACCAATGTTCATTGCGTGCTGGACGTGTTGTATGAACGACTTGTCGATCAATCTTGACACAAACGACTGTAGTTGGTGACTTTATCACGCGTGTTGGCACATGGCTAAGATCACGAGCCTGAAGAATCTTGAGCTGTAGCAATCCAGTTACTGGTTTCCTGATTGCAGGTTGAAGGTGATTGACTATAAAGATGCTTTTAAGTAAAATAAACATGATACTCTTATGTAATACATACCGGCTATACTGTCATTACTACTAGTTTCATCTCCATCTTCATCATCGATATAAAGATCCTCATACTTTGCCAAAGCACGCTTCAAGAGTCGTACTTTTTCACTGCTGCAATGCATTTGTGTGTGTACTTCACTGCTACTAGGACGTCGAATGATGTTCTTTGTCAAAGGAATTGCATCAGCCATTCTTGTGTATCCAGCCAACATCTTTTCTTCAACATCAAGCTTGTATTGGAGTTGGTGTAGTTTGAGCGATACTTTGTGTCGATGATATGGCGTGCTGCTAGTAAGCAAATCTATTATACTTGTCAATAAATGACATTCATCATCACACGTGTTTCACATACCCAAGATGGTCGTATATCGCCCAGAGATACGTTGACTGGTTTCTTCAGTAGGTGTACTTGAAGAGCTTGGAATATCACACGATACTGGATGGGGTGGTGAAGTGGTGCGTGCCTGCAGTTCATGCCTAAAGTACTCGATACGCCGCCTATAGTCCTCGATTTCAATATCACACTGCTCGATAGCTGCCTTGTCCCTGAGCATAGCACGCATCATTTGTGCCTTTTCCAGACACTGTTCGTTGGTCTCGAGTCGATTTTGTAGGTCACGTATCTTGTCCTGGAAGCGTAATGGGGAGACAGCGCATTAGCCATAGTCAAGTAGTAGGGTTCGAATGTCACTTTTACCGTTGCCATGGTGTTGAAAGAGGGACAGTTTAGTCTAGTCAAGTACAGTGCTTAGGATGCACCTTTCTTTTGGAATTCAATAAAAAAAAGCTTTGTACAAGTGGAAAAGGATGGTGGTGGTGGTATTTTCTCATGTGATCCGTTCTTGGAAGATCGCATGCTTATGCATTGTGTTACTGATTTGCCTCGTTTAGTCAAGACTACGTTTGGGATACAGAAATGAAATGTACATTTATTAAAGCAATCATTGGTAAAAGTCTTCATCTTTGACAGCATTCTCATCTTCCTTGTATATCTTGATGGTCTTGTCGGCTTCACCAGTGATAAGTCGCAAGCCTGTCCGGTCAAATGAACTGGCAAAGATACCAGCTTCAGCATCCAATGAACCAGGTTGTACTGTAGTATCCATAGACTGAAATTGATATCCTGATCTCCAATCATGAAAACCAAGTGAGCCATTGTCACCACCAGAAAAGATAACACCATCTTGATTCACTGATAATGTGTTGATGATCGATTTACGACCTTCATAGTTCTGAATAAAAGTGCCTTCAGGACATTTCCATCCCTTGATATTGTCTGCACTGCCAGATACGAAACCAAACTCGGTAGGATGAATGGCAATTGATCGTACGCTCTTTTTGTGATGTGTGAGCACGCCCATTGTCTTGCCGGCTGCCAAATCCCATAATCGAATAGTAGAATCCATAGAACCAGTAATCACTTGTGGATCAGCTTCTTGACATTGCACTGTGGATACTGTGCTTGTATGTCCAGTCAATACATGCACATTTTGCTTTGTTCGCATATCCCAAACCTATTGATATTCATGTTAATCCTTATACTTGATCCCACCATGAATAATAGTAATGACTTACTCTTGCAGTAGCATCACGACCACTAGTAACAAGAACATCAAGTGTAGGATGCAAGCTCAAAGAATAGACACCAGACAAATGACCATGATATTGACGAATCACCTTGTTCTGTTCCAAATCCCAACATTTGACCATCTTGTCTTCACCACACGAAAATAGATATGGATGTCGTGGAGACACAGCAAGACCACGGACTGTGCTAATATGACCAGTAAGAGATAACTTGAGCGTGCCAGATGCAAGATCCCAGATCTATTGATAACGATCCATGAGTACCTATGTATACAACACGTCTTTGCAATAAGATTACCTTGATTGTACGATCACCAGCACCAGTTGCAAACCATTTGTTGCCAGGTTCCACTGTCACAGCACGCACCCATCCCAAATGACCACTGATCACTCGCATCAACTTCCAAGGAGCATGCCATACAGGTCGAATTGTCTTTGCACGTGCACGACGAACAAGTGAACCACCACCACCAGGAGCATCACCAAAGATTTCAGATACTGTATCCTTGGATCTCAGTGCAACGATACCCATATTGGCCTTGTCATCTCTATAAAGATATGCCATCAATACCATATACACGCGTCATCGATCCCTTTTCCCTATCATACGTTGCTGTAGTCTTCTTCTCTGGAATTGTATCAATAAGCTGTTTAACTGCTGAACTGCCACCTTCTTCTTCTGTTACTTCTTCGATAGTCGTCTTTTTCTGTTGTCTGGCTTTCTGTGCTTCCTTTTGTTGCTTGATCAGCACTTCGGGTAACGTGCGTACACTATCGTATTCGTCGTGGATCTTGCTTGTCAATTTGATGCGTTGACTAGAGAAAGAAAAGCACTCGTATGGTCAATACCAGTACAATGGCAACAGGCGATCTCCTCACCTATTGGTCTCATCCATGGCAGCTTGGCCATAAGTGTTGCCGAATAAAAGTCTCGTCTTCTTGGCTGATCCCGTCAACAAGGCGTCGATATTGTTCTCTGCTGAAGTGGGTGCATTCTCCATTTCCACATCTTGTGTTGTGTCGGCAGCTCGTTTTGCTGGTACTGCTGCTGCTACCATGTTGTGTAGATCGTCGTGGTTCAAGAGAGAGAGAAGAGAGTAAGTGAGTGAAAAATCACAGCCTTCGAATCCCAGACAACCGCCTTTTGAATGATGCAACATATCCTATTGCATGTTCCCTTTTGACGTGTACCATCATCACAACTACCTTTGTACAATGATACGTTTCTTCTATTCATGTCATTACGTGATATCAAATGTCCTTAAAGCATCAATATACATGTCCTTCAAATAAGCATAGTAGTTATGGATCTCCCATAATGAGCAAATGGTTTACTAGGCGTTACAATAAAGAGTATGAAAAAAGAAGGAAAGGGTGAATTGGGAGAAAAAGAGGAGGGTTTGGATCAATAATATGGAGGGACTTGATGTCGTTGTAGAGAAGGATGAATGATGTGTGATATGGATTTAGATATTAGAGGATAATGCAACACGAGTCCTTATCAGGATTGGCAGTAGTTTGTTGTTTTGCCTTTCTGTCACGGATTTGACGCATAAGAGTGGTATACACTTGCTCGACGTTTTGTCTGGTCTTGGCCGAAGTTTCAATGTATGGGCAATTCCATTCGCTAGCCAGTGCAGATGCTTCACTACCTGGTACCTTGCGTAAATGTGCCAAATCAACCTTATTACCCACTAGAACAAAAGGAACCTATTGAAATGACAATGAGAAACAAGTACAAATATAACTTGATACACAATCAACATACCGTTTCATCGTCTAATACACGCAAGATCTGATCACGGAATTCCTGAGTATGCTCCAATGATTCGTGCTCACACACTGAAAATACGCACATGAAGCCTTCACCAGATCGATAATAGTTGTCTCGAATCTATGCGCGGATATAAGTCATAGCAACAATATCCATGTCTTTGCTTGCCTATAACAACCAAATCGTTTTCCCCTTGTCCCCTTTTTCCCTCTCAGCACATCTTGACTCATCTCTCTCACTCCCACTACCCCTAAAACAACAACAACAACAACAAAGAGGATATGTATATGTGTGTGGTGTTGTTATGGTGTCTGGAAAACTTACTGCTGCATATTCCTCCTGGCCTGCTGTATCGAGAATATCAATCTGGCAGTCTTGGTTATCGAGCACCACTTTCTTACGATATGCTATACGATCGTGTCAGTGTGTCATCAGGTCGAGATTCTCCAGGGACGTAGGTGTGTTGTAACTTACAGTCGGCTTTGGTAGGATCGTACTCCTCGACAAAATCGCCATACATGTACTGCAACGTCAGTGCTGATTTGCCAACACCACCAGAGCCAACCATGATGACCTTGTGCAGGGGCAACGTTTGTTTTGCTTTAGTCTTTGCCATGGACACGAACTGCTTAAAAAGAGAAAGAGAGAGGAAGCAAGAAAGAGAGAGTGAGAGAGTGAGAGAAAGGCAGTAAGTGTAGCCCCCATTCGAAAATCCGACGACTTAATTCTGTGTTGCCATCGTATCTTGTTCTCTCTATCCTTGTGTTGTACTTTTGATTCCAACATCCATTTCCTTGTATCAGTATGTCCCCCATTCTTCCATAGAGTTAGATAGTCTTGAAAGTAACAAATCAAATGAGAAACATGACATTCCCAAATAATAAGATTGATGCATGCATAAGTGTATATATCAACATCACCATGCAGCTGGATCGGCGGCCGATGTTTGCACGTGCGTTTGGTTTCACCAGCATCATAAATCACAGAACTGAAACAAATCTATATCACCATCACATGTGGCAAAACATTGACAACAACTATGCACACATCCACACATGGGATCACCGATTTGGGGGGTTCAAATGGGAGAAACAAAGCATATATGCAGGCACACGTCAATGCCATTACGCATGGTTGGTATCTTGGTGCTTCGCAGTGAACACCAGGGCACATTTCTTACATCATCATGATGTTCTTCTTATTTGTGACGATAAAAAGAAAGCTTGCAAAACATGTATAAACGATCTGGGATGTCTATCGGTCAATGTCGGTCGATCGAATCAGATCGTTTATTGGGCACTTGCAGCACAGCAGTATTTCCAAAGCTATTGATGCATCCCGAATTGCTCTCTAGACTGCTTGGTGAATACATAGCTCAAGTTGATCAACCAATGTCATCTCCTTTTGTCATTTTTCATGAGGATTCATCAGAATAAGAAATGTATTCTTGAGCATATGGTATATAGATCATGGTAAACAAAACATGTCACTTATTGCATCGGCTGTGGCGCATAATGTACACAAGCATGAAATCATTTAAAGTTGCCAGGTGTATGTGCTGATGATGACGAATACAATGATATCCCCAAATGGATATACATACTGGCTCGAATCAAGAAATGTTGTCATTGTTCCTTCATCGTCATTGTACTGGTGATAAAGTCACATTTCCGAATCACCAGATCTTCGCATATTTTCCAAATCGGTTAAATTCTCCAGCAGCTTTACATTAGTAGCAATGGTAATTGAACATCGATTTGCCATTGCTTTGTAAGTGATCATGTGATGTATATAGGGAGATGAATCCCAAAATATCCATGAAGGATGGATCACACATGCTGATAGCATTTATCCTATAGCAAAAATATGAATGCTACATACTTCTAACCACTTGCACAGTGGTAAAAGGGTCCCAAATGTTAATCTCTAAGAGCCATCAAGTGCAGAAAACATCAGTCATTAGTCCATTCTTGGTTGATTTGCTGTATCAGCTTCTGCGATGCGCTCCTTACATGCAAGGTTTGGCGTATGAGCTCTTGGAAAGGGGGATCAGCATCAAGATTCAAAAAGTATGTGAACCAATAGGGTAAATTCCCATTGTCGTTGGGTGTATGAAAGAGAGAAATGCTTGATGCTGACGTGAAATCAAGAACTGATGCAATTCCTTGTCATGTTGCATCACAGAGACAATGTTTCCTTTATTCTTAAAGCTAAAATCTCTCGGTCGAGACCCTATAACAGTAACATGTGTGCATATTCCTATCAAGTACATGTTTTGATTGTGTGGTATACATAAGCCACTTCGCAGCATGTAGAATGCTATACAGCTTTTGCATAAGGATCTAATGGCCATTGTTCATGTTACCATCATAAATCACATAGATCAGGTGCACATTGTGCTAGCATAATACTTGCTGATAGCATTGGAAGATGATGGTGGTCATGATATCTCTCATTTTATGCACTCGTATGTATAGGCATGTGATTTGGCCCTGCGTACTTGTTACCAGTATTATAACAATATATGCATGTACTTTGGCGTATATACGTTTCCAAGAGAAGAAGAACATGTCATGAAATCAAGGTTCATCCCTAAGATTGATGACGGATCATTTTCAGGGATCGAATGAGAGCAAGCCGAGAAAGCCACGTACTGCAGAAGTCATGTAAGTTGGCGTTAAACCAGTATGTACAGTCTCCTTGTTCAGCTCATCAGAATCAAATGTGCATTCACTGGTCAGTAAACAGTACAGCATGTCGATCCTTCGTCAAGGATGCAAGGTTCAAGCAACTTGATGTACGTACCATTTGACGATATGCTGCTTTGTTTTGAATGCTTTTTGAAGTGTGTTGGGAGCAATAGTAATGATGTCCAGTGGATACTTGATCATTACCACTTTTACGCGTATAGTATACTAGATCACATCATTGAACTTCGCCACATGGCAAGGTTACACCCGAAACGTCATGCGTTGTAAAAGGCAGGTCAAAATTTGAATCTCCAACCAGAGTTTTGGAGTAATGTAGGTGATGATCCATGTTTATGCATTAAGCTGTCGTCACGACGACGTCGTCCTACCATCACGGGTTGTACAGATGGCACAATGTGCTTCATGCAACATCTACTGTACGATATGCATGTAAGCATATAAATATCTTGACCATTTTACGCACAAGAGCCAGTTTTCTTTCATCTTCTATACCATTATCTCTTCTTTTTGCCAACGTAGCACATCTCTTTGACATCTACTATTCAGCTGATCCATTGAGGACTATGATACCTAACATTGTTCAATCTCTTGTTGTCTTCTCATCAGCACTGGTTACAGTGGTTTGGGCCCTGCCATTGCTGAACAATCTGGATCTTTTGGGTCTTAATGTTCTGGAAACAGATCCACAAGAAGTGCTTGCAGTACACAATCATTTCAGAGAAATCCATGGATCACCTCCTCTCACGTGGGATAATTCACTGGCCACGTATGCCCTTCAATGGTCTAAAGAGTGTATTCTAAAGCACAGCGGGGTAAGTCTGGCGTCATTTCACATCATTAAATGAGAATCATGGATGCATGTGACAGTAATATTCAAACGCATTACATATATCCCTTATTATCAGTCACTTCACTAACACATTCATGTTGTTCTATCTTGATGATGATGATATAGGGTCCATATGGCGAGAACATTGCAAAAGGACCCACTACTTGGAAGGAATCTATCACAGACTGGTACAATGAGCAATCCCAGTATGACTTTTCTAATCCCGTGAGTATCGTATGTCATATATTCTGGGCATGTATAACTAACTGCAAGTTTTTTTTTTGGATTAGGGATGGACCGAGGAGACTGGACATTTTAGCCAGCTAATCTGGAAATCCACGGTAAGATGCCATCATGGATTTACCCCTTGCATAAGCATGTGTGTGCTCATAATTAAGGTGTATATAGTCCAAAGTCGGCTGTGGTGCAGTCTATTGTCCGAATCTCGGTGGCAACTACTACACGTAAGCTCTTTCTCAAGCTAATGTATCACATCTTCAGATGTTAATCTTTACAATGTTTGTATAATCTTAGATGTGAGTATTATCCTCGAGGAAACATCCTTAGCTCAACAGCCGATCAAGGCAAATACTTTGCACAGAATGTGCATTAAATGTTGCTGCTAGTTGATGATAATACACGTGCATCTAGACCTTGTTCCTCCCCCTCCTTTCTCTCTCTTCTTCCGATGTACTTTTAGACTACATCCACCATTACCACCATCACCAGTAGTTTAAACCTTATTTTGTAGCCTAGTCAATGTGTAATAATGAAAACGAGCTGTGCTTGATTGTCATTGATATCATGATGTTGTTATTGAAGAAACGGATATAAATAAGGTACATGGTAACAAGTGGTTGAAATGCCAAGTGAATGTACGTTATAGGAAAAGATGGACAAGGGTACTAGTAATCAGGGGTAGTGTTGTTATATGTGGGGAAATACATCCATACTCATACATATAAACGCGTGGAAAGAGAGAGAGATGTGGTGCAACACCAAGCTGCGTTGTGACACAATGTCGTCTGTGATCATTCCTCATTTCATGGTTCGTTTTCCAAAAGCATCTGGTATCCGTTTGGAGACTTCAACGTCGACAACGACAACTGAAAAGCAAAAGCAACGCACCAAATCAATCCTTGCTCGTATCGCTGCTTCACTCATATCTTCTTCTACCAAACAACACTCAACACAACAATGCTCTTCCCATTGCAACAACAACAAGAAACAACCCCTTACCGATCCAGTTTATGCTCTGCCATATGACATTTTCTGCCTTGTTCTTGAGCACTTGACACTACGCGATCTCTTATGTTGTCTCAATGTCAGCACTCTATGGTCCGAATGCATAGTACAATGGCCCCATCTGTGGAAGCGACTTGTGGAAGAGTTACCGGCCTTTGATAGAACCTTTGCCAATGCTGTGCTGAGAGATACTGCTGCAACAACGTTTCGTTTGACTGGACCTGCTAAATCTGATATGACTGAAGGATTACTGCAGTTACTGCGTTATGCTGGCACACGCTGTGAGCGATTGAGTAAGTTTTACAATGTAGTAGACATAAGTCAGCTGACATGTTCTATTTACTAGCATTCGACCATTTAAATCTTTCATATCAGCCCCAGTTGATGACTCATATCCTTGCCAGAAATACAAAGTTGCAGACATTGACATTATTGGATTGTTCTATGGATGTACGACAATTACATGACTTGTTTGAGACGGCAGGACCACATCTTAAACAGCTTTTACTTCGAGAAATGCAATGGACAACAATCCCTTCTTGTTCTTTTGATCACCATGACAACCATAATGACCAGCATCAGCGTGATCAGCATTATCCGTTTCTAAAACGAGAGCGATTATGGTACCGATCATTAATGAAGAGCAACAGCAAAACAGGAGCATCCTATTACGCGCTGACGAAGCTCAGATTATCATTTATTGGGCATGGATCACCAACAGTGGGATACCGGCGATCAGCCGATGATGGGGGCTATTGTGATTCAACATTACAACAACTTCTTTGCAAAGCATTGATGCGATGTGTGCACCTGGAATATCTGCAGCTGGATGTACGAGATCCATGTAATCATGCATTACTTGTACAACAAGCTATCAAAGCCAGTCGACATCTTACTCATTGTATTATCTCTCCTGATTGCGACATTCCACGTGACACTGTGCTGGCTTGCTGGCATAATGACACTACAACTTGCACAACACAACAAGGCCTAAAAGTATTAGTGATGACAGCTGGAAAAAGTGGACGTATTGGATGCCAGAATGGAAAATCAATTCTTGCCAAGACACACAGGGCACTTGAATTGATGTATCTTCATTACGATGATTTGGTGGTAACAGCAGCTGCCCTGGTGGCAACTCCAACTCATTGTTTCAAGGATGGATTTCCTTATCTCAGAGAATTACGCTTATCAACTGAAGAACGACTATGGGGAAGCAGCAACAATGCATATAATAACAGCAGCAGTAGTGGTCATAGCAGCATGATCCAATACGGCTCTTCAGATATCATGTCATCAGCACCTTGTCTTAATTCCAATGGTGGTGGCAATAGCAACAACAACAACAATAGCAACAACAGCAGCAGCAGTAATAGAAGATTGACTATTGAAAAAGCACTAGCATTAATGCTTGCACAATGTCCAGTGCTACAGGTGTTTATTCTGGAATATACGCTTGGATGGCAATCAGGTGGATTGGAAGAAGGTATCAGTGATCCATTACGCATCGATCAAGAAGGATTACTTGCTATGGCCAAAGGATGTCCACAACTACGACATGTTGAGCTGATAGGACAATACTTTCTACCAGTATGGGGACTATTACAGTTTAGCAGAGTGGGTGGCAATCAATTGGAGCGGCTCAAGCTTTCCTTTGCAGATCGTATGACAGATCAAGACTTTGTTGAAATGACTGTGAATATGCCACGTTTACGATGGATTGATTATCGCACAGAGAGTAGAAAACCCCTTGATGTACCACAAGCAAATGCTCTTTTGCATCAACGAGGAGGTGCTGTTCGTTTAGTGTAGTCGATGCATAATAAAGTCATTCATGCTACCTATTTCGGAAACATAATCCAGCGCGTAGTTGCTACTCAGCCTTACTTTTGCTTTCACTACTTCTTCACTCTTGTCTCATGCGTCAAAAGGAGATCAAGCAAGGTATTCAAAACAGGGTTCATTGGTGCCATTGCCTGCATGTTGACCTTTACTTTATTGCTAGCTTTCAATGCTGCAGACACTGTGGGTGCGGGACTATTGGATAGCGAAGGGACTTGTACAGCACTCGAACTACTTCAGCTGCCCGTGTTGGATAAGACTCTGATAGAGGATTTGATACAATCTGAAGGAGAAGAAGGCTATGTGGATATGGATGGCTTCAAATCGATTGTAGAAGAACTGGTTGAAGTAAGTTTCATAAAGAAGAAGTTTATTGTGGACTTGAAAGCTTATCCATCCTCAATAGAGCTCATCATCTTCCTCTTCACATCAAAGGATACAAGACGCTTATCGTTTGCTTGCCGATGATAGTGGTGTTATCACTTTGGAAAGCTTACGCCATGCAAGTCAACAAGAAGATTGGTCTTTGCGAGAGCTAAAGGAGATGATGAATGAAGCTGATACCAACCATGATGGAATAATTGACATGCAAGAGTTCACACGTGTCTGGAATCGTGCTGGAATGTCATGATATTACGCCTTACGCCATGTGAATGCCCCTTTATACATTGACCATTACCTGTCATCCATACATAGAATTAGCTATTGCACTGTACTTTACTGCCATAAATGATCACTTTTAAAGTTTATTGGATAACAAAGACTTTGGATATAACAATTCGAAACAACATAAGGACATAAATGTTTGGTGTCAGTGATATGAAAAGGAGGACTTAATAAAAGTGGTGAGTTTCTGAAGGAACACGACCACGAATGCTCTTTGGCTCTGTTCCTTTGACGTATACTTCAGTGCAAAACTCGCCTACGTCAGGCTCAGTAGATGCTTCAGCTTCTTTAGCTGCTTGATCGACAAGCTTGCGAGATTCTTTGTCAATCGCCTTTATCTCGGCTTCTGTGGCAATATTCATATCAATCAAACGCTTCTTCATATTCATAAGCGGATCAGATGTAGAACGCATCTGTTGAATTTCATCACGTGTGCGATAAGTTGTACCAGGATCAGACATCGAATGTCCACCATAACGATAAGTTGTGAACTCCATGACTAAGGGTCCTTTACCTGAAATGGTCCATTCTTTGGCCCATTCAGATGCACGAAAGACTGCCAAAGCATCCATGCCATCAACACGGCAACTGAGAAGAGAAATGGTTTAGAATTGACTTGAATCAAGTGCATAATTGTGCATAATAAAGTGCTTACCCTGGGATATAGCCAGCGCGTTTGTGATATTCAGTCGATGCAGAAGCACGATTAGCAGCTGTACCCATGCCATACTTGTTATTCTCGCAAATGAACACTATAAAAGGTCATGGCGCAAGTTTAGCTAGAAAGATCTTATGTATATGCTAGAAATATGATACATTACCACAAGGAAGATCCCACAATTTAGCCATGTTATATGATTCAAAAACTTGACCTTGATTGGCAGCACCATCGCCATACAAGGCAAATGTAGTTGTCTTATTGCCAAGGTACTTTTGAGCAAATGCAATACCGGCACCAAGTGGCACTTGAGCACCAACAATACCATTACCACCATAGAAAGAAGGAGCAAACATGTGCATGGATCCACCTTTGCCCTTGGATATACCATCACGACGTCCCAATAACTCAGCCAGGATGCTAACGAGACTTCCACCACGCATGTATGTGAAGCCATGGCAGCGGTATGCTGTGATAAGCTGATCTTGTGGTGTCAAAGCTGCTTCAACACCTACAGCTATTGCTTCCTAAAGTAATGTCAACAACAATACCATGCGTCAGTTTCCCTTGACTTTTATCAATAGTGTCATTTGGAAGGTGTATACATGTATGTTCTATCACTGTACCTGACCAGTAGCCAAATGGCAGAAGCCACGAATCTTTTTAGCCTTGTACAAGGCATCAGCAGTCATTTCCAATCTTCGTGTAATGCTCATATTGGTGTACATGTCAATGAGCTTATCACTGCTTATTTCAATGTCAAGACTAGGTCGTTCACAGTCGTACATTTCAATCGACGTCTCAGGGAGTGTAATGTTGACTACATTAGAGCGAGCAGAAGGGGTTGTCGAGAAAAAGGATCGCTATGTCAAAGTAATTAAAGAAAGATTAGCAGATAGTCTTCCTTTGGATGATATAGATGGTGATAGCACTTACTGCTACTGGCGAAACAGCAGCCGATTTGCAAAAGGAATTGCGCAACAGTGACTGAGAAACGAGTGTGGAAAGCATCATAAGGATATATGTGCTGAGGAAGGAAGAAAGAGCAAAGAAATGTGGAGAAGATTGAAGAAATGTCTCATTTTGAAGGTTTAGTGATACATGTATGGGTGGATTATCTTTGATCCAGCATCGCTATTAATCCTTAGGATCAGTATATGCAAAACATACATGAGACGGGTCCTTCAGGGAAATTTCGGGAATACGCATTTTGTGCTACGCTACCCATGGACCATGTCAAAATGAAATGAAAAGGACGGGACATAAAATAAGAGAGTCTGTGCACCAGCTTGTGCTTAGAGGATCTATTAGCATTGGCCACCAGTCAAGATCACTTCAAAATTGCATGTAATGATAGGATATGATATCCCTTGATGAGATATCCTTTGTATATACGTGCATTGATCCAGAAGGAGAATGAGCACAGGAGATGGTTGATCGGAAAAGTTCGCTATGAGAACCCATCTGAGCTATTCCCAACATGGTGAATGAACATTGTCACAACCAAGTTAGCATTAGACTTGTCTGCCGGGAGCTTTCGGAAGCTTAACATGTCCCACAAAGTGATGACAGAACAAAAGATCTATTATATACAAAACAACACATTTACACTAGCTATAACACCATCTATCTTGGTGCTTCACTTAGAATTTTGGACTAATAGTGTCGCTATAGCTGCTCAAAAGATCCAAAAGCTCATCATCTTTCTCAGGAGTTTTGAGCACTGGTGAATCCATTTGTGATACATTGATAGGTCGTGGCAATACATCTTCAGGCACCTGCACGTTAGTGGATACATAGATGTATTTGATAGGCTGAACAATTGTTTCTGGTGAAGCTTCTTTGACTTTGCCCTTGCCTTTGCTTTTCTTTGTGAATGTGGGATTTGAAAAGGGACACAATAAGTCATCTGCCTTGAAACGACCAGGACTACGTGGACATGTTGAAATTTGTGGATGTAACTTGATGGCATCTTGTATTAAACCTTCCATAGTAGTGCGACGTCCCCATAAATCCAACACAGGAAGAGTGTCATAAGTTGGCAAGCGATGATTTGGCAGCTGTGCAAGCATAACATCCTTTTCCATAAGCGGTACTTGAAAGTCGCGTAATTCTTCTTGAGTACGAGTGCCTTCTTTGATATGTTGACCAATCTCAAGATGGTTGGTAGAAAAGGATGTCCAGTCTTGAAAATTGGGATATAACATCACATATGCACGCAGATATGCCATCTCAATGTAAAACTTCTTCCATGAATAGTGCCAAGTTTCCGAACGACTCTCTGGCACAGTGATATTATACACCATCTTTGGTTTTGCAACTCGTTCCATGATGTATTCATGGAATTCACGCCAGTGTTCAGGAAAGTATACAGCTCCCCAACTGCAAGGTAATGTTGTGACATAAGGTGAATTTGGACCTGGATATGGCAATGAGCTGCTAGTGATTTCTTCTTCTGGATTAAAGGCGTGACGACCATCCATATATACTGGCACATTGCGTGGTGTGTATAAACTGACGCCAAACATGGACATGTCTCGATTGTGTGGATCATAACGATATTTTAGCACTGTGTACTTTGTCCACACATAAAACAAAGGCGATACTTCAATGTCATCTTCAAGTAAAACTGCATAATTGTCATTACTGGAAGGATACCAGGATTCAGTAATGGCTGAAATAAGTCCACCTTTTCTAGATCGATGTCGCACAGTCTTGGTGCCATATGGCCATGCATATCCATTTACCATATTACGAGTTGTAAGATCCGCTGATTGTTCCATGTATATCTTAAGCTGCACTTTGTCATTCAAATACAAGGATCGTGATAGTGCTTGTAAAAGACGTGCCAAAGAATGTGATCGTCGATCCGTAATAACAATAAGCTCCACATCAATGTCGTTCCAATCTATAACAAGTATGTGTGGAAAGATTAATACATCAGATTCATGCATCTTTATGCAATCAATGGCTGTTTCTTACTTTGTAAGGCTACCACAGGTAAATCTGAAATCCACAATGCATTAGACACTTGTTCTTCAGGCAAAGCAATAGGTGTGATGCCTTTGGTACGAGATAAAGAGTGAAGAGTTTGCAATTGTTGGTCATCATCAGCCACGTGAAATACCAAGTGTGGATCAAGAACATCAATGACTCGCATCATCTCCCAGGTCAATTGAATCTGTTTTTCACTGTCAACGTCATCTGCAATTGTATGCATAATGATAGAAGAATCTCCGGCTAAACAAGATGTGGTAGGCCATTGAAATTGACCAAGCAAGTCGCCAATCACGACCACGTGTAACTGGCTTTGGTGATGCTGATCACTACGATACATACGGCAAAGCAAGGGGTGAAGTGCCGCCAAATCTTTTGCATGTCTGGCTACAAACACAACACGATGGGCGACATTATTGATCATCATGGTACGTTGTCTCTGATCAAGAGCTGTCAAACTGGTATGTCGTTGCAAAACATGTTTCCACGCAATGTCCTTCTCATATGCAGCCTTTACTTCAGGACAATAATCCACGTGCATTGTCAGCTGAAAAGCAGGATCTGGATGTGTAGGTATAACAATAGAAGGTATTTGTGCATCATGCAGGAGATGTTGTGATAGATAAAATGACCATGGACCACCATTACCACTCTTTTGGTCAACATGGGGTTCCAGGTGCTGCAACCATGTCCGCTTCAAGAACCATGCACCTTGTAACATGTCGACTGGTTGAGTTACATTTGGTAATTCATTGAATGCATGTGGTAGACACAAGAGCTGCTGATCATGTTGTGCATTATTGTCTTTGTTGCGTGGTGGATGTAAGATGTTGGATGGCAAAAGTACACCATGAAAACCAAGTCCAGCATCACTGTATTCCTTAGTATTTGCCAAGTTATGCATAAATTCGAGATGTCGTGTACCAGGTCGAGCATGAATATCAAGCATCCAGATCCAATCTGAGCCAATTGAATGGCGTAAGAAGTTGATGAAGCTGGCATGGTCATCTGGTGATTGCTGATCATGCGAAACAACTTGAATAGCGGTAGTGGTAGTAATGATATGAGCATAATGTCTTGCAATAGCTTTGGCTTGGTCAATCATGGATGATGGAGTTACAAGTACAACAGCATCTGGTACATGACTTTGACGAATCAATGCATCAAGCTGCTCCGCTGTGTGCTGATGAAGGTGGATAACAGCTGTCACTGATGACGATATACCACTGGAAGGAGTGCTTGACATCAAATTTTCAAGACCTTCAATATCATGTCCTTCAAGTGTATATGTTTGTAATCCTTCAAGGAAGTTTGTTGATATTCTACCTTCTCGTATCCATCCACCATCTATATTGTATCTTTAGCATGTGCTTCCTTATCATCTTCACTATTAATATACCTTGTTTCCAAGTGCTGAATTGTGATACGCTGTAACTACTTGGTGGTGATACTTTGACCCATTGAGATGCTTTTGCGCTTGTTGATGATGCAGAGACTGAATTCTTCGTGTGTTGATGGAAGAAAAACAAGCATGTGCTCAATACAAACACCACTGACATCAGAACAAGGGTAATTTGCTTAAAGGCTCGCCTTTTCATAAACAATGACGCCAGCTTATGATGCCATGGCCTTGAATCCATCAAGTAGCGTTCCTGAGAACCTTTGGATGAGCCCAATGGCTGTGTTGGTGATAATGAGCGATCCTGCATGTGTATCAGTAATACAGAAAGAAAAAGGGAAAAAAGGAAAGGAGGGAAAGCAAGTAATGGGACTGCACAGATCAACGCAAGCTTTTAACGTGTGCTCCTGCTTTTGGCAAATTGTAGAGGTAGGTGCAGTTTGTGTAACTTCTTGTTGAATCCCGACATTGACATGGGCGAAACACCATTACACAAAACGCTATGATTGGATGATATTGTCTATATATAAGCGTTGTGAATGCAAGAACAAGGAGTACATAATGAGCATCGACTAGAGCTCTTAGGGGTAAAAGTATCAGAATGACTAGCTGCAGAGATTGAGCACAACCATCACTACAAACATGTAATACATGTGTTCCAGACCACAAGCAGCACATATCATTTCATCGTCGTGATTGGCGTGGCGAAGTCGTAGTAACACTAAGTGTAAATCTAGGAAATGTCGATCTGCGTTACTGGCAGATGATTATTGAAATGCTCTTCTCGTGTACATATACCGACAATTGCAACATTTCTTGCCCTTTGTGGCTAATTTTCTTCACTCGTTTTGGTTTGTTTATTCTTATCCTACACTATTTGTGCCGCATGATATAGCCTTGATGCAGGTGGATGCATAATGAGGGGTCACAACAAACATTTTGCAAGTGGCAACCAACCATACACTCTAATGCAAGGCACGAGGATCTTAAAAGCTGCTATTGTCATATCCAATGCCTTTGTAATGTGGTACTGTGCACCAGCTATTCAAATGAGCATGGTGTGCCACTCACTATAAGCAGTATGTTGGGATCGACTCAGCTCTACCCCGAATTTGCCAATCTTTTTCACCAGTTCCGATTATCCTAAGCAGAAGAATAGCTTTCTTCAGTGTCATACTTAGGTTACCATGCATGCAGAATACCTTGTGGAAGTATATGTTGACTTGCAAAAGTGCTATTCTTTGTGCTTTACTCGCTCAACATGAGAAAAATGACTATATGCACACCATATCCCCTTAGCTAACTACTGCACTGCCTTTTTTAACCCTGTGACCATTAAAGGATAATGTGAACGACCTTGTGAATGAAAGTATTTTGGCCAACAGCTTGTGAAATTGACATGACTAGGTGACAATATACCATAAGGAGAGTCAACTGCTTATTAAGTATCAACCCAGTAAGCAATTGAATACTTTACTCAATCCCTAATTGTGAAAGCACCTACTAGGTGACTTATATGAAGGTCACTTTTCACTTAATTGACCAGAAGATTACTCATCTATCTACAAGTTTGCATCTTTTGCGGATTGGGGATGTCGAAATGTTCTTGATACAGTCGCTGGCTGGCTCATGACCAGAATCCTATCTCAAAATTCACAACTATCTGATAAAACGATCAAGGTAATCAGGTCTGTGGATGTAAATATGCGTTCTAATTTGAAAATGAAACAAACAAGTCTCGAATCGGTAGCTGTCACTTGGCTGTCATTTTGGAATTAGCGCGGATTACATGACTCTTCCACGCAAACTGGATGTTTGTCTGCTCCAGAACACGCAACATTATTCTAATTACTAAATTGGAAGCATGAGTAAAGTCAGTTAGTACTTTCCTTTGTTGAATGGATGCTCAGCCCCTTATGACTGATGTACCATTTCTGCTTCATATGATGATCCAATGCGTACATTCAGGCAGGGACCAAGAAAAGGATGTTCTTCAAGAAGGTGCATACACAATTGCATGGTATAATTCTGCATGCCAGCCATGACAGCATACAAGCCATCTTCTACCATATCTAGTTACAGGAATAGCTAGTATAGGAATCAATCTCTGGAGCACCAATAGTGGTTGCATTGTTTCCGCAGGATATCGAGATTTCATGTAGAATCATGCAACTTTCCTCTTTATGACTGCAGTAAGTCATTCAGAAGTGTGGTGATAGCGATTGCTCATTATACGGCAGTTTCTATGCAGAAGCATATGGGTATTGTAGATATGGTAGCAATAAACAAGTGCCACCTTAGCCTTATGAAAGGACAAAGAAATATGTCTATAGTTAGCTCACATCTATACAAGGTATGTCGGAGATGGGAGTGGGTGACAATCACACACATGTCTTTCTTGAGCCATAATTGTTCGTTGACCATAAGCAGAAAAGCAAACCGACACCAGCAATATCTCGCCTAAGCATCACTTATGAGCATAGTAGTCACCTTATTATGCAATTGACGTCTTTATATAAAGGAGATCATATGTTTTGGCCCAGAAAGCACATGTAGGCCAATTTCCACCGGCAACAGATGATGACCAAACAAGCTATGGCGCGAGCACTACAATTCTCTTTCATCATGTCCAACACGAGAATATCATTAACGATCAAGCCATTACATGCAATATCTATCATTAGCAGCTGAATGAGCTCTTATGGTGCTTCCAGTTGATACAATGAATCATGTTAAGATCTCTCCATGTGACACAAAGGGGCTTATTTGTCTGCATTAGCCGAGCAAGCTACTTTATGCAATCAATGATACACCTGCATTTACTCGAATTGGGGGATTGATGAATGCAACATAATATTGTCATGTTGGAAATAGGTATGCTCTTATAATGGTATAAACTAATCTTCTCTAATGATCTGTTCTAGTACAGGTTGTAAGCACTTGTCGGTGTATTCGGGTGTATCTTGAGTGATCTTGATGCATCGGATCCCCATCCTTTCGATTCTTTCCACATCCACTTCAATTTCTGTATATTGGATGATCATCAATAAGACGTCATTATCCTTCCTTCAATGATACATTACCTGTAGAGGAGATATAGATCATATGGGTAATGAAATCAGATGGCGGTGATCGTGGCAGTAATTCTTCCACACGAGTGTCAATGCTAGCAGTTTCTTTCTTTTTGGATGTTGATAATGGATATCCTTCATATTGAGCTACTGATAGTCGTCTCAATCCTTCACGTGTCCTTCGCTCATAAAATTCACGTTTTGCATCAATAGCCTGACTCTGGTTGAGCCCGTTGGTGATAATGTTGATAAAGTCGACAGCAGTACATCCTTCAGTTTCACGATCATCAAAGCCATTGAGAATCAGAATCTTGTGTTTCAGTGACGGTGATTGAGATATAGTACGACCTACGCCTGAGACAGGTATCAATGATGTGTTTGTAATAGAACAAAGTGGATTGCTATTTACCTCTCAATATCAAACAGGGTAAAATGGATGTGTAAAGCGAGCCGATTGAATAGATAAGTGTTTCTGAGCTGTTGATGCTGTCAATGACCTTTGGATTGGGCCATGGATAGATCTCTTGACCAAATTCATTCTATGCATCATGTAGTTAGCATAAAAGTTGGATCGATGTGACAAAACATGTACCATGTAATAAAGGCGAGTGATAGCTGATGAAAGCTTTTCCTCTGTTGCTTTTTCAAATATCAGATTGCTGTTCATGTTACGACTTCCATCTGGGACTGGTGGTGATTGTAATCCTCCCACTGCTGTGTAAGTATCCATGGGATTGCGAAGACTTGGACGTCTACTAGGTGAAGGATGACTGATCTCGCACTAAATCAAATCCGCTTCAATATATGAATCCTATATCCGAATCAAAGTTTCCTTTTACCTGACCACGTAATACATCACCATCCTCAAGTTCTGCTGCAATGGCTGCTGTATGATTGGTGACAATGACTGGTAACACAGATGTGCGATCTTCAATTCCTGTGATTGCTGCAAACAAGAAAATGGCTGCTTCAAGCGATCCAAAAAACAATCTTGCACCAGTCAAGAAGAAGTTGCCAATAGATCCATTACGAAAATCGAAGCACTTGTATGCACGTTTGATGATTTCAGTGTTGAATGCGACCAAAAAACCACGAATTGTCTCCTTTTTCTCTGTTGGTATCTTATTCCACAATCGATGGTGACCTTCAACAATAGCCATCCACTCCTCACGCACTGTATGACTGTCTGCTGATTTGGAAAGTCGATAGCTGAGCAAGTCTTTGATAGCTTGTTTCTCTTCAGATTGTGTAGTGTCGATCAAACGCGTTAGTCGTGCTCGTAAATCACCAATGCTAGGTCCACCAAGCACTCGAATAAGCTCGCTCTATAGCGTGGGACAAAACAATAAGCTTCTATTCAGTGAGTGGAGGATGCATCCAATAATACACTTACTGTTGATCCACCATTATCAGAGATAGCCAACACGTAATGTACATTTGCATTGAAGTTCTGAAACGCAGGTGCTTTTTGTATTGTATAGTGTAGAGAAGGTGTGTGTTGTAAGCTCGTGAACTGATCA
This sequence comes from Lichtheimia ramosa, assembly GCA_008728235.1. Taxonomy (NCBI): domain Eukaryota; kingdom Fungi; phylum Mucoromycota; class Mucoromycetes; order Mucorales; family Lichtheimiaceae; genus Lichtheimia; species Lichtheimia ramosa. Next base: position 1,713,734 of record CP031828.1, on the reverse strand, counting down.
GAATACCCCAAAAGAGACGTGGCGATGATTCATGACCCCCAGTGTTTGGAATAAGCGCCTTTACCTATAGCATTACAACCCGATCCTCCTGAAATAACAACAAACGACGTAGTGACCGACATGCAAGAGAGAGTGAAAGAAGTGAATAAATAGAAGAGAAAGAAAGTTTGACGAAAAAGGCTCCGAACAGGTCTTAATTTGATCATCCGAGCTTTCTTTATTTGTTGTTTGTAAATGATCCACTGTTTCACAAGAACATATCATGGCTTCCCTGAAGAAAAAATCCCACGCTTAGAAAGGACCACCTTTTTTTTCATGCAGGCATTAGTTACACAACTTACTGGAGGAGGTAATTCATCATTGTCAGGCTCACCACTAAAAAAGCCACCACGAGGACCACGGGGAGGACGCATATTGCCACCACCAGTGGGTGTAATGGGATCAAAGCGTGCACCAGGTGGTACAGCACCTCTATTTTAAGCAAAAGCATTATCAGTCGATTGAATAAGCTATTATAGAATGAATTTACCTTGGTAAACGTTGTGGACCTTCACCACTAAAGGGTGATTCGTGCTCATCACGTCGTGCTCGAAACATGGGATGCTCAGGGCCAACAAACATACCACCACCAGATCTATGTATAGAGTAAGTACATGTATTGTATCTAGTAGTTGAATCATCACTTACCCTGGCATACGAATACCACCTCCCATAGGTTCAAGATCAGAACGGCCTACACTGAAAGGATTGCCAGGGCTAGAATGGGATAAATGTTGGGGGATTATGCTTGTTAATGGATGAATAATCAATCAGACAAAGTTGCAACTCACTCAAATGAGGGATCATCAGCTGAAATAGGATCTTCAAAGAGTGGTGGTCGAACAGGTGGAGGATCACGTCGTTGGGGTTGATTCGTGGAAGAGGAAGAAGGAGATTGTTGCTGTTGTGATGAAGAACTAAAAGAGAGTAACGCATAAGTCTATGCTTGTCCAAATATATAAACTTGATCCTTACCCAGAATTCTCATAGCCTTCTTTTTGCAATCCTGGAAGAATACGTTGCAAGATATTGATCTTGAAGAGAGAAACAAGCTCTTGGAACTGACTCGTTGAGATGAAACCATGGACAAGAGGATCTTGGCTTGTTGAAGGATCATGTGGGAAGAATGCAGCCGAAGTAAATTGTGATGTTACAATATCCAAAGTAGCAGTCTTGTTATCCTATCGACATTAAGATTAGTTATAAGATGTGCATTGAATAAAGGCATGAAAACATACTTCAATAGCAATGCCATGACATATCCACCTATCGCCAAGTTTGATGGATTTGATGACAAAAGTCATACTTGACTGTGGATGACTATAACGAAATGCATAGTGATGTGGACCATTGGAATTCCATTCTTGTGGCAATACTCGAACAGTGCCATCGCCTTCTACTCGAAATCATGCATTAGAAACAAGGTTTGTTTCTGACTGGTTCATGCAACTCAAAACACCGCCTCCCCTACTTTACCTTGTCGGGCATCGTCTCCCAGTCCAGCAAACTTGCAGCCAATGCTCAACATGATGGCATGCGTGGTTGCAGCAAGTGCATCGTATGGAGTCTGTAAGGTGCCAGGTGTAATCTGTCCAAGTGTATGCAAGATGGAAGCGGGATCCAATGAGTTGTCTGACATTGTTGTTTGTGTAAGAGAGTAAGAAGAGTGCAAACGTCAATGCTTACGCGGCATTTGAGCCCGTTCTATAACAGTGACTCGAATTTCCAGCTTTGGTTGATCCATGTCTCTCTCTGATTAGACATTGCCAGTAGTAAGTAGGACACGTTAGGCATACACGATAACATATTCCCTTTCAGACTAATAATCATCATGACTGACTTGCTATAGTAGTGGCAAGCCGATTAGGAGTCGGTCTCATGGCTCATTCGGAAATCCCTTGTAGAAGCACGTGAGTTGTGCCTGAGAGAGAAAAAGACATGTTCATTGTGATCTTTAACCCCTTTTCCCCCCAAAGAAATAGACCCTTTCTCCAATCCAGACCAATAACTGACAAACCGACTCGGATCGTTCATCTTTATACTTTTTCACCTCCCCTTTACAAGGAACACATTACACAACTTGCTTCTTTCTCCCATTCCTCTCTTTCTTTATCCACTAAAAGATATGATTGCAGCTCTTAAACGAAAACCATCTTTACCTATATCACTTACTGGTAGTAATAAGCAATCATCTGCTGATGACCAGAACACTACTACCAGCTTGTCTAGCAAATTAAAGTCTTCATTGGCACTATTTGGCAGTCATCTTAATGTACAAGATAGCAACACACGACGTTTTGCAAATGATGAAGCATTTGAAAGATATCATTATCGAAAGCAATCCTTATCCAACATGACACTCGACTTGAAACGAGAACCAAGAGGAAGACGACTGAATGAAGCCAATAACAATACAGCAACAAAAGGCATCCTTGTTAATTCAACATCTCATAAACGACCTGGTCATCATCGACATACACATAGCTTATTCCAACAACCAACACAAAATGCACCATCCCCAGGACGTAAAACACATCGGCGTAGCAAAACTGCCATCACTATGCGACCATCCACTGGTGTACATTCCTCCGGTGAGCTAACAGCCAAGGAATTCGCCGATATGGCAGGCATCAAGATTTTGCCTAATGATGAGCTGCTTTTGGTTCCAACAACATGTACAACAACAACAACATCTCTGCTGTCGTCATCTTCAGTATCCACTTCATCGAACAATATCGACACCAGCAGGGTCTTGAATGATGAATTGGTATTGGTGGATAAAAGAGGAGGTGGTGCATCATCATCAGCAACCAGTAATAGTACCAACCAATCAACACAACAACAATCATCTCATTGCAGCTGTTGCAATTGCTCTTCAGCCATCAGTGTCAGTAGCATGGAAGAACCTGTTACACCAACTACATTATCGAATATAACACAGCAGCAGCAGCAACAACAACAACAACAGCATCAAGATACCATGGATCCCAAAAACAATGTTGACACCAGTGAACAAGATAAACAACCGCATATATGGGAAGATGCTTTTTGGCGAGACCCACGCAAGGACCATCATGAACCACCCCCAATTATTCACGAGATGCGGACTCACAATAGCATTGTTATTAAACGAGGTCGCTTTGAAATTCATTTGGAACCTTCCACAACAACGACACACGTTCCATAGCATCACCATCATCACCGACCTTATATCCCCTTTTCACCCATCCAACCCCTCCCCCAAAATTTACATATGTGTGCCAATTGTTATATCACTTGCTCATTCAAATCACTCTTGCATAATAATGTCTTTTTTCTTCTTCTTCATTATTGATGTTGATGATGATAATAATAGTAAAACAACTAATAGGCCAAAGAAAACATGGTCATGCTTTGCTCCATCTCGAAAAGAAGAGGCATATAGTATACAAGGAAGAGAGAGAGAGAGAGAAAGAGGAAAAACGAAATGAAACACTATAAAAGGAAAAAGACAAGCAACAAAAAGAACAATGGGAAAAGAAACTGAGTTGGACAAGTTAGGAGAAACAAAGATGACTTTGGAGAGAGAGAGAAAGGGGTCCTTTTTCTGAATACAATGGATTGATGTAGGACAACACACCCTGATAAAGCGAGAGAGGATAATGATGTGGTATGTTGGAAAAAGAAGACTGTTGTTGAAATCATGATGGTTCCTCCCAATCACGGTGTGTTCGCTTTCTGTTGGATGCTGCTGCTGCATACATACTTGCTGCTGCAAAGCTGTCTGATGAAGGTTGTTGTTGCGAAAATCCCATTGGCATAGCTCCTTGTCCTCCAGCTCCATTATTACCAGCATTTCCAGAACCATAGAGTAATGCATTCATGGCTGCTTGATCCATGCCACCAAAGAAATTTGCCGGATCGAATCCCGAAGCATCACCATATTGTTGTTGTTGCTGCTGTTGCTGTTGAGGATGTTGTTGTGGATGCTGTTGTTGTTGTTGCTGTTGATGCTGACCTGACAATCCAAACATGGTTGCTGGGTTACCAAACAAGTTGTTGTCTCCTCGTAATTGACTTGCATTGTACAAATCGGGTGTCAAATCGGCTGAGAATGTGAATGGTGCTGTTGTGCCTGCCGATGTCGCATTGGTACTGTATCCAGCTGCTGCTGCATGATTATTGCTATTACCACCAAGCATATTGGATCCGAGTGATGCAAATACGTCAGGTTGTGCTAATGCTTCTTCTCCCACAGCAGCTGATTGATCAACAGCAAAATTCATATCTCTGAAAAGCATTTGATCCACTTGGCCTGTACCAACACCTGGAAAACCCATCAATGCAGGATTGCTGAATAACATACCAGGTCCAGACATCATATTACCAGATCCAGGTCCATGTAATGGTTGATTGGCAAATCCCATAGGTGATCCTGCAAGTGGTGCTTGTTGTGATGGAACACTAGCTGGTTGTTGTCTTGGATGTGGATGTCCTTGACTTGACATGGATGGTTGAGGAGAAGGTGATGGACTAGTTGACATGGCTGCTTGTTGTTGCATGTGAGGAGTAAGATTTGCTGATGGCACCACCGGGGTGCGTACAGGAATAGATGCTGGTGTGTGTTGCTGTTGTTGTTGTGAAGAAACGACAGGTGATGCATGTGATACTGTTGGCGTTTGTTTCATAGCTCCTGTGCCACTAGTACCAGTAGCTGTTGATTGTGTATCACTTCGATTGTTGTCAAAAACACCAGGATGGAACACTGAATAAATCGATTGTTGATTGACAAGATCTTCATTGACAGCTGGCATATTGCTGATATCAGTTGGAAGGTTGTTTTGCTTCAAGAATGACTCAATGCTTTCAATAATCTCATTGACTTTTTCCATGTACACGAGTGGTGATTTGCGAAGTACTTCAGCTGTCAGGATCAGATTACGTTGAGCTAACAAGGCGACATCCTTCTCTTCTGATAAAGCATTGCTCTGATGAATAGAAACACTTGCAATGACACCATCCAGGGTGTAAAAGAATTGACACCAGCACAAGTTGTTGGCGTAGATATCCAACATCTTTGTGATAAAGTTGGCTGATTTTGTGCAGATGTTGAGCGATAGTAATGCGACAGGTGTAGCAGTCTGATTCTGTTTGGGCAAAAAGAACTTGTGCAACATGATCCATGTAGTCTGGTATTGAATGTTGAGAATAAGCATTGCTTCATCACGGAATGTTCCAGTCTTTTGGAATACATCTTCAGCTTCAAATCGTAAATGTTGTGGCAGTTCATTCAACCAATTGGTCAAAGCATTCTCCAAACGTGAAATAGCTGAAAGTAGTGATTGACCAGATTGCTCAGATGGTAAATGCTTCATAATGTCTTTGCGAATCTTCATCAACTTGATAGAATGGACACAAAAGTCAATGCGGAAACCAGTCTCATCATCTTCAAAATCAAGCTTTGTTGGATATTCAAGATCACAATCCTTATCATCCACCATCGTAGGACGATTCGATTCCAATGCTGCACATAAATCAAGCCAGTAAGCTGACCACCATAGACGTTTGCTGGTCTCCCGTTGCTTTGGATCAGCAGGCATATGCTCTTTCTTGTGGAACTTGAGATCCTGCGCCATACGAATAGCAAGACCAATGTAAAGATAAGCCAGACTAGATCGCTCACTGCTCAATTGATACATGTAAAGATTCAATAAAGCGTGTACAGTGGTTGCATTGCTGATATCAAAGCATTTCTTCAATAACTGACGAGCATTCTTGAAATAAGCTTCTCCCATGGTGGATGGATTACGTCCTGGACATGCATTATGATATACACAGCCATGTTTGGAGACCCAAGCACTGATTGAATTGGCGAGTAAAGGATCAAGGCCATTTCCACTTGTGTATTCTTGCATAAAAGCTTCCTTGTCAACAATCTGATAAGCCAAGAAGCAATGGTGATAGCAAGTATTCATCAAATTGTCCAATGTCTCCTTTGGGATTGTGTCATCCATTCCAACTTGACGCTCCTGAATAATCTTGCGCGCTTCATTGTCATCCACTTCCCAAAGTCGTCCTCCACCACTGTTGCCACTATTGCTGGTGTTGGCAGCGATTCCACCGATATTGTTGTTACTGTTGCTATGACTGACATTCGTAGTAGCTGTATTGGCATCTTCCAGGGGTTTCACTCTTTGACCATAGCGTCCCCAAGCCTTATGTGGTCGTGATTTGTCTCCACGAATCGAATCAGTGCTGAACAAGTTGGTAGTTGATTCACTGCTGATGTTGAGCTGACTGATGCCGTTAAGCAAAATGCGATACAAATCGGCTACACTGGCAATGTTGGTATCAATGCGTAAACCAGAAGGAGATAGTGATAGTTTCCAAGTAACCGGTTGTTGTGACAAGGGATCTGCCATTGATAACGCACCACTGCCCCTGTCATGAGCAACAGAAAGTTGATTCACCATCATTGGACTTGGCGAAATGCTGCTATGAGGATCATCTTCACTGCCCATTGCCGAGTTGATACCATCAGTTGTTGCTACTGCTGCTGCTCCATTAGTGCCACTACCACCACTGCTAGATCCTCCAGAAAATGGATGTAGATTGCTCTTGATCATCGCCAATTCAGACTGCATTCGCTGCATACGTTCCTTAAGCTCTTCCACATGTGTTCCCAGTTCATCAAACGCACGACCATCCACTCTTCGAGGAGGAGTTGCATAACTGCAAGGCAATCCAGCATTCGCACATCGTCCACAAGTTGGCTGTACAAAGTCGCATTTCACTTTCTTCTTTCTACATCGAATACACTAGAGAGAGAGGATTGTATCGTCAGCAACAAGGCTTTTGTGTTGTTATAAAAAGATAAAGCTGCTTACAGCAAGACTAGGTCGTGGTCGTTTAGGGCGTGCTGGTTCTGGTGCTTTAGGAGGCTGCGATTGGGTGAATGCACCATTGTCAGACACAAAAACAGACGACATGTCAGAAATTCAAGTGTTGCAAGCAGAGATCTCGTCCAGTTTGTGTGGTGCAAGGTCACGATCTCAAAGAAAAAGAGAGAGAGAGGATAAGAGTAAAAAGAGAGAGAAAAGGTCTTGGGACAAGGAGTGTGAAAGGTTGAGTCAAAAAGAGAGAGAGAGAAAGAGTAAGCCAGTAAGCTTACCGCAGCAGCTTTTCACTTTCCGCATCCCACCTAATAGACACCTATCCAACTCCATCCATAGTAGCTATTCTAGATAATACATTGTACGCACATCTATAAACATAAGCATACATTCATTTTAACCAAGAGTAGCACGTTTATTTACTTTATCCGGTTGATCATTGATGCATTAATGATACAATCAAAAAGGATATTCTATCATCTACAACACCATCATTCTTTACACATTATCGCTACTGCTGTTACTACCTAAACATTCACTTGATAATGACATGCCACAAACCTTGACTTGGTTCGATTGATCTGTCTTTATCCCCGCTCGTTTTACTCGGTTACGGGGATTAGGTACAACCGTAAATGACAAAAGGAAACTGAAAAGGAAACCCATCTGAGAGAAAGGAAGATAGAGTTGCACAATCCTAAGATTGCCGCACTTTCGATACATATATGTGATCCCATTCTCCACCTTATTGAAATACTTTGCATCCTATTTTTGACCATGTACAAAGGATAATTGAGATCTCATCTCAGCCACAGCCATGTGATACCACGATAACAAACATTATATAAAGGTACCATTTGTATTTGTTTACTTTGGTACGGCCTTGATTATGAAAAAGGTCAAGTTGTAAAGTACGTGTATCACGAAAACCCCCTGCAATGATTCTTAATGAAAACGTCATTCCACACAATGTTACTACATGGGACATCAGCTGGTCTACAAGACAATGTGATGATGGTGCCAACGTATCCAGTTGCGGTATAAGCGTGGGAGTAAACAAATGCGTTTTGATCTCAATACGGAAGGTTCTGCATGCGATTCCCATCGCCTTTACATTCATAGATTTTGACATATAGAAAAAATTCTACTCTGAATCTAATGAAAATGACATGCCAATCACATCCTTATGGGATCATCTTGGATCAGTGACACAGTGTAAAGGCGTAATATTGTATATACACAGCGATTGCTCTGATTATTGATTTTAGTTGTTGGTAACTAGCAAAAGAGAGATTCTATCTAACGACGTTTGTTGCTGGCACCTGCCTTGCTTTGCTGTTGTTGGTTTGCTTTGATCTTGTCACGAATTGTTTGTGGTCCTTTCTTGTTGCCAGCTGGCTTGTTGGCGACATTGGCAGTCTTCTTGCCATACTTTTGCAACAAGCGTACTTCCACATCCTCCAAATCCCACTTGTGTGGAGTGATCAACAGATTCTCCTTTTCAGCCAAAAACATCTTTGCAAAATCAGGTTGTTGTCCAGGTTGTGCAGTAGCACCCGGCATAGCACCCGGCATTGCGCTCATTGCAGCCATATCCACTCCTGCAGCTAATACCAAATGATGATATTAACCTTGTGTTTTGTAAATGAACACTTGATTGACATACCATTATTATCACCCAAGATAAGAGCAAAGACACTGCCAAGACCAAAGAGATTGAGAAAGTACCATGACAATGACGATACCCAAGTGACATCCATATCGCGTGTGTTGACACCGCTTTGAAGCATAGTCTTGAAACGAGGTGTCAAAGGAAATGGCAACTTGACTATTATATACAAACATCCATCAGCATGTATGTTCATTACCTTAACATTCCTTTGCACTTACTGACAACAAAGCCCTTGAAAAAGAAATTGATCCAGCCCATAATAAGCATTTGCGGTACCATGTTGGTCAACTGCTTCTTCATGCCTTCCATCATGCCTTCCATCATATCAGGATCTGTCATAGGATTTGCTGGAGTATCGCCTTCCTTTGGTGCAGGATTCTTGAGATATCTTCCATCCTCATATGCGTCTGCCAAATAGCTTTTTCGACCAGTGAATGCGTAAGGTGGGATATGATCACCAAAGGCTCGTAGACGAAAACCACGTAAGAGCGCTTTACTGGATAATACACGTGATAGTGAGCTCACTGCTGTAGAAACGTCCGTTTGGTTTACAACTTACGATTCACGGACTGCCTTGATTTGGGGTTTTTTTGGCTGGCCAGTCAAGAGCATTGTAATATGATGGCGAAGCACACCAACAAGGACCATAACTATCATGATGGGAATAAGGACCCAGTCCCTAATGGCTAGTGTAGACGTTAGAAATGAGACATGTACGCGTATAATAAACTTTATCTAATAACTCACCAGGGTCGAGAATCATTTGTCTATCCATAAACACTTATCAGCAACCAGTCTGTATCATGGAGTATGGGATATAAGCTACTTACGAGTCCACCATAGTGTTCCAACCGACTGCACAAGAGGTGTGTGCCAGTCAGGAATCTCTGGCAATGTGGCATTACAAAAACTCCGCTTACTGCCCTTTCATGTTGCTTGACTGATAGGAATCCATAACGTTGTACTGCATGACTATTCGCTGCTAGGTCTTATATAATAGTTGCTATGTAACGAATCTATAGGAGTATTGATGGCATGTAGATATCACAACACCTTTGAATACGGCATGATTCAAGCTTCAGTTCTTGTAAGCGTATGTTGTCGTGTCAACTTTATTCATCCACTTCATCCCATGTACAAAATGAATAACATATCTCATATCTATCTAATGATGACACCATCAAGTGCTCTTTATTTTTACATCAAATGACCAGAAATCTCTAGCACAATACACATCACTATCTCGGTCTTGGCCCAGTACTTGTACAGCTTGTTTCCTTATTTCTTCCATCACTTCAAATCCTTCTTCATTGCCCTTGTAGCGTACACTAAAATGTGTCATCAAAAGGGTCTTTGCGCCTATATCACGTGCCAAAGTTGCTGCCATTTGTGGAGTTGAATGTCCATGCGATAATGTTCGTTCTAAAACTTCTTCATATGTTGTTCCAGGTGGATCCAGAGATGTAAGTGCATTAGTTGCCTCGTGTACCAGTACGTCAGGTGGTCGTTTTAAAAGTGGTAACATGCTTGTTGCATCACAGGTATCACCAAGAATCACAATCTGTCGTCCTTGACGTGTTTCTGGAGGATGTAAAATGGTGCCATCTGGAAGTTGAATAGGTTCACTGCTCTTTTTGAGTTCTCCTAATATCTGCAATGGATTCTTGAATCCTCTTTCTTGACGTAATGCTTCGGCGTTGCGGTGAATCAAAGGTAATAAAGCTGCTTGATCCAGTTTTCCCGGTAAATCAGGTTCCTGGATGACAAAACCCAGAGATGGGATTGAATGCTTGATAGGTGCAGCAAGCACAGACCATCCATCAGCGATTTCAGGAAGTCGAAAATACCCATCACCACTTGTCTTAGGCAATACAATGTCTTTTCCATGAACATCTTCATCAGGATGTAAAGATGATGTGTCATTATCTCGCTCACTTTCATCAAGTAAAAGCTCATGCACACGATACTTGCGTCCAAGTCTTGAATAGGTCGAAACCAGTGTTGTCCTTAGCCAACGTCGTAAAGGAGAAGGTCCATATACATCAACCACTGAGTCACTATCCACCCTGTTCGCGTTCAAGTTGTCAGTCATCGAACAGAGTAAAGGTGCAAGTCCAAAGCAGTGATCGCCGTGCAAGTGAGTAATAAATATCTTGGTGACACGTCCCATCTTCAATGCGCTCCTTTGGAACTGATGCTGTGTAGCTTCGCCTGCATCGAAAAGCCAAATGTCGCCATTGGCGCGAAATGCTATAGCCTGATGGTTCCTAGTGGCACTTGGTTGAGCGCTGCCTGTTCCCAAGAAGGTAATGTCGATTGGTACAGCCATATAAAGGGTAGACTTCTGAAAATGGAAACGACAAGGAGTGATACAGCCGCCGCCGTTATGCTGAAAGAAACCAAGACAATGAAATGGTGTTTATTTAGACAGTACTATAGATAGAAATACATGCTTTTTATGATAAACATGCAATGTTATGGCTGCTTTCTTGATGGCGTTAACAATCTAGCTGCTGCGAGATCTAATGTTTCAGACAATGACACTACAATAACGCAACATGTATTAGAATACAGCTGCTGCCGTGACATGGATCGCAAAAAGCCATTGCTCTGAATGCATGTGCAACTAAGCCATCCATTAGTATGATGAAACAAATCAGCTTATTCTATCCGCGGCAAGATGCATACTTCACTGCTATTGTCAAACCTTGGGACCAAAATTGCAACTTTTTTCCAGTGGTCCAATGAATACAAGTTCTAAGTTTATGTTAATCTAGATGAGAATTACATGTCAGCGGCAGCATCGGGCCGCTTTCGGAGAGTGATGACCGAAAGAATTTACCACAATTTCCTGGTTAGCACCTACCTAGAATGTCTCAGAACACTACTTCTTTACCAGATCGAGTAAAAGGTTCTTATCCCGCCTGAAGCGGAGACTTGCTTGAAGCTGATCACATAATATGTCCCAGTAAATGCATGACAAATCAAGCCATGAAACAACTTGCGATCGCCTTATGCAAAGTGTAAGTTTTGATGTGATGGATCGATTCCATATACATGCTGCATGTACCAAACACGTGTCAGATAAGCTTGCATTAGCCTAGTACAATAAATGACTCGATTGATGTAGTGTGGATCAGATTCCATGAGCTCGGAGCACCGAGGCGGGGAAAAGTTTCTATGCAAAAGTTTACCCTGTTGGATCCAAATCAATCCTTTAAAATGCTGATCAAGTTGACTAGACCAGTTCTTTTCTTTTGTGTGCTTATAGTGCTTGTTTATTGTTTCTTCAATCACTCTTTACACTACAATGCAGCACGACATGTCACGGCATAACGATTACGATGATCAAGCAGAAACCAACACTATTGTGGACGAGGTTCAAACAATCCATGAAGAGCAAGGCGTAAGCAAATTCGAGAAAGAAAATGAATTTGATCAAAAGCCATCTCAAGAGGAACAACCAGCTGGTCGATGGGACAATGTTAAACGTATCGTCGTCATGTTTGGCATCATTTTGGCTTTGTTTATGGTTTCTCTTAATACTACTGTCATTGCACCTGCAATGTCTATCATTGCTACCGATATGAATGCTCCTGATGGTGATTATCCTACTTGTACCATATGTTAAAGCCATCATATTAACATTAGCAATGCTATAGAGCAAACATGGATTGCCACTGCATATCTCTTAGCTTTCAATTCATCTCAGCCACTTTCTGGAAAGGTAGGAAATACTACATCAAAAACGTGTTGAAGCATGTTTTTACTCACGATTCAAATGAAACGGAGCAGTTTTCCGATATTTTTGGCAGGTACAATCAGTGGCACATGATTTATAATCAGAATAATGCGATCTGACAAGAAAACTTAATTTAGAAAGCCGGTCCTTATGTTTGGTATCCTTGTATTCTTCGTTGGCTGCCTTGTTAATGCCACTACTCCTCAAATGATGGGCCTTATTGCTGGTCGTACTGTTCAAGGTCTTGGTGGTGGCTGTGTCATGACAATGTCTTATGTCATTGTTGCTGATCTTGCTCCGCTGAAATGGCGTCCCCGGTTTCAGTCTGGTTTGACCGTGGTTTATGGTCTTGCCAGTGTAGTAGGCACTTTGATCGGTAAGATTCCTCACATTACCATAAGAAGAATGTGTCAACTGAATTTGAAATCTTGTACATATAGGTGGTGTGTTTGTTGATCAGCTCACGTGGCGATGGGTAAATATTGATCTTATTGTCAAGTTTGAAGCAATATGTCTCACATCACGTATTATAGGATTTCTGGTTGAATGTCATTCTTGCTGGTACATCCTTCATTATTGTCATTCTTCTTCTCAAAGAGCCTACCAAAGTCGCTGAATCTTCACTTCTCACCAAACTTCGACGTATTGATTGGCTTGGTACCGTTTTTGTCATTGGCTTTGTTTGTTGCATCTTACTTGCCCTTAGTTGGGGACAATCTTATGGGTAAGTCACTACTGCAACCAAGTTATCATGAGATTGGATGCTCATTTAAGCCTTGTGTATAGCTGGGGAAGTGGTCATGCCATTGGTTCTTTTGTTGCTTCTGGTGTATCGCTTGTGCTTTTGATCATTGTTGAAGGATGGGTCGCCAAAGAGCCTGTAAGTAGCTGTATATGTACACATCACATTGCAATTTGTGCTTAAATATCTTTCATTTCAGCTTTTCCCTCGTGGTGTTATCCTTAATCCTGCTGTCGTGCTCTTTTATCTTTACATCATTTGCCTTGGCTTTTGCTGTAAGTAATATTCATGTGACAATAGATCACATTGCTAAAGCTCTTTGCAATAGTCATTGGTACATTGTATTATGGTCCAATTCTCTACCAGTCAGTGTTTGGCGCTGATTCTATGGGATCAGGTGTACGACTTGTTCCTTACATGGCCATGTTAATTGTCGCTTCTTTGAGCAGTGGATACTTGCTACCTATCTTCCCTTATATCAAGGCCTTTATTGGTCTTGGTTCTATCACCAATATCATCGGCTATGGTCTCTTTTACACTGTCGGTCTCAATAGCAGCTGGGCCCAACAATCATGCTACCTTATGCTTTGTGGTATGTATCCTATTGCATTATGCACTATGGCATTTAGAGACTGACATATCACTATGCACAGGTTTTGCATTTGGTCTATCACAACAAAACACTATTATGGGTGCCCAAAGCGCTGCAGATAAAAAGTACATTGCTATTGCTACTGGATTGACAAACTTCTTTATGATTTTTGCATGCTCAGTTGTAAGTACATGTATAAAGGACCCCTGGTCTACTATGTCTCTTCTCACACAACGCATCATTAGGGTGTCGCCATCTATCAGACCTTGTTTGTCCAATTCTTGCGTTACCAACTCACCAAGGTGGATACAAACATCCTGGTAAGTGTCTTTTGCATCATATACATATAATGCATATACTAATGGGACAATGGATAGGCTATTGCTGCTAAATATGGTGCCACATCCAACTACTTGTATATCCGTAACATGCCAGAAGATGCCCAACCTGAAATCATTTCAGCCTACATGCGTGCCATGCATTCGCTTTTCATTTTCCCACTTGCAGCTGCTGGTGTTGCTGTGATCTGTGCTGCCATCTGCAAGAACACTCGTTATGGCGCAAGTGACGCCAAGGCTGCCAAGGAAGAGAATCACATCGTTGTGCCTCGTGAGAAAGAAGAGGTCTAATTTCCTTTTCCTATTCCTTTATCCTATTGCAGTAGCAATATACAATCACCCCAATCTATCATGCATATACATAGAACACATCTAAAAGCCAATCGCTTCAACAACTAGAATACTTCATTGTAGATATATCACATCCTACACACTATTAAACAATATCATTATTATACATTCACAAGTAGACCATGCAATGACATTCATCACATGCATGCGACTTGCAAAATGAGCTTGGAAGCAGTAAGTTTGGCTCTGCCTTCCATGTTTGGTAGTTTGAAAGATATGGCGCAATGGTGAAACATTGGACAAGGAGTTATAATAAGGAAAAGGCTGCATATCTACTCCCATTTGGTGTTTTCAACCTTGTCTGTTTGTCCCATCTCTTCTTGATGGCCAAGGTAAAGAAGAAAGGGCTTGGATCTTTTTCAATTACCTAAATTGGAATTGCAGGAATCATTCTACATTTCACATCTCGTGATAAATGCAGCTATCATGACTGGTGAAGTTGACTGCATAATCAACAAGCGCTGTTGTATATGACACATGATCCAATTTATTTTTACTTCCACTGCTCAAAATTTTGCATGGATCAAGGTAATACGGACCATGTTGCACGAATCCTGCAACTGTAGAGATCAATCTTTAGTGAAGTTTGCCTGCTGACTAAATACGACATGTTGCGCAATTATGCAACGCGAAAGGAAGTCGACTGAGCATTACAGGAGGGAGTATTCCAGAATTGTAAACCAAGAATCAGCTTCTAACTTTTGAAAGAATCTCTATCACGGCCATGGGACATCTTGATTTGGTAGTTGTTTCCTATTATATTGCAATGCAGTTAGCAAAGAGAGACAAACAAGTACCCATCTCAGTGAGAAAGTATGCTAGAATCAAAGATTGGGTGAATCAGCATACACGGATGCTCTAATTGAGCTGCATCTAATCTTAAAGTTGATTCAGGGTCATCATGCGCGTTGACCCAGCTGTGAATGTCAGCTGTGAATAAGATTTTGAGTCGTCCTTTTGCATTCGCGAAATGAGAATTCAATATGGCATTGGCTTGGAGAAACCCAGTATATCTGATGAAAGATTGCTCCTTCTTCTACATCAACAACAAGATATACAGCAGTCGGTGACGCATTGTAGAACCTGTTACAGTGACTCCCAAGTCTATGTATCGATTATTTTGGTCCATATGTTCTAGGATTGCTTTTAGGTTTTGTATGCATACACCTAATGACGAGCTCAAGTCATGCTAAATGAAAATAACGGTGATGAATACCGAAATGTGGCTGTACATCTCTCGCATGAACCAGTGTTAAGGAGAAGCTTTGTATCAACTTCTTTTTCGAGGTATCTGATGACATTGATGCATTGCAAGAAGGATCATAGTACAACCATTACCTTGGTCATAATTGATACAGCACCAGAAGAGCTTATGCAATGTGCTGTGTGTCCAGGACCATCTCTATCAAATATAAAAAGGCCAAGTTGGATGGCTGCATTGGAAAACTCATCAACAACTCTTTTGATATCTCAATCAAGCTCTCAAGAAAACCAATCATGAAGTTCCTCACTATTGTTGCCATTTTCCTTGGTGTTGCCGGTCTCTCGTCAGCTGCTGCTACTGCCAACACTCCTTCTCACCATCTCATTGATCGTAAGTAGAGTTAACAATATGCTTCATCATGTATATCATCGAGTGATTCAGTATGCCAATCTATGGGACATATTATAGGTGATTGCATGCCTCGCAGCTGCAACAACAGAGGATGCTGCTCTGGTGATTGCCAAGGCTGGTAAGTTGTCGTATTGTCTTTGCATGTTTCTTGGCCATACAACTAACTTGATGATTTGGTTCACAGGTGCAGAGATTGTGGCATTCCTCATAACTGCTAAGCAAATCTGGACATGTCGTCAACATATAATGTAGCAGATCAGCTTTTGTACCATCCAGCTGAAGATCAATAACAAGAAATAAAGCCAATTGCTTTGTTTGTCTACATCTTTTGGTGTTGAACCAATGCCAGTGTTCACATTTTAAAGTGAAACATAGTTTAAGCGCTTCTTTATATTGTTCTAATAAGCACAACACCATTGCTTGTCGACTATTTTCTTTTGCAATGATGATAATGACATCTTTACTAGTAAGCAGTAAGCAAGTGATCCAACATGTATTACTCTTGGCAAAAGTGGCATCAGTTATGTTTTATGCAGCGCAATCAAAATGTGTGACCAAACATGAATTGATGTGTGTTGTGTAAGCATCCAAATCTGATATGGTATGTGTACAAGCAATCATTACGGTATTGGCACAGCACATACTTGATAGATCTTCATGATTAACTACCTATGAACCTTGCCAAAGACAATCACCACCATTCAGATCTTCACCTTTCCACTAGCAGTGTCAGCACGATCAACCAGGTGCAATCAGCTTCATCATGCCTTCTGTCATTGTAGGGTGGGATTAGATAGCGCGTATGATGAGTCAAACATTCACACAAGGCTCTTTTTGATGCATTGCTCATTGTCATTCTCATACAAAGGGACTACGCCTGGTTGACCAATTTCAGCATACTATTACGAGTGATGATCAAATGCTCTTGATGCTACTCCCGTGATGAAGTATGATTTGGTATATGCAAATTAGAGCTTGTTGTTATCTAGTAAGGACGTCAAACATCCAGAAAAAAATATGATGATGTGCAGAGACTGGATTGATTAACAAAGGATAAAGATTGCTGCAAGCGTAAATGACGCGTTCTGCTATAACATGCAATGATGATTCGACTGATAAGTTTATTCACGTGTAGTATATTGCTATGATGATGACAACGGATATTGTGTTTATATGATGTGTTCTGGTGCACATTGTATACAAGCAGTGTAAAGAACCAGCTGCACGTGGAAAGGGAGAAAGAGAATCACAGCTGAACAAGCACAGCACATACAACAGCAACCAGGAAGTGTACACCATAACAGCACCACTTGTTCATAACGGCAATGGACCCAAGATTCATGTATTCTCCTCAGTTCACGACAGAGATCAGTCAAGCGTTCCTTTGGCAACCGAGATCGCAGGTCAGATTAGTCCAGTGTTCCTTTGGCAACCCAATCCCACTCCAGATCTGTCAGACGTTACTTGACACGCGTTATCAACCATGTAAAGACAAGAAAGGATGTTTAAACAAGACAATAGTTTATTGATTATGGTAAAGACAAGAGCAAGTGTTTTAAAAAGACAACAGTTTATTGACTATGATAATACTATAGAGAAGCAGCTGTTAGTTTCCTTGAGCCAAAGCCCAAGTACTCACAGGGATGACCACTTGGAGGTCGCTGCTTGTACATCCCCACCTCTACCTGAAGGCACCAAGTCCAGGTCATAGAGGCACAGTGCTGGGGACACTGTGAAAGCTTTTTAAGACCAAAAGAAAGAGCTGGAGCCCCCTACAACTCGATCCCCGGTCAGGTGCTAGCCTTCAGTCTTGATCGCACCAGAACCAGTCTTAAAGTAAACCAGAAGCTTGTTGTTGGAAGAAAGGAAAAAGGAAAGTTGAAAGAAAGAGAAAAGAAAAGAAAGGAAGAAAAGGTGTTCTTTTCTAGGCGTTGCTGCGGATGAAAACGGACGCGTCGTCATAGTGGTCTGGGTACATTCCATATATAGGTAATGGTCGTCATGGCTCCTTCCTTTGTGTTGAATAAAAGATAGCGTATACAAAGACACTTCTTGTACCTTGGATCAATGTTTTAGGAGAAGTGTGGTGGTGGTCTGTGCACGGTTCATTGGCAGCAGTGGAGTTTTTGACATCGGAGACACCAGTCGATCGATTTGTGTAAAGGATCACTGATTGTGCTGGCTCCGCTCACTTGGCGATTCTATCTTGGAGACCCAGCAGCGATTTTGGGAGACAGCTGCTTCTCTTTTCTTCAAGCTCATAACGTACACGACTCCCATTGACGCCATGCATTCAAGGTATGTGTTACAAAGAAGCTCATGTTGGTTGTTGTACTCATACAGTTGGGTACATTCATAGGCAACCAGTGTTCAAGCGGACTGGGTGGTTGTAGCCAGACGTGTCGCTCTTACTGTTTCGTTGTTATGCCGCTTCGAATCTGGTGCCTACAGGTACATTCAAGGAGCTCAATGCTTCAGCAGAACGTGTTGCATTAACCGTTTAAGCTTTGTGTAGACTTCAAGAACAAACGCAGCAAGACTTTGGCTTCTCCCTTTGGCTGTTTCTTTTGGTTTTGGCTTTTGACTATCACTATGGCTTCTGCTTCGACACAAACAAGTTTCTCTTTACGTTGTACATGTTACCATGGTGCTGTTATATATGAAGAAAGGCAAGTAGAATGTTGGTGATGGAGTGAAGCTTGTTTATTTTGCTAATGGTGATGCTATTGAATAGTGATCTAGTACTACTCGCTCTTTGGTCAGGCACAGTACAACTTTGGGCATCATCTTCTTCTTGGGTACGACTCCCATCCTGTACCTACAACTAGTGACTATTTGACATTCTTGGAGAAGAGGAATGAAAACAACTATGATCCTGGGGACTCCCAAAGTGGTATTCTTCCTTGCCATATGGATCGAAGTGTATCTTGGATGAATTTGGTGCTCGTGGATGGTACTTTGGATAGGTGAGTTCCTGCAGATTTGCTTTCTTCTACCGAGATTTGCCTGCCAAGATACACTGACCAGATTCACTGACATGCCTTCTTCTTTTATTGATAGAGACGACCATGGCAACTGCGATTATATACGATGAAATGACTACGATTATACACGCTGGCAATGACTACAAGCAAAATCGTCACACTGACACAACCAAAGGGACATGCAAGATCCCATTATCATATATCGTATGAAGTCAATGAAGATTGGATTACTGCCAGTACATGCATTCAGATAGCTTCATTATCATTATTACAATAAGATCATGATGTGCTTCATGCATATTCTATCACATACATCTACACAATACCACCATGTGCTTTTGATCCATCTGGTGTTCACTGTAAGACTGTGCTTGGGGAGATGGTGAAAGCAAGAAGCAGAAGGAGAAAACAAGATACAGTAACTGGGAAAGGTTCATGCTGAATGAGAGGTGGATTGTGTGTGTACTGTAGCATGGGTGCCTACTACAATTCTGGAACGTGTAAATAAAGACGTGTATCACTCTAGAACCTAAAATTATAGTCAGACAATGACATGTCTCTTCTACAATGGCACTGTGCATATGAGCAAAACAAGTGATAGATGACTATGATAGCAGATGCATGTCATTGCCGATATGACTGGACAATCATCGTGCCTGGGGACGTTGATATGAAGAACCATGCTTGATCCTAGTGTAGAAACCTTACCAGCTCATACACATTTCATCAGCTTATGCCCCCAATATATCGATACATCATCCCTAATCACTTTTTTCTTATATAACCACACAAATAAAAGGATGTTGCCACACATCGTCAGCTTCCTCCCTATCTCTCTTCCTTCATCAAATCTCCAAGTTGATTGCTTGCATCATGTTCAAGGGCTCGAGGTATTTCTCTCATGATACATCTGCCAAAGTGGATATGATTTCCATTGTCTTTGGAAATGACATTGCTCCAGTCTACATGGCGGTGATATAGTGGCTTCCCATACCTATAGGATGCAGTGAAGCCTACAATTGATCCACTTTCATGCATCGTGATAGTGTTTACATTCCCGTGCTTGGCACTCCCATTAGCATCATAGTAGTAAGCTGCTTTCTACATTGAAAAATGACTTGATCTTTATATTCATCCTTCCCTTATTCAATAGGAATTCACGCTTGAAATACTGTCATTTCCCAATAATGGTACGCCATGGTCAAGTGAAGATGCAGAGGATCTGTGGGTGGCTAGCCATGTTGAAAAGCAGACACTGCTTGCAATAGGGAAACGCCTTGGTCATACTCCTTGTGCGTGTCAGTTACAATTAGCACGCATGAAATCCACAAAGAAGATGAAGGAGGACGAAGCGCTTTGTAATCAATGCAACATGCCAAGAAGCAAGAAGACCATTTCATCCAGAAGGATGGCAAATACAAAAGTCGTTGCAAGTCTTGCAATGACTTTGATAGAAAAATAAGATGGATTTGTATCGCATCAAAGCTATCATAGTCAGCTACTGTGTAGACTTCTATCCTTCTCAAGATAATGATAGAGAATCGATGATGTTAATCCATGTGTTTAGTTGTGAATGGATGCTTTATTTGTCTACATTTTGACTTTTGGCGTTGGACCAATGTTTAGAGTAAAAGATAGCAGTACTTCCCATTTGCTTCTTTATGTTGTTCAAATAACTACACTATTGCTTGTCTACTATCTTCTTTTGCAACTGATCGGCACTTTGGATGGGTAATCCGCAACTGAAATTCTCACATACATAGGCTTGTGTCGTAGGTTCTAGACTAAGCTGGGCGATAATGGGATTCTTTTCGGCAATGATTCCATCCTTCTTGGCACAGGCGACAAGCTTGTTGGGCATAAAGTTTTCTGACACCACTCGAATGAAAGGCTCCAACTCTTTTTCATCATGACCTGTCAGGACGATCTATCATATTTTGATCCAACCATCTTGCATCAGAGTCAAGTCTTGTAAGCAGTAAACATATCACGTACCTGTTTGATGCCATTGACCATCAGCATAAAGGATCCTAGTAGTGCAGGCATGGCGTAAGGGAAGCGACTAAAACTTGTACTAAATGATCCCACAGTCTTGCGTGCCATGGTCACGTATTCTTCTTGTTCAAGCAAAGTACCCAGACGCACCAAATTGCCCAAGGTCACAGAGTTGCTATGGATTGTTATAAACAAGTTAGTATGCATATGCTGCTTTTGAAATGATGAGATTACTCACGCTGAAGGCTCAGCACCATCTTGTTCTATGTCAAGCAATCATTAGCATCCATCTTTGTCACAATACCCTATAGCTTTCACATTACCATCTTTGATTCGAATGGGAATACTCTTGTCATCTTGTGATATATTGTAGAAGCCACCTTTTTCTTTGTCGTAGAAGAGCTCATTCTGTTTTTGCTGCAAATCATATGCCCATTGAACCCATTTCTCATCGAATGTAGCCTCGTATAAGTGTAGAAGACCCTGAATCAGATAGCTGACAATGATATTAGCCACCCAGCAAATCCTTCTCAGTTGTTATCCACATTACCTATAGTCATCCAAACATCCTGCAATATTCGAAGGGCCATCTCTGTAACTTCTTCGCAATACATGAGCTTGAGAATCATATAATTCCTTGTGGATAAAGTCTGCAGCCTTGATAGCGAGATCGAGAGTGGGTTTGTCTTTGAATGTTTGTGCAGCCAATGCCAAGCCAGAAATCATCAAGCCTGTTTTATGCGATATCAGTCTTCTGCAAACACGTGAAAGCAAATATAAACCTACCATTCCAAGAAGTCAAGATCTATAACAATACAACATGGCTATTAGCATCCATTGTATGTCCTGATTTGCATATGTAAATCACTTTACCTTATCATCGCAATGGGGTTTGGCACGTTTCTCCTCTCTGTAGTTCCATAACTTCTCCTTGGCAAGCTTCAATAACTCTTCTGCTTCATCCACTGCGAGATTGAATTCTTTGGCCACATCCGCCACTGGCATTTCTTCAGCAAGAACATTCTATATGATGATAAGTGCCACGACTTCATTTGGAATGTACCCTTTCCCTTTTTCTTACCTGATCTTCCAACTCGCCTTGAGGATCGAGAGCTGGATTCACATTCCCATTCTTGGTTACACCATAATAACGTTTGAACACCTTGGCTTCTTTGGGATCCAATATTTCATCAAGCTTCTCATCTTCCCATACATAAAATGCTCCCTCTTTATAACGTTGGATGAGTATCAAGAGCAAAGTTGTTTGCTAAAGAACAAAACCTACCCATTTTCTTTGAAGGATCTTCTTCAGGATAAGAATCTGCGTCTTCAGCTGAATAGAAACCACCAGCAGGATGCTGTAGATCACGAGCAACATATTGGATAATATCTCGAGCCACATTCGCATAACCATCATCTCGCGATATCTTGTACGCTGTCACATAAGCAGAAAGCAGCTATTGCGCATTGTAAGCTACTGGTGTCATAGCAAGTTAACGCTTGTCATCTTACCTGTGCCTGATCATAGAGCATCTTTTCAAAGTGGGGTACATGCCAGAACTTGTCGGTGCTGTACCTATAAAGAAAGTGATCTAGTCGTTAGTATCTTTTGATAAGTAAAAGCAGTATCATACCTTACCTGTGGAAACCACTTCCAACATGATCTTGAAACCAATTTGAGTCATCCTGTACTATAGCGTATATCGCGTATTACTTACCATGGATACCACCCATTGCAATTTTCTATTAAAGGTATCCGAGTTAGGTATATATCATATACAAAGATCATCCAACTTACATTAAGAGTGAAAAGAGCCATATCGAGTGCTTGCTTAGCGTTGTCACCATGCACTGGATCCTTGGCAAAGTAGCCATAATAATCAAATAAGAAACCAAGTTGAACAGGAGTAGGAAACTTGGGAGCAGGAGTGAAACCACCATATTCGGCATCAAAGGATGAATTGAAATGCTCAAAGGCAGTCTTGATCAAAGTAGCAGGATCCAAATCATTCCCATCACCGGCTACTTTGGATTCAAAGTAATTCTTCATTTGTGCCATTGTTCCTTGAGCATCTTCTCTCAACTTGTCGGGTGCTGCTTCCCATATTTCAGAGATACGAGCCAACAAAGTACGAAAACCAGGTGAGCCATATTGATCACCAGGGGGGAAATAAGTGCCACCAAAGAAAGGCTCTAACTCTGGAGTCAAGAATACAGAAAGTGGCCAACCACCACGACCCGTGAGCAATTGGACGTATGTCATATACAACTTGTCGACTGCTGGATTCTCCTCTCGATCCACTGTAATTCCACATCAATATCAGACATGTCAGGTATTCCCAGTGTCACAAGTTACCTTTGATGTTGACAAAGTGTTCATTCATGAACTTGGCAGTCTCTTCATTCTCAAAAGATTCATGCTCCATAACATGGCACCAACTAAACAAAGAGCATCCTTAGGAATTCATTGTTTCAAGCAATACAATCAATCACTTACTGGCATGTGCTATAACCAATACTTAAGAAGATGGGCTTATTTTCAGTCTTGGCCTTTTGAATGGCTTGTTCACCCCAAGGATACCAATCGACCTATATAAAAGTGGATCAACATACAATTGCTTATCAATAAAGACACTACTCTATTCCTTACTGGATTATTGGCTGTGGACACGTGGAAATGATGGGATTGTGGTGAATCTGGTAAGCATGGGATATCGCATAAACATTGTTACACCTTACTACACATACCATGTTGCTGTAAAAGTTAGTATGCTTTTATCATAAACATCAAACAGGTATAAAAAGATACCAACCAAAAGATAAGGACTCTTTTCTGTTATTAACCGGTTGCTCTGCTTTGGAATGTTGGCTCGAGTAATAGACGACGCGTGTAAGTTTCTGACAGCAAAAGCATCGCTTGCAAAGGACGATCGAAGTGACCGTGACGCTGTTGTACTGCAAAGTAGAGTTTGTTGTCTAGCTGTTCTAGTTGCTCGTAAAGCAGTGGAAGGGATTTTGCTGCTGTATCTCAAGCAAGTGGCGATTGCTCTCATGCTGTTTGGTTGAGTATAAAGCCAAGGAAGGTCAACCTGGGACAGAAATCGCTTTTCCATAAGAATCATGCATCATGTGAAAGCTCCCCCAAACCCACCCAGCTGCTGACATTATTGAATATACCCTGTTGTTGTAGCATTGACCATTGAACACAATCAATCACCCATATACTGCACTCTTTATCTTCTTGTATAAGTTCCTATAAAGACATAATGTAAAGAAAAACAAGATTGCTCAGCCAAGAAGAAGATATGCATTAAGACTTGTTAGATGCTAGGTCTAATTAGTCGAGATACTGTTGGAATCAACATGATTGAAGAATCAAAAGGAATCCATTAGCTTTATTATACAAAGAAACATAATTCATGATGTCATTTACGCGTCAAGGGAGTGTCTGGGTGTTCAATCAGTCAGTCATAACGCGTATTCAATTCCAGTCGTACAACACTTGCTGTAATCCCTCCACGTGTTGGTCCCTGCTCTGCTTCTTTTACCCACTTTCCTCTACCATCGTTATGCAACTACCAGCACCCATCAAGAACTCTGCCACAGCCCTTATTGGCGAACAATGTTACGTGTCCCTGGTAGAAGAACTCGATCTGTCCAATGTCGATTGTATCAAGTATACCATATCTAAAGGTCTTGGACTTGGTATTGTCGTTGGTGGTTCCATTGTCAAGATCCCCCAGATCTTGACCATCTTGTCCAGTGGTTCTGCTCGTGGATTATCATTGATGTCCTATATCCTTGAAACTCTTAGTTGCATTATCACGTTTTCCTACAACGTCCGACATGGCAACCCCTTTAGCACTTATGGCGAAACAGCTTTCTTGACTGTACAAGATATCATCATCACTCTCATGATCCTTTATTATGCTCGACAGTATGGTGCTACTGCTGGAATGCTCATTGGATTCTCTGCTGTGATCTATGGTCTTGTATACATGGTACCTTCTGTATTAATGTCTAGCTTATATGCTGCTACGATCCCGCTCAGTTTGGCAAGCAAAGTCCCCCAAATCTATACCAACTTTGCCAACAAATCCACTGGTCAACTTTCTGTATTTGCTGTGATCAACTACTTTGCAGGCACAACAGCACGTGTCTTTACTACCATGACTGAATTGGATGATCCATTGATGCTCACAGGAATGGTCTTGGCTAGCGTGCTTAATGGTATCTTGGCTATCCAAGTCTTCTTGTACTGGGGCAGCAAAATGGCAGATGTCAAGCAAAAGAAATCAGAATAGATGTCATAAGGAATGTAGTAATTACACTGGTTAAATACATATGATTTGACTTGTAACTCATGCAACAGCAGTGAAAGGGATTCTACATAATGCATTACATGTTGGGACTTGGACAATTATACTTTTTGATGATGTGCTTTTGAACTTTATCCATGAAGGCATCCGGAGCAACGGAGAAGTGAGCACCACCACGCGAGCACTTGTTGTGTTACGAGTGACAATGAACCTTAAAATCTAACAGCGCGCACAACCAACAATTTGGCACATGCCATAAAGCACCCTGGGGAATCCTGGCAATAGGAGCGTGTAACAGACAATATCTAGACCATTCATTCTCTTTTGTCCAACGTATGAAGCGTTGTCTTTTAATAGTAGCTGATATGGCTATGCAAATACATATGAATGAAAGTAATCTCTATCAGAGGGGAATGAAACAAATGTCAATGATTACAATGAGTGGTATCTACATTACAAGTGAGCAAATGATGAAAATGCAAGTGATGATACATAATGGCATAGAAAAAGGAAGAAAGAACCAGAACAATGGTCATCATCATGAAACAAGGGTAGCATAGCCATAAGAAGGAAGGCGTGTTGGATCATATTCAGGAAGACTGTCTTCATATTGTACAGCTTCCATGTACTTGGGTTGTTCTTGGCGAAGTTGTTCTTGGCTCAATGCCGAGTAAAATTGAAGGGCATCAGGAGCACGTACACCATAGCCAAGAGTGCCAATGTTGATGGGATATTCATATACAGGACCTGTTGTTGCCCATAAATGCTTTCTACGTTGTTTGATAGTGATTTTAAGATGATACGAGATAGTCAACATGGGACTGTATCCAAGAGATGGCAAAAGATCGCGCGGAAGAGCTAGTGTCAGGTGCGAAAGACTGGAAGCATCATGCCATTTCTCTGAAGATACAAGTTTTGTCAGCTCTGGAACGTCGCTTATGGCACACAGTCTTGATCGTTGATACAATGAAAGAGTAACTGATGTTCCTGGTGGCAAAGACTGCAGTACACGCACAGAAATGCTATCACCCGGTACATAATCTAGTGCCTGAATACGTAATTCTTGTTGTGACGTTTCCAGGGGGTTCTTCAAGGCACAAGTTTCAATAAAAGGACGATATAGAATATCTCTATGACTTTGGGCTACCACAGTACGTTGCTGCTGTACACATCGCTCAATGGTAGCTGTGAGCCGAAAAGTACATTGGTAGTATTCATGGTCTTGAACTGAAGGGGGATATTGGACAAGTGGTAATTGGATAGTAAATGGTAGTCTTTCAGTTCCAAGTGAATCTCCCTTCCACATAATGTGTTGTACGCCAAATAGCTGTTGTCGCTTTGTAGTGCTTACAACACCAGCTGAAAGTTCAATGGGTCGAATGGCTTCAATAGCCTGGAAAGAGAGTCTGATTTGATCAGCTTGGATAGGTACATCTGATGACACCTTGACAAAGCCTAGACAATACAAGCTTAATGAATGTTTTCTTAACTCTTGGCAAGAATTGCTGTAGGTACCTTGGAATACAGATCCAGGACCAAATGCTGGTTGACCTTGGACTGACCAGCCAAATTCAGGAAGTAGCTCAATAGCTAGTATAGGTGAAGAAGACCCTGTCATTTGATATATTGTTTGATTGGAAAGAAGAGATAGGAACACGGGATGACGATCATGTTATATAGAGATTGACATATGTACAGTTACACACAATTCCGCAGCAAAACAAAAAGGCTTGGAGTGACAAGATGCATACACACACAGACCATTAGATACTGCTGCGGCAGCCATGTCAGAATGCACTACCAATTGATCTTTGTCGCTTTTCCTTTGGTAGGTGATCATTGTCATTTTCAAAACATGGATATGGATTATAAATCTGGATTGCTTTTTTCAGGAGAGAAAGACAATGGGGATGGATTTCTTTGTCTCCAAGAGGGATCCATGGGAAATAAAGGTGACACAAGCACCCCCATTGACGTATGCATGCCTATTCCTTGGTACTTTCGACCCGAGAAAAGGTGGTCATGTAAAATTCCAGACTTACTTAATCATAGCTTTTGCAATAAGAGTTAGTCTAGCGAATGATCGGGATTGGTTCAGCATATGCATTTATGCATTGTTGCATGAATAAACATCCAAAGTCCACCAAGAACCTTCAGAATCAATACAATGGCCACTTTCATTCAGGATTTTCAACATTGAAGCTTTGAGTCATTCCGTGATTCAGGATACATTCTTGTCGATAATAATTTGACTCACGACCCTAGTTGTCATTTGATATACGTAGAGTGAATCGCTTGTGTGACATCATGCTATGTGTGGATCCTTTCATCCCATTATATCCATCCGATCACTGATTGTTTATCTTATTGCGCCCACTGAGCATGATCAGTCCCAACTTGGTCTATCTTTATTAAAGTGTTACAAGTAACTGAGTCATATCCATATATGTACCCGTACATCTGCATTCTTTTGACATTCTTCTCATCTAATCCTATTCTACATCCTTCCTTGATCACAAGTTGCAGCGTAAAATGGTAGTTTTATTAAATCATTAGTCTACTTTGATGCTACCAAAGATCTTGCGTAAAAAGAAAAGACATGAAATGTAACCGACAGCACCTACATTATGTGTATCAGAAATAGGTATGTTTTCTCCCAAAAATAGTAATCATGCTTACCAGTGAGCACTGTCATCAACATGCTGATGATGGCAGAGTATCCGAAATACAATACCATGGAAACAAAGGACTGAATTTGGAGCTTGGTGAAATAATACAAGATCGAGTATAAGAATACATAGAATCCACAAGCACCAGCAGTGAGAAAAGCGCGCCATGACCAGTGATAGTCTTCGTTGCACAAGTGGAAATAACACATGAGGATTGTAACTTGGGAACATGTGAGCAAGAGAACGCCATACACAAGGAACAAGAAACCGATGCCATAGTAAATTCTGTGGAACCAGATGCTGTTCATGATGAAATAGAGTTCAATGAAAATGGCACCAAAAGGTAAAATGCCACCCATAAAGATGGATGGCAATGAACGTAGATAAACTGGTTGGTCAGGGATCTGTCTTGGGATCTGATTGGTGCGCACAGGATGTTCAATGCGAGGCTTTCGGAAGCCAAAGTATGATCCGGCTACTGTTAATGGGAAGGAAATGACCAAATACAAAGCGAGAACAGCCACCATAGTACCAAAAGGAACAGCGCCTGATGAATGCGATGCAATCAAGAAAAAGTTGAGAGCAAAGAGTGATCCAAGTACAAGACTATGCAATGAAGACTTGTTAGTATGGCTATGGATGAATAGAGACCAATTCTTCACTTACCCAGGGAACAAACATGCAGTCATGATAATGTTGGTCTTCCATGCTTCGCCACCATTCATTTTGTAAACACGTGCAGAAACGAAACCAGAGATACAGCCAAAGATCATGAAAAAGATGACCATCACAGTACCAAGTGATCCACGATTGGAAGGCGACAAGAAGCCCAAAATGGCAAAGACTATGAAATGCATTAAAATCTGCTATTCATCATTTCATCCATGTACTTACCGAGAACCAGCCCAGTCATTGCTACCAATTGCATACCACTACCAACCAAAACTGAGAGCAGCATAGGATGAGTAGGTGGTCGGAATACATCACCATGTACAAGCTTCCAGCCATAATCTTCTTGAACATCCTCCTATGACAAGAAATGAGCACCATTCACCATTAAGACCCATCATGTTGTTTACCTGTGCTTCAACAGCATTGTAACGCGAAATATCCTTGTGCAACGCACGCAACAAGATCATGCCAACCATACCAGTCAAGAAGAGAACAATGACAATCGAATTGACAAGCGAGAACCAGTGAATAGATGGATCCAAAATATGCAAGTACATATCCCATCGAGTTGCCCAAGCAGTTTCAGAAGCCTATTCATACACCAAATAAATATCATCATCCCTGACTGATCCAAAATGACTACTTACCACCCACTCAATATCATAAGTGTAAACAACCTTATCCGTGCCATCACCTTTCAAGTAGAATGCCAGATTCTCCTTTTTACAGTCAGCAGTTCCATCAGGCTTGAGTTTGGTGTCTTTGCTAGCAGGATGAACGACAACACCAACAACACGTCGAGTGTTATCTGAACGTTCATGGTAATAGGCGACGATCTTGTAATGATTGTTCAGGGCTGCTTTACCACCATTGGCGAATCCCAAGGCGAAACCAATATTGTAATACTCCTCTTGAGTGTGTTCATCTTTTTCCACATGTGCTGCTGGAAGTCCATCCACTACCCAATTGATTGCATAGTCTTGGGCAATGCATTGATTGATGAATTCAGCATCTTCTTTGGGAATTGCTTCTGTTTGACATAATAACTTGCATTCTTCATTCTGACCCATTTTGAGCTAAGAGTACAATCATGAATAAGCGCACAGACATCAATAAAAGCACGTGCTATGATATAATCTTACATCGAAAGGAGAAGAAAAGATACGATCACCAAAAAGGATACTGCCAAGGCTTTCAGACTGTGTCTGTGGACCTCCTTCTGGTTTGCAGAAATGGAAACGTTCATCGTAATAGTCGTAGGAAATGACAGACTTGACTTGTTGATTGGACATCTGGGTTAAAGAGTTGACGTTGACGGCAACAGGGTCATCTATGGCATAGTCATTGGGAGCCACTCCGGGAAGATAGAATGCGGAACATGTAGTTGCCCAAAGAGCTCCAAGTGCCAGTACAGAACTGACTCTTGGTATCGAGAGCATAGCTGATGAGAGAGAGAGAATGAGTGAAAGAAAGAGAAAAAGAAGGCGGGATAAGCGTCGAGAACCTGTTTGTCTAAAATTGAACAAGACCACCAAGCAACTTCCGCACATCCGACAAAGCCTTGTTTGTTGCTAAATTTACATGTCTCTTTTTCCGTGCTGCAGCCACCCTGTCCTGTACTGTTAGTTAAATATATCTAGTGCCAGCCGTAAAGTGCTCATTGATTCACCGTTGTTATGGATCCAATAGATGATAATATACTACCCAACTTGGCATTATCCGCTCATTTAGCTTGATACTATCACTAATTAAGCACAGAAACCATTACACGCATGTCCCACAAAATAGTACAATCCACGTGGTACAAAGGTAGGTCATTGTCGATCTTTATCTCGTATGCGCATGGTATCCTTGTACACTACTACAATGCTTTATCATTTCAAGACAACTATACATTCTATCTCTATATCTATACTAGTGTGTGTTCTATAGTGTAATCGGATGTCTCAGAATGGCATCTTGGGTCCAACATAGAGAGATTTAGCTTCAGTGAATTTGGTTTGTCCATCAGCACTTTCAACCCAGGCTTCCACATAAGCCTTACGACCTTCAACACGATTCAATCGACTCTTGAGAACAACCCATTGTCCAGCTTTGAGTGGTTTTCGATAATCAACATTGAGATTGGCAGTGTATCCAACAAATCTTGGAAGAGCAGGAAGCGCCTAAATGCAAGGATGAATGAAACAATCCAATCCAATCCAATCCTTCTCATCAACAACGTACCACACATGCGAGAATTTCATCCAATAAAGTTGCAATCATGCCACCATGAACAATACCAATATGTCCACACAAATCACTGCCAAGATGTACCACTGCCATGGCTTCAGTTCGATCCTTGTTGTAAAATAAAACAGGAGGAACAATGATCCTGCCTTTGCCACGCAATGTCTAATAAGCCCATATCAATCAACTGACCAGTTCTTGTTATAGCATCATGACTTACTGCTGCTGTTAATGATTGCACTTTGGCACTGCCTCTGAGATATGCATAAGCTTCAAATTCATACATGTCAGGATTTTCTCTTGCAGCACGAACAACTGGCAGGTTCTCTCTTTCAGCAATAGCGATAGCAACATCGTTCTCAGTAGTGCCAAGCAACGACATTCTCTGGTCAACCAAAGCATCCGCATGTTGTATTGCCATTGTTGCATACACTGCACCACCAGTTAGAGCACAACAGCCAAGGGTAGTGAGCACTCTTCTTTTGCTTGTTGGTGGAGAAGGCTTTGTTGAGTAACATTGAACTTGTCCCATAGACTGTTTTGGCTTATTACGGCATACTGAAGTGAAGCCTCGTCGAACAATGGGCCTGGAGAACGTGTTGAACATGCTGAAGACAATGTCGCCAAACAAGTGAATACAAGACCGGAGTGGAAATAGACGTCGTTTTCGTGTTCACGTGATGAGCATCGACATGGATCTCTTGTAAACCAAGTTGGTGGCATTATCTCCTCCTATGAAGTCGTAACAATGCATGTGCAAGTAGCAAGATGAAGATATGATCACAGGCATGGTAAGCATGTTACATTCCTGGATAGCTACACAATGTGCTTATATTTTTCCGATGTTGCTTGACAGGGCAGATGTCCTCCTTAAAATCCTATTGTCGGCATGAGAACCATCCACTGCTTTTATCTTTTCTCCCTCTCCCTTGCGTAATAGAATGAGTGATGAACAGGTAATCTTCAACCTTTGTTTCATTTGTTTTATGCTAATTCAATCTTAAAAGAAGGATACTTCATATTTAGAGAACACAGTCAGTAAGCTCATATATTACGTTGGATCATGTCTTGTATGCTTACATATTGATCATACAGCAGGCAGTATCATCACCCACGTCTGGTTGTCCAATCATCACCAGTAATGGTACCACATCGCCTCCACCAGCTATCATTGCAAAGAAACGGATGCTGAAATCTGTCAGTCTTCAAACACACAACTTGGAGCGTGTTGATCAGTTTCGTGGCAACAAAGACACAGTCAATGGACCAGCAACCGAGACCAGTCAAGGATTATTGGGTGAAATCAGAAAGATGCATTATCTTTTGCAACAAACGCAAGACTCGGTCAACACATTGCAACAAGAGAAAGCTGAACATCAACGACAAGTGGATACATTCAAAAAGCAGCTTAAACAAAAGACTGATAAAGAAGGTGTGTATGTAATCCTTATTCATATGCTGGGGTTATATAGATCATTAACGAAAGGTTTTACATATCAGAACAGCTGAATGAAGAGATTTGGAACTTGGAGCTTGCCAAACAAGATTTGACGCAGCAGTTGCATGACACATCACACGAATTATCTCGCACAATCGCCGAACAAAAGCGACTTGCCCAAAATGAGATGACACTCCTGCATGAGTTGGATCGATTACGCACTGCTGAACAACATCATCATGAAGAAAGAGACAAGATGCGTCAAGAATATGAGCAAGAAATGATTGAAATGCGAAAGACAGTGTCTCAGCTTGAACGTGACAACAACAAATTGACACATGAAAAGAACAGCATCATTCATCATCGAGAGCAATCACCACCACCACCTGCAGCACAACCAGGGTTCAATACAAAACAGCAACAACAATACGAGGAATCATTGAAGATGGAGATTGAAACACTTCAGATGTCTTTGAATCATGCACATGCTTCTATCAAGGAACTGGAGAACCAGTTACAAGCAGAGCAAATGGAGTATGCCAACATGGACAAGCTATTACAAGAAGCACAAGAATGTGCTGCTGCATCACAAACGTTCTGGGATCATCCACCTGCATCACTTGGTGACGAATTGATGCAAGCAAAGAATGCTCCTACAAGGATTGAAAATGAGGATGTTTTATTCGAGCAGCAACACTTACCACCTTGTCAAATCCCACCTGAACATGATGATCTATCCATGAAGCAACAATGGCAAGTTGTCTGTCTAGAGCCATTTTCCAACACCTTGGATGAACCATCACAGCTACATGATGATACAGCATCAGATTTGGCACCAAGCAATGATCAAGCACAAGGAGTAGAAGAATCTATGACAGCAACAATACCCAAAGATGAGAATTATGGATCACTCCTGATGAATCCCAAATCCTACATTTATGCTGCATCATCTCGTCCAAGTGAACAACCATTGATCAGCCCTGCACGCGCTACTGCATTCGATTTTGACCCTGCATTTGCCAGCAAACACGATGATGATAGCCATCCAGACACAAAAACAGGCAACATTCTAGCTACCAATACCAATCTTGTACCAGCAGTGACACGAACCATGATTGGTGACTGGATGATCAAGTATATGCGCAAGCGTGTAGGCACTGGCATGTCAGAGAACAAGCACAAAAGATTCTTTTGGGTACATCCATATACGCGTACTTTATATTGGGGTCCAAAAGAACCCGGTGCCAATGCAGATAACGCCAAGAGTGCCACCATCGTCTCCTTTAGAGTGGTACCAGATGGTGTGGAGCCACCTAGCATTTTGATCGAGACACGTACACGTGAAATCAAGATTCGATGTCTTAGTATTTTGGCTCATAGAGCATGGATCAAGGCACTTCATTATCTAGTCGTTGAAGAGATACCAGCAGAACTTCAAAAGAGTCTTTCACAGAGCTTTTTACAGAAATCAGCAGCAAACAAGAAGCCCATTGACAATGGATCACTTCCTTACTTTCAGTTTTCATTTGATGCAGCGTCATGATGGATATAGCTTTAGATCATTTTATAGTCTTTAAAGTAGATACAATTATTCCATAAAGGAGATATAGATAAGAATCATGTATATATGCTAGCGTCTGGGTAACTGGAATTGTAGGATGATGTGTATGATTGATAACTTAGCAACAGCCACCTTGCTTTTGTTCATTCTGCTGTTGAGACACTGAAATGGTTTCACCAGCAGTGGGTTTGATTTGTTCACCAGAAGATTCAAGAGCCTTGTTTGAAACGATGCGATAGATTTCTACATGATACAATATGAGTGAAGGATACATGTGATGTTGACGATTTACCTGTCAAGATGCGCTGAAAGGCAAGTTCAACATTGCTTGAATCCAAAGCGGAAGTTTCAATGAATGAAAGTCCATTGTCAGCTTAAAACACAAATGAGTCCTTTTGAACCATGTCATTGTTCATCATTCCAGTTACCAGCAAATTGTTTTGCTTCCTCGGTAGGCACAGCACGCAAATGTCTCAAATCACTCTTGTTTCCCACCAACATGACAACAATGTTGGAGTCGGCATGATCTCTTAATTCTTTAAGCCAACGTGTCACATTTTCATATGTAGCGTATTTTGCAATGTCATAGACCAACAAAGCACCGACAGCACCACGATAATACCTGCACATGTCAATGAGAGCGGAGTCCACTATACTAGTGCAAGTGTGTGCAAAAACTTACGCACTTGTGATCGCACGATACCGTTCCTGACCCGCTTCAAGGTTACAGAGTTAGGTTACACATGTTTGAAAGAGGACAGGGGAAAAAAAGTTGTATGTGTACAAAGAATCACTCACCAGTATCCCAGATCTGTGCCTTTACAGTCTTGTTGTCAACTTGAACACTACGAGTAGCAAATTCGACACCAATGGTACTCTTGGATTCACTAAGAATATGCATTATTGTCGTCAGGATATGTATATGCATTGCATGTTTCCACTACTACTATGTCTTATATCGGCGTTATTGCCTTACAGATTGAATTCGTTCCGAGTAAAGCGGGCAAGCAAGTTGGTCTTGCCGACACCCGAGTCTCCAATAAGAACCACTAAAGCCAAGGATTGTGAATATGAAATGAATGATGAGATGTCAAGGAGAAGAAAGGTTACCTTTAAAGAGATAGTCGTATTCGTCTTCACGGCTCATAGTTAGGGATGTGATTGAAAAGAGGAAAGAAAGGAAGAGAGAAGGGAAAAAAGGGAAAAAAGGAAAAAATGCAGGACACAAACTGATGTACCTGTGACAACAACGAACATCAGTAGTAGCAGTAAGCAGCAGCAGCAGCAACAAAGCAGCAGGGTGCAGGAGCTGGGTAGAGTGAGCGTTCTTCACGTCATCGAATTTTCCGTTGCACACCAACACTGCAAAATTTTTCAAGCTTGGACACGTTACAATGGTCCCTTTTTGATTCATTGTCAAAAGGATCCCTTTCTTTCTGATCTGCTACTCTTCTCTTATCATTGATTGTCTTTTTCATATCATTCTTTGGTTGCTGTGCTGGTAGTGTGTCTTGACGATAGAGAAAAAACATAACCTGTCGGACTGTCAATCACAACCGGTTGATAAACACTCTTTTTTTGTACCATTCACCCAACTACATATTCCCAATCAACCGGAAGATATCGCTTTCTTTTCTTCTCTTTTCTCACTCTTCTTCAAGTTGTTTATTTCACTGGACTTGCTACCACCTGCCCTAATGGCATTCACTCAAACTATTTTAACACGGCCTACATTGTTGGTCAGTGCTTTGGTCCTGACTGTTGGTACCGTGATTTGTTACAGCTACCTATCAAGTAAGTGTTTGCAATGGAGTGGTTTCATGGGGATCGTTTATTGACTTTTTCTCTACAGAACCACCTGCACCAAAAGATTCAGATAAAGACAACACTCGCTCCATATCTTCGGTTAAGAAGGAAGACAAGGTATTCATGTCATAGTGGAAAAAATCGTCGACATATTCTAACTGACACATTCCACACACAGGCATCGGAGACAGCTCCCGAAAACGCAACACAACACACATCCGCCACAAACTCTGATGATGATACAAAGAAGCATGCTGATGAACAACCAACGACACCATTGAACGACCGAGAGATCAATAAGGAATCGACTACTACTACTGTGCAGCAACAACAACATGATGCTGTGGAGACTGAAAAGAAGACTGCTGTGATTGAATCGAAGGAGGATGACACTGCTATTGCTCCTGAACCTGTTGCCAAGGAGCAAACATCCCGAGAAGTGAAGCCTGCTGAAACAAAATCAGATGAGCCTGTTCAAGTCGAGTCTGCACCTGTGTCCAAGCCTGTCAAGATCGAGTCTGCTGAACCTGTTGAATCTACCAAGTCTTGTACTGAGGAAGAAGATGCAAAGTTGGAAGCAGAAGACAAGACTGAAAGCATTGTACCATCATTGAAGCAAGATGCTGAGCCTATTGTCCCTACACCTGAAGAGGATGCAAAGGTTGAAGCTGCTGAAAAGGATGAGGAAAAGGATGAGGAAAAGACTGAGAACATGACACAACAACAACAACAACCATCAGAGGAAGGTGTTGCTCCATCATCACCATTAGACTCTTCAAGCACTACTTCGTCTTCATCTGGATCAGCCAAGCAAATGGATGAATCATACCCCACTTCCACTTTGACAACACCCAGTGCATCCAAGTCATCATCCACATACTGGCAACAACCAAACAATGACCCAATGACTCAATATGGTTTTGCTTGGCCTACTTTGATCCCTGTGCCAGAATTTAGACCGCAACAACAGCAAAATCAACAAAGCTTTTACTCAAATGAAGCTGGTAACGCCATTCCTGGTCAAGATGAAAATCGTCCTCGAGGCAAAAAGGGACGTCGTGTCAAGAAGCGTTTGAGTCGTATGGAAAGGATTGAAGAGCAGCGTCAAACTCACAAGCCTACCATGAAATCTCGATGTGATTACTGGCCTTATTGTAGCAATCGTAACTGCAAGTTTATACATCCTGTTAAGCCATGCCGGTAAGATATGTCTTTATTGAAGCTTGTTATAGCATTATACTTATTCTCTTTCCTAGTGTTGGTGATGAATGCGGATTTGGTAACCGATGCATGTTTTTACATCCAAGCGACTATATCGACTAAAAGCACTCCCAGACCCAATGCCTATATGACAACTTATTGTTTTTTCTTCTTTTGACTTTCGTAAAAAAAATTGTACATTTGCGTCTTGAATATAATTGGAAACTTTACCCAAAACATATCCTAATCACTGACAAAAGATGATGCTTGTTCAAGGGGGATTGGAGGATTTGGTTCATTATGAAGAGCTTTAGTGGTGATCCATCATTACACACTTGACAGCTACATGACGCATTATCTTTCCCACGTTGTTGTATATCTTTCCCTTTACTAGTAAACCCATGACTGTGATCTTGGGCAAGTAAAAGGACCTGAAGCTTACCCCGCAATTGCTGAAGTCTAATCTGAGTAGTATAATACATCTCAATTGCTCACTTGCCAGATCAGTCATCCAGACAATCTCTTGTTACGTAACACTCTCTTTTGACGTAATGATTACATTGACATGGGTTTATTGGCATTTTAAATGATAAAAGAGGGAACAAATGTGTGTGTGTGAACTAGAAGAAGATCATTTAAGCGCTATATCTCTTTCTCAACCTTGTATTTTCTCACACGATCTTAAAAGATGATGTTGGCCGTTTCAAGAACTGTTGCACCACGTATTCGGAATACTACAATGATCAATGTACAATCAAAGAGAGGCATAACCAATGATGCTTATTATCATTGTCCACGCCATACCAAGGTCAATTCATTTCTGGTGGGAGCCGTTGGCGGTGGGATCTTGTTTACAGGGATGGGGCGCTATTATCGTAACCATCACAGCCAGTAGTAGTACATGATCGCGTTGCATGAATAAAGTTTAACCCTCTTTTACAATCCCGTCCTATTCTTCCCTGTTTCTCCCGTATCTCTTTTTCCTTCATGTTTGCATTGGGTCGTCAGGCATCAAGACGCGTAGGAGTCCATTTACGTCGTCGGCTTTATAGCAGTACGAGTCAAACAAGTGCTTCACGCGCTGCAATTTGGTTCATGGCAGGTAGTATGGCATCAGCAGCTGCTGTACTTGGCTATCAACAGCAAATCAAGACCAATTGCTCTCATGGTGCTGCATTGGCTTCCGGTCAGGTTCCCAAGTCTGCTATCCGACAAGCGTTTCATGAGCTTCAGTCTGTCTTGCCACCTGAACACGTTACTGTGGATGAAGATGTTCTTCAAGCACACGGTCACTCAAGCAATAGCTATCATAATGAAGGCATTCCCAACATTGTCGTCTATCCAGAATCCACTCAAGATGTAGTCAAGATTGTCAAGATTGCTAATAAGTTAAAGTAAGTACATACATGGTGATATAGGGATGATATGATGTACTTACGGTGTATATTAGTGTACCGATCATTGCATTCTCTGGTGGTACCTCTCTTGAAGGTCATTTCACAGC
This sequence comes from Lichtheimia ramosa, assembly GCA_008728235.1. NCBI lineage: Eukaryota > Fungi > Mucoromycota > Mucoromycetes > Mucorales > Lichtheimiaceae > Lichtheimia > Lichtheimia ramosa. The sequence goes on along the minus strand of CP031828.1, from coordinate 1,675,394 downwards.
ACCCAAAGGCGGCATCTGTATATCTTTTACCCAGCACATGGATAATATTGTCGAGTTTCATCCCGATGATTTGGATATTGTTGTTCAACCAGGTGTACAATGGGAGGATCTTAATAACAAGCTCAAAGAACATGGTCTCTTTTTCCCTATGGATCCAGGACCTGGGTAAGTTATGTGATCATGGTTATGGATGATCATTAACATTGGGATAATAGTGCATGCATCGGTGGTATGGTAGGCACAGGTTGTTCAGGCACCAATGCTGTACGTTGGGGTACTATGCGTGAATGGGTCATCAATTTGACAGTTGTCATGCCTGATGGTCAAGTTGTCAAGACACGTCAAAGACCAAGGTAATCTACATTGCTTGAATCACATTGAACACTTGATGACACTTTTCTAGAAAATCATCGGCTGGTTACGACTTGACAAAGCTTTTCATTGGATCAGAAGGCACTCTTGGTATTGTGACAGAAGCTACGCTTAAATTGGCAGTACGTCCTGAAGAAGAAACTGGTATGATGTTCATTGTCTACCTGGATGCATGCATGTTACTTAAGGAAAATGGATAGTGGCTGTATGTGATTTCCCAACCATTCGTGATGCAGCAGCAGTGGTACCTGATTTGACGCGTGCTGGTGTCCAGATTGGTGCAGTTGAATTGCTTGATGATGTGATGATGAAAGCTGTACAAATGTCTGATCCAAGTCTTGGCTACGAGGAAAAGCCTACACTCTTCTTCAAGTTTGTTGGATCCAAAGCACAAATCGATCATGAGATCAAGGTGGTTTCTGAATTGGTCAAGAAGCACAGTGGTGGCAAATTCAAATATGCAACAACACAAGCAGAAAAGGATAAGCTGTGGGAAGGTCGTAAGGTAAGTTACTGTTTTCTTGACAAGGATCATTGCATTCTTATGTTGGTTATAATAGACTTGCTTATGGGCAGCTACCATGCTCAAAGACAATGCATCTATATGGACAACTGATGTGGTGGTTCCTGTGTCACGATTACCAGAATTGATTGATGAGACCAAAAAAGATGTGGAAGGATCATCTCTTCCTTGTCCCTTTGCAGGCCATGCTGGCGATGGTAAGCAATCAATGCCCATTTATATCATGCCAACTAACAAGGTCTTTAAAAGGCAATTTCCATTTATTCATTGTGTTTGATCAAACTAAGCCTGAAGAATTTGAGGAAGCAACACGCTTAAATCAGAACCTTATTCAACGTGCCATTGGTATGGAAGGATCTATTACTGGTGAACATGGTGTTGGCTTTGGCAAAAAGAAGTACCTTCGTGCAGAGCTCGGAGATAATACTGTAGACCTGATGTGGACAATCAAGAATGCTGTTGATCCCAAAGGCATTATGAATCCAGGAAAGGTGTTGCCTGATCAGAAATAGACTTAAAGTAGACTCCAAATATATATATATATCATACAATCTTTTTCATGAACATTCTTTATAAAGATACATAATGGATACAGGGAGAGATCAAAAGAGGAAGCGTGTAATAGGGGAATGGTGGCAGGAATCATGGTATTCTTTGTTTTACATCACAAGACACTTTTCCTTCTTCTTCTTGCCATCAGTTTCTGCAGTTGCACGTACAGCTTGTGTAAAGACATCATCGACATTCTCCCCAGTTTTGGCAGAGCATTCAACGTATCCAGTTGCACTTATCTTGCTAGACATCTCTAGGCCTTGTTCATAGGTGATGGGTGTTTCTGACATGCTTGCCAGACGACTCACAACATCTGGATCATCTCGTGCATCCTTTTTGCAGGCGACCAATAAATAAGGTACATTAGGGCAGTGTTCGAGTATTTCAGGAACCCACTACACAAACAAACATGCGTCAATATCCCAGTATATGCATGAATCCATCCACTACTCACCTTTTCTTTAACATTATCGAGTGAATCGGGTATATCGACTGAAAAGCAGATCAAAACAACATGTGTATCAGGATAAGCAAGGGGTCGTAAACGATCATAATCTTCTTGGCCTAGATCATAGTGGTATGTCTGTGAATAAAGGTGATGAATGAAAAAGCAGTAGTGGTACCTACCTGCAGTATCATATAACGCAAGTTCGACATGTTGGCCATCGACTTCAAAATCCTTTACAGTGTTCTCAAAGACAGTGGGTATATGTGCCTAGTTGTATAAGCGTCAATAAGGATCGGTCCTTGGGGAAGGGATGGCTTGCTCTGATGGTGCTTCTTACCGTATGGAATTGGCGATTGTTGAAGAACAGTAATAAAGAGGTCTTACCACAAGCACCATCGCCTACGACGACGAGCTTTCGTTGGAGGACTTTAAGCATTCGAAAAGTATATGTGGAGAAAGGAAAAGTGGAGTTGGAGGAAAGCTGGTTGCTGGGCTGCGCGCATAATCACAATGTTACTTTGCGAATGTGTGGCTGGAGTAACACAAAGCTAAACGAGTCTATCGTCCAACATTCGATTCTTACACTCACTCACACACTTCATATCCACTACAACTATATCACATACAATGATGTCAATGTCTCACCCTTTTGATCATGTTCAAGTTTTGATGGATTCGCGCTATTGCCGTCATCTGATTTGATTGATTTTCTCACACTATTGGAACCCTTGACATCGATATGGACATGAAGAAAAGAGAAATAGTCATCTGGAAACGCATATGCACTGAAAGTCTTCTCGGTTTACCTTTTATAAATAAGCACACAAAAGCAAACAGATGATCATCTTTCAAGCCATCTACAAAAGCAGTTTGGATAATTGGCGTTTTTGATCCCTGCGTTTGTATCTTGTATCGGATACAACGTCCTCCACTCCCAATTCATGACACCACATGCTTATCTTCTCCACATCGCCACATGATTTTATTACTGTCATGATGATGTTTAAAAAACAAGGGGTGCATTTGAGTTTGAGGAAAGCAAACAAGAAGGAAAGGGGGCTATGAATGATGTCTACATGTTAGTCCAGACCTGATGTCCTTATTTTTAGGCTTAAAAGCGGACACTAGTTGACAAAGGTAGCACACACATGCTTTGTAGCCAGATCTGATTTGACCAAACCCGAGGACAAAATGTATGTATCTTTTGCATGTACAGTGTAATCCAACGTGTCGGTCCATGTTGTGCTACCTTGATATGTATCGATTGCCAAGTGTCAGAAAAAAATGATGCATTATATGCTGCTTGATTCACCCATATCCGCTCTTTTGTTCTCATCATTCGCGGTGTTCTATTTCCTTTTGTTCTTTGCCAAAAAGTAATCAATTGGCGATCCGATCCCCACTAGTCCGATACCATGAGCTGTGCATTTGCAGATAATGAAAGCCCACCCCCCTTTTCTCATGTCACTCTACAATGCACATAAAGTAAGAGTACACGATGCTGCTGCTGTCGTCGGTAAAAATGAGCCCGATACAATGTTATCAATTGATGATATTCAGCATTACCAAACCAGATCAAATGACCATGGCACCAGTTAGCCATATATGCACGTCACCGGAAACCAGAAACAAGAATGGGAACGTGCACCAAGTTTAGACTCGATAAAATCTGAAACCTGCACTAGACATGCAGCAACAAGAGTAGAAAAAAGATCGTGTGTATGTATATATGTGGCACACGTGGAACCAAGAGGGATTTGGACGGGGGATACGGTATGTCGGGCCGATCCCTTTGCACTTTTTGGCGATAATGATATGTTTCTTCTCATATAAAAAGTCAATAGTATCCCAGCTAGTATCAATCTCTTTTTCTTGACTCTTTTTTTTTCTTTACACTTTTACTTCTCTGTATACCAGACTTGTTCATATCCTTCATATTATGCCAGTATCATCATCACCACCAGAACATCCACCAACAGCTACAGAGCCTACATCCAGTGCAGCAACATTGCCACCACCACCACCACCACCTGCCCATTACAATGAGAAACAATATCAACTCGATGAAGAAGGCAATAAGAAACGCAAACGACCCCCATTGACTGAACGTAACAAGTGTTGTCGATGTCTGTGCTGTGCATGCTGCTTACCAGTTTGGGCACGTTACATTGTCTGGTTCATTATCATTGGCATTATCATTTGTATCATTGTCATTGGTGGATTACTTGGATCTTTCAAGATGCCTACAGTGGAAGTACTGGATGTAACCAATTCACCTGGAAGTAACGATACGCAGATCACTTACAATGGCACTGAATTCGATATCAATATCGGATTAGTTGTCAATGTTAAAAATCCGAATGTGCTTCCTATCCATCTATCCGACATGCAAGCCACGGTAGGGTTGTACACCGACATAATCATCAAAGCACGTATCATTGATCTCCATTTTATATAGGCCAATATCCCGACATCTGATGGCGAAAGAGCCTATCTTGGATCTGGCTACTTGAACCAACAAGTGATTCCTACCAACAGCGACTATAATTTCACTTTCCCTTTCACTATTCGCTATGATACGCAATCTGCATCTTCTTCCCTTATGCTCAACACACTATTAACTGATTGTGGTCTATATGGTGGTGAACAAAGCGATATTCATGTGGATTACACCATACAACTCGCAGCACGTGTTCTCTTTGTCACTATTCATCCTAACTTATCAGGATCAACATCTTTTGCATGTCCCCTTTCAGTAAGTATCACGAATGGGCTCATTATCAAATGTATTAACACGCAAGGATTTATTAGAATGGTGGATTACCGGGCTTTTCATCATTATCTGCCACATCTTTGGGATCAATGAAATAGAGAATCTTTGTATTATAAAAGGAGAAAAGAAATAACTGTACAGTAAAAGAAAGCTGGCTAGATTATACCCTTCCTCTTGAGATGAATCAGATATATATGTGTATCAATGATGGAATGTTGGTGTGATGAATAGAATGGCGTGTGATGTGTGTATGGCGTTGTTCAATAAAAGTTGGCGTTACTGCGTCGACGATGTTGTGATCCAATAGGAATATCATCTTCATCCGCTGTAGCAGTGGTTTTGTTTGTTTCTTGCATCATTGGATTGTAGTACATGGTAGGTTGCATTTGTGGACCATAAGGAGTTTGCATCATGTACATCATTGGCATATTGGACATCATCCTTGGATCCATCATCATGGGTGTTTGCATCATTTGTGGTGTAGACATCATCATCATTCGTGGATCCATCATGGACATCCTTGGATCAACCATCATCATCCCATATTGTGGTCCTCCCATCATCTACACAATATATCATGTCAGTGACCTTGTTGCATCTATTTCATCCATATAAACTTACAGGTGCTTGCATCATCATGGGTGGCATTTGATCATTCATGGACATTTGTGACACAGATGGTGTTGGACTCTGATAACCACCCATCATCATCATGGATTGTCGGTTGTGCTGTGATGGTTCTGGTGACGACATCATCATGGATTGACGTTGTTCTCTGTAACGCTCTCGTTCTTGTTCAAGTGCACGTTCTTTATCCATCTCCATCATCTTGCTTCGAGATGTTTCTCGTTCACGCTTCTCACTCTCGATATTGTTGATCATGCCGACTAATCCTGAGCGATCTTGAACTGGTTTGCTAGATAGACTTACTAATGGCTGACCACTAGCACGTGCATATTCTTCTTGCATTCTTGCTGGAGCCTGATCAGGTCGATACATGTCGAGAAGACTGTTTTGAGTGGCAAAGTGAGTACCCAATTGAGGAATAATAGGCGCATCATCATCATCAGCATTGTGTGGTTGTTGATAATAATAATCAGGAAGGAATTGTTGTTGTGGTGAATCTTGTGGTGCATCCCATTGTTGTTGTAATAAGATACCACTTGAACTTCGTCGTCCATCCAAAAGAGAAGGTCTGCTATTGTTACGAGGCATTTGTGAATATCCATGATTGCCGCTCACATCAGATGATCCACCACCAACAGGTGACATGCTGTGAATGCTTGTACGACTCATATTGCCGCCCATTGCACCATTACTGTGATTGGAACTACTGCTATTGCTGTTGGGAGGTAACATGGTAGATGATCTTCTATTCCATCCTGTATTGCTCATGGCTGATCCAGGTCGAGATGTTGCACGTGATGTTGCTGCAGGTGCTCTTGAATTGCTGGTTACAGAATGACTATCCTCACTACTGCTGTCAGATGGCATTATCATGGTGGATGATCGTTGTCCCCAACCAAGTGAAGATCCAGGACGAGAAGTACTTTTGCCAGGTGTTGGTGTTGCTATTCCCTTTTGTTTGCCATTCATCATGCTGTTGTCGTTGCTACTATTACTGCTTGTTGTCAATGTACTCTTGGATGCATTACTGTCACGACGTAATGTTGTTGGATTGACTGATATTGTGTTGCCATGAATAGGTGGTGGTGGTGGTGGTGTTGATGTTTGTTGTGAAGGAGCTGGATCTTCTTTTTTGGTATCAAAGTTGCCCAAAAGTGAAGAAGCAAAGTCATTTGATTCTGAAATCTCTGGCAAGGCTAATTCTGAACGACGACGATCCGCTGGTGTAGTTGGTGCAGTGCTACCAGCAGATGATTCTGATGTATGTGTTGTTGATGATTGTTGTTGTACATGTGTTGCAGAAGGCTTCTTGATATGCAAAACTGAGTCATCTTCACTGGATTCTTCATCCTCTTCTTCATCTTCCTCATCCTCCTCTTCTGAACTATCATCACTTGCATATGTATGATGTTGTTGCTGCATACGTGAACGACCTTGTGGAATAGTAGAAAGACGAGTAGATGAAGGACTTGCAAGTGATGGCTGATGTTGTTGTGGTAAATGTGTATTGGAAAGTGTACGACGACGCATGCTGTTATTGTTGATAGGCGAAGCAGGACCTGGTACTGGTGCTCCACCTGTTTGAATACCAGCAATCAATGGCATACTGTTTGTACGAGGACCCATCATATTACCCACTGATTGTCGATTCCTTGTTGTACGTTGCTTGTTCTCCAGAATAGCTGCAAATGCCACCTTGTTATCCAACAAAGTCTCTCCCAAAACATTCACATGCATCACATCTGCCAAATCCAAAAACAGCTGTGGATTCTTTATGCCATAGGCTGGTTCACCAAAGTTGAGAGACTGAATAGAGTTGGGATCATCTAATAACTTTGAAGGGCGACCATATAACTTGAAAGCGTCAAATGTGCCCACCATCCACTGTACCAAAACACGTGCATCTGTTGCCATGACAAGGACACCTGCTGATGAGCGAAAGAGTTGTTGTTCTCCAGTAGTGGGTGATACACTGTAAATGTTGCCTTCCACCTTCATAAGAGTGGCATGATCAATAAGCTGGGGTGACTCTGGGTACACAGTATATGCTTGCACCACATTAACGATTGATTTGACGGGATGCTTGGCTTTCTTGGTCTCATAAAGCATAAGCTGACCACGTGTAGGCACTGACTTTTTCCCAAACAACTTCTTTTCAATACGTCGATCAGTCACCACGGCCCAATATTTCTTCCATCCAGTGTCACCAGGCAATCGTACTTGTAACCAGCCTTCTACTTTGGAAGGTCTTTTCAAAAGTATGTCGGAATATGCTGATCGGGATATGAATCGTCGTGTGTAAATCTCATGAATACGTGCTCCTTCAAAGCATGCTAATCGAATAGCACATATCCACTTTGCAGCAGTAGGTTGATCAGGCGCTTGGAAATAAAATCGATTGGCTCCTGCTGAATTGACACTGAAAAGTAATGGCTGATCTGGCAATCCTTCTACATGTGCATCGGTGATATTCATGTATTCTGGTAATCGTTCATGTTGTTGTTGTTGTTCATTGTCATCAGCAGCAGCAATAGTGTTGACCATATTTGCATCCCATAACATCAAAACAGGACCACATAATTCGACATAACGAGATACCCAAGTACGATCAGTGGATACACGACCTTCAGCTGTCAAGTCATGCATTCGATTGAGATATCCTTCCATATACACCTTACGCTGAAAGTGCTCATAAAGTGTTTGAATATCCTGCATATCACTTGGGATAGTGCCAACTCCATTTAAACTTGTACTCTGAGATGCTGCAGGTTTCACAAATTGAGCGGGCCGTGCTGGATTATTGACTTCTGCAATGTTGCGCACAGAAATTGGTCGTGATGAAGCTGCTGCCATGGCTGCAATGCTGTGATTACTGATCCCTTGGCTCACACGTTTCATTGCTTGTCCCAATGGTTCATCATCATGAGATTCATCATCGCTGACAGGTGAGTTGAGCCCATATTTCTCAGCATAAAGTAATCGAGATGCTCGTCTAGTACTGGCTGTTGGTCGTTGTCCTCTTCGAATAGGCGACTGGGGTTGTTGTTGTATTGAAGACTCTTCAGAGCGTATTGTCAATGTGTCCAAGTTGGAATGAAGGTCGTCGTCTGTGGTTTCTGAAGGCAGCATTCTGAATTGTACACGTACACACACACAGAGACGTCTGTAAAAAGAACAGTATATAAAGGTCAATCTCCTTGAACCCCTGATTCTCGTGCTTGCACAAGCACTCCTCTCTACTCCCCCACCACTTACATGAGCTGTGAATTGAAGAGAATATAGCAAGATTGGGGAAGAGGAAGGAAAAGTGACGAATATGGAAGGAGTGAAAAAGGGTTGCACCAAGGAATGGAGAAGCCTTATTCCAAATTTACTTTTGTTGCCTGATTCAGGATGCGCCACCAAAAATATGCACAGCTTATAAGATGATATATTAGGTGGAATGTGTTCAGGATGAATGTTGAGTGTGAGAGAAAGGGGATAAATAAAGGTAAGCTAATGATAATTGTATTCAGGAACACGATCAATAGCAACTTTTCAAGCTAATTGGTTTCGGGTACATACACACGCTTAAATACACATGCTTGTCTCAGGCAGACAAGCCAGGCTGAGCTCAAACATGACCCCTTTGTTTCCCAAGTGACAGATTGTTCTCTTTGTATAAAAGTCCATTGGATGCATACATGATTGTACAGCAGTACATTGCTGATAAACAAGTGGTTCACTACATTTTCCCCGCTCAAGTGACCTTATTGTTATCGCAACCAGTAGCCACTCCGCTACATGTACTCTTTTGTCCTTAGTTGGAGGCAGTGGCATGACTAATCGTCCCATGACAAACGTGATTGAAGCCAGATTAAAGTTGTTGTTCTACTACAAGAGTCATTTATTTAAAACGATCCAATTTCTTGTTCTATTACTGACAAATAATCTTCTAAACTCTGTTCACGTCGTTGTTTCTTCTTTGTAGGCTGGACTGTTGTTGTTGTTGTACAATCTTTTGTTGTCATTTCACTTGCATTTCTCTTGCATGGATCAGGTTGCTGTTGTCGGAAAAGACACAGATGAGATGGTCCGCTGTTATTACTCTGACTCCTTGATTTCAGATCCGGTATTCTAGCTGGGTACATATCCACTTGCATCATCTTTGTCAATTCGCTCTTGTGAATGGGTATCTTGCATTGACAACTATCATCTTCATCCCAACCGATCAGCTGATGGATCCTCTTTGGCAACACTGCATAACCAAACCTTGCCATATACGATATTGCAATGTCTGCATTGATAGCAGTTGTGTATGACAAGTCCATCCCTTGTAAGGATTGAATAGCTGCCAAATGCTTCAAGACTCGATCGGAGACATGTGTACCTGCTATCCCTAATAACTGCAGATGCTTCAATCCCAAATGTGGTTCGTCAAGTTTGATGATACGCGCCAGTGTCGTGATACCAGCGTCAGTGATAGCTGTATATGATAGATCAAGCACTTGCAGATTGGTACATTGTTTCAGGCTGAATATGTGATCATCTGTAATAGTATCACTATGTGATAAGTTCAAGCTGCATATGCCATGTGGAAAACGTGTTTCAATAGCTTTCAATACTGTCGATTGGTTGTACCATCGATAGCTAGGATCTAGGGATATGGAAGCTACATGTCGGTGCTTGTCGTCTCCAAGATGGCTGCCATGGGACTGACCAATACGTTCCAATGCACTTTGTACAAGTCGTATATTTCGCGTCTGGAATGCTGCACGTAGGAGATCGTCGAGGTAGGGGTCAAAAGGGATACTGGTCAAGTCAAGGTCTTGGTCGACAAGCTGTGCAAGACGCTGAATACAAATGTGATAAAGAGAATGCATCCAAGTGATTTCCTCCACTTTGCCCAATGAAATCAATAAATGACGATTCAACGCAGGTATATGTTGTATTGTAGATGTACAAAGAAGAGAAGAAATGAAGCACATGTCTAGCTATTATGATGATTGATATTACTACTAGTTGTATTACTTCTGGTGGGTTGTTGTTGTTCATCTTCATCCACAAGAGTACTTAATAAATGAGCTCGTTTGCCGACTTTTTTCATAAGTGTCCCTTCAGCTGCAAGCTCCTTTTTCAAAAGTTCTTCACTTAATTGTCTTCGTCTGGTTTCCCATGCTTTATCTTCATCTTCATTTTCTTGCTGTTGTGTTTGTTGTTGCCAATCTGGTCTTCGCATACGTTGACGAAATGTATCAGCTATCATCAATGCGTCTGTCGATGTGATCGGTGGTGTTGCAGCATCTGAACGAGTGGAAATATTGCTCATAGATTGGGGTCTTACAATTTCACCATAACGTAATGTGCTTCTTACTGATCCATCTGGAGCAAATCGTGGAAGCATATAACTACTATCTCGCAAAGAATGATGTGAAGTATGCATCATTGGATTGGTATTTCCTCCAGCAGCTGCAGCTAGCATGATAGATGAAGGTGGCATACTGCTAGAAGCCATCATCAATTGACTGTCGCCTCCACCATCACCAACAATCACTGTGCCTGTAATATCTATTTATCAGTGGATCGCTGAAATGTCTTCTTCATGAACATACCTGGATCAAAACTTCCTTTTTCGTCACCCACCATTTTGCGTTTTCGAAGCTGTCGAATAGCCCATATCATAGCAACACAAGCTGCTACTGCTGCAACACAAGAAAACACTACTACAGCAATCAACCATGGCTGTAATCCTGTCTGCTGGTTACTGGAATTCTTTGTTGAATCATCATTTGCCGTCACGCCTTGTTGTACTGCTGTCGCTTCTTTTGAATTAGTGTTGGGCCCTGATAGATTAAGCATAGCACGTGAGCATTATAAACATTGATGATGTAAATGTTGATTGATTACTTGCGTTCAACAGTCATTGGAACAGGTGCTGGATAATCGGAAAACCGGTTATTCATTTCTTCATCAGGATCTTCAACATCAGGACCAACAAGGTATATCAATCGATCATTGGGAATCGGTGATGATGGTGATGATTCTGGAAACCATGTATCATCCACTTGTACTGGAAAGCTTCCTTTGGTCGAGCTCACGTTGTCCCACTCTTTGATTCGAATGTTCTGATAGTTTTCCACTCGATATAACACAATATTTAAAAGAGACTGATAATAAAAGATGGTCAACTTTCATTTGCACCTTGATACATTATATCATGCATTCCCCTTACTGTAGCAGCATAGGTCGGATAGCTACAAGGAAACGTAAGTCCGCAAGGAAAAGGGGTGGATGATGATGGTGATATTACCTTGGATTCCATGTTATTTGATACCATGTGCCATTTTTCCAGACATCATCATGTTTGGGTGAACATATTGTATCTGTATTGCCATTAGCACCGCATATTGTTTCAGCTGTCAAATCATATATAGATGTGCATGTGATGTGTGTCAGTCAAAGTATCAATGTGTCGATGTTGTCGATGGTGGCTGACCTTGATGATTATCCCCATCATCACTCATGTTGTGTTGTTGATATGCTACAGAGATTCTTATTCGAGTGATGATATGACAAAGTGATAGAAAAAGACAACAAAGTATACAAGCAGTAGTAGTAGTAATGAAAAGAAAGAAAGAAATGCTTTGATTGCTTGCTAATGGTGGATCGGGACTTAAGGAGCAGCCACTGCAGGTCAGGAGTAAAATGATCCTGCGTTCCCGAGGCCAAGCCAGCTTTCTTTTCTGGGTTTATGGATATACATGGGGACTTTTAGTCGAGAACAAAGGGGAAAGAAGGGGGTGTAATGACAGGTTTTGTATAAGTACACAAGGGGATTTCATTCACTAATGATCAAAACTCTTTCCTAAAACTTACAAATACCACCAAAGAGAGCTATGGATAGCATTGATATATGCCAGTCTTTTTCATTTTGCTTATAGTAGTATTGATGTGATCCTTTATTGGAGGGGAAAAGAGCACATACACAATGTTTGGGTGATATATCCTTCATCCAGGTGGAAGAGTAGTTGCATCCACTTCATATAGCTCCTCCTCTTCTTTCTTGTCAAGATCATCATAAAGTGGTGAGCGTGGGAGAGCCATGACACCTATTATGCATGATACAGTAAGTGATCATCCTCTTATCATAATACAACATCCATTTGTTTTACCTGTTCTTGAAGCTTCAATGATGCCAAATGGCTTGCATAGTTTTACAAAAGAAGAGATGCGATGTGGTTTGGAACATAATTCAATGATCACAGAATCTGATGCTACATCCAAAAGTCGACCACCAAACAGTCCAGTAAGTTCAGTCAATGCTCGTAAATGTGCTGATGTCTCTCGTAACTTTTTGGATGCTGAAATCAAGTCATTGTCTTGTTCATAGTTGTCGTCTTCCTCCCATTCTTCATATCGAGATTGATAAGCTTCTGGACCGGCTGTTGAAACACGCATCAAAAGTAATTCACGTTCAACAAGTCTGGTATGCGTATAATCAAGTACTGCCCACATGGGTTCCAACTCTTCTAGTTCACTTTTAGCTTGTTGTATCTGGTTTTCATCGCCATTTAATGCCACTGTCATACGACTAAGACCTGGAGTTGTTGTATGTGCTGCAACGAGCGATTCAATATTGAAGCTTTTGGATTGCAAGATATCGGCAACACGGCTAATGACACCAGGCTCATTGCGAGCAAGACAACTCAATATTAAGCGAATGCCGTCTTGTGGTGGAGGAGGTGTGGGATTGTTGTGTAGAATGTTGAGGACGGCTTCTTCTACACTTGGTGTCTTTGGAACAAGTCGACGGCGTTGGATGAAAGCAGTTGCATGAAATGTCCGTCTCAGTGGCAGCCGGAGACTTTGACTGGAAATCATGACACCAGGAGTAGCTGCTGCATGAAACATGTCAATGTGAAAGAGATGTTGGTATAAAGACAATGTGTCATACTGTGTTTATTGTTGTTTGCTATTAATGATAAAGATATTCGCCTCGCTGCTATGGATGTATCCATTCTATTCCACGTTCAAGAATAGCCAGGAAAGTAGATTGGAAGTAGTTCTAGTGTATTTATCATCAATAAAGCATTTTAGTCATCCATAAGCATACTTTTACTTACCTCGATACACTTGGGTGTCGTTACTGGAGAATGTACTAAAGATGATGCGATCAAACTAGAATAAACTCCATTAACACCTACAACAAACATACGTCTTGCCCCATCTTCCAAACATACCGAATTGCGCCCAAATGCAATATCCATCATCAAAAAGGCACGTACAACACTTAATGCAATCTTGCAAGCATCTTCATGATCGAAACTGAAAGCTCCTGTTGCTATGCATGGGATGGCTACTGTGCGAATCCTGTGATGCTGACACAGCTCCAAACAATGACGATAGCAATTTGCCAAGACTTGCTTTTCATTATTCCTTGAACCAACAGTATGAATGACATCTATATCATCATCCTTGTTATTAACTACACGTCTTTCCCAATTCATGCATCATACATTTGGCAGGAAGCAAAAAGCCTGAAACGTAAAGAAAAAGAGTGATTAAGTCGATCATTTATAATAAGCTATCGTGAATATACTACCTTTAGTCAATCTGGCTTCCTATATTATAAAATATGACCTGTAAGCATACTCTATGCAACGTATATAGCCATTTTGTCCTATATTACCCCTGGTTGACAGCCATGTAATTGGCGACAAGCTTCTGTGAGCGCAGGACCGCCCTTGCTGAAAATGTCACGCCCATTTGTTCATGCTTAGCCCAGATTGTTACATCTTGATTGCTTGCTCATCTAATATACTTACGCATGTACCTGCCCGCTTACTGTATCTGGTAAGTCAAATCAGTCAAAACGTGGCGCAGCAGCACCAGTACAACTTTTGAAATATACTTACGTCCTCCACCAGGTTGTAAAGCAGAATTGGTTGGACACACTGAAGAATTTCATATCAGCAATGATGTATTCTCTCTCTATATTTTGGTTGTTTTGTACCTATGGCACCCACTGAAAGGGAAGTGATATCCCCAGTGCTATAGTAACTAGATGTCAACAATATAATGATAACCAGGGGATAAATCAATATGTCTTTGGATAATGTACTCTTGTTTGATGATTGAAGCGAGACGTCGTCGTAATGTATTTTCATCAGTGATTGCACGATTGGCTACTTGACTTTGTGTCATATTTAAAAGAGGAGAAAGAGGAAAGAAGAACCAACGCGCAGCAAATTTGGTGGCTCGGAGCTGTTTTATGCCTTTTTGGCATGTGTCACCACATGATCAGCGATACGCGACGTGTTGCACAAGATGCCAGCTCATTCCCTTTGCAACTTATGAGCTGCATGAATCCACTTTAGCATCACAAAAGTATCATTTTCGGGAATGATAGCGGTAAACAAATAGCAATGTGTGGAATTGAGCGAATCATGCATCACATACGTCAATGAAACTTCGGAGTTGGGAGTCTATAGCACATACACTAGCACCAGGTCAGACTATTTCTCTTTCTTTCTCTCAAAAAAGATCCTTTTTCCTATTACAATTGCTCTTTTCCTCTGCTCGTAGCAATGAGCCAGCGCAAAAATGCTACGTCTACATCAAAACATGCGTATATAAAGCAATTTGTACGTGATTGGTTTGCCAATATCAAGATTCCCCCTTTCGAGACATGGCGTAAACCTGTCAAGCAAGCATTGGCGATGATGATTGCTTCCATCATGACTCTAAGTGATAATTGCCGAAATAGCATTGGACAAGGATCATTGCTATGTGCTATTGTCATTGTATTTTTCTTTCCTGCACGCACTTTTGGTGTCGTATTTGAAGTGAGTAAACATCGGGTAAAAGATAGTGGTGGAAACGGAAGAACAATGAACAGGCAAAAGGTCTAATCAAATTGCTTTAGGATGTTATTTATGGAACGCTTGGTGCGCTCATTGCATCATTGTATTCATTGCTTGGTACATGTTGTTTGTTTTTGACCAAAAGACTGTGTTATTGACAACAAATGATACATCATAGGCATATTTTGTGCCAACTTGGCAAGAGATCCAAGCATTCCCTATCCAGTACAGCCAAAGTCAAGTGGTGTGCTCATTGTGTTCTTGTTCATTGGCGTTTACATCATGACAATCATCCGATATAGTGTCCCAAGAGGTATAGATCAGAAAGGAACAGTGAGCAAATGCTGATAATGGCTATCTTTGTTACACAGCTAACTTTGCATGTATCCACGCGGCGATCATTTTTGCGGTATGACAATGTTCTATAGAAAAAAAGAGATCTTGCCCTAATTGTAAATCACTACATGTTCTAGTTTACGCTCACTGATTCATCATTATCTCCTGGTTTTCATCCATCACTTGTGGTAAGTTTATAAGCATCTTCATGGTGATATTGAAGCTCATAACGTTGTTTTAATGACATTTGCAGTGGCAATTCTTGATACCAGTTACTGTTGGTGCTGGGATATCTTTGGCAGTTTCAGCCATTATATGGCCTGATGATAGCATGACCAATTACATGAATGTGTTATTGAAAGGTCTTGAAGGACACAACACCTTTTTCAAAGAACATTCGGAAGCTTTCTTTTCAGTATCACCAGCATCAGTGGCTACCAGCTTGCCTTCACTTCATGATCGGTTACAAGGATGCATGTTAACCCTGATTGATTGCAAACGTGCAGTACATCGTGATATTCTTTATTCAAGGCTCAATGGATCAGATATCAGTAAGCTGACCAGATTGGTGAAAGACTTACGTCCACCATTATATGGTATTGGTCTTAGCCAAATCATCAAACGAGAGATTTTACAAGATGAATCAGCGCAAATGGAACAAGAGGCGCTCATGGGTGCTATTAGAGAACTGGATAAGGTTTTTCAGCCATTGACAGAGGCATGTTACAATGCAACCAAAGAAGCGATAGAACGACTACGCCCGTTTCATGGTAATCCACCACGATCTATCCTTAACGCCATCTTATGGCCATTTCCACGTATATTCAATGTCGATCGCTTTATCAAAAAGATCATGGGTGCATCCAATAACAATGATGTTATTGAAGAGAAAAGAACGACATCAGTATCACTTAAAGAGCTGCTCACACAACTAGCTTCAGAAGCTGACAACACCATGTGGCCGTTGGCTGTCCAACATTCACTAAATCATCATGAACGAAGTTTACATCTCTTTGGCCAATATCGGTATCAGCTGAGACATTATACCCAACGCATTGTCTCGCTTTTAGAATTTGTCGAAGAGATTGAGCAAGCAAGAACAAGACGACGATTATGGTTTCCCACTATTAAGGCACTGAAGAAGCGATTCTTTTCCAATAAGCCCAATGAAAGTGAGCATCATCAGCCAGAGGATCCATTGGACTTGACTCTAGTGCGCACCAATACCAGACGTGAAGCACTTGGTGATCTCGAAAATCCAACTGAACAAGCATCTTACGTCTTATCACCATCAGGCAAGCTGTATTATCGTGATCCTGATGTGGATCCACCTGCTTCACGACGAGAACGCTTTTGGTATACCATTCACCAAATGATCTTATGGGCTGTATCTGCCAACAGCATGATGGGATTGAAAACAGCAGCTGGCACAGTGTTAATGGCACTCCCATTTTATATCGCGAATAGTGCAGCTTGGTATATGGAATGGCGTGGCAATTGGGCTCTTATTATTCTTCAGATTTGGTTAAGTAGAGCTTCAGGGATGTTTATCTATGCCACAGTGATGCGCCTTTTAGGCACAGTAGCAGGAGGCATTCTTGGTATTGTCGTATGGGAAATTGCACAAGGCAATCCTTATGGACTTGCTGTTGTCTTGTTTATTGCTTATGCCATCCTCTACTACATTCTCATGACCAATCCAAACACACGTATGTTTTGCATTCTTACTGTGGTGACATTGACACTGGTATGTCTTGTTCATTGGATGGATGGACTTGATCACTGAAAACATCTTTGATAGGTTGCTATTTACACTTACAACTACAAGATGGGCGTATTCCCAGGAAATTCACCTGTGTGGACCATTGCTGGCAAGGTAAGTCAGAAGTAAACAATCAGCATGATTTGCTTTTATTCACATGGAAGACTGTATTAGCGTATACTACTTGTTTGCATTGGCGTGGTTGCTGCAGCTATTCTATCCATCATACCAAGACCGATCATGGCTCGTGTTGAGCTGCGTAAATCACTTGCTCATACAGTACGTGATGTAGGAAGACTCTATGGCATCTTGACGTCACAATTTTTGGTACCAGAGATTGCCATGCTCAATCCAACAAAGGAACAAAAGAAAGGATTTCGACGTCTTAATTTGGATCTAAGGCGGCAGATTGCAGAAGAGCGGACCTATATGCACTTGTCATCTTATGAGCCACCCCTTAGAGGACGTTTTCCTGCTGAAAGATATAAAGCAGTGCTCGAAACAGTGGATTCTATGGCTGATTTAGTAGCAGGCATGGTAAGTTTCAAGAAAGAAATAAGGATGTATCTATGTTAAATGTATGCATAGGGCTATATCTTGGAGGATATAAGACCTTCTTGGCGTCAGCAGATTGCAAATACCTTACAAAGAGAAAGACTTGATTATGTAAGTAACACTGATGCGTTATTGATCCGAGATCTCATATGGACCCCTTATTACAGATTGCATCTATTATGACGACTATGAAACTGATTGCAACTACACTTTCAGCAAAGATGGCATTGCCACCATATCTTATTGGACCAGGAGACGCACGTGATCGATTTCTTCAATCGCTTAATCACAGATTGGAATTTAGTTCTGAAGACATCACACATCCATCATTCTTGAGTTACAGTGCATATATTATCACCAGTACTGCATTTGTCAAAGAACTGCAGTATCTTCTTGAAATAGTCGAAGATTTGGTTGGCGTAGAAGATCCTCAGGAGTGGTTGCGAAAGCATATGTAAATAGTTTTCAACTTGTATTATCAACTTTATCAAATAGTAGGAATAATGGTTCAAGTTACAGATATGACAAGTGGATAATAGCATAGAGAGGATACAAAAGAAAAGGGGAAGGATAATCTGTAGCAAGAGGTGGATATAGTAGTAGTGCAAAAGTAAAGGGTGGCATCCAGAAAAGTCAATGTATATATATGCAAGCTACTCAATGCCCAATGTCTCTTTCATGCTATGTTTGATTCAGGCGTTAAATAGAGTCGGAGGGCGAGATCCAATGTTTCACACACGCTCCAGCGCTCTTTCTTTCATGCTGAACATCTTTACTGCTGCTTATGAAGGCAAGCTCTTTGTTGTCCAACAAACAGTCGACAAGGAGCCTACAGCTGCTACTTCCAAGGACGAGGTATATATTGCTCGACTATACTCGGTCAAATGTCGCTCATGGCTTCTGTTTTGATAGGACGATCGTACTCCACTGCATTGGGCAGCGTCTGGTGGACATAAGAATATCATTGAATACCTTATTGACCATGGTGCGTCGGTCAATGCTGTCGACGATGTAAGGACAATGCTTGGACATGTGTCGAAGAGAGTATACACTAATGTTTTGGGTGATAGTCGGGTTGGACACCTTTGATGATTGCTGGCAAGTGGTGTATACGTGGCATAATCAACATTCTTTTGTGCTGACAAAGAATATAGCTTCTTCTGGTCATATTGAAGCTGTTCAAAGTCTTATCTACCATGGAGCAGATGCATCCTTACAAAATGAGAGTGGACAAAGTGCATTGTAAGTAGCTTGTTATTGGTACTTGTCATTAGTAGTGGTGATTGATGATGAAGACTGTTAGGCATTATGCAGCATCAAAGAATTGGATCGAGATTGTAAAACTATTACTACCACGTGTACCTGCCAATCAGCTCAACAACATTAAGCAAACACCATTGTAAGTTTTATTATTGTTTCCTTGGGGATACGAAAAGGATGATTGATCCAATGAATATAGACATCGTGCAGCTGTTCATGGTTATACGGCCATTGTGAAGCTTTTGCTTGAATCCAAATGCCGAGTGAATCCTAAGGACAGTCAAGGGAATACGCCACTGCATCTGGCATGCGAAGAAGGACATGGTGATACTGCTGTATTGCTGTTAGAAAATGGTGGCAATGCGGATCAACCCAATAGTGAAGGCCAGACCCCATTAGACGTTTGTCGAACTCCTGAATTGAAAAAGTTTATTGAAAAGCATTCTGATTGATAGCAATGAATAAAGCATATAATGAATCCTATTCCTTTTGATGTCTCGCTGAGATTCTGTAAAGATCCCCTTTCTCTTTCCATTTACGTATCATCATCATCATCATCCACACATATGGCTAAAGGAAGACGTACGAAAAAGTCAGCAGGAGGTGGCAAAGGTAACAAAGACCATTGTAAACACTTGACGAAAAGCTTACAGTAGTATGTAGCCAAAGGAGAGCACAAACGACGAGCTCGCAAGGTAACACGATTCACTGATGGTGTGGACGATCGCTGGTCACCATAGCTTATACGATCCACTTTTTGCAGACGTCATGGCATTTCGACACTGGTGAAGACCTTGAAACACAACTTAAGCAATTACAGCTTTGTATCAAAGATATGTCAGGTGACGGCAACTGTCTCTTTCGTGCATTATCGGATCAATATCATGGCTCTGATAAACAACATCGGGAGGTACGGCAGCAGGTTTGTCAGTACCTACGCGACAATGAAGAAGAATACCAATACTTTGTGGAAGATGATCGATCCTTTGAACAACACGTATCATGCATGGAGCGAGATGGTACTTATGGTGGCAATATGGAACTGGCAGCATTTGCACGACTAAGTGGAGTGGATATCAAGGTCTATCAACCAGGTTTAATGTACGTAGTAACGTGTTGATATCATATAAGCTTATATTGACAATGTTTCATTTTAGTTATGTGATCAATGGCGCTGACAATGATGAAGAAGAAAGAAACACATTGCATATCGCGTAAGTGGATTAGGAGGAGGATGATTGAGCATTTGGTCTTACAATACGTTTGCATGTATTAGATACCACAGTTGGGAACATTACAGCTCAGTTCGTAACATTGATGGACCTTTCTCAGGGCCCCCAGAAATCAAAGAGGTTGGTTGATCATTAGAAATGAATGTACAATATCTTTTTATTGATTCAATGAGTATCAGGTGTCATTGGATGAACAAGACGAGAAAGAAGAACACCAAGAGGATGAAGAGGATGAGATTGATTCCAAGGAAAAGGTTGTCATGCAATCTTGCCCTGAAGTGAGCTTACGAAGGGTACGGCGACTATTGCGTAAGCACAAGGGTGATCCTAACAAGGTCATTGATGCTTTGTTTGAGGAGCAAGCAGCTCAAGATGCTGAAGAAGAAGAAGAAAAGCCTGTCAATGAAGAAAACGACAATCCAGTCTCTGATGACAAGCCAAACGAGCAACAGAATGCGGAACCAGCAAAAGAGCATGAGGAAAAGTTAGATCAGCCATCCAATGAATCACCTACTCCAGAAGAACAACATGATCAATCACCATCAGCACATGAGGATACAAGAAAGCCTAAAGAAAAGAAGCTGACAGCACGCGAGAAGAAGAGATTGGCAAAACAACGACAGAAGCAAAACAAGGTTGCAAAGTTACAAGCAGCAGCATCAACATCATCCAACCAAGACAATTCATCCCAAAACACTGATAGAGTCACATCCAGCATGAAACAATTGTACATTTGAATTCTACATTATATCCACTTTCATTTTAAAACATTGGGTTGACCTGGTAGATAGGGTCTTAATACAGAAGGGATTTCTACAGAACCATCACTCTTTTGGAATGTTTCGAGAATAGCAATGATGATACGGGGAACTGCAATGGCTGTGCCGTTGACTGTGTGACAGAATAAGGTGTTCTTTCCAGTGTGATGTGTGGGTCGATATCGAATGTTGAGTCGTCGTGATTGATAATCTGTGCAATTGGATGTGGATGAGATCTAGTATTTGACATGATTAGTAAAGATGCATCATGGATAGTCATTCAACCCAACATTACCTCTCCCCATTTTCTTCGTCCAGGCATCCATGCTTCCATGTCATACTTTCGATAAGCACTTGCGCCCAATTCATCAGGTGGCATGTCCAATATTCTATAAACATCTCATCAATACCTTGTAACTAGTTCATCCCTTGTTTCATATACCTGAAGCACAAGCCAAGTTCAGTATACATTTCCTCTTGTAATTCCTTAAACTCGTCAATCATGGCTTCACTTTGATCTGGAGTTGTTACTGCAAATAACTCCACTTTTGAAAACTGGTGTACTCGATACAATCCTTTGGTTTCAGTACCACGTCCTCCTGCTTCAGCTCGAAATGCATGTCCAAATCCCACCAGTCGTTGTGGTAAAGTAGCTTCATCCAAGAGTCGACCAGCAAACTTTCCAGCCAAAGGAATCTCAGCTGTACCAGCTAAACATAACTGTTCATGATCTTCTCCTCCTCGAACACGATAGATTTGTGAACTCTCATCACTGCGTGGTTGAAATCCACATCCTTCCACAATGCCATTGCGTACAATATCAGGTGTCATCACTGCCAAGTATCCACGTTCTGCTGCTTTGTGCATTGCATATTGAATAAGAGCTGTTTCAAGAAAAGCACCATAGCCTTGTAAATAATAAAAACTGGATCCACTTGCAATGGCTGCTTGTTCAAAATCAATCAATCCAAGTCGTTGTGCAATTGTCACGTGATCTTGTAACTTGTCTTCCTCACGAGGATGGCCAACAATCTTGAGCACACGTGGGGTATCTGAAGGCACATTTTGATGCGTATCATTAGGAACTTGTAGTGCTAATGCAAGTAGTTCTTGTTCTAACTCTGCTAGCTGTGCTTCATTCTGCTTGATATCTTGTTTGACGCGTTTGGCAGCTTCTATCACATTGGTATCCTTATTGGCAGCAGCACGTTTGGCTTCTTTGGAGAGTTGGTTGCGTTGTGCTCGTAAATCGGTCAGCGTGTTGTAAACAGCGAGTCGGCGTTCATACAAGGACTTGATGTGGTGTGCATTGACAGGGCAGTGCTTTCGACTCAACATGTTGTCTTGTACTGACGATGCATGGTTGGCAATACGAGCATAGTCGAGACGAGGACGGAATTCAGTAGTGTAGTGGCGATAGTGTTGACATGACAAGAGTCGTCTTTTGAATAAACAGCGCAAAGACATGGTATGTTGTCAAGAAAAGGAAACAAAGCCGACTGATAGTCACCCGATTGTATTTGATGTGTGCATGAAATCCGCTCTTTATTCACAACTTGCTACTTCCTGAAAACATCACTTCCCAAATTGAACTACACACGCTAGCTACTGATTTGATCTTTCCAGTGACCCCTGCAGGTAGTCCAGTAACAAGCATTTGACAAATTTGAAGCTTTCCTTCATCATAAGGTGGATATCGTGCCTTCATCAAGGACTCCATGGCTGTGGATCGAATCATTGTTGATCGCTCATGAGTAAAGGTCTCGAATGTCTTTTGTCCATGATAGGCACCCATTCCAC
Source organism: Lichtheimia ramosa (assembly GCA_008728235.1). Classification (NCBI taxonomy): domain Eukaryota; kingdom Fungi; phylum Mucoromycota; class Mucoromycetes; order Mucorales; family Lichtheimiaceae; genus Lichtheimia; species Lichtheimia ramosa. Next base: position 1,652,554 of record CP031828.1, on the reverse strand, counting down.
TTTCACCAACTCCACCAAATGGTAATGAAGTTTCTTGCTACAATCAAATAAGTAAACTTTGGCATATGTATGATTTCAAATGTTGTCAAACATACCAGGTGCATTAGCGTGTCATTCACCAAGACACTTCCAGAGATAGTGTTATCCATAACTACATGATACTGCATGAACATCTTGCAAATCTTGCCTTCTTCTTCATCACTTACTATGCTGCAATTCCAAGTCATCATTGGTGAAGATATATTGTGTCAACGGCTTTTCTCTATATAGCAAGTGTTGTATTAGTAACAGTACAAAGACTCATAATAAACCTCTTACTTTGACTTCACAATCCTCATAGCTTCATCCATGTTCTTGACAGTGATAACAGGAAGAATGGGACCTATAGCATGTCTTCGTCTTAGTATCTTTGTGTAACTACAATCATCAGGCACCTACCAAATATCTCCTCACTCATCAGAACTTCATCATTTGCATCCACAGGGCTCACGATTGTTGGGGCGATAAATAGGTCTGCACGATCCATTTGTCCACCGATAACAATTTTGGTAGAATCCACGCGATCCAACATGTGCTTGAGTCGATCAAACTTGCTTGTATTGATAATACGTCCATAGGAATTACTGTCTTGAGGCGTTTTTCCAAAGAATTCAAGCAAGGTCTTGCGAAAAGTATCAATAAGCACATCCACTTTGTTCTCAAGGACCAAAACATAATCTGGTGCAATGCATGTCTATTCTCATCCATACAATCAATCTTTTTCATCTCCTTTCAGGAACTATTGGAAGCTTACCTGCCCACAATTGTAATATTTCCCCCAAAGCAGCCGATGTGCTGTCAATTCCATGTCGGCTGAAGAACAAATGATTGCTGGTCTGAATACAGAAAAGATGAATATCCATACTGGTGGTGCTGGCATATAGGATCAACTTACGATTTGCCTCCAAGCTCAAGTGTTACAGGTGTCAATTGTTTGGCAGCAGCTGTCATGACAATCTTGCCAACTGCACTGTTTCCAGTATAGAAAATGTGATCGAATTTCTGCTCTGGATCATCCACATCATGATCTGTCAATAGGCGTATTCAAATGAGCCCCGTTGACACCTACCAAGTAATACAGTGGTTTCTTGAACAGCTCCATTGATGATGGCGTAAGCTCGCTTGTCCAAGTAGTCTGGTAGTCGGGTTGTGATGAAGTGTGCAGTGTGTTCTGCAATCTCGGATGGCTACAAGAAATACGTTCATTATTGTTATTCAAGACACTGACGCATATATACATACCTTGAGCACTACGCAGTTTCCAGCAGCGATGGCACCAACCACTGGCAATAGAAGCAAACGCACCTACATGATACATATCCATTAGCCAACATCAATCAGGCAAACGTATGTTGTATGACTTACAGGGTAATTCCACGCACCTGTGTGAAGGAAAACATGTCATCCCATAAGCATCACCTCCTTTTACACTGCATAAAGTAGCTTACCGATAACAAGTACTACGCCCTTGGGTTCTTTTCGTACAAGTGTCTTATCTGTTGCAAACATCTTGTATTGCTTGGCAGGGTAGTCTGGTTTCACAAGTCGATCCAAGTGCTTTTTGCACAACACTGTGTCAAACTACTGGTACTCACGTAGCAGCCCATTGAAGCTTACCTTCAACATGAAGTCGCACTCGTTGCGTATAGGTATGATTTCACCAACACTACTTTCAACTTGGTGCTTATGCAAATCTTGACGAAGCGCATCTTGCAATCCTACCAGATTCTCGTCGATAAAACGTGCTAGGCTTTGAAGCTGGTCTTTCCGAAATTGGATGTCCTTTGTCAGACCTTGTTGTACAAATGACGACAGCACTTGCATTAGAGAAATAGCTCTTCAAGCAATAAATGCCATATGGGTATATCTTACCATTTTCAAACTGATGTCGTATTTCATTGACCGTGTTGGGTATATCATGAATGGCAGTGTATTGGAGAGATGAAGACATGCTGGTAAAAGATGAAGGAGTAAAAGAGCCAAGATTATGCAAGCAATAGGACCTTGTCACCCCTTTTTCACACATAACCCATGCTGTTTCTTATCAGCTACAAGCAAGTGATATCACACACAGGCAAATAGATACCTTAAAAGTTTAAACTATCATACTTTAGGCCATCACCTGAACCTTCTTTGTAAACAATGCAGGGAACCAGCACCAAATAGACTCTATATTTAGACTCATTCTAGTCTTCACTACCACGAACAAACAGAGAGATTGTGATGATGATGATGTAGATCAGCAAGTTACCCCTTAGAAAGATAATGAATCAATGCACAATCAAACAGTTATGTCTTTTTGTTTTCTCAAATATAGCTTTATTGTTTTTTTTTCTATCTATTTATCCCGCTGACGAGGACAACTTGGATGATTTACTGCCGTCGAACGATGTAAAGAGATTTCTAGATGATGTCACGAGATGAGCTTATTAAATATACCTAATCCATCCACATAGAAGTATAATCTTACCATGATCCTCTATCAATCTTCAACCCTTTCCTTCATGGGTGACATATGAGAAGGCCCACCCGCCACCATAAAGTAATGCGGAAGAACACACCGGCCCTTGTAGGATGCTCCAAGAAAGGAACGGCTGTAGCAAGCCTTTTGATAAGCCGCTCTTTCAGGATGGAACATCTTTGGGGTAATAAACGACAATGTGAGCTGTATAGTCCCCATAGTTGATTGCAATATCTTACCCAAATTCAACAAGCACCATCACTACCAGCCTTGCTACTAGTAAAGCAAGACTTTCCTGTATGTCTTGAAGCAAGTCTCCCAGAGGTACTATAGTTTGCCATTCTTGATAAATAAACAGTCGACATCCATACCAATAAGTACAGTACTGTTGATAATGACATAAAGTGGTTGGGAAGTTTGGGCTGGTATGTTCTTGTCGCGTTCATGTAGAGATGACGAGGAACGCCTTGCTCGAATGTCACCCAGAGCAGAGATCTACTTGCCACATTAGCAGTTGTACTGATTTGAAACACGTGCAAGTACTCGCGTATAGACTTCTGGTTACTTTATAAAACGTAAAGAAGGAGAAGAAGAAGAGAAGAGAAAGTACGTGATGGTTTTGATAAAGACTGAATCGCAATGATGGATCCAAAAATTTGGGTCCCAGCAACTTGGGACACAACAACTGATTCTGTCATCGGAGATCATACACTAAACACTACACATTGACCAGTGTCCATGGAAACATATACACATCTTCATGCCGCTTGAAACATACAATATAGCTGATTCATTTTATGGGATCCCGGCTTTTATTTCTGTGTATTGGATAAATGATATGGGCATATAAGGGTACAAATATATCAAATGATACATGATGATGCTAACATTGAAGCTAGTTTGGCAAGACGTTATCCTTGAATTCACCCATAACGTTGCCAGGTGGATAGTAGCTGCAAGTATAGATGGGTCCATTTGAGCAATCACTGACTCCACAACCAATTTCAGTAGTATCGACCCAAACAATTTGTGTGAAATGTCCAGTGCCAGAAGAGAAGCTAGCGCTATTGTAGTCGTAATCCTTTTCTTCATCATACCAAGCAGTGATGGCTTTTTCCCAATCGCCATAGTTCCAAGCAAGGTTTTCACCATACTTGCCATTCTATTATCAAGGTGTTAGTTTTCAACAAGCAAAAGCTATAAGTCATATCGTTTACCTGGCTATGTTCAAATTTGCATCCATCAGACCAGTTTTGAGCAAATTCAGCCAAGGTTTCATTCCACTTTAAAGCTGGAGCAGAGTGTTGGGAGCGGAACTTGTTATGCAATTGCAAGATTGTATCTTGATCAGAAGAGTTGGAAGCACCACCAGCTGAGCCAGAAGAAGATGGAGTAGCAGAAGATCCTGAAGAAGTTGGCTTGCTTGAATCGGATGCTGATTGAGTAGAAGAAGCAGATGCTGTGAGTGATGCTGACATGGATGGGAGTGGCATGATTGATATAGGTGCTGTAGGCATGGGATCATGATGATTGCCACCAAAGCTCGAGCTTGGAACATTTTGACCAGCACTAGTGTGATTGTGCTTTTCCCAGCCATAGTGATGACCATTGTCACCTTGGTTGTTTTCATCACCTTGATTGCCATCTTGTTCATGTTTGTACCAGCCAAAATGATTACCATTGTCACCACCAGGGGGACCACCATCAGCACTTGTCACATTGGAGCTACTAACAGGAGCAGCCATTGCCGACCAGGGCGAAATACCAGCGATTGCAAGTACAGCAGCTGAAATGAAGGTGTAGGAAACCATGTTTTGATATAAAAGATTGGAAGGGGGAATAAGAAGTTGTTGTTGTTGACAAATCGCACCAACATGGCTCTCTTTTTATATTCTTCAGATCCAAGACATTAATAAAAGTCATGTTACACGAGACACAGAGACATAGCCTGTCAAGATACTTGGGTAATTAACGATAGATCCATTAAAACCAAGCGTGTGGAGAATTCGATCATCATGTACCTGGATCTCGACCAACAAAGTGACTCGACCAAATTAACATATATTGATCATGAAAAGCTTCATCACCTGATGATAATGTCTTGCTTGTATGTAGTAGTAGACATAACAGATGAAGTGTAAGGTGTCAATAGTCAAAAGTATAGAGGCAAATGTATCAAGAACATCCTTTATCGTGCTGTATCTTGTGTCAGACGCGTTCTCGTTTTACATGACATGGACATTTCTTCTTAAGAGAAAAGCTACCCAGTCAATGCAAGCTGCCAACTCCTCCTGCCATTTTGTGCAACCTTGTCACCAGCATTTTGGCTTGATACTCGTGCTATTGTGTACTAACAACATCCACATAAATGAGCTATATTACATTATAACAGGCTTTGTCCTGAGTCATGTTCACTACACGCTAATGTATCGCTCAATGAAGCGGTTTGTTAAAACCAATCTATTGGTGAAGAATGCCAGATGCAAACAGCGACCTTGAAGTGTATGTCATACATGACACGAGTGGCCATGACAAGGAATAAATGACTGTAATAATGCGAAATGAATCCTATAATGTGGCAGGATCGTGGTGAGCAGGTCCAAGGAAAAGGATCGACAACAACTGAAAGCACATTCAATGATACGCTCATTGGATGAATCACCATGTTTATTGGCTGTAGTGATCTAATCCGAAAATGGTTAATGTCATATTGCCATTGAGCAATCCAGATTCTTCCTTTTGTCAAAAGTGAGTGCTTTGTGCTCTAACTTCAACCAACTGGTCATTTGTTCTCATAAGAGTGAGTAAGCAAAAAGACATGCCTATCGGAGAAACATATTAACACTGGAGATTAGGAGAAATAACTCAATGTGGATGTGAATGTGAAATCACAACAACAATATCATCATGTGGATGTAGATGTGGTGGTCTGCTGTCGCTTGTCAGGCACAAATGAAAATGATGCTTATGCTTATGTGCTGCTTCATCCATGTGCTTGACATGAAAGGTGGTTGGTGCAAAAGGAGATTCTAGTCATGTGAGCCAGCTGTGCTATGCAGGGTCCCGAATTGTTTGACAACAAGATTCCTTTGATGGTATTCAACAAAGCCTTTTGAAGCATCACGTGTCACACCTGATCACAGCTGTGTCCTTTGTGTGATTTACACACGACCAGCTTTGTTTTCAAAGATTTGGTGGTTGCTTTTCATACATGCACCCGTACTATGATCATCTGATTATCCTTATACCCATATTGATGATGATAACGGAAGATGTAGTATAAGGATGATAGATAAAGATTTGGATATATGCATTGCTACACACCCATGTTGTAAGTAAAAGCGAAAAGGATACCGGATAGAAGCGGAGCAACATGAAAAAGCGTTGCATAATCAACAAACACCCTTTTGACATTGAAGCATATGTCTGGGCCTGTTTCATTGCAGACAACAAACATTGTCCAAATCAGGATATGCGGATGAATGCCGGATCCCATTTCTTCCCCACTTTTCCTCTCAATCAGACCATCATCACCAATCATAGTCATCCCGCTTATCTGCTCCCCAGCTCACATTTGATATACCACCCCCGGTTGCAGATGCACCTTTTAATATCAGTTTTACCTGTTTTCCTCTCTCTTTCTTCCTTTATCACCCCCAACTTGTCTCCATGTTAGAAAGTCCCACTATATCAACCGTATGCTCAAGAAGTCCTGAAGCCTTATTATGTAAGTGGATCATTCTTCTTATTAGATCACACTATCATTTGAGCAAGCGCTTAAATCATCTTCATCTTTTATAGCTTTCACGACTTCCACAGCAACATCGGTATTACCATGCACGGGCAAAAAGGATAATATCAGCAAACGTAAATCGATGCAGCGATTATCAGCTATGAGCACCTTATATGCTAGACCATTACCACCTTTGGCCACTTTTATTGCCAACTTATTCCAACGTTCGCAGTTACCACCCAGTGTATGTCTTGTATCTCTCATTTACCTCCAACGTTAAGACACAACTATCCCCTTTGGCACGTGGGGATCATGATACGCCATATCGCTTATTCATTGCTGCAATTGTAGCTGCGTCAAAGTTTATGCTCGAACCACGACAATCTTTGACTAGCCAAGATGTTGCTGCTATGATTGATCATGTTTATACACCCAAGGAGATTAATTCTATGGAAAGGAGCTTTTTGGGTCTCATCAAATTTGATCTCTTTGTTGATATTCATGCTATTAAGGATTACTTGGCAATGCATGGCACATTGCTCGAGATGGATCTTGTGGAACAACAAGTAGCTGCTTTTGATGAGCAACATCAGCAACAACAATCACGACTGTCTATAGAGTCATTGTAATATCATTTTTGTATAGTACACACATGTATATAGTCATAATTTCACAAGCACGATTTGCAGTATATAAACATCAGGGTGTATTCTAACAACCTGGATCTTTTGATAGCTACATAGAAAGCAATCCCTATCAGCTGAAAAGCTTATCAATGATGGCTAATGTTGTATCAATGTCTCTTTTGCAATATGTCAGTGATCATAACAGGTTCTAATCTATGACTTGTCAACATGAACATACCTCCTGCAGAAGAGCAACAGCCGAGAACCACTAATACTGCTTTGCCTTTGAGCAAGATTGATCAATTCACGAGCTGATAGATTGGTCATGATACCAGCGAATGCCAATGACCAATACTAACATTGTGATTTTGATAAAGTAGCACATGTATCGACCAATTATTGGTCTAGGAGCAGTATATAACTGGCAGTATTGCTCTGTCCAGTATTCTGAAGCTCATGGGGTAGTCAGAGTATTGGAGCATCCTGCATTCCCATCATGCTCTTTATGTCGTAAATGGTTATTCTACAGCTTAAGCTGATAATTGAATAACATATTGGTCAAGCCATTGTGCTCAGGCTGTCATAGGAGCAGTGGCTACTCCCCTGCAGATCAGTTAACGCTATTTGCTTCATGATCGCTTAATTTATCCTCCTTTTAGTCGTCTTTGTATATGTATAAGCCCTAATACCTTTAAGACAAGAAACAGCATGACTATCTTGGATGCTGTATGTGATATAAAATGCATATGTGACATCATCTACGCAGAGTGAAGAATGTATGTACGCATTGTCCAAAGGAGAACATTGACTGCTGCTGCATATTGGACTTCTGAAAGTAAGAAACACCTTCTTATTTGACGCTGCACATATCCCCCTTTTCTGTGCTAGCATATGGCATCTGATATAGCCAAACAGGCATCATAATCATATAGCTAAGAAGTAGGATATGTTCCTTTTCCACTATATCCACCACAATATAAGAGAAAACACCGAGTTATACCCGATTGTTACAGGTGATGATGAAGAAACATTTGTATCATCATCATGCTCTGCAGTTGTACGACATCATGTGCTGGTCAAAAGTCGACGCCTTATTGTGTACAATGCAATGATGATATAAATATATGTGTTGAATGGCTCAGTAACAATCTTGGGGTGCATACAACATGTGGACACTGTGAACAAGCCAAAATAAGGCGTTAGTATGCTGCTGTTTACCCCTTTATCAAATCAGGGCGCCATGATTTACTGGGGGCGTAACAATCACCCCTTTCCTTCCGAGTCGTTTTACGCTCCTCTCACCAAAAAGAGTAGAGTAAAGGGAGACAGCTTTTGCACATAATCATACTATGCTTTCAAGGGGTCAAGAGTAAAAAGTATTGGGGGAAAAACCGCCCCATCATCATTAAGTTGTTGCAATAATAGAGTCAATGTGCATGTTAACATCTCTCTCTCACTTTTTCTTTTTCACTGCTCCTGAGTTTCTTATCACATTCAATGCCGATTAAAGAAACACGTAACTTGATTCTTCAACTTTTTGAACATGTTGGTGGCAAAAGCAAGTCAACATCACTGCCTTCAAGCAACCATGACACTATCAAACCAGAAATAGATGATCCATATCGATGGCTTGTTTATCCTGGAGCTACGAATGCACTAGAGCTGTTGGACGACATTGGTGGCAGTATAGAAGAGCCAAGTGTACTTCGTATTACCGGATATGGTATGACGAGTGAAGCCATTTGTGCACGACACGGCACTGCAACATGGGTAGGCCATCCTATCATGCGATTCGTGGATTCAGAACATGTGCAGCGATTATGTTCCGGATTGTGTGAGGCGTACAAATCAGATAGAGCTGTAGCTTTAAGCGACATTCGATGCATTGAGCCTTATGATCAAACTTTTCACTTTATAGTGACACCAACTTCTGGGGAAGGTTTCCTTTGCATACTTTTACCAGTATTTTCAAGCTGTACAACAGTCGTTACGTCTTTCAATATGATGGGCGATCATTTGCAGCTGCTATTCAAGGCAGGGATACGACAAGGTGTTATTGTGATAGCTTCATGGTTGAGTCCCTTTAAGATATTACAGTGGTTTTTGCGATGTAGTATTGCTCTTTTATTTGCCTATATCAATGATCATAATAGTAGCTATCACCGAGCCTACTCCCCATGACGCTTTTGCATACATGTTGTTATTCCGAGAAGCTGGATTGACTACCCTTTCTGATGTTGATATTCCAAACTTACCATGTATATACCATTTGTATTCTCACACACTTATCCACATCTGTTTCATTGTAAACATCTCAAAAAGGGGTGGGATCATGTCTGGTGCGTGGGGAAAAGTGATTGTATGTAAGGCTGTCATTTCAGTACGACAATAGTGTGATGGGTACTCTTGGAGCAATGGCGTATGTGCACATTTTCCTATCACATGCTGGTGCTGTGAGCGCTTGGATCCATATCTCTAGCAGTTTAAAGACTCTTTTCATCAAAGATGACTACTTGAAGGGGACAAATCAATGTATATGATATGACAGTAGTCAAGCAACATAAAAGTGGTTTTGTTTATCGCTCGTCATCATCATCATCATCATCAGCAGGCATTGTTTCAGTCGACCACCACGTGTAAGACACGCTTTCAATAACTGTGATCATCCATGTTTAGTGCATTCCACTTTGTCTGTGTTGTGCAGTGCAGTTGTTTACAGTACACCACACATGGCTTGCATGAAAGAGAACCTGCTGCAAGTGTTGCCAAAAAAGTGGTGTGACACACAAAGCAGCGTGCATAAAAGATGTGGTACGCTTTGGGTCCAACGCGTGAGTCTAGCCCCAAACACCGCGCATTGCCATCCCCACTGTCATTGTCAAATTGTAATCAGGTTTCTAGCGTCATATATTCCTTTCTTTTTTCCCTAATCCTTTCACTTTTTCCTGGATTATCGACATGACATTTGATCTGGACCGCTTCGCGCAACAACGAGCCAACCTTTCTAATATCATCAGCTACCTACAAACTATTGTCAATGATGCACATCCATCACAAGAATCATTCAACACCACAGAATTTGAAGATGCTGATCCAGAGTCACTTTTGATGTGGAATCAAGCTTATGATCTCTTGAAACAAATAGCTCGTGATAAGTCAACATCACAGGCTGATTTAGTCCGTGCACGTGTTGTACTGCAACAAGGGCAACTTGTTTCCGAAGCAAACTACTTGGATCCAGTACCATCATCATCATCATCCACACCTGCAAAAGAGATATCAGAAGCTTCAGCATCATCTTCATCCAGTGTACTTCAGTCATCAACACTCGATTTGCAGCATACAGATGAAGGTGGAATGGTACCATTTTTCAAATCTGCAGCTGTTGTATCACCGCCTTTAGAAGTAAGTAGATCTAGACATGAAGATGATATCAGCATCTCAAGTGATGCGATGGATGACATGAATAGTAGTAGCTGATCATTTATTTGTTTCCACTTGTAGAAACATGATATGCAAATCAATCTTTGGGCTGGTGATGCATGCATGCATCATATCTTACGCGTGGCCAACTCTGTGAGTCAGGGCGATCTTGGTGACAAGATACCATGTACTTGTCATCATCCAACATGCGATGCTATCAATGCAATGACACAACATCTTCAAATCTTTACCAGTCATTTGACATCAGCGATAAGCACTTCATCTCTGGGCATTCTCGATGACGACAATGAACAACAACAGCAAAGCAACAATGATGATTGGGATGGCATATGGAAAGATTTGCTTGATACCTTGAAACAGACATCATCAAAATCACAACAGCAGCTTGAACAAATTGAGCACATCGTGACCAAAGTAGCCGATGGCAACATGCATGCTTGCCTAAATTTGGATGGGCGTCCCAAGCCATTGGTGCCATTTGAGCACACTATGAATGAAATGGGTAAGTGCGCTTTTATTGATTGTTGGACAGCATGCATATTGTCCCCAAATCTTGAACAAAGGACTAGGCATTGATTTTGAGCTCATATGATCTATTAGTGACGCGGCTTGACTTGTATACATCCGAAATTTTGCAAAGCATTGATCGTTTTGGCACTCGAAATGAGCCCACTATGGATGACATATCCACATCAATCAGCTCACATCCTTCATCATCGCTATTTGACTCTACAAAGCAACCTACAGGGGTTTGGGCAATGCTCTTAGAGAATGCACGTGGTATGGCTAAAGCTTTGACTGTCGACTTGCATGATATTGTACATGTTTGCAAAGCTGTAAGCCAAGGTGATTTGACAAAGAGAGTTACTATCGAGGTGAGTACATTGCATATTTGATCTTTCATATCATGAACTAACTCTTACAACCCATGTCATTGTGTATACTTTCACATGATAGGTCAATACTGAGCTTCAGGAGGCAAAAGAAACAATCAATACCATGGTGGACCAGGTACAGCTTTGAACATTTCTATTTTTGATGCTCTTTACTCACTATATGTTTGACATAGCTCTTTGAATTTACTACCCAATTCACACAAATGACACTTGATGTGGGCGTACATGGCAAACTTGGTGGACAAGCACATGTGGATAGTGCCCAAGGTGCATGGAAGGAGCTAACCAAAAACATCAATCTTATGGCAAGCAATTTGACACTACAAGTCCGTGACATTTCAAGTGTATGCAAAGCAGTAGCCAGAGGTGATCTTTCAACCAAGGTGAATATGATTCTTCACAATGTGCAATACCCAACTCTAATAATGTCTCTATTAGATCACTGCAGAAGTTGATGGCGAACTCTTGGATCTAAAGTGGACAATCAACAGCATGGTGGATAATTTGGGTACGCTCGCTTCTGGTTTGAGCAAAGTGGCGCTTGAAGTTGGCGTTGAAGGCAAGCTAGGTGGAGAAGCCATGTTGCCCAATGATCTTGGTGGTGTCTGGCATGATCTTACATCCAATATCAACACCATGGTCACCAACATTACTGCACAAGTTCGAGATATATCTGATGTATCCAAGGCTGTTGCTCGTGGCAATCTGATGAAAAAGGTATATCGAACAATGAGCTGCATAATACAATGAAGCTAACTTTACGCATTGGCTAAAAAAAGATCACTGTTGAAGCATATGGTGAAATCCATGATCTTAAGGTAAGAGATACTCCTCTTATAGTCAATTTGGTACTGACATTCACTTGTGTATGTGTTGATAGGAGACAATCAATTTCATGATTGATCAGCTGCGTATCTTTGGAACCGAGGTGACACGAGTAGCACTTGAAGTTGGCACAGAAGGCAAACTGGGTGGCCAAGCTGTAGTTGAAAATGCTGATGGCATCTGGAAAGACTTGACAGACAAGGTGAATGTGATGGCAGCCAATTTGACTTCACAAGTGCGTTCCATTGCAGCAGTTACAGTGGCTATTGCCGATGGCGATTTCTCAAAAAAGATTGTTGTGGATGTCAATGGCGAGCTGCAAGATCTTAAAATGGCAATCAACAAGATGGTGGATCAACTTCGCACATTTGTATCTGAAGTGACTCGTGTGGCACGTGAAGTTGGTACAGATGGCAAACTTGGTGGACAAGCCATGGTGGAGAATGCACGTGGCACTTGGAAGGATCTGATAGAGCGTGTCAATGTTATGGCAGCCAATCTTACCACACAAGTTCGATGTATTGCTGAAGTAACCACTGCAGTAGCTAATGGCGATCTCAGTAAACAAATCAATGTGCCTGTACATGGTGAAATTCTCGATCTTAAGATCACTTTCAACAGCATGGTTGAGAAGCTCAGAATGTTTGCTACAGAAGTGACACGTGTTGCAAGAGAAGTCGGTACTGAAGGAAATCTTGGTGGACAAGCTGTCGTTCAAGGTATCGGTGGAACATGGAAAGATCTTACAGACAGCGTCAATGCAATGGCTGCCAATATTACTGCTCAAGTACGTGATATTGTTATGGTATCCAAGGCTGTAGCCAAAGGTGATCTCAGCAAAACTATCACTGTTGAAGTCAAAGGAGAGATATTGGACTTGAAAATCACTATCAACACTATGGTACAGCAGGTAAGATCATCCCATGTGCTGTATATTTCAAGCATTTCTTATGTCATACTAATCATGTCAATGTACAGCTATCCATATTTGCCAATGAAGTCTCTCGTGTAGCACTTGAAGTTGGCACTGAAGGAAAACTAGGTGGCCAAGCAGTAGTCAAGGACGTGGATGGTACCTGGAAAGATCTTACAGACAATGTCAACATGATGGCAGGCAATCTGACTACTCAAGTGCGATCCATTGTTGCTGTCACCAAAGCTGTAGCTCGTGGAGATCTCTCTCGCAAGATTGATGTTGATGTCAAGGGTGAAATATTGGATCTTAAGGTAAGCACAACATGAAAATTTACATGTATCATGCTAATAATATACCTTTATATAGGAAACTGTGAATTCCATGGTAGATCAATTGCGTACTTTTGCTGCTGAAGTGACACGAGTGGCACGTGAAGTTGGCACAGAAGGCAAACTGGGTGGTCAAGCTGTAGTCAAGGATGTGGATGGCACGTGGAAAGACTTGACAGATAATGTCAACATGATGGCAAGCAACTTAACCAACCAAGTCCGTGACATTGCATGTGTATGTAAAGCTGTTGCATGTGGTGAACTTTCCAAAAAAGTGGTTGTATCAGTTGAAGGCGAGATATTGGAGCTCAAGGTGACAATCAATTCCATGGTGGATCGACTACGTTTATTTGCATCTGAAGTGACACGTGTTTGCAAGGAAGTTGGCACAGAAGGCAAGTTGGGTTCCAAAGCAGAAGTACGAGATGTATCTGGTGTTTGGAAGCATATCATATCTGATGTGAATATCATGGCATCCAATCTCACCACTCAAGTACGTGCATTTGCACAAATCACTGAAGCTGCCACACGAGATGACTTTAGTCAAGTGATTACTGTTGAAGCATCTGGTGAGCTTGACACACTGAAAACCAAGATCAACCAGATGGTGTTATCATTACGTGAAGCCATGCAAAAGAATACGTTAGCAAGAGAAGCAGCTGAATCAGCCAACAAGAGCAAGAGTGAGTTTCTTGCCAACATGAGTCATGAAATCAGGACACCCATGAATGGCATCATTGGTATGACTACCTTGACTCTCGAAGAGACCGACTTGAACAGAGCACAGCGTGAAAATCTTACCATTGTCAAGTCCTTGGCTCTCAGCTTGCTCACCATCATTGATGATATCTTGGATATATCCAAAATTGAAGCTGGTCGACTCAATATTGAGCGCATCCCATTTTCATTGCGTAGCACTGCTCTTGGCATATTTCGAACAATGGCATACAAAGGTGACAACAAGCTCGAATTGATCTATGAGATGCAAAATACAACACCAGATTGGTTGATGGGTGATCCAATGCGATTGAAGCAAGTGCTCACTAATTTGCTTGGCAATGCAGTCAAGTTTACTGAAGAGGGCCATGTGAAGCTTACAGTGGTCACAGAAGATGTGGAGTCATTCGACAGAAAGTGCATCATGTTTTGTGTAAGCGATACAGGCATTGGTATCTCTTCAGACCGATTCAATGACATCTTTGACACCTTTTGTCAAGTGGATGGCAGTACAACGTAAGTCTTTTATATCCTTTCTATCATGCATTCATCAAGTGTTCTCATATTCAATCATTCTTAGACGCAAATATGGAGGAACAGGATTGGGATTATCTATCAGCAAGCGATTGGTGGAATTGATGGGTGGTGAGCTGTGGGTCAATTCAATTCTTGGTCAAGGTTCACAATTTTGTTTCCGGCTTCCAATCGAATATGGTGATACTGACACAGCACATGCCATGGCATTATCCACTGTCAGACCACCCCTTTCACAGCGCTTGTTATGCGTATATCATGAGAACGACATGAATACCGATACTTTCATGAAAGTGATTGAAGAGCAATGCCGTCGTTTGGAAACACTGGAAGTGGTATTTGGTGAATTCAGAGAAGCTACGCAAACAGTACACTTGTTGTGTGATGAATCATCTGCTTCTTTGAGCAAGTTCACGTTTAATGCATTGATTGTCAACAGTATGGATATGGTGCGTCGTCTACGCAATTTGCCTGATACACAGCATATGCCTGCCACTGTGGTGTCAAGTGATCTTGAATATCTTGATGTCAAAGAAAGCATATCTATCGGCATGACCAGCTACATCAATGATGCATCAGACCTTCATAGCTTTGCATGTGCTTTACAGGTCACTCTGGAAAACAATATGGCGTCATCGAATAATCCACAGATACAACAATCTCTTTGTGTATTGCTGGTTGAAGACAACATTGTGAATCAACGTCTGGCTGTCAAGTTACTTGAGAAGATGGGTCACAAGGTCACTGTGGCACAAAATGGTCAAGAAGCTGTGGCTATGTATGAGGAGCAGTCAACTGATATCATACTGATGGACATTCAGGTATGTATAATTCATCATGTATCATCATGTATTGATCTGTTATTGGTATAGATGCCAGTGATGGGTGGTTTTGAAGCGACTGCAGTGATACGCAAATATGAGAAGGAGCGTGATTTACCCCGTGTACCAATTATTGCCCTTACTGCACATGCCATGATTGGTGATCGAGAAAAATGCTTAGCAAACGATATGGTAAGATACAGATACAATGGTACAAGTGATGCTAGTTTAATCACGTAATGCTTCATAGGATGAATATGTGAGCAAGCCATTACGAATGCCTGAATTAGCTGCTGCTATTAACAGATTTATGCCTCCTGTCACACCAAAAACACCCCAAGATTAGCTAGGATTGAAGTAGTCTTTCAAATCATCAACAATGAAACCATAATGCAATCAGTATCTTTTGCTTTGGACGATTGGCTAATCTATCTGTCTGCATCCACATTTATTGAAAGCTCACTAATCCATATTATAGTATGACATTGCATCTAATATAGCTTGATCCTTGATCGAGTCGTACATTGGCCTTGTATAGTCACAGCAGCTGATTGCATTATGAATGAATTCCAGTCCTTTCCATGCAGGCATTTTACAAGAGCGCTGTTGTACAACATGGTTTTGCTTCCTCTTCAGCTCAAACCAAGCCATGGTCGAGACGCGACGATTGACACCCAACAACAGTCTGATCAATGCCAAGTTTGAAGGCTACAAGCTTGTTCCATTCTCAGAGGAGCAGTGCTTACGACGTACACGACTACCAGATCAAGGTCTTACGATTGGCAAGATTGGGGAGAACCATCGCATGGGGTTTCGAGAGCTTCAAGCACGTATTCGATTCAGTCATTTGGCAGCAGGATATCCACTAAGCGCAACTGTTGGTACGGCTTTCTATGTGGATAATGAGTATAACGTGATGCGCGTCTTGTATGACACAGTAAGCATACCATGTGGGATGGATTATGCAAGATGATGATCTAAATTTTGATGTATGATGCAGGTATCACGAGAAACACAATTGCAGCAAGTGACAACCTTGATCCAGCCATTAGGAGGAGTACCCAATTATGCAGAGCCAAAAAGCAATGTTCCAACTGAACCACAATATCCATCATTACTTGCATTGAACAATGAATTGCTCGTGGCAACCAATGGCGCTGGTGATATTGAAGTGATTAATCTGGAAAGAGGGCAAGTCGTGATGTCTACAAGATACGAAGGAGATGGTACGGAAGGAGTGTCACCGGTGCCATGTGTATTGTTGACTGCACAACTTGTCAATGACACCTTGATTCGATTGGTGGTCCAAAGTCGTACAGCAACACGCAAGACTGAATTCAACATTGCCACGCTTGACTTGTCATTATCGTCTGATCAATTCAAGTTGCTTCACATGTTACGTGGTTCAGAAGTACCAGTTTATTGTCAATTGACACCAACAACCCATCACACCAACAGTCGACTTGTACTTGGCAGTGAGACATCCTATGACACTGTGCATCCTGCTATGAATGATGATGTGCAACCTGAAGATGAAACAGTGGAACAAGACCGACCATTAACAAGTGCACAACCACCTTCACCACCACCTTATCAATGGACACAAGAAGGAGAAGAGATGACTATTCAGTTTGCTTTACCTGCAGGAACGCCCAAATCTGCAGTGAGCTGTCAATTTGCACCAGGACATTTAAGTTTGATTGTGAGAGCACAAGATGTCGACATTTCATATCCATTCAAAAAGTTGTGGAGTACAATAAGAGCGGATGATTGCACGTGGACCATTGATAGCAATACTGGAGTCTTATCGCTATTTCTGGTCAAGCATGATGAGCATACTCGATGGCCACACGTGTTTGATCAAGATGATGGCGTACTTGAAACGATGGATGCTGCCAAATTGGATGACATTATGAGACGTCTTGACAAGTTTACTGATGGCAATACACCTTTTGTACAAGCAATGCAACATCCCGTGGCTCAAGATATTGACGAAGACATTGATGAATCAGGTCAACCTATATGTTTCAGTGTTTACGACAATGCAACAGGACGTGTAGTTCAACATATTCAATCCAGTGGACGTGAATGGCTTTGTGAATCATTTCATGCACCCCAACTTGAACATCAGCAAAGACTTGCATCAGTCTGTGTGAAATCGGATGTGGATGGGCAAGTTTATGCATTCAACGATGAAGGTAGCATCCTATCTCCAGAGCACGTGGCCATGTTTGATGCATTTGCATTTGTTCATGCATCCAAGCGTGATAGTCGTTTTGTCCAGCACGATCCTGATTTCAAATTTGTCACTATTGTTGAAAGCAATCGTAACGCCTACATTTACTACCGACATGGCGACAAGCGGAATGTTGAATCACAAACACTGATTGATGTTACACAAGGGCACGATGTCGATATCCTTGGTGTCCAACTTATACATGATCGAGTGCTTATGTTGCTCACCGAGACCGAGTTAGTAGCAGTGCATATTTAAATAACAATAGCATCATCATCATTCTTCTTATTGCATCTTTCCAATACATATGTTGTTTTGTTGCATCTTTTGAAAGGGATCATGGGATTGGGTGACAACTTACCACAGGGGAAAGTGCCTTTTTGGTATTGTGCGCCATTGAACAGCACGATAATTGGGATTGAAGCATTGTTTGTTATTTCATGATCTGATAATATTGATACTACTAATTGTTGTCAATAAGATGCTTTATTCAAGATAAAGGAGACAATAGTGTGTTATCAAAGTAACTTTTAAACAAATGAGCGGGTAATAGACAATAGCATGATGAACACTAAAGTAAGGTGAACCACGTGCAATACCGATATGATCTGCAACAAGTAGCGACCCTGCAGGTGAGGGATTTGATTACGTGCAGCTTCAATGATAACGATCAAACAATAGTCGAATGGTATCAATGATTTGAATACATGCATAGGCGTGAATTAGAACATGGAAAGGGAGTGGCAATGAATGTAAGACAGCAATAAACATCAGCAAGTAGTTGTAGCAAAACAGTGCAATAAAAGCGGCCTTTGATTTTCAGCTAGAGATGCCAACCATTTCTGGATGGAGTAGGTTACAAAAGGGATTGCTTCCGTCTACACCAGCAGCGCTGTTATATCCTCACTGTTAACTTGGAACTTTGACCCAGGAATCCACTTGAGAGTTTGCCATTGCTCTTGTCGACACGATTCATCTTTGCGTCTCGTTCAACAGCTATTGTTTCTTGCTTGAGTTTGACTACTTGAGCCCCACAGTGCTTTTTTCTTTTTATCCTTTTCTCAACCTTCTTTTTTTCACTTTCCCCCCTCTTTGACTCGCCCATTCTCTCTCTCTACTCACCAACACAACCACCATGGCTCAATCACAGTCAACTTCACTGGAACACCCTTCTTCAACAAACAACAAGGCGTCTGTTTCTAGCCATCTCACACAAGTTGCTCCCGAGCACTCCGCTAATGCCAGCAACAAAGGTACGCCCATTGACAAGGACAAGTGTACACGCTTCATGGCTTAACTCTTTTTATTATTCAAATAGACGACCCACACCATGTAAAGTCACCACTACCCAATCGTCCAGCTTCAAGAGCAGGTTCACTTAAAGCTCGTAAGGGTGGTTTCCTATCCCTCTTGTTCTGTTGTACGTTTGGTGCTGGTTCCTTGCTAGACAACAGCGACAAATCATCATCGATATGGCATCGCAACAAAAAACGTTACAGCCGAGGCAGTACAACTATGACTTGCAGCACTTCCGAGAAGGACAACTTCCCTACAAAGATCGTCACTGAAATTGAAGAGGATGCGTCGCGGTCTATTGCTTCTCCTCAAACGCCCAAGGTAATAAGGCGCGAGTATTGAGATTGGGTTAGGGCGAAAAAAGGGGGCAATGGATGAATCAAGTACCATGATGTGTGTTTATATATGTGATGTACTGGGGAAAAGAGTTTATTTATTGTATATGCATGCTAATAGTCATTGTTTTGATTTAGGATGAAGTAGTATGGCTACTGCCACCTTTGGCTGAAGAACACACAGGGCGCAAGTGTTTGGTATTAGATTTGGATGAGACTTTGGTACACAGTTCTTTCAAGGTATTGAAAAAAGGGGGTGTTGTTGTTGGAATTGATCAGGCAAACGGGGTGATGTTGCCATGTATACCATCGTTTCTTTATCCTTACCGCTCCTTTACATCAGGTTATCCCAAATCCAGATTTCATTGTACCAGTCGAGATTGATAATCAGTATCACAATGTCTATGTGCTCAAACGACCTGGTGTGGACGAGTTTATGCGCAAAATGGGAGAATTGTATGAAATCGTGGTGTTTACTGCAAGCTTATCCAAGGTATATATGATTGATCTCCTACATTTCATCATGACTGACAAGCTATATCTCATAGTATGCGGATCCTGTTCTTGATAAGCTCGATATACACAAAGTGGTCAAGCATCGACTATTCCGTGAATCTTGCTTCAACCATATGGGAACCTATGTCAAGGTAAGAAAAACGTGGTAACGCAAGGATACAAAAGCGAAATCTAAACGAGGCGATGCATTCTCTTTAGGACCTTTCCCAACTTGGACGAGAGCTTTCACAAACAATGATTCTTGATAATTCGCCAGCAAGTTACATCTTTCATACTGCAAACGCTGTTCCTGTCTCAACATGGTTCAATGATCCACATGATACCGAACTGACCGACCTAGTGATGTTCCTAGAAGATTTGACAACTGTGGATGATGTTACAATGATCTTGGACAACACACTTGGAAGTGTCGATGAAAACGAGTTGACTATTTCAAGGTGATTTGATTGATTGTGTCTCTTTCGTTTGATTATTATGGCCACCCCTACTCTTTGTTACCACTCTTTTTCTCTTCTCTCTCTTCAACTTACCTATATATTGTTATTTGCATCATTTCGTTGTTTCAATCACTTGACTACTGCCTTACACAGGTCACTTTTTCACACCTGTTCCAGTCTCCCACTCCGTAATCAACATCCCTTCCCTTCACTTACATCTCTCTTTCCTTCTCTATCTTTTGAACCTTCCTTCTTGTCCACATTTGTGTACTACATTGATCCGGTTCTCTGGCACTCGCACTCCAACACACAACACCATCACTAACACACACACATTTACTTCATTCGTAACAAATGGTCCATGTTATCTTTTACAAAGTCTACTTTATTATGCTCCTTTGATCTTCATTGATGGATAAAAATTGAACCGATTCCCTCTTATATATATCTGTCATAAAGCGCATGATTGTATGGTGCTGCTGGGTAAAAACTTTAACGAAGCGCAGTCTTCTTTTTCTCCCTCTCTTCCTCTTTCTCTCTCTCACTACCCCACACTCTTTTTCTGTAATGAATGGCGATGCTATTACCAACTCTTCAACACCATCTCTCTCCATGACGCAACCAGATACACCTAAACCTGCTACAGGCAAACAACCAAAGCACCCCACCCCCGCTTCTCTCGATTCAGGACCTGTCCAGGCCTATGCAAAGTTAGAAGGAGACGGCTTTTGTTACTACATGAGAACACTGCAAGTGACTATGGGGCGTAAAGTCACCAAACCAGATAACGTGGATATTGCACTTGGCACGCTTAAATCAGTATCTCGTCATCATGCTCGACTTTTCTACAACTTCACCACTCAACGATTCGAGTTTATGGTATTTGGCAAGAATGGAGCTTTCGTCAACGAGCAGTTTGTTGAAAAAGGTGTAACGGTGGCATTAGAAAACCGGTAAGTAGTAAGGAAGATGGTATACAATGGATGGTTTACTAAAGTATAATCCATAGTACCAAGATTCAGATCGGTGATGTGTCATTTGTATTCTTATTACCACGCATGGATCCAGAAGATGCAGCAACTTGTACCAAAAAAGAAGCTACAACATGTATTTACAAACCACATCAACTGCAACAACAACCCCATCAACAACCATCGGAGCAATCGACAAGCTGTGATAATTCAATGAATGAAGAGCCTGTTTATGACAAAGACACCAAACCACCTTATTCTTACGCCACTCTTATTGCACAAGCCATCAATTCAACCCCTGAGAAACGTATGACACTCAACAGCATCTACATGTATATCCATGAGCGATATCCCTACTTCAAAATGGAAAATGCTGGTTGGCAGGTATGACAAGATCGACATTGCATGATGATCAATGCATTAATCACTTGTATAGAATTCGATTCGACACAATCTGTCATTGAACAAAGCATTTGTCCGTGTGCCTAGACAAGGGAATGAGCATGGTAAAGGATCATATTGGACTATTGATCCTGAAGCAGAGTCCCAATTTCCGAACGGCATTTACAAGCCGAATAAGCGATTGGCCAGCACTTCAAAAGATGAAACCACTCGAAAACGAGCTCGTCCTGAAAATACTCCTTCAGTGTCTCCTTCACAACAACAGTCATCATCAACAACAGTACCACAATCATCATCACCGTCATCATCATCAGATCCATCACAACAACAAGCTGTCACTGCTGCTGCTACTGCTGCTGCCGCTGTTGCTGCTGCTGCTACAACACCCAACACAACTCAATCTCCTACCATGACAACACAAGTAGCAACAGGAGCGGATACCACATCAACCAATGCACCTTCTCCTTCAAATACGACAACACCTGTAACATCAGAGCAACAACAACAGCAACTTCAAGAGACGATACGACAACACTTGTTGGATCCTGTTCGATATCCTTTACCACCAAGTATTGCTCAACTTTTGCCACAAGCCATCGCTCAATTACCACCTTATCTCGCTAAGCGATTGACAGATACATTACAAGCAGCACTTCGTACACATGTTCAACGTGACAATCAGCAATCTTCTTCTTCTCCTCCTCCTTCTACGACCACCACGACAACTACCAATGATACTACAACCACGAGCAATACTACTACTACAACCACCAATGATACTACTACATCATCATCATCGCCTGCTGATAAAAGTAACGACAATACCGCATCCACGACTACCCCTTCCACAGAAAAGCCATCATCACCTACATTGACAGTACCAACAACTGCTGATGACACCACTATCACTCCTTCTACCCAACAAGATGCTTTGGAGAATACACAAGACCAAAAGACTGCTGGCAGTTCCCCATCATCTACCTCAGCTGAAGAGCCAATTGATGTACAATCATGATAAATTAGTCTAGTGAAAATCGAGTGATAAATGTTCTATATTGTCTAGAAGTGTTTCCTTTCATTGTTTATTAGTGCTTTGGTATATGTATTGGACTGTACAAAGTGAAAGAGGGAGGAATGTTATGAATCTATGAATGAGAACCAATAGCGCCTTCCTTCTTCAAGTCATCAATGGTTTCTTGTGAATAGCCAAGAACATCACGCAAGACTTGTTGAGTATGAGCACCCAGAACTGGAGGAGGAAGACGAATGGATGGCTTAAAGTCACTATACTTGACAGGTGGACCCACCAATTTGATCTTGCCAGCACGCTCATGCTCCACTTCTTGAACAAGTTCACGTGCCTTGATTTGTGGATGATCAAATGTTTGCTGGATATTATTGATGGGAGCAAAAGGAAAACCAGCACCATTAAGTTTCTCGAGCCAATGTTCAGTAGGTTCTTCCATGAAACGCTTGGTGAGCATATCAATCAATTCAGAGCGATGGCGTACACGATCAGGATTGGATGCAAAACGTGGATCAGTCTTGAGATGTGACATGTCCATGCGATCACAAAGCTTTTCAAATTGACCCTGGTTACCAGCACCAACCATCACAAAGGAATCCTTGGTAGGAAGTACTTGATAAGGTACAATGGAAGGATGCGATGTACCCATACGCTTTGCTTCACGTCCACCAATCAAATAATTGGATGCAATATTGGCAAGTGATGCTACTTGGGCTTCAATCAAAGAACAATCGATCCATTGACCCTTGCCAGAAATACCACGCTTGATCAATGCAGCCAAAATGGCACTATGTGCGTAAAGACCTGTTGTCAAATCGGTAATGGCTACTCCCACTTTGACAGGATTGCCATCAGGTTCACCAGTGATATGCATAAGGCCTGCTTCTGCTTCAATAATCACATCATAACCAGGTCGATCTGCATAAGGGCCTGTTTGACCATAACCTATATGATACTTGATGATGAGCATGATCCCATTCTTAACCCATGATTCACTTCTTACCAGTGATGGAAGCATAAATAAGACGTGGATTGATCTTTTTGAGCTGCTCATATCCCATGCCAAACTTGTTGAGCTTTCCAGGCAAATAGTTTTCCACCAGGACATCTGATTCTCGCACAAGATCATGTAACAAACGACGTCCTCCTTCTGATTTCATATCCACTGTAATGGATTTCTTGTTTCGGTTGGCACATAGAAAGTAAGCAGATTCACCACGTTCCTGATCATCAGCTGACTTGTTCTCGGCATAAGGTGGACCCCATACACGAGTATCATCACCACCCTTTGGATTTTCTACCTTGATCACCTCGGCACTAGAACATCATCATCAACATCATGATTTAGTTGTAGCCTTTTAGATATCCTTTTCACTATAGACTCTTACCCAAGATCACCCAACATCATGGTACAATAGGGACCAGCTGTATGATAAAGAGATAAGATACATTGTTATCTTTCAAAGACATTCCATGTATTGTTTTACCTAATACTCGAGTAAGATCCAATACACGTAGACCTTCAAGCGGACCAGCGCCGTCAGTAGAAGTAGTTGTAGTAGTAGTAGTGTCATTGCGTAACTGAATACGACTCGTGGACAACATGCGACGACATGACAAGAAAGCAGTCGATCGTGGTTTCATAAGCAACAAGCAGGAACGTGACATTGCCATTCTCTAAGGTGGGTGTGGGAAAAGATAAAGTGTGGGGTAAAGCAGTAATAGATTCAACAAGACTACTTGGATTGCCTTATATAATCCGGAATCCTGTCAAAACCTTTTTCCAGGGCATTGCATTTGTCATTGAATTGATTTACCGACATACAATGATAGTGGTATATGTTCATCACTGGGATGTATTATCATCCATATCCTCTTTAGCGTAGACACTAGTCATTTATATGTAAAAAGGCAACCATTTTTATATATGTTTTGATGTATATGAACTATATAAACGTATCTTTCTTGTCATTCAGTCTTGCAGAATAAGGCAAGGTACATAACCTTTCATCCATTGACTTGCCATATTGAATGGGGAGCTGACCACCACCCGACGATCCCAAGATTGGATGATGGCGAGCAGCCAGCCGCCGGCTATTTTGTTTTTGTCGTGTGCTGACGGCCGGTAACAGTTACTCGTATCCATAGCACACAAGCATATATCCATCGCACTTTTTCCCCCAAGGACACCTTTGCTGTCATGATTTCTTGTCGTGAATGTCATTAATATAGGGTTCTTGTTCTTTTGGAACCTTGTGAGAAAGAGATGCAATCTTGTTCAACCCGTTTCCTAACCAAGCAGTAGTAGATCTATGGTGCCAGGCTACAACAAGGGGCTCTTATCAGTCTTATAAATTCCACCTTGAAGTTCATATCACAAACCTGTTTGCCATCCATCATTATATCCACCATTGATGTTGCCAATAACAACAAACGTTGTGTTACCATGTTCTTCGAAAACAAAGTTGCCATGTCAATGGACCCTTGCTGATGATGATGCTGAACAAGAGCAGAGATGATATCTCATGTACATGGGATCTATAACATCATTGGTAATCCATGCAGAAGGACTTTTTATTAATTCCCGAGACCTACCAAAGAGTGCTGTATCAGTGCACGTTGCCTACAAGAAGACGTTGACGCCTATTTCAGTGATTGGAACTGTAAGCCATCAGCGTCTTGACGCATATGCTCCCATGCGTGGTTGATTGTGCCAATCTCCTAGAGACACATGCTATGGTTGAAAAAGAGCTTTAAGCTTTTCAATAGTTCCACTACTTTTCTAGCTTGTTACTTACGCGTCTCTAAAAGAAAAAGGGCAGTGTCTTCTATTTCCTGGTCAGCGGCTGTACAAAAATGTTTCGTCTGGGAAGGAGTACACCCACGCCATCCAAGACTGCCGAATCCTCTAATTGATATACTGTATCACTGCATTAACAGAGAAGATTCTACCATAGATGACACCAAGGTTTATATCAGTTAGCCATCAAAACTATACTCTTGAACCACTGAATACTATACGAGATATAGTCATACACGAGCTGAATTTGGATGATGGTTCTACATAACAGGTTATTCACTTTACCAGAAGAGTTGGGGATGTAGAATAGTCATTGTCATCATGTTTCAATAGACGATATGGATCAACTGTTTATCAAGCATCTTCTTATTGACAAAGAGTGATTCGATAGGATGAAGGTGGGGTAGTGATGGCATTAACGTAACACGAGCTTGTTGACATGCAATTGTCTTGGATCTCGCTAGTCCAGCTTACAGAATTCCCAATTTGTACTTTCTAACTCTTTCTTTCTTCCATTATTGATATGCCAAAGTCCAAAAGAGAAAAGCTCCTGATCGTCCTCATTGACGGTATTGGGGATGTCGCTGTACCTGAACTAGGTAATCGTACGCCTTTACAAGTGGCCAATATTCCCTGGATGGATAAACTAGCAAGTAAGTTTAGGTCGATCGCGAATTCCAAGGAAGCCATTGGACTTATACCCATTGCAATAGCCAGTGGATTGAATGGACTACTTGACTCTGTTGAGCCTGGTTTAGCTTGTGGTTCTGATACAGCTCACATGTCAATTCTCGGTTACAACCCACGACAGTAAGTTCCATAGTATTGACATACCTTTCAGCCTATCTAACATGTAAAAAGATATTATCGTGGTCGTGGAGCATTTGAAACCATGGGAGCAGGATTGGAAATGATACCTGGTGATATTGCATTCAAGGTAATACAACAGAGTGATGGATGATGTGTATGTGTTGTTAATCCGTTAGCTCTCTCCTTTAGTCCAACTTTGCGTATCTCGACCGATCCACAGGCATTGTCGTTTCTCGAAGAGCAGATCGTCATTTTGAAGGTCTTGGTCCTACTTTGTGTGATGCCATTGATAACATGTATGTGGATGTTTTGGTTTCTGCCCTTGCTAAAAGATTTGCTCACATGGATCAGCAAACTTCCTTCATTTCCCAATCACACAGTCGCCGTCAAATATGCAACTGAACATCGATGTGGTGTCAGAGTACGTGGTCCAGGATTGACAGATATGATAACAGGCACAGATCCACTGAAAGACAAGTATGTATATTTTGTGCCATCTTTCTATATGCGAGTCTAATATATACATGCATTAGTCTGCCATTGGTCACATGTGAACCTACTGATGATACTGATGATGCACGAATGACTAGTAAGGTAATCCCTTTTTTTTCTCCGATTGTGGATGTTTCATTTGCCAACAATGCTGATTCATTATCCTAGCTCATCAACGAGCTGTCAGATGCTTTCTACAATGTATTGAGCAAGCATCCAATCAACGACGATAGAAGGAAAGTGGGAAAGAATCCTGCCAATTGTATACTGCTGCGTGGTTGTGGAAGTTGCATTGATGTAAGTCATTTGCTTAAACAATGATTGGATAGAGTCTGATATATGAATATCCAGGTACCAAGTATTGAACAGCTACATGGGCTCAAAAGTTTCTTGATTGCACCAACATGTATCATTGCTGGATTGGGAATGACAGTCGGCATGGATATCATCAAAGTAGAAGGCGCTACAGGAGATTATCACACAAACTTTCAAGCCAAGGCAGATGCTGTTGTGGAAAACTTGACTAGCAGCAAGTATGATTTTGGATTTCTTCACATAAAAGCAGTGGATGATGCTGGACATGATCGCAATGTGCCATTAAAGGTAAGTAAAAGGACATGTGGATGATTTCTCAAGCTGTTGTTGACTTGTGTATGATCAGGTACAATTCCTAGAAAAGATTGACGCTGCTATCGGTGATATTGTCTCTCGGTTGAATAAGGATGAATTAGAGAATGGGGAAAGCCAGGTAAGTTGGCAAGTGCTTAGCTATTCAAAAAGATATCTAACATGTCCTTTTAGTATACGGTCATTATTGCAAGCGATCATTCTACTCCTGTATTATATGGCGATCATAGCTCTGAACCTGTACCATTTTGTATCAGCCGGGTAAAATATGTCATGGATGGCATCCGAGGAGACAATGTCGAACGATTTGATGAAAATGTAGCAGTACAAGGTGCTCTGGGACGATTCTGTGGAGCGGAGCTCATTAAACTTGCAAAGTCCTATATGTCACATGAATCATCAAGAGATATAGAATCATCTAGCAGTAGAGAATAAAAGACACTATTGTTTTCCAACCAATCAAATCTCATTCACTCGCCACAGTCAATTGACTTTCCCAGACATCTTGTTTGTATCACTTGATGCTCAGGGCAATCCTAGGGACATGCATTTAGAAGATATGTAATTAGATACTGACTACAGTTTCAAATTATATTAAAAGGAATGGAATCTGAGCCAAGGATGGCTAGTCGCTTGGCATGCAGTTATGAAGCATTTGTATCCGCTTAAGCGCGACCAACAATGGTTAGAATGATCACCCGAGCTGTCGTCATTTCATATAGGTATGTGTAACCGAGCCACTGTCTTTTCTCCTTTTTAGGTTGTTTTTGTGATAAGGTGTATGAAATTGCTCATGAAGCACGAATAAAGAAGCGGTAATCGATCATGCGTTTCAAAAGGGTCCAAGAAGAACAAGTGTGGCTACATGCCAGGATGAATGATAATACAAGTGGCGTTCTTTACATGCAATAGTCTTCAACATTGGTACACTTTATTTCTTAGTCACAAAAGCAACAATACACGAGTGAACTACGCAAAGACGACAAGAACAAAAACACCGATGTGTGCAACGCGACAATGAAGCTTGTATCCCATCTACCTTTTGCCATCCCCGCAAAGAGCATGTCTTGACTACACACACACAAGAGCTCCCTTATCCTTTTTTTCTTCTTATTCAACACCCCCACTCCCTTTGTCGTTTGAACTCTCCTTATCAAGACCGTCGTTGTTGATTCCTTGTTTCTGCTCCCTTCTCACATTCGTTTCGCACCATGTTGTCTACATCACCCAATGCGTTTCCTTCTCCACCACAACAAAGTATACCCATACAACAGCAACAACAGTCCCGATCGCAATCCAGCAGCAATCCTCTTGTCGACCTCATTCGTACTGAGAAAGACTATATTGAAACTTTGAAGCTGATAGACTCGGTAATGTGCTACTTGTCCTCAGAGCACTTGCATTATGCTGATCCCAGCTTATAATAGCAAATCGCACCCATATGGATGAAACAAATGGCTTCTTCAGCACCCGACTTTTCAGAGCAACTCACACATACACATGCCATCTATGTTGTCAACAAACGATTCTGCTTGGTAATAACATTATGAGATAACGATAAGCGTGTTTTATAACTTGCTTTCCAATAGAAACTCGTCAAAGTAGCAGGCGATCCACGAGCAATGCGAGAATTGGGTGATATCCTGATGCAATGGGTAAGATAGCATGATAAGGCTTGATAGTACATTTGATTAATTGCATCCATGATACAAAGGTGGATATCATTGAAGTGCCATATGCAAGCTATTTCAGAAACTTTATCATTGACATTGATCGCCGACAAGATATCACCGACAATCCAGCTTTACGAGCTTGTCTAGATGTAAGCATTTGCTTTATTCATTTGGGAATTGATGCTGATAAAGAAACTTTGACTAGAAAATCACAACTACTTCATCTTCTGGGGCACAAACACTGAAGAAGCTCTTTGATGCACCACTGGAACGAGTTCAGTATTACAAGAATCTTTACAATGTAAGATGAACAAGTTGTTATCCAAAGAGATATTCTTATTAACCGGGTATCATTGTATTAGCGTCTATTGCAGAGTACACGACCAGGACGTGCAGATCATGGACTTTTGCTAAGAGCCAACCAGCGAATTGACACACTTATTCAGATTTCCAAGAACACGCTTCGAAATGGCATTCGCAAAGCAACTACCAACATTGACACTCATGCTGCAAATCAATATCAGGGCACATCAATATTGAAATTCTTGGACCATGTGGATTGCTCACAAGTGATTGATCTCTTTATGAAAGCACCTACAGTAAGTCAATCAAAAATTAATCCCTCCTTACAATAACATCCCCTTTGACGATCCTCGGTATTGCATGATCAATTAGGTATATCGACCATCATCAGATAGCAGCAGTAATGGACGTATCATTATGCGTGATGACTTTGTGCTCATGGGAGATAAGCCAACTCGATTGCATCTCGCCTTGTCAGTCAATGATTTGTTCATTTGCCGTTGCTTGGAGACCAACAACACGTCATATCAGCTTGTTTATCCTCCCATTCCAGTAAAGGATATCACAGTCAAGTCGATGGATTTGGATCGAGAGCTTGTTGGAGAATACATTGTGCACATTAATCTGGCATATGCAGAGCAGATGACACTTCGAATTGAGTCTCGTGAGAAAAGAAATGCATGGCTTGGTGTTAGTGCTACTGCTCCCAGTGCTGTCACTCTGAAATCAAGGTCTCTGGCTACCACTGTCAAACAACAATTGGCAAAGTTTCCACTTTTATCAGAGGATATGGATGACAACAAAGATAACGACCATCACCAAGAACACACTGCAACAACGCATGATGATATTTATGCACTTTATGGTGGACAGGATGACGATGATGATGATATTGACAATCACAGTGGAGAGTCAACAGCTCATGTCAGACGTAACGCATTTCGTGATACCATTATGGGTCTTTATGATGATCAGCTATCTTTTGCAAACAAGAGTGACAAACCATCAACACCACCCAAGAAACAACAACCATCGACAGTGGATGAAGATGGTCAAGATTTGGCAAACATTGTCCCACGATCAGTCAAGTTGCTGTCTCGTGTGCCTACAGCTACAACTCCTTCATCCAATACCAGTACAACAAAAGAGGAATCCAGCAAAGAAGACGCCAAGACAGCTAAAACTGATATGCAATCTGCACCTGTCAAGATGACTTATATCGAACCAGCTGTGCATAAAATGACAGTATCCACCAACAAGAGCAAAGAAGAAACAACATCTTCAAATCCTCCTCAACTGACAAGTGCTGGTGTACCTATCTTACCTCGATCATCATCTAGAGGTGGATCTGCATCTCGACCATTAGAGAAAGCACAACAACAATCAATTGGTGTTGCAAATACAGTACAAACACTAAGATCAGCAATGACAGCTTCAATTGACTCATCCACGGGTTCAGTATCATCCAATGCAACTGATTTTTCCATGGTGCGTGAATCATCATCTACTGGATCAACAGAAGCTTCTTCTTCATCAATTGATCGCCATCAGCAGCAATACAAGCCAAATCATGTAACTCCTTCACCCAATCCATCACCTTCAGCAGGTTCACCTATCACAATCACTCCATTACCACGTACTTCATCCAAGCACACTGCTGCTGGTAGAATGGCAACGTCAACATCACCAAGAATGGCCACTAACAACACAGTCATTCCTCAAAGACAAGCATCCCTTTCTAATTCAATTCGTTCAGTCAACAGCCCAACAATGGTACATGCTCAGCCTTCACCACACAATTCTACAAGTTCTCCTCCCAAAACATCACTGCAAATTGATACACGATCCACTTCATCAGGTCTGGATGATCTTGCATCACCTCCTCAAAGCGTAAGTCACATATCCATGTCATTTATATGATCAAAGATTAATGTTTTATCTTTATATAGCCTGGTGCCTATGCCAATGCCACCAAACAAGTACTCTATCGTCATGGCAAATGTGATGTATTTCATTGGAAAGGAGATACATGGTATGCAGCACAAGGACAATGTGGTATGCAGGTGCGAGTGACCAATGCGAATCGATCGTGCATATCCATTTTATTACTGGACAGTGGTCAATTATATTTGAATGCATGGATATTTCCTACTACAGTGATTCAATTACAAGGTGATACAGATGTATGCGTTTCAGTCTATATGGGTACACAAATGGAAACCTATCTAATCCATTTTGAACGACGTGCGGATGCTGTGGAGCTTGAAAATGTACTGCAATATGCACATCGAGAATCCATCAAGATCTGGGGATCAGCTGAAGAACAACAACAAATGGCACCACCACCCAGCTCGTTGTTAAGATCAACTTCTTTAGTGGATCCTGAAGCACCACCCCCTGATTCCAAGACATTCCGTGAAGAAGCACCACAGACACTGAAACCTATAATGCAATGCAAATGCAAGTTGTTTGCCCAACAAGAACATGCAGCATGGAATAGCTTGGGAAGTGTCAGTCTTCGAATTTCACTACAGGAACCAAGCAACAAGATGCATATTTACATGGAGAATGGCAAAACCAAGCTGGTATCTTCTGTGGTTCAAAGCTGCAATGTGGAGCGATTTGGTCCCAAACGCGTATCCTTTTTACTCACTACAGATCGGTCAAGTATGGTTTATATGATCAATCTCAAGGAAGAACGTACAGCAACCAAGATATTTGAATACATCAAGATCAAGAATGCCCAGAATGGATGGTGAACTAGTTACTTGTATATCCCCTTTGATCATCCTCTTCCACACAGTACTTGTATAGTATTCCCCAATACATATAGCATCATCTTATTCATCATACAGATAGTAATATACTCGTACATTGACCTAATAGCCATTCATTGACTGGGAATATAAGGAGGGGGTGTGTGACCTAGACTCAGCTAAACTACCTCTTCTCTTTCTTTTGCAGGAAAAGCGTCAACCATGGGCAAGAACCCATCGAACAAGTTAGAAACATGGGGAAACGAGACTACCATGAACATGAATGCCATTCTCTACCAGAATATCCTCGCGTCTCCTTACTTCAAGTCGCTCTAGTAAGTATTCTCTACACGTGTCAATGTCGTTTCCAGATTGACCCTTGCTAACTCGTAATCCAGTGAAAAGAAGACGTTTCACGAAATTGTAGATGAGATCTACAACGAAGGTACGATCGCCCTTTCTCTTTTATCTGGGTACCTGTGAAAGGTTTGTCCTTGACTGTGTATACTGTTTTCATGGCTAAAACGCTCTCCCACTCTTTTCTATGTGTGTTGGATACTCGTTGCGCAGTGACCAACTTGGGTAAGTGTCAAGTCAGTCAATGTAGCATGTTTCCTAACCCATCTATAATAGCACCATTCATCAAGGGCACCACTGTCTCTACTGCATTTTGTTGTCTCTTCAAGTTTTGGACATTACGCTTGACTGTGAAACAAGTTGAGAATCTCATTGATCATCGAGACTCGCCGTAAGTGTGTGTGGATACCTTTTTCATTGTGTCACTTTGCTTATAAGCTATTTAGATACATTCGTGCTATTGGATTCCTTTATTTGCGTTATGTCTGTGCACCTTCTGAACTTTGGGAATGGTTCTCGTATTACCTTGAGGATGAAGAAGAAATCGAATTGTCAGGTGGACCACGTCCACAGAAATCGTAAGCATCAAAGTATGACTACAAGATCCATTTATAGAGTATACTCATACAGAGCAATTTTAGAACCATTGGCAAGCTGTGTCGTATGCTACTCACTGAACAAAAGTTCCAAGGAACTATGCTGCCTCGTATCCCAGTTCCCATTGCACGTGATCTTGAAAAGAAGCTCAAAGAATATGATGAAGAAATGCGAAATGGAGGACATGGAGAGTATGTATATCTATCTCATGCTTTGATCTTGTAATTGACCTATACTATACATAGATATGAACAAGAAGAAGAACAAGATCGATCTTATGACAGAAGACGTTATGATGATGAAGAGGATGATCGCCGTAGTTACAGACGTCAAGATCGCTCCCGTGACAGAAGAGATCGCTCTTATGATAGAAGAG
Source organism: Lichtheimia ramosa (assembly GCA_008728235.1). Taxonomy (NCBI): domain Eukaryota; kingdom Fungi; phylum Mucoromycota; class Mucoromycetes; order Mucorales; family Lichtheimiaceae; genus Lichtheimia; species Lichtheimia ramosa. The sequence goes on along the minus strand of CP031828.1, from coordinate 1,619,202 downwards.
ATCGTTCCTATGACAGACGACGAGATGATGATCGCGGATACTATCGTAGAGATCGTTCACGTAGCCCTTATGACAGAAGGAGGAAAAGAGACCATGATGACTATCGTAGATCACGATACGATGATGATGACCGTGACAGACGCTATAGACACCGTTCTCGTTCCAGAGACAGACATTCTTCTCGATCCTACTCTCGTGATCGCAGTCGATACTGATGTAGCTTATTTCCACCACTCATCCCGAAGAGATAGCAACAAGTATGAATTTGACAGTAAAGATGATGTTGTATACGCTATGACAATAGTCAATTTACATCAAGAATGCTTTGTCTTTTAGAATTGTACATCCCCATGTGATTCCCTTAGTCAACACACAATTGCCCTTTTTCTTTCATGATCATCAATACATAAGCTGCTATACAAGTGTATCCTTTTGGAAAGCATTGATTGTTTACATTGTTTGTATATGGCCAGAAAAAGTATATCAACATCCACAGCCTTGTAGATTGTAACTGAGTGATAAAGTGGTCAAGCACCTGATCGAAGGTGCTGTAGCATCAAAAACTGATAAAGCCACTACTGCATAGGAAGAAGACCTTTTGTACGTGACTCAAGTATTCCCATGTCTTATGTTATGTGAATTCACTCAAGATACTCTACTGTTGGGCATGACAGCTACAGCTTCTGCTCTTCTATAAAGTCAAAGCGCAATGCATCAAAGGCAACAATGTGATATTGGCAAAGGTAGTGTTCCGCCCACGGGAAGATGAGAGAGACCAAGCGGAAGAATTGGTGAATATCTAGACTTCCGAGAAGCATATGTATGTAAAGGAAGGACTGTTTATGTTGGCAGCAGTACACATGTTCACATCACGTGTCAAATGTAGCAATCCAGGCACTTGCTCAATGACTCTAACGGTAGATGGAATGTATGGTTTCTAGTAAGCTTTATTGTCAGGATAGGTATATCTGTAATGTTTTGTGGGGTCGTCACTGGTCATTGGCTTTTTCATGCGGAGAAGACCATATACTATCACACAACGTCAGGGGCAATTTTCATATGCTTTTTGTCTTTATATCACGAGCTTCTTTTTCTTTCCGTTTTCATGTGCTACTCACAACATGTCAAACTACATTGCATATCAAGCATGACTATATCATAGTTTATTGAACACGTGGTGATATTATATATGTAAGCAAGGGATCCTTTGTACAGTCTACTCTAGTCTTATTCGAATATAGCTACCAAAGTGTCATTGTCTGATCACCGAATAGAATTACCAAGCATCATTCTTTAAACTCAGTGCGCGACATGTCAAAACAATGGTTACACATACGAGTTATCTTTAACGGCCCCATTTGCTTTACTCCACTCTTTTTCTTTCTTTCATTGTTCTCAATCCTCTTCCTCCTCCCTACTCTTTTTTCTTCTTACCATGACCCAGCTCAAGACATTCACCCGTGAAGAAGTCAGTCGCCATGCAACTGAAGATGATCTTTGGATCATTATTGATGGTGCTGTGTACGACGTGAGCGAGTTTGTTGATCTCCACCCAGGTACGACATGAGTCCAATGGGTGACATGGCAAGGCATTGAACGCAATGTGTGTTTTGAAACAACAGGTGGTGTTTTCCCCATCATGGAACTTGCTGGCAAGGATGCCACTGATGCCTTTTATGGTCTTCATCGTCAAGAGGTGCTTATCAAGTATGATCGCCTAAAGATTGGTACTATTGCTGGTGAAGAGCCACAGATTTCTATTCGCCAACCAGGCGAGATTTCTCGTGTGCCTTATGCTGAATCAAGTGCTTGGATGGGTTACAAATCGCCTTACTTCAAGTAAGTAGATCATTCAACATGTCACATGAACATTCCTCCCTTTTTTTTTTCTTTACCAATGCATGAATAATGAACATGTTGCATTAGAGAAACTCACTTCAAGTTCCGTACTGCTGTGCGCAAGATCTTTGATGAATTGGCTCCTGAAATTCGTGAATTGGAAGAAGCTGGTGGACGTCCTTCAGATGAACTTCAAAAGAAATTTGGTGATTATGGTCTTTTGGCTGCCAATATTGGTCCTGGCCCTTACCTTCGTGAATTCAACATTAAACTTCCTGGTGGTATTGCTCCTGAGGAATACGACTATTTCCATGAGGTAGGATTATAGCATATTGATCATCCTAGGAGGGAATCTCATATACAAGGATCTTTAGATGATTGTGCATGAAGAAATGGCACGTATTGGTGTACGTGGTACTGATGATGGTATCGTGGCTGGTATGATCATCTCGCTTCCTACTGTGCTCAACTTTGGATCCAAGGCAATGAAAGCCAAGGTTGTTCCTGAAATCCTTTCCGGTCGCAAACGCATGGCTCTGGCTATCACTGAAGTAAGTAGAGGATAATGATCACTTTATTCCTTATGCTCAATCTTTCCTTCTTTCTTAGCCTTATGCTGGCTCAGATGTTTCGCGCATTCGTACTACAGCCAAGTTATCAGCTGATGGCAAGCACTATATTGTGAATGGCGTTAAAAAGTGGATCACTTCTGGCTGCTGGGCTGATTATTTCTCTGTGGCTGTCCAAACTGACAAGGGCATGTCTATGTTGTTGGTTGAACGTACTGAAGGTGTCGAAACCAAGTTGATCAAAACATCCTATGCTCCTACTGCTGGTACTGCTTATGTCACTTTTGAGAATGTCAAGGTGCCAGTCGAGAATTTGCTTGGCAAGGAAGGCAAAGGATTTATGGTTGTGTTGTAAGTGTCTGTGTATACATGTTTGCATACAACAACAATGTACTGATTTTGCATAAACAGATCCAACTTTAACCATGAAAGGTGATTATACCGGGATTGAAATCAGGTTGACGACTTGCATGAATCTAACTCTATAACACAAATAGATGGGTCATGTTGACTGGTTCCGTGATGGGTGCACGTTATGCTATTGAAGATTGTTTCAAATGGGCCATGCAGCGCAAGGTAATGTATAAGTGCTTAAAGGGAAGATTTCAGACTGATATGTGATATAGGTCTTTGGCAAACGTCTTATTGATCAACCTGTCATCCGCAACAAGCTCGCCAAGATGGTAAGCCAGGAACAAAATATCCAGATGATCATACTTATGATATATTTATAGATTGCAAGTGTTGAAAGTGTACAAAGCTGGATCGAGAACTTGACTTATCAAATGTGTCACATGGATTACTTTGAACAGGCTGTGAAGCTTGCTGGTCCTCTCGCTCTTTGCAAGTACCAGGTATTTACATGATCACTCTTATGAGTCATCCAAACGTGAAAACTAATTCTTTTTATTACACCTTTGATAGTGTACTCGCATGCTTCATGATGTTGCTGATGATGCTGTTCAAATCTTTGGTGGTCGTGCCTTGACTCGATCAGCTATGGGTCGTAACGTTGAAATGCTTCATCGCACATACAAGTTTTCTTCCATCCTTGGTGGTTCCGAAGAGATTATGGCAGATCTTGGTGTTCGTCAGGCTATGAGACATTTCCCAACTGATGTACGACTCTAAATACATCCAAGGATGACTCTATTATCATACAATTAGAGATTCCATATCATAGACAGCTTTAGTTATCCTTTTCTCAGCTATACGCCTTATATCAACACGATAGAATGTATTTGTAACAATATCAATGTTTGCATGAATGTGGATGAAGCAGGATTACCGGGAAATGTGTTTTGCCTTATAATGTTACGAAAAGTTTTGACAAAAAAAGAATCAAAGAAAAAGGGGGGCAGGAAACGACAATTTGGGAACAAAGAAAACGTCATAGGTATAATGCAGATTGTATTATTGAAACTTGGGAGTGTATACGATAATCCGGTCATCCCGAGACCAAAGCATGAATTTATAATGCATATCCATGCAAACAAAGAGTGGATCACTTTTTGGAAAGTGGCTTGAAGTTTATATTTGGAATAAGGAGGGGCTAATAGTGAATATGGTAGACAATGGGCGCATCATTGACAGCGACAGGTCAACGTGCAGTCAAGCTGTGCCCCAAACAATGGTAAAGACATTGATGGTTGGTGCAGGGAACAAAAACAAGATTGTAATAATGACCAGGACCCGCCGCAATAAGATACACAAGAAAAGAAACAGAGAACAAAGAAGCGTGCATACAATCAGCACATGTAGATTTACTATCCCTATCTTCTCAAGCATCCGGCTGGTTCGGCAGAACCAAGTTGCATGTGCACAACAATAAGCACCATTGGCAAACACATACACTATTACCACATTATGCGTTGCTCTCATTCATCCATATATAAAGTTACCTTGTAAAAAGCTCAATAATGATTCATTGTCTCTCTCTCTCTTACTTGATATCTTTTCTCTCTATATTCTTTCACAAGCATTATGCTCGTAATTACCAGTGCAGACCATTATCTTGGCCATTGCATTACGTCTCATTTGGCTCAGCACAAGCAATTGATTCCACAAATGCGCGTACTTTGCGAAAACAAAAAGCCATGCTTGAACTTTGGATACAAAGGCATTGATGTACAACAAGTTGATTATATGAATATGGAGCAATTGGTGGATGCATTGCGACATGTAGAATATATGATCTTGGCTGTAGGCGATGAATCCAACAGAGTAGCCTACAATGAGAACCTTTGTACTGCAGCTAGTCAAGCAGGCGTCAAGTCGATCATTTGCATATCACATGTAGGTGCCGTTGGGCCGCTGCAAGATTACGCCATGATTGAAGAACAAGTCATCAGTACTTCTTGTCAATGGACCATTCTCAGGTAAATATTTTACAAGTCATAAGATATAGACTGTCATGCTCACTATTGTATAGACCTGATTGGACAATCCAGCATTTGCATCTATGGGCACCTTATGTGGAAAAACATGCTCAACTTGCCATGCCATTGCATCCAGACACAGAACTGTGCCCAATAGATATGACGGATCTATGCAGTGTAGTGCAAGCTATTGTACTTAACTGGGATCATAGTATCCTTCCAGTGCATCTTGACAACGAACATGATGGCCAAGTGTATACAATTACAGGTCCTGAACCTGTCACTGCCAAAGAGCTTGTAACCCGGTTGGCAAAGGCTACAGGCTATGAATCACTTAAATACAAGACTGTACGCCCCATGGATACCCAATTTTATCTTGAACAACTTGCACATGATATTTGGTTTGATGCACGGATCAAACAAGAACAACGTCTCATGTATAATGACCCACTTTCCAAAGGTGAATACAACTATAGCACACGCGCTTTTTCTTTGCCAACAGGTATGATTCAACAACAATGACCTTGATCATTCATTCATTCTCAAACATGATTCCATTTTTAGCTACGCTTATTGATACTATGGTGCGATACTTTGATTGGGTCCGTGAAACATCTAGCAGTATCTGTGTGCCACATGTCGACATGCTTTTATCTCGGCCAGCACATTCTGTGGATCGTTTCTTTCAGGAAAATGCCATCACTTTCAAGCCACGTGTGTAATCATAGATTCATATTCTTTGTCAATCCCTCCTCCTACTGCACATCAATAATGAAGTTGGTACTACTCTTTACGCAAATAATCAGTCATTGAAGCATATGTATTCATGTTGTTATTGTGACGATGGATAAAGGAAAAAAAGAAGAATGACTACACAGATTACACTAATATACATCGTTGATCAGAGATAGAATCCTTCAATTTCACTCTTGTACACTTACTTGCGTATTTTCTTGTCCATTCACGTGCAGTGGATTCATAGCGAGCACGATCAGTCTTGTACATGTGAGCAAGCTCAGGCACAAGTGGATCTATAATGATCTGCATGAGTCTTTATGCATCGGTGTTCATGCAATTGACTTACCATCCGGATTCGGATCCGTAAGGAGTGAGCACACAGAAAGCAATACTAATGAATATTCACCATCGTCAGCTACCTTGTGTTCAAGTTTGAACTTGTTTTACCTTTAGATATTGTCAATGCCGGCGACCATTGATCCTTTAGGATATCCAAACAGATGCTGCCATTGCTGTTGATGTTGGGATGATAAATCTTGGTTGTAAAATTCACCTACAGAAAGAGACACATCAGTATCATCCAACACTTGATCCATATTCATCAACTTGCCTTTGGTGGCTTGAAAGGATAGTCTGTAGGGAAATGAATCGAAAGGAAAAAGACCCCACCTTGATAAGGGCTATCTTCCTATATCAAAAGTCAACATTCCATTGTACATGTCTTGTTCGTTGTTCAGAAAGAAGATACATACAGGTCCAAGGATAGTAGCTTGCCAGTGAAAAGTGTCGTCGTCCACGGGTCCAGCAGAGCATGCAGAAGGAGGATCGCGGGTGATATCCTTCAATTCCTAAAGTCGGTACGCCATGTCAATCCCATCTTGTTGCAATCCTTATCCTGCTTTGCTAAAAGCACCATTGACCAGATGGACTTACCTTTTGGATACGTTTGAGTGCCATAGTAGCTGAGAAAGAAGCAACAAAAGAGTAAGAGATGGTGCAGCTCACACCATGCGGACTTTGTATAGTGCATATGCGCATGATGATTGTTCTCCCATCCACCACGCTGAGTATCTAGAGCAACTTGCCCTTCAATACAAATAAATGCTGCTTTATTGATTTGCAACCCATTAAAAGTGTCTTCAATTATATATATGATGATACAATACTAGCAGCACAATCATCTTGTGTTTACAGGGGATGAAATAGTACAAATGTCTCTTATATGCCTGCCACAGGTTACCTTTCAAATACCCCAGAACTTAACAAGTGGCTCATCACGCTGTCGTTCTTCATATCCTATCCCAGGCTCGATGTTTCTTGTAATGTGATAATAGTACTATACATGATGGTAGCTTTGATGTAAGCATAGCGTATCCATGAACACATACTTGTCCTCCTTCATGCTACAACTATGACTGCTTGTTCTGGATGGTATACTAGGCTATATACCAGTCTTGACTGAAAACGACTGTCAATTGACATGGAGAAAGCATATGGTACGATACACGAGAAGTTTACATATACCTACATCCAGTGAACGCTTGGGACTAGTAGTACGTTTCTCGAGCAATGTTCTTTTAGTGTACGTATATAAAAAGTGGTAAGTAAGGTTGCTGAGCATACTGGTAAGGGTGATGATGTTGTCATTCATTCCTAATATGAAGATTCCACGTCCCTGGTGATGGTTGCTGACCATCCATCCTCACTCCAAGAAGGTATGTATTATGTCTCCTTTGATACTTATGATAGCTTTCACTTGCTGCATTACCAGTCTTTCACTCATCAAACTAAGCACATAGGAAAATGGGATCCAAGTTGAGCTGAAAGATGAAGGAATAGTCATCCCTTCAGTAGTAAATCAGATCATTCAAAGACTTTGCATCCCAATCACTGCTGTAAATAAATCCCAACCCAATCAACGTCTTTCTCCTGTATCATGAATGCATAGCACATCCTTATGAAACCATGGCAACATTATCATTGTGATCAATAGTGCACAAGAAAAGCTTTTACAAAGTGAAAAGGGAATCATCCACCTGAACACTGTGGGCCCAAAGGCGAATCGCGGAGATTGCTCGTGTTTTAGTTCCACGCGAGACAAGTGAATAACGCGCCGCCTGTACTTTTGACTCTCTTTCTCTTTCTCAACACAGCCAGCTTTTCAAACTATGGACGGCGAGATAACGCTGTCTCCTTCTTTACTTGGAGAATGCATACCAGCAAAAACTTTCAGAGACAATCGACAACCTGTCACTTCTTTATGCTTTGACGCTACTGGTGAACTTTGTGTTACTTCGGCTCAAGATGAGAGTTTACACATTTACAACTGTCGAGAGGGCAAGTATGTACCAGATCTCAACTCCCATGCCACGATCCATATATCAACAAGCTTCTCGTTGCATTTACAGGCACCAGAGTACTTTACACAGCAAAAAGTATGGCGTCAATCTAGCACGATTCACCCACCAAAAGACCACGGTTATATATGCCTCCACCAAAGAAGACGGTGAGATCATAATAGCTATAAGGATTGATGTAATCTCCTCCTAACAACAATGTCGATCCTTTAGATACCCTGCGATATCTTTCTGTACACGACAACAAGTTCATTCGCTATTTTCGTGGACACACAGACAAGTAAGTATAGGATAGAGTCAAGGAACATGTAGGATATTGATCTATGTTTTGGAATAGGGTTGTGTCACTGGAAATGTCACCAATAGACGACCAATTTCTTTCATCATCACTTGACAAGACAGTACGATTATGGGATTTAAGATCACCGACATGTCAGGTAATCAGTATATTGGATTGTATTGAGATTTCATGCTGATTTGATAAATGTTGAAGGGTGTTGTACATGCCAAAGGACGTCCAACAGCTGCTTTTGATCCTGAAGGTCTCATCTTTGCATTAGGCGTGGATTCAAGCACAGTGAAAATGTATGATTTGCGAGCGTATGAATCAGTAAGTTGTCTTTCTCGTAATGTTATGACAAGGTTGATCTAAATGGTATGTTATCAGGGACCTTTTGCAACATGTGATATAGCAGATACGTACTATTATCCAAAAGGCTTACCAGATTGGACCAGTCTGAAATTCACCAACAATGGCAAGCACATCCTGCTTTCGACTTCAGGACAAACACACTATATACTTGATGCATTCAGTGGCAATATCATTCAAAGGCTCAGTGGGTTTTCACGATTGGGTGTTGATACATGTGGCGAGGAAACAGGCCTTTCACCGGATGGAAGATTCGTGTTTTCAGGTATGATGATAGTTTTGACTCTATCATGGACAACGAGCTTACTTTATATATATAGGAGGACGAGATGGCAAGTTGTATATTTGGGATATCGAGAATCCAAATCCAGCATCAGCAGCAGGTGTGATTCAAGACAATCTACCCATGACAGCATTGGATACTCCTCATACAGATAATCTTCGCGTCTTTGGCTTCAATCCTTATTACATGATGTTTGTCACCGGATCCGATGAGCTTGTAAGTATGGATGTCTCTTTATACCCGCTCTCCAAAACGACTGCTGTTCCCCAATACTCCCAAGGAAAATGGAGATGTTGGTTTTATATCGGTCGAAGATCACATTCCCCCTTCTTTTACACATGATGAATGGCATTCTCATATCATGGTTTCATATAGGAATTCTGGCAATCCAAGCAACCAGCACTATAGCTATAATACATGTACCTTTTACACAACTACGCATTTTCACACCCTTTGTCCATATCTTCTCCCTGTGCAATAATGACGATACATTTGCATCCAAATACAACATTATTCTTTTTCATTGCACCATCAGAAATCAAATATGTTTATGAATTTTGCTTTACAAAGCTTATTAATGTATGTTGAGTGAATTTTCTCCGGGGGATATGTGTTGTTTAAGATGGGGAAGAAAAGAAACAGCGAATTAAGACCGGAGGAGATGTTGTAATAGTAAAAAGAAAGTGGTGCTTGTTATCCCTGTGTGGTGATACAGCCAAACAGTGTCTTGCTAATTGCTTGTTTCGGTGAACTCGTTTAAGAGAACAAACCAGCCCTGGTAAGATTCACATTGTTTGTAAGAGTGTAAAGATCTCTCGCTAGGTAAAGGAGAGAAAAGGGGAAAACAGGATTGGGTGAGATACTTACTTATTACGGGTAACAAATGTCTTGTTCAATAACGTCAGAATTCTGGACACATTCAATCGCACATATTCAAGATCGAGCAATTCAACATTGTCTTGTTGCTATAGATAGTTGATGAGTGATTTGATACACATTGGTGATCGAATATACCTTTTCTAGCAGATCATCCAGCTTGAGATCCATCTCAAGGATCGGCTTTTCTCGTCCTAAAATAGACCAACATGTGAATGATCCAAGTTGCAAATCTCCATAAGAAGAAACTTACCTTTAAAGTGCATGGCAATCATAAATGTACCAGGTAATGGTGATGTAATAAGGAAAAAGATATTGGGACGCCTGTGTATTCACTGATCAGTAATCGACTTGACTAATCCAGGGATCGAAACTTACCTGCTTTCAGGCACTGTGCTTTCTGCAATAACACCATCCTTCTCCATTTGGCTATGGGTGAATTTGACAGGTCCTTGAGCAGATTGCTTCTTTGGCTTCTTGGGCATGCCATCGACTTCGACACCAATACCAACTGAGTTTTTGGACTTCTTGTCACTGCCACTTTGGATACGCACATTCTGTAGATAGGCTTTGTAGCTTTCAAGCTGGCTTCGAAGGAAAGTGTTGTGATCAAGAATGGCTTTGTAGACACTTTCCAGTGACTCAAGTTCCTGAATGACCTTTTCTTTCAAGTTGCCAAGATGAGCGAGTTCCTGTGTGATCTCTTCTACGAGTAACTTGTATCCATCACGATGATCAACGATGCCAGCATCTTCAAGTTCACGCAACATGTCTTTGACTTTGATTCCCTTTCTAACAAGCTGTGTATCTTTGGTAGTCGCTGCTGTTTCTGCAATATAGTCAAGGTCCAAAGGTCCACCAGCAGCAGCCGATGCAGCAAGATGAGGTAGTGATCGAATCAGCTGAACATAGATGGCTTTTGTCTCCATGTATAGAATGTCGTTTTGTGTAATGTTGTTCTCTGACATCAATGCTGTCGTCAAATCTGCATAACACAGTCAGTATCACAATGACAAATAGGCTCATTCTTTCTTCCCATACCTTGAATAGGAACTTCCCAACGACTGAATAAAGGTAATTCGATTGCCTTATTTTCTTTGCGTGATACTTGTGGAATTGAAGGACCAATTTCATTCATCAGAACACGAATATGATCTTTCTCTTTTGGTGCAAGAATGTCCAAATGCTGCAAGATGAGTGATTGGGTGCTGTATATCTCGTTCAATGTAATGTTGAGCACAATGTCCTTCTTTGATAATGCCATGTATTGATCCATCTCCAATGATTCATAAAAGTCGCTGACTTCACACAATTCGTTGAGGAATTTGTTGATGCGTTGCTTGTTTGATTCGACGAAAGGATTGGTGGGAAGCATATAACTCTCTTTGGCGTAAGAAGGGCGATTGGCGAGATTCTGAAGCATCTTGGCAATCTATTATCCATCCTAGTATTAGTAACAAGAAGAATAAACTTGTAGCTTGATCATACCAGTGTCAATGTTCTTCGTGGATGTTTGTTGGGTGCATTTTCCAATAACATATAAGCGCGTGGGGTGACAATAGCAGGATTGATGAAACGTAAAAAGAAGAAACCACCAATCATGGAGCATACTGAGAATTCTGAAGCATTGGGACTCTTTCGCTTCGTCAAAGATCGAATTTGCTTGCAGATCCAGCGAATACCATAAGGTACAGCATCAGTTGATGAAAGGATGGTGGACAAGAAACTCTCTGCAATCTCCATGAGCATCTTTAGACGTGGCTGAATGATTGCTTGAACATCAGGATTTTCAGCAGCTACTTCAGGCGTAACACTTCTCGGCATATCTTGGGGGAGTTGTCCTCGGTCTTGTTCAATTTGTGCAACCATTTGCTCATACACCTGTATCAACATGCATTAGCACTTGGTTTCTTGCATGAGATCCTTCCCAATTCAGTGATTACTTGCCTTGAGTGGATTGATTTCCAAATTCAAGTCCTTGTGCTCCACCAAGCTATTGATCTTCTCTGCTAAAACTGACTTGAGATACGCCTGACCAGGACCACGTCGTGTATATGTTGTCATCATTCGAGATACAGGTGTATTGGCTCGTAACAAAGAACCAAATTCAGTCGATGTTTCAAATTGAGCAGCCAACACATTCTAATCCATTTGATCGTATTACTACCATCTTCATCTCTTGTCATCAGCAAGTTCATACCTGGAACATGGTCAATAATAGATGCTCTTCACGACTTTCGTATTGATTGCCATATAATGTAAACATGACAGTCTGAAGCAATGTATCAATTTCAGCCAAGTTGACAAGTCGACATAGTGTTGCAATGTGTCGTGGTTCGCTTTGTAAGATAAAAAAGAGATTGCCATAGAGTTGGATTTTGCGATCGTCTGGATAGAAATCACTGTCTCCTTCTCCATGCTCCTCAAAATGAGCTACCATTTCATTTTGCTAAAGATATGATTCATGTTAATCTCAAATCCACTACTTTGGTTCTACACACACACACACCTCGCTTAATGCAATACGATTCTGGATCAATAAAGCAATACGTGAATCAAGATAACGAACATCACGCTCCAATACAAAGTTCTTCTTGGACTGAGCCGAGATTTTTGTCTTTAGGTCGCGTAGCTTCCTTTGAGCTGTCAGAGTAAAGTAAGTCAAGTGGTTTCACTGGAAAGTAAGACTCGTCATTTGACTTGCCTTGAGCTAGCTCATCCTCTACTTCGTTATCTTGTTCAGCTGCCATGGAGTAGAATGCCGATACTGAATAACGCTTAGAGGTGCGACCTGCTTTTTTGCTTGAATGGTGATTGTTTGCTGCTGCTGCTGCTACTGCTCGGGAGACAATAGTGCCTGCACCAGGAGAGTAACCATACGATTGAACCATGGCAGGTGATCCACAACAACAAAACAACGATAAGAAAGGAAAAAGAACAACTCAAGTGTGAGTGAATAAGAGAGAGAGAGAGAGAGGGAAAAGTATAAGGAGTAAGACAAAACTCAGGATACCAAATCAGGCACCACACCTTTGTATATGCTGCATTGGGAGATGTTAGTGATAGACATGCCTTTTTCTTTTATCTTTTATTACTCTATGGATCAGGTTGTATAAAATGACAGTCCTTGTTCACATTGCTATCCTTCATCATCATCCCCCCTTGGTTTGGATATATGCTTGCTCATATATACTCTCTCACATGTTCGATCTTCTGTAACACAGCCTTACAATCACCTACTTTAATAGGAAGGCACAACGCACCCTTTAATTGACCATCGATTATCCATGTGTGTGCAACACGTTTTTTCCCTTGTTTGACCCAATCCTTCTACCAATCCATCCTTTGTCTATAACTATGACTTTTGTTGTGATGATAGCTCTTGCGCGCCATTTTTTGTTATCAAACACATATCACTTTATCCTTAACCTTGTATACAATGAACTAAACCTTGTACCTTTCAAGGAGAACAACAACATTACCCGATCAATGAGATCCACTTGAGAAGAAAAGGTGTCATATCCTTCTACATTTCATCAATTGGAATCATCCTGTTGCTTCAAATGAGCTTAAGCATGACGAGCACTGGTCCAAGGAGTATATGATCCACACTGTCAATTGTTTGTGCTACGTAATTGTGGGACATTCAAGGTAGATCTTGGATTAAGTTTCCAAAGGCTTCAAGCAATATAGAAAACAATGAAATTGGGAACGTCATTCAATCATATACAATGACACAACACATCCACGACAGAATAAAGCAGAGCATATTGTTCAATGACGATTTATCGATAGAGCATTTCTATTACTGTACAGTAGTGTGTGCATGAATGGTCTTTGGGTCAAATGCTGAAAGTGGCGGGAAAAAGATGTGTTGTGAAGGAATGTATTTTGATCTAGACTCTTTAAGCTATGTGTTGTTTCATGAAAGTGTTGCCACGTTACCCAATTACAAGATGGATTGTACCTGAATGATGATGCTGTTGCTCTTGTATCGATAGCTATTCATAGTACATACAATATGCTTCCGCGGATGGAGTATGTAAAAACGTGGCTTCAGCTCCTTGGATCTCAAACTATCGAATGACGCTAAAAGTGGTGCGGAGTCGTACTACCTGTCGATCCCTTTTTGAAGGGCTCAGCTCGGCTATTCTAGTGGCTCTTTGCTTTTCTTCATCTCCATCATGGCACCCATCACTGAATTCTCCCAGCGCACACAACCTGACACTATTGTCCTCTTTGACGTGGATGGTACCTTGACTCCTGCTCGTGGTGTAAGTTATCACTTGACTTTGTATCTAGCAATAAAATAACTTTGACTTTCCAACCTAGAGCGTTTCCCAAGAGATGCTTGACACTTTGGCTGAATTGCGCAAGAAGGTCGTTATTGGCTTTGTTGGTGGTTCCGATTTGAGCAAGCAAGTGGAACAACTTGGTGCCAGTGGTAAGCAAAAGATGGACAAAGTGTCATAGTGAGAGACTGATAGGGTGTTGTAGTGACTCAGGACTTTGATTACTGTTTCGCTGAAAATGGCTTGACTGCCTATCGTCTTGGTGAGCAAATGGCATCTCAGGTAGGATAGGATGTGCAAGAAAAGAAACAAGGATGCTTATGTAAAGTATTGGTAGAGCTTCATTGAATGGATCGGTGATGAAGAATACAACAAGCTTGTCAACTTTATTTTGCGTTACATTGCTGATATGGATCTTCCCAAGAAGCGGTAAGTGTCATTTGACTTGATGGGGGATATGTCATTTGACACATTGTTCTATAGTGGTACCTTTATTGAATTCCGTAATGGTATGATCAATGTATCTCCTATTGGCCGTAACTGCTCCCGTGAAGAACGTAACGAATTTGAAAAGTTTGATCTTGAACGTGGTTTGCGACGCAAGTTTGTTGAGGATTTGAAGGCTGCTTTCTCTCATTTGGATTTGACTTACTCCATTGGTGGCCAAATTTCTTTTGACGTATTCCCCACTGGCTGGGATAAGACCTACTGCTTACGCCATTTGGAAAAGGAAGGTTTCAAGACCATTCACTTCTTTGGTGACAAGACTTTCAAGGGTGGTAATGACTATGAGATTTACAACCATCCTGATGTTACTGGTCACTCAGTAACTTGCCCTGAAGATACCATGGCCATCTTGAAGGAGCTCTTCCCTTAAACAACACATGTCTTTCAATCCATCCCCATTTCATTTTCCTCATGTCACGCAAACACATATTTTCCCGCTTAACATGTCATAAAGTTTAGCATTGATCTTGTATAAACTCGTGATTGTTTATCATGTAAAACCATTTGGCATTCTTTAGTGAGACGTACAAGTGGTACTGGGCAAATAGGTTACTTTCAATGTCAAATTTTTGTTACCGATTCAAGTTCAACAATAAGCTTGGCTATCTTTGAGTACTGCTTACTGCTAGCAAAGCTTTCACCTTATAAGCTTCATTCATTTACATACAAAGCATCATTCTGCTGAATACAAATGATATAGACAGCTTCCTTATGATGAAAACGATCCAAGAAAGTAGGCAAAGGATCTAATATTGCCATGTGGCTTCAACCAGTTAAGATTCAGAGTTGCAAGCATAGGAGTAGTGATGGTAATAGATTTGAAACCGATGATCTTTTGCAGGTCATCCTTGCTGGTATGCGCTGTCATCCAAATAATAGTGTACATAAAGAGGAATCAGGCACAATACAACAGTGTGTGTAGAAATGAAATTTCGCATAGATGACTCATCCTATGCCGTTTATTCATACTTTAGGGATACTTTTACTAATCAAAAGGGTAATTTAGATGATGTACAGGTCAAAAAGAGATAAAGCAATGCATTAAAATGCTAGTTACACAAACGCTTTCGGAGCACACTCTATTATTCATCACCTGTGTGAAATCAAATGTCTCTGTACCTAGTTTTGGGATAATGCATTCCTTCTTTTTCACGAGTCATGTCTGCAAGTAGTCCTTTACGTGCATCCACCTATCATCGATACTATGACAAGTATTATCCACATCACATAGAGCTCTTGGAAGATTTGATACGCGGTGTGTCGTTGGCTTTACCAGGTAACAATGAAATGTCATTCTTCTTTGTCCTTCAAATGGATGATTCTCAGCCTACCCAAAACATACATGATTCCTTGTTTACACTGCTTTTCCTCCAGGACGCTTTGAGGATGCTGACTTGTGTTCACAAACACGTAAGTAGTGTTTTCTTCTGACAATGGTGACAAGATGGCCAATGTCAACTTTGTGTCAATACTGCTTAGTCATTTCCGTGTTGAATCTGTTTTTGCTCCACCATACACACCTCTTGGCAAGACGGCGTTCCGAAAAGGATGAATCGTTTGTGTTCAATAAGCACATACAGGCCTATTATCGTTCTCACTGGCCATCCAAAGCTGCATCACTTGCTCTGAGCATCATATCTTACACCGAAGTGGTCTTTGAACTCTTGCTGCATAGACGTATCTCTAGCAAATCTCGACGTTGGCGTTGGATTGTAGGGATTGAAGGAATCAAGTATGTATAAAGGATAATTTGACAAAGGGCTATTGTTTAATGTATACCTGCATAGAGCTGTTTTACGCCTGGTGTTATTCTTTCGTTCTGGAAAGCGTACAGTGATTCATCCAACACATCTGGTGCGAAACACTGATCCATGCACGTTTGAAAGCAATGTTACCGACAAACTAGAGCTAGCAACTCTTGATCCTCGTACTGGCACACCATCTACAGCCAATCCTCGTTTACTGACAGCATCCACTACTGTATCAAGTACTATGCCAAGACAAGGGTGGGCACTTTTTGGAGAAATAGTGTGGATTATTCGACCCGTGGTATATGGTAAGTCAATCCAAGAAGTAGCTATGGATAAAGATGTTGATTGGTGATAGCGTTTATGGTCATGAATACGCTACGTCGAGGATCACACAAGGTTGTTGAGCAATCTGAAGATGAAGAAGAAACAGAAAAGGATGATGAGAATGACTGGAAACCATGGCTAGTATCATTGTGTATCGATTTACTGGCACGAACAGCACGTTCTATGCAACCAACATCAGCACTTGAGCAGGATGAATACAAGCGTCGAGATTATCTCTTGCTTTATTATTTATTACGAGGACCAGTTTACAATCTATTTACCAGGTGATCTTTGTTGACATAAATAATGTGATAATGGGAAACATTTGACTCATATTGTCATTGATAGGCGAATCTTGGAAGTATTTTGTGATGCAAGTGAACATCGTCCACTGGTGTCTATTCTTGCAAGTAAGTGCTCATTCTTCACATGGATAAACGTGACCTAATGCGAGTTTATCCTATAGCTGCATTGAATGATTATAGGCCATTCTGGGAGCAGTCTTACTTTTATACAGCTGGGTCATAGGATAATGATATCAATCATAGTAGTAATATACCAATGTACATCTTTATTGTTATAATGGTGGTGATAGACATGTGAAAGAGATAAACAACAAGGCACGTGGATAAAAGGAAATGACCGTGCTCATAGGGATGGTTGGGAAGGGGATGTCTGAAACAGGCCGTGTTTCACAAGCAGCGTCAATGCCAACAAGCGCCAATATGATTTGCTGGCGGTGCTTTGATCAAACACATGCCGACGAGATCCTTTTTGACCCCCAATTCAGTCGATTCAACCGAGGAAAGTCCATTTTGGAAACTCACACAAAGCAACGCACGTACACAACACAACACAACACAAACTTGGCCATATGAAGTTTCTTGAAATTGACTCGTTGGATGCCTTGAATTCAATATTCGAATGGGAAACTACCGAATGCATACTCAATGGGCGTATTGAAGCCTACTCTTGTAAGTATTCACCCGAAGGAACGAGGCACTGTCATGCAAGTTCACACTGTTGCAATGGTAGGCAAATCGGCTGGTTCCGACAAGAAGCTCTTTAAGCAACTGGAAAACAAGTATAGCCCTGCTGTTGACTTGACTGTTGGCTCCATCTCGCCTGACGATCTTCAGGTCATTTCACCCTTTGGTCGCTTGGATGAGGCAGCACCACGAAGGACGTTCTTTTATCTCTTGGCAACGCTCAATGCTGCTTATCCAGATAATGACTTTTCTGAAGTACGACCGGATCAGTTTAGCAAGCAACACTCTTTGGATCTTGTTATCAATTCAGTCAACACTACACTCTTTAACCTTGGCAACGATTTCATCGTCAACCGATATCGGTAAGACAAGGAATGCGATTCATAAAGTAGTATATTCATGTATGCTTGGAATAGGATGTGGGATATCTTGGATGACTTGGTACAGCTTAAAGAATGCGATGTATACAGTTACAACCCAGACAGCGATGACGATCCTATGAATGAAGATGGTTACTTGTAAGTTTGCACTATTGGTCAACACGACGCCAACTATTTTCGCATGAGAAACTAAACACCTGATTATTTCCTCGGATATATTAGATGGTCAATGAACTACTTTTTCTTCAATCGCAAGCTCAAGCGTATGATTTACTTTACTGTCAAGAGTCAGAGGTATGGATAACACTGTTATGTCTTGGCAAAAGCAGGTACACTGACTCTTTTTCTTTCTCTCCCCCCAAAAAAAACACTTTAGTTTGATCAATGCACCTGCCAGGGACGATGAAGCTGATTTTGATGATGGAGAAGAGGAAGATGACTCTAGGTAAGCTGACTGCACCATTTATGGTATTTCCCGGTGGGAAGAGATCGTCGCTCATCCTTTAGTGTTCATAGACAACGACGCTATGATTATTTAGTTATGGGTGACATGGAAGATTAATTACGACATGATGACATCCAAGAATGTACAGACCATGCTCTGGGTCCCCTTGCCTTTCTTTTCTTTTCCACAATGCGTTATCTACATCAGAAAAAAGAAAGAACCATGAGTCCCACGCCCATGGATGAGAATGAGCATCACCCCTTTTTTAGCCTGTTTAACAAATACAGTCTGGTACCATTTTCTCTATTGTGTATAAAAGAACATCCCATAGTCCTATTGCGCCCCTTTTTCTTTACAAAATATATCTTTCTTTTCACTATGGCTCCTCAAAAAACACGCCACAATACACGAAAGCCCCGTCTTTTCCAATGTACAGGTTATGGTGATTGTCATATGGTATTCACTCGAAGCGAACATTTAGCTAGACATGCTAGGTAAGGGCAAGATATCACCCTGGTCAATAAAGATGATCAGGGCACATTTTGATTATCAGGTGCTTATGCCTTCTCCTTTGTCTACTTCTTGACTATAGAAAGCACACAGGAGAGGTACAGGATCTAATACACGGGATGGGAAAAAAACATACATTAACCACGCGACATACAACATAATCTCTCCCCAAACAGAAACCTTTCAAGTGCATAATGCCTGATTGCAACAAGATGTTCAGCCGTTTTGATAACATGATGCAACATACACAAACACATCGATCAAACTCTTCCAACATTAGCAATACGTATCACCGATCCCAAAGACGACGACGTACACGTATCAATAGTATTGATACTACCAGTAGCACCATGAGTAGCAGCAATGACAGCATTGATTCTTCAACAATCTCATCTCCTCCTTCACCACCTGAAGACTGTGATAAGCGACGTCGTCTTTCGATAGCAGAATTATGCAATCCATCATCACCTACTTCTTGGCCAATGTCACCTACCACGCCAACAGATGATGTACACCATGAAAACAAGATCAAACTCACAGTGGATGAGATGGAAGCATTGCAAGCATTAGGACGTCTTCACACTACCAATGACTTTTTCGAATCACTTCATGATATAATTACTGTTGGTCCAAGTGGAAATGCATGTGCTTGTCTCTAAGTATGGCGAGTGCCGCCATTTGGTTCTGTTTTGCTCTCATGGGCCGCACAGACCACCTTTTTTGTATCATAGTCCTACCATCCCCCATCCCGATTCCCCCCTTTTTCTTTTCTTCTTTGTTTCTCATCTTCCATATGTAGCTCAGAAGTCCATTTTCTTTCTTTTCTTTCTTTGTAACTGTATCATTCATCATCTCTTTCATCATTATCATACAAAAGGAAAAATCAATTTGTGAATATGCTGTATATTATCTGTGTGTATGTGCGCTGTGTATGTGTATAAATGGGCGTGTGTATATTGAATCAGATGTTCTTGATATAGGGGAAACAACATCATGACAGCTGAGTATTTTGCTCACTATCAAGAAAGAGAAAGAGCGTCTATGTGATACATGGGAGACACAAACATTGCAACAAGAGTAAACGGGGACCAAAAGGACCCAGGTTACTTTACGCCTTTATATTCAGGTAGGCTGTTACGACGACAGGCGAGACAATTATACAGTCTGCTGAGTTAAAGTGCTACCACCGAACAAAAAGTCGACAAGATCTACGAAGCGGGATAACAAGATATGAGGACCATCATCATCCATGACGTCTTTTGCATGTCCTTTCTCCACTTTAGCATATATCCCGCTTATATTATTACATCCCGCTCATTCATTCCCGCCATGACAAGGTGATGAAGGATTAAAAAGCATGTGCAGTTAGCGGCCGACGTGTTCCGAGAACCATGTGACTCGGAGAACAATCCCGTCGGACCAAGCTTTGGCTTATTCCATCACTTTAAGAATCTGGCACGCGTTTCGCAAGGGCTTTTCTTTCTTTTCTTTCTATTGACTCACTCTTTATAACAACTGTAAGTACAGCTCACTTGTCATTGGGACTTGGTCTTGCTCATTGGAACGCGTCTTTTTATTCTACTTGTCTTGAATGACTATTTAGACAACAACATGGCACGCAACTTTTTCATTGGTGGTAACTGGAAGATGAACGGCTCTGTCACCTTGGCCAAGTCCTTGGTTGATATGCTCAACAATGCCACTATTCCTGCTGGTACTGGTATGTTATATCATTCTCTTTTTGAAAGATCCTTTATGCATGATACACGTCTTCTCATTCCAACACCCATGTACACAGAGGTTGTTATCTCTCCTCCTGCTATCTACGTTGACCGTGTTCGTCAAGCTTTGAAGAAGGACATTGGTGTTGCTGCCCAAAACTCTTATGTCAAGGCTAGCGGTGCTTACACTGGTGAAATCAGGCAAGTAATTGATAGGGAGATGGCGGGAAAAAATCGTCATACGAGATCAGTGATGGAAATTTCTCAGTGCAAGGGAATACTGACTGACACTTTTTCTATAGCCCTGAACAACTCAAGGACTTGGGTATTGATTGGGTCATCCTTGGTCACTCTGAACGTCGTGAATACTTTAAGGAATCTGACGACGTAAGTTGAATGACTGAATCTTGTTATTGGATGGGATGTTCATGAACTTTTATCTAGTTTGTTGGTGAGAAGACTGCTCATGCCTTAAAGGCTGGTGTCAAAGTCATTCCTTGCATTGGTGAAAAGCTTGAAGAGCGTGAAAGCAACAAGACTACTGAAGTTGTCACTCGTCAATTGAAGGCTATTGCTGACAAGATTGATGACTGGACCAATGTCGTTATTGCCTATGAACCCGTCTGGGCCATGTAAGTAACAAATTTCATGCATGGGATGATGATTGTGATGGTGTTTCAGATGCCGGGTATATGATCATACTGCACGTGCATCATTGAACACGTCACATCACCAATAGTATGCAAGAGCAGTATACTGATGAAATACCAATTATAGTGGTACTGGCAAGGTTGCTACTCCTGAACAAGCTGAAGAAGTCCATGCTACTCTTCGCAAGTGGCTCGCTGACAATGTCTCCCAAAAGGTTGCTGATGAGACTCGTATCATCTATGGTGGCTCTGTCAAGGGTAGCAATGCTCCCGAGTTGGGTATGTATATATTTGCTTCGCTTAGGCAAAAAGAATTGGTGATCAAATCTTGTCTGACCATCTTTGTTCTTATTGTGTAGCTAAGCAACCTAACATTGATGGCTTCTTGGTTGGTGGTGCTAGTATCAACGAGGACTTCCTCAAGATCATTGCTGCTCGTCAATAGATTCAACAAATCAACACTTCTCTTGTTATAAATACTCTTCTTGCGCGTACATACACACCATGATCCACTCTACATTGCACAATAAAAAAAGCTTTTGCATTTAGCTGTATCAAACAAGCATTATTTTCCTGGTATGAGCAAAAAGAAACGTTGTTGATGTGCAACCTAAATCGACAGCGTGGATCAAGCAAGCATCACGATTGGCCAAGTAAAAGAGTCCTTTTCGACAATTTAGGAAGATGTCCACACATGTTGTATCCACTCGATCAGACAATGAGCTACAATAGGATCACCAAGCCCCGAATCTTTCTAACACAAGTAGTTAACGTAGTGATCTGATTGATTATAAATATAAAGATGTCTTTTGATTCACAAACAACCTTCCTTTGGTCTTTATTTCTCTTTGTCTTTGGAAATGTCCAAACCTAATCTCCCAGAGGGAGCAACACCTGTCGTAGCCACTACCACGACTACTACGACTGTTGTTACTGACTCCCAGTCATCTCATGAAGCACAATCATATGGTCTGGATGCTATCGAGCGTCGTCGTATTGCCTTACAAGAGGTATTTAGTCTACTCTTATCACTTTTCCTCATGCTTATGATCTCTTTGCTTCTAGTTTGATGATGCCAAGTTTGGCTGGTTCCACATTCGCGCATGTATTGTCTCTGGTGTTGGTTTCTTTACTGACGCATACGACATTTTCGCTATCAATCTTGTTTCAACCATGATTGGTTATGTGTACTGGGGTGCTGAAGGCAACACTACTCCTCACAATGTGGATACTGCTATCAAAGTTTCCATGTCCTGTGGCACTGGTAGGTTTATAGACAAAAAAGACTTTACACATGCCTTCTAAATTGTTGATTTTCTAAAACATAGTGGTTGGACAACTCTTGTTTGGTTATCTTGCTGATCATGTTGGTCGTAAAAGAATGTATGGTGTGGAACTTATCATTATGATTGTTGGCACTATTGGTCAAACACTTGCAGGCAATGGACCAGCTGCATCTTTTTGGGCAGTCATTACCTTTTGGCGTGTTATTGTTGGTATCGGTATTGGTGGTGATTATCCACTTTCTTCTGTTATCACATCTGAATTTGCTACTACCAAACGCCGTGGTGCCATGATGGCAGCTGTTTTTGCTATGCAAGGCATAGGTCAAGTTACTGCTGGTATTGTTGGTTTGATTGCTACAGCTGCATACCAAAATGCTATTCGTGCCGATCCTACTCAACTTGATTATGTCTGGCGTATCGTTATTGGTCTTGGTGCTGTACCTGGTGTTGTTGCTCTTTACTATCGCTTGACTATTCCAGAAACACCACGTTACACCATGGATGTCGAGCAAAAGATTGAAAAGGGCATCCGTGATGCTAAAGCTTTTGTCGAACATGGTGCTGCTGCTGGTGATTACACTGACAATCAGGCTGTTGCTCGTGTACACACTGATGTGCCTCGTGCATCATGGGAAGATTTCAAGACTTATTTTGGTCAACGTAAAAACGCGCTCAAGCTCTTCGGCACTGCTTATTCCTGGTTTGCTCTTGATGTTGCCTGGTACGGCTTGGGCTTGAATAACTCGATCATTTTATCCAACATTGGCTTTGCTGGTGGTGATCCTTATGAGTAAGCTTCATTTATCATCCTTCATCCTCATTTTTGGTATACTCATTATAGACTTGCATTGCAGAGCTGTATTCAACACATGTGTCGGCAACATTATCATCAACCTTTTGGGTTCAGGTATATATGCCTTGCATCTCATGTGTTTTCATGCATGCATACTCACATGTGTCGCACAACAATAGTACCAGGCTACTGGATCTCTGTGTTCACTATTGACTATATGGGCCGTAAGACGATCCAAATTATGGGTTTCACCATGTTGACCATCATGTTTATTATCCTTGGATTTGCCTATCATGCTATTCTCAACACTTCGACTGCCTTGTTCATTGTTCTCTACACCATTACTCAAATCTTCTTCAATTGGGGACCCAACACAACCACTTTTATTGTTCGTAAGTATAGTGTATTCATTGTCATCTTATAATGATATTGATCATTATCTTGATATATAGCTGGTGAATGTTTCCCAACACGCTATCGCTCCACTGCTCATGGTATCTCAGCTGCATCAGGCAAAGTTGGATCCATCATTGCACAAGTTGGCTTTGGCTTGCTCAAAGACATTGGTGGCAAGAACAACTGGATCGATCACTTGTTGGAAATCTTTGCTCTCTTCATGTTGACGGGTATCTTCTCATCATTTTTGATTCCTGAAACTAAGGGCAAGACACTTGAGGAGCTTGGTGATGAAGAACATCCCGTGGAAACGTCAACTGCTGGTGGCAAGAACATCGACTAATCATCACTGATCTTATGACATTCTCTCTTGATCCTTTATACTAATACGTATTGCTATGCTAATATGGTTACTGGAACCAATAAATGGTTTTATCCAACAATAACATAAGCCAAAACTTTAAGTGACATGATGCCATTGATCAAAAGCAATATGGACATTATTAAAGCTGATGGCTGATCCTTTTGTTTCTCAAGTAATAGCAATATCATTGTTCACTGTAACAGTTCCTGACATGACTCCATATAACAAACAACGTTGAATTGATCAAGTCTTTACTTTTGAAACTCTGAAAGCATTATCGATGTTGGGATTGGAGGATAGGGTGACATAGAAATGGGCTGCTATAAAAATGTTCTGGAGGATGTTGTGTTCCTGATAACGTCAATATGGGTATGGAAGAGGGATATTTTAGCTGATGTTTGAAAGGGTACCAAAATGCAGGTAAGGCGATTGCATTGTTGCAAGATGTGGAGCGTGGCACTTGTGCTACATCAAAAGCATGTGAGTAATACGTCACTTTGTCACTATGATCTGATTCAAGTACCATTATCGCCATCAGGTCTTTCAATCGCAAAACGCACTCGTTTGCTGGAGGAAAGCTTTGCTTTGGAACCCATATATGCTCTTTTAGTTTGTGTTGTATCAGTCTTGGTCATTGTCTTTGTGGATCCATATGGATATCGCCTCTTTTTGTCCTTGACACCTAGTGGTCCACCTCGTTTTCTTGTTGGTGATTGCATAGTTGTCCCTAGTTGTGATAACATGGTCATCTTTGACATGTTCATACAGCCTGCTGGACGTCCTGGTCTTCTCTTTGGCTGCGATGACATATCATTTGATGCAAAAGTTACTTGTTCTAGTGGATGATCAATGTTCATGCTGCTCTTCGGTGTTTGCTGCTGTTGGTTTTTGGAGGCGGCTGTTACTTCTTTTAGCAGTGCAGCAACCTGTGGATGTTTCAACACCTCTCTTTTCCACTCAGGACCGTGTGAAGGATGCTTCTTCTGCGAGTAAATCAGATTCCTTAACGCTATGAGACCCATTGTGTCCTTCTTGTCGTTAATGAGACGCAGCAGCTTGTCGGCTGTTATTGGATAAGGATCGACACCTGGCCAATGCCTTCTGACATGGTTCTTGTAAGTGGTGAAACGCTGTCGGTGGTATTCTAAAACCATGAGCTAGGTATTGGAGACGTCAATATTAAGAAAGAAAAGAGAATCGGTAAGGGGGTGCACGCGTCAACTTTGTAACTGGTGACAGCTAGGTATGTGCAACAATGCTTATTACTGCTATCAATGACTTGGCGAATAATTTGACTGTTGTACATTTCCCATAGGTTACAAGTGGATCAACAAAAGGGATGGTAGCTAGTATATTCTATTGTATTGATTCCATATGACAAGGCAGTAAAGGATGATGTGTGGATGATGGATCGTAAGGACAACTGTATCCCAGTGTTACGGATGTTGATGGGTGGTATTGGCAGTGTACCAGGAGTAGTTTAAGGATCAATAAATGCTATTCTAGATGACAAATGCTATAAGAATGTTTTATTGTTCTTGAAGGATTGAGGAGAATGTCAAAACGATTGGGTGGATCATGCTACCAAATTGAATCGGCGTTGCGGGATATATGTGTTGTTGTGCAAGAGACGACACAGCGGGAAGGGGAGTTAGACGATGACTACCAAAAAGCTTTTCTAGTCGTATATTTTGTTTCTCGTTTCCTATTCTCAAATACTTGCTATAACGCCTTTCTTTTTCTCTCTCCTATCCGAGGCAAGAAGCGGCACATACTAGAACAACACTTTAGACCAATAGAAGGGGTGCGAGAGCGCGTTGAATCTTGTATACTTGGGTGAATCCGTTCCATGAAGGGATCCTCGCAACACCACTTTACCGATTCCGACATATCCTTGCAGCTTTCTGATGCGTCTCCGTTATCGTCTGAATCCGATCAAGAGCAACCACCTGATCGACGACGACTTTCGGATACGACAGTAGCAAACAAACCAGCAAGCAAGCAAACGTCAAAGAAGAAAAAAGCAGCATCCAATGCAAAGAAGAAGACTACCAATAAGAAACGATCATCCAACGCGACAACATCATCCGTCAATACCATCACCATTCCAGTCGCCAGCCTATCTTCACCAGAGAATAAGCAGTATTGTATCTGTCGTAAAGGATATGATGGCAAAGAGTTTATGATTGCATGTGATGGCTGTCAAGGTAACAAGTGGGATAATGGCTCTTTGTCTTTGCATGGATTGCTGATTCGTTGTTTCTTTCAGAATGGTTTCACGGACGCTGTGTAGGTGTGAAACCTAAATCAGTGACTGGAAAGTACTTTTGTGAAGCATGTAGCACCACAACAACCAAATCGCGTAACAAAGGTAGATTCATCAAGATAATGATACTATGTCATATGGATACTGATGTGATAATACATCTTTTAGGTCGTAAAGGAAAGTCAAAACGCAAAACCAACAAAAACCAGCCAGTTGTAGTCGAACCTGTCACCATTTCATTATCACGTGATGAAGAAGACATTGACGACATTTGTCCTGTGTGTGACACTGAATGTACATGTGGAGCAGCAGAACCAGAGCCAACAACAGAACCAACATCAGTACCAGCCGAACCAACATCCATTGAGACACACAAAGAAACTGAGCTTGTAGCAACTGATGACTGGGAGGTGACAGATGATAAGATGGTTGTCGAACGTATTGGAATTGAGCCAGATCAAGAACTGCTTGACGTTGATGCAATTTCCGACATGGATGATGCCAAAAGCAGTACATATACATCCAGCATACACATTGATTCAGGAGACGATGAAGATCTTGAAAGGGAGGAAGAAGCAGCAATTATCAGAGATGTTTTGCAACATGGAGATGCATCTGATTTCGATTCAGACGATTTATTGGAAGAAGAAGAAGAAGAAGATGAAGAAGCTTTCTATTATTATGCTGATGAAACGGATGACAGTGATACTGGTATCATCAATGAAGAGAGTGACAACGAATATGAGCATGCATCGTTTCGAATGTACAGCCTTGGTGAAGGATGGACATCATCTGAGGAAGAAGAAGAAGATATTGATCACGATCATGAAGAAGAAATCGTTGATTCACATGCTGCACCTGCTGATGATGTGTCTGGTGTGGATGGAAATCTCTTTGACAGCATTGCATCAGCATTTATGGAGATCTTGACACCACTTGCAGAGAATCAGGACATGGCATCACTCTTGGGTCTCGTGACTACAGATCAACAACAGCCACAGCAGGATATGGGTCGTCGATTGTCTTTACCAAGTAGTGCAGTACAAGATCATCCACCAGAAGAATTGACATCAGAAACACTTGGTGCTATGGCAGCTTTGGAATCTGAATTACCACTTTCTACAGCCAAAGAAGATGAGCACCCATTCATCGATCATCAGCCAGAGGAGACTGTGTCATTACCTACCACTCCAATCCAATACGATCTCAAGTTACAAGAACAGCTCTTTGAACTGGTAGGAAATCAATCAGCACCATCAAGTCCACGTGAGATTCTTTCCAATCCGGCTGATTCTCCAGATATAAATGAAAAGAAGAGAAGCTTCACTGAGGTAAATCATGAATATGGCTCTGTCTTGCAATCATTACAAATATCACTAACACTATTGCTTCTTATCTATAGCCACATTCAAAAAACAAGAAGCGTCGGATATCAATTTCATCCTCTGCAACTCCACCACCCGATGAGAATGAAGCAGTGCCCATGGATGAGCTTGTGGATACATCTCAATTATATACACGATCATCTTCATCACCCGAGCCAGAGGAGCCGGATACCCAAGTATCACGAGATTTGTCTCGATGGCAACGAGTACCTATTGGTGCCTTTCGCTTGATGCGATCCAAAAACAAACTCTGGCTTGAACGCTAATTTACATTTCATTCATCTTGCACAACAACAACCCCCTCACATATTCCTCATTTCTTTTTTGCTTTCACACATTCCAAAAGTTTGTAAAATCACACCTTTTCATGTATGTATTTTCTCCATTATCTCATGGCTGCAAACTTGCTTTCACACAATGCACATTTCTTCACTCGTCCACAACACACACACACCACTACATTGTATATGTCGATCAACACTACCATCATGCAAAACAAATAAATCATGCCTTTTAGATCAACTCATTTTATCATGTGCCATTACTATTCTGTGCTAAATAGAAATCGCTCAGCTGCTCACTGGTCGTCGCCTCGTATATGGTCTTGTCAGTACGTGTTCTCAGATATCTTGGAAAGCGTAGTGATAATCCACGATCAGGATCGATTCTTCCAACAGCTCCCTTGTGTACTGGACTGATAGTGATATCCGCTCCTACATGGATTGAATCATTGGTCATTGTGTAATCTCGCTAGTATCATATTGCCTGGTCTTTACCTTTGATTTCCCATACTTCAGTTGCATCAAACCACACTATGACCATCAATGAGTATTGCTATTATATAAGGAAATAAAGGTATTCATAACATACCATCAGGAACCATGTCTGTGACATAATCATGCCGTGCATGCTCCAAGATACGATCTCCACTGTAGAATTGCTTCATGTTGCGATAAAACTCGTCACTGAATCCTAAAATAGCCAAACATAAGCATTCACGCATATATGCTACATAGCAACACATACCAGACATGCACTTGCAAACACTTTCAAAAGTATCATTCTCAGGATTGAAGCAAGCCAGAAGCACAGGTGAATACCAACCAGCCTTCCTTCCATTTCCATACCAGGCACCAATGGGCTATTATATAAGGATGAGATCGATATGTTCAAACAGCAATAAATATGTGTAGTAGACTTACAACTAAATCAAGAGAATCACCCACGCCTTCCAAGTAATCTTTCTTGACCTTGAGCCAACTCTCCACTCTTTTATCTAGAGAACGATAAGTCATGCTATGTAGTTGATAAGGTGTCATCATAGCTACTTACCAGGTTCATATGTTGATAAGGGCTGCTGAACGCCTGCAGGAGGAGGATCGAGCACTTTGACCATCATTCCTTCATTTCCTTCTCTCACACTCCTGTCAAAGAATGCATAAACCTTTTCTTGATCATCTGGTACACCACGGGCTTCAATTCCTTCAGCAAAATCAAATACTCCTTGCTTTGGTACAAAATGATCTCGTAGTCGACTACGACGTTCTCGGAAAGACATGCGTAATAGGGACTCGCTATTCAGGTACATCAGATCTATTAAACAGCTATTAGATGCATTGACAGCCAAAATCAAACATCCAGGACAATCATGATTCTCACCAAATGCCATAACACACTAAAATAAGAACATAAATCAGATCACTCCATGTATTTCAAATGATTGTTTTCACATACCACTTGTACTTTGATGCCAGCAATGGTCACATTCTTTCGTTCTCGATTGCTCAGAGTCTGAAAAGGTAAAATGGTGCCTTTCTCGTTGATTGCCACGATCTCTCCATCAATGATAAATGATGTTACATCTGCCTTGCGTATATCTGGAAGCATGTGCACCACATCAGGATACTTGTCAGTCATATCCTGTGGATATAAACATCAATGAGACATCAATAGAACATCTTTCAAAAGGACACCAACCTCTAGATGCCGACTGTATATCTTGACATGACCTTGTTCATCCATGTGGATTTGTGCACGCTGAAAGAATAAAAGATACCTGGTGAATCACTTGACTCTTTTGACAAGGTAGATATAAGCATACTTGGCCATCATATTTGCATTCGCATACGAAATCTCGATCAGTGAGCTTTGCAAAGACGTCAGTCATCCTTCGAGTGATTTGGCCAAGCATAGGTCGTAAAGGAACACCTAAACAGATGATGAATATCACCATAATGATTTCAAATCAATATTGTTGCTTACCCACTGTGATACCACATTTCTCAAATATCCTTTCAAGATCCCATCCACATTCTTGAAGCCAGGGGATCAGTCTATCCCAATCAGGACATTGAGCATAGCATTCCTTCAGGACGTCTTCGGCATGCTTCAATACATCTGGTTTGCTGTTTCCATCATGAACAAGGACACATGCACGTGCAAGAGCCAAAAGGACACTCTTTTCAACAGCTCCAGTGCGTAAGTTGCCCACACATGTGCGTATCAAATATCGAGCTTCTTCAGCTGTGTGTGTTGCTAGGAGTAATCGTTGGATGATGTGTGTTTTCTGATCAACGGCACCTTTTCCTTTGACTGATGCTATCACATGACGTAGTTGGTGAAAGACTTCACGTGCACGTAAAGGTCGTGGATTCTTTGAAAATGCAATTGTACGAAGTGTTGCCTTGATCTTGTAAGCAACGTCACCCCAATCACCATGATCACGATACATTTGTCGTAACTTGT
Source organism: Lichtheimia ramosa (assembly GCA_008728235.1). NCBI lineage: Eukaryota > Fungi > Mucoromycota > Mucoromycetes > Mucorales > Lichtheimiaceae > Lichtheimia > Lichtheimia ramosa. The sequence continues at coordinate 1,588,709 of CP031828.1, read as the reverse complement.
TGGATGATATGCCACCCGATACTGCTGTCAGTGCACGTGTCAAGATCAATGGTCCTACACCCAGTTCAACGCCTGTTGCACCCAATCGATTGGAACATAGCCAGATAGTTGGTAATACATCATCAGGTGTATGGATCATCAGTACACGTAACATGTTGCAGAGAATATTGGTGATGCTGATACGTGAAGATGTAGCATTGATGGTAGTAAATGCATGTGCAAGAAATGAATATGGTACTGTATGCTTAGTGGATGTCTTGCTTTCAGTTGGCCAACTTGATATGATTGTGTCGTATTCATGTGGATTGAAATGGAGTGGATCTGTGGTCAGAGGGAGTTCATTTGGCGTACACTGCTGAGCTTGTGGCTGCATAATGCCCATCATGGATGTTGACTGGTCACTCGAGCCACCAGTATTGGTTGACGTATCCACTGTACTATTATCACTGCTACTGATGCTGTGTTTTGTATTCGATAGGTCGTCAACTTGGTCACCATTGTCGTTGTTGTTGGAGGAATCGCAATGGTCAACTGTCAATGTATCCTTTGTCGCTGCAGCACTTTCCTTCTCTTTCGGTGGTTTGGATTGGACAAATGGCAACCCTATGGCACTTTCAGCTTCATGTCGCTTGCGTTGATTAGCAAAGAAGTGCTCAATGCCAACTGGAGTCTGTGAATGGGGCTTCCGCTTTTTGCTGGACATGGAAAAGAAAGAGAAAGAAAGCCTTATGAGGAAATTCAAAGTCAAAATGATCCATTGTTATAGCCAAAGTAGAATACACACTTTATGAGATATCCTTCAATAAAGAGCACCATCTATGCTGCATTGGTTGCTAGGAAATGATAATAAGACTACTATCATACATGGTTGCGACTTATTGATCATATAGCATCAATATGGCCACGTTCTCCAATAACAAAAGACACACAGTAACAACAGGCTAAACCTTGACCTTGTTGATATATGTTTATATGTAAATCCAATATAGATGCATCAAATATCAAGCATTCAAGCTGCACAGTACAACATTAATGCAAAGGTGCAACATGACATCATTTAAGCCAGTATCGGAATTGGATGGTGATCAGCGCAAGGTTTAAGCCCAGTCTGACACGAGAATAGAAACAGTGCCTTGTCGGTCATCGAAGCGGTGCTTGATCTCGCTTTGGCCTTCAGAATCCGCGTTGATGGTTTGTTAGAGCTGTCGTAGCTGTAGCAATCCAATTCTGCAGACAATAGCTTCATTCCCTTTATATCTAGTTAACCTAGTAATTCATTCCAAGTGCGATAATACAGCATAAGCCATTTATTACCAGTCAACCCAGTTTCTCACCATTATCAAGTTGGATATTGCTTGGCTACAATGTTTGGACCTGCAGCTCACTGACAACAGTGTATTAGCCTGTTATATCACAGCTGTCATTCTGTTAACGCAAACTTTAAATGTGTACTTTCATGAATGTACTGGTCAAGTCATCCGCATGCTTCTCAAGTATAAGATAGTATAACTTGTTCTGCTGTGGATGATCTACCATAATACATAGCGCTGAATCAACTATCTAAGCTGCCTTGTCAATTCATAAGCCATCTACTCTGGTTGTATAAAGTAGATACCAAGGAGCAGGAGTGATAGTTGACGATAGGTAGTAGTGTTATTCTACAATATTTTCCCGAATGGCACGTATCAATCACTTTTTGCATGATATGAACGGCATCAAATCAATTTCAAGGTGAGACAAGATGCTATTTCTGGCATTGTGCATTGTGTGTGATGAGATTCAGCGAGCCATTGACATTTAGCCAGCAACTCTTTCACCCGATAGCAGTTTGGGTTCCACATTGGCGATTATCTCATTAACACCTCTCTTTTTCACTCCTTTCCCTTTCTCCTCCCAAACATGTCACTGCTGCTAGTTACTGCTGTGGCATTGTTTTGCTTTTTACTCATAGTCAGTATCCAATCCATTGCTATCTTATACAAAAAAGCTAACTATCTACTACTACTACGCGTAACACCAGATCGTTGGGTTCCTCATTGTCTTGTCGCCAAAACCAAGAGCTCCCACCGAGAAGGAAAAGTATTTCCGAGATGTACATAGCAACGAACCAAAGCGATTGCCGAGTCTCTTTGACACTGCCAATGTGAGCCTGTCGTGCATTGTACCAGCGTTCGATGAAAGCAAGCGTCTGCCAACCATGATGTCCGAGACCGTGTCATTCCTTGAAGAACGTAAAACACAACAAAAGACGTTTACATACGAGATCATTATAGTGGATGATGGCAGTCGAGACAATACCAAGGAGGTTGCTATGGAATTTGCTCGACAGCACAAGTATGCAGATATCCGGTTGTTGGCTTTGGAAAAGAACAGAGGAAAAGGAGGTGCAGTGACTCAGGTAAGAAAAGGATATACCATGTCTTGTCAAGATCTAAATGATGAGGTGAATAGGGCATGTTATGTGCTCGTGGTGAACAATGTCTGATGGTTGATGCGGATGGTGCCACCAAGTTTGCAGATCTTGTCAAGTTAGAAGAAGCTATCAAGGATCAAGAATTGGCTATTGCAGTAGGATCACGTTCTCATTTGGTGAGCACAGATGCTGTTGTTAAGGTAAGCATGGAGATATGTGTATGTAAACTAAGGCTCATTCATTGTGTTATAGCGTTCTTTTATTCGCAATTTCTTGATGCGGTGTTTCCATAGTCTGGTCTATATTCTTGGCATCAGGGGCATTGAAGATACGCAGTGTGGATTCAAGTTGTTTACGCGCAAGGCTGCTCAGAGAGTGTTTCCTAGCATGCATGTGGAACGATGGATCTTTGACATTGAATGTTTAATGATTGCCCAGCTACAACGGATACCCATTGCCGAGGTGCAGGTCAACTGGCATGAAATTGATGGTAGCAAAATCAATCTTATGAAGGATTCAATATTAATGGCACGTGATCTTTTATTGATTCGACTTAATTATATCCTTGGATTATGGAGTATTGATATTAGCAAAGCACAAAAGATTGAATAAAAGAGATAATGTATTATGATATATAGCTGTTATCTGTTGGGTAAAGAAAAGAACAACTAGATCCTTAATGCACCATCATTGCTTGTGGATGAAGGACAACAACAACTACATGATGTGTCACACATGGTTGCTACTTTAACGTCCTTGTCAAAGTACTTTGATGCCAGCAAAATCACAAATGTAGCGTCTTGTCGTGGATGTAAGCCTAGATGCACCAGATCTTTTGGGTAGAGAATGATGGCGCCACCTTGATCGCTCTCATTGGTTGACAATAAGGTATCCAACCGGGTTAATATCTGAACAGAAAGCGTGTGAAAGAAGCTACAGGTGATACATGTCAGCAATCAGCAGTAATACAATCACTTTCTCCTTATACTTACCCAGCTAATGCCCATGTTAGCTGCTCAAGAACGCCTGTAGGTGGATTATATTGCTGAATATCATTCGAAGGTCGACTATGCTCATTGGATGCTCGAGAAACCACTGCATCAAAGACTTCATTATTGTCAAGTTCAGGAGCGTCTCGTTCTTCATCAACTAGTGCATTGCTATTGCCCAAAAGCAGCGTCTCTTGTTCCTCTGGATCCATAGGTATATTGTGTGACATCCTTTTACGATAACTTCGAGATGCCTTTCCAGCAAAGATTCTCTGCCAAGATGATGATGATGATGATGTATTGTTGTTGCTGATGATGCCATTAGTTGGTGTTGAAGATGTTGGTCGTGGCCTGTACCACCATAAAGTCATTTGGAAAGTGGCCATATTGATAGCATCCAATAAATCGCCTTGGTGTTCAAGAACATCACCTAATTCTGGTTCCATGTCTTCTCCAAATCCCATTCCTCGTGCCTTGTCAAATATCTGTCGCACAATGGATCGAAATCGAATCACATCTGCTGCATTATGTCGTGAAGAGAGATCAGGATCTGTTGAATGAAACTTGGGTGGTGAAAATAATCCATGACCAGCTCCATCAGTCTTTGGAAGTGTAACAAGAAGATCATAGATCTCGGTTTTGGTTTCAAAGATAGCATCGGGTGTACCTTGGTTGTGAATAAGGTAAATGAGCGATTGGGATGAAAGATGATAATGCAGTGAAAGAGTGACTTACAAGCAACATAGCCATGAGGATATCCATACAAATCAGCAATATCATTGACACCCACTGCATACTTTGGATAGAAATGTTGTTCAGTCTTGAATCCATTGGAGACTATACCCAATAAAAAGGTATCATACACTTTTATGCCTTTGTGAGATTACATCCTTTACAATATATGCTTCACATACCATATCCACAAGCTCTTTCCATGGGTGGTTCAGTCAAGAACAATATCCGTTTCCTTAGTAATGCTGCTTTCCACAAAACAAAGACTTGAGGACCCAATTGAGCAACAAGGAAAGGGAGAGAAGCAGTATATGGAATAGGTTCAATGGGCTGAGGAGCAGCTTCACCCAGTCGTTCAAAGATATTTCGATAAAGGTGATTGTCAAAGAGTAATGCATCTGGTTGAAAGCCATGACGTGCAGCACGTGCCCATGGTACTGGTGCTGATGTCTCCAAATCGGGAAGACCATGTTCCAAACGATGTTGCTTGTAATAATCCTTCAATGTCTGCTGGATATCTGGTTGTGTAAATGGATCCAATCTACCATAGAAGATGAGCAAGTGAATATATGAATAAAGGAACTTGTATACATACAATGACAATGATCGACCATGAACCCATGCATGAGGATAATGATCAGCTTGTTCTCGATAGGATTCAATCAAGACCCCCACGGCTCTCATAATGGCTCCTCGTTCACTTTCATCTGCATCCTCCTTTCGAAATACGCTAACGCCAAAGCGATCTTGATTGGTAAAATATCTGTTATTCATGTTAGTCAAATGATGCTTGTAGGAGTAGTAAACATGCCTTACATGGTATCTGTTTCAACACGGTGAAGACCGCTGCAAATGCATTGATATTCGACTCCATCCAAATCAATCTCTGTCATATGCATGTAAGCACACTAGTAGTCAAATAAAAGACATAAAACATACCTTCAGGATGTTGCCACTCGATAGTGTTACCCGAAGTCCTATCGAAACGTGCAATGAATACTGCCACTACATTGCTGGGAACATGGTGCTTGGCGATCGGATAGTGTTGGTGTAAAGTAGGACTATGCATTGAGTTATTAAAGTGAATCCAAGGTTCATACACAAGTGTTACCTTTCAGTCAATGGTATTGAAGACGTGTTGACATTGTTCGAGTGACTCATGAAGAAAGTAAAAGGGTGGAAAGAGAAACGACAGGGCTTTACTGTTGTAAGTTGCAGTGGAGTAAAGAAGGACGAAACACCGCTGCCAATGTCTCCCAAAGCATGAATACAACACATCTTTTATTTGATACAAGATTAAAAAGCCTTCTTCTTCTCATCAATGGAATAGCCACCAGGACCCATATTGACAAGTAATAAGAATCCACCCACAATAGAAAGTGTTTGGAAAAAGTCGTACTTCAAAAAGTCGCGTTTGAAATGCGTATGTGAAACAGACCAAAAGTTGTTGATAAGGATATTGGATACAGAGAGGAAAAGGATCATGAAAATAGCCGAGTAACGTGCCTTGAAACCAACAGCAACCATCACACTTGCAATAAGACCAAGCACTGAAGCAATGATACGAACCAAAGACCATTCATCACCATGGAAAGCTGAGCCAATGAATAAGAAAATAAGCAAAATACGACCTGCCAATTGAATATACGTGCGTCGATCGGTATCAGAGATTTGTGGCAAGGCAGCAAACATGGCATGTTTGTCTTTTTGTATCATGGATTCTGACAACACCATCATTAAACCACCAATCACTGAGAGATTGCGTAAAAAGAACTGAAAGTCAAAGACCAATCCATATCCAAGTGCTTGAGCAACCACTACTGCCAATAAACCATAGACTGCATATTGGGTATGCTTCTTTGCAATCACCATAATTGAACCTGCCAACATGACCTAGAAGGGGTACATGATCAATCATGGCGTCATAGATGCATATCATATAGATAAACTTACCACTACATTAAGTCCAAGAAAGAGATGAGAAAGACCTGATGGGAATCCACGGCTATGCTCCATGTAAAGTACTTGGTCCTCCCATTGAGTCGAGATTCGAAGAGCATCCTCGAGAAAAGTGGCGACAATGAGGAAACGTCCAAGGATTGGAAGATATGGCTTCAATGGTTGACCAACACGATCGACAATATCCTCTGCTTTCGAGCTAAAGACTTCAAGTTGTTCCTTGATATCTGACATGACTGAGAAAGAAAGAAAGAAAAAGGCAAGGTACCTCTTGAGATTCGTATCAATTCATGCAAGTTTCAGACGCGTTGAACCCCTTTATCCCAGCCCCCAAAAACATGACAATAAATGACTGACCCTTTCAAGTTGGTACAAGAGATGATGCTATGTGGTGTGTTTAAAAGTAAATAGTGTCTGTGTGTTAATGTGGCACATAAATCGGTTGTTAACATGTGACACAATGAGTGGTATCCCAGAGTCAGGTAGGACGTTCGCCAATAGCCATGCATCTAGAAATTGGCTCTTTGAAACTCGTTATCATATGACGCTACTGTCCAATCCAGGCACATTCTTCTCTATACATGCTAGTGTCATTGTACAATAATGCAATAAACTATTTATTACTGATGCTGTTGTTTGCTATAAACTTCCCATAAAGTATGTACAATTTGGTCAAGTGCTAGTGTAATGTTTTCATGCACCATTCCTGGTAAACGCTCTCGTTTAAAGCCCAGCCATTCTACAGGTGGAGTTGCATCGCCCATTACTTGTAACTGTGGATTAAAGTCAACTGGAGCTGCTGATTGATAGATGATGGCTTGTTGTTGGTCAGGAGATGTTGGACGAGATCCTGATGGCACCTTGATAGAAACACCGCTATCGAAACTATCACTATCAGCATGTCCTGATGGTCCTGCAGCCGATATTGATGACATGTTGGGTGTACGATCTTCATCCATTGCACTACTGGGACCCCTTTCATTTGGATGTAATGCACGATCAAGGTTTGTCGTAAACATGTTGGCTAATTCTTGCAAGTAGCGAATAAGACCAAGATTGAGCGAGACATTGACTCTTCCATCAAAAGTAGTACAGAAAATATGCTCCACTTGTTGAAGTTTTTGCAATGATTCCATATGTAATGCCACACTGGGAATGCCAAAGATAGAAACTCCTCCACCAGCACTAACATTGCTTGATCCATTGTCAACAGGTTTGTTGCCTGCACTGTTGCTAGTGCCATGATCGGGTGATCCTGAATCTCGTTGCTTGGCTTGATTCCTCTTCACCATCAGCTTTGATCCAGGTACATTTTTGAGTAAAGCTGCATTCTTGATTCTCAAAGCTAGTGTACGGTGATTTGGATCATCCACATCAGGTGCTCGTGCTTGTTGCAATGCTACTTGAAGATGATATGCACAAAGTTCGACATTGTCGGAATCTTGAAATTGGCTAGGATAGATCACCACTTCAAATGAATGAAAATGGGCCATGACAGTACTAGCAGGTAGTCGTGGTAGAGACATAATAGGTGATGATGCTGGTTGATGATGTAATGATTGCTGCTGTGTTGATGATTTGGGTGGCAAGGTGGGTGTTGTGGGAGACGTAGGGAATGCATCAAAGACACCAGCTTCCACTTTCTTCTTTTCCAACAGCTCAGTGAATCGCTTGTACATTGTAATGATCACAGGTACTGTTTTGATCGAAACACATGCAAGTAATGGCTTGACCACCATATTGACTGATAACTCTTCACCAGTGAAACAAGCTCTGAATTCAATCGGTTCTTGGATAAGGTCGAGAATATGCTGATACTCGTATTCAAAAGTCGCTCGAAATTCATTCATCAAAAGATAGACTGATGGCGTACTTTGTGGTAACACACGCTCATTAACAATGTTTGTCGTTATTTGTAACACCAATCTGTCAAACTGTGCATCGCCAGATAATCTTCCTTCTGCTGCAACATCAATCTTGTCCAATCGTAATTCCAATCTCTTGGCATCAAATGGTTGCATATGTGTACATAAGCTCACATTGTTCGGCACAAATGTGACTTTACCAATCGCTTGTCCAAGATCCACTGATAAGGCAATAGTTTCCATCTGAAGCGTGATATGTCGAGCAAAAGGTTTGGGCGTAACATGGTCTGTAGTCGTCATAGTCGCCTTGTGAGCATGTTTCTGATTCAGCCAGCAGGCATTGAGAATAAGCAAATCCTGCAAGTGTCGCATATTGACATCGACATGGGTGGATGGCATCTTGACAACAATGGATATATCATCTTGCTCGCATTCATTCTCTTGTCTCTGAGATGTGAGCATAGCATTAACCAAGAGATGGTCAATCTTGGCTGTAAGACAGGCTTCTGGTGAAAAGTGATGCTTGACCATGGCTGAGACATTGCGTAACGATCCAACACAGCTCATTGTATGTGAAGATGTTGTTCCTTCGCTTGAAAAGGAGCTCATCAAAAACTCACTTTCATCCCAACTCAATGAGCATAAAACTTTTGACGTCGGCTGACAACTGAGATCAAGCTTGGTACGAGATAATCGCAATACGACTGATGCATTGATATTCTTATCCAATGGTGCCGAAGATGGTCGAGTTGCCTTACGTTCACTTGATTGCTGCATACCAATTTTGAGACCGGCAACAATTTCTTGAAGGAATTGCATCAATGATGGGTGGAGAATATTGTCGCTTTCATGAATCATAATATCACCATGCAACCTTCTTGGAATATCAGCTACAGATGCGTGTGTACCAAAAGGCATTTGACATGTACACCAGGCTGTAAGACCAGGGATTTTGACTGTAGCTATTTTGCTGCTGCTGTTGGCTGATCGATCGTTATTGCCAGCTTGTTGTCGTGTCTTCTTGCGTAATAGTTCACCAGCATGTCGTCTTGGATACATACGTATGACACCACTTTGATATTCAAACATGCCTTCAAGATCCAAATGAACAAGTGTGTCCTTGTCATCACCCTTCTCCTGTGCTACAGTTGATGTCTCGACTTGATCGCTCCTGTTGTTGCTGACTTTGGTGAACTCGTCAACTCGATCCTTGCTCTTGACATAAATGACATTCAATGCATTGACATAATCTGAAAGACTACCATCAATGTCCACTTCAAATCCACCCACTTTGGCATCAATCTTGACACTTTGCTTCGATTCCAATTTACGAGTGTACACATGGCATGCAATGGATGGTAAGTGCATTTGATTCATGCGAGGATGTTGTTCAGCCATGAAATGATCTTCGTTGTTCTGGTCAAAACGCCTGACAAATTGAAGAGAAATGTCTTCCAGTGTTGCAGCACTCTTTTCAATGTTCTTGGTCACAAATTGAATCGATACAATGGATAACAACAAAGCACTTGATGTGGAATGGTGCGTATGTTCTGATGTTGGATTGGCTGCTTCCAATGGTATAGCAATACCAACACGTTGAATATTGACTGATAGCACTTTTCCTTCCCATAATGAATGTGGCGTCTCTTGATCAGCTCCAGTATCACGTTTGAATGACTTGACAAGGCGTTTGGTGTTGGTAGCAATCTGATCCAGCTCAGTCTTCTTCATCTCCTTCTTCTTCTTCAGTTCTGAATCATAATAAATGTACAATTCGGCAAGTTTGCTCAGTGCAATGGGCTGCATAACAGTCTGAATTCGTGATATGTTGATCTGGAATGGCTCCATACGATTGTCCTTTGTGTCATCACCAGCAAAGTAATTCTGCACTTCAAAATCAGCAATGATATATGCCAATCGATTACGACGATGAGATGATGATGACTTTGCTGCCATGGATGGTTCGTTGGCGGTATCTGTGTTGCTGCTTCCATCATTATGCTCAAGCGACAAGGCAAAGTTCCTTCCTTTCACCTTCCACATCAATCGTTCTGGATCAGCAGTACATATAGCTTCATTGGAGATTGATGCCTCATATCCATTGGATTCAAAAACACCAATAGCAGAAGGACTGACAGCTGCAATACGAAGGCCATTCAAATTGACATCCATGCTGTATGTAAGCTTGCGTGATGGTGTTGTTGAAGACGATGCTGCCAGATTGCTTTTGCGCTTCTTCTTATCATATGACAGCACTTCTATCAGCTCACCCATTTCGTTGCCGAGTAAAGATTGTGCTGTAAGGAAAGAATCAATCATGCTTGCATTGACTGACAATGATATGAAATCCACAAAGACAGTAAAGCGTAATCGTAGCTGGCTCACACCATTGACTGTTTCATTGCGTAAACTACCAGTGCTTCGAATACCAGGGATACTGAATGTGCCACCAGCATACTCTTCATGCAATTGTCGTTGTTGTGTTGGTGTGTTTTTGGTGATGAGATGAAGTTCTTGTTTTGAAAGTTGCACTGCATACTTTTGCACCAGTTGATTCTTGACTTCGGATTCATTGACCATCACAAAAAAGTCGCGGATAGTATATTGGACACTTAGCGAAGGCAACAGATCGAATCGAGTATCAAATTCATTGAGCAAAAACTGCAACTTGATATCAAACTTCTTCTCGGCAGACTTGACACCATGAGATTTGACAGTCAATGCTGCATCAGCTGTTCTATGTTGCTCTTCCCATTCGCTCATCAAGTTCTGGAATAAGAATTGGTATCTCTGTCCTTGCTCAGTACGCCAATCCTCCAAAAACTCATAAAGTCGCAGCAGACTTTTTGGTGCGTGAATATTGAATTTGTGTATGTTGGAAAAGATGTTGAGCACTTCTTTGCCAGTGTTTTGTTCAGAGGATCGTGATTGCTTGCGTAAAAAGCGTGTTGGCTGGCTGATATTGGCATTCAAGTTGACACCATCCAATGTGATAATCAGTAATTCGCTGAGCTGGCGATGTTGTGGTCCAGTCATCTCATAGAATCGTACATCTGAGTATTCCATCAATCCACCTGCTTCAAGTATAAGCCGATTGCTTGGATTGGATGAGTTGTTACGCTTTGATGCTTTTGTTGAGCTTCTCACACCAGAACCAGTATCTGAATCCGCTTTATCTGATGATGCAAATAAAGGAAGTGGAGTCAACTTGGGATTGGAAAACAATGCTGATCCTTGGATACCACGGACAAGACTTTGCATTGTCAATTTCTGTGCTCGTGCAGTGACATCGATATCTTGGACATTGATAAGTGCTTGTGCCACAATGTCGATCTTGTTGACAATGCTGAGAAGATCCAAATCTGAAGAACTTGATTCTCTTTCATGAGGATGCTTGTTGGCATGTGATAAATCCTTCAATTTGGCTGTAAAGACACGTTGGACTGTCAACATGTGCTGTGCAAATGCCAATATGGTTGGGTTGATCAATATCCTTATATATCCCAAAGATGCTTTAGAGACAACATCGAGGTATCCATCTCGTGTGGTAGCAGTGCCATGTCTACGATCTGATTCTCCACTGATACGAGGCGCATCTTCAGTATTGGAGCCACTAATGGCAGGTCGTTTGTATGCACTTTCCAATCCAAATTCGACAGCACTGATACTGATACTATTGTCTTCAGTCTCTTGTTCCTCTTCAAATATGCAAAAGTCGAAAGAATCAATGCGTATTGTTGCAAGATTGATTGATCTGACCAAAAAGTCCACAAGCTTCTCAGTACTGCAACGGTCATCAAGAGGTACTTGACTCGATTGTTGATTGTATGGCTCAGTAAATAGACGACAATTGGCTATTTGCATTGCACTGATTTCCCAATTCCTCCACTGAGACAATGTATGCACCACATTCTCAAACATTTGCTTCGAGTTGAGTGGTAGTGAGCTGGATCCTTTGGAAAGCTTGTATTGCAATCGTGCTCGACTTCCAGAATCAATAGTCCTCAAGCAATAGCGTAGTCTTGCAAGAAGCTTCCAACCAACATCATTTCTAAAGTTGCGTGATCCCAGACGTAAAACAGTAGTTGGCTTTGTCAAGAACAGTGGATCACCAGTTGTTGCTGGATGTTTGGAATAATTGGACAACTCGTGGATAAACATCTGGATCTGGCGAGATCTTTGATCCTGAAAGCTGCTCAAAATCATCTTGAAATCATCGACAAAAACAAGCCAAGAGTACACTGCACCAACAAGAATCTCGACAGCTTCAGTGATAATAACAGTGGAGAGATTGCCAATATCAAGGTTCAAGTAATTTGGTCTCTCTGCACCAAGCCATTTGAATCCAAATTTGCTCAACATGAAGTCGATCACCACTAATTCATTGGTTGTCTCTTCTTCCTTTAGACCTTGGTGATTTCTCACACTGACAGATCGTGTATGCTGACGTGATAATGGGATGCCAAAGACGACTGGTTGACGTGCTGGTTGATTCCTTTCACTGACGTATTGCACTTTGCATTCAAGACTGCCAAGATCAATATGTACTCGAGACTCCATAAGCGCCATTCTGGATTCTGCCACTGACTTCTTTTTCTCATCATATGCTTCATCCTGAAATTTGACACTTCCAATCATGCTAAAGTCCTCAAGGAAAATGTCGGCTGAACAGAGCATGGCGTCTTTTTCATCGTAGTTGTGGTTGATGTAGGATGTACCATCTTTGTAAGATGGCAAGTCATCTGGCAGCATCACATTCTGGATGAAATGAAAGTGTGTGTTCGGCAAGGATACAGCAAATCGAGTGCAAACAAACTGATCGGTCAAATAACGAGTGAGCTGGCCAACATATTCAATCTGCAGAGAATCCATCATGCTTTCCAAATCCCAATCCTACAAGTAAGACTATAAGTATATGCCTTTGCTTTTGTATAGAAGATTCATTACTCACATATCGATTGATAGCTTCTGATACTTCTTGTGCTATCTTGACCAAGATTGGTGTCATAAGGATATCCAAAGGTCGTGTTGCTTCAAGCACTGTTGTCACCACGACTTCATTTCCACTGCCATCTTCATCATCTGATATCGCGTTGTCTTCAAATCCATCAATGTCTGGTGTATGTGCAGAATGTGTCATCCCTGGAAACAAGAACAAGGAGCCATCTTGTCGTCGAGCATCATCAGATTCCCCATGTTCATTCATGCCAGCAGAATTCTTCCTCTATAATATACAATCATTGTTAAAACCTATTTGCAAATATTGTCTTATCAACATACCTTCAATGGTATAAAGCGTGTTTTTGGAGGAGGAAGATAGGGTCGAAAGAAGCCATTGCTACGACTGCCTGGTACAGATGCCGTTTTGACTGAATAGCGATTGAGATATCCACTATAAGGAATCGATGGTGGAATACTACTTGTCAACTCGGGTGTCTTTTTCTTGTCGCCATGAGAGCCATCAGCATGAATAAAGTCATCTGTTGTAAAATCACTTAATCATGGATGTCAAAGTCATTCCCTGTTATCTTACCATCACTTTCAGAAGCTGACATGGAACGTGAACTGAAATGATCATAATGCTCATCATCATACATCAATTGGTGAATATCAGCAGTATGCATGGCAAAAGGATGTTCTCCAGAATATGCTGTATGAAAGGATTCATTGTCATTTGAAATGATGCTTGGACGAGAATGGCGATCTGTCGTGTGATCAATGCTAGGAGAATCCATGCCACCATGACCCCAGTCTCCAATGTAGGATCCAACACTTGGAATATCACTTGCTCCAGCTGCAAACGATCGCAAGGCATAATCATCACTTTGACCTGAAGGACGAACCAAATAGGGTGATTTGCCATCCATACTGCCTGTGTTTTGGGCTACAAGATCCTGATTAATCATTCGCTCATTATATATTGATGCAATCTTACCAAGATACACTGATCGGTATAATGGAGCATATAATACACCCACATGATGATCCCCTGTTGCTTGTTCAGCTTCTATAGTGATGCATTAGCATACAATCAACCATACATCCTCAATAATGCTGTAGTACCTTCTGATTCATCACCAGTCTCATATAAATGTGAACATCGTCGTGTTGTATAATCCTGGACCTTGATGAAATTCTGTTGAGCAGCTCTTAGCTTTTTCCATTCCTTGGTATGGCGGAAGACTGTGATATTCATTCCTGTCGAAAACTTTGCAACTTCGACCCAAGAAAACTCATCCTATCAAAAAGCATGTCAGCCTTGAATATGCAATCAAATTGGACATATTACCTGTGCTGTTCCTAATCCACGCATATGGTGATCTTGATTTGCAAGTGTAGTCGCCACAAAAGTCGGCATCTGCACGCATACTCGCTGGTTGTACTTTTCATTCACAAGATTGTCACATTCGATAGCAACGCCTTGATCCAACGACACTCTGGCTGCACTGTTCTCGTTCATCAGATAGATATCCACTTGCTTTACTGTAGCTTTGACGAATGTAACATCTGGATCAGCTGCAGGGGCAATCTCGGATGGCACAGCATTGTCTTCATCAATCATGTCATATGCAAACGTTTGCGCAAAATTGGTGGTACCCAGTAAGAAAGATGGCTTGATTTCTCCAGTGATGCGTCCAACGTCAAATTCCCAATGACAAACATAAGTGGCGGTTTCAGGTAGAGGACCAAAAAGTCGATGTGCATAGATGTTTAGCTCTAAGCGTAATAAGTAAGACTACGTGGATCACGACAAGAGAAAGAAGCATTACCATCAATATACAAAAAGTTGCCTTGGTCTCTCACTGTTCTTGTTCTCATGAAGGATCTTTTGGAACTGGGATCACTATATGTCTCTCGTGTCCAAGTAATAGGGCTAACATTGATATACATGTCTAAAAAATATGATTGTCAATACTGTACTACACAGTGATCAATGCGTCAGTTACCCATATAGATATCCAGATTGCGTAATTCGACTTGCAACTCTTGAAAATCCATTTGCGAATAATGGGAGCACTCATACAAGTTCTCAGGTAGTAACAGCGAACCATCTTGGATATCAACAAGGATATAGACTTCAAATGGATCTTGAATCGGCTTTGTGTAACATTGCATGAGTGACATTTGCATGAATTCTTGTCGTTTTACTCACCTTGGACTCAGCTTGCTTCCTCTTTGTTTCCATCCACTTGTCGGGATTCTGGCGTCGTTGTCGATACTCATCAATGGTAGTAAAGTTGATCCAATTGCCAACGTAGTTGTCACGCAGGATAATGAGATAGCGTATGACTGTGCCAAACAACTTGCATGTAACACCGTTAAGCTAAATAAAGCCAACAACATCAATATGGATCATGTGCATCATCATCAAATCTTACCTTGACATTCAGATTAAGTGATTCAATATGACGTAGCACATCGGTGGTAGTGTAATATTCGTAAGAGCCTTCAATCTCGACTGCGACACTGACTCCAAATTGCGCATTGTCGTCATCCATAAAAGCGCTTAGCGTATGCGAGCTTTGTAGAGAAAAGCCGAGATCGAAATGTTCCATCTAATAAACAATACATTAGTGATCCTATCTTAAAGAAGAAGCCCTTAACTTACATCGGCGTGAAAGCTGATCGAATTAACTTCTGGTTCATAATCAATAAATGGTAGTGACATTGTGTAGTGGATCTTGTTCGAGTGGATCTTTATAAAGGCTAGATGCAAAAGTTAATATCGATCCTTCCTTTGCTAATGTCACTCCCTTACCATTGTCATCAAGAGCATTAGGATTACTGATGATATTGTGTTCGTTCACACAGAGGTATAAGAGGGGCTCCGATATATTGGCGGTGAAGTTGTAAGTGATGGGTATAAAGTGTAATAGATCAGGTGGAGGAGTGGATGACCAATCTTTTATCAAATCTTGAAACAGAAAGACATGATCGCGTAAAAGGAATATCTGGGGTTTCTTGAGTGATATACCAACATCCCAAACACGATGAGCGTTCCAGACCAAGGGCGAGTGCATTGAAACAGAAAGCTGTGGATCGAAATGTCAGTCATACAAGTCTTTCAGCACATACAATGATTCCAAACTTACATCCAAGCTCTTGGCATGCATTAGTGAAGCATAGTTGACGCTAGTAGATGCATCAACATCTTTCAAATGGATGTCATGGGTAATGCTCATGCCGTCTGCTCCCCATACGTAAGGTACAATGGTCTTCAGTGTGCTGCCAGCAGCTGTCTTGATATCAATCCAACCATAAGGACGTGTATAAAAGCCATCTGTGCCCAGATCGAGTTCTCCCACTTCACTGTCATATTTCCAATCCTATTCAACGTGATGTCAGTCAATGTCAAAAGTCATATGACTGTACTGTCAATACTGATACCTTTGATTTTTCACGTGTTGGTATCCTTAAAGTTGCTTCAGTGATGAGTTCCACATGAAATTCAAATGCTGTAGCGATACGGGCATCTCCAGGTTGCAAGTATGGTGTCGGCTTGTTGTTGCGATGTGAGCTCGGATAGAAATAATCTTGGATTGAAGACCTGTTTAGGTATATGTCTTAGTATCTTGTGTCACCATCGAACAAAGAAACACAAACATACCTTTGTCGATCAGTCCAGGGCCCATAATGAACCATGGCATTCCATAATAGTAAACGTATACCCCATTCTGGCGGAAGTCCTCCGTTACCCACATCAAGCCCTACTCCCGATGATCCGAGCGCACCACTTGAAGGAACAGCACCTATAGAACGTGGAAGTCAGCATGCTATATTAGAGTAGTAGTCATTCATTACTCACCTGCAACATCAGAATAATATAAAAGTGCCATTTTGCTACATTCAAGTACGTTGTTCACTCGTGCGTATTCTTCATGAAAGGTGGTAGATCGTGTCGTCCCTTGTTCAGCATCACGATGTGATCTCATAATCTCTTGCATATGCTGCATGTGACCAAATTGCCTCGTCTTTGTAGCTGGATAAAAAAGAATCCGTAATGGGTACAAGAAGAAGCCAATAATACTGTTTTCATTGTCGTATTAGTGTCACATGGTTGATTTGAAGAACAAGAAGTCATATTTACCCCTGTAGAATGCGTATTGTTCTGGATGAGTTGACTGCAATGTCTTCTTGCTGGTCTTGAGGATAAGTGAAGTCCATATTATCCTTCAAACTGATCTGGCATTTGCGAAAGACAAGGTCGAGTACTGATTTGTAATGATCCATCTCGGTACGTGACTCTTCAGCACTCCATATACCACTCGCTTGTACTGCTTGTCCAACAATCATACTGCGCAATTCATTGTTTCCAATCATCCAAGCACCTGTTGTACACTCGAATTGTATTGGCATAAGACGTCGTATCAAGGAGGTCTCCATTGCTGCTGCAGGTGTTTGAATCTCGGGATCTTGACTACTATTCTGTGTACTGTTGGCGGGAGATGATTCTATGCCAATCATGGATTAACAAGTGAATGGCATTCTAGCTAAAGCATGATAAAATACCATCTCTTTCATGTGACATATTCCCATCTGACATTCCTAGGATATTCTTCATCGCTTCATAGGCTGGTACATTGTTGTAGATGAACCATTCGAGACCTTCAACGCTGCAAACAATACGACATGGCAATTTGCTTTTGCTCTGATCTAGAAAACGAACAATAAGCATAAGCATCCTTATATCTCCCATTGATCATCATCACTTACCCATCTTGTCAGTGTCAGCTTTCCTTACATTCATCAGCCAATACTGTATTGATATATGGCCTTTGACAATGGATATGGATTGATTCGTGGAGAGATAGCGCAAGTTCTTGAACAATATTCGAGCACCAAGAAGTGTCACTCGTATTGAATCTATAAAATCAATCCTTAGAGTGTATTCCAAGTGTAAACAAGACGATGCTTCTTCTTACCGACTTCAATGTAGGCATTGTAGCGTCTCCAAGTATATTGGTTTATCAGCCATGTCAGGATTTGGGCAAGTACTCGATTGAAGTAGAAAAGAAAAAAGAGGACGACAACAATGACCACAAGGCAATAGACGACAAACATCCAAAAGTCTGACACCGTTTGGACATTGTTGCTGCTTGCTACTGCTGGTGCTGGTCCTATCGCCATTGCAGGAATGAAAGAAAGGAACAACCAAGCAGCTGATTTTCAGTCACGACGCATATGGAAATGTGCCGGGTTTTCAATGCACCAAAGCAATGCACCAAATATGGTCATGCGCCTTGGATGTGGTGCCCAATAGTACTTGGGTAAGATATACCTTCATGCAATGGATTGAACCAAAAAGAGAAAGGTTAATGATGATGACTTATCGCTAGAGATGATCCATTTCAAAGGTTATGACTGATGGAGCTTGATTCTACATAGCCATTTTCATTGTTACCCCAAAACAAAACACGCCAGACCCTTACAGCTACCTGTTCGCGATATGAAGTCATTTGTGTACATCACAGCTATCTTGGTTTTCACAATATAAGAAAAGTAGGCATGCTACTATCCATGAACATGTGTAACGATGATGAGTTGTTTGTTGGGCTTAATGATCCATCATGTAGTATAATGCAATGATTTGTTTGCTAGTGGATGATCATCTCGGTAGAAGTAAGAAAGATGTAAAGGGGTTATCTTCATTAATTCATGTGGAAGCTTGGGACTTGGTGATCAAACCATCGAATAGCTTTAAGATAAGGTGTCTTTGAAATGACCAGTTGTCACGATCAGCCCCTTGCAATAATCACACTGGGTCCTTAATGGTACCTTCCTCACTCTTCTCATTTCCCATATCACTTAAACTTTCAATGCAAACATTATACATGTATCCAAGAGGTATTCCACTCTTTATTCCAAAGAAAAGCTTCAATTCATCATCGTACATATAAATGTAGCACAATAAAGACATTGGGTTGGTTTATTCCATGCTGAACATGTAGCATTTATCCCAATACTAGTCTATCCAACTCCACGGACATGTTCCTTGACATGTGAGACTGTAGTTTCTTGTATAACACGTGGTTGACAACAAGGATGGCGGGAATCAGGCACAGGTATAATGTCATCTGTGGATACACCTTTCGCTTGTACGCTACTGCCAGCGTTTTCTCAAGTGTTGGATATATCCCATTTAGCCGTTAGCAAGTTGGGCTTGTGTCAATAGTCAGGTAGTAACAAAAGCCAAGGGAAGCGGAGGATGAGCTGACTGGATCTTTAGGCTGGTGGATAAAGTCCCGATGCTCTGATCTGCTTGAATAGAACATTACCAGCCCCATCTTCATTTGTATCATGGCTCTTTCAAAAACAGTAAAGCATTCCTTTCCCTTCAGAATAGCAATTGGCTGATATATGCAACAGAGTGATTACAGTACATGAAAGTTGTCAATGATAGACATGTTGTTAGGTTCGTGAATGCCATCAATTGGATGTGTTGTATCATCCCGACTGGACATTGAATGCGCGATATTCTTAAAGTCATGTATAAAAGAAATGGTCGCGTTTAAACCACATCAGCTGGTCAAAAAGCAGTGGATCAACGTGGTACAAACATAGCAGCTGCAGTTGTACATGGCGTCGCTGTTATCTGCATCGGCATAATAGTTTCGTGTTACAATACAAGATGTCAGCTGCATGATTGCCATGACTTTCTCATCCTAATTGCTTACTTGTGCACAGCTTTCAGCAGTGAACAGTGTAAGGAAATAGACCTTGCCAACAAAAAGCCAGGTGAAAAGATGGCGCTGGGTCTGAAAAATTGCGCGTTTCCATAGTCACGCAGCGTTCCGCAGCAACACTAATTTATCCGCAGCTGAATTTCCCTCTCCAGCTTCCGCACCTCTTTCTCCTTCAGCTTTTGCTGTTGGCATTGTCCTGCAATGACATTAACTTTGCCGTCGCTATTTACTAGGAGACGTAAGACTAGTGGTCTTGTCATAGACATTAAACTTGGCCGTTTGCACCACTTCACGTTAGAAAGCCGTCGTAGCTAAAAGACGTATAACTAGCCGTCCGCCATAGACGTACAAACTGGCCCGTCTGGTAAGACGTAAACTACCCGTTTGCACTACTTCACGTGAGAAAGCCGTCGTAGCTCAAATGACGTATAACTAGCCGTCCGCCATAGACGTACAAACTGGCCAGTCCGCAAAGACTTAAAACTATGGGTGTGGACGCCAATCACCTCCTCGTTGGTCACATCTGGAAACCATCTTACGATGGGCTAAGCATTGGCATTAGCTAGCTATGTATATTGATATTCAATAAAGCTTGTCTTTTAAAAACACTCTTCTCTCTCTCTATAACTGTTCACTGATGGCTTAAAAGGATAGTTTGATAAAGTCTTGTAACTTGATATCAAATAAAGCTTCTCTTATACAACATCTTTCTTGTCATTCTTTCCATGTTTGAACACAGCAAGCATGATATATATGGCTGGAGAATAGTGGATAAGGTGAAATGGGCAAAAAAGCTGTTTAAGCAAGGATGAAACATGTACAAGTGTCCATTGTTCAGTTGTTTAACCAACATGCAAATGATAATCTCTTATTGTGACACGAAGTCAGTAGCACTATAACACACATGCCATTGTGGAGAAAGCACGCGCCACAGTAATGCTGGCAATGTACTACTGCCGTTACCAGTAAATGGGCACATCTTGCATCCTTAAAAGATTCTCCTTTCAAACATGCTACTCTTTATTACACATTGATCTCCAGAATCATTGCATCATGTATTTAACGGTCAATAAACTAAGAAGGATGTCTAGATCGCTTACGTGATGGCTGGTAGCTTGTCATTATCACACCATATGACACCTACAACAATTTCCTCACGTCTATTCTATTACCTATTGACAAGCTACTGCTATGATCACAGATATCAGGATGCTAATCCACATAAGCATGACACATTGTAGCACTACTTTTGCTAGATTGAAACAGCCAATAAATGCCAAGTGGAATCCAGCTTCTTCTGCTACTTTTTGAAGATATTTGGTGACTGATGCTGTATGGATAAGAATCAAGGATCGTAGGATCATGTGATAGAAGATTGGTTCAATTCATGCAGCGAGGTATGTATCAGGCATCTATCATCATTCATTAATGTGCAAACATCAAATTACTCCTGAGCACTTATTGTCGGGAAATGTTTGTTGATGCTTGGCATTTCGTAAATGCAAAAGTCTGTGTCACCAAGGAAAGATGCACTGGAAGCTCAATGGTAGGCTAAACGGATTTTCAATCATGTGAAGATATATTACTTTGGATACAACGCTAAGAAGTAATCGATACATATAGGAGGATGATAAAAGACATGTTCTTTAATGACGTGTTTGGAAATAAGGTTGTTCAACTGACGTTGGTAGTAGAGTAGTAGTTATTACAATAAGACTAGGCGGGATACTAAGTGATCTATTATGGTCACCTGTCTAGAAAAAAAAACAACACTTTTGAGGATGACAACACCCAACTAGAGATTCTTTCCCGCTTACATGTCGAGACAAGTGCTTTTACTATTACTCTTCTTGGCTCAAGGGCTGTTTTGGTCTGCTGCACAACTCAACAGCCAGTGTCAAGAGCTCCGTAGCTCCTTTCTTGGTCTTGACAATACCACTTCAACCACGTGCTGCAATGGAACTACGTTGCCAGGTTTTTATGCAGAATGCAACTCCCAAGGCAGTATAACAGCATTGAACTTGAATGGCGCAACAACGAGTCGTACCTGCAACAATGAAACGGCCTCAGTCCTCAATACTCTCGTTGACTTGCAAAACTTGACGCTGGATTACTACATTGACGCTTCACGGTGTCCTGATATGTTCTCACCCACTACCTACAACAACTTGACACGCTTGAGAACATTATCGTTACGTGGGAGTCATCTATCGTCGAATATCTCTGTATCAACAGCCAACACCAGCAACAACACGATTGAAGCACTCGACCTTTCTTATAGCAATATCTCTTCAAGCTCTTCGCTGCAGTGGTTGAATCTAGTCTTTCCACATCTGGAACGTTTGACTTGGATCAGTGATTCTCCTATGGCAAAGATGCAATTACCCTGTATGTCTTTCACCAATCTTACATTCAACGCTGTGCCATCAAAAGATATCATTCAATGGATCACCAATTG
The DNA here is from genome assembly GCA_008728235.1 of Lichtheimia ramosa. Classification (NCBI taxonomy): domain Eukaryota; kingdom Fungi; phylum Mucoromycota; class Mucoromycetes; order Mucorales; family Lichtheimiaceae; genus Lichtheimia; species Lichtheimia ramosa. The sequence goes on along the minus strand of CP031828.1, from coordinate 1,566,609 downwards.
TACTCAACTGGAGCAACTGGATCTACACCTAGTTATGAATGAGCAACAACAAGATATCGACATCAGTCATTGGCTGGAACCTATCAGTACAAGTCTCAATGCATTACAATCCTTATCTGTTATTGTGGATAATCCTACAGCAACCAATGTCATTTCCAGTTTCCCTGGTTGGTTAAACCAGCTCAGTAACTTGACATCCATCATTTATCATGCACAAGTGAAAGACGTCATCCCTGCCAATGTTCTTGATACGCTCCCTTTGACAACTCTGGATATGCATGGCAATCATTTGCATGGTGATCTTCCGGGATCTTTATCAAGTACTCAGTTACAAGTCATTGATCTATCAGAAAACGAGCTGACAGGAACCATCCCATCCATGTTGGGGAATACGACATCATGCAACTTGGATGGTAATCCGATCCTTTGTTCTGGTATAGGCAATTCATGGTCATTATGTCAACATTGCAATTTGGTGCCTGGATTCTTGGGTGTCATGTTGCGTTACAAGATTCAATGGATCGTAATCTTGGCATGTTTGGCAGTAGTTCTTATCGGATGGGTCTATGTTTCATTCAGAAAGCACCAACATACATCCTTCCTTGTGTGGGTTGGCGTATTTTATTCGCTTTTCAGCTTTATCAACTTGCTCACCACTTTGGTTCATCTTGGAATGAATGTCACTCTATACACTACCACCTTCTCCATCATGCTTGCAACAACTGCTGCTTATCTCGCTATCAATTGCTTATTGTATCGTTACTGCTGTCGACGTTTTAGTATCTTGGTGATTCGACGTACATGGCCTGTCTTTTTATTATGTTGCTTGGATATGAACAACTTTGCCTTATACGAGATTAGAATGCTCAACTTGTCTGCCTATCGCAAGCAAATCGACCTTCGAGTCCCTGTCGTCTTGAGTTGGCAAAAAGTGATCATTGCAGATATTGCCCATACAGCTATTGCTATCTTTTTGATCATGCTACATTCACCAGTTGCATCAGTTTTATTGACATGTATTACTTCTGGATTGGGTATTGTACGAGCTATAGTGCAAATATGTTTGATCTGGTATCATGCAAGGAGAGAACGAAAGTTTCATCCCATTGACAGGGCATCTACACATCAAAAGACCATCCATGGAAATGACACCCCATCTACCAGCACTGTGCATCGACCAGAACTTGAATTAGCCCAATTGATCAACAATAGGGAGACAACTTGATAGAATGACACATATATTTGTTTACTTGTATAAATGTAATTGTATACCATCTCAATGTAGTAATTGAAAGTTGATATGAAACAATGAAAGAATGATGTTTTTACTTTTGCAATTCTTGAATGCTGTACAATCTAGTAAGACTGGGACCTGCGAATTGATTCAATTGCTTGGTGAAGTTGTGCATTTGTGCGGTAAGAATCATGGAATCCAAACGGCTTGGTTCAGCTGGGAGCTTGAACAATGTGTTGACTTCGTCCTCTGGCAATGGTGCCTGTCCCTTTTCAGCACGAATAGCATTCTCTTGTCTCTGTAATGAAGATAGCATGAATAAATCAAGACTTTTTCTTCCTTGTTGATTCACAACTTACCCTCTTGGTGAGCCATGCTTGAATCTTGACCTGTTCACGAGCCACACTTCGTTGCCAGTATTGGTAGTTGTTCAATTCTTGTTGCTGGACATCACTGCAGTCTAAAAGATATTCGAGATTCTTTTGCATGAAAGGATCGAGCTCGAGATCAAGAACGTCAAAGTTGGGGGACAAGGCTTTGGCCTTTTCAATGTCGGCTTGTGTCGAAGTAAAGGTGGCGGGAGTACGAAGAGCACTTGCATCAAGCTTAGGCATTTCGAGATTGTGAAGCATCATAGTAACAAGGTGAGAGTTGTGAACTTGAACAGGTAATTCTTCAAAGATGTTGGTGAAGGACAACTTGGACTTGGCGAGACTAAATCGCAAAGTCAGTAACCTAGAAACCCCTTGTTCCTTTGCTCCTTTTCTACCTTTCAGTGGTGAATTTGTTGGATTCGTATTGTTTCATGAAAGCATCAGTCAAACGGAAAGCACGCAAACTGAGATTGCCTTGAGCAGCGCTCTTGGATACATCATGTACGATAACAGCTGATTGAGCACCAAGCGACTTTTGATAGTTGTATTGAGTATCGATCAAGCTGATATCCACAAAGTTGCCGAGATGCGATGATCGATACCATCCAACTGTGTTGTTGTCAACGTTTACTGCACGTAAGCATCGCATCATGTCGAGTTGATATTGTGCTGTATCTATATATCAGTCTACTGCCTTTTTGAACACTTACTTCCCCAATCCACTTACCACTGGCATTCTCGTCGCAATCAGCAGGGAAAGGAAAGCAGTTGGTAACTTCAAGAATACCCTTCTCGTCCAAACCGAGCAATTGGCCAGTGACATCGTTAGGGAAAGACTCACGACAGTGCTTGATAATCTTCAACACGACCTATTTATCCAAACCAGCGTTAGCTACAGTCGATCTATGCAAGGAATCAAGTAAGCTTACCAAACCATCGAGCTGGACAGCCTTGAGAGGCTCTGACGAGGGCAAAACGGACATGACTTATAGCAACACGCAACAAACACGAGTAAGTGCAATAGCTTTGAAAATTTGCTCTGCTGGATAACAAAAAAAGCAGCCCTGCTCAGCCAATCAGCATTGATATCCATCAAGACATTCAAACCATCATTGTCTGATTTACTAGTCAACTTGTGTTTCTATCATCTGTATCACGGACTATGAAGAGCAATCAATTTATCTAGTGGATCATCCCTATAATAATACTGCTTATCTTACTACAATGATAATAAAGCTTACTGGATTGCAAAGCATCAGCCATCAAACATCATTGAAAGCACCTTTAGATCAAACATCCTTTGCTTTTCATACATGAAAAAAGAAAGACGTGACTATCGACTACATAAAGTATATGCAATTGCCATGGAAGCAGTCATGTGTGAGGATGGAGATACAGTAACCTAGTCTTTGTATCGCTCTACGCCTCAGTGAGCTCTTTACAAATTGCACATGACCTATCGTGTGAAGAATGATTATCTAGTGGTCATATGCCAATCTTGTAAAGTGTAAGTTGAAATATGAGACATGCTGTACCCTAAATACATTGATATGAGTGATGGATTAATAATACGTCCATGTAGGCAGCTATGATATGTCATCATAAAGGCAAGCAATGACGATGTTCTTCTTAGAGTACATATTCCCCTGCATGATAGAATACCAAATTATCCGCCAGCCTATTTTCTATGCCATTCTATGACTGATCCACTGACCAGCAACAGAATGGATACAATGTTCATTGACTTTTGAAACAAAGAAATGTGATAGGCTTTCATTATGAGTGGATAAAAGCTGTGTGTGTCGGATGAACATCCGCTGAAATGCAGCTGCCAGTCACCGGGAACTTGCCTTTAATTCTCCCCCTTTTCATCTTCTTCATCGTCTCTTTCAGTTCCTATCTATACTTTGACGACGAACATGGCTTCTGATAGCGACTATGATGATACTTTTATGGCATGTTATTCTTCTTTCTAACAAGACAACTAAAATGCGCTGTTGCTGACTAATACTACTGTAGCTCGAGGATACCATGGATGAAGACAGCGACATTGAATCTGCCAGCTCTATAGGTAAAAGTATGCCAATGCCATTAGCAACCCTTTTATTTATAATATATGCTATCTATACAGGAGACGACGACTACGATGGCAACGACATGGGCTTTGATGGAGCTTTTGTGGAGAAGCCCCAAATGAAGGCATACGATGTCGAATTCAGTGTCCAAAGCACCAACAACCTTATGAAGATGCAAGAAAAAGAAGTTGAACAAGTATCAACCATCTTGGGTAAGTGTCGATGATGTTCTTCTTGGACATAGGGTGAATATAGGGGTGATCATTATTCAAATTAACCCTCCCAACCCCTTTATCATTCTACAGGTTTATCCAGTGAAGATTCAGCTACGCTACTACGCTACTTTCGATGGAACAAGGAAAAGCTCTTTGAGCGGTACATGGAGGTACCAGACAAGGTGCTACGAGATGCTGGTGTATTGACCAATACCGATGATGGCCATTCTGTCATGGTGCTTGCCAAAGATCTACAACTTGACGAGCCATTCATGTGTGACATTTGTTGTGATGATGATCCTGATTTGGAGACAGTATGCGTTGCATGTGGACATCGATTCTGCAAGACTTGTTATGTACACTACCTCCGACAAAAGATTCGTGATGAAGGTGAAAGTCGACGCATTGAATGTCCCCAAGACAAATGCACAGTGATTGTGGATGAGAAGACAGTGGAACGCTTGATGGATCCTTCAACCAATGAGAAATACAGAACCTTGCTCAATCGAACATTTGTTGATGACAATGATTACTTACGATGGTGTCCTGCTCCTGATTGTGAATACGCCATTGAATGTCATATACCAAGCACATCACTTACATCTATTGTGCCCACTGTTCAATGCAATTGTGGTTTCAGATTTTGCTTTGGGTGTGGTTTAGCCGATCATCAGGTAATCTTATTCATCTTTTAGTAGTCTGCGGAATTACTAACGTGCCTTGATAGCCTACTATTTGCGCTATTGTCAAGAAATGGCTCAAGAAATGTGAAGATGACTCTGAAACTGCCAACTGGATCTCTGCACATACCAAAGAATGTCCCAAATGTCAATCAACAATTGAAAAGAATGGTGGATGCAACCACATGACCTGCCGAAAATGCCGACATGAGTTTTGTTGGGTGTGCATGGGTAAGTTGCATGTGTGTCTTTGTTTGGTTCAATGTATACTAAATGCATCTTCAATAGGTCCTTGGTCTGAACATGGTACATCCTGGTACAACTGCAATCGATTTGATGAAAAGAGCAGTGCTGAAGCTAGAGAGAATCAAACACAATCCAGAGTGACCTTGGAACGTTACCTTCATGTATGTGTATATCCCTTATGTGTTACAATCGTGCTGATCGTCATGTGTTGTTTATTGTTAGTATTACAACCGCTATGCCAATCACGAACAATCAGCAAAACTTGACCGGGATTTGTATTTCAAGACTGAAAAGAAGATGGAAGAAATGCAACAAACGAGTGATCTTTCATGGATTGAAGTGCAGTTCTTGAAGAAGGCAGTGGATGTTACAGTACAAAGTCGTATGACGCTCAAGTGGACCTATGCATTTGCATTTTATCTCTCACGCACTAATGAAACTGAGATTTTCGAGGTATGTTCTCGCAGTATCTCTTCAAGTCCATATGACTAAAGGAAAATATTCTTTAGGATAATCAACGAGATTTGGAAATGGCAACCGAACAGCTTTCTGAATTGTTGGAGAAGCCATTGGAGAAGGAAAAGATTGCACAACTGCGACAGGCTGTTCTCGACAAGTCAGTTTATGTCAAACATCGACGAGAGATCCTTTTAGAAGACACTGCCAAGGGTTTATTGGAAGGTCGATGGAGTTTCTTTGTAGATCTCAAGTAATCGTTTTCGTTTTTTATGTAAATACAATGCACACATACACTTGCACACAACACACAACACTTTACAATTGTCCTTTTGCACCTTATTTCCAATAAAGGAGGCTCGTCCGCATGTCAAAACTTTTTTGTACAAGTGTAACAGTACTAAATATCGGCTTGTGTGGCACAGCAGTAGCAGTCTGCAGAATCCGCAGCCAATACGTGTCCGCAGCATAAACTCCACATGCATTAAAAATTGGGCGTCTTTCTTTTTCTCACTGCATCTTTCATCCTTTTCTCTTCTCTTTTCTTGGTCAACATGTCTTTCAAAACTTTCCCTGCTGCACTTCCTTATTTTGATGCTCTTCATGACCAAGACAAGCTCGATGCCGAGATCAAGGGATTATCCACTGCAATCGATGTGACCAAGCTTCAAGTTGGTGAAAACAAGGAAGAAGATAGCCATCCTTTTATTGATGCCTTGCATGGAATGAGCAACTTGCAACGTACCACCAACAATGCACTTGCGCACAAGTCAACTGAAGACGCGTGTCTTGATTTGTACTACCAGCTGGGTGTTTCGACTGATACAGCACTTGTGTTTTCATTACTTGACAAGGCATGGAAGCAAGATCCAACATTGACACTGCATATCATTTGGCATACAAGATCCATTCACCGTGGCAAAAGTGCCAATGATCGATTTTATGTGGCATTTGGTTGGCTGATCAAGAATCATCCTCAGACAGCAATTCGCAATGTGCATTTGCTTTCAGCTGATGTGGTGAGCGTGACAGACAAACCCAAGAACAAGGATGCTGGTGAAGATTGGGATATGGTGGAAAAGGAGCGACTCAAGTCTCATGGCTATTGGAAGGATTTGTTGAATGTGTGCACCATCTATGTTCAAGACGAGTTCAAGACTGGTCCTACTGGTGATGATGCCAAGTTCAAAGCGCTCAATCATCCACGTCAAAAGGGAACACCTTGGCATGGCCAAAATTTGAATCATCGTTACTTGAGCCACAAGTTTTATGAAAGCATCAAGAACTTGAGCTTGGATGAGCAAACAGCCAAACGTGCAGAGCGTAAGGAACAAGTAGCCATGAAACAAGAAAAGCAGCGTGAGGAGCAAAAGCAAGTCAAGATGAACAAAAGAACAACACGACATGCACGTATTCAAGACTTATTGGCCAATGATCCTGTTTATCGCAGTTTGCACTTTACTGTTGCTCGCTTGTTTGCCACACAATTGGAAGCTGATCTCAAGACGCTCAAGGCTGCTGCTGGTAGCAAGAAAAAGTATGTGGATGGTCTTAGTCTTGCTGCCAAATGGGCTCCTTCTCTTCAACATGCACATGACAAGCATACACTTCTTGCAACATCTATCAGTGAGCTACTTTTTCCACCTGCTGTTCACCAACAAGCTGATGAAAGTCGTGAGCATTACATCAACAAGGTGCGCGAGTTGTATCGCAAACAAGTCATTAGTCCATTACGCAAGGCATTGGATATCACTGAACGTCGTATGTCAATGAATGAGTGGACATCTATTGACTTTTCTCATGTTCCCAGCAAGTGTATGCAAAGCAATATGCCTCATTTTGTTAAGCATGCCAAGGATCAGTATGTGGATTTCCTCAAGGATGTGGCTCTTGGCAAGAAATCAGTAAGCGGTGCTACTTTACAACCCCATGAACTTGTTGAACGTGCCAATTGTGCTATACACAACCAGTTACCACCTTCAGTATCAGCAGCAGCCAAAAAGTATGCACAACCAGATGCCGTTGCAGAGATTTCCAAGGTGGAACGACAGCTAGTGAATGCTCAGTGGAAGACTTTGGTTGATTCAATTCGTCAAGATACTGGTGGTAATGCCACATTGGGTAGTTGTATTGCAGTGTGCGATATGTCTGGTTCTATGACTTGTCGATATGAATCTCCCATTATTCCTATGTGGAGTGCTATTGGCTTATCCATCATTCTTGCTGAATTTGCTGCATCACCATTTGCTGGACATGTCATTACATTCAGTGAAAAGCCAACTCTTGTCAAGTTTGATCCAGAAGCACCATTGACTGAGAAGATGGAAATCATGAACAAGGCTCCAGCTGGATTTTCCACCAACTTTTTATCTGTGTTCCTTGATTTGCTCTTGCCAATGGCCAAGAAATACAACTTGAAGCAAGAAGATATGGTCAAGCGTTTGTATGTCTTTTCAGATATGGAGTTCAATGAAGGATGTGGCACCAAAGATTGGGACACCACTTATGAAGAGATCAAGAAGGCTTATGATGCAGCAGGATATCAAGTACCAGAACTTGTTTGGTGGAATTTGGGTGGTGCTCGACCAACAGAATGGGATCTTGATGCTGAAGCCCCTATTCCAGTCACCAAGGATGTCAAGGGATGTGCTATGCTCTGTGGATATTCAGCTGCCATGCTCAAGAGCTTCCTGGAAGGTGATGAAATTGAAGATCCAGAACAAGAATCCAAGAAAGATGAGATGGAAGTAGATCGTCCTCAACGTAAAGAGCTGGATCCACTTGAGGAAATGAAGAAGGCAGTTGAACACCAGAGCTTTAGTGATCTGGTAGTGGTGGATTAAGATACCAATTGTACATAGTCTAGCTGAACAAAACCAAAAAAGTTGTATATTCTTTTTCTGTAAATCACATTGCATTATAAAAACAATCTTTGCTATTTAGTCTGTATAATCACTCTGAAGGGAAGCATTGTGGCATAGGTAAATGGTAAGCAGGGATTCAATTACAATAAGGTCTGAGGATTTGGAGTCAGTGTCAGTGGGAGGATCGTTGTTCGAAAAACCAGTTTAGGATCATGCAGACATCTTCTTAAAGGAGATTCTTTCTTGATACCAACAACCAAACGACATCGCGCATCATGCTCTTAAGCTACTGGAAACAAACCAGATCCTTCTGACCAACAAGTTAGAGATTGGGAGCACATTCAACACTTTGAAATGGCCTTGGGGAACCAATCAACGGCAGCAAAGTTCTCACCTTGAACGTTTCTTTACACTTCCGATACTATGTCGAGTGAGCAACATACAGATTGTTAATGAAAAGCACAGTATATTGATGTCGATGGCGTGAATGACTTGAGAAGATATGTACAAGATGATACACATATTACTGCTCGAATTCCAGGATAGATCACATGTATGAAAAGCTCCTCTGGCAATGTAGAAAGATACGTTTCTAGTATACAGATAGTGATCATTTATTACGAGAATAAAGTTATGAAGAAGTGGTAAAGATAGCAGGATTTCCATCATTAAGCTTGAAAGTGAGTGATCCACCAGATACTGAAGCTGTGGCGTTGCTAATGACATCGCTCATACTGGCATTATCTGCAACATGCGATCCAACCTTGACAGTGACCTCGTTACTGGCTCCACTACCATAGTTATTCAACACTACGAGAGCTTCACCATGCATGAATGCATATACATTGTCTTGTACATCAACATCCATCACCACGGTTTTGTTTCCCTTTTGACGAACATCCTTGTTGACAGTGGCAATAAACTTGTATAGATCAGTCGAAGTGTCAAAATCAGTTGTCCATAATGCTTCACGATTAGCAGGATCAGCACCGCCTGAAAAGCCTTGTTCAGATCCATAATACACCACAGGAATACCATCAGCGAGCAATACATAAGTCAATGCATTCTTAAAGAGAGATGTGTCCTTGTTGGTGCTAAGGAAACGTGGATTATCGTGATTATCAACAAAGTTGGTCAGGACACTGGTATCAGTAAATGCATCATTATTGCTTGCAATCATCTCACTGATTCGGCTGAATCCCTTTCCAGAAGCAAACACATCATTGATCGCATAATACATTGGGTAGTTGATAAGCGAGTCCAAATGCTTTTGATATGCACCAACATACGATGAATCACCATCAAGGACTCTATCATACACGTGTTAAATCTTAACTTGGTACTATGTACAAAAAGATGTAAAATGATACACTTACTCTCCAGTGGCAAATACACCAGCTGCCTTATTGTATCCATCCCAAAAGTCTTGACGTACATGCTTGACAGTGTCAATGCGAATACCATCAAAGCCATATGTTGATACCCAGTTGCTGACAATGTCATTGAGCTTCTTGACCACGTTATCATCCTCAGTGTTGATGTCAGGTAACACATCTGCCACCCAACATTGCTCAATAGAGTTTTGGTCATCATAATCAATCTTGCATTGGGAATGATATTGATCTGCAGAATCGAAAGTGTAACCAGAGTAGTCACCTGCAGTGCTTGGTTGTCCAGCATGATTGGCTACCACGTCCAGCATGACATACATATCAAGCTTATGAGCTGCATCCACCAAAGCCTTAAGGTCATCTGCAGTACCAAAGTGGTCATTCAAGCTTTCAAAATCAGTTGCCCAATAGCCATGGTATCCACCAGCTGCGTTAGTAGGAATAGGAGAGATCCAGATGGCATCAAATCCCATTCCTTGGATATAGTCAAGGTGTTCAGTCATGGCTTTATAATTGCCACCACAGTAATCGGATAGATCAGAGCAGTCATCACCACCAGCAAAGCGATCAGTCAATAATTGATAGATTGAACGTGATTTCCAGTCATCGGCGCCAGCACGCTTGACAAGAGGACGTCCAAGTACAGCAGTAGCGTAAAGGATTGTGGATAAGGTGAGAATAGAAAACTTCATATTGTAATAAAAAGGAATTGTGTTGATGATGGATGATTATATCACTTGTTTTGTCCTTTTTATATATTCTTGGTCTTTGTGTGTTTGGTACCTGGATCACTTACTGTGTGATAATTGCCCCTGTGGACAATGACACAAGCGTGGCACCCGGTTTCCCGTCGTTACATACCGTCAATTAATGAGAAAGATCAGCTTTTCATGGGGAAATCAGTGCGACAGTGATCGATCTGTGTTCTATTGATCGATCAAGATCTTTTCTTGGTGTCAAATTGCAAATGTGGACATCTTATTCTTTATTGTCATGATTGCTTCCTACCAAGACAGTGGAAAGTAAAGTGTATGGATGTATACTGATTGGTCATTGGCAATGATGTCTTCCCAGCTGATTTCATGCTGAATAAATCAATCACACTAGCCTTGTTTGATCTGCAGCAATAAAGTTCCCCATACTTTTGTGTCACATTCTACCCAACATATGATGATCCATGTTTGAAATATACTTCTTTGTCAATGAACATTGTATCCAGATCAATCACGTATCATCATGAAGCATTGAAAGAGAGATCATGTTCCAAAGTATCCACTGATGTTATGATAACATGAGACAAAATCACACTGCATACATTGCTTTGAAACACTGTAAAGTTGCTCAAACTCTAATATGAACGGGATGTGCATAATATTATTGTACAAAAGAAGATGGGAAAACAAGGGAAAATGAAAAACATGCATGATTGTGTGAATGAAATGAGGAAACTACTTGGCAACACCAATAATGGCCTTTTTTCGCTCTGCAACAGGCTTTTCTTGAGCAGCCTTTCTGCTGTGTTTGCGTCGATTCTCTTCTTTTCGGCGTTGTGCACCCAACATCTCTTTCTTGAGTTTGTCGGCTCTTCTGACATCGTTGGGTAAAGGTCTGTGACGACCAATACGTCGAATCTCGTCCATATGCTTGAAACGTTCCTTGAGAGATTCTGCATACTCGAGTTGATGACGCTCCCGCCAATCTGTGATTCCCAGTTTCTCAGAAGCACGAGCTTTCCAAATACGAATGTTGCCATCGTCAGAACCTGAAAGAACGTATTTGCTATCCATGGTGAATTGCACAGAAAAGATTCTGGAAGAAGATGATGATGTAATGAATTAGAATTCACGTTCCACTTCCATTTCTTCCCATCAAATGATACCTTTGCATTCGCTTGGTATGATAAGCATCCCGACTGTGTCCTCGTCGTACATCGAAAAGTCGTAAAGTTCTGTCATATGATCCAGTAACAATTTCTTGACCTGTAGGGGAGTAGTCGATATCCATACTGTAAACAAGTAAATGAAAATCAGCTTTGTGTCTCATCCAAATCTAATCCCAATCACTTACACCGCGGAAACATGGTCCTTGAGAACATTTTGTGCGCTATCCATCTTTCTCATATCAAAGATATATGCATTGTGATCTTCATTGGCCTATAATAAGAGATAGAATCAATCATATGTCTCCCAGTTCATGTCTCCAATGAGTACTTACAGTAGCAAATGTATAAGCTTCAATAGGATTCCATGCAATGGCATTGGTACGTAAAGACATGACGAGTTTGGATAAAGGTTGACTGGTACGAATATCATACAAAACAATGGTGCGATCAGTGCCACAACTGGCAAAGATGTTGGTCTCCACTTGATTGAATTTGACAGATTGATATGAGTCGGCTCCCCATTCGAAAGAGTGAATAGGCTCGGATCGATTCTCATCCCATACATTGACTACACGACCAGCTGTGGCGAACATGGGATCTTTACGATGATGTGATAATCCCATAAGAGCATGATCAGCAAGGTATGTTTGTACTGGTTCGCTGGAAGATGTTGTATCCCAAATCTTGACAGTCTTGTCGGTAGAGCATGATAGAAAATGACCACTCTTGGAACCTGTACATACTCCTTGTACAATGCCATTATGACCATTGGTACGCCATACAGTCTCTTGCTCGGATAGCTTCCACAATCGAATCTCTATATCATCACTTGAGTACTCCTTGTCAATACCTTTTCCTTCAAAAACATACCACCGTCACCACTGCCAGAGATCACAGTGTTCAGCTGATTCGGGTGCTTGGCCATACAGTATACACCGTCAATGTGACCACCCATGGCACCAATAAAAGGCTTGGAGAACATACGATCGAGCTTGACTGCATTCAGTGCACGAACATACTCTCGTCCTTGTTGGAAGGGATGTGCTGTTGGATCAAGGTTGCGTTGCACTTTGTGAATATCCTGAGATCGTTCACGGACATAGTCGTTGGAAGAGCGTGAAAGAGCCTTGACTTTCTACTGGAGCGATTAGCGTTGACGTTTATATAACGTAGAAAGGTAAAAAACACACCATTGGTATATGTCAAGTGAGAAAAGCAAGGTTCAAGCAAACAAAGAGTTAAAGAAATTTAGCCACCCGATCTCACGGAAATGGAAATGCATTGCACTAGCAAGTCCCTACTATCCCACCACCGCCACTTTAATCCCCCCCATACACTGTAGAAGATGACTTGTATATATATATAATGTTTTTATGCTTTTTACAATGAAGATATTTACTATGTTTAATTACTTGGGGCAGCTTGGGATTGTGGTAATTCCATATCAGTGAGATTGCCACGGAGATCTTGTTCAAGCTCAAGAGCTTCAAACAAGCTCTTAAAGTTACCAGCACCAAAGCCATTGTGATTGTGTCTTTGAATGATTTCAACAAAAAGTGTAGGACGATCCTCAAGAGGACGGGTAAAGATTTGAAGAAGGTATCCATTCTCATCATAGTCGACCATGATGTTAAGCTTTTGAAGCACATCCATATCTTCAGTGACAGGCTTCTTGGCAGTCTTGTTGTGAACAGCAAGAGCAGCACGAAGACGATCATAATACTTGTCAGGGACAACCAAAAAGTCACAACCACGCTTACGCATGTTGGTGACAGAAGTGATAATGTCATTGGTGCGAATAGCAATGTGTTGTACACCAGCACCACCATAGAAGTCAACGAATTCTTGGATTTGGGACTTCTTCTTACCAAGAGCAGGCTCATTAATGGGTACCTTGATCTTTTCGCTGGGATCAGCCATGACAACAGAGCGCAAAGCGCTATATTCAGTATGAACATCCTTATCATCCACAGACCAGAAACGATGGAAATCAAAGACACGCTCATAAAATTCAGCAATGGGGTTCATCATGTTATCAGGCTGGTTGCCAACAACATGGTCAATGTGTGAAAGAGGAACCTGGGGCCTGTATAACATAGCCATGTTAATATATTGCTCCTTATATGCCACCATTAGACCATGATATACTTACAAGATTTCCTCAAGAGGATCCTTATAGCGCAAAGAGGTAGTAGAATCCTTATAGCCAGGCAAAAAGATACCCTTATAGTTTGTGCGTTCAACCAAAGTGTGGTGGACATCACCATACTATCATGACAAGGATTAATCACATGGTACAATAAGGAAATGTAAAAGTAAAACTTACAGTAGCTACAGTTGCAATCACAACAGTACCATCCTCATCAGTGATTTCTTCAGGAGCCTTGATAGACTTTGCACCTTTGGCAATTGCTTTCTATAAAGGATATTAGTTATCTCTTGTTCTTGCTTACATGTTCCCAGCAATAAAGCTAATGATGAATCTCATCTTTTACCTCATAAACAGCACGACAATCGGTCACAGCAAAGGCAACATCCTTGACACCATCACCACGGCGAGCAATTTCATTCACCATCTCAGTATTGCCTTCAGGTTGAATGGCACATTCAAAGACAAAGGTAGCATCACCTTGACGGACAACGTGAGAAGAAACATCACGACTACCAGTTTCAAGACCACGATAGGCAATGTGCTTGAAACCAAGACGAGTGCAATAGTAAGAAGCAGCTTGCTTTGCGTTGGTAACAGTGAAACGGAGATGATCGAAGCCAGAGTAGGTTGATTGCTAATAGATTGACATGTTAGATTACATATCCAAGTCAAAGCAATGATCCATCTTTACCATTTTCAAAAGAGATGTATTGTAGTAATCTGAATCAATGGTTCAAACAAAGTGGATGCAAAACAAGCGTTTATAAAGGTAATGATCTGGTCGTGGGAAGAAAAAAAATTCCCACGAGGCTCGATATGATTGGATAGAGTCATCAGATGTGCCTTGTTTGCATAAAGCACATGCACATCTCCCTTTTCTTTTCCTCCCCGCCCTATTGTGTAAACATGAATAACACAAGTTGTTCACGGAAATTGACATATTGAGAACGAAATGCCGACCCTATTATAATATATCACACACATACTCTTATCAGTGAGCTGCATTCAAGAGTATCTTGTAAGGGAATACAAGGACTGGCAATTCCTGGAGACCAGGCTTGTGGTGCACCCCGCGGAAATAGCATGCTTGCCATGATAGGTAGGGCGCGGTTATCTTTCCGACCAGGCTTCACATCAATCTCATCAACAAATCGGAATAGCTTCCCATTTCCCACACTACACGAGTTGTATATCTTTGTACTCCCATCCACCTTCAGAAGCATCTTTTCTGTTACATGAGCAAAACAAGACCCTGATTTATATCCATCATGCTCATATATCGATACCCAATGTAGTAGAGAGAAAGTCAAATACAATCGCATTACATCTTTAAAAGTCAAATAGAAAGCTGTGGATCATTATACTCTTTGATAAGGACCAGTAGCGATACAAATAGCTCACGTGGTTACAATGGGGTCTCAACAATCATTTCCAAAACCAATACTTTCTTCCCTGATGTGTCGATGCAACACAAATCTAGTACTTGTTTTAGAAGCCAGCTTACTGAAGTAGAATCATGTGCACAGTGAAAAAGTCTCTTTTGCTCGCTTTGAAATGAGATCATTCTAAGAAACAAATGGATTATGACGCTATGCGCTTGTTTTTTCCCACGACTACTATTGTCGACCCTTTTACTTTCGATCCATCATCTTGACTTATCCGCTTTTGGTGAACATGTCACTCTTGTTGTTGGCTATGGTGGATATGTATCATCACGTGCTTATGTTCATAGCATCCAAGACAACAACACAGATGCAATGGCACGTATCTTGAGAAAATGACGCGCATGAATATCCCTTCCAAAAGTGAGACAAGTTGTTTAATATTATCTTTTATAGGCTGTCGTCAACAAGAACCACTTCTAGTAAGCATGCTATTGGATGACTTAAGATTTGAATTGTGTCCAGAGCTTTACTTGATACCATTTAGATACAGCAATATATACATCTTTAGTGTATGCAAAAGGGAATCGATAAAGGAAATGCCATTCAGTGTCAATGCTACTCTAACATTCATGCATGGTGTTACACAGAGTGTGGCAATAGGTGGATGTGTGCAACGTAAAGGAAGCATGCCACGGCAACGAGTGATTGGCTAGAATTGATAGGCATGTCAATGACCAAGGGATCTCTCACAGGTGTCGTGTTGTTCCTTTCAACTCTTTCTATCTTGTTACCAAAATGACAAACGAAGCTGAAACTGCCACTGTCACTCACGTCCCTTCCAAAGTACCTGAAAAGCCAGCAGCAAAAGGTGAACAACAACAACAGCAGCAGGAGGAAGAAGAGTACAAGGATCGTTTCTTGGACGGCAACCAACGCATCATTGCCTACGATCTCTTGGAAGCACGTGGCAAGGCATCAGAGACCACTGACCCAGATGTGAAACGTTATCGACAAGCCAAGGAGAAATTCAGAAAGGGCTACGACTTGTGTATGACCATTCCGCGTTCATTGGAAGACAGTGTGCTCAACCAACACGAGAAGGATATCAAGACAGCTTCTGAAATGCTTGTTGAAGCGTGGTTACTGGATGACAAGGCAGCTCCCATGTCTGAACGCGTGCTTATATTGGGACAGCAATATGAAAAGGTGTTGCTCAAGGATGTTCCAGAGGAACAACGTGAAGGATTCTTTGTCAAGAATAGCTTATTGTTTTCTGCATGGATCCTTTTAGTGGGAAGGCAATATCAACACTGGTAAATGACAATGATTCTCTTCTACAATGGTCAACTGACAACAACTTTTTAGCTTGACAACTCTTACGCTTGCCATTGATTCATATGATGATCTACCAGGACGCGTCTACTTTTTACGTGCATCCTGCTATTTCTCATTGGGAAAGCCAAGGTAAATTGCTTACAACTGTTGATCTGTACATACACTCATGTATTGGTTAGACTTGGATTGAAGGACTTGGAACGCTGTTTACAAAAGGATTCCAAATACACTGTCGCTTATAGTGTGCAAGGATCTATTTACATGAATCTCAAGGAACGTGACAATGCTATCAAGGCTTTCAGGTTATATTTGGAACGGGGTCATCCTGATACGGCAGACTTTATCAATTCGCTGTATTCCCTTTCTATTCTTATGCATGAGAAGAACAAAAAGTCAGAGGCTCGCAAGTATTACAACAAGGCAAAGGATGCAGAGGAACGTTTCAAGAAGCTCTATGGCACCAAGACTGGTATGAGTGACAACAAACGACGTGCAATTCAGCTACATGAATCACCAGAAGACGCGCGCAACATGATTTTCCAATCCATGCCTTCCAAGCAATACAATAACAAGATAGAGCAATTGATTCAAGCTGGCATTCTCAACTCTCCATACCCACCTAGCTCTAGTAATTGTTCCAATTGTGGTGCCAAACATTTGAAGGATCAACCTGACAAACCACTTTTATGCTGTGGCGGTTGCAAGAGCATCTGGTATTGTTGTCGCGAATGTCAAGTGAAGGATTACAAGGCTGGACACAAGATAGCATGCAAAAAGGCTGCCAAGCATTGAACTTTTGATATAGTGCCTATTTTCTGATCTATTGCAATACCACCAATACATGATTTCCCCCAATTTGTTTCATTGCTCACAATGTTAAAAGTCTATAACTTTAATGATGCTGGTATTTTACGTTGTGTATATAAGTTATTTCTTTTGATTGATAGTGTGGGTGTTCATGGAATAGCACAAGTTGTGCACCATTTCTAATTTAGGCACCTGGACTCCCAAAGCTCTGGCTCGTTTCAAGGGTGTTCCCAGAATCACTCCTACTTCCATAGGTCGACCATGCTCCACATCAAGTAACCTATTGTAATATTAGTTTCTCAAATGATACACCAGTCAATCAAGAGAATACTTACATGGATGGCTATAATACAACAGTGGTGTTAGAGCATATTGTCATGCTGTGTAACCTTCTCTCCTTTATAATGATCTTACCTTATAATCCATGGCTGTTGCGCGTGTATGTTCCATCATCGTCTTGATCTGCTCTTGAGCATCGAAATCATAACCAGCTGCTCTGGCTACTTCAACCAATTCTGCCATAAGACCCTTGACAGTATCCATGGCTGGCTCACAACTGAGAACTTCAGTAGTATTCATGCGACTGATGGCACATACAGGTGAAAAGGTACCATTCCAGAAGAGTTTTTGCCAACGCACACGTTCCACATCATCCACACGATTCACTGTGCATCCTCCTTTTTCCAATAGTTCAACAAAGGAATCGATCTTGGCGTTGGCATCAACAGGGGATGGTTTGTAGTTGCCAACAACAAGCTTTTCTCCACCGACCATATGGATCTTGCCCATGGAAGTTTGTGATGTACCAATATAAGCGACAACTGACACAATAGGCGTATCTGGGAAACGCTCCACAATAGGCTCTTCAACACCCAATCCATTTTGAATCAGTACAACAGTCGTCTTGCCCTTGGTTACTGCAGGTGCAATTATATCTGCAACATTGTACACTTCAGGTAAAGCCTTCAATGTCACCAACACATAGTCGTATGGCTGATCTTCTGGTGCTTTAGGGACTTGGCGGACAACTAGTAGCAGGAACAAAGCTGGTCAGTATACAAAGCCCAAAGACAGTTGGACCAAAGTACATGCCTTGGTGAGGAATGAATGTCTCTTGACCAAACTTCTTGGAGTCAATGTTGAACCCATGTTGACGCACTGCTTCAAAATTGGAACGACAGACAGTTGTGACATTGCAGGCTTGAGCAAGTCGCCAGGAATAAATAGCACCAACAGCACCAGTACCAACTATTAAAGACATAAGATATCCTACCTTGATCATATGCTACATCATCAACGTACCTGTCAAAATGCGTGGGAGTGTCATCAAGATAGAGAGCGTGGGGAAAAAGGGTGGAATATGATATCAGTACCTTAAAAGTGAATTTGACATATCCGATCCTCGGAGACAGCGGGGTCATCGGCTTATCTATTATCTGCTACACATTGGCTGTATATGATTTGACTCATTCCAACCCACTACTTTGGTTACCAAAAGGGATCTGTTGCAGATTGATTTGTTTATCATTTTGCTCCAAAGATGCGTTATGAATCTGAATATCGCAGCAGTCAGCAATCGAGCATATGAAGAAGCAGCAAGTCTTTTCATGTATAGTTGCTTTGGGTGGGATCAAAATGAGCGTGGAGATGCTGAGTACTTGCCAATAGAACAATGGGATCATGGGACACTTGGGACACTAAAATAAAGGATCTAGACTACTAAATGGGACAAAGGACAAAGAGATCAAGTAGTCTGATTGATACATCATTGCATTGAAAGGAGTGTGGATATTTATGTGTCTGATGAAGAAGGTACCGAAATCCTAAAAGGATAGATATGCCTACATAGTGGAAAGAATGGCAAGCACGTTTCATGGCTGGATCCAATACTAGCAAGGTGTACCATAATTTGCTGATCAAAGTTCCCAGCTGTTCTTCTTGAGCCCAAATAGCTGTCAACCATTTGTACACTTCACCATCTTGATTATCTAGTCACAAACGAGAATTCAATGCGAAACAAAGCTTATTCATCGATCAGCATATGCTAGTGTCTGTTATATCATTATGTCTTCCAGTTTTACCCCTTAATAAACAACAACATGTATTAGGATACAATGGACTTATGGGTTATTATATAGATGTAATAAAGAAGCTCATGATGGATGTGGATAAAGGAAGATGACGAGTGTCAAGTGGAGATTGGATAAGGGATTGTACAATGACAAGACAAGGATGAACCATATAAGAAAGATTCCTACTGGATATCCTGTTGTAGGTATGTCTGCATAGACAGGTGTTACAATGACCGTGCTCAGTAGTGGCGACATGCGATTGGCTGTGGTGGGATGCATGGTGTAAGATTGCGGAGCCAAAAGTAGCCTTTGACACTATGGATGCTCAAGTGGTAATACGATTCTTTTGCTCTTGCAGACACAGACACAGTCGATATGCAGTTTTCAGTACGCACGTTACTGGGAGCTTTGTTATTTGGCTTTCTTGGACTGAGCCTAGTATCAGCATCGCCCTCATCTGAAGCTGTTGCCAAGACCACTATACCGATTGCACCCACTTTCAGAAACACGCGCCTAATCCGAGTTGTCGACTTGCGTACTGGTGTAGTCCATGAGGATATTGGCATCCGTGCAAAGAATATCGACCAATCTCCAGTCAACGAATATATCTTCACTATCCCAAAGAGTGCAGAAGAACACGTCGCTGATATTACAGCTTTCTTGCGTCAGGAACCCAAGACACCTTTAACCATCCAACAAGCAGGCTTTGACTCTGAAAAGTGAGTTTATACACGCGTTTCTTTTGAATGATAGCTTACATTGATCATGAAAAGGGAACTTCAACTTTACAAGATCACGTTTGATACACCTGTGAAGCCAAATGATGAAATTCGCTTTGGTGTCAAGATTGCATCGACTCACAAGCTGAATCCTTTCCCCGCCAAAGTTCCTCAAGTCTCTCGTCAATTTGTCGTTTACAATGACAACGTCTATGTATATTCGCCTTACTTTACTGATGAAATGAAGACAACTGTGCAGTAAGTACTTGGATATCATTTTTGTATATTGGATGGCTGAACGATGCTTTAGACTTCCATCCCAAGTGGTACAATCATACACAGGTGGAAAACATGCCACACACTCTGGAAATAAGATCGTTTATGGCCCATTCCATGATATGATGCCCGAGTCTTATCAAGAGTTATCAGTTCATTACGAATACAGCAAACCTATCCTTACTGTAGCCGAGTTGGAACGTGATCTTCAGGTGTCACATTGGGGTAACAATTTGGCTGTGGAAGAGAACTACAAGTTGCAGCATTCTGGTGCTAGGTTAGTGATTCAATAACATGATAGCAACGCTACTTTATTTACATGATCTTATAGATTGGAGACCGAATTCAGCCGAGTCACTTATCAAATGACAAGAATGGTCCATGGCCAAACCAATGTTCTCAAGGATTTGACTTTCAAGTTGCCTGCACAAGCTCGTGATGTCTATTATCGTGATGAGATTGGCAATGTGTCTACTTCACATTTCCGTCAGGATGCAGATGCGTCTGTATTGCAACTTACACCTCGTTATCCCTTGTTTGGTGGCTGGAATTACACTTGGTATCATGGATACAATGTCGATCTAGGCCGATTTGATCGTTACTCTTCAAAGACTGGTCAACATATTTTGAATGTCAACTTTGTTGAAAATGTGAATGACATGGTGATCGACAAGGCAGTACTCCGTGTTGTGCTTCCAGAAGGCGTCACGTAAGAGGATTGGGATGCAATGTTGGAACTGCAGGGTTGCTGAGATACCATTTCATTGCTAGGAACGTCAAGGTGCATGCTCCCTTTAGTCTTGATTTGGAAGAACATGACAAGCATTTAACCAACTTTGATTCGACTGGTCGTTATCTTGTAGTATTGCAGAAATCCAATGTGGTACGAGAGCATGAACAACCCATTCAGGTAAAGGACAAGCAGAGGGATCTGGCACTTTAGGAAATATCACTGATTGGTTTGCATCTCTAGATCACCTATGAATACCCACCGATTCGATTGCTGCAAAAGCCATTGGTTGTGTCAGCTGCCATCTTTGCTTTGTTCTTGCTAAGCATTATTGTGTCCAAAATCAGTTTCACTATTGGTACAACCAACGTAAGTGATTTCCCTAGCTAGCTATATGATATCCATATCTAACATCCAATGTAGAAGTCGGCAAAAAAGAAGCAATAGAGCGACTACACTACCATCCCAGCCCATATAGTTTGACGTCTACATGTAATCCAACTATCTTTTGTATAAACAAAAATCACAAATCGCAAATCTTTTCCTTGTTTGGTGCTTTGGGATAACTATGGGATGAATGATAGCTCTTTATTGGAGAATGCAATGTATGCTGCATAACATTACCTAATATGACATTGTAGTGAAGATAAAAGTTGCGTGGGATCACACGAGATCTGTGACATCAGCTTTAGTCTAGAGAAACTTCACATCATCTAGGGATAACGAATGACTACTGACAACAAATAAGATCCAAAGTACTCATCAGAATAAAGCTTTAGGTTGCATTAAATGTCAATCAAGTCTTTATGCACTGTTCACAGGATGTCAATTGTGTAAAGAATGATGCATTGATACATCACGTGTCCATAATGCACACGCTGTGCCAGTCACAATGGATGCAGCATCCCGCCAAGTCAGTTTGACCTTATTCCCCCCTTTTCTCAGTTTCTTTTTCTTTCTCTTTTATTCTGTGAGCAAAATACAAAACATGAGCGTATCAGTTGCAGATATCTTTGAGGAATATGTGGAAAGTAGGTTTTCTATTGAAGAGTAGTGACTAAATAGTTCAAGGGTCGTATCAACGTGTGGAATTGATGAATCAAGTAAAAAATAGGTCTTCAAAATCTGCCAGCTGAAATCGACCAGAACATGCATGAACTACGTAGCATGGATGAGGAATTTCAACGTAAGATGCTTCTATCCCACCTTGTTCTTGTTTGATCTCCTTACATTTTTGATTCAAAAGGCGTGAGAGAAACATATACCAAACATCGACGTTCCTATGCCAAAGCACTGAAAAATGCAGCACCCAACCATTCAACCAACCTAGGCGCGTCACGATCGCAACTGGAAAAAGAATACCAAAAGGCACTACAGAAGCAAGATGAGAAGATAGAGCTAGCTTTACGAATGTACGACCTTGTCTCGAGACACATTGAGCGAATCGACTCGCAAATGGCCAAAAGTGGCATCGATGGAGGTGACTGGATAGGCAATCGTGCGTCATCTAACCGATCTTGGGAAGACCGTTGGCGAAATGAGGGTAAACGGCAACGGTTGGACATTAAAGGGATGTAATGGATGCTTATGCATGATACCATTTGACAGGACAACGTAAACGCTCTATTGCACCATCATCATTTCGAAAGCGCGCACCACGACCTACACCTGCAACAAGTCACCATGGCACACTGACGGAGCTTGAGATTGATCCCAATGAACCACGTTATTGTATCTGCAACCAAGTATCCTTTGGTGATATGGTGGCATGCGATGGAGAAAATGTAAGGAGATGAAATGAAAAAGCACGTGACATTGGATGGCTAATGATGATGCATCTATCTTAGTGTGAGAAGGAATGGTTCCATTATGCATGTGTAGGCCTTGTAGAGCCACCAGCAGGAAAATGGTTCTGTGATGATTGTGCAGCAGAAGATGGATATCGAAAACGCATCAAACGGCTTAGCGAAGATATTGCTTGAACATACCCCACACACAACAACCTATTTGTAGATAAAATGACCACCCATCCACCCCCAACAAACACATACATAAAAGAGAAAATGAACTTTCATTCTTCTAAGCAATTCAACATCTATAACATCTGGCTCTTTTGCACAAGCTATGTGTATGTGTATGATGATTCTATGGATAAGAGAGTGTGTATTGAAAAAGGAGAGAGATGTACATGCAGAGAATAGGATAAAGCAAGGGGGATTTTAGTCTGAAACATTTGCTTGACGTTTAGTGCCTATGTTCAGGGCATGTGGAGCTTTGCACGATACACTAAGTAGTCGAGCGATTAATGTAGAGTGCTAAGATGCTTGTATAGTTTATCACTTGCTTTGGTTTGTAAGAGCTGTAAGATCTTCAACAGCTTTGAAGGCATGAATTCTGGATCCCTTGGTACCTCGTGCTCGTTGCTGGGAAGGATACGGCAAACATAGCCATTGGGACAATCCATAACTGATATGTGAAAGCCAAATGCTGTATAGGTAACACGTCAGATCAAAGTCATTGTAATCAAAGGACAAGGTATTACCTGTTTAGTGTAAACGTACTATGCACAGCTTTCTGATGATCTCATCGTTGTTGCCAATCAAGCATCCAGCACGCACAAGCATATCCTTCATTGACCCTTGTAGATGCCGCGTGACATGTTTGATCTTTGAGATACAATTAGTATGATATAGCATCAGAAGAGCAGAATGATTTACCTTCTAGTGATCACTTCCAAATGGTGAAAGCACCGGTCCAGTAAACGGAAGCCGTTATATCACCCCCATGTAGGCTGGATCACTATCATTTTCAATAAAGGCGATGGGAGTCAAATCCACCTTGGCAGATGCATCACGAAAGGAAACTACATTAAAAGAGCTGAGTATGTTGTCCATCGATCACTCTTAAGCTGATTACACTTACCTTATTACAAGAGTCAAATAGCATGATAATGAATGAAGAAATTGGATGAAGGAAAGAAATGTGTGGAAGATGACAAAGCGTGGCAACATCCTTTTATTTGTGAAAGGCGGGCGTGGGGACATTCTGTGATAAAGTATTTGTTTGGGATGATGCATTGACAGAAGGTATATTCCCTGTGCTGCTGGCAACATGATGCACTATCTGGCTCCCATGGTGGAGATATAATGGCTTCCGCCAGATATTGTCATCCTTGGTAGATTTTATGCCTTAACAATAAAACCATGTCATCTATTACCACCATCTTACTAGTGTATGAGACATCCTTTTTATATATGCAACCTGACAAGTTATGTTCATAAAAGCTGATCAGAGAGGTAAATTGAAATGAAACAAGCAATCTATTTATACATGGGAGAAAATGAACAATGGTGTGAAAGGGAACTATTTGCTTAATGCTTATGGAGAGCGTTTTGTGCTTGAGCAGTGAATAATCCTCGGCCACTAAGCAAATCGACTAATGGTCTGTGTTCGTACCACCATGCACCACGGGGTTTACGATTCTTCATGTCGGTAACAGGCTTAAGCTCCTTGACAGAACGATAAGTGACATCTACACCTGAAATACCAACAACAGCAATTGAATCACTGCTCTTGGTAATTTCCACTGGTACATCTCTTCCTTCAGCCTTAGCCTTGTCAAGAGTTTCAAGAGAATGCAATTCAATAAATTCAATAGCACGCATGGCAAGACGTGTAGCACGAATACGATCCATAGGTGAAGGAGTACCACCTTGTTGAATATGACCTAACACTGCTGTACGAGAATCGAAAAGTTGATGTCCTTCTTCCTTCAAAATATTGCTGATAACATCATTGGTGTATGTATCACTGACGCCTTCAGTACGTAAGATGATACGGCCTTCAGATTTATCAGGATCATCATCAAGGTACAAATCCATAAGATGGTGGACATCTGATTGCAACCGTGAAAGGGAAATGCCTTCTTCAGGAATGTAAATTGTGTTTGCACCAGTAGCAAGACCAGCTTCCACAGCCAAGTAGCCAGATTTACCACCTTGAACTTCAACAACAAAGACACGACGACGCGAAGAACGTGCTGATTGAACAATAGCATCACATGATTCAACAATGGCATTGAGTGATGTATCAGAACCAAGTGAATAATCAGTACCAGGCACATTGTTGGAGACTGTAGCAGGAATGTGACACACAGGAATGCACAAAGAAGGATACTTCTCGCGAGCTTCTTCCAATTTGATCAATGCAGAAAAGGCTTCAAAACCACCCACCAACATAAGGCCTTGGATATTGTGTCGTTGTACTTGATATGCCACCATGCCCATATCCACGTGAATGCCAGGTACATCACGATTAGTACCAAGTTCTGATCCACCATATGATGTCCATCCATCCACACTGATCCATGACAATTCTTCAATAGAACCACGCACCAAACCAGGGAAGCCATTATAGACAACAAAAGGTCGATGACCACGATTCAAAGCACAACGTACTGCTGTACGAGTAGCTGCATTCATACCACCAGCAGGAGCACCAACATGAAGAATAGCAATGTTCATACGTTGATGATCTGGTAGACGACGAGACATGTCATCAAGAATCGTGCTGGCATTATAGGCTTCAAACTCTTCAGCAAATTGGGGATCACGTAATTCCATAGCACGTGCAAAATTCTTTTCACTGATAGCCTTGGCAACTTCATGCGTAAGTTCCACAGCCTTCATAAGAGGACCACTGGTGACCTTGTTGCAGCTCATGCCAATAAGAGGAGAAGGGGTATCAGGTGTAGAGCGTAAAACAGCTTCAACAGCTTCCACGGATTGAATGGTTGCCAAAATACGATCAAAAGCTGCAGGAGATCCACCACGTTGTGTGTGACCAAGAGTTGTAACACGTGTGTCAAGATGAAGACGATCAGAAAGAATATCCTTGACATATTCTGCCTTGATTGGATTAAGAGACTTGTCGATAGCACCTTCAGCAACAATGACAACAGTAATGCGTTTGCCCATTTGTCGATGACGTTGTGCAACATTACACAAAACAGTCTCCCAGTCATCTTCTGGTGGGGGTCGTTCAGGAATGAATACGAAATCAGCACCTGTTGCAATACCAGCCATCAAAGCCAGCCATCCACAATGACGTCCCATCACTTCGATAACAAAAGCACGTGAATGTGACATGGCTGTCGTATTGATTGAATCCACACTCTCACAAATACGATGCAAAGAAGTAACGGCGCCAATAGTAATATCAGTGCTTGACATGTCATTATCAATAGATCCCACTATAAAGTGTGTTAGAGTATCCATTATGATGAGATATAGACATACATACCCAAACCAACAATAGTCAAATGTTTGTAAGTGTCAGCTTCTTCAGCAGTGATACGTTCAAGTGATTTCAGCTCGTCCACAAGACCACCCCATTCAGAACGGAAGACATCAGCACCAGTCAAAGAGCCATCACCACCACATACAATCAAAGAATCAATGCCTCTCTTGACAAGGTTTTCAGCAGCTTGAAGGCGACCTTCACGTGTCTTGAAAGGCATGCAACGGGCTGTACCAATAGAAGTGCCACCCTATATTTCATTTGTACACCCTAATATGAATATCATGCCATTTTCATCATCCACTGATATCATGCAAACTTACCACGCCCAAGAAACCACGCACACTCTTCCAATCCATCTTGCGAATACACTTGCCACCATCCACCAAACCTTAAGACACACATGAGCAAATAGATATAGTGGCATCCTATTGAAAAAGGAAAAGCATACCTTGATAGCCTTCATAGATAGCATAAACTTCGCATCCTTTGGTGATACCATAACGAACAACAGCACGTACAGCTGCATTCATACCAGGAGCGTCACCACCTGAAGTCAAGACACCAATCTTGCGAGAACGTTTCACTGCTTGTGACACCTGCTTTACGGAATCGGGGACATTGTCGTCATTGCGCAAGTGTTCTTGACCCAATAAACTCTGAATGACAGGCTTGTCACTGAAGACAACGACATTGTGCAAAGGGTCGAGTGCGTAGATCTTGTTGGCCTTTGTTTGATAAGGAGCACCAATGGTTTCAAGCTTGGTTTTGATGTTCTATGGAAAGACGCGTTGTGTTATGTTTCAGCCATTCACCCGATATAAATCATGCCACACACCCAGTCCAACTTACAGTCAGATCATCCGTGTTCAATACAACACTGTATTCTTTCAAAGCCCAATCAATCTCATCAGGAAGTTGTTCTTGACGCATGGCAGAAGGAGATAAAGCAAGCTTAATGGTAAGCTCACTGGTCAAGGAGTTGGCAGCTGCACTGAGCTTAAGCCATACTCGGCGTTCACTGGTTGAAACAGCTGTCCGGTCTTCTTGATCAAGAATTTGCTCAAATCCAAAAGCTGTATAGAATTGTTTTGTTCTTTCAAAGTCTTCAGGTGTAGTGGCTCTTAGTACGATATGTGATAATCCCTGGGACATGTTGTATGGATGGGAAAAAAAGAAAGAGAAAGAGAAAAAGGAAAAGTAGCAGCTGAAATTCGCGGGAAAACTTCGGCTTATAAGGGAACATGAATCAAACGAGATCTTGCTTATATTCATTCCAACTTTCAGTATCGCGTGCCCGTGACTTTACTGATTACGCGGATGATGAAAAAGCTAGATGGCCGATAACGATAATCCCTTGATCATACTTCAATCCTCCTTTTACCTTGATACAAATACAAAGATATTTCTTCCAAAACACGTTTGCTTTTCTTGTCAATGATGTTCGTTTTGAAT
Organism: Lichtheimia ramosa; assembly: GCA_008728235.1. Taxonomy (NCBI): domain Eukaryota; kingdom Fungi; phylum Mucoromycota; class Mucoromycetes; order Mucorales; family Lichtheimiaceae; genus Lichtheimia; species Lichtheimia ramosa. The sequence goes on along the minus strand of CP031828.1, from coordinate 1,538,963 downwards.
CAAGATTGATTATCATTCATGCTGAAACGCCACATATTTCAAAGTGTAGAGCCTGTGTAACAATAAAGGAAAAGCGGGATTCATTATGTACGTCATATCAAGTCGTGGTGCCTGTGCAGGATCCGATCAATGTCGGTATCAGCTGGAAAACACAGCTTATCACAGTGGCTTATCTAGACTAGCTATTATGCAACCTTATGTTAACATCACAGTAACAAGCTCAATGCAGTATATATCACATGACTTATAAATGATGAAATGTGCGTGTTGAATGGATAAAAAAGTGTATCTACTGTAAATATTGCAAAAGGAAACAAGGTGATGCTTGGTATGACTAGGTTTGCACTGCAGTATCGCGTTCTTCTTCGTACTCGACTTCCACTCGTGCTCGCTTCTTCTTTGGTCTCTGTTGCTAAACAAATTACATGGTCAGTATCATCATTCAAGTAGACCATGTAGTACTTACCATTTCCTCTTCATCTTCCTGCTCTTCTTCACCTTCCCATTGGAAGCCATCTTCAAGATCCTCCATATCAGACTCATCTTCAAGATCAGAAACAAATTCATGCTCCAACTAGAAAGAAATACATGATGAATATCACATGGATGGATCATAAACATATTCTAATCTTACCTCGTCCTCATCCTCTTCTTCTTCTTCAACTTCATTTTCATCATCCTCCTCACTTTCTTCATCTTCAGCGCCATCGACATCTTGATCCAGAATCTTTTGCCAGATTTCATCGTTCACGTTCAAAGGTGCATCACCATAGGCCTTGTTCTTTAATCGCTCAATCAATTCCTTCTCAATCGATTTCTCTAGACGTGCAGCAGCTTCAGCCTTTCTTTCACGAGCTGCTTCACGGCGATCAAGTTTCTTCTTGATGGGAATGAGCTGTGGTCGTTCACTGTAAAAGATCATAATCAACATCACAATTCCTACTGTATTCTCCTTCCATGACTTACTTTTCCTTTAACTTGAGCTTACGCATTCTTATCAGGTATTGGGTGATCTTTGTGAGACGTTGCTTGCATTTGTGTTGTAAGAAATTGGGCCAGTACATGAGCTCCTTATCAATCTATAAGATGCCTTAGTATCCACATATATCATTCCCATCGACCTTTTCCTTACCTGTGCCAAAGCCTGTGCATAGTTCTTTGATAACTTGACCTTTTCCCACATCTTGGCAGGAGAATGTGCTCGTTCAGGTGTCTTCATATAAAGATAGATGATACCTATATCGTAGATGGATCAATATAGACAGCTCAAGTTGCATACGAGTGACAATAAGTACCATCATGCTCTCGAATAGTGGCATAACGACTGTTGGCAAGTGGGCACGATTGACGATTGCAAAGACCAGTGCCGTTGTATGGGTTTCGACAAAAGTTTTGGGTGGTAGTTCTACGTCGAGAAAGGGTCAGGATCAGCTGCTGAAAGGCAGATCTGTCAAAGTATGCTCGATCTTACTTGACTTTGTAGGAACAAAAGTGCTGATTGATCACTTGCCAGATAACTTCGTCGGATTGCATATTGAAAAGAGAGGAATATTATATGCTGGGTGGTACTGGTAGCGAATGCAAAAGAGTGGCGTGCCAAAGAGTGGGGGAAGTTCAACTACGCCTCGGTTCCAGAAACGAACGAAAAAATGAGAGCTGCCCTTTGGCAGGAGTTTTATGCAAAGCCACCAAATTTGACATTTGGTTCCGCTTCCCTGCCCTGTGTCATCGTGCAACCCAAACAACAACCAACCAATCCTTCATTCATCACTATCCCACTTCAATAAAGATATACAGAAGTATAAGCCTGTGTGTCTTCTCATACATAGTGCATGCTTATAAAGATGCATGGGTGGCATGGATCATTTCAACATCATAGATGAGCAGTGTAAAGGTATCCACGATATTGCAACAAGTATCAAGCATCACATTACTGCATTTACAATACATTTATTCTCACATCTTTCACATTACTTATTCAATTGTATGTTGTTGACATGTTGTCCCAATTCAAATGTCCCACTTTTGTCGTATCACTTTTTTCATATGGCACAGCAGCACATACATGTGATCCTTGTACCTGATATACATTCATAGCTGTCTTGTATCAAGTCATAAACTGATTGAATGCACATGTTGTGTACTGTGCTTTTACGATGTTCTTTCTTTATACATAATCGCATATACAAACATTATGCTAATACACCTGCTGCATGCTGTCTATGTAGTGGCATACTTGATCAAAATACTGCTTGTGTAGTGTATAAATGTAGTTGGAATACTATATAAGCATCTTCCACCAAAAGGGGGAGAAATGGAAGCCAAATGATACAACAGCTCCACCCCATGTCTCCGCTCACATGCCGATCCCAACATATTATACAGGTCTGTGCGCATTCGTGACACATATGCCTTTCCATATATGGTGGCACACAAAGTGATGCTTTCAGCCTTACTCTTCAATCCTACTTGATAACAAATCCACTCATGTATTGATACCGTAACAGACATCTCCTTCACTTGCTTTATCTTCTGAAAGAAGCGGCATAGGTATTGTGAGTCATTGTAAAAGTCTAATCACACTACCAGGGAAACATGAGTCATCATCACATCAGGAAAACTTGAATGCTCTTTCAATGATAGCATCACCGGTATGTATCGATCGATACGATCGTAATGTGCCACATCTTTCCATTTCCCATACTATAGATGGGCTGACTTTCTCTTAAGCAAAGCTAAAACTAACGAACGACAAAACTGAGCTTGTATATAAATCATAAATCACAGGGTTGTTATTGATCCATCCACTTTATTAGAGATACTTTAGGATCAAGTTTTGCATCATCATGGTCACTATTATCTGATGGAGATATAGAAACCAAGTCTTTGGTCTAAATCGATGTAGGAATATGCTCTAAATAGTGCTGTATGTCTCCTCCTCTTGATCATATATAAGCATGCCGTCATGATTTCTTGCTTGCTGTCCTTGATATGCCAAAGCATTGACCATATCACTCTTTGGACGCAATTGCGCGTTTTGGAGCATTCCATAGCGAAAATTTGTCAATGTACTATACTGTGGATCCAGTCCTTTCTCACGCACATGAGTGCTAGTAAAGCAGAACACATGAATGGAGAAGTAGGCATATGAACTATGACTTGATCCCAAGTTTTCGTGACAAAAGTAATCCCAATGAGAGCCATACTTGTCATTAATAGTAGCTACTGGTAAGTTCTAAGGATGAGCAATCGTCAATATTGTCCTAGAAGCTATCCACCATCTCATTAGAAAACTGATTCAGTTGTTCAAGTGAAGAGGTAAAGAAGCTTTGTTGTTACTATCATGTTTCCACATGAAGCTTGATATTGTCAAACAAGGATATGATTTGTTTTTCACTCGACACATTCACCAGTTGCCTGATTTGGTTCAAAACACATTGCAGTAACTTGTCCAAGAGATGAATGATGCCGTAAACATGTCCAGCTGGATCAAAGGCAAGAAAAGCGTAATGAGCCATCACGAACTCTAGGTGATGATGAAGTCTTCCCCTGGATTATTGTATGTGGCACAGCAGCTAACTTGCCAATGTCTTTTGCTATGCATGATCACGCAGCACATGTATATTGCTTTGCATTGTCATTGTCCACATGGCTGCCTTGAAGTGGCATAATAAGGATCGTGAAAATGATGTGTAAAAGAGGGATAAAAATGTTCAAGTTGACAATGTCTCGCTTGAATTGGCAGTGCCAGATACAATATATGTCATTGTGTTTTATCATGAATAGCTTTATTTCATTCAAGAATAGGCTGCTATAGTTGAAAAAGGTAGCTATGTCTATTGACAACAAAATGGGATAGGGGATACCAAACGTTGTCCTGTCTAATACACAGGTGGCTTGACGTTCAAGCGGCGTGATTTCCCAATTTCTGCAGCTGTCTTTATTCTTCTTTTTGCAACCTTCTACAACACAGACACCATGGTAAGGAGTCGATTGCAAGTCCAAGTCTTTATTGTATGCTGATCTGGTCGTTGCATAGGGCAAACAAAGGAAAACTAGGCAGTTCTCGGTTGCCAAACGCATGATCAACCCCAACGACTCTCGATTGTAAGTCTTTCGGCATGGCTTCTTCTCTGTTGACAGTTGGACTGATCTTGTCTTTTACAGGAAAGCAAATAAGGAAAAGGAAAAGAAGAAGCAAGAAGAAAAGGAAAAAGCAGCCGTTCGACAATTGTAAGTACCAAAGAGATAGGAAGGATAGAGTGAATGTAGTGTGCTAATCATGTATTAGGCCCCAAGTTGCATCATCCATGTTCTTTGAATACAACTCGGCTCTTGGTCCTCCTTATCATGTTCTTGTCGATACCAACTTTATCAACTTTTCTATTCAAAACAAGCTTGAACTCGTCAAGGCAATGATGGATTGCTTGTATGCAAAATGTAAGTATACAAGAAAGGAACCATTGGAAGACCAAAAAGAAACTGACTCTATCATGATATACTAGCTATCCCATGTATCACAGATTGTGTATTGGCAGAATTGGAAAAGTTGGGTCCCAAATATCGTATTGCGCTCAAGTAAGTCATGGATTATATGATGATGGTAGACATTGGGATGCTTATACATGTGTCTATATAGGATTGCACGTGATCCTCGTTTTGAACGATTACCATGTTCGCACAAGGGCACATATGCTGATGATTGTTTAGTACAGCGTGTCATGCAACACAAATGCTACATTGTCGCCACCTGTGATCGAGATTTGAAGCGTCGTATTCGTAAGGTGCCTGGTATTCCCATCATGTACATCTCTGGCAGGAAATATGTGATTGAACGACTTCCTGAACTTGGTACCAATACATTTTAGTCATCATTTGCATCATTTTGTATATATACAAGAGATTTCTTTCTTCATTCATAGTATATGGGTTTCCAATGGTGGTGGTGGTGGTGGTGGCTATAAATAGCGAATCATGCTAAGGAAGAGATCGGCAGCAAGCTGAGTGTCAATAAGGAGGAGCTGCTGTTGTAAAAGGCGATTTTCGGCCCTTACATTTATATGGCACAGAAAGTAAGGCTATAATACCAGTATATCAAATAAGGAGTCTTGCATATGTGGCAATCTATCATGATGCTTGGCATTGGGTGGTATAAAGATGTGTATCATTTCACATTACAATGGATACAATAAACGTGACACTGTCAAGATCATGTCTCACTTGTAGTCAACAAGGACAAACTTGCATAAAAAGTGAGTCGGACAACATCGTAGAGTAATACAAATGCATAGAAAGTTCGGTACAACCCGCATTGCATCCAGGGGCTACGATGCTTTTTGTTTTTTATGCAATTCACCCTTAGCTTAACCGAACAATTACGCCACCGATGGCGAATTGCTTGGGGATAAAGAAAGTGACAATGAGAAGCCATCTGATGCATACCATGCTTAAAGCAATTGGCATAAAAGGAAAGTTATCATTTCACACATTCAGTGCACCAATCCGTCGGCTGTTGCCTCCGCGGCTGTACGCTTCTATAGCAAAGGAAAAGAGATCATATCATGTACAAAAAGTGTGGTTGGTTACAATGGCTCACCACGTGGTTATCAGTTTTTGACTTTTTGGAATTGGTATTATAATCCGGCAGTAGCACATAACCAAGAGCGGCAGATGAAAAAGGAACTATACATTTACTCGGCTCTCATGCTCGTTTATAGTAATCAAGTGGGATGATGCATAACTGTGTGATTGGTGTTGTTTTCTGCAAAAAAGTTGCACATAGTGATCATACCAGAAAAAAAGTTACCCGGCATAACGCTCCAATTCTCTCCATCTACTGTACTACATGCTGTTTTCTGATGTGATTCTTGTACAAGGATACATGTTGTATTCCGATCCAGTGACAGCGCCACCATCTGGTACCACTATTAAGTTATCGTGTTATCATGTTCTTTTTGGTCTTATCGCTCTGCACAACAAGCATATGCATCATCATGCATTGCATGTACTTGTAGCAGGAGCGATTGTTTCTTTAGGAGGCAAACGAAAAGACCACCAGCAAAACCAACAATGGCAGTTTCTAAAAAGGAAAGCTGTGTGGGGTTCCTTTTCCTTTGTAACAAATTCATGAGTGTCACTTTCACACATACACAAATACACGGACCAATTGTGTGACAAAGAGCAAAATTTTCATTGATCACATGGATTTGGCGATCTGCAAAACAAGTTATTACAATAACAATAGACTAAGTAGCAAATTCTATATGGCAGTCCAATAAAGGGGGAGTGGAGATGGGGGGAGAGAGAGAGAAAAAGATTGTGTAGATGCAAGGGTTTACGATAATGTTAATGCAGATGTAGATGATGAGGATGCAATATCTTCGTAACTTGGTGGAAGATCCGATGCCAATAAAGCACGTTTTGGATTAAGTTTACTAAGCCAAGAGGATGATGATGGATGTGTCTCTGGTGATGATGGCGAATATACAGGAGCTGGTGCATGTACTGTTTCATATGCCGGAAGAGTGATATAATCTTCAATGGTATCCATAATGACTGAAACTGGTGCATCCATGAGCACTTCTTTTGGTGTTCCATCACTCATTGTAAAGTGAAGAGCAATCTGAATCCAATGGCGTACTCGTATATTAGGATTAACAGTGGATGGATGTAGCTGCAATGTATGTTTGTCTGGAACGGCAAATACGCAACGTAATTCAGTATGTGCACCATCAATTTGGCGATGATCTAAGATGGGTGGGTCTCGTGGCGCAAGGGTGATTTCGTGATGAAGAATACGAGTGGTACGCTTTGCACGTGCTCTAAACTTTTGGCGTTCAATAAGTTTTACACAAAGGTCATTGATGATGCCAGGTGGATGAGAAAAGGAGAAAGAAAGTGCCAATGGTGTTCCAGGTGTGATATGAGCTGATTCGACAAGCACATGTAGCTCCTGTCCATTAGGGCTAAGGGTGTGTGTTTGGGTAATGCAACGAGGCACACTATCTTGTGGCAAGCGTACAAGTACTACAGGTCGTTGTGTCTTGATTTGTGTAGTAAAAGGTGCCCATGCTGGTTTCATCTGCACCTGACACAACAATTTGTATCGCACATGGCCTAATCCACATTCAACTGATTCTGACAGCGCATTGGATAGTAATATTTCAAAAGGGAAAGCATGAGCACCACGTTTAAGTGACACAGGTGAACGACTGATGGGAATCACAGAATCAACAATGACATGTTTATCCCAATGCTGTGAAGCTGTTGTTGTAACCAAATGAAATGTTTATGGTCAATTTGATACATGCTGCAGTGTTGTTGTATGTGTTACCTTCAGGCCAAAGTGTTTTAGCTGTACCAACAAATTGGATGGTGACAGATTGAATAAGAGCAGGGTGGGAAAGCTGTAAACGAATAAGACCACGGAGGATGTTGATAGTGTGCTTATCTTTGGGGTGTCCACGCAAGTACACAACAGGTTCAACCAGCTGAATGGAAAGTGATTTGCGAAACATCGCACAAAAGCGGATGTGATGATGTGGATATTCTTTGTTTGGTGGTGGCAAAAGGGAAAGAAAAAGTAAAAAATAAAGAGACAAGAAGCAGCAACAAGGGCAAAGAAAAGGATTTGCTCCTTAATTGAAGGTGTTGGATGTGGATGATGATGATGAATACACATACACATGCTCCTGCATTACACCCCGCCTCTCAATACCTCCTTTTCTCTCCTCAATGAACCGCCATTCTATTCTTATTATATTATTATAGATGGGAAAAGAAAGTCGGCTCATCACTTGTTTCAGTCCGCCTTTTTGGTGGGTGCATGGTGGGTGAATAGATCCAAATGCCGTAATAAAATGGTACTATTCATGTAGTTTACAACCACTCTCCTTTCTCTTTTTCTTTAGCTTCCTTTCTTCTCTTTTCTTCTCTCTCTCTCTTTCTCTTTCGCTTATTTTCAGACAATCGGCAGTGCCTTTCAAGGCTGCAGTTGCCCACGGTCTGCTATGCATTCACTTGTTGTCCAAAGATATGATGTGATTACACCAGAACGCTCTATGCCTTCTAGTCCTACTCTTTCAGCTGCTACAGTTACACACACAACAGCAACTACTCGACATGAACATGTCCAAGATCAACAACCCCCTTCAGTTGACTTGGTGGAATTGACTAAACGTTTACAAAAGGCAGCTGCTTCTCGATCTTCTACAAGACCACGATCGCAACTGTTCCAATCTTCAAAGCCACCTTCTCCTTCCAACTCTTCTTCATCTTCAACTGCATCGTCATCTCCAGGTCAGTTAGCAGCTAGCAAGTCTATGACTACTCCTGGTAGAGCTGCGTATCATCCACAGCAGCAGCAAGTACCACCACATGCTGCAAGTAGTATTCGTCCACCGCTCACCCATCGATCAGCAAGTGCCACTACACCATCACAGTTTATATTCAAGAAGCCAGAATATGATCAAGTGTATCATAAGACTCATTTTCATCATCAACAAGGACCACCACCACCTCCTTCACCATCCAAAGTTACCACTTCAGCACCTTCGTCACCAAGGGATTCGTTCCTAGGCTGGTCTGATCTGAGACGTCTCTTTCTCTCCTCCGATCCAGCCCCGCCACCACCACCTTCTACATCTTCAAGTGTTACAGAACACTCTTCTAAACCACAAGCCGTTTTTGCGAACCAATTTCGTCAAGATATTGAAGCACGTTATGGCAAATGGGGTAAGTTAAATGTGGGGGGAACATTGTGTGTGTGTGTGTGATTCAGAGATGAGATGCAGGGTTGTATTGTGTGTGAATATCTACAAACAAATAGGTCACACGAGATACTCATTGTTTTCTTTTTTTCTTTTCAGGTCGTTACATTGGAAAAGGAGCAGGCGGATGTGTACGACTGATAAGACGTTCCTCCGACAACAAGACTTTTGCAGTGAAACGTTTTCGAAAGCAACTGCCTTCAGAATCTGACAAGGATTACATCAAAAAAGTCACTGCTGAATTCTGTATTGGATCCACACTTCATCATCCAAACATCATTGAAACGCTCGACATCATTCAAGAAGGAAACCTGTTTTATGAAATCATGGAATATGCTCCCAATGACTTGTTCAATGTTGTCATGAGTGGCATGATGTCTCGTGAAGAAATTGCTTGTTGTTGGCGACAACTTCTTCAAGGTCTGGACTATCTACATGGCATGGGTATCGCTCATCGAGATCTCAAGTTGGATAATCTGGTCCTTGATCATCAAGGCATTCTCAAAATCATTGATTTTGGCTGTTCTTGTGTATTCAAACCACCCTTTGATAACACCAACACCATTGAAAGATGCAAAGGTAAGCAAAACTCTTGTATGACTTGGTATTTTTATCTCATTCTCTCTCTTTATCCAATAGGTGTATGTGGTTCAGATCCTTATATTGCACCAGAGATATTTCAGCAACAAACCTATGATCCACGTGCAAGCGACATTTGGTCATGCAGCATTATCTTTGTTTGTATGACTATTCGTCGATTCCCATGGCGCATTGCTCGTGCAAATGATCCAGCTTTTCGTGCTTTTGCTACCAATCACAATCATCAGCAATTACGCATTCTCAAGTTATTACCACGTGATGCTCGTCCTGTTATTGCTTCCATGATGCATGTCGATCCTAATCATCGTGCAACTCTTTCTTCCATTATGGCTGACAAATGGGTCCAGAATATCGATGTTTGTACAGAGGATTCTGCTGGTACATGTCATGTGCATCATGTCTTGACACCATCCCCTTCTACAGCAGAACGTGGCAATCTTGTGCTTATTGCTGATGAACCACCTGGTACTGTGGCAGAAAAAGAACGTCGTCGTCGTCCACCACCAACACCTCTTCCAATACAACAGCAACAACAGCATGAAAAACGCATGCATCCAACACCACCACCACCTCCTCCTCCTCCTCATCGTTCACCCATTGCCATCAACAACAATGATCCAAAAGTATAAAACACCACTCTCTCACATTCTGTATATCAACAACAATCCACATTCATTTTTTCAACTCTTACCATCCAACATCATCATGTTTCTTTTTTCAACTACCCTTTCTTCTTACCATACCTGCGATATGTACATAACCCAACACTTTTTACATAGTACTTTGTTTGCTATGATAAAGGCACCGGCTTGTTTTCAGTCGAGTTATTTCATCCATAACATTTAATCGTGTATTAAGACCAATAGTACAAGAGTGTAATAGGGAAGGATTATACTACATTGTCGACACCCGTTCCACCGAGAATCTTGGTGCTGGCATGGGGTTGTTGCTTGACTGCTGCAATAGCTGTAATAAAATGTGTCAGTACCTTTGCACGACCTAATCCCAGTATACATGTATCTTACCATAGCAGATGAAAGCAAACAATAAGGTCACAGCAGGTGCTACCAAGGATGTGGTATTGACAATGGTTGATAAAAACATGACAATTGCCATCCTATCATAGAATGTCAACAATCTTGTTCCCTTGACGACACAAACACAGATTGGATTCACTTACACAAGGTACAAGGCAGCTCTCAGGTACGAGTTTTCAAATCGGGCCACGAAATTATCACTATCATCCAGATCGTCAATATAAAGAGTGATTGATTGGGTTCATTGTGTCTTACAATTTAGGACTTGTCGGACAGAACTGATAATGACATAGTGATTAGTCCATATACAAAGTGAATACTACTCCTTATCATACCTTTGTACAAAGAGGAACTTCCACAAAGACCAGAATGAATGCAAAGACCCTATTGAAACAATGAAACTCATGATCATCACCTTGTCCTTGTCTTCTCCTTACCATCCAATAATAGCGAAAGGAATGTTACTTAAAAGTGATACCACACCAAGTGCAATAAGTACTATCAAGGTAACTTTAGAAACACAGCGACTCCATAGACTATGGGATCCCCACTTACGGATAATAGAGATAATGCCGCACCTTGTTCCGATGAATGGCCATGGCGACACGCGCACAACACACTTGTTGGTTAGCCAATAGTCACCACGTCATGGGTTGCATCTCACCATTGCGCATAGAGCGAAAAGTTCCGGGAGGCAAATTCGTCCAAGACACCCATATTGTAACAGTCGGAAAGAAGAACAAGTGAGCGCGTAAGAAAAAGAGAGAAAGGAAAGAGTTTAAGGAGCACGGCCTTGTGTTACACATGACGAATATGTAGAAATCAGACCCAAATCGCATTGTTGAATGATTACAAGAGCCTCGTCGTCTTGGCAATATCCACATCAATTCGCTTGGCAATCCATGAATGACACAGCACACCATGTATGCGCCTAACACATGCCAAGCCTAGTATCACGGGATCAAAGCATAGTGACAACAGCAGCAGCCTACTTGTTTCAGAATGTATAACAGGGCGTAGCTTAGCATTATTTACTCCAATAAAGGATCATTCACCATGATAGTCGTTCAAATGTCAAGCAATTTTAAGATCATGACTTGTACTCAGTTAGACACGAAGCTGATTTGTAAAGCAAAGAAGGATATGTAAGAAAAGGACTACCTAAGCCTGCACTTGTCAATCAAACAACAATTGCAGCTTTCTTTTCTTACATTGCTTTTGTGCCTTGCTTGATAGGACTATATATAGATCTTGTACTAGACGTGTGCTGGGGCTTATTCCACCTGATTGATTGTCAAATGGTCACTAAGGTGATGAAGGGCCTATACCAGGATCGAGTTTGGTTCTCACAGAAAGAGCTTTATGTGTAAATGATCTTTATGCATACATTTCTATGTGTAAGCAGTGTTGATGCAATTGTACTAGTTGTCATTTATTAAGGGTAGTAGAGCTTACAACACAATAAGAATGCTTAGGGTGGAAAGTGTGATAGGGAAGTATATGTAGAGAAGACTTGGGCTTTGGATGTATAAGCATTCAAAAAAGATATAGAAAAGAGCTGTATGATGAGTAAAATTGCAGTTGTAGCTGTGTGAATTGCTTTTCTGGATATGATGCATGAATCGATCAAGTGGTACATTCATGATCTGATAAAGTGAAGGAACGACTTACCTCTTCATCATTGTGATGGTTGTCCATGCATGAATCAGTTATCGACATATGAAAGATGAGATACCATTCTGCAACTAGCCCATTTCAATTACAAAGAGACTTGCCATTAGGCTTCAGAGTGATATGCATTCGGCTACTGTAAGCAGCAGCAGATGATGCCTGTCATTGTATTGATCCGCCGTCTGGGTTTGAACAAAGTACAAGAGGCATGGTGCCAAACAGCGGAAAACTCTCTTTTTCTCCAAGATCGATCTACCATGGTCAGGTACAGTGCTCTCTCGTTTCCACTTTTTGATAAGTTTACTCACTGGTAGCAAGTGACATGTAGCTTCCAATGCGATAACTGCGGTGACGTTGTCAAAAAACCCAAACTCGACCAACATCGTGGCAGGTGCCATGCTACCTTTACCTGCATTGACTGTTCCACCACTTTCCAAGGCACCAACTACAAGTCCCACACATCATGTATTTCCGAAGCTGAAAAGTATCAAAAGTCCTTGTTCCGAGGAAAAAAGGTATTTGGCATGATATATGTGTGACATGAGATGGGCATGACCAACATGTCAATATCTAGAGCAAACAACAACAACAACAGCAGCAGCAGCAGCAAAACAACAACAACAACAACAACAACGAGACAAAGAAGCCAGTATCACTTATTGATGAATTGAAGAACAAAAAGGCAAATGCATCTCAAGAAACACCTGCTGAATCCAATGGCAAACGCAAAGCAGAGGAGGATGACAACAAAGCCAAGGAGTCCAAAAAGTCCAAAAAGGACAAGAGCAAGTGGGAGGATGTTGACCTACCAGAGGATAACAAGAGCAAACAAGTTGAATTGGCATTGAAGGAAGCTTTCAAGTCAAATAAGGTAAGGTTTAAGGTGAATATGCATCAAGGATCTGACACTAAATATGCTTTTAGGGTCCATTATCTGTCAAGGATGCCCGTAAAAAGGTGATCAAGTTGCTTCAATCTCATCCCAAGACCAAGAAGCTTGAAAAGTCAGTGATCAAGGAGAACTTTGATGAGGTGCTCATGCTTGGATTGGAAGGCGATAAGCTTACAGTGAAGACTGCATGAACAAGACATTTCCCTATTGCATTTACATATTACTAGAGATAGCTTGATTACCATGAGTAAATAGATTGTGTTGAATACCATTAGCGTTTGGATTAGAAAGTGTCAAGTGGGATGGATTGAGATTGTATCTTTTAATGGCGGCCCTTGCATTGTAGCCAATCGCGTCCAATGCAATAAAGAGCAGCTTGGGTGGCTGATGAAAGGCGGAGAGAGAATGAAAAACTTTTAAATTTGCCATGACAACCGTGTTCTCGTTTCTCTACAGCTCTTTTCTCTAAAGGTAAATATTGATCTTGTTCTCTTCTTGATGGGGGTGATGTGTGTATTTGGTGATGAGATTACGGTACATAGAGTCAAGCACTGAAGAAAAATACAGTATTGATGAGAATTTTGTCCGCTGATAATACACATGGAAACAAAAGATTGGGATGGGATGGGCAACAAATGATCCTGGTACATGTTTCTCACTCAATATTCCCATTCCTTTAGATTCATCCGGTTAGTCAACAAGACAACTCTTTTTCTTTTGAATAAAAATCTCTTTTCATTACACATTTGGATATACGTGCAAGTGGTTTGGGCAATAATAAGATTGGGAAAGGAAGAGAAAGGTATCGTGTGTTGATATTTTGTGAATAGGGTGCTGTTTGTCTACTTTTTCCTTCTCAAGGAAGAGTTGGGAGTCTTGGTGCCTTGTCGAGCTGATGTCTTTGCTTCAGATTTGGTAGCAGTCGTCTTGGTTGTTTTAGTGGTGGTATTGGCTGCTGGAGCTGCACGACGCACTTGTCGAGGATTCTTGGGACAACCATTGCCTTTGAGCAAGTGTGCCTTCCACTGGCTATCGGTGGGTGGATCAATTGCTGTCATACAAAGAGGACAACACACATCATTGTCATTGAGAGCTATAACAAGAAGAAAAGATTAAAAAGTCGTTTTGTTGATGCATGTGGATCAAGAACCAACCTTTGCAGTTTGATTTGAGCGTGTGTTGCAGCCATTGTTCAACTGGGATAGCTTGTTTGCAACGTGTGCACTGCTTGATGAGATGTCGCTTGGCACAGTCAGTAAAAGTGTGATCATGCAATGTCGAGATTTCGAGAATCTAAACACAACAATCAGTCTCTTTGGTGATAATAAGCACAAGCCATATACTTACTGTTTGACATCGCACACAGCTTGTCAGGACTGGACATGAGTCGTAGTAATGTGATATAAGTGTATCTTCGTTAAAATTGGGATTGACTTCTTCGCAGAAAATACACATGCTACAATAAACTATAAGACATCATCATTCAATAGATCACGTATGAGCACTTACTTTTTAGCATCGGCTACAGGATCCTGTTGTTGTTGTGCTGGTGCAGTGGACTTGGTTGTTTTAGTCGTGCCACGAGCAGTACGTGTGGATGTGGCAGTGTTGGTCTAAAAAGAAAATGAATACATGCATATGCAAAAGTAACAAAACTAACCTTCTTTGTAGCAGTCGTAGCTCGTGTAGTGGTGGTCTTTTTCTCTGTAGTGGTTGCTGCTGCTTTTCGTTTGACAGTGCCAGTTTTGCTAGCAGTTGTGGACTTCTTTTCTGATGCAGGGACTTTGGTAGCCTTGGCAGCCAAAGCACGTAATTCAGCCACAGTACCATCACCACCAAAAGAACTATTGTTGTTCTTGCTCTTGGTAGTAGTCGTCTTTTTGTCGTTGGCAGGAGCATTGCTTTCTGCAACCTTTTTGACAGTCTCTGCAAGGGAAAGGCGTAGATCCTTATCAATGTATTTGCTGACTGATTGAAAGCCGACTTGTTCAGAAATATCAATGACCAATTCAACTGCTGCCTTGCGAACTTCATCATGAGAATGATTGAGATAAGTGACGACAAAGTCCATAAGAGTGTCAAGAGGAATGAGACCAGCCTTGTTATCTGAAGTGTGGATGCATAAAAAGGAGACTGCAGAGGATACGAGATCAATTCTTGCACGAGCATCCTTGTGATTATGGATCACACGATCTGGTTTGCCGATAAACATGGTCAACAAGGAATGGGGTGGTTCAGGGAACTTGCTAGCCAACTCAAGTACGAGTTCAGATGCACTTGAGCGAATACCAGTATTGGCGTCATTTGTACGCATCAGTAAACCAGAAAATGCTCTTTCCATGTATCCAAATGTCAATGAATGGGGCACCACATCACATAGATCTATCATGTTGTCATATTAGTGCATTGTATTCTTCATATCTCTCTATTTTATCTTACCATTCACATCTCTCCAAATGCCAAGAGTGAGATTGATGATATGTTCACGTGAATCCATGATAGCTTCTTGAATCATCATCAATGAAGCTCGAATAAATATAGCATTACGGCAAGTCTCATCATCATATTCTTCATTCATGACTGAGTCGTTGCTATCACCATCATCATCGTTAGGGTGCATCATGAGATCTTCAAGTTGGTGAAGTTGACCAGTTTCAGCCAATAAACATGCTGATTTGACTGTATCAGCAATGCTGTTCAATCCATGTTCTCTGCACTTGACTTTGACGCTAAGAATGCATGCAACGACTTGTTCACCAAATACGCGGATAGGAATACGGCAATTGGAACGTTCAGCATCAATCAATGGCTCGGGCATACATTCTGGATCAATAGGTGTTGAATCTGGTTGCTTTTCCTCTTCTTGAATAGCTGGTGCAACAGGTGCTGCTGATGCTGCAGGTGCAGGTCCCACTGCATCTAAACCACCACCACGTAAGGAGTGTTTCTTTGCAACAGCAGCTGATAATGATGGTGATAACATTTGGTGATGTGCTGGTTTTTCTTTCACTTGAGAATCATCTTCTTCACGACCAATCAGAGTAGTATCATGATAAGACGTCAAATGAGGAGGAAGTAACATTTCAGCAGCATTGGTGGAAAGTGATGATGTTGGTGAGCTTTGATCACCAGCTGAAGGAGGTGCTGCATGTGCATCAAAATTTGTCCACTTTTCAATCGCTTCATCGTAAAGGTCGTCTTGTGGCATGCTCTGCTCATTGTCGATTAATGTGCACTCTTCCATACCATGTTTGGCATGCACTTGATCATCTGGATAAGGTGCAACCATGGATCCACTAGCAAGTGCTTCGTCTACTTGATCATCAATCTCATCATCGTTGCTGTCAGCTGGTGCAATACGGCCATCATGAGTGATACGGATATTGGCACGGATCAATAGCTTCTCAGCTGCATGCTTGATTTCACAAATATCAGCCTATATCCACAAAGTTAGCTTGATTACTATGGCAGCAGTAGTCAATTGATGGTAGTTACCTTGATCTTCTCAGCTTCATCATAATCTTTGGATTCAACAGCTTGTTTCTTGCTCAATTCCAAATCGATCACCATTTTGCCGAATTCGGATAGTCGGTCACTAAGATCTTTGTACACCTTGGCAACGTGGTACGATTCATCTGCAGTCAATGTCAATAAAGTAAAATATGTATAGGATGACATGTTGTACTTACGTTGTGCAGCTTGTTCTTCAGCATGAATAAGAGCCGAGATCCATTGTTGAATTTCAATGTCAATGATGCCTGAAGCTGACAGACGATTGGATAAGCTCTGGGTGCTAGAAACGCTGGTACGTCTGGTAGAGGAGCTCAACATACTTGCTTCATCAAGTGGATGCTGCAGGTATTGTGCCATGTGACCCTAATTGAGAACAAGTTAGTAAACATTGTGTATATAAAAGGAGAGAGTGATCTACTTACAGGAATAGCTGCTGCTGCTGCACAATGAGGATCCTGACGTAGTGGTTGACCTTGAATATTCAGGGCAAGGATGCCAACCTATGTCATTGTTCTTCAAGTGAGTAGGTGGTAATGTTGTATAACCATGTGTGAACTACAAGGGCGATCCCATGTTCCAGATCAACATATTAAGTTGCTATAAATGAACATACACTTTCTCTCTATACTCCTCCATCACCCCCCTTGAATCAAGTCTGGAGTAATATCTTCTCCGATGGTCAAACAATTACCTGATTATAAGTGTTGAGCCTATTACGATGGCAGTTGCGAATGACCAATCGAACATATTCACCATCAGCATTGACCTTGATTGACTTTAATTCACGAGCACGGTACTGAGCACGAGTGTTGTTATCCAGACAAACATAACTATCAAACAATGAACATGAGTGGATATAGCATCAAAGTATTAAAAGACTTACCCAAGTCGAGTGAATTCAATCAACATATCATCTTCATCTTCGTCATTGGGTGCCATTGGATCATCAAGGTCTTCAATAGCATCTTTAAGAATGCCAATATAAACGTCGATCTTGGTAGCAATCTTGTAATGATGGGAAAGGATTTGGACCTTTGAAATACGAGCAGGACCACATAATAAGCGGATGATGAGATCTTGTGGATAATTAGGACATCTTTAGAGGAGGATCGGTAAGTAGATGAGGAGAGCGGGGTACAAGGCATGATATTATATTGCATGTACTCACTTTGGTGTTTGCCAACCCTTGACTTTATTGCTGGGTATACGATCGGTGTCTCCAATGTCAACAGTGTCGTCTAGTCTATCAGATCCTTTACGATTGCCTGGACTGGAAGCAACAAGCTGTTCAGGGCTATGGTCGTCGTCCCAGGATGAGCAATGTGCGATTTCAAAAGGTAAAGGCACAATGGTCATGTGGGATAAAGAGTCGAGAGTGAACAAGTCAAGAAAGAGGAGAAGAGAGAGAAAAAGAGAAAGAAAGAAAAAGAGAAACGAGAGAGATACACACACAAGGAAAAAGGGCAAGGAAAGGTACCCTTATTTGGAGCTACTGCAGTGCTGCATGTGCCAACAGCAGAAATCGGTCATCCACCACATGTAATACATACAACCGCTTACCTTTGTGGCACCCATTCCTAGTCTACGCCTTTTCATCCCCCAAATTCCTTAATTTAGTCTTGTTCTCTTGCCATTGATTGTGTCTATATAAATGTGCCCTTAAAAGACAGCTCATTGTCTCTTAATGCATGAATGAAACATTCAGGTGGAGTTTGACAGCTTTGGATCAAAATCATAGCAAAAGTGAATGACAATGTTGGATCATTACATCCTATTCTTTCGGAAGACATTCTCGGCAAATCACCATTTTGAAAAGGATGTGTAACTTTGCCGAATCGACTACCGATCCATAATAATTACACCCTATCTTTTCTCTTGGTATAACTGTTACCTTCTTTGTTGCAACAATCTCATGATCAAAGTAACAACAACGACATCATACGCAATGCCATTATCCAAAAAATTGTGTCCCAGTTGTTTGGTCAAAACGCCTACCACGGCACCTTGTGACACTTGTAACCAATATGTGTACAGTGATGCACAATGCACGGTCGAAGCTCGTGAAACATACAAGGGCGCATTAGTCTCTTGATACAAGTGCTTCGCCCACCATCATGTGGTATCCCCTTTGGTAAATGTTTTAGGAATCTTGTTGATAGAGCTATGCTTCATGTCATTAACGATCACAGCTCATAACATGTAGTAGAAATGAAAAAAGGCACAAGCATTTGATCATTCATAAGAAGCCTTTTTCATATTAGCTGATTCCTTGAATGTTGCATATGGTGGAATAACGCTTATTACCCTTTGTAGCGATTTCCGATGAATGATGCGTTCAATATAGCATGCTTCATTTATAAGCTTCACATCACAATGAAAGTAAGATGATTTGGCATCCTTTATTAGGTTACTATAAGGAAATGATATATGCATCTCCTGGTAACAAGTGTCATCCTTCTTTGTCAAGAGTTAGTTGTAACATAAGCGACAAACAAATCTTTGTGGCATGATTTTTAAGATGGATAAAGGTGTGATCTTGAGTAACAGTAAAGATACCAGAGACATTCGATGTGTCATGTAAGTTAAGCAAGTAGTGTTTGATCATGTAGCAGGTATTTGTATATTCTCGTATCACCATGACATGTCGTTGTTGTCGGATACGAAATAGATGCCAACTTTTTGGGGAGGGGAGTTATACTTCTTCTTCCTTCTTTTTGCACATCCACACACAGACACGCGGTATGGAAGACCAACGCATGCCTTCTTTTGTTTCTATTTCCCCAAACAACAAGCGAAAACGTGCTGCTGCCGAGAATGCCAATCGAAAGATCATGAGAAAAAGAGGTATATCCAATACTGTAATACAATCCAATACGATTGACATGAACTCTTCCTTATTTCTTTAGGAAAACGCGTCTCTGTTTCAGTTCCAGATGAAGAGGTAACTTTACTTCAATGTTTCAAATGGCAGGGGCTAATGTACTCTATGTAGATGGAAAGGTATTGTGGTGGAAATGGATGGGGCAGGAGACACGGCAACGATCAGAGGAATAACGCGTAGACCAGTTTGACGAATCGTGACGCCAATACAGCTCCTATGGAAGAGATTGAACAAGTGGGCAAAGTGACCAACAACCCTGAAAGACGTAGAAAGAGAGGCACTACTCGTGTTGACAGCAAACTCCAAGACGACGAGAGCAAGGATCAACAACAAATTGACACTATCACCGAGAAGGATAACGATGAAATCATGGATGAACGCGACTCTTTGGCAGCAGCAAAAAATGATGATGAAAAGGCAGCATCAGTGAAGGAGAAGGAATTGAGCAATGAAAAGAAGAATACAGCTCAATCTCTTGATGACAGTGTCAATAAGGACAAGGAGAATCAAACTGTGCCATGCAATGAATCCCCAGCTCAATCTGAAGAACATGTTAATAGCAAGGACAATGATGGCATGAAGAATCAGGATCAGCCAAACAATGAGAATGCAACCATAGCAAAGAATGATGGTGTTTCAAAGCAAGAGTCAACGACAACTACCGATTCCTGCAATGATGATAAGGTTGAAGCTGAGCAACATGGTGATGATGTTGTTACCGAGGGACAACAAAGTCATGTGGATACTGAGATGGAACCAGCAACACCCAGTGCAAAGACAAATGTGGAAACGGATATTGCTGAGGAGTCATCATCACAGGCAAAAGAGAACAATGAGGAGCAACAAGAACAAAATGACGCACCTGAAGAAGAACAACCCAAGCCAGTGAGGAAATCGTGGTTATCAAGCATCTGGAGCGCATTCTGGGGCAATTAGAGAGAGAGACATACATCAACATTCCCAATCCCTTTTAGCATATTTAGTGTATAATCGTTTTCCTTTATTACCTTTATCATCTTGGTTGATTTGTACTAGCATTAGACACACTTTTGATAGTATAGGTTAGGATATACAACATCTTTTATTGTTGAACCAGAGTCAACTTTGATTAAAAGAACTTTGAGCATGCAAATATTAAGCCGTTCAATGAGTGTGCACAGAGTAGTCGATGCACATGTGTGTAGAAAAGGCGAGGAAAAGGATAAAAGGGAAATGATACTACGTGAGAAAGAAAATGAACAAAGCTATACAGGTGTAAATAATAAGCACAGGTGCGTATGTGTGAGTAGGTCAGGCAAAAGGTGGTAAGCGTAAAGAATATACGTGTCAAATGAGAAAGTTATACAATGTAAGAAGTAAAGGTGGTGTGATACCAAAGCAAAGACAAGCTTATGCATCTTGGTGATACACGTTTTGAGAATGAGTAGTACTTCTTAGTTTGGCTTTTTTGACGCTCTCGCGTTTCATAGCCCATGCTTTCATCACCACCAAGAAGAAGACGTATCCCAATGTCATGGCAGTAAGTGCAACACACACATTCATCATGAACATGGTATCAACTTCATTGCGTCGTAACCAAGTCAAGGTACCAGAGTTGGATGCCATGAACAAGATAGAACCAGCAATCATGAGGAAGGCACCAAGAGCTTCACTTGGAGGACGTGATGGTTGTGCACTTGTAGGTGGAGAGCGATGCAAAGTAAAGTAGGTAAGGAAACGGCACATGGCAGCAAGAGCAAGTAACAATCCCCATAACCAGTGAATGTTGGTTGAATAGACTGTTTCTTGATGATGATTGCCCATAGAAATACCAGTAAACAACACTGTAAGACCAGGGAAAGGATTCATTGAAAAGCTTTGCTTTTGCTCATGGCGTGGCACATCAAGAGGGGTATTCATAACGGAGCGCTCCAACAATCTTCGCAAAGCACGACTTTCAACAAGAATGCCAAGAAGACCACACCACCACCACCTAATGACATACAAGTGTTACAATGATTTTCTCATACAAAGCCAATATACAATTACTTACATGAAAGCCAAACTAGCATGTTCAAAATCTTTGTGTGTCCACTCTGGGTTTTGGCCAAAATGTTCCATCCAGGTATTGGTAATGCCATAAGTAAAGATGAGGAAACTTTCAATCATTTCAAAGCTAAACTTGCTAGCACCATCAATGCGATTCCATGCCCATCCCTTTTCAGCAAAGCATCCCAAATAACGAGCAAAGGTGATGATGCCATAAAAGTAGAAGATACCACCCTTGATAAGATGAGCAATGCAACCAAGAACATCCCAAGATCTAAAAAGTTGACCCGTATCGGGGAGATGTGTGAGTTTCAGCTGGCAACAAAAAAATTTGTATGCATTACCTGCATACACCATGGTAAACCACGAGACCACTCAATGTCTGAGTAAAGATAAGAAGAATAAACACACGGCCAACAATAGTATGCCAATATCGGCACACAGTCTTGGTAAATGGATTGTAAGCAGTGGCAACAAAGACTTTCTTGATGACATTGGGAATGTATGCTGACACCTTGTCAAAGGCACGATTGATCAAAGAAGGCTTTTCATTGTAACGCTCCATCAAGATAGGATCTTCTTCTTCAAGATCAACAGGCGACATGATAACATCATCCTTGTCATATTCATAACTATGTTGGCGACTTTCCTCGTGACCATTATGCAAAGTTTCCTCTGAATGTTCACTATGGTGATCAGATGATGATGATGCTGATGAAGATGAGCCGGCACGATTGACCAAGTGCACACTTTCCAAGCGATCATAATGTGCTTCTTGTGAACGTCCCACAGCATTGGCAATCTTACGTACAACACCCACTGACATTTGTACAATCAACAATAAGAATATCCACCATCCCAAAGAATGATGAGAGTTTCCAGAATACAAATGTGGAGTTGAATGGCCATAGAGCTTGGCGAAAAAGAAACCAAGGAATGCAAAGATGAAAGAGAGAATCTGAGTAGGAACATGTAAAGAAGAGCGACCAATGCCAAACATGATGCCTGTAAAGTAAAAGATTGGTCTTGTCAGTCAATTGATATCAATAGTCAATATCATTCTTACCTAATGGCATCAAGATCCAGAATGCAAGCACCATAAAGATGACATGAGCATAAAAGTAACCTTTGTTTTCGGGAAATAGAGCATAAGACATAGGCTCATCTCCTGTAGCATTAAAAGGAGGCAATGGTGGATCCTCTGTCATGTGGCCACCATGACCATGTTGTGCTGAAACAAGGCCTGCCATTAGTAACAAACTGGCAGCTATCATGGATGTCGATCGCAAGGACATGATTTGCGAAAGCTTTTGGGTGGTGATGACGGGGGAAAGAAGAAGAATGCAAGAAGAGGGATGTGTGTAGATTAGTAAAGAAAGAAAACAAACAATGCACACAAGCTGTTGGAATTAAATGTGCGGATTGGGTGAAAGAGTTGGGGGATGAATGACAGGTGAGTAAGCATTCTATCGCCGAGGAGAGTTTTTCCTCACATTCAAGTAAAACCCACGAACGGCATCTGACACGTCACACAAGAACCGGATAGTGGTCTCTCATGTGAGTTTTATCTTCTTTAGTCTAATGCTTTGCTGCGGATAAACACCAAAGACCACAATCGAAACGCGGTAAAAACAGGGCCGACCGACATTGCCGGGCGATCCATACGTGACACAAGCGGAACAATAAAAGCAGCATCATCATCAAGAACCTTAAATGGTTGTCAATGATGACAATCTTTTTCCTCTTCATCCCCTGCTATGTCCTATCTCCACTCCCTTACATTCTTGTCCTTATAAAAGGCATGTGCATAAGCACATACATATGCTTATATATTCATGATATTGGCTCTTCAATTGATATATGATAAGAAACAATGCATTTAGACAAAAGAGATCTTGGTGGACTGTGCCACCATATGATGTTTCACGGCTCATGGGTATTAATAATCCCACTAGCCTGAAGTGAAGATCTTATTCATGCATACTGTGAAATTAAAATAAGAGCTTGCACAAATAGCAGAAACACGTTGAATGCTGGAAAGCTCCTGCTTCATGTACATCACCATTACATCTTGTTTGCACTTGCATTGGATCTATAAAGAAGCATTCTGGGACAAAATTTGTTTCGGCGCGCACATAGGCCGCTAACGTTCCAACATACTACCATCCATGGTTAAACATAACATCTTTCACGGGCACGAAATTATCCGAAAGCCAGATATCGTTACCCGGTAAACAACTTTTTGCATCTTGTTGCTTATACCAAGCACTCTTTATGTTTGTTTGTTGTAGAATGGTGCCTTCTATCGACACATTCCAGTGCTTGATATCCGTGTTTTATCTATAACATAGCCACGTCATCTTGTTATGCATATAGCATCAAGAAGCCGTAGAACATTGAAGAATTTTTCATGTATGTTACACGCGGAAAAACAATAGCATTGTCGGTAAGCATATGATATATATGCCGTTGTGAGCCACCCCCAAAGTTCAAGACATGCAAAACTAAAGAGTATTAAAGCTGGTCGAGAAAAATGAGCTTGTTGTGCTGTTGGTTTTCTACTCAGCCTTGTGTGGTATGCAATGCATTGCCTTGCTGCAGCAGCAAGTGAATTTCCGAATAGAACTACCCCGACTTTTTGCTAATCCTGCTATCAAGAGATAAGGCATGTGTGTTGCATTGTATTATGAGCTTATTGAACTGCTACCATTTATACAAGTGGCGTGAGTTTCTTTTACTCTTGGGGGGAAGATGATGACAATGCTGGTTTTCTGGATCTTCTGGAACCGGCGATATGAATTTGCCGTGTACAACATCGGCCATCATGCTGTGTCTCGGTTCGGCAATGATATTTCAGCCAATAGTTGTCATCCCTGGTTTTCGTACTCATAGAAGCATAAAGTACTTTCTGTCATTCCCCTTTCTCTCCGCACATGTACCTCCGCGCTCAAGCTTCAGGAGTTGACTCATTTTGGGTAAATTCATCACCCTTATTCGGCCTTTGAAAGAAGACCTGTCAATCTTAAAGATGATGTGGCTGTCATGACATTCTAATACTTGTTCTGCACATCATTGGATGCAAAAAAGTCAAACCATGTATACATGTTGTAAGTTAGCTTGTTTAGATTAAGCTTGGCATCATTTATGTGTAGGCCGAGTCAAAACCCTTGCTACTTTGTGCAATGCTGATCTAAAAGAGTATATCTATATGCACAGACCCATACACGAGCTTACGATTGGATGAGCCATATCATGCAAACACTTATACTTGGTTGTGATAAGGCAACAACAATACCAAATATGGTAGTTAGAGAGTGTCGACACAATGTTTTAATGTAGTTTCAAGCGTAAAAGCAGTGAATGGTACATATGAAATGTCAATAGTATGAAACAATGAAATCAAGGCATATTTACAGCATAAGGCGATAGGAATGGGGTTTACACAAATACGAGCTGGAAGCATAATGTGGATGATGTAGGAATGGGTATATGTTGTATCTATAATGATGATGGAGAGGATGAAGGGGTGTCCTTATCAATGAGTAGCGATCGTAACCACTTGATCTCTTGTTCCAAATCCTTTACACGTCCTTCAAGTTTCTCTGATTTCTCAGTCATCTCCTTGACAGCTTGTTCCATGGCTTGTTCACGCAACTTCTTTTTGGCACGAAAACGAGCACTAGCTGCTGTATTGCGACGTCGTTTGTCTTCCTCAATACTCTTTTCTTCTTCAGTACGATCACGTTTTTGTGGTATACTTTTTGGCAAGATCATGGGATGTGTTGTTGCAGCAGTACGTGGTGTAATAGGGGACATTGCAGCAGGTTGTAACATTGACATAGTGGATGTAGTGACAGGTGATGATGATGATGAAGAGGATGGTGATGATGTAGTAGATTGATGTTGTGTGGGATCCAAAGATAAAAGTGTCCATAAGTCTTGTCCATTCTCTAGTGGAAGTGAAGGTGTTGTTGTAGGCTTGTCTTGCACAGCTGTACCAGGTTGCATATCAAAGGTGAATTGTGCATTGGTCTACCATATAATACAATTAGTATAAAGCACAGATCATGATCTATATATGTATATGCTTACCCAAAGATCGAGTTCTTCCAACAGCTTTGTATGATCGACAGTGGCAGAAGATCCACTTGAAGTGGGAAGATCAAAGATCAAAGGATCAAGAAATGTGTTGACTGGTGACATGTCTCCTCGTTTATGCGTGTTGTTGCTGTTGATGTGTGTGGGGAAGGTGAAAAAAAGTGTTGGTTTATATTGTCGCGTTGATTAATAATCCTAGCCATGATAGAATCGCTCAGCTTATAAATCAATGGTAGGCGGTAGTACAAATCCGCCACGCATATCTCACTGCCAAATGCATGTAGTAGCCACGTCGACTTCCCTTAAATTGCTCTCCCATGCTGTGATCTGACTAATCAATCATCATCGATCATCTTGGTCACTTCTTTTGTCATTCTGATATCCATGTTTATGTCTCTGATGCAAACTATAACTCGTTTCTACATGTTGACTAGACTAGCACAGGATAAGGGAGAATACTGATCGCCATATACAAGCTTCGACGCCATATTGCATAATAAGACGCACCTTCATAGACGTCAGCAACGGGATCGGGTATTGTAGTTCCTGGTTGACTGTTCACATGATCATCCCCATCATCGTCATCTCCTTGTTTTGATCACCCTTGTGTTCCCTTTTATCGCAATATATGGCATGTTCTACTTTGTACAGATCATTCAATGTGATGTATGTGGTGTGAAGAAGGGTTGTTCTCCTCATCCTCTTTGGCAGAGTGGTACGATGGTGGCGAATGGACTGGTAGTTCAACAGCAGTCTGGCTCAAAGCCATTTCATAAGTGGGTGGGATGTCAATCGAGAGCCCATGCGTACTATCAGCACTGCTTTGGTCAGCATTGGGTCGCAATGTCGAAGAACTTGGGTTAACACGGTGTGAACTGGGTGGAATGGCAACTGTGGAAGGTTCAACAGGATGTGATGATCTGACTCGTTCCCGAAAGAGGATGCAAAGGAACATCTGTTTTCAAATCCAGTCATCAGTTCACAGCCATCTGCATAAAAGCACACACATATGCACATATGCATGTTAAATGCACTTACCCAGTATGTAGCATAGATGGTTACAAAGGAGCAAAAGATCAATAAAAGCACCCAGTAGGGTGGTTGTCGAAATTTAATGTACATCACAGGTAATAAGACCATTGTCAGCAAAAAGCATAACACAAACGAGTGATGGAAAAGTGGATGCCATGCGGGAAAAGAATCCGTGCGCATAGGATAGATCATTAAAAAAAGAAGGAGAAAGAGTGAATTGAATGAAAGAAAGATAAACAAAGGCAAAAGAAGTGTGCGTTTTGTTTTGATTGTTATTTTACTACAAAGGATGTACAAAAAGATAGGGAGACATATTAAAAACGAGCTTTTGAATGAAGATTGATCCGTCTACAGATGAATGGGTGCGATTTTATGTAGAAAGGGAAAGATATGCTTTCCTTTTTCTTTGTTTGTTCCTCACCAACATCATCATCCTCCAATCCCAGAGATTAAAAGGGTCCCTGTATTTCCCCCTTGTATTGGGGAGCTGGTTCAATCAGCTGAATTTGGTTGCTGGGGATGTGTTGATGTTGTTTGGTGTTGGTCGTCACTGTTGTTGCTTGTAATGTTACTATTGCTTGCACTGCTATTGATATTGCGCTGCTGATGATGATGCAATGATGATGATGATGATGATGAAGGATGAATATGCTCCAATTGTTGTTGATGATGATACCAAAATGCACGCATAGGATCGTCATCAATATGTAGAGCTCTGCTGCTGGTACTATTACTACTACCTGGACCAAAAGAAGGAGGATGACGGCGTAATCGTCCAAATGAAAATGCAGAATGGTTGGGTGTAAAATACACTGGCAACCATAAGGGTGGAGGCAAAGGATCATGAGCATCGTGTGGATTATTGCTACTCCTTCCATTTCGTCCTTCTCCACTGCTACTACTTTCATCTTCTTCTTCAGCACCACGTGCCATAAGTCCTCGTATCTGTGTTACTATAGCTTGCTCATATTTTGGTGGAGATGGATCTGGTGAAAAGTAAGATGGCAATTGTTCCACTGAATGCAAGGATGAAAAGGATGATGATCGCATACGATGACCACGATGTCTCTGAGTCATTTCTGGATTGGATGAAAATGATGGTGGTGCTGTGCTTGGCTCAGTATCATTTGAATTCACAGAGTGACTTGTAGATCGTTTTCGACTATGACGACGTGACCATGATCGTGCCGCCCATATTAAACCAGCCAATGCAATACATGAGCATGTTACCATTAGACCGATAGCTGCAGCACTGTTGGGTGATAATGTTTCATTTTCACCATGATGTCCTGATCCACTACCACCAGAATGATGACTTCCACTTCCATCACCATCAGGTGGTAATTTACCAGGTGGTGGTGGTGGTTGTCCTCGATCTGTTGTCAATAAACAGCTATTTGGATCACATGTCAAGTTCTGCCACACATAGGACACTGATGAATTGCTGCTCTTGCGATATTGGTAGCATTCAACACTAGTAGCACAGTAATCTTTTACACACGTGAGAACATGCAGCCACGTATTCTCTTTTTTGTCTTACGTACCACCATCTCTATCGTTACCACCTGATAAACAATAGCCATACCAATCGTATACATCAGTCCCAAATTGAGTGGTGTTGCATGAAGAAGCAGTAGGTTGTTGTGATACGGCAGATACGCTAGAATTGGCTGATGCTGATTTGCTTAAAATGCATCCATCTTGAAGACACATGGCACAATATTTGCAAATGCCGTTTGCGTTGCAGCTATGACCAGATATCAATGCACAGTCATCTTGGCTGTCATCATATGAATCATCACTGCCATCATCGTATCCACCACTACCATCATCATATCCTCCGCTACCATCATCGTAGGATCCATCATCATATCCTCCACTACTGTCGTCTTGTTGGTAACTCGGTGATACAGCAACAACCAACAGCAAAGCTGTAGCAGATGTTTTAAGGCGCATTGTGGAAGCGTGTGTTGCAGTGTTGTTTGCTTTAGTCTTTGTGAATGTTGATAATCAAGAGATCCAGATAGAAGAGAACAATACACAAAAGTGAAAAAGGAAGAAAGGAGAAGAGAAAGGAAAAAGGGGAGCAGTATGCAGTTGTTTTGTACTTGCAGTTTTCTAAGCCATACCCACTGCGGACGCGTTTCCGAACCGAATGTTTGGATAGTGCTCATTCTCAAATCATGACACTATCACCTTGTTAATGACATTGATCTACATGAGACTACGTATATCAAAAACTATAATTCTGCTTGATCAATATCTACTTCATCCTTTCCGGAACGCGTCCCACCGATTACAAGGGACTGAGCCATCTTGCATATGCGTTTCAAACACCATCCAATGAAAAGATGAGGATCGACATCTAAAATGAAACATAAAGCGATTGATCTACAACATACACCCTATCTCCACTTTGCCCATTTGCCAAGGTCATAAACAAATAACGCTGTTTTGGTTGTTGACATTTGTTTTGTTTGTAACCTACCTCCTATTCTTGACCATTTTGATGCCAATAATAGTAGTAATAGCAACTTCATTGGCACTTTTTGGCAGAGATACCAGCAATTGGCTTTGGTGGCCAGACACTTGGCGATAGAAGAACCTGGTCTAATAAGGATGACTAGAATCGATATAGCTTTATATCATATACATAGTTGCTTACATTAATATACTATTGCATGATTGTTGACATCCATGTTGGTCTTATTAAGATGCGATTACATGAACATTAGAAAGAGTCGATTCATGCATCGTAATCCCACATCATGCATGCAGCACCATTCATACATTTACAGCTTGATTGTCATACATATACCTCTTCGAATTGTATGGGGACTCTATGTGATTTGAATGTTTATCAGCAATTATGACTGAATCATGTGCTTACATGGTCCACGAGCACATTTGTTGAGTAAATTTCTATAAATGGTCTTTTCTTTCAAAGAGCAAAGAGCTCCGAGAGATGACTTTGGATCCCAGTGAAGGTGCCAAAGTGTTGTATATACCTTTGAAGGCCTTACAAAAGCTTCCAAAGTATTGTCATGTAGTTTCAATGACATTGAATATCTTCATCCAAGGCATTGTTAATGTATTCAAGGGTCATCCACGGTATTTAAAGATGTTCATTGCATTCGAAAGTCATCCATGATGTTCAAAAGTGTGATTACTGCATTCGAAAGCCATCAAAGTTGCCAAAGGTTTGAAGTGGCAACATCTGACTCATGATACAATGGTCAGGCGGTGTCATCATTATCGCATGGTGCTCTGATCTCTGTCAAAAGCATCCTTGTTGAGCACAGCACTCTATGTAATGTCCACAACTTCCATATGGATGATGAAGAAAGAGGAGAAAATGATCCGATGGATGGGTGGCGAATACTGCATCATCGATTACAAGGCATTTCACATTGCATCGTCGTCGAGCAACATAATGAGCACAGCATAAAGTCTAATTTCATGAATGAATCCAGTTATTCTTGTATGCCAGAATCATCCCTTGGCTCATTATATGTCGGTGAAGGTGTACACAATGAGAACATTGAACAAAGCCATTGTTATTTCTTGTATAAAAGGGGTGGAAATGTGTACTTTAAGCTCCCATCTTACTACCTATAAGTAATATCACTATTCTCTTGTAAATACGATGGCAGCTTGTGTATCTCCTCCACGATATTCTCGCCATAAAATCCATCGAAGATCATTACCTGTGCAGCTATCACCATCAGCTTATCAGGCTTTACCACCAATACAAGCTCCATTGGCTTACGAGTTGCAACATTATCAAGATAAAAGACTTTCATGGTGTACGACAACCAGTAGTAACACAATACGACGGAATAGCAGCAGGTTATCTGAGATAGCCGAAGTCCCGTTGGAACAAGAACTAGTCAAAATGCATCAAAACACCTTGGTTGTACTTGGAGAAATCAAGCAGTTGGCTGATCAGCTTCTTGATGCTGAAGCACGCGCTGAGTCATGGCAGCGTAAATGTCGTCAAGTAGAAGAAAAACTGGAAGCCATCCAAATTGAGCAACAACAACAACGTGCTGTGCAGGACACATTAAGCACCATATCCGCTACATCCACATTGAAATCCAAGTCTAAAAAGCAAAAGAAGGCATCTTCAAACTTTAAAAGGTAAGAGAATAGCATTCCATGTTTATTCATCATGTTTGCTAATCTATGTACAGCTTGCCTAGTAGCATTATTCGTTTTCTACGTCTGAAGAAATAAACTATCCTGTGTGGGAAGCACAAGAGTGACTCTTTGTGCAATCCCTTTCCAAATTCATCAAAAAGCTTTTTTTCCCTTTTCCTTATTCACTCTTTAAACCCACTTGTGTTCTTTATACAATAATGGCTGACGATAAGGACTATACAGCTGTTCCACCACCTGAATCGCTTTCAGCACCCAAGCAGCCTTTGGATTTCAACGATGCACTATCAAAAGCAAGAGCCATTGCTGAGAAGCTCAAACAACAACGACCTGCAGCAGCTCCTCCTTCAGCACCATCAGCAGGTCAGTCTTAGTTACAAACACGTTCTTCTTTCACACGAACAAGAACAGCAACTCATGTGCAACTGCAATAGGTTCGAAACGTGGCTATTACGATGATGGCTATGAAGACCAGAGCTACCAATATGGGGAACGTCAAGATCGTGAACCGAAACGAGGCATGTACGAATCGCAGTGTACGTTATCAATACCACTTTGTTTATTTCAATACAGTACGCTTATTGACACTCTATCTATAGATGACTCTCGTCGATATGGTGGATTGGGTTCCGAAGAGAGAAGAGGTCCTACATCAACATCCTACATGAATGCAGGTCCCGTTATCCAAGATGAGCTTATGGTTCCTAGTCATATGGTTGGCATGATCATTGGTAGAGGTGGTGATAGTTTACGTCGCATTGAACGTCTATCTGGAGCCAAGGTGCAATTTGCTGAAGGTATAGGAGGAAAAAGAGTCATGGATGATTGAAAGCAAGATCTGACATTGTGTGTATAATCTTAGATATGGGCGAACCTGATCGTCGTGTCAACATTACTGGTGAAGAAGATCAAGTCAAGATTGCCAAAGATATGATTCAGCAAGTAGTCGATGATACACACGCTCAAGAATCTGGAGCACCTGGTAGTGGTCCTAGTGCAAGTGGTGCTAGTGGCAATATGGGTGCTGGTTATGGTGGTCGTAGCACAAACAGCATGTCAGTACCATCATCCAAAGTTGGTTTGATCATTGGTCGTGGTGGAGAAACTATTCGTGATCTTGAAGAGCGTAGTGGAGCAAAGATTACTGTCACTCAAGAAGGCGATCGTTCTGGTGAACGTACCATTACCTTGATTGGTCATGATTCTGCTATTGAACGAGCACGTAATCTCATTCTTGATATTGTCAATGATGAAGGTCAAGGCACTACTGTAAGTACATTCATTATCATTGTGGATTGATTCAATAGCTAATCTATATAGCAGGTAACATCGAGTCGTGATTGGAGTGCATATCGTCAACAACATGAACCATCTGAAGGCTATGGACGTCATTCCAACAGATATGGTAGTCGTGATCGTGATGATGGTGCTTATGGTCCACCTCCTTCAGATCGTTATCGTGGTCCTAGCAGCGGTAATGACCGATATGGTGGTGAACGTGAATCTATACAAGTACCCAAAACTGCAGTTGGCTTTATTA
The DNA here is from genome assembly GCA_008728235.1 of Lichtheimia ramosa. Classification (NCBI taxonomy): domain Eukaryota; kingdom Fungi; phylum Mucoromycota; class Mucoromycetes; order Mucorales; family Lichtheimiaceae; genus Lichtheimia; species Lichtheimia ramosa. Next base: position 1,506,745 of record CP031828.1, on the reverse strand, counting down.
TTGGTCGTGGTATGTCTATGATATCATTCATGCTTCTTATCACTCATGCTGGTTTAATGCATAGGTGGTGAAACAGTACGATCTTTGCAAGACCAATCTGGAGCAAGAATCAAAGTTGATCCCAATGGAGATCCAAGTGCACCTGAAAGGACAATTAACATTTTCGGTAAGTTTGGGCTCGTCACTTGTTTCATCAGCTTTGCTTGTCATCTTGCAACAAGGATGGCAGCATAAAGTTGGTATCGTGTATGTATGTATGTGTACTATATGCATGAACTTGTGCGTGGCGATGATGATGATGATCTGGGATATATTTGTGTGTGTGTGATGTGCCTACAACAAACGATATATATGTGCTATTACCAACAGGAAATCCGGATGCCGTTGCTCATGCCAAACAACTCATTATGGACAAGGTTGCGGAAGGAAATGTACAGGATCGCTTCTCTCTTTTTTTTATTCACTGTTCTTCCTCGATTGAATCTCGATGGGGATATTGTGTGTGGGTGGTGTGAGATCAACTAATCATTTGCTTTACAGGCTAATCGGGGTGGTCATGGAAGATATGAAAGAAGGTAAGCTGGGATTTGAATGTGGATGATCTTTGTACTAAAGCTATGGCTTTATAGTGGTGACAGGGAACATCGTGGCTACAACAACAATCGTTACAATCAGCAGCAGCAACAAGACTATTCGGCTTCTTCTTCCAATGACTATTATTCACAGTATCAAGGTTATTATGCACAATATGGATATGATCAATATGCTGGTGGTCAAGATGCACAAGGTAAGCAATTGGAAACATGCTAGAAAGACCATGGATTGACACCTGTTTTCTTTTAGGATATCAATATGGTGGTTATCCCTATAACTATGAAGGTTATGGTCAGTATGCCGCTGATGGAAAGGATGGAAATGCAGCAGAAGGCGAGTCAAACGAAACTGGACATGACAACATTGGACAGGGAGGAGATACCAAGGATGAAAACAATACCAGCACTAGCCAGGCTGCAGCTGATTACTATGCACAATATTATGGCAGTAACAGTGGTGGTGAAACAGGAGGCGAAGCTGGTGCTGATCAGCAACAATGGAATCAGGATGCGTACTATCAATGGTATCAACAATATTATGGCGATGGACAGCAATATCAACAAGATCAGCAGCAACAACAGGATGAGGGACAACATCACCAATCGGGTGAAAGTGCCCCAGCAGAACAATAAGATAGTTTGCGTATATACAGATACTTTATTTGGTTTATATTGTTTTTCAAAGATGTCAATGATAAATGAATTGGGTGAAAAAAGAGACATGAAGAGGATCTTTATATGTCATCATCAGTTGGGAGGATGGTGGATAAGTCGAAAGGGATTCTATCTATCATTACGATTTGCATGAAACTTGGCAACAAGAGTTTTGCATATATTGCTATAAGCATGTGGATCTCCGTGAATACGTCTCATGTCGAGGACATAAAGCTGAGCCAGATTTTCGATTTGGCATAATTCAATGTTGAAGCGGACCTCGTGTTGCTGCTGCATATTGTGATCACGTTGATGTCGCCGCTGCAAAAAGGCTCGGAACGGTGACAAGACCGATGGCTGAAGTTGTTCAATGGACTGCCATTGCGTACATTTCAACTTGAAGGTACGTTCTTCTTTGATATCAATATCCAAGGAAGCTGCAACATGTTTAAGCTCAGTGATGACGTTTTGTGGACTAGTTGATGCAATAATGTGATGCTGATCTACTTCTGGTACTATGCCACGGTATATTCTCGGCCTGTCATCATTGCCTGCTGTTTTTGTCAAGATATCCGCCATATGAGCTAAGCATGCATTTGTGTAATAAATTCATATCCATTCTGTCGTTACCTCCTCTCCGCTTGCGTAACAGCCATGTCATGAAAAGTGGTTTCCTTGCTTGTGTCTCATTGTTGTGTTGTAAGCTTTGTGCTTTTCTAGGACGTGAAGTGGATGATGTAGTCAATGAATAAGGACGTGGGTTGGCATTGCTATATGAGAAAGTGCCACCAAGAACAGGGCATGAAAACGTGTTGGTATTCTCTAATCGTGAACAACTTGATTTGTTTGATGCGTCTTTTTGCTGAAGCCAAGGATGAGTAAGAATGGTAGCCATAGAACAACGATCTTTGGGATCTGGCATCATCATCTTTTGTATCAAATCGCGTGCACTGGTACTCATATAGTCGGGAAATTCAGGTGGTTGACTGACCATGGTGCGATAAAGTTGGTGAAGATTGTCATCTTGATATGGTAGATGTCCACATAACATTGCATAAAGGATTACACCACAAGACCAGATATCAGCTGCTGTGCCTTTGTATCCTTCTTCTGTCAACACAAGTTCTGGTGCTGCATAGCATGGTGAGCCACAAGCTGTTTCCAAAAGAGAACAAGGTAATTGCCCCTCATCTGACGTTATCATCTCGTGTTGTTGTTCTTGTGTCCCCACATGTGCAAAGCCAAAGTCGATAATCAGCAAGTTGTGATGATGATCCAATAAGAGATTCTCGAGCTTAAGGTCACGATGAATGATTTGACGTTGATGCAAGTGGTGCACACCATCCACCAATTGTGCAAAAAGTCGCCGTGCTTCGGTTTCTCTGAGTCGTCGTCGGCTATTGATATAATCGAAAAGTTCACCCCCTGATTTGTTTAACATTAGATCATCTATTTATAATGAATAAAGAGTATATTACCTGTAGCACACTCTAGAACAATGCCCAATGTCTTTCTTGTCTCAATAACGCTGTACATTTTCACAATGTTTGGATGATTGACTGTCTGCAAGTGCCAATAAGCAAGGAGAAAAAAAGGAGTTAATAGTGACCCGTGCATAATAGTGCAGCTTATTCTCTTGAAAGTGCACGATCGAACGCGTTTATCAATGAAAGGAGAAGAGGGGTTGATGAAAGAACAATTACCTTGAGAACGTTGATTTCACGGTCGATCCTTATCCTGCGTGAGCGATCCATGTCATCCATTTTGATCAGCTTGATAGCCACCTTGTTACAATTAAGGTATCAGACGATCATTCAAGGAGCCTTGCTTTGTATAACTTACTTTTTGACCAGATTCTACATGAATCCCCAGCTTGACTTTAGCAAATTCGCCTTTGCCAAGTGTTGAAAGTAGCAAATATGGACCCAAAGTGATTCTTTTTCTATGTCGAGGAACCATTCTATGCCGAGAAAGTGTGGATGAGAGAGTGATGAGAAAGTATAGCGGTAAAAAGGGAATAAAGATGAAGAAGGGAAAAGAGGAGAAGTGTCAGGTGAATGATGTACGACATGTGCTCACTTTTTTGACGTTGTAACGTTGTGTAACCAGAGTGCAGGGTCACACAGCATGATTACTCTTGACAAAAGCATGAGGAGATGGATGTTGATCAATTATGGAAAGGCGTAATGTTGCTTTATTGATTGTGAGCATAAGGATGCATACATCATGGCGTGTGAAAAGTGTGCAATAGAATGAAGTTTACAATATGTGTGTTGAATGCAATATGAATGCGTAAATGCAAAGAGTTGTATATGTGTATAATGTGCGTGATTGATGATTAGATTGCTTTCTTCTTTAGTCCTCGGCTTCAGTACTTGACCCAGTACTTTGGTATCCATCTTCTTCGTCATCAGTCAATCCATCGACTTCGATCGTCTCATATTCACAACTTGGACCATCTTCATAGTCGTCATCTTGGTCATCATCATCATCCATAAGATCCTGGGGATAGTAGCAATGGCGCAATGGACTGTGTGGTTTGGGAAAGTAATCCAGAATCTCTTTCCAGCTGGAAACACGAGTGATATTGGAAGGTAGACTATTGTTGCAGTTGTTGCTGCTGTAGTTGTGATACAATTGGCGGGACATGGCTGTCAAGGAAACAGGTCTGCTATTGTTGTTGACACCTGAAGATGTTTTGTTGTTCAAATGGTTCCAACGATACTGATTCTTGCGATCATAAAGCAATACTTCGATATCCAGTGATGTTGCACAATCAATTGCATGATCAAGGCCATCATCAATCAGCACATCAACGCCAATCTCCTGACAGATAGCCGACTTTGGCTTAGAAACATATTCAAGTTGTTCAGCATCCGACAGACCAAGATTACAAAAGTAGATACTTTCAAAGATGCCTAAGCGTAATGCACATATAAGCAAGTGTATCTAATGCACAAGTGGAATACATACCAGGATAATGCTTGTCTACAAACTTTTTTGTTTCTTCAGCAATGAACTGTTGTCGAGACGTTATGATGACCAAGGTGAACTTGCGCTTCTTTAGAATCTTGAGCGTCTCGAGTGCAAAGTCATGTATGGGCTGAATGCGTTCGAAATGGGGACTGTCGTAAAACTCGCGCACCTTTAAACAAGCTTCTTCATGAGATCCACCCCAAATTCGACTGTAGTCATGAGTATCAAAATCAGCCATGGTGAGACAAGTGTTGTAAACTTGATTATGCCAATCAATCATTGCTTCAAGTGTATGAGCCAGTGTTTGGTCTAAATCGACGGCAACAGTTTTAGGCTGTGGTTTCCGAAAGATCATGGGCATATTGAAAAAGGAGCAGCAAGGAAAATAAGGGGAAAGTAAAAGAAGTATGTGTCTTGAATGGGATGTGCCTGAATACAAAAAAGTAGTTGAAGGGGGAGCAAATAACAAGACAGGTGCGGTGTTTTGCTTTTAAAGCTTTTCAGCTTAGCACTCTCGTTGGTGATGTTTTGGGACAAGGAGCATGTCGATTTAAAGAACTGAGTTTCCTCCAATGTATACTGGTCTCGTGCATTTCATTCAGCTTTAAAGCAGTGCCACCAAACCCTGCAGCCCTGTGTACCCAACGCGCTCACTCTCTTTAGGAAACTTAAAAGGTCGATCTCTTTCAAGTCTGCATTTATTTGAATAACAGAAGAAACAGAAACAACTTGCCAGTCATCATAACATATATAACAACCCATACCAGCTATTCATCATGCAACAATCGCCACTCGATGCTTCTCTAGTAAGGCTCGTCGTTCCTCCTATAGCATGTAGTGTTAGTCTTTCATATAAATGTCTTTATCTTTTGACTTACCGGTGATACTTCATTATCATTGTATATAAGAACAGTCTTTGATGCCTTCTTTTTGCCAGTTTCAGTCACTGTAGTACCTGTTGTAGTGGCTTGAGCAGCAGCAGCAGCAGCTTCTGCATTTGGATCGAGCATTGTAGATGTAGCTTGGTCGTTGCTAGATTGTGCAGTACTATAATCGTATCCTCCAGGAGCAGCAGTAGTAGTCTGTGCAGGATAATAACTACCTTGTACACCTGCCTGTAGTTGTTGTTGTTGTGATGGTGGTTGTTGTTGATATGCTGGATCAGTTGATGTTGCTGCAGGGTATGGTGGCTGTTGAGCTTGTGCATAGGGAGCATTATGTTGCTGTTGAGCATCCCATGGACTTGCAGCATAAGGAGCACTATCACATCATTCATTGTCAGTCATCCCTTTTTGTCATCACCATCATCATTATCAATACTTACCCTGCTGGTGGTGGTGGACGATACGGATAAGGTGGTTGTGCTGGAGTAGGATATCCCTGATAATATTGACCTGGATAAGCGGCAGTAGCAGCCATACCTTGTGGATATGCAGAGTAATATTGTTGATAGTTGGGAGTTGCAGCAGCTGCAGATGGCGTTGGTGGTGTAGGCATGTTGGGTGATCCTGCAACAACAGCTGCAGCAGCCATTGGATTACCAGCCTTGTGAAGAGCCAATTGTTGTTGGATTTGTTCAGCTGTCAATTCTCCATATTGCGCAGATCCTCCTCCTCCTCCACCAGTTCTTGCTCTCTTGGATGGATCAATACCCTTCTTTCTCATCTCGTAATTCTCCAAATCTTCAGGTGGGATTCCTTCCATACCGAATATCTCAATATCCAAAGTGTCACGTCCTTTCATTGCATTGGGTACTCTAATGACACATTAAATATCACTCATCATCCATACAAAAGAATACCATGTGCCTTACTTGTTGATTTCAACCTTGTGAACTTGCATAGCATGTACTGCCATACCACCTGCTGTGGCTATTTTTCATAGTTAGTATCTCTATCTTTCTATGCAAATAAAGAGTCAACTTACTTAGTCGCTTACCGCAGACTTCGCACTTGAAGTGCTTGGCCTAAATGAGAGTGTGTTTAGTCAAAGAAAGCCATGACAACCCATGAGAGAGAAACTTACCCTTTGGTGAGTAACCAAGACTTTGTCATCTTCAAAATCCTTTTCACAGTACCAGCACCATGGTCGCATGGGTTTGTTTTTTCTCTTCTTTCCCATTGTGTATTGCTGTAAACAAGTCAAGTAGAAGAAAAGAGAAATTATATAGACTGGGTGTCGGGGCTTTTATTGGAACAGTTGAGCTTTGTTAGCAAATAGCCATGCATCTAACCTTTCTGGCTCCCGACCTAACAAAATAGAAAGTCCTGGAGAGACTTTTTCATTATCAAATCCTTGAAAAGTAGAAAGCTCATATGCAATAACATGTGGAGCGTGTTGACTAAGCATCTGATACTTGTTCTCTGGTGTTGTTTGCTTGTATGTCACAGGTCGTTGTAATATATTAGAACAGATATCTGCACGTTCTTCAAGTGTAAGTGAATCTCCCACTGTATCATATACTGCATTGCCATGTTTCTGAATGGGGTCTTGAAGCACCTGAGCTGCTACACGAGCCAAATCATTAGGAGAAATCCAACCTTGCTTTTGGTCCTTGGGCATCGTGTCAATGATCACGCCTTGCTTGATGATAGAAAGTATATCATTCTTCAAATTGGACATGAAACGCTGTGGACGTAAGGTCACGTAATGCTTGTCTTGATGTTGCTTTCGCACAAGTTGAAAGATGGCTTCTTCAGCAAGATAATGTTGAACAGCCACTGAAGTACTACGCCATCGCTCAGCAGCAATAGCTGACGACACGTGAACAATCTGCTGAATACCAGCTGAAAATGCTTTGGATGCAATTGAATCCACAATAGATGCCATGTTTAATAAATCATCCACAAGTAAAAACAGACGCTGATGACCTTGAATGGCTTGTTCGAATGTTGTCAGTTCTTGATAGTTGCCTTGGATAATGGTAAGCAGCTGCAGTGGTTTGGATATATCTTGGAAAAGAGCCTTGGCGCGATCAGGCGTGCGAGTGTAGAGCGTAACAGGTATCCCTTGTGCCAGTAACTCACGAACAAGGGGTCGTCCAACATTACCAGTACCTCCAACCAGGAATATGCGCTCTTTATTGTCAGACATTTTGCTTTTCTAGTTCTTGAACTGCTGAAATTGGTGTACAAAACGCGTCTTTTTTATGCTTATGATGAATATGCCGCAGCATAAGTGTCTCGGCATCCTAATTATACCGTTTCCCAGCACGATGTCAATGATGTGTTCCCTTTTGATTCATGATACCGCAGCATTATCACTAATACAGCGTATTGTGGCACCTCGATGCGCGCTTTTATCGATCGCTTAGTAACATTAGTCGTCAAACATGTTAGGTAGTATGTACATACTCCTGGTTTGCAACATATAGCTCACAGAGGATGATACCAATACATTGGGCAAAATCGGTAACTAGGCAGCTCATTGTACTGATGCAAGTGGATGACAATGAGCATATCTTTTCTCAGGTACAGTAATGGGGACAAATGCAATCTCATGTGCTAATGACTCTAGTTTGGTAATCCATGACATGTATATACTTGAATCAAGCAATATCAATAATGTATTGGATCACATGCAAAAAGAGAGGAAACTATATACAACATCTTCTAATCCCATATCAATTGTCCATGCTCGTTCAATCCAGCTTTAGCTGTTGGTACTTTGGATGATCCACGTTGTGGCTTCTTTCCCCAAGGAGTGTGTTTTCCTGCACCTGTCGAATAGAACTCTTCAATACGACGTTTCTCCAATTCTCGTTGATGTCTTCGTAAACGTTCAGCCTGTAACGCATCTGCTTGAGCTTTGGCTTCACGTTTCTTTGCTGCTCGAGCTTGGTTTTCACGCTGCTTCTTGGTCAATGGTTCATTATCCACTGCCCTTGATGATGATGATGGAACTAGAATCATGTAAGCATCTTGTACAATCACCTACTTGAGCTACTTACCAAAAGGCTTCTTGACAGTTACTGAATTCCAGCCATCTTCATGCGGTACAGGTTGAAATGATTCCTCTTCAGGTTCACGTGTGATACGCATCACCCTTGAATACTTTGGTGTCCAATCCATATGTTCATCCACTTCTGTTGACTTTTTGGCAGAGGCATTTTCAGTTGGTTGCTGCTTTGAAGGTGGAGTTGTTGCTACAGGTTTTGGCTCAGGTGTTGGTACTGGTGCTGCTTTGGACTTGTTGGCTTGTTTTCTTTTGGACTTGGAGGAGGAAGAAGTGTTGGTTTGACTTGGTGATGTAGGTGTCTCTTTAGGCGACGATGGTGTGGCAGCTACTGATGGAGCCACAGATGGAGGAGAGTCGTTGCTGGATTGAGCTGCTGTTGACTTGGATTTGTTCTTTTTCTTTTTCTTCTTTGACTTTTTGGTAGGTTTTGTTGAGATATTACTACGTGCAAAGAGTATAACAAGAATGGGAAGGGAAAGAACAAACAATAGACCCAAGGCCTGGTACATGGTGCACTGCAAGAAGCGTAGAGAACCAATACAGAGCTGGGTTCTATTCAAACAACACATCCTTATCCTCTGATGGCCCGTGCACACAGTGTAGCCAACTACGTTCTATAATAAAGCATTCTTTATTGGTCACCAAGTAACATGGTTGAAGAGTGCTATCACTAGCTATAATGTATGATCTTGCTTTTTCTTTTATTGTATATAAACAAATGTCTACCAGCAGATTGATACTTTTCCTTGATATTACCCAAATCAGATCTTTGCCATTTGCAGGTCGATAATCTTTTGAATAGCAGGTTGCAAAGGTCCAGCAGATGCGACTATTATACACATGTAAACATCAATCATCCTGTTTCTCTTCCAATGCACACATAAACAACATACCTGCTTTCTTGAATCTATCCATACCCTTCTCAAAGGCAGGATTACTCTTGTCAATCTCAGCAATCTTGACGAGACATCGAAGAGCCAACACCCATTGTGATTGACGCAAATAAACTTCAAAAGCGAGAGCATGGGTATCAACCAAATTGGGAGCTACAAGCATCAATGGCTTGATAAACTGCATGGCATCTTCCAAAGGAGTAGTGGTGTTGAGATACTTTTCACCTTCAGGATCCTCATCAGACGACTTTTTAGAATCTTGCTTCTTGGTACCACTTGCAGCAGCAGCAGCAGCAGCAGGAGCAGTTGCGTCTTCTTTGACTAAAGATGTGCATAGATCAGTATCTTCCTTTCTGCCAATGGATAATGATACTTACTATTCTCCTTATCCTGCAATGCCTTGAGCTCTGCTTTACGTGCCTTGCTCCGTGCCTTCTTCTTTTCAGCTTCAGTCATACCTAACAATACCAAAATCAATATTCAATTTTGATCCTTCCATAGTATACAGGATACTTACCAGATTCATCCAAGCCATTGTTCTCCTTGGGCTTATCAGCAATTGCAAGATAGGCTTCAACAGCACCCTTAGCAGCAGTGATGTAATAGTGATGCTGGCGCAAGTTATCCTCAAAACGAAGCATCCTAAATAAAGCAAAGTAAATATCAACAAGAATGATCAAAGTACAATATACATACTTGATGTAGGCACGAATTGTCATTTTGCGAAGACAATAGCCGTGGAAGTCAAATTGGTCGTCATAAATGTCGTCAAAGATCTTTTGAGTCACATGGAAACGCTTAAGAGCCTTGCCATAGTTCTTTTGTCGCAAATAAGCATATCCTTCTTCAATGTGGAACCAATGGCATTGCATATCAGTAAGATCTTGCACAGCAGACACCTCCTTACGAGTGAACATGGCGAGAATCTTTTCAGCTTCCTCAATCTGACCAGCACGCAACATGTACTTTGCACACTTGGAGTTGATGAAACGATCTTGCAAATCCAGCTCACGTGCTTCGTTCATGACCTTGACAGCTTCTTGGATTTGTCCCTTGTGCTATTTCATGATGCCAAATATCAGTTCTGTACCCTGTGGATTCATTTCTTCCCAAAGTCTTACCTTGAGAATTCTGCCCTTGGTCATGTAAAGCTCAACAATGGTAGGTGTATGGTCAATGGCAGCATTGATGGATTCAAGAGCCTTGTCGAATTGCTGATGATAATCATAATGTTGTGCAAGATAATACAGAGTCCAGAGCAACACAGAAGGAGGTTCACGTTTGTCACTCTTGTCATCAAGAGTGCCCTTTTTCTCAAGCGATGCATGATATCCTTGAACCAACTTGTCAATCACAGCCTGTTTGGCAGAATCGGTATAGTATTTCTTCATGCTGGCAAACAAAGAAGGAACACCCTTGACCAAAGACTTGCGAAGAACAGCATCCACCTTGGTCTCGAAATCAGCACCTTCGGCATATTGAAGCAAAAGTGACTCCATGATCTTGGATCGAGGATATTCTTCAGCAAGTTCCTTGCAAAAGTCGTAAGCACCCTTCTTGTCTATATGATACATGTGTATTAGTACACGTAATATATGATCTACATTTTCCTTACCATTCTCAAGTCCCTTCAATGCTATCAATGCCTTGATATAAGCACGATCATGAGGATTTTCAGAAATCAAGCCACGATAGGCAATCTCAGCTTCTTCCACCTTGTCAAGCTTGGCGAGAAAAGAAGCACGCTTCTCCTTGAGAGATCGTTGATCAGTCACCTTATCCTTGATCGAATCCAAATGCTCCAATGCAGCTTGATAATCGCCCTTCTCTTCTAACAATGAATTGTGATACATCAAAAGCTCTGAATGTTCAAAAGCGTTGCCAATTTCCTGTTGCGTACTGTTAGATCATCTTGAATCACACGATTCATTCCCAATCATTTCTACCTTGATTGATTCCTCCTGAGACTTCAAAACAGTGAGAGCGTTATCGATCTTGCCACCGAGTTGGTAAGCGATAGCCAAGCCAATCCAGAAGGGAGGATAAGTAGGCTTTTGTTGCAAGAGTTGTGCACGAGTTTCCTAGATAACATTGACAATGGGTTAATCAATACATCATAGAACTTTTCAACTTATTCAATCCTCTTACAATCAACTGGTCATAATGGCGTAACTGGGTTTGCAACAAGGCGTGATCACGGAGGATGTGAGGATCATTCTTGTTGTATTTCAAAGCATTGGTGTAACACTTGGATGCTTCCTCATAGTTCTTGTCACCACGATGCATCAAACCATACACGTGCCAACCTATATACGTGGCTCGATGAGTATATCGGGTATAGACCATGAATGAATGATGTAAAGCCACGTACAGATATGAGACGTCAAGTCGTTCGCAACACCTTTTTTGACATATTCATAGCCTTCTTCTTTCTTGTCGAGATTGTTCAAGAACAGACCCTTCATGGCAAGTGTTTCTTTCAAGGAAAAGTCGTCATCGTGAATACTCATGCGTGTTTTGGACCGGATGTAGACGTGTCACTTACCACCATGGTCGGGATACTTTTTAAGAATGGAATCGGCCAACTTGAGACCCTTCTTGTACTGCTTGTGCTCGTAATGGCGCTGGTGAAGACTCCATGAGTAACGTAAAGAAGTCAATGTAAGAAAAAGAGTCAGTTTACCAGCACATTCTTGAAGACGGCACTCTCCTTGGAGGGAAGTTCTCGCTTTGCGTTCATATCAAGGAAAAGAGGACTAAGACTTAAGACCTGGCGCTGCCTTGACCGCTCTTACCACGAAAAATTTGAGCTGCTGCTGGAGCAACAATGAATACATCACTGGCACGTGTATGACATTACAACATATGGATGTCAATAATGACTTGCAAATGCACCATCTACTTGTTATAGACATCAAATAGAATATAGATTAGACTATAGTCCATAATACTTATATGCTAATCAATAAAAGCAAGAGGATCCTAGAACTAGAAACTGTGAGATTGGCAACTACCGATGATGTATGCAACCATCTTTAAGTCAAGAGAAGCTTCAAGTATCCTTTTTGCTTACATTGACACATGAATGGCACAACACTTAACAAAGGCTTACATTTAGTACTCGATAGTCTTTAAGAGCAATACATGTATGGCAATGGGATTTCACGAGTGATACTGCTGGTATAGTATATAAACATCTTGATCTTGTTGTAACACCTATTGTCATATAGCTGTAAGTGAGTAGATGATGTCTGCCTTATCTAGCGTTTGGAATGCGTCACAAGTGATATTGATATAGCAAAGCTATCTCATGTCGGGAGAAAAATATCATCTGATATGTGAGACAATGATAGTACAGAATCGCAGAGACTGCCATTCTCTTTCTTCACTTTCCATCCCTTCATCCACCAATACATCCAATCACCCAATCCATATACCATAATCGTCAAATGATGCTATATTTGAAATCCAAGCATGATACCTAATCATGGTCTCTTTAGAACACAAAACCAGTAATACCCAAACTAAGGACATGCAACCTTGTTTCTTCATGGTCTGGTCTTTAGTTCAACTATTCATGCAAAAGAACAAGTGTAACCAAGCCAAGATATGGATATCTTATGGCTATTTTCCTTCTCGACCCCAACATAGATTAGGATTTGATCACGGCTTATAATATGACTCTCCCAGACTTGTATATATCTAACATGTCGTAATATGCATGATGAATTGACATGCAGCAAAAAGAACATGGATAATGAAGTTGCATGTGATTGAAGGATGCACTAGTATTGATTCTTCTTTCCTCATGTAGTCGTGTTTGAGATGAGCGTGAATAATTATGGCGCCATTCATCTTCGTAAGCAACAATGGTGTGCTTTTTTGTCGGATTCATCCAATAGGCACATGTTAGTTTCAACCAGACACTTAGCATCATGCCGCCTTCATCTCCGCTAGATGTTTTATAAGCACATGAAACTGTAATGAAAGAAAGGAGATGAGACACGCGCCGCCATAAGCAGCGATCTGCATCCGATGCATTACATCTACATTTATTGTGTTGCCTACGGCTGCAGTTTACCGATCCAATCAGTTCTGCCTACCACTAAAAGAAATCTGATCATTACTTCAGGCACCTTTATCAAAGAGCATCCTTGTATTTGCCAATCTGACAAGTCTTATCAGAAAACTAGGATGATAGTGCATTCAGATTTAGATCCACACGCTTCAAGAGTACTTCTGTGGTATGGCTTGAAGCAAGGAATCAATATAGTATACAAATATACGCTAGTGACAACTACAAGGTGCAAACTTGGAAAAAGTAGTATAAGCAGTAGCTTGTAATAGCAGCGATAAGAATGCCACTCGAACATGAGGATAGAGTTTAGTAATAGCAGTCTTATCCACTCTTAAGGTATAGCATTAGTCTTATAATGGCATCGGAAGAAAAGGCAGCAAAAGCTGCATGATGTTGTGTGGCACCTTTCTCTCTATACACATTGCAAAAACATCATTTCCGCTTCGGATTTACCATCTCGAGATATGGTGTTCACTCATACTAAATCAGGTCTATCCGCTGGCTGGTATGTCCTTTTATTTGTTATCAACGCCCATCAGTTACTTTTACTTATACCCCCGAGCTATATCGCTGCTCTTGTTGTGTATTTGCTTGCATGTTGTAGACACTTTGTCACAGGGGATTGTTGTTATGTATGTATGTGTGTGTGTCATCTGTTTCTAGACATGTACACTGCATGAATCACATATACACACGATGACGACCTGTCATGTGTGTTGAAACGTAAAAAGAAAAAACCGGTTGGGGACGAGCCATTGTTTTGGTGGCTCATTTAACATCCGTTTTTTCTTTGTTTCTCTTGTACAAGCAGCTAATGCAAAGAGTGATCATCTTGATCTCATGATGGTATCATAAAAATAACAAGATGGGGGATGTAAGGGGGAAAAGATGATGATAATGATGGTCAAGATGTGTGAGCAATGACTTTCTTCACCTCCTGTTTACCCCGTTGTTTCAAGGATCAGGATAAAATGGGAGATAGAACCGCGGTGATGGTGGGGAAACGGGTCTCCCCGCATTTTCTCATCAAGGAAAGCTGCACGAGAAAATAAGGATAGCAATATGGGAAAATTTACGTTATGCATAAAGAGAGATGTGGTCTCATTATTCTCACGGATTACGTGCATGTGTCAAAGAAGGTTTATCTGTGTTATTTACAAAGAATCAGGGATTTGTGTCACATAAAAGTAATAAGGGTTCAAAAAAGGCGCAGTAAGTATAATGGTGGATATGCATGTGTTTGTGTGATGTAAATGAGATGAAAAAGAAGCTAAAGAAGATGCTTGGTTCTATACAAGGCAGGAAATGACAAGGATGCTTGATCTAGTAATGATAACAGGAAAGAAAGGGATGATGATTAGAATGGAAAAATGGAGTGAATAGATGGCAGCAGGGGCGCTTGTGCCATGTTGATTGGGGGAAGTACACGAGCTTGTGGGGGTCTTTCCAATAAATCCATAAGACTGTTTTGCTTGGCAATGTTACGAGCTACAAGGGTAGGTGAGCTACCAGGTGTGTTGATCATCTCTGTCTCCGAATCAGAATGAAACGACAGGGCAGGTGATGGTGGAGTTGTTGTGCTACTCCTACTGCTGCTATTGCTGGTATTCATGCTTGTATGTTGTTTAGTCTTTTGATGATGGCGTTGTCGTGAGATATTGGTAGTGGCAGAAGCACGATGTTTGGCAACACCACGTTGTGCTCCTCTTCGATGGGGTGAAGTATGAATACGAATATGACGAGTCAATTCATCAGAACGTGAGAAACGTTTCTCACATCCTGGAAAGCTACAATGATGTGGTTTTTCTCCAGTATGTGTGCGAATGTGGCGTGTTTGATGTTCAAGGCGATAGAATGATTTTGGGCACATTGGACATTTGTAAGGTCGTGGAATGGATGACTTGTCAACTTTGTGGACCATAGTTGTAGTGGATGAAGGTTTCAAGTACATAAGATGGTGATGTTGATGTTGTTGCTGCGGAATGTGTGTCATGTAAAAAAGTAAGAAAGAAAGATGTGACAAATGGATTTGCTCTTGCATATGCCAGTATTTATATATACAGGATGATGGGGGAAGGGGGTCAAAGCGGCCTATTTCCCTTTCTGAATCGGGGATGACGGGTATTAGATAAAGGGTGTATGCGATTGGGGGGTGAAGAAGGAAACCGGGAAGCATTGACCGGCACATTTTTTTCAGAAATAGCTACAAAAGGCAATCCTTGGCCAAATAGTCCATTTCACACGTTCACTTACCATAATACATATGAGAATGATAGCTGAAATGGTGATTGTTCTTGTCTCTGTATGATTATGTACATCAAAATACTTGATTGCTGTGTCTAGTTTTGTTGCTGCAGGAGTCCAGACGTGGCTCTGCACATCCTTGATTCTCTCTCTTTCTTTTTACTCTCCCCCCTTATCGGCAAATATCGCCAAAACCCCCCTTGTCTTGCTTTGTGCACACATACAGTGATCCCCCAAATCTGTGTCTCCTTGCACACTCATTGTGGGGTAGACCCATCTTTGGATCAACTCACTTGTTGCAAGAAATGAGTATGCATCACATGAAAATCCTAGTGAAATGCATGTACAATCATATCCACATACAAAAGTATTTGTGAGCCAGATTCCCCAATCACACGCCTTAAACACATGCGCATTGCATTACACAAGAATACTATTTGCAGGTTATTCTTTATCTTGGGGGCGATATCATTTGGGGGGAGTATGATAGTAGTCATCATATTTTGTTATATGTATGTGTAGGAAGGAGACAAAGGTGTATGTTATGTGTCTAATTGAGATCAGCTTGCGGATGTCTTTTTGCTCAACACGTGAAAACTCGTAAGCGAACTCCTTTTAAAAGATCTATTCATCCCACCCCCTTTGAAAAAGACTTGTTCTCCTATGTCTAATGATGTAATGCGATTCATATCTTTCATTCTTTTGATGAAATCAAAGGAGACAAGGAGCTGGATCAAAGAAAAAGAGTGCGTTATCGGGGCAACGGGAAATTTGGTAAACCGGTTTCCCTGAGCACCACGTTTTTGCATGATTTGGACATTTCCCCGGAAAGATGGGACCCGCTGGGAGAGATGCCATCTTTCAAAGGGCCTTTTTCTTTTATTATTTTATTCATTGTGTTCCCATCGCGGCTGATTCTATATTTCCCGTGATGCCACTTTACTATTTTCCCTATTGTTGCTACTCTCCCGTTGTCAGTGTGCCACGTTTGGGATCATTTTGCTGTTGATCATTCCAATTGATGGGTAAAAGAGCATGAAGGAAGCTAATCATTCAGCTGGGATAGTCATTTCATTGCAAGTGAATGTGTGAGTGTGGTCACGTTCCCTTTTCCAGCAATTTCATTACGCAACTCATACGCATAACACCTTATTCCAGCTCCACCTACTTTGCTTATCAAATACACTTCCCCCACTTTGCATATGCCAATGACAAACCAACATTCCCCTGTACTACAGTTTGCACCATTTGCATCTGGTGTAGACGCTTCTTTTTGGCAAGCATTGGCAAGCAAGAAGCTCAATGTATTGAAGCTTTCAGACGATCCCCAGCCAATTCACGCTTACTATGCAACTGGCAGTGCTTCTCGCTCCGAAACACCTTTTCCTCCCCACTTTTCTGTATCCGCTCAGGGGTTGGACAGCAATAATGACACTCGGTAATGAAAGAAAAGGCACTTTTCAACGTGTATATTCAAGTGAAAGTTTATCTAACTTAAGGAGTGATTGATGTTTGGGGGGAATCTATGATTGATAGGCCACCATTTACATTTGGAGTTACTGGAACCTTGTACAATACCAACACGTTTGAGGAGTTTAAGCGCATTGACAAGAACAAGCTGTTTCATCAAGCATCACAAAAGGTACGTTAAAAGAAGGAAGAAAGGGAGAATAGTGGATTTTGGGGGGTTGTTCAAGAGGAGAAGCATGAATACTGAAGATGCGGGGCAAGCCGGGGAATGAAATCATTCATCAGTTGACATATTTGATAGATATGGCAAGCAATTCAAAGTGGAATGGCATTAGACCAACCAAGCGTCTTGACAGAGTTTATCATGGTTACTTTTGCCGATCTCAAGCGCTACAAATTTTACTATTGGTTTGCATTTCCTGCTCTTATGCCACAACCTGATCCATGGCTTACCAGTGGTGCAACGTCGTATCCCATTGGTGACACATATTCACAAGATGAGGTAAGCTATATCAGGAGACCTGTGAGTGAAAAAGTTGTAACATCTAAAAGGAGTCTTGTTTTTCCATATTGATTAGATCAAGACACTTTCACAAGCTTATCAAGCATCAGGTCGTCCATCCTGTTTCTTTGTTCGTAACAAGGTTGAGATCATTCACTTGAACCAAGGTTGGCATGACGATTTATTGGTGGGATTTGCTGATCCATCATCCACGGAGCTACCAGGATGGCCATTAAGGAATTTGCTTGCTCTACTACACAAACATTATGGCATCTTCAAATGCAAAGTCTTGTGTTACCGCGAGATACCTGGGAAAGGGATCAATGACACGCGTTTATTGGAAGCCGAATTGCCGACTACAGCTTATTATCATGACAAAGGTACAATGACTCCTAATTAAGCATTTGACGACAATCATGTATTCATTCATTCCTTTTTACTCACACATGTAGAACCCAAAGCTGTTGGATGGGAAAGGAATGTTCAGGGCAAATTGGCTCCACGAATGGCTGATTTGGGACCTTTGATGGATCCATTAAGGTAAAAACATCAATGTCAATGCTTATAGCATCCGATTCTAAAATGGCAAATCCTTTTTCCCTTTAGATTGGCAGATACATCAGTCGACCTTAATCTGAAATTGATGCGATGGCGGGTTATGCCGGAACTTGACTTGGACAAGATCAAAAACACCAGATGTTTATTACTCGGTGCTGGTACTTTGGGATGCTATGTGGCGCGTTGTTTAGTTGGATGGGGAGTACGCAACATTACATTTGTCGACAATGGGCGAGTTTCTTTTTCCAATCCTGTACGACAACCACTTTATCAATTCAACGACTGCCTTGAAGGAGGTTCTCCTAAAGCTGAGACAGCTGCCAAGAATTTGAAGCAAGTACAGCCTACAGTGGTAATCTCCTTATGCAAAAATATACATCTTGAATGCAATTGACCAACATATACCCCATCTATGTATAGAATTCTGCAGGTCATGCATTGTCAATTCCCATGCCAGGACATGTTGCAACTTCGGATATACAACTTGAAGAGGACATTCATCATCTTGAAGAGCTTGTGAATGAGCATGATGCTGTATTTTTGCTTACTGATAGCCGAGAAAGCCGATGGTTCCCGACACTTTTATGCGCACGTGCCAACAAATTGGTTATCAATGCAGCTTTGGGATTCGATACCTATCTTGTGATGCGACATGGTTCAAGACGACATGGTCTAGACAACCCATTAGGCTGTTATTTTTGCAACGATGTGGTGGCGCCTGCAGATGTTAGTATTTGTTCCTGCTTTTACAAGTCCCCCAACTATTACCACATCCAAAACAAACCTGACTGAATGATTCTTTTTGTACTTACTCCCTATCTATTACTGTCATAGTCCCTATCAGATCGCACCTTGGACCAACAGTGCACTGTAACACGACCGGGTCTTGCCGCTATTGCAGGGGCACTTGCTGTAGAGCTCCTTGTGTCACTGATTCAACATCCAAAAGGGTAAGTTAATATGAGACAACTTGCTATTTTCTTCTACTTGTCTTGTTTATTTCTATCCCCCAACAATATTTGACACTAACTTTCATTTTGCATAATATGCAGGATCGAAGCTGATTCAGATTGCATCTTGGGCAGTGTTCCCCACCAGATCCGCGGATTCTTGGGACAATTCCATAATATGTTGATTGTAGGACAAGCATACAATAGCTGCACAGGTTGCTCACAGAAGGTATTCTATCATTCGTTTTCTTTTGGGATGGATCATTCAGCTTGAAAGGTACAAGAATTGACCATGAATCATAGATCATTGAAGCATATGACAAGGAGCCATTAGAATTCATGAAGAAGGTGCTATCTGAACCTGAATACCTTGAAGAGATCTCGGGGATCGCCAAACTGAAAGCCGACAGTGATGCTATGCTAGACCATGATTGGGAAGAGGATGACTTTTAGATTACATTATATCACGGGAAGACAGATAAAGAGCGCTTTGTACCATATATGTGGATTCTATTGTATTTCTCACCATGATAGCGGGATGGGAAGAATGTATTCACACATCTGGAAGCAATCGCCTGATCTGGTTGATCTGGTCTTGATTTGTATATCAGGTAATGATTCCCATTGTAAGACACTTTTGCCTACTATAATGTATAAGAGATTGTGGATGATAGAAAATGCTGGATCTTGCTACTTTTACCACTCAAGTTTCATGTGTTACATAAGTCTATCTTGGCTTTGGAGAAATTGGGGGGAGTACATGGTTAAACAAAGTATAAATGTTTTATTGTAAATGGTGTCATTATCCTTATTGATCGCTCATCATCCCCCCTTCCCCACTCATGCCATTTTGTAAAACTGAAACTGCATCTACGGTGATCTTTGACCCCTTACAGTTAAGATATCCCATTTATATGTTTGCCGACAGAGATCGCTGCCATCATCATCTGAATTGTATGTATCTGGGATCCAATTAGCGGCATGAAACGATCACTTTCAGGAACCTTTTTCTTTCACCACTTCTCTCTTTTGGTTCAACTTGATGCTCTTCACTTTTCCTTTCTCGCACATGCACAACGACATTGTACCAATCTATCTATTGCTTATCAAACATCTACCATGGTGTTGTTCCTTGCTCAACTTTTCCACCAATACTGCAGCATTCTATTAGAGAACATGTATGAGAGATAAGAAGAAGACGTTAGATTTGTCTGGTTGTAGGCAACACAGCTATGATCGAGTAATTGAATCATGATATACCTTGCTGATGATCCAGTGATGGCAAAGCAATTTATCTAAGTGTGCTCCTGTTATTGCCATGTACAGCCTTCTTTTGTAATAGTAGGTAAGAAACAATAAGGATGAATGGCAACTCACTAGATTAGTGTTGTAATTGCATGTTAGAAAGCCATGATTCAACTAAAGAACAAGGTAATGCTCATATAAGCTGATAAGAAGAGATGGGTATCTATCCTTCCTTGCTTTCAGCATCAGTGTTATACAGTGCTGCATCGATCCGAGTATGTAATAAAACAGCAATCAGCAAAAGTGACATCAACACTCTAGAGCACTAATATCATACCAATGCTCATTTGATGGCGATAAAGGTACATGGATTGATGCAGTAGTGATGATACAAGGATCACATTCTTGAACATGCTTGTAAAAGGTCGGGGGAAGGGGGCAAGATGACATTAGCATCGTACGGAGTGTAACTAAGCATCCAATGATATATTGGCTGAGTTATTATTTCGTTCTCAGAGCTGTTCGTAAGTGATGGCACGCGCGCCTTCCACCCTTTTTTACTTTTTGTTCCACTTTTTCACCTGTGGCTGCTCATAGTTGTATACTACAACAAGCAAACAGTAGGTTGTTTTTCATAGTTTCTTCCCATTCACACATTTTCGCTTGGATACATGAATCGTTGCGAGTGTCATTTATCTTGCTCCTCAAGCCGGAGATAGTATTCAGAAAAAAAGTCAGTTTCCAGCACCGCAAAACGATACGCTGCTTGTTCCAAGAGCGAAAAGAGTGTGTAATATGGGTAGTTACCAGTTTATGCAATACTGACAACCTTTGATTATTAGCTCAAAGAAAACTTTAAGGACTAAAACAACATGCAGCAATACCAGACCAACACTACCACCAAGGATGCACAACAGCCATCGACTTCGACTGCAACAGCTCTTGACGCAGCAGCTGTAAGCTCTGCATTTTCATCTCTTATTGGCAATCCCAGTGGTCTTCAGCCGTTACAACCAGTTGCAGCAGCACCAGGAGCAACTACATCTCAAGCAACTACTACAGGACAGCCCCAAGCAAAGCGAAAGCAGGTCAAGAATGCTTGCAGTGAGTCAAAACATAAGACAATGTGATTGGTTTATTTGTTACTAAAACGCAATCATTATCCTCGCTTTCCTTTTGCCAACTAAAACAAACACACGTTTTCTTCACATTTGCACTTTCATCAGCCAACTGTCAAAAGGCTTGCAAAAAGTGTGATGACGCGAGACCTTGTCCTAGGTGTATCAAGTATGGTATCAGTGCTACATGTGTCAACTCGGTACGCAAAGAGCGCAAAAAAGGCATTAAGCGTGGACCCTATAAGAGAAGACAAAAGACAGGTAATGCATATGTCATCATTATGCATCTTGTATTCTCACCCATACATGTAGAGGATGGCAAGACTGTGAAAGCAAGTCGTGTTGACCAAGGAGAAACAAAAGCATCCAATCAAGACACAACATCTCGTTCTAATGGTGTGAATCCACCTACACTTGTACCTTACAGCTATCCAGGCAATCTTCAACAATATGCACAACACTTGGGAGCGGCAGCTGCTTATGGCTATAAGGAACAAGTCATGTCCAATCCAAACTCTTTTGTCGTGGGAGCTGTGTATCCTTCATCATTGGATTATCAAATGGTTGTTTCAAGCAATGGTGATGCACAGCACAAGGATCAATCTACCACTGATAAGAATGCAAAGTCCACAAATGAAACAGAAGAAAAACACACTACAGCAACCACTATGCCAGATGCATCGACTTCATCCGGTACTTCTTCGCCTGATTCTGCCCAAGATGAGGATGCTACAAAATATGAACGACTTACTCAATTGTGCACAGCAGCACTTAAGCAAAATGACAACGACAACAGCAGTAACAACAATAAGAAAGATGTTGAAGGCAAATCAGAGGATTAGTTTCCAATCTTTTATTCCATATTGCTACTCTTTCTCACTTATCTCCACAAAAAAGTCATCTTAGCCATGTACATGACCTTGGTTAAGAATGTCCCCACCGCTTTAATATAAAACCATCTATAGCATATCCCCATTGTTGCAGACTTTTCACACAATGCACCACCAGATAAAATGTACTCTGAAACATGAATGCAGCAATGTATTGTATTTTCTTGTATAAAAGGGGAATGTAATAGTAGTAGTAGTCTACAAAGATGTCAATGTACAAAGATTACTGGCTGTTCTCCTTTGCCCAGATATCAGTGAATCTCTTGACCATGCGTTGCAAATCTTCAGCTCGTCGTGCACTGGTTTCCAAGACTTCTTCATGGTTGGCAATCATAAGATCGGTATCAATACCATCATCCACTACTGAATCAAGTCCCATTTCATTCATAACTTCCTTCTTGGCATCCTTTCCTCTTGCAGTAACGACGGGGTTGGTGATGAGAGAAATACCCAAAACCTTCATGCCAGCATGACGAGCAACCAACACCTCGTGAACAGTGGACATACCAACAGTATCAGCACCAATGGAAGCCAAGAAACGAGCTTCACAACGAGTTTCATATTGGGGACCAGAAGTATAACCATAAACACCTTCATGAATGTCATCCTTCTTGATACCAGTCTCAAAAGCAGCTCTGAAAGCAAGTTTACGCAAAGCATAAGTGTATGCATCAGACACAGCAGGGAAACGAGGACCAAATGCTTCAATGTTGGGACCGCGTAATGGGTTCTGAGCAACAAGGGATGCCATAGACAAATGGTCATTGATGATCATCACATCACCAACCTTGAAGGATGGATTCAGGGCACCACATGCATTGGTAACAACAAGTACTTCAACACCCAAAAGCTTCATCACACGCACAGGGAAAGTACATTCTTGGACACTGTATCCTTCGTAAAAGTGGCATCGACCCACCATAAAGATAGTTGGTGTACGAGATTCACCCAAATAACCCCATACCAACTTGCCAGAGTGACCAGCCACTATATTTCCATGTTAATGACCTGATGTATCTTTTGGATGTATAGTACTTACCAGTACTGGTAACAAAGCCAGGGATCTCGTTGTAAGGAATCTCAATCTTGGACGATTGCTCAATAGTGTCGACTAGACCACCAAGACCCGATCCACAGATAATGGCAAGACGAGCTTCTTTAAAGTGTTCAGGAATACGTTGCTTAAGGTATTCTGCAGAGGAAATGTAAGTGGATTCAGTGATAGTGGCTGTCATGGCTTGGAAACAAAAGAGAAAGAGTTTGTGGGAAAGAAAAGAAGAAAGGGAATGCTGCTGCAGCAATCAATGTCGCCGTCAATGCTATAACAGCGGAGACGATAAATAGTGATTCAGCTGAGAGAAGATAGGTGCTACTTTCGACCTGATCGATCCGCATTTATGGCAAAGATCCTTTGATCCAAGACAAAGTTAACATAGCAACTGATACAATAAAACTACCACTTCATTCGTTATTTCTTACAAGACAACTAGTATTATGTACTACAATTAAGGTTTTAAACACTGTACAACCAATGCAGGGTGCATATTAATATATCACAAGATCAATTGCAAAGACGTAAATAGAGAGTATCTGTATTAGAGAGACTATAGATCTATTTCTTAGCTTTCTTTCCTAATGGTTGTTGATATGATGTGGGTGGAGCAGGTCGTTTCTTTGGTTTGATAGGTGCAGATGTCTCCAAAACCTTGAGATTGGTTGGTTGATATTGTCCACTTCCTGTGATCCAAGGTGCATCCACTAAAGGTACTTCATCCATATCCAGTCTTAATCGCTCTTCTTTTCCTTCCACAATCTAACAATACATTAGTTATATCTCCTCAGTAACAAGTCTTTTGAATGACTTACATCCACAGCAATACATGAGGCACGTTGTAATCCAAGTGCTTTTGCAAGTTTGATCTCTGCGCCCTGGGGTAAACTGACTATTTTGGTACTTGTCAAGGGAACCATTGACAACAAATGCATACATAAATGGGGTGGTTTCATATCACGTTTGCATACAAACACGGCTGTATTGGGTCTCTTGCTTTTGGATTGAATGTCATGCTCCAGTAACTTGGTCACATCATTGATGCCAATGGTTACACGTTGAAGAATATCAGGACAGTCAGGTGTAGAAGTAGTAGCATCCTCCTTTGACTTTTTGCGTTTGGATTCAACAATAGCACGTCGATATTGACCAACAGGTTCCAGCACTCTAAACCATAAGCATCAACCTATGGATACGTGGGTTGTTTCATGACTTACTTTATCAAGTTGTCAAGGATCGACTCGTTGAGATCGTTGGATACAGCAGGCCTGTCGATCGAGAGGATTCAGCCATGGAAGGTGGGTCAACAAGTAGCTACATACCATTTCACTGCAAATGGGGAGTCGATTACGTTTTTGAATACTTTCTTTCGTGCTATAGCTTCGCTTCGTATGCTTTCGCCCGTGTGTTGTTGTGTAGACATGTTTGTAGGTAAAAGGAGTTGTTGGCACTTTCCAAAATCAGCGGGACAAGTAAGTGGGCACACAAATCCATGCACATCCAAGTAAATGTAGATTAGATAGCCATGCCAATAACAATAAACTCTATGATCCACTGGTCATATGATAATGGAGAAAAGACATGTTTTACTTTCACAATGAAGGATGTAAGGAAGACTAGTTATGTGACAGATAGTATTACATGGTAGTTTATTGTTCTTCTTCAATTAAGCCCATCTCATTCATCAACACTAGTACTTGGACCAACTGGTTCTTCTCTGCATATTCTCGTAAAGGTGCCTGTATGCTGGGGACCCGTTCAAGAATGTCTTTGAGCTGGTCTTTTGGTAAAGTAGCAACTGTTTTCACCGAATCAGGCAGCGTACGCTATTAAAGGAAGAATGACATGTATCAGATCTCTATCCTTATTCTTTGGGTCCACATGGTTGATGTCAATATAGCCATCATCATAATCCTACCTCAGTGCACTTAACAAATCCATCCCAGAGTTTCGGGTATGTCCACACTCTTTTCTTTATCAACTTTTCCAAAAGATTCAGAACAAATTGCACCAGATTCTTATATACAGAGACTGTTCGAATCATCTAATGAAATAGGATAGAGTCAGCTTTCTATATAGTTAGAACCCGCTCTTGTAATTACTTACAGTCACCATAAGCAAGATTGGGATCTTTGGCTGATCAATCAAATAGCGCAAAGCATTGGATACATATTTGGCTTCGAAAACATCAGGCATCGTAAAGCAGACATTGATTGCTATGTATAGGATAGTATTAGACACTGCTGCTCAAGTAGACACAAGTCTTGTATTTACCTTCCACAGCTTTTGGTAGCGGCACATTCTCTTCCATCTCGTGTAAAGCAAGTAATAACTCTGTTGGATTCATGGCTGCTGGGGATGTGGCACTGCTTGTGACAATACGCGAGAAAACCTTCTTTACCACCTTGCGCTGGCCATCTGTATTGTTCAACAACTCAACAATCTTTGGTAAACTATGCCGTAAATCATCCTATAATTCTCATCATTAGCTTTTTCAAGATCCATGATCGTACATCTCCTCCATCTTTACCTTGCTAAGGCCAGATACAATTGGAATCAAGAACTTGGCATCAAGATTGCGCTCTTGGTAAGCTGATTTGACTGCTGACACCAATTCAGGAGATGGTTGCACTATATTGGCATAAGTGACGTTGTCTTATATACCATCCCGTCATGTACATACCAGTATCACAAAGAGTAACTAATATCCTTATAACCAATGTTTCGCCACCACTTGGGAAGTTGCGGATCACATCCAAGAGTTTAGGAGAATGCATGCCGATGGATTTGATAAGATTGTAAATATGTTGACGTATCAGTCGCTGTACATGATCGGTTGACTGGATATATACATTGAAAAGCCTATACAAGAAGAATAAGCAACGTGATCCACATGATTCAAAGACCTTCACTTACTCATCTAACAAGTCGTTCTTCTTGGCACACAAGGCAAAAAATAACTCTGCATGTCGCACTACATCTTGTTCAGACCATTCTGCAGGCTCTTCCACTTGTTCTTTCTTTTCCTCCTCTGTATCTTGTTGACCATTCTCCACTGGTGGATCAACATCCATCTTCTCCTCCACTTTCTTTGCTGGTGGCTCTCCAGTAAGTGTGTCAAGTGCTTTAATTGCATAAGCTTCGACTTTGGGAGCAATTGTCGGATGATCTGGCACCCATTTTTTGACAACAACAATACCAGTGGATCGCATTTTGACGTCTGGATTGGTGCAGAATTCGAGCAAGACATCAAGGCACATGTCACGTACAGGAGGTCGATTGGCTACCAAATCTCGTAAAGTGGATACACAAGAAACAAATCTGGATGGCTCATTGGTCATGTGCTGTCGAATCAAATCAATCGCTTCTGTGTTGATGGCAGGAGCATCCAATAGCAACTTGGTCAATGTCTTGTCCTTGCCTTCAAGTGTAGGTATCCCCTTGGTGAGCAATAAGTGCAACCATTTGAAATATGCAGGTTCGTAGTTGGCGTCATGTCGTTTGCATTCTGTATCACAAAGAAACTCTTCATTCAACCATGCAAGACCAATCTCATATCTATCTCGCATATACAAATGTCAATACACACGTTAAATCATATTCATTCTCTTGTTTACCTTGTTGGCAAATCAGCTGCAATGAAGTCCACAAGCATCGTTTTCAATTCAGTGGTATCCAATCCTTCCACAGGTTCCATCTTGGTATCTTCAGTGGATGAAGAAGAAGCTTGAGCATCATTATTGTCGCTAGGTCGACCAGGATATTTGTTGTTGATGCCTCGTGCAAGTAACTTTGCAACAAGAAGAAGCCATGTGGATTTGGCTGATTGGTTCCATGCCAATAAAGGTCTTCGTGCAGTGGATGACATGGTATCTTCAGCTGTTGTTGCTGTATCAGGTTGCTTTGATTGGAGTTGATACTCGGCATCAAATATCCGCTGTACTGACATTTTCATCAATTCCATTTGCTCATTGGGTCCTAGTGCGGATGGTGCTGATAATTCATAAGGCTTCATCTTTAGAGACTGTGTTGCGCGTTCCTGCACGCTTGCTAAAGGCACTCGTGATCGAGTTGTGATTTTGCTGTCAAATACATTCTGATCATTAGCCATGGGTGGTACAGGCTTCATGTCTATTTCAGTTGTATCCATAGGCTGTGTAGGTTGTACTGGTTCTGGCTTTGGCTGAAACTGATGAAAATCAGGTCCTGATGAAGGTGCTGGTGGGATGGTGGATGAAGATGATGCAGTCAAAGTTGTGGATCCGCCCAAGATGCCGGTAGGTGGAAGCTAACATATCACATTTCCCTATGAGCCAGAGTAGTTGATGTATACAATAGACTATGACTTACCATATTAATGCGTTCTTGAATAGTTTCCTCTGTCACACTCTGTAATGCAGTGATACAAATCTCGATAACGATTGGTAATGGTATACTGGTCACATCGAAATTAGGTAGCGGTGGGATGGTGTTGCGTGGTGCTGGTGGTGTTTCAACTCTTGATGATGATGCATGAGCCAATTTGCTTCTCTTTTCAGCACCTTGATCCATGGATGATGAAGGTAAAGATCGCTTTCCTCTCCTTGTTTCTTCACTTCCTTCTCGTCTTTCTCTCGATTGTCGATTCTGAAATATAGCTGGATTTCCACCAATGGAAGCAAACATCTGCACCATTTCACTTTTATACTGAGGAAGTTGATCAGATCTAATAAACAAGATATGAGATTGGCTTGTTCCTTCTTATCCCTTACAACAATATTACCTAATCAATGTTGTCAATGCAATCTTGACCACCTTGTTGACACTCCTCTTTTGCACAGTTGACATATTCGCAGGTGGCGAGTTGCTGCATTTGACCATGACATCCAGTATTTGTCGATAGAACTGGGGTCGTTTCCTCACGATGGGCACCAAGCAATTGATTGTTGCTGAAATGATGGTATTGGTCCTGAAGAAAGGGGACATGAATATTGTTGCATCCTCCAATGATCCCAATTACTTACTCGTCAGGCTTTTGAAGCAGATTTAACATTGTATGTAATAGTGATTGTCCACGATCTTCAAGTTGTTGTGCATCAAGAACGCGATGTTGGGGTCGCACCAAGGTAAGAGAAGGATCTTTCTATAATGGAAATCATCAGGATTGGGTTGCTATGACATCCATTCATCCATCAATAACTTACCAAGGAGTTACGATCTGATTTAGAAAGAAGAAGCACTAGCATTTGAATGCATTTGAGAGCTGCAATCCTCACGCCCAAGTCTTGATGATGTTGTGCACTATGCTCCACTGCATTGGATAAATCCGTTGCTGTTTGCCACATCCGCGTTTCAGCTTCATTTTGACATCTACTCAAGATGTATCAATACCTTTGGTCTTGTATGCTTGTCCTTTCCTGCCATACTTACACAGTGTTGAATACATGTGGTACCAACAACGCAAAAGCACGATACGCCTCTTTATACACTTGGACTTCAGTAGACTTGCCGGTATATGCATGGATAAGGTCCATCAGAGAGCTGAGGAACTGATTGGTGACATAGGACTGTGCACCTTGAGGATGGACGAGCGTGTCTTGGTTAAATTCTTGCAGTTGTACTGCTGCTGCATCCAGATCCATGGTCTATGCTCGTACGTTGATCGTAAGGAAAAAGAGACTGACGTGTCGCTGTTGGATATTAACTCAAAGACAGGACGTTGATGGGTGGTTTGGTGTAAAGTGGCGTGAATCCCAATGACAAGTCGGTGCAGTGACAAAGAAGAAGCCAGGTGGAGACTCAAAATACAATAACGACTTTCTTTCTTTGTCTCAATGGCAGCCAGCAGGAGCGATCGACCCACAATGTTCAGTGAGCAGTTGTTATGCGAGTCACCCAACCAAGATGAGCCTGTTCGAAAGAGGCAAAGAAAAGAAAAGAAGGCTGAACAGCAGAAAGAAGAAGAGGAAGAATTGACTGCATTTGGATATGAAGCTCGAATATTCAATGACAAGGATACAGCAACCAAAGTGGAACAAGGACATTATTTGCTGCCATGGCAAAGTGATGATGCAAATAGCAAAATGATGTTAGATAGGTACAAGTACAGAGATTATAATGTGTGATGCATGGATGACTGATAGAGTAATTAGATTTGACGTGCGACATTTGCTGGAATCCATTCCTCCAAGGATGCCACACCGAGATTTTCCAAAGG
Source organism: Lichtheimia ramosa (assembly GCA_008728235.1). Classification (NCBI taxonomy): domain Eukaryota; kingdom Fungi; phylum Mucoromycota; class Mucoromycetes; order Mucorales; family Lichtheimiaceae; genus Lichtheimia; species Lichtheimia ramosa. Next base: position 1,477,370 of record CP031828.1, on the reverse strand, counting down.
AGCCATATCCTGAAATTGATCATGAACGTTACGCTGACCTTGACTCGGATGAAGAGTCATTGTTTGATATGAGTGAAGATGAAAGAGATGCTTGCGTAGGTAAGACAAATCATCATCAATGATATTAGCTATCAACTAATGCAATGGCTTATCAAGATGAGAAACGGAGGAAGAAGCAGCAACAAGAAGAAGCAAGGAATGCTTTCAAATATGAATACGATTCACAAAGTGATCTTCAGAGGAAACTTGCTGCTCAATACAAGACTGCTGCTGACATGACATTGGTAATCTAATCTCTCACGTGATCAATGACTTTTTATTGACAATGAACAACACAATAGCCTGATACCCAAGAACAAGCTGATACCATTGTTGCAACAGCAAAAGCAGCAGCAGCATCTGTCAATCCAAAACTTTTTGAAATCAAGACTCAAGCACGTCAAGGCAACAATCCACTTTATGCTTTTCTCAGTCAAAGACATCCACTTTATCGATTCTACACACATATCATTTGGCTTTCATCCTCTGGTCTTGGTGCCTATGGCGACAGCAGTAGTAGTGACAGTGATGATGATGACAGTAATGATCAACCAACACAACCACCTGATGAGATTGCCAATGTGATTCAAAGAACAGCACAATCAGTAGCAAGAGCTGGCAAAGCACTAGAAACACGGATTCGTCAAGGACATGGGCAAAATCCCAAATTTGGCTTTATTCATCCAGGACATGAATACAATGCGTATTACAAACAACAGTTAGAGCTTTTCCAGAAGAATACAAAGTGATTTTTTTAGTATTTGCAATAGATAAAAAGGGTCAAAATCTACAATGATGATTGAATGAGTGTATAGAAACAGGGTTTATGAGGGAGAATATAAGCTGCATGGCTATTAGATCAAGATAGATTCACCATGGGGCTTGGATGCAAATTGTTGAGCGCTTTCACGGTCAAAAGCAGTGTTACCACGGACAATAGTGCGATCAACGGCACCATACAAGGTGTGACCAATGTAAGGAGAGACCTTGTTCTTAAAGTGGACATCTTGAACCTTGATATCAAAAGGTGCATCAGGACGCCAGATACAGAAATCAGCATCGTAACCTTCAGCAATCTTGCTCTTCTTGTTGTTAAGCTGTGTACGTTCAGCAGGCTTCTCAATCAACCAGCGAACGAGTTGCTGCAAACTAGAATGCATATCAGTAACCTATTCCTATAATCCAATCGCAAAATTGACTTACGTGACACCACGGTTACGACCTTCAGACCAGAGAACAGGGAGACCAAATTGAACACTGGCAATACCACCCCATGCTTGACCAAAGTGACCCAAATCAAGCTTCTTGAGCTGAGCAGTACAAGGAGAGTGATCACTGACAACATAATCAATAGTGCCATCAAGAAGAGCTTCCCACAAAAGTTCACGGTTGGAAGCTTCACGAATAGGAGGACAGCACTTGAATTGAGTAGCACCATCTTCAATAGCTTCAGCAGAAAAGTTGAGATAGTGGAAGCAAGTTTCAACAGTCAAAGGCAATCCTTCCTTCTTGGCAGCACGAATAGATGGCAAAGCATTGGCAGCTGACAAGTGAACAATATGAGTCTTGACAGGCTTTCCAGCTTGAGCATATTCACGAGTCAAACGAATGATCATTTCAATAGCATTGGTTTCCAACTTTTGGGGACGAGAGTTCAAGAAGCTGGCATAAGTACGAGCATCAGCATGAACATCTTCGTGGCTGTGATCATCTTCTCCTTCCATTTCAGCATGGAAAAGCAACACCTTGTCGGAGTTGATCATCTTGTCCATAGCCAAACGCACTTGAGCTTCGTTCACACAAGGGAATTCATCCACACCACTTTCAATCAAGAAGCACTTGAAACCACGAACACCACGTTCCATAAGACCAGGAAGATCTTCAGCGTTATCAGGAATAACACCACCCCAGAATCCAACATCAACATGGCATTGTCCCTTTGCAGCATCAAGCTTGGTATCCAAGTTGGCAACAGTAGTAGTAGGAGGAATGGCGTTCAATGGCATATCAATGACAGTGGAGATACCACCAGCAGCAGCAGCACGTGTACCAGTCTCAAATCCTTCCCAATCAGTACGACCAGGTTCATTCAAATGGACTATGTACATCATTTGTTCAGTATCACAGTGATCCCTATTATCATCCAAGTTATTTACCGTGAGCATCCAAAAGACCTGGGAAGAGGACTTGAGAAGGAGACAACTCCAAAACTTCGGCATCCTCTTGTTGAAGCTCTTCTTGTCCCTGAACAACCTTGACAATTTTACCAGTGCTACGGTCCACAAGAACAGAGGCAGGAGCAACTTGGCTGTCTGAAGAAAGAAGAGCCTTTGAAGCCTTGATAACCAACCAACGACGATCGCTCATTTCGAATGGGTGAGTTGTAAGAAAGTGAAAGAAGGAAAAGAAGAAGCGAGTAAAAAAGATGAAAGGAGAACAAAAATGGAATATGAAAGAGGGGTGTATAATTGTCGGCGGTATACCTGACAAGCAACCAATGACACTGACTCTTCACTCGGAGCGGTATGTGGAACTATGACACCAACCATTTTTTAGTTGCTTGACACACACACTTCATTATCCCCGGTACCCATCTCGTGTAGCAATATCTTTCTATTCATCCATATAATGTACCATTGTTGTAAATAAACTGCACATGTTACCTGTAATAGGTTGTACAATAAACGTGGGAAGAGAAAGCCAAGTGACAAGTCATCATGCATATAGCATTGCCAATGTTTCGTATGAAGCACACATTGTTGGATCCATCAAGTGCATCATGACATCTGTTATGAGATATCAAGGTCAAGAGTTACACGAGTAACAATGCCAAGTAAAAATTACATGTTAAGCTACCTCTATAGACTTGGTCAGTAATCCTTATTCTCCATTGTGTATCCGAAAGTTACTGCTATTTGGCTGAGTTTTGTTCATCATCAATACTTCACATGTATGCCGGTATATTTAACCAATCCTAGTGCAAAAGAGACTCTGTATTCCAAATCAACAACTACTAGCTATTGCTACTTTGCTTCTCGTCTAACACTTCCAACATCCATCTATTATTTGGAAATCGTCCAGGTCGCACCTGCTTCTCTTTCTGTGTCATCTCCACAATAATCTGCTTTTCATGATTGCTGAAGCTGTTCTTGAAGTAAAGATTATCCACTTGTCCATCATAAGTCTTGGTTTCTTCGCCTTCATGTTCAGTGCTCTGTGAACTTGCATCTGCATTATGCCATTGACCTGCCCAAATCAGTTTCTCAGCCCGAAATCTTGCAGCAAATTCTCCAAAACGCGCCATATCTTGACCATCATGAATCCAATGATGCACTCTTCTTCTTTCATCTGGCAGATTCAATTGCCCAAAGCCCAATAGCTCACTGATTGTCGGCCGCTCTCGTGGATCCTTCTTGAGACACCATTGTATCAGATCTTTCACTAAAGAATAGTGGATTGTTAGCTATACTAGAGTATAACATCCATGCGTGATAAGTGTTACCTTCTTGGCCAACATCACTCCACAAGCTGCCATCAAACTTCAATTGATTGTCACGAATGTCTTCATATGTACGATCTTTGGGTGTATCCTTATGCACGAATGGGTGACAATAGCCGATCATCTCATATAATATCAATCCCAATGCCCATATGTCGATTTTCTCGGGCTCTTCAATAACAAAGTCTTCTTGTCGCATCTTGAACAATTCTGGCGCCCAATAGCTAAAGAAAACATCATGTCAATACCATTAAGTTGGACATTGAATCATGTAGGGCTTACGGAAGTGTTCCTCCTTCTGTTAACCTGATATTAGCCTTTTCTTTGAAGAAAGCGCTTCCAAAATCACCAAGAATGACCCAAGGATAGTTGGCGTTATCATATATAAGGATGTTTGAAGGCTATGTTGCTGTTAGCTTTGTTTGACCACCATCTTGAAAATCCTACACAATACCTTGATATCTGGATTTCATTAGTATTGGTTTGGACATTGACAATCCTCATGCTTACCTGCATGAATGATGACTCGTTTCGCTTTTCGTCCCCTGCTGTCAAAATACGGACTATGCAAATACTATAACAAAAAGATAGAGCCACTAGTTAAGGCATCAATCGAGGAATAAAGTAGTTACTTACATATACTGCCATAGCAAGCTGATAGAATATACATCGTATAGTTGATATGCACCGGACAAGTAAGACATCACGATTATTCGGATCCTTGATTGCTTCTGCATCCTTGACTGTTTCCTTCCAAATCTTGATCTTCCTCTCCAGATTGCCACCTGTGGCTCTATAAGATGATATTGTCAATCCTCATTGTGATGCTCATGTTAACAAGATACTTACAGTGGTGTCAAAAGATACCAGCAATCTCTCTTTGGATCAGGTCTATGGATACCAAGAAGAGGAAGGATGCCAACCTTGTTGACAAGATGAGCAAAAGGTGATCACACAGTCTATTGAATGATTACTTACATGTTGACAATAACGCATGATTTCTATCTCTTCTTGAATCCTGACTGGACTATGTCGGCCATACCTGGAGTCTCTGATTTTGCATGCCACTGGTAAGATTTGTGCTTTGAGAGGAATAGCCAGATAAACAGAGCCTTCGCCACCTGCTGCAATCAAATCGGTCAACCGGATAATGATGTTGTCTTTTGCTTGTTGTGAGTCATGGTCTTGGTTGTCAGTCGTGATTCCATTATTTGGCTGTATGATATAAGTGATGAATGCAATAAACAGTAGTCCAAGTCTCACTTACTATGAATTCCTCCATTTCTGTAGCAGGAGTCACGTCGCTGTATGCGTATTGTGCAGAATTGAAAGGCGTTTTTGGTATATAGTAAAATTCTACATTGATTACTATCAACTGCTGCACTCCTTGACAATATTGAAACAATGAAAAAGCTCTTACCAAAATCAGAAGTGGCAAAGCTGATGATACATCCTTGGAATAATGCTGCTGCTCGGTTGCGCCCAATTGGCTGATGATTAACTATTCATGACATTGATCAATGGATCATACAAGGAGAATGTGTTTGCTCGTCATCTTCTTACGATAGGTCCCATTGTCACTCAAATCCTGAATCATAGAGATGATGTTAGTAGTGAGATGATGTATTGTGACACAAACAAAATCTTACTTGAATAAAGGGAACATGAATACCAGCTCGATCATCATCGTCATATTTCACCTAAAGACTAGTGATAAGTACATGTTGATAAACAGCTAATACATTGACGTACTGTGTATATCACGGCGTGCAAGTAGCTCACTCTGGGATCTCGAATTTGGAAGTCGCTATACCGATCGATGAGAGAACTGCATGTTGCCATGTCAAGCTATTGACTTACTATTGTGGAAGACTTCCTATGGACGTAGGTTCATTGGCACGTATAGGAATAACTGAAAGACGTGGTAAGTATAGTGGACTGGGTCCATGGAAGGTATACTTACCGTAATTGACAGTGTTGGAATGTGCACCACGCAGTATGCCAACGATCTCCTTCGAGCCTGGCATCAAAGTAAAAGGAAATGCTGCGCATCAGCGGGATCAAGCAGCGGTGCATGATTTTATCCACCCAGCAACAGTCAGTCGGGAACCCTTGGCCAAGTAGCCATTACATTATCATCAGAGCCCTTTCTTTGTTCTTGAATAGACAATGAACCATAGAGTCATCCACTGATTCAATTGCTCGATAATAAAAAGGACGACAATGAACACCATCTTTCAAGGAGCAGATGAGCTTTGGCTAAATATAGTGACACACGTTGTTTGACATGAAACTACTGCAGCAGACAATCAATTGATTGCTTTTCTCCAACTACGGTAGTGTAAGGAAGCTCTATGATCTGGATACACAGAGGATTCAATCAATACTAGTCAATCACCCAAGCCAACTTTTATGCAATTGAGAACTATCTAGCAATGGCTAGTTTTATTGTATAACTAGCTTCTGGATATGTTCACATATAGCTACTTTACACTTTATATGGCGAGATGAGTCATTTATTTACAGTTGCTGTGCGATTAGAAAGGGTGGTGCTAAAAGTATTCTTAGGTGGTATGAAGCGATTTCCTAATGCATGTATGCGTCAACAAAAGCCATGAGTATGAAGGTTGGATAGGATACATACCTTAGTCGTTGAATTGCTATAATCAACGTGACACATGCGCGCCATTTTGATGTTGGTGAAAGGATGATTGACGAATGATGCCTGGTATCTGCCATTGGAGTGTCTTCTGCCCTTGCTGACTCACTAGATGCTAATTAACCAATGTTGACCAATATAGATTTGATTGTAATCCCACTTACCAATCTTCATATCCTCGATTTACAAGCAGAAGATAGCGTTTTTGGAACACTATCCAAATGCCAACAGGTGAACAAGCAATCCCAACATTCCATGATCCAACTTACTTAATTCCAGTCGTCGTTTTCTCTCGTCTTCATATCTTTGCTCTGACTCATCCAGCAAGGTCTTTAGCTGTTCCATCTCATCCAGAAGCTAAGTTTGGATCTGATTAGCATCCATTATTATCCAGCTAAATCACACAACCATGAATACTTACTGATTGTGGATGATCGAGAGATTCATGTCGGGTATCCTTATCCAAATTACTTGCTTGTTGTTGCTGATCCTTTGTTGTAGCCATTAGGTTCTCCTTTCGCTTTTCCAAAGCATCCACTTCAAGTTGTAACTGTTGCAAGTGTTCATGCGCGGCGTCAATATCTCGTGACACAATTGCTCTTGCCGATGCTTGTTCTCGCAATTTCTTTATCTTGAACTGTAAGAATCAGGTATAACATGGACTTATACTGATTTACCTTTTCCTCTTCCAATTGCTGTTGTAGATCATTGATCATCTTATCCGATTCTTGCTTTCGCAACCTTAAAGTCTTCTCAAGCTCGGCTTTCTCATATTTTGCTTGTCGAAGATCCTCTCGTGTCAACTTGACTGTGTTGAGCAAACTTGCATTCTCCTCTCGTAGTCGTCGTACGAGTGATTTCCAAGAGAACTAGGATTGGATTCAGTCAAAGATACATAAAGGCAGCTTGTAAGATACTCACTTCGGACTCGACCTTGAACTGCTCTATACGATCATTGTTTTGTTTGCTCTATAGTCTAACGCTTAGTTGAACGACTTGAACTGCTGACTGGGATAGTTACCATGGGGTCGTTGGCTTGATCGTGGTGGATCGATGGTTCCTGCAGATCGGTTTTGCGGCATTCCATCTCGTCAAACAGTGTCCGAGGTGCGTTTTTGAACAGATGCTGTGATAGTGTCACGGGTGAGTCGAGTATTAAGGAAGATTGAGGAAGGTCTTTGCTGAAAACCATAACAGAGTAGTCGCTGCTCGTGCTCATGGTCCCATTGAACAAATAGCTAGAAGACAAAGTGGCTGCTACCACTACTGCTGCCAGTGGAAATTGTCCGCTGCCCCTGGCACTGATCCTACTTTGACTAGCACTCTTGCTTTGCAAACTAGAATTTTAGTGTTATCACACGTTTACTTCCAACATAAAGTTATTAAATTGTGTCATTCCAATTGTCAGAATGGTGGATGGTAGTGCAAGGATTTGTATATCATGTGACACATGACGCGATTGATGTTTACTGGCAATTCTCGAAAGACATGCTGTATGCAAATCTAGCATCGACTATCTTTCTATAAGCAGGAGTTGTGTGATATATATACAAGTACATGAAATGGATATAATCCTAACATAAGCTAATGTCAATGAAAGTAAAAGTGTTGCTTTATATCCTCTTGTGGCGCATGTTCATCCTTCATAAAGATATTCCGCTACAGCCTTTTGGGGACCTACTTCTCAGCAGCCAATGTAAGCTTATCCCTGTGTACTGAATCTACTGTGTAGCCACTTCCTTTGGGTTCATAGGATTGACTTCGCCATTGAACATCAATTCTGTGCATTGAAATCCTTCTCTAGATTAATATGGGTCTGCATCAAAAAGATCCAAGGCAAAAAAGGAATAGGCGGGGGTCAATCAAGATTTGGAGCATGTACAACAATACTGTAATATAGCTATTGGTATGATAAAAGTGATTTCCAATGACACCATCGTCTACATTACACATTTCTTTACCAACTGTGAAGTGCGTTATAGAAGTAAATGTATTTCCTCCAGTGGTATGGAGCCTTGCAGGTGAGACGAAGACATCGTATCATCAGTAGGCATATAAAATGTAACAATGCTCAAGTTGAAGATGAGATAAAAGATTGCTTCTTTGTTTCATTGAAGCGTTTAGCACATGTTCTGTCACAGTGTAATGGCCAACACAATATACGACTCTTGAAATATGGCCTTTCTTCTCCTGTGCAACAGTAACAAGGGGTCTGTGCGCTCTTTGCTATAGCGGTTTCAGAAATTACGGCTGTTGTCGGAATGACACATGCTTTTTCCGCTTACTTGCTCTCCCTAATAGCCATTTGTGGGCCAGCTTTACTTTATACTAACACAATGTCACTTTTTCAACACCCAATAAGCGCTTCAGTTACTCATTACGCATATTGGCCCTCACATTGAGCGACACAGCTTTGGATTTGAAGCATGATTGGATCACTGCTGGTTACTGCTGTACTCGAATACGAAGACATAATCGTACAAGACTCTATAGTACAGATAGTAGCTTGACATTCAAAGGTCTCTTATCTTGGGAAATGATGATGTAGCAGTCGCGGATTGACTTTTTGTGATGACGGATAGTATCACTTGACCTGGATTGGTTATGTCAACGCAGATTCATGCAAGGGCAATCATCACAGCCAGATCCTTTCTTTGAAAGACATATTTCATTCTGGGGTGGACATCCCATCTCTTTATCAAACCATACATCTCCTTTGTAAGCAGAGAGATTCACACGTTTATACACATAAAGAAAAGACATTTCTTCGACTATCATTTCAAAGCATCCCTTTCCACATATCAATTGCTTGCACTATCCAAGACCTTGTTTATGATGGTAGATAGCAGCTCCTTTGTCTCCTGTGGATGGTGACTATTGTTTCTCATGAAGGGGTTAAACCTAGTTATCTTTAGCTTTGATGCATTGCATACTCATATACATGCTACACGTTTTATGTATCTTCCTTTCGAAATGCATGTGCAAACTTGGATTTGGTGGCGTAGTATGATTCAAAGAGCAAAACATGGTCGTTGGCTAGATGATGGGGGATGGGTCACTTTTCATAAACGAGCATATCACTGGCAAGAGATGCCTGTCTGTCATGAATCACTCACGAGTATTATAGACAAGATGTGCTGAAGAAAGTGACAATCTCCCAATTGTTGGTGGACATAAGGATGTCTATGTTGCTCCAAAGGTCTTGAAGAGAGAGAAAGCTCTTAAAATGTCTTATAAGAACATGATATTGCATCATGAATGATAGGCACTAAAGACATTACAGCTTCATCTACCAGCATGGTATCGACAGCACTTTCACAATATCTGGACATATGCATGATTGTTACTCATGCCTTCTCTTTTCAAGAAGAAAACAGAAGCATTACATTCAAATACCATCCAAGCGCTCTACATTAGTACTCCATAAGCACAACGTAAACAAACATGGAGTCAAGTATGTATCATTTGAAAGGGACTTTCTTCACATGAGATGACATACAATACATAGTACAACCATCAATCAGAAGGTTTATGTAGATTGTCTATTGGAATAAATGATATGTTGGAATGGATGACTAATTGGAGAGAATGCTTGCTTGTCATGCAGCTTGGTCGCTTGTGGATTTAACCGATCTTTTTTTTTCTGGTGCTCAACAAGGAAATAGTCTCCGCCTCGGAGGCAGCAGCAATTTTGCATCCACTCCCATTGTGTGAGCTTGTTTTCACCTTGTCCTCCTCTTCGATGGCGTTCGCTTTCGATCTCGCACACCAGCCTTTATCTTCGGCTTCGTCATCCTCATCTCTTGTTGTTCCCGAGACACAAAAGACAACACTATGGTATGTTTTGCTCGTAGCGTTCAAATGGGGCAAAAGTCTAATAACAAGATCTTCTTTTATTGTTCTTTTTCAGGATGGGAGAACTAGAGCCTTGGATGGATGAGCAATACCTCCGGCAATTGTGGTTCAACTTGAACGAAACTGTCATGGTCAAAGTTATCCGGGATAAGGTTACAGGGTAGGTTTTCCTTTTGTCCATGGGAACTCCATTGCTGACGATCTGTTATAGAGCCAGTGCTGGGTACGCTTTTGTTGACTTTGGATCCACTATGAATGCGCAGCGAGCCCTGAACACCTTTAACGGCACCATTATTCCAAATACACACAAGCAGTTCAAACTGAACTGGGCATCGGGTGGTGGTCTTATTGATCGACGGTAGGTTATTCTTCTTATCACATAGTGCAAAGTGGCTCACATGTTATCTCTTAGTGAGGATCGACAACCTGAATACTCCATTTTTGTTGGTGACTTGAGTCCTGAATGTACTGAACTTGGTCTTTTGGTAAGTAAGATGCAAGGGGAGAAAGGAAAGTAGACAGGGATTAATCAATGGCTATGCAGGGTGTCTTTCAAGCGCATTATCGTTCATGTAAATCTGCAAAGATTATGACTGATCCAAGGACAGGATTGACTCGAGGATATGGTTTTGTACGATTCTCGGATCAAAATGACCAACAACGTGCTCTGATGGAAATGCAAGGTTACATTATTGGTTCTCGTCCTATTCGTGTCTCAGTAGCAACTCCAAAGAACCGTGCACACTCATCAATTTCTTCGCCACCAACAAGATCACCACGACAACAACCAGCTTCAGTACTTCCTGATCCTAGCAACACCACTGTATTTGTTGGTGGATTATCAGCTCCTATTCGCGAAGATGAATTGCGACAGTATTTCAGTCCATTTGGTGATATTATGCAGGTCAAGATTCCACCTGGAAAGGGTTGTGGTTTTGTTCAATATGTTCATCGACAATCAGCTGAATTGGCCATCCAACAAATGAATGGCTATCAAATTGGCAATTCAAGAATTCGTTTGTCTTGGGGTCGATCGCAGAGTGATTGTGCCAACAAGTTACTTCAGCAACAGCAACAATTGGCACTCAACAATGTATTGACTTCTATGCCTATGGGATTGACTCGGTAAGTGAATAACATTATGATGACTATTGCCATGTTTCTTATCATCCATTATCTTTTAGACCACCTCTTTATCCACCACAAACACAGCCATTGAGAAATGTTGCACCTTATGCAGGTCTTCGTTATGCAGCAGCAGCAGCACCAACGATGCCACAAAGCCCAAGTCAGCCACAATCTCTTTCAGCGAATTTGGATATGGGTCTTTTATCTAATGCGCCACCTACGACGACATTACGTACACCATTTGCTCAATTAGATCAATATTCGACCAATGATCCTCTTGATATGGTGGCCGAAGAGGATGTTCTTTCAACTGCAAGGTTGTTTCTAGACAAAAAAGCCAACAATGCAGCAGCAGCAGCAGCTTGGAGACTTAACCAGGTGTATGCCCAATAAGGTCAATGTCCAGGATACAATATGCATATTACGACTTTCTTCATCGTCATATAACACCACACAACACCATTACGTCCCATGAAAAGAAAAAACTAGTTCACGCGTTTGTTATTTTATCATTATCCTTATCCTATCTACCCTATCTACCCTTTCCCCCCTCATCCATTACATTGAGTTCTGTGTCGTTTCCCGTATTGTACTTTTTGTTTGTGCTATCAGTATTGCTCTTAGTTGCCTTCCCCCTCCTATCTTCTGTGTTATATTAATAATATGATTATATACTGTTTGATGTTCCTTGTTACACACATCGTGTAAGCCACGTGACACATGACATTTTTTTGACACTTCTTCGCTCATCCATCATGCTGATTTATGTAATAAAGCCAATGGTTGATCATTAAGAGCCATTAAACGTCAATGAGCACTGCTAAATCCTTTAATGAATGTGATCTACTGCTGATGTTTGATAAGGAGGAAGTGACAATGAATCTAAAGCTGGTGCGTCATTGTGATGTGAGGAAATAGGATCCTTCCATTGACATGTTGAAAAAAGACGCCTGCATATGAAACATCCACACATGATGATGATAATGCATCCAGTATTCTGGTTATCCCTCTTGTGATCTGCCATTACTCCTCCACAAAGATCTTGATTGATGCAAATATCAAGGATTGCTCATCAAGAGCCATCAAACGTCAATGAGCACAACTATCTTTTTCGAAAGTAGTTCAATTGATTGATTGAAGGTGGTGGTGGGGGGGACAATGATTCCAATCCCATGTACATGGTACGGGAAAATGGATCCTTCCATCGACATTTTGAAAAAAATAAACCTGTTTATGACACATCCACGTAATGTTGATGCAGATAGCAGTCTGGATTCCTCTTTTTTTTTCTATCCATGTCCTTCCATTCTCACGTCCCCATCGCATATAAGCATATTCTGACACGACCCGTTATTCCTTCACTTTTCTCTCTTCTCTCTTTTCTCTTTCTCTCTACTACTCTTGCTCTTTTGATGGTCTTTTGACGCTCTTTTTGATGGTCTTGCTCTTTGAAGGTCTTTTGATGGTCCTGCTCTTCTGATGGTCTTTTGACGGTCTTTTGGTCTTGCTTCTCTGATGGTCTTGCTCTTTTTGATGGTCTTTTGATGGTCTTGCTCTTCTGATGGTCTTGCTCTTGCTCTTACTCTTGCTCCTTTGCTCTTCAGCTATATCATGTCATTGGGTCTGACAGCAGCCTGGAACTGCCGTTGTTGGTGTCAATGTTATCAAGTGTTGGGTAGTTTTGCTCTATTGCTCTATTGGTCTTGTTCTTTGGTCTTGCTTGATTGGTCTTTGTCTCTGGTTGCTCTTATTGGTCTTCAGCTGTATACACGTCATGTCTTTGGGTTTGACAACATCCAGGATTCAACATTGCTTGTGTCATTGTCATCAAGTGTTGGGTACTCTTGGTCAAGTTGGTGCTCAAGTTCCTTGCTCATGGTTCTTGATGATGGTGATGGTGCTCAAGTTCCTTGCTCAGCAGGGCTGGTTCCTTATTTATTTTTTTGTTCTTATTTATTTCCCCTTCCCTTCCTTTCCTCCCTCGTCACTCGCCTCCGCCATTTTCCCTTCCCCGGTATCCTCAGCAGGTAAGTTTTTCATGTTGGGATCTGGTTTTATCTGCTGGTTATGCTGACAACTTTCAATGGTAGGGATAAAACAACGGCACAGCCAGCTCCGACCCCCTACCCTAACCAGGTAGAGGGGGACGGTTGCTGCGTTTATCGCAGCGTTCCCTGCTGGGGGTAAGTAATGGTATTTGGGTATTGTGTTTCTTTATTGTTGATACTAACAACATTCTCTTATGTATGGCTTCTCTCTTGGTGCATCTTTTCCCTCTTTTGACACTTTCATCTTTACCATTGTATCCATCATTTATCCATTTCCCTTTTGCTTATATCACTATTTTTGTAACTGCTATATGGTTTTAATATATAAAGATACTGTTTGTTTTCCTTTTCATCTGAGACATTTGGGTATGGCTACTTTAAAGATCATTGGTAACTGCTGAGAGGTGACCAATCAATTCAGGATCTTTCATCATCTTTCCTTTGTCCGACCTTTCTTTCCTCTTTGTACACAATGGCACTTCTCAATGCGAATCCCATCGTTTACGAGCCAACGTTGACCACTATTCGAGTAGAAACTGAATCAGACTACGACGACGATATTGTGGATCCTATCGATGCTGAAGAAGTATATGAACTATTACGCTCCATTTCCGATCCTGAACACCCATTGACACTGGAACAACTCAACGTCACCCAACTTCAACATATTACTGTGGATAACAAGGAAAACCATGTGCTTGTGGAATTTACACCCACTATTCCTCATTGTTCTATGGCTACATTGATTGGATTATGTATTCGTGTACGCTTGTTGCGCAGCTTGCCAGAGAGATTCAAGGTATGTAGTAACTTGGTCATGTGATATATGAGGATCTGACAAATCAAATAGGTGGATATCAAAGTACGCAAGGGAACACATCAATCTGAGAATGCAGTCAACAAGCAATTGAATGATAAGGAACGAGTAGCAGCTGCTTTGGAAAACAAACACTTGCTTGAAGTTGTCAATCAATGTCTTGCCACTGCAGGTCGTAGCGAGTAGATTGATCCAACTAGCTAGTTTCCCAGTTATCCCCCACTTTTGTTTATATATCTTGTAAAGAAATTGCATCATCTATTGTCTATTATGTATAATCTTTCGTATAATGATCCCCTGGGATGGATAGGATGCCAGAGTAATCTGATACACACATGGATGCGGATAGTGTAGCCAATAGCAGAGTCTAGTACCTTGTTGCATAGCATTACTACTAGTCAGATGCTATAGTAGTGACTTGATGTAGTTTGCTTGGGACAGGAGGGATTATGAAAGGTTGAAGTCTGTTTACTAGATACAAAAGATGACACTATGTGTGTTGCATGAAAGGCATTTAAGGTTTCAAACATTACACGATAGGAAGCAGTGCCTTGATTGATGTATATATGCATTCCATACACTGTCATGGCTAACGAAGTACCAACAAGTCTATTATAATCATACAACAATGGGGATGGGTGATATCAAATCATTGACTATGCTATCCTATTTGACATAACATTCAAGGGTGTCTGTTGCTGTGTAGTGATGGGGAAGGGTCAATCGAGTCATCGGGATTTGCTGCTTGATATCTTCACGCCGACAATCGCGCTTGCATTCTACTTTCTCCTTTCTCTTTTACAACCCATGTCTCTCATAACTGACGCCAACTTTCTCATTCATGAAATGCGGATAAAGCTGCTGAGAACAGACGAACGAGGCGAGCGGATAATATCTTTTCGACCCACTGTCATGTCAGACGACTACATTCGACTTGCAGCTCCCACCTACCCTGAAATGCAGTATTGTTATTCACCTGTATACGACAGCTATTTAACCAAGGGAGGCACATCGACTGGCACCAACCTCATCAGCAGTCCGAGAACAAAACGTAGCCACTATCGTTTACGCAAGAAGGAGAACATGCAACTCAATCCACCAGCATTCCCTAAACCAGCAGCATCCGACAGTGGTAATGAGGAGTCAGTTACTGATGCAGAGCTCGGGTATGTTGGAACGCATAAACTAGCGTCTTATATATACTTATCGACATGTTTAGTGCAAAGGAAGATAAGCCATTACCGCCTACACCTATGCGAAAACAATCAGCACCCACGTTATGCATCACTGAAGCATCCAAAGCAAACAATGGACACCGACCCAAGTTCCCAGAAGATGCATCAGCTACTACAACGACTTCTTCACTCCATAAAGAGACAATGATACGATCACATGCACGCACTACATCCAGTACAACATTCTCATTTCATGGAACAAATGGCAGTGAAAATGCTACAATGACTTCACTTCATCCATCTATCGAATCCCCTATTGATCCATCACCCAGATCTTCATTGGATGTGGAAGGGGATCAAGCATCTTTTCCATATTCTCAACCTGTCGAATCAAGAGCAAGCAAAAATAAGATCATCACTCTACCTGAGCAACAACAGCAACAACCACTTGCTTTGACAGAACAACAACAACAACCATCCAATCAGGAACAACAACATGAAGAACAACAAGAAAAACCATTGTCACCACTTGTCATCACCAAGATTAAGCTTCCTCCACCTGTATCAGCTATTGCTCAAGCACCTACTCCTGCTGCACCAGTATTCAAACTACCTAGCAATATCAGAGTAGACCCACGTAGACGACGAAGATACAATAGAGATCCACAACCACAATCATCACCACAACAACCACAACAACCAAAACGTCCTACACCAAAATCAGCCTTAACAGCCATGATTCAGGAACGTGCTTCAGCTGCAGATAATCCTTTCAGTGAATTCTCATTTGTGTCTGGAAGGGGTGAAAGCAATCCTATTACGCTGTGCGTCTATTTACCACATTCAGCTCATCCATACGAACCTGTAAGCTTGGTGGTGCGACCTGATGCCATTGTCGATGATGTGATTGGTTACATCTTGTATGATTATATTGAGAAGAAGAGGAAGCCACCTTTAGAACAAGAGATATACGACATTGCCAATTGGGTTTTAAGGATAGCAGAAGATGATGGAGAAATTGAAGAGGATTTACCAGGTGAGTAGTGAAAGGATGGGATAAGATAGATTGATGTTGGCTAATACATGCTTATGATAGCTCTTGATCGTACGCGTCAAATCAGTATGGTTTCATTTGATCAGTTTGCATTATGTCGAACAGCACCCAATCAAGGTATGAGTACCGTCATTGTACAAGAATGACCATGATGACTTATAACCAAAACAGTGAAACAGAACGAACTTATACGTGCCAAATTGGGAAGAAGTGGACCCACAGCGGATGTAGTCAAGAGCAGCAAACCTGCAGGACAGGAGAATCATTTGGCACCGCAAGTGGCAGCACCAGGAACAAGTGCCAATGGATCTACTTTTACTGTTGATTTGGGACCTATTGATCCAGTACCTGTGGGACCAAGTTATACCTCGCAGCAACAAGAAGCAGATTCATCTGCCGTGGCTGTACCTATTCCTTCATCCAAAGCCATGCTCACCAAATCCACCATGCCAATGACACCTGTCAAGTATTTCCGTATCCGACTACTGACAAATGAAGAAGTTTCAGCAACAACCACTATCCCTGTTTACGCTGAAATGTTTATTGGTGATGTGCTGGAACTCGTATCAAGAAAACGAAAGCTTGATCCTGATGAATACATGCTGACTATCGCTGATACCAATGTCATCGTCCCCAATGATACAACTGTGGATAGCATGAATGATGTGACCGAGTTATGTCTGATGAAAAAAGGAGCAGGTCTCACAATACCAAGTTGTAAGTATAAGGAAGATAGTAACATGACTGGTACTTATCTCTTATCATAGCATCCCACATGTGGCGATCACCCAACAAAAAGAAGAAAGATGAAGTGTATTATACCGGAGTCTTCAATACCGGACCACCTACTGCCACCAGTGGAAATGGGAACAATGGGATTCTGTCACAGTACAAAAAGTACCTGGTCAATCGCAAGATGCAAATGTTTGTTGGCCGAAGAGAGAGTATCCTGGCAATTGATGGCGATTATATACATATTATGCCTCCTGAGCATAAAGGCATGTTTGACTCTGTGAAGACTGTAAGTGCTATAGTCCTGGTATTATGATGATGTACTAATCCCCCCAAAATGTAGACATCATTTCATGTTAGTGCTGTTTTATCATGCAAACAGAGCAAGAAAGCCCCTGCCAATTTCAAGATTGCAGTAGCCAAAGATCAAAGCCATAAGGTATATGATTTTGAAGCCATGAATGCCAAGGAATCACGTATGTATTGTAAAAGGAGGATTGTCATAAGCAATGACTGATCAATGTCTATAGAGGAAATCGTTTCAAGGATAAATTTGCTGATACAGGTGACAAAAGCAGGATAGTTTATTGTACATATATATCACAATCCAAAATACCCATTATCCTATCATTCATTTTGTAATCATTTGACAATGTTTGTGTATCTTGTTTATAAGCTAAAGTGACTGTTGCAATGATATAAGCTGCATAGATCCACAGAATGGGATTTGGGCATAGAGTTTACTCCTTCAAGGCGTGACATGGAATGTGTACCCCTTGCATGATTTCGTAAGCGGCTTCCAGTGAAGATTACTGTATCACACTTACCGCATAAGGATATCATGGGTAATTCAGCTGAGATGAAGATTATCGTCATACATCATATGCAAGAGTCCTTTTAGCCAAACAGACAATGTTCAAGTAAAGCAAAAGTGGTATAACAAACACAACTGCATAGAGTCACGTGGATGCTAGCCCTTAGTTTAGCAAGAGATTGTCTCCAAGGTTGTTGATCTTGATACTGCATGCATCTCTGTTTGTGTGATAACAATAAGGTGTCTCTGCTTACTGATTGTGAGAACGTGCTCCAGTGTGATAGTCGATGATGTTGGCTCTGACCAGTGATCGGAAATTCAACTTACCAGGGTCGGCTTGCAGGCTGAAAACACCACGGGGTAGAGCTTTTTTCTCACTCACTCTCTTTCTCTACATTAAACCATATCCCCCCTACTCTTCCTAAACCCGTATCATGTCCATTGCCCTCGCTAGCTTGAGAACTTCTGCAATTCGTGCTCGTGTGGCTCCTTCAGTGGCTACTGTGAGTTGTCAATGTACCTGAATCCAAAACACAGCAACTAACCTGTTGAAATGAACGCGCTCGACTTGCCATTAGCCCGTTGCACGCATGTTGAACACCAGCACTTCTAGCAACATGGCTTCTCCTACTGATGCTCCTGCCACCAAGAAACAGCCATTGCTCAAGACTTTTGAGATCTATCGCTGGGTAAACTTTAGTCACCCCATATGTGGGAGGAGATTGTGGCACAAGTACGTTTATCTCTCTTTTACTAACAAACCACCCATATATAGAACCCTGATAAGCCTACCGAGAAGCCCTACTTGGAGAAGTATCAAGTTGACTTGAACCAATGTGGTCCTATGGTACTCGATGCTTTGATCAAGATTAAGAATGAACAGGATCCTACCTTGACTTTCCGTCGTTCTTGCCGTGAAGGCATCTGTGGTTCTTGTGCCATGAACATTGAAGGTGGTAATACTCTTGCTTGTATTTCCAAGGTCAACCGTGACACTAGCAAGTCTGTCAAGATCTATCCCTTGCCTCACAGTAAGTATTGTGGATGATGATGATGTGTTTACTTGGCTCGGAACATATCGGGAGTCGAATTTATCATTGACACATGAAAACCTAGTGTACATTGTCAAGGACTTGGTGCCTGATCTTACCCACTTTTACAAGCAGTACAAGAGCATCGAACCTTATCTTAAGCAGAACAATCCTCCCACCGATGGTAAGGAAAACTTGCAATCCATTGAGGATAGAAAGAAGTTGGTAAGTCATTTTTTAGTGGAAAAAAAGATGATTGTATTGACTTGTTTGATAGGATGGTTTGTACGAGTGCATTCTTTGTGCATGCTGCTCTACTTCTTGCCCTTCTTACTGGTGGAATCAGGTATGTAATTGGGATGGCAAAAAGATGATTTGACTAATCCATCTTTCTGTGCTGTAGGAGGAGTACCTTGGTCCCGCTGTGTTGATGCAAGCTTACCGCTGGATGATTGACTCTCGTGATCAATTTGGTGCTCAACGTCGTGAAGCTCTTCAAAACAAGATGTCTGTTTACCGATGCCACACCATTATGAACTGCAGCAAGACTTGCCCCAAGGGTCTTCAACCTGGTGCAGCTATTGCCAAGATCAAGTACATGATGGCTACTGACTAAACGGCCTATTATTTAAATACAGGAAGAAAACTTTGTTTTGTTTCAAATAAATGATTATTAAAAACACGGGGAATCATAATGCTATCTTGACTCTACAATTTGCTGTCAATGTCGGCAAGAACAGCTGCTGGATAAGCTGGGCTAGTATTGGTAAGCCAATGACCACCATCAACAACCAACGTTACACCAGTGATGTAGCTTGCACCTTGTGAAAAGAGGAATACAGTCGATTGCGCAATATCATCCACTTCTCCAACACGCTATCATATCATTGTTAATAAGATGGATACGTTTTCTTTTTGAAACTTACTTGTGCAGGAATAGTCTCTGGTTCAAGCAGTCCTCCAGCCAAACGACTCAATCCTTCAGTAGATGCCTATCATTGGATGTCAGCTTATCATAATTAGAATAGTAGTATCCAATCATCACTTACAATAGGTCCTGGAGCAATGCCATTTACACCTGATCATTCATTTAGTATAGCATACTATATCAATCTCTTGTTTCATAAATACTTACGAATACCATGAGGACCCAATTCAACTGCCCAGTGCTTGGTTAGAGCCTATATGACCATATAAGAATCAAACATTTCCATACAAGTATAAAACATACATCAATGGCTGCCTTGGCTGCACCAGCGTGTTGCTGGAAAATCATACCATTGTAGTGCAATGTAGCACTGACATTGATGATAGAGCCCTTGGATGCCTTAAGATGAGGAAGAGTAGCCTTGGTAAGATTGAAAGTGCCCAACAAATCAATTTCAATGACAGTGCGGAATGCATTGTAAGACAAGTTGTTGAAAGGAGCCAAAAAGTTGCCAGCTGCACCATTGATCAAGTAATCGATACGTCCAAACTTTTCAATTGTCTTTGCCACTGCATTCTCAACTTGGTCTGGTTTGCGTACATCAGCAGCTACAGGACTGTATCGAAAAAGTAGTTATTCAATCAAGCCTTGAACAAAACACACTAAAACACTTACAAGACTTCACCACCTGTGGCAGCACACATTTCTTGAGCAGCCTTTTCCAGTTTAGAATAGCTATTGTAACGAGTGAGAAAGAGAAAGTAGACTTCTTGTCACCCATTGGCTTACGTTCGACTAATGATGACAGCTTTTGCACCATGACGGACCATGGCTTCAGTCATGCCACGGCAAATACCACTGCCACCACCAGAGCAAAGTAACACCTTTCCAGCAAAGATATTATCCTTGAAGACTTTAGTAGTATCCACAGCTGCCATTTGAAGAAGATAAAGAAAATGAGCTTGATAGCGCAAGTCCAATTCATTTTATTGTGGGGTTCACAGTCATATGCGAGTTGGGGAAATTGATGCTGACAACGACACTATTAGGAGCACGTGAGTTTGGTGCCCACGCACCAAGACATTTTGTAAGCCAGTTTACACCGTATGTGGCACATCCATGTAACAACCCTTTGGTGCTTGCATATGGATTGCTTAATGACGATCTTGTTTGCTTTTGTCTCCACCAGTTGATTTGTTGCATTGGATTACATCAAGGATGATATCTCGGAATCAGCAACAGCGATGGTAATGCATACCATTCTCTCACAGCAGTCTGTGCAACCTGTCAATCAATGTTCAGCTGCATACTTTGGCTCATCATGCAAGATAATGGTTTCAAATATCAAACAATGAAAGTCTGGCGCATACTCCTCACTTTTAACAATCACCAGGGCTATCTTACGATCATGTCGCTGCGATGCAATACCACATTTAATGTCCTGTATTATGTGTATTTTCATGAAGCACTAAGAATAAACTTCAATACAATGAGCAATTCCAAGTACGTTACAATGCTCTTGATTCATCCTTGTCCGATTGATCTACAGCTGCTCTTTTGATTATGTCGGAATGTTATGTGATGATGATAAAGCCTTCATCTCTCCTTCTTTCCAGATGCACTCTACAAACACATATACGGCAAGACACGACTTTATTTTGATCATGTAATTCTAATACTGGAAAGATGGTTCATGTTATACATACATGTATTACAATGCAGCAGTAAAAGTAGCTTTTTTCTTGACTCGACCCACCAAATCATGCATGAGAATTAGAGTGTTCTCCACATATATCTAGACGACAGTATATCTCTCCACATTTTTCGCACTGTGATTTGCTGTGTATATAATGATGATCATGAAGGTGATGATAGTAGTGATGACGAGGAAATAAGTAAGAGTGATTCATCTGTTATGAGTTTCGGACCTGTAGCCATATGCTGGGAGGAGTCAGACGCCGCCCTTCAGCATCTATCATGCATGGCTGCCAGTCAGCTTTCTTTTCACTTGCTCTTATAATTCCCACCACGAGTACAACCAATCCACACTCCAAGGACAATAGCAGCACCAATGGAGCTCGATGTGCATTGACAAGACACGTTTTGGAAGCAAAAGTTGTTTAGGAGGGCCTGTTGCCTTAAAACGTTATGTTCCTTTATTGTCAACCCACGTTCTCTTTCACTATTGTACCCCATCCGAACATCCAGCATCAAGGACACGTCTACCCTTCTAGCAGCACTTTTGAACAACAAAAGACTTTGGTTTGTCGTTAGTCGCATGCTGGAAAGTACTTTTTCTGTTGCAACCTGTTTCTTTCTTTGTTCGTCTTCAACAAGTTTTCCCTTCTCAATTGACTGTCCGTACCGAATGAACGACACGCTTCAAGCAGTTTACGTCTGATACAAGTTAGCAACACTCGAGGACAACCACGAGGAACACATGCTTTGTCTATCACCACTTGTTGAGGATCATCTTTCTGTTGCAGTCTGCATTTTGCACTGTTTTATCGTTCGCTCTCTTTTCCACTATGCTTCCCACCTGCGAAAGTCATTGTCAAGCACTAGCAGCATGTCAAGATGGTAGAAAAGATGAAGCATGCGAGATCAGATCACTAGATATGGCTTTGTAAGGGAATATTGGGATGGATCGCCTGTAACCTGTCAGCATAGATACTACGAGACACAAGATTTCACCCATAGTGTTCCTTGGGAGCTAATCGTACTGGGTCATATCATGGTAAGGCGATGAAGGAAAGTATTCAGGGACGTGTTGATCGATGCTTGTTTCATAATGGATAGTGAGTATTGGCTTGCTATACGGCTCTGTAAATGGTAACTGCTGGAAGTAGAGCTTCGCTGGTGATGTAGTAATGTAGCTAGTCAATATGAGCATCTTAGCTAGTCAATCTTCATGTTTAATTTACATTTACTATCAAGAACATAAATCATGATCCATATGACACTTGTTGAGTAATACAGTATGCGCGTTGTTATATCAAAGAGATTGGATGATATATGCTATTGCAGCAGCTCTTGTGTTAACAATGGTGGCCACTTCATTATGGAAGAATGCATTACGATTTGCGAATGGATGGCTGAATTGGTATACCTGTGGATCATATGTACTTGGAATAAAGCTACCTAACGACTTGATATATTCAAAAGCTTCTCTTGCATGATTTTAGCGGCATAATCTTATTGAATGGGTACAATTCTGTCTGCGGAGCAGTCATCTGACGTCAAAGATGTATGACAAAGCAAGCCGATCTCCGTCCGCTTTTGTTTCTAAACATGGAAATGATATCTAGATGATAGATAGCGCAAATCAAACAAGATTTGCTTCACATCATCAACACCACCACCATGATCAAAGTACATATATTCCACTAGAGGATCATTCATCATGTTTATCATCACCTGTCATTGAATATATCCCTCCTTATTTCATTTCCTCTTTACAGATCTCATCTAGAATAGTCATTGATTACCTTTTGTGATTTTGGATGCGGCAGATGGATGTGACCGATATGGAAACGACATCTACTGGACACATTGATCTAATCTTTTGGCAAATATAAGAAGGAAGAAGCAATCTTGAAACTTGCATTCACCTTTCTACACTACAAATAATATAACATACAACCATGTCTCCTCCTCGTGATTTTGCTTCTGCTGATGCAACTGCTACAGATGATGTGAACCGTCCTCGTGTTCCTATTGCATCACCTTATACTCCACGTTATCAAGACCCAATGTCCAATATCTCCAATTTCAAGATTATTGAAACTACTTTGCGAGGTACGCTACATCCTTCCCCCTTTTATGATAGGTGTGTGCTAATCAACTGAAACAATATAGAGGGAGAACAATTTGCCAATGCATTCTTTGACACAAAGACCAAAGTTGAGATTGCCAAAGCACTTGATAATCTTGGTGTAGATTACATTGAATTGACTTCACCAGCTGCTTCAGAACAATCACGTAACGACTGTACTGTGATCTCTGGTCTTGGTTTGAAGGCCAAGGTGCTTACTCATGTGCGCTGTCACCTTGATGATGTTAAACTTGCTATTGATACTGGTGTTGATGGTGTCAATGTTGTCATGGGTACATCAAGCTATCTACGTGAGTTTTCTCATGGCAAAAGCATGGAATATATCACCAAGAAAGCCATCGAAGTCATCAACTATGTCAAGAGCAAAGGCTTGGAAGTTCGCTTTTCTACTGAAGATTCTTTCCGCTCTGATCTAGTTGACTTGCTTGCCATCTACCGCGCTGTTGACAAGGCAGGTGTTCATCGTGTTGGTATCGCAGATACTGTTGGCTGTGCAAATCCTCGTCAAGTCTATGAATTTGTGCGTACATTAAGAAGTGTCGTGAACTGCGATATCGAATGTCATTTTCATAATGATACTGGTTGTGCTATTGCAAATGCTTACACTGGTAAGTGTATACTGTTTACTTCCATTTACATCTCGTGTACTCATAGTCTTTATAATAATAGCTCTTGAAGCTGGTGCTACTCACATTGATACCACTGTGCTTGGTATTGGAGAGCGTAATGGTATTACACCTCTTGGTGGTTTACTTGCAAGAATGTATACAGCAGATCGTGCCTATGTCATGGATAAATACAGCCTGCCTGATATTCGACAAGTCGAGAATATTGTTGCAGAAGCTGTTCAAGTCACTGTGCCTTTTGACAACTACATCACCGGCTTTTGTGCATTTACACACAAAGCTGGTATTCATGCCAAGGCTATTTTGAACAATCCATCCACTTATGAAATCTTGAAGCCAGAGGATTTTGGCGTATCTCGTTATGTCAGCATAGGCCATCGTCTTACTGGCTGGAATGCTGTGATGAATAGGATTGAGCAACTTCAGCTTAATGATATGAATGACAATGATGCCAAAGCAATTACACAAAAGATCAAGCAACTTGCGGATATCCGACCTTTAGGTCTTGATAATGTCGATGTTCTTATTCGACAATACCATGCTGGCAAACAAACTTCAGAACACATCAAAGTGCTGAATAGCATTGAATCACCAGATCAGCTCACCACCACTGGCAATCGCTAAGCAGATATCATGATTCCCCCTCCTCCTTTCCCACCATCAATTCTCATCTTCATCCTTGTGTATGCATTCCCTTCATCTTGTAGCAACCTAAATCCTTTGACATCCCAACATATATTCGCACATTGTTTTGCATCAAAAGTATATAAAGCTATCTCTTGTACAGAAACTAGTAAAATACACAAGTCTTGTTCTTAAAACAGACCAACAACCTTGCCATCTTCATCCAGATCAACATCAAAGAAGCATGGGCGCGTAGGGAGACCAGGCATTGTTTGCATCGAACCAACAAGGGGATACAAGAATCCAGCACCAACAGAAGCCCTATACAATGACAACATGTTATTACACAGCTCATTTTGCATGATTGTTTGCATATGTTTACCTAATGTCGCGAATAGGGACAGTAAATCCAGTAGGAACACCCTTAAGAGCGGGATCATGACTGAAGCTATATTGGGTCTTGGCCATACAGATAGGCAAGGAACCAAAACCTTGCTGGGTATAGGTTTCAATTTGTTTCTTGGCAGCATCGCTCAATTCAATGCCATCAGCACCATAGATCTCTTTGCAAATGATTTCAATCTTCTTCTCGATAGGCAAATCCAAATCATAAAGGAACTTGAACTTCTTATCCTTCTCGCAAGCAGCAATGACAGATTTTCCAAGATCCACTGCACCTAAACCACCACGAGCCCAATGATCACAAGCAACAGCATCGTCAGCACCAGCGTTCAGAGACAATTTGCGGATCAATTCCATTTCTGCATCAGTATCGGAACTAAAGATGGAGTGAGTTACATGCAATTAATGATTGAAAACAATGCACTTACGTGAATCGATTGATAGCGACAATGACAGAGATGCCGAACTTCTTTGCATTTTCAATATGCTTGACAAGATTGCTGCATCCCTTTTCAAGGAATTCAAGGTTCTCTTCAGTGTAGGCATCAGGAAGTGGTTTGCCAGCCACAACTTCAGGAGCACCACCATGCATTTTCAGAGCACGAACAGTAGCAACAATGACAACAGCATCAGGTACAAGTCCAGAAACACGACACTTGATATCAAAGAACTTCTCCATGCCCATATCAGCACCAAAGCCAGCTTCTGTGATGACATAACCAGGCTCCATACCCTCTTCTGTACCAGCAAGTTTAAGAGCCACCTTGTCAGCAAGAATAGAAGAATTGCCATGAGCAATATTGGCAAATGGACCAGCATGAACCAACACAGGAGTTCCTTCAATGGTTTGCATAAGATTAGGCTTGATTGCATCCTTCATAAGCACAGTCAATGCTCCACCAATGCCAATATCATCAGCTGTCACAGGCTCGCCACTCTTTGAGCTTGCCACCACCATGTTGCCAAGACGTTGACGCATATCCTTCAAATCAGTTGCAAGAGCAAGTACAGCCATAACTTCACTTGCAACAGAGATATCAAATCCGGTAACACGCTCCTGACCCTTTTCGGTTGGATTCTGGCCAACAGTGATTTTACGCAAGAAACGATCGTTGATGTCCATAACACGCTGCCAAGTAATAGTATCAGGATCAATATCAAGACGTGCGAAACGATGGATCTCTTCTTCAGTCAAATCTTCAGGGTTGGTCTTATTGATACCCAATTTCTATACAAGTCATGCTGTTAATATCCAAATCAAATAGCATTCAAGAATACATACTTCAAGACGTTTGAGCATCACAGGAGCAAATTTGCGCACACCCTTCTTTGCAGGACAAAGTCGATTGAACAAGGCCTTGAAAACAAGTAAATTAGTGTCACATATCATCATCAACTGTGATTGTCACAATGTACCTTGTCAGTTTGGGTGTTTTCATGGAACATGCGAGCATCAATAGCAGCAGCTGAAATACATTATACATTAATGCTCAATGTCATTGTTTAAGAATCAATTGACTTACCCAAAAGGTTGTTGGCAGCAGTGACGGCATGGATATCGCCAGTCAAATGCAAATTGAATTCATCCATAGGGATCACCTGTGAGTATCCACCACCAGCAGCACCACCCTTGATGCCGAATGTAGGACCTTGAGATGGCTGACGCACACAAGCAAATGCAACCTTGTTCAAATGAGCACCAAGTGCTTGCACAAGACCAATAGTGGTAGTGGACTTTCCTTCACCAAGAGGAGTGGGTGTAATACTACATGTCAAAATAAAGCAATCAGCATTTGTATGACTTTTTGGTATCCCATTCATGATTTACCCTGTGACAACAATGTAACGCCCATCCTTGCGATGACCAAGTCGTTCCAAGACATTCAAGTTGACTTTGGCTTTGGTGTTTCCATAAAGCTCATACTAAAGGCAGCAGCATTGATTAACATATGTCCCAATCGTGATGATTACACCCAATTACCTCGCTAGCACTCATTCCCAACTCCTTGCAAAGAATTTCAATATCCTTTGGTGTCTGCTCACGAGCAATTTCGATATCACTTGGAACAGGAGTCTTGAGATTAAGAGGAAGAGGAGAGATGTTGCGAGAGCGGCTCAAATCAAACCATCGTTTGGCACTTGTAAAGGTATTCTCCATAAGCATTGCCACTGTCATTGGACCTACACCACCAGGGACAGGAGTGATGGCTTGTGCAACTTCGGCAGCCTTGGCATATTCGACATCACCAACCCAACGCATACCAGACTTTTTGGTAGGATCTAAAGGCATCGCACATTAGGATTATACTTTTGACTCTATCCCACTTTCAAACACTTACCAGGAACACCATTGGTGCCAACATCAATGACAACTGCACCTGGCTTGATCCATTCGCCTTTCACAAATTCAGTCTTGCCAATAGCAACAACAAGAATATCGGCTTCCTTGACCTAATTCAAAGTGTTAGAGTACATTAACGACATGAAAGAAGCATACATACAATGCTTTCAATGTTCTCGGTCTTGGAGTGACAAAGAGTGACAGTTGCATTTTCACCAGTAAGCAATGTAGCGACAGGAGCACCCTGATAATAACAATCTTTAGATTTTGGGTAACTTGACCAGTGTTGATGTTACATACCACAATGTCACTACGACCAAGCACCACAGCACGTTTGCCATTCATATCAATCCCTTAGAGAAAACACTTGTCACTACATGTAAACAATATGATCGGTAGCTTTGATTACTTACCAGTGGATCGAAGGAGTGTAAGGATGCCTTTGGGAGTGCAAGGGAGAAACAATGGTTCAGCGGTCTTTTTGGCCATGTTGCCGACATT
The DNA here is from genome assembly GCA_008728235.1 of Lichtheimia ramosa. NCBI lineage: Eukaryota > Fungi > Mucoromycota > Mucoromycetes > Mucorales > Lichtheimiaceae > Lichtheimia > Lichtheimia ramosa. The sequence goes on along the minus strand of CP031828.1, from coordinate 1,449,262 downwards.
AACAGCATGGAAACTGTGGGGTAAAGAAGATCCGATGTCAATCATCCAAGTATATTTCATCCTCGTAACAAACATTACCCATCCACATCCTTTTGATAATCGATAGCTTCGACTACAGCAGCTTCGTCAATATGAGAAGGAAGCCTAAAAGATCAACATAGCGTATTGTCAGTATCCATATGCATATCACAATGAATATATATATATACTTACGGCATTTGGACAAGGATACCATGGATGCGATAATCATCGTTGAGCTCTTTGACCTTTTGAAGTAGCTCGGATTGGGAAATGCTCTCAGGAAGCTTTTGCAAGCTAAACTCGATACCAGCCTACAATCGTGTGAGTGAAAAGTCATGATAACGCTATGCAACACGTTCGAAACAACTCCAACTGACCTCTTTGGCTGCACGCTCCTTCATGCGAATATACAATGACGAGTCGTCTCGGTTACCAACTTGGACAATAGCAAGGTGTGGGTTGAAGTGAGGAAATTGTGCTTTGGTGTTTGCAATGTTCTCCTTGACCTTGTCACGCACAGATCTGGTAAACGAGACATGTAAGAGTTAGGTTATAGGAATTCGGACTCCATGAGGACTGACACTTACTGTGCAATGGCTTTGCCGTCAATAATAGAAGCTGGCATGGTAGTCAATGGACGTGGAAAAGAGAAACGCGGTGCTACAAGAGGTCTGTGCCGTACAAGGAGCGTGGAAACTCTGTGCAGGGCACCGAAAAGCATATGTTTATATCTTAGATCGCGTCGGGAGATGCTTTGTCCTTTTGAGTCACGTCAAAAAGTCTCAAACAGAAAAAGAGAAGCCATTGTCAGCGGAGGATTATTAGCAGTGATAGAACAAGAACAATGACACCCATCACTTAGTCATACCCATTTCAGATACCTCCATAATACTACTTCTTTACTTATGATAAAGAGCCATCCTGGCAGATTGTGATCGGGGTGACAACGCAATGACATCTCATCATCTACTTTTACCCCCACACCGTAATACGTAGCTTGATATAATGAATGATATAGAATACCTGTGTGTGATATAGACCTGTATGATCATAAACAGCCCTTGCTTTTATGATGCTGAGCACTGAACAAACAAACCTTTGAATAAAGATCTACGCTTGTGTAACACCACTATCCTTTCCGATAGATGATATCTAAAACAACATCTTCCACAACCATGCCTGATGAGTAAATGAACATTCACGTCTATATACAGCATTTGATAATGAGAGTGACTTGTCATCAGCTGGAATTTGTGTATTCTTTGATCGTTTACAAATGATATTACTGCTGGTATAGAAGAAAATCCTTCTTGTACTATCGTCATGGCATCTTTAACCCTTAAATCAACCATTATCAGTGTCAATTCATACCCAAACACGCTTGTTAGTAGCAGAGACAATGAAACAACATCCCGATCAGTATGTAGCTTGGTTACTACAAAGACCATCAACACAGTTGGGATCATCCTTTATATCCAACGCTTTTGAATACGATATTGGCATCATCAGCCAAACCATATGACTACAATGTTTTGCATTTGCTACTGATAAGAAGGTTTGCTTTGTAGAATAGATTTGACACAAGAAGTATTAGCCACTAGAATGACAATCAAAAGTTCCATTACAGAGAAAGAACTGCTTTTACTATTACATAGAAATGTAGCATTACTGCACAAGTGCATCATACATTACAATCCTTATGCTGTATGTATCTACCAGGCTATGAATGAGTGCACAACTTGCAACAAAAAGTGGATCGTGCGTTTCTGTGACACCTTGGAAGTAATGCAAGACTATTCTTTATGAATTGGGCTGTTCTTTGTAGTGCTTTATAAGGAAAATGATACATGTTCGCAAGTGCTCTAATAGATACTATATTAAGGTCCAAAGTATTGTTATTCCATGCTTGAAAAGGCCCACAAGACATTGCTGCGGCAGGTGCATAGCGGAGCACCAATCAAAAAGGCTTAAACTCTGTACACAAACGCGTGAGTACATTTACCCACCGCTTTCTCCTCTTTTCTTGCTTTCTTTGTTTCTCCTATCACACTACTTTTGCTATTGAAGCATGCACCATAACCACCAAGCCATTGTCAACCTTTTTGGAGGAAACGGCCCTCTTTGTCTCTCATTTGCACCACACGATGATCACACTGTCTCCGATTTGAAGCGTCGACTCGCTTCCATGACTCATATCGATACTACCGATCAACGCATAAGCACACTAGGCGGTCGACCTCTCTCAGATGACGATCTGCTATTCCATGATCCTCAAGGTCCTGTTACTTTCAACCTTTCTTTACGGCTTTTGGGCGGAAAGGGTGGTTTTGGATCGATGCTTCGTGCTCAAGGTGGTCGCATGAACGCTCAAAAGACAACCAACTTTGAAGCATGCCGTGATCTTCAAGGAAGACGTATTCGTACCGTTAATGAAGAACGCAGGTAGAGTAAATCTAGTATAGATGCTGTCTTTGTTCTTTATCACTGATAATGGATCTTTTTATTAGACTTCAAGATGCTTTGGCAGCACAACCAGAGATTGAACGTGCCAGACAAGAAGCAATCAAAAAGAAGATTGAAGAGGGTCTCAAGGAACGTGAGCCAAAGAAGTTTCGATTCGATGATACACAGTTTTTGGAAGATCGTGAACAAGCAATGGAAGGTGTCAAAAGTGCAGTCAGCAGCATCTTGAGAAAGCAAACCAAGAAACCTAAACAACAGGTTGTTGCTATTCCACTTCTCCTTGACGATGATATGGATGACGAAGAAGAAGACGATGATTATGAACAACCCAATGATGCTGAAGGGGATTCTGAATCCCAAAAACAACAAGACACCCAACAGTCATCCACAGAGAAGGATTCCGCCAAAGATAAAGGAAAAGGCAAAATGACCACCACATCCAAAGGAAAGCAACCTGCATCATCTTCCGGTAATAATGACAATGAAGAGGATGACGATGAGAACAACAACAACAAAAACCTACTCTCTGATTTCATGGAAGCCAACTATGACGAAGAATACGACAGTGAGGAAGATGAAGACTTTGAAGAGAATGATGAAGAGGAAGGATCAAGCTCAGGGGAAGAAGATTTAGAAGACGAGGATTTTGAAGCTGAAGAGGAAGATGAACCAGTTGACACACCTGCAGCAAGCAAGGCTTCAGCATCATCCAAGGAGGACAAAGGAAAAGGAAAAGTGACTCGCAAGCGTAAAGAAAGAGAAGAGTAGAAGAATCCCCTTGTATATATTGTTTCCACATTACAAATATCCCCTTTGCTTATTATGATAAAAGACGTAGTGGTAGTTTATAACAGTTTATGAATGAAGAAGCTTACGAGGAATAGCTGCACAGCCTGAATGATATCCTCCAAAACCAACAGCAAATACAAACATGTCTTGTAACTTTTCCACTATTTCTGGTGCAGTTTCATTCTGATCATCTTCGTATCCACGTCCCAATGCACCTGAACTATATAATCCCCATGTGAGAAGCCTTCCTTCAGTTGTTAATGCACCATAATGAAAACTACTTTTTATCTTCATCAATAAACCTTGTTCATTCTCATTGATCCCTTTTCCTTACTTTCCAAATGTCACTTTCTGAATATCATGTCCACCAGTGTCCAATACTTGTGGTTCATCATCAGCCATGCTATTCTCATGTCCCAGCAATGCCTTCCCTTGACTGCATATAGCAAATTGTTGTGCCTGAGCTGACAATACAGCCCGCCGATAATCAAACAATGTTCCACAACTAGCATGTTGCAAGTAATAAGAAAATCGTTTCAGCTCAGTAACATCACAAGCTGAAGAATCATTGCTCTGAGATTGCAGTGACGCAAAGTGCAACTTGAACACTTGTCCTGTTCTTGTCAATGCTATTGATGCATCATCTAAGCCAGCAACTTTGACGAATTGCTCATTCTTGTGGATCGGCTCACTTGTAACCACCATGTATTTGGGTGATATGGGAAATGGAATGAGAAAGACTTCTCCTGTAGCTGTAAGAGCTGTAGAATAATTCCAATGCGCTGTGATATGGGTAATAGGTCCAGTAGCTTTGGTGATATGCACTTCTTGTGGCTTCCAACTATTTGCCCAATGCCATAAACGACCTTGATGATCAAGAGCTACGGCATGCAATTTGCCACTAGCAATGACTCTGATACGCACTTGGGTAGGAAATCTAACACACATGGGTTGTCGTACTAAATCTTGTTGTGGAGGAATGATAAGTGGGTGTCTGGGTTGCATCTAAACAATAACATTGTCTTGTTGGTTAGTGTGATGTTTCTTTATTGTCCTACATTTGGTATCCCACTTAAGAAACATACCCAACCCCACATCCAAACTTGTCCTCTTCGATCCAATGCATGAAATGACCAGCCACCTGCAACAATATCTACAATGCCTTTGCTTCGAAGACCACGTAACTCTCGAGGAATAGTGATTTGTCTTAGAAACCTATAATATACCATGCTCAATCCTACTAGACAATCATCAAGGTAAGATTACAGATACTTACGCATCGCGTCCTGAGTTATCTTGATCACCAAAACCAAGCCGTTTATCACTATTTTCTCCCCAAGTATATATCCTTTGTCCTTGATCCAACTCGATGTATAATTGCTTCCACGTATATTGTTTTGTGTTCAAAGGCAACAATAAGCCAAAGTCCGAAACAACTCGCTCCTTCCATACTCGGTCGTCATTGCATAATATGTAAAAGAGTCGACATGTACTTGATAAAGTGCTGAGATTAGATACATCAAGACAAGGTAATGTCTGCTCGAGAAGTATATCCAAGGGAAGATTACAAAGCATCATTTACAATGGGAAAGAAGAAGAGTGAGAGAAATAGATATAGTGTTGAGAATGTGATATGTGCTGTGGATACGATTATGCGTGAGATGACCTTGTCGTTTTCTCATGATCTCCCCAATTTAGCCAGGTCCTTCATATCACTTTTGCTCTATCAAGTCCCTGGTTGCTATTTTGCTTTCTTCCCATCCACCATTCAGTTGCACTGCTCGTCACACACATGACAAGATTCAACCTGGTATGGAAATATACCAATATGTAGTCTTCCGCTGAAGCAGTGTTATGCTACTCTTTGCGATTGATACTACTACTACTACAGCAGTAATCATCACCATCATGTCATATACGTGATAAGTGTGTCTGGATTGAGTGAAATAGCCTAACAAGAAGAAATCTGTTTTGGTTTTGCATTAAAGTACACGTACAGCGTGGGAGTGAGAAAACAATGTGAACACTATATACAGGGGATATCATAGAATAGAATGAGCAAAGGGAAGATGGTTAAGCATCATGCACTTCAAGTGATGGTAAAGCATCAAATTTGGCTTGCAAATCAATGAGTCTTGGCGCTAATTCAGATTGAAGTAAGGATTGTATGGCTGGATCCAGAGTTTGCTGCTGTAGCTGCATAAATGTAATGGCGCATAGATCGAGCGCTTCTCGAGCGGTAACACAATCCCCAGCATAATAGGATGAGCCTTGTGAATCCTCTGCATACTTAATCTAGTGAATCCAATCGAGTAAATTTAATGAATCCGGTAAAACAATATATCCTTTTTACCTCGTCCAATGCAAGATCAAGCAAACTCTTAAGCTGTCGCATGTCTCTTTCACATGATTCTTGCTCTTCAGTATCAAACGAGGAGCATGAAGAAGATGTGGAGGTGTTTGAACCACGTCTTCGAAATAAAGATGGAATGAGTCTGGTACGCGTGTTGTTGCTGCCATGTTTGTGCTTCTTTGTGTTGCATTCAGTATCACTCCACAACACATCTTCAGCTGCTGTGCTAAGGGAGCAACAGCTGCTGGTGTGTGATGGTCTGCGATCATATTGATGATTAGATGGCTCCTCATCAGTGGCGGATCGCGTGAACAAGTTTGTCCATTTGGATTTCGACATGGTTTGATATTGTTGTGATATAGAATAAAGAGGTGGCGATTGTTTATTCCCGTCTTTATATTGTTTTCGGCAATGCATATGATTTGTGCACAAGTAGGGAGTGTTATGCGAGGAGAACAAGCTTATTTGGAAAGAAGATTGATCAAGGGGTATCACTTGTTGGCTGTACATCCACTACATAATTTAATCTGTGGATGACTATAGGAAACAAAGATCAGGGACAAGATACTTGTATTACAGCCCTTCTTCATCATCATATGAATCAATCACCCTTGTCGCTCTCCCTACAAATCCACTTATCCTGTTGGTGGCTGTATATCTCTTCATGTGTTTTCTCATTAGAGATGATGCTCTCCTTGACCTAAATTGAGTGGCGAAAAGTTGTATATCTTCCAAAGTATGTCCAAATTGGCATATGTATCTTATGACACAAGTGTCATTCAAATAGTTTGACGCCATAAGTCGATCCTTGTTTCTCAAGACAATGCAGTAATTGGTGGCTGGTTATATTTCATATGAATCCACTTTAAGTTCGTTTCAGAACTTGATGCACGTTCTTTCTCCTAGCTCTTCCCCAATATGGCTCAGCTACACTGCTATAAACCCCTGATTATCCCTGAATATCATGAACACTTTAGATCCATTGCCGCCTTGGGATATATCCATGCCGATCATATCATTTGTCTCACTTTCATCCCACGGAGCACATATCCTCTAAACTTCCCATTGACTAAACAAAATCCATCAAAACAAGCAATTGGTAGCATGTGTATATGTATATATGTAAGATTGAATTGGCGGTGAAGGATGTCAAACAATGATCACAATTATGCATATCTCGATACGTCAGCTCGGTAGCAAATGATACAGTAAATGCTTGAACATATCTATCACATAGCATTAATACCAGATCAACCCAAAGGACCAAGCTCCAAATGACTTACTGTAATGATAGAAATACAGAGTTCTTTTTATGATTGCTTGCATTCAGGGGCGTTTTGTCCCTTGGCAGTAGGCTACAAAAGAAAACGCATGAGATTACATTGCATCAAGTTGTCTTGAAAACAACACATACCGCGGCATCGTCATCATCATCTTCGCTATCTTCATCTAAATCCTCTTCTTCGTCTTCATCTTCTTCATCGTAGAAATCATCCTATGTATGATGAAAGTACATGTCAGTCATGTTATCTTGGATCCATATGCAACATTTGCATTTACCTCAAAGTCGTCATCGCCTTCGAAGTCTTCATATTCCAATGCCTTTCCAGTAAAGTAGTCAACAGCATGAGGAATGATCTTGTCCTTGAATTCTTCGCCTACGATATATATAAAGTTAGCATCATGCACATCCTTGTTTCTAAACAAAGACTCTAAATACCCATTTCATAATCTGCTTCAAGTTTGGCATCCAATCCTTCAGCTTCCTCCTCATCCAATTCTTCACTTTCACCAGGGAAAACAGGTGGGCTGAAGAAGGTAAAGAATGTGTCTGCAGGCACAGTACGCTTGACAACGCGTGTTTTGTTGGTACCTGTAATAGATAAAGATAGGAGAGAACATTCGTCAGTGATCAGTGTCCCTTGATCCCAACATGACTATATACTTACCCTTGTGGCGTTGTTTCTTGGTTTCAACAGTGACAGTAAGATCCTTGCCTTCCTTCCAGTTGATCTTGGATCCTTCAGCATGATCGTAAACAAAATCACCACCTTGTGCATGATCCTGGTAATAATAAGTCTTGCTCAACACCTTATCAGTAAAGTAGTCGTTTTCTGCGAATTCAAATTCGAGCTTGAAACCAGGCTTATCCATGTATGACATGCGGATATCCACCAGATGTCGCAATGCCTCCTCATCAGCATCAGTGATGCTTTCACCAATTTGAGGATGATTCTTCAATGCTGTCAACCAGAATTCAGGAATGCCCTTAGCCTTGTTCTCATCCTCTTCTTCCTCCATATCAGCTGCTTTCTTTTCTTGTTCTTTCTTGTCGCCTTGTTCTTCTTCATCAGCATCCACCTTTTCACCAAGAGCAACTTCTTCATCAGTAGGTTCATATTCACCAGTGACGACCTGAGCACGTTTCTTGTACAAAGGCTTGTACAATTCAAGATACTTCTTCTCCAAAGCAAGGACTTCTTCTTGGAACTTGCCTTCAAGCTCAGCATGTTGTGATTGCAAATACTTGAGACCATTGATGCGACGTTTCACAGATTCAGGCAATGATTCGATATAACCAGATGGACGACCAACAAGAGTTCCCAACTTGCCTTGAAGCATGCTGATCAAAGCGGGGTTGCCAGTAAAAGCTCCACTGAGAGCACCAGCGGCACCTAACACGGGGGTTGCGGGATTAAAGTTTCAGTTAGCATATCCCGCCTTTAACAAACGTTGCTATTATCAATATCCTCACCAGTAGTCGTGTTATTGCTGTTGGATTCCATATTGTCTTCAGCGATACTAGAGATATTGGGACGATAGGTAGAAGTGATAGGTGCTGGGTTGATAGGTGTGTTTTGTGGTGTAGGTGCAGTCTGTTCGGCTTTCTTGATATCCAGATTGGAAGCTAACGTTCCCAATGGAAGTCATAAGTAAGTCCCATGCAGTCCATGAGTCAATACAGCAGTACGATCTTACTTGATTGCTGATCCATAAGAGAAGGAAAAGGACAAGCACAGTGAAAAAAAGAATTCGAGGTGAGCTGGGGTTGTGAAAGATGCGTCGGGGCAAAAGAAAGACCAGTGGAGTGACTTACTTCCCCAAAATTGACAAAGAAGTCTATCGTGCCTTTCCAAGGGATCAAGTAGTTAAGATAGAAAGAGAGAAACAATAAACACGCTCTTGCTTTACTAGTTATCAAATTTTATCGCTCTGTATCAACACGTCATCTCTTAATCAATCCTCTTTATCTCATACGTGTATCGCCCTTGTCTACTAACGCTAATATCCAATATTTGGGGAGATTACCCCAAATCGATTCATGCCACTTGTAAACGCGTCCTTGCTTTAAAATTGTACATGATCACTTTAATCCATCGTTCACGTATTGCAATGACAGATTATTCATGGCTCTTACTTTACACATCGATTCTTTACCCTGTAAAAGATTAGCAACATAAAAAGCCGATAAGAGAACTATGGAGACTTGTGCAACCTTAACAGATATGTTGCTTGGTGGCGGGGTAATTGACCCAACAAAAAAGACATGTCCTTCCTTCACTAAAGCACCTTAACCGATACCTCCTTTTGCTCTTTCTCCTCTCCCCAGTCATCCTATCCCATCACAATATACACTATTGGGGATGCTGATGAACATAGCATCTATATCATTACATTAAACATCCGTATCCATATCAATGTTATCTTGTATGCCTACTACATTTACCTCCAAATGGCTGGTCGGCATAAACTACGTGATCGGAGACAGGTGTTCTAGGCCGATGGTAACTCTTCATCATGCCAAAGCAACCAAAACGTGGATGTGTGTGTGTGTATGTATGTGGCACTACTGCTGTTCCACCATATAACACACCTTGTATTATGAGAAATCTTTCACGCTGAGAAATATACACTTGGGAGTGGTCATGCTGCTTCTGTCGACATTTTGCCAATCAAACTTTTCTGAGAAAAAGACCATTTGTTCTACTCTGCTATTGCTGCCGATATGAATTACGACAACTGGATAGACCTGTGTTCTCTTATTTGCCACTTTCTTTGAGATTCTGCACCTTTGTTTACATGGGACACTTTCAATCAGCGTCATTTCCTTGCTTTTCTTACAAAAAGCAAAAGTCATCAAGTATCCAGTTATCATTATCCACAGAAAGAAAGATGACACCATGCATGTAATTAAGAAAGAAACTAGTGTGCTCGATCGATTTTGATCTAACATGATCCAGGTTTAGACATGAGCATTCAAGATGCAGTAATAAAGTCGTTGTCATCTTCCATACGCTATAGAATCAGCTATTCGCTTGGCATTGGAGTGACGGGTTGTCTCGGATGTTTACAAAGTTTAAATTTGTTGCTCATGTGGAATGGCATTCATTGGGTGGCAAATACAAGACTCCTTTTGTTGGCTCAAGGGGATCTATAAAGGGGATGATGCTGTAATGACCATGGTACAGCTGAATGAGCACACTTGTGTGTGAATGAGCACAGGGGACAACAGGTGCACGAGATGTGGTAGCAGCGTACCCAAGAAGTGTGGATAAAGTAGTCATGGGAAGAGGATCATGCGTTCAAGTTGTCGAAAAGAAGAGAAAAACGGAATGTGATATCCAAATTGTGCATATTGAGCGGGAATCTGCACTTGCTTATGCAGAGAAAACAAGAGCAAAGGTCAAGTGAGCAGCCAATGGTTGCATACCGTTTCAGCGCCAGGTTTCCCACACGCAATGCCACAGGCTTCTCTTCCTTTCCTCACTCTTTTGGTTTTAGTGCCGTTTTGTCAATCCAAGAAGATAGGCACAAAATATAAATAGACTCGCTTTTTCTTTCTCCACTTGCTTCCTTACACTCCATAATATGCCTACCAAGTCTATCTGCAACACCAAGCAACAAATGAATGACTATTTCTTCCACAATCCATCAGTTTGGCCTCTCGACTCTATACAAGAAGCCCATATATTAATGTCGCAATCATATGCAACCACTTCATCACCACTATCATCACCAGCAACTTTTGATCTCGAAGAAGGTCTCAAACCATCACCTACACCTTCATCTTCAGCTTCTTCAACTTCTTCATCAAGTATTGGATATACCATTGCTGCTGCCAGTATTATATGCACTTCACGAAAACAGCGAAAGGAAGTGATACGCTGCAAGACATGTAATCGACGCTTTCATTCCAAAGGCAACCTTGCCAATCATCATCAACTTTACCAGCATTAGCTCTTCTTCCACTTTTTTTCTTGCATTTACCCATTTTTCATATCCTATCCGCATCCTTGGCATCGTGTATATATATATATATTTTACCAGCATTTCTCTCTCTCTCTTTCCAAAGTTATATGAATTGTCTCATCTGATGTGAGCAACGTAATAAATCCCTCATTAGTTGACTGGTCAAGCTTTGATCTGTTTGTGTGGGCTGGTTACCACTTCAGGAACGTTTCAGCATGATGTGGGCGTGGGACCATGTACAACTTGCTTTTTGATGTTTATCCTACACATTATATGTATCCTGGATAGTGCAATTTCATTTCGCCTTCATTCCGATACACCTGCATCACAAGATAAACATCCCTGTATTGAGAAAATTTGCCAGTTCATGATTTTGTAGAAAAGACATATCACTTGGTGTGGTTTACTTTTGACTGCAAGGTTTGTTTCTGTCATTCATTCCTTGCAGCTATCCATGTAGCACAGATGACCAAGCACAGCCGACAAAATACAACACAAGGTTGAGCACAGCTGTATGGCTTTATAGCAACTCAGCCCCTCCTGACTTTTGCAATCCAGCCATTCAACATAGGCATGTTGTCTATAGACCTTGAATATAGTCTCTGGTGACGATAGCATTGTGTCCCTGGATGCCTTCACTTCACTACGTAGCATAGACGTAGCACATGGCATCATTGACTACACAAGTTACATATTGAAATGAGCACCATTCTATGATAAGAGACACAAACATGCCCACTGTTTTCTTCAATTTGGATAACAAATGCATTTAAGGCAACTTGTATTGAATGAGCCTGAAGCTCATTGATAGTGTTTCCATGAAGAATATAACAATGAGCTGAAACGTGGAAAGAGTGGTTACACATAATTTCATTCTTGCAATGCGATTGATTAATCAATCCCTTAAAGAAAGCACATTGTCCTTTCAGATGCCACATCTTTTATCCAGCAAGTTTGGTTGTACACAACGTTTATACAGCAAGGGGATGATTACATTCCAAAGGTATGGGATATGTGTGATATTGATTGTGGATTTTGTGTTGTACACTTTCATAGCTAGCTATCACAGGGATCGTTTGGTACCACAGCGTTTCCTTTTACTACCACTGTTATTGCTGTTTCCACTTTTGCTGCTGGTTGAATCACTTATCATGCTACGTCGACTACGCTTCCTTCGTATATCCCTGGTTGTTGCCACTCGCTCATCGGTACTGTAGAAAGTTGCTGCAATATACACCATTGTAACATTGATACTTGACGTCAATAACAGCCCGCCTGATTGAGGACATGTTGACATTTGATAAGCTGTCATAATGACACCTGCACAGAATCGAGCACGTTCCAGTAATAAAAGGATCGCCTGTTGTAAATAGAACATATGGTCAATCATCCTGTGTCAATCAGATTGCTTCCATGTCATTGCAACTCTCCTTTTCCAGTCCTATTGCATACCTTCAGCACCGACGCTCGTAAACCAATTGACCTGCAGAAAAAGTAGACATGTCGAAACCATTGAATGAAGCAAATAATGTTTGTAGCCGTGCTATATGGTTTCAATCAGTCGAGCTGACAATAAAGGAAGCTGAATCATGCATCATGCCGATATATTTACCTTCCGAAAAGGCTTTTGTCTTGCAACCACGACCAAAGCAGCAGGATCACAGCCATGTTTTGATACCAATGAAAGAATGTGATTGTTTTCTATGCCAAATACCATGTGAATATATTGTGCCTGGAATCATCAGTAATGAATCGAATATCCTACCTTTCGTAGTGCCAAAATGACTGTATCCATAAAGGTGATATAGCGTAAAAGATAATACATGTACATGCTGTAAAACATGCGCTCGTTTTCTGGTCCATCATGTCGTTGGCAGTCAGCTGTTGATAATGCCCATCCACGATCCTTTGATTAAACGAGGATCAATAACAAGCCATAAGAGAACATTGTTGGCTTACCTTGACTGCCACATGCAATGTTTGTACGCCTGTGATACAGATCCAGCCAACAAGCCCAGCCATGATTGCATTGTATATGGCAGCCCATACATGGATCCATCGATCAAAGCGCTGTCGTTGTGCCATCATCCATCGAATGCCAATGATGCCTGTAAAGTAGATGATCCAACTCAAATACACCACCTATAACGATAAAAGTAAATGGATCATGCAAGATAGCAAGACTCCTTTGTTGCTTACCCACAAGTCAGAAAACGGCGATCTACCATACTGCCAGTGGAATTGTGTTGCCATCCATGGATTGAGTTGCTGCCATTCCCAATCGATCATAGCGCTGGTCGTCTTCAAAGAGAGAAAAAGGTGAAATGCCGTAAATTCGAGCCGAGGAAGGATACATGCCTGAATTTCATGCAAGCAAGATGACTGACGTCAATGGTCAAGCCAGATGTACCTTTTACAACAAAGTATTACTCAGCACTTGGTCTCTATGAGTAAAGGCGGCTATGCATGAGTTGGTACGTTATGCTATAGTAGGCTGATACCATGACATTGATCCAAAAGACTATTCATGCTGCTTGCCATTATCAGTTCGGATCGCTAGTCTTTCTTTTCTCTTAAGAATACGTGTTCCTGCTTCCCTTTTGATCTCCCCAGTCTTATCATGACCAAAATAAAGGACCATGCAATTTGCTCACTTACATGAAAAGTAATGGCAAGTCCCATATCCACTGCATCAATGGAAGTCAGCGGATCAGCCAAGATCTGCTGGATCACGTGTTTCCTCTATTAAAGCGAACCATAATCAATGCTCTGCTTAAGTCACACAGTAGTGGATGCTTTCAATGATATCTAGATGGCTAATGAATTTGGATTCCCTGATAATCCATCTGGTTACATTATGGCTTTTCACAAGAAGGCAGTAATTGCTGGTACATATATGGTAATCAAAGTCATATAAGTGAATCAGCAGCACAAGGATCATTCCCTACACATGTTACTAGATGCAACAGCTGATGCCCGATTTACCGAGCACATGGTAAGCCATTGATGATGGTGTTTTAATGCTAAGCATAAGTCAACATGTCTTCCCATGCGCATGAAAGCGATATTATGCCGCATTGTCATTAAAGACACGATAGAATGGATGAATAGTAAAAGTGTCCTTTATGCATGTCAATATGGCATCTGATCTAAAAAGGATAACAAAGGTGTGGATTGTGTAAAGAAGCAAGCAAGCAATGGGCGGGGTATATACATGATAGGAAGATAAAGAAAAGGGAGACGTACCGCACTGTCTCATGGAAACGTGTAACAATAAATCAGGTTGCACATAAGCAAGCGGACAAATTGATGGCGGTGCGTATGTGCAATGAATGCATGAAGAAGGAGGATCTTGGGGAATATTAGCTTGACTGTATAGGCACAATGGAATCAGTAGAATCCGCAACACAAAATCTGCTTTCACGCTTGTACCACCTTAGTCCAAAGCTCACCGATCAACATAAATATCGCATCCTGTTTCCGGCATTGGATCATTTTTCGTTTCAATCCACACTCTTTACTGCATACTTGCAATCACAATTCCTCTCCTTTGAGTGATCAACTCCCCTTTCCCTTCTTTTTACTCGCACAACACATCCCATATCACTATCACAGCCTGGTGCTGACAGCAATTTGATGTATCCAAAGTCATTGGTCACCACCGCCCTCGTGGCTCTCCAATTCACCACTGGCACTAATGCTTTCTTTTTCCGTAACAATTTGGAAATTGTTCATGGTGGTGCCAACATTCAGCCTGAACATGCCAGCAGCTACTACTCTGTATTTGCTCGTGAAGATGATCCTGAGCCTGAGTTTGAACTTGTTCCTATGTCTGTCAAGGACAAGATTGTTTCTCTTAAACGCCGTGCCATTGCTGGATGTGAAGAAGAATATACAGGTATGCTTAACATTTGACCTATTTTATGACATAAACATGATATTAATTGCCATCATGTCATTGATAGTTAAACGTGGTGATACCTGCCATGAGATTACACACAAGTTTGGCATCCATCTTGAAGACTTTTACTACTGGAACCCCCAAGTCAATTCCAGATGTAAGAATTTGAAGCCTGGTAGAAAATACTGTGTCAAGAACAGTGATGCTGGTGCTTCACCTGATTCATGCAATGTGCGACACAAAGGTATGCATGACAATGCTTCTATGCTGCACCGGATGTTAATTGTTCTTTATTCATGCAGTTGTTGCTGGTGATACTTGTACCTCGGTTGCCAAGCAGTATGGTATCAGCCATTCCAAGTTTATTGCTCTCAATGATAATATCACCAGTGGTTGCAAGAACTTGAAGATTGGTCACAGCTACTGTATTTCCACCAACTACGAGTCCTCTTCCAACAATGATGATTCTGCTGCCAAAAAGAAAGCTGCTGAAAAGGCTGCTGACTACGAAAAGAATGAAGAAAAGGAAGATGTCAAGAAGCAAGAAGAAGCTGAAAAGGCTGAAGAAGTCAAGAAGGAAGCTGAAAAAGCTGCTGAAGCTGCCGAGAAGAAGGAAGAAGCTGAGAAGGATGACAGTGACAAGATCAAGAATAATGTTACTCATCTTGCTTCCAAGACCAAGAATAATGAAGAAGACAAGAAGGATGATGACAATGATGATTGGGAGAAGACTGAAGTCCCTGCAAAGGATTCTGATAATGATGATGATGACAAGGACAACGACAGCGACTCATCTTCATCCTCGACTGAAAAGCGTAAAGCCATTCATCACAACATCCCCATGACTTACTACTGGATTGCCATGCCTGAAGATTACAAACAAAGCGGCAAGCAAGTTTCTATCAAGACATGTGATGGCAAGACCCTTGGCAGAACTTCTGTAGAATATGCTGATGCTCTAGTTATGGAAGGCACAGGTCTTCTTGATGACAAGGTTGTCAATCTTGGTCCTTGTTCATGCACAAACTATAACTGCTTTATGGAAGTCGACAAGAAGGAAGATCCTTATGGCTTGACATGTAAGTGGCATTTTGCTGATCTATATCTTTTTATCTAATGTCAATTGATATCATATAGCATACAGCACAGCTTTGAGACCTTTCATTACTGCTGCAGCCAACGATATCCCAAGAGGCTCTAAAGTGTATGTTCCCCAACTTGATGGCGTCATGTTGCCCACTGGCAAGAAGCACAATGGCTGTCTTTTGGTTGATGGTAAGTTGTTGACAATCGGCATTTGAAACAATTGCTTACAATCACTTCATGTTGCAGATAAAGGATGGAGTTTCTCTTCCAAGCATCTTGACTTTTACGTGTATGCCATGAAGAATTACGAGACATTGAACAGCCAGCTTGGTATCAGCAAAGTAGATGTCTATGAAGGTGGCAGCTGCAAGCTTCTCGACTACATGTAAAACATCCATTTCCCTCTACACACACCAGGATATTATCTTCTCCATCTCCTCTCTTTGTACCTTTAAAGCTTTGGGAAATGAGCCAATGCAACATATAAACACACTACAAATGTCAATTTAGCAATATCCTAATGTATACAGCGTGATCAGATATCACAACAAAAGTCATCACTGTATCGTGGAACTTGAAGAAGCCATCAATTAACGATGCAATGTTCCTGACATTCTCCGCTGAGATCTGTGCTTCGTGCATGTGTCTTGTTCCTCTGTTACTTCTTATCTTGATATGGAAAGGCATGTATATTTATGTCTCCAGGATCATTGCTGGTTGTGATAATTAATGTACTCCTTACCATGTGTAGACAATGAGGATCCTGTATCCAGGTTTGGTATCAAAGGGACACCAAGACGTCAATATAACAAGCAAAGGATCCAGGAAGCAGCAGCAGAGTAGAAAATCCCCATATGAACCCCCCCCAGTATACAACTGAAATAAGATTGATTCTTGTATTCAAGAGTGATGATGATGATGATGATGATACTACAAGTTATATATGCATGATGTGATTGGGAAGAAGACTATTCTATTGTATCAAGATCACTATCGATATTGAACGCCCTGTAGAACTCTTCTCGATCAATTCCAAACTTCTTGCTGCAGTGAGATTGCATGATCCAGATGTTCTCTAAGTGACATAAATCATGATGATGCTGTCAGATATACATGTGATACGCATATACATACCAGTCCACCTATTTGCAGCCTCCTTACACACAACAATGGCCTTGTCTAAACAATGAAAGTAATGTCATTGTCATGAATGAAAATCACCTTTTTTCTTCTCACCTTTGGCTTTGTATATCTCTGGATCATTGTCCTTGTAAAGTTGCATCTCGTTCACAAGAGCCTTGTTTTCCACTTGTAGTTCCTTGAGCTGCAAAAGAATCTTGTCACGTTCATCCTAATATAACATATCAGCATTGATGTTTCGCATGTTCATGATATATTGGATGTAGCTTACAGAAGGCTGTCTACCTTGTTGTGCTAATTCAATCTCTCGTTTGAGCTCCTCATTCTTTTTTCGTTCCAGATCCAGCTTTGCTTGCAATTGTTCCTCTTTTGATCGTATCTAGCAGAGTAATGTCAATCCATCAAGAGTTCTGGCTCGTTGTATCAACAAGGACGTACTGCTTGTTCTGCTGCAGAAGGATAAGACCAATAATAATTGGAAGGACCAATCTTGTCTGAATTCACAAGGCCGTCATCAATCAATCCTTGCACAACTTCCTTGACTGATTGTTGCACTATGCATGCGGATACAAGGTTCATTAGTATGCCATCCACAATGTATTCATATATGAGTTACCAACACCCAGCTTTTGACCAGTCTTTTCTAGCTCCTTTAGCTGAAAGAAGTCGCACTTGAAGCAAGATAGGTAAGTTACTTTAGTGTTGTGGATGATGATGATGAACATACCGATTCATGCAGATACTTTTCTATACGTCGACGCTTCTCTTCAAGTGATATGCCTTTGCGTGACTATAAGAAGTATATACTGAATATGGCGATCAGTGTATAGTGAATATGACACTTACCATCGTATGGTCAAAGTAGAAAAGAAGAAAGAGATGCAAGATGCAAGCGGCACAAGAATGGGGATTTCAAATAAGGACATCCGTGCGCATGACAGTGTTGCACAAGCAAGCATGTTTTCTTTATACAAACCCACCAAACTTATTCGCGACTCAAACGATCCTTTCTTTGAAGAAGGCAACATTGCCATACGTGCTTACTGGTTGGAACGCGATGCACGATCAGAGCAAGATATTGCTATTATTCGACAAGAAGCTTCCATGCTGGCAGAGTAAAGTCAATGCAAACCATCCACTTGTACCTTTTGCTCATGGCGTTTGTCTTGTAGCGATCTACACTGTCCTATATTCTGTGAACACGCTTCATGTGTCAGTGCATATGGTGGACCTATTCCTTTTCCTTCTATCACAGCATACGAGGAGCACTATGAAGCACGTCATTGCCACGTGTGTTTTCCCTGTGACAAGACGTTTCCCAACGCCACTTTTCTCCAGCTCCACCTCGATGAGTATCATGATGCCTTCCTGAAAATAAGAAAAGAACGTGGTGAGAAAATAGTAAGTGAAGGATAGCAATGCATTAGTGAAATGGATCAAGTACTTACGCATCTTGATGTAGTATCAATGCTTTGTCGAGAGCTGCAGCAAGAGATGTTCAACCACTAGAAGGCGTATGCAGCATCTGATTGAAAAGCATCGTTATCCAAGTGATTTCCCATTTGATATTGTAGCAACAGGCACGTTATCCTTTGAAGAACGACAGGCTCGTATGAAACGACAACGGGCGAAAAAGCTACGTGCACAACATATGAAAGCTTCATCATCAACATCTTCTCATGAAGACAACACAGCACAACACAATCAGTCAAATGGGAAGGCGAATCACGATGACATGGATGTGGATCAATTGACCAATTCAATGGCTGCTCTTTCAATACCTAAAACTATCTCTTTTGGACGAGGTAAACCAACATTTGCACGTCGACCACAACAACAACATCATCATCATCGAAGGAGTGGAAGAAAGGTAAAAAAGAGAACTACTAGTATTTATTGGTGTCTAATAGATAATGTGATAGCAACAAGATAAGATGGATGAGGATGTTCAAGATACACAAGAGAAAGCATCAGGACAAAAGAAACAAGATAAGGATTCTACTACTCGACAAAGACGACAAAGGAACAAGGAAAAGAATCAAATGGCTATAGACAAGATGGATGATGGATCTTCACAATAAACGTCTTTATTTCTATTGCAATACTACTATACGACGCGCCGTTGATCTTGATTACCATTGATGACACGCAACATATTCCTCATAGCAGCTTCATCACCTGTACCATTACGTTTATCCAACCAGAATCGATTCTGTGGCAAATCCTTGGGTGCCGTTTTGCGATTGACTGTCCAAGTTAAGAGTAGACCAGAAGAGGGCATTAAATCCCGAAGAGCGAGTGTGCTTTGTCGCTTACGAGCCAATAAATCGAGTGTTTCAATCGTTACTTTGGTATTGGGTGAAATGCGTTGATGTTCTTGTTGTTTGGTATGCAAGTAGATATTGTTGATAAAGGGTGACAAAAGGTAATGGATAGCACCTGTCGAGCATGCACTGGCTGCAAGAGCTGCCATAAGGTGATAAAGAATGACATATCGCAGAGTGGATTCTTATACTTTAGTTTTGTGTGTGTCCCCCATGCACTGTAGGCTACCACTGCTACTTACCACCAAGGAACATGGTTGAGCTTATTCCACTTGCTTGTACTTGATGTTGTCGAATAAATATCTCTGTTTTTGAATACTCGTTGACACCAACTTACCTGCTGGAGTCTCCCAAAAGTACATGACAGCTGGTGTTGACACGGATGAGATCTGTAGTGAGAACACAACTTAGCCAATTGGACATGGAGCTTATGTCAAAAGAGAACATACACCAAAAGTTGATAAAGAGAATAGTTTGGCAAGCTTGACAAGAGATGCATTGGGTGTTGTATAAATGAGCTTCTTGGAGTCATTGTTGGGTTGAGTAGAGTAGTATTGTCGTAGTCGAGTGTTGCGACAAAGAGCAGCACGTGTAAGAGTTGAAGAGACAACAAACATTGTCATTGATGTGTGGCTGAAACAAGAGCAAAAGAAATCAATTTATTGGGAGGTATAAGCGAAGTTTATATACACATGGTCGGTGATGAATAGTAGAGGAAGGACAAGAGATGTTGACATGCATTGAAAGATATCTAGTCGTCAAATACAGTGTTGACAACAGGACTGAAAGAAGCATCTTCTTCATGATGGATACTGCCCTGTGCAGTGTAAACAGTGGCATCAGTCAGGGGCATGGTTTGAGGATGATGCGTAGTAGCAGATTCATTGAAGTGTACTGGAGAAGATAAAACCGAGGAATACATCCTAGAACTTGATGAAACTAGTGGTCGGCCCAAGATGTTGATCTTGCGGATAGCAACAGCACGAGAGATAGTAGCAGTAGTGAGCATGATTGATATAAAAGAGTGTTTGTTCGAATGTAAAGAGACACTGTAATCATGGATGTTAGTATTTATACATGTTTGATTCCGCGGATGACACTTCGGGATTGGAGAATGTCAAAGAGCACTTGCATGTGAGCCGCATGAAGATCATGCTCTTGAACAGACATGTCAGTGTGAAAGTGTGTGGGGAGAGCCAATCAGAATGTTGTAATTGTTACACATTGCACAAAACGCATTACAAAATCTCCTTGTGAAATCAATCTATTGGTTCTCATGGCCTACGCACCTTTAATAAGTTTAGGCAGGAGTACTATGTCATCTTCAGATCACTGCCAAAGATGAGGAGAAGGGAGTTTTTGCTTGGTAATCGCTGCTTCATTCATTGTATCAACTCTTGAGCGGGGTTGCTTTTGCCCATACTATACGTCATCTCTTTCAACACATTTACAAGATAACGAACATTCATATGTCGTGACTCATTCTTATCAAGTTTCGAAGGCGGAATTTGCTCGTGTGTTGCTGGTAAATGTACCATTGTAGGTTGTCTTGCTCATCACTACTCCTCCTTTTAGTTGCCTTCGAGCACCATTTTATAACAAAACATGCTTGTATGCAATCCAGATAAGCTTTATTCGCTGAATTGAGATGCACCAGCTGTTACTTACTACCTGTAATTCTAATAACAAGCTGCTATCTTCATGTCCACTCAATTGAAACATGCTATTGATGTGAAGCAAAACAATTGCAATAAGTGTGTAAACATCCCTGCGACATACAACATATGGCTGATGGAGAATCTGGTTGTAGTCGCCTATCATCTATTACTGGATGCTACTGGTATCGGTGAGAATTGTGTAACGAATACCATTTTTGGGATACAACAACAGCTTCCTTCAAAAGTGCAGTCGGATCTTGAGCCGAGTACTATTTTCAATTGGTGCATGATTCGCTCAAAGGCATGTACCAAGCCCTTTTCTCAAATAAGACACTGGATGAGCTCTGTAACATAGTACGCATCGAAAATAGTATCCAGTTGTGCTATATCTCAGACATTTGTCTTCTTTCTCATGTCATAGGAGTAGCATACTGTAGACAATGTAATGTTTATTTGGGGGCTTATTGTTATTGATGGCTTTGGCGACTACATAGCACCAAAGCCAATGGCGAAGACAAAACTTGCATGCACAGGGCAAGCGTTTAGTGACATTCTGTGACAAAAGGAAAGAGAAAGGAAGGGCAAAATCCGACACCATGGGTCTCCTGTGATCGAACTTTACTTTTTTTATCTTTTTTATCCATGATATGGTTTGATACATTCAAAGGAGTCTTTTGTTTTCCGCCACACGAAAAGTGGTTTCAATTCACAATGTCTCATTGTAAGTCATAGAGGATTCAGTATAGCAGCTTACTAATGATTGTAAGCAGGTTAATGCAAAGTGCTCATCGTGTCCTGCATGCATCTAGAAAACGTGGACCTGATTGTCGGCATTGTGATCACTTGTGTTCCCAGTCAACAATCCGATTGCGGAAGCGCCATTGTTGACCAAAAAACATTGCTGATACACAAATGTCAGTATGCCGTCACAACACAACAATGCATTTTGCTTTATAGATAGCAAGCTGATCAATAAATAACTCGTTTCATCTATATTTACTGTAACTGGAACATGGTTTTTCAGTGACTGATATGGCTTATAGCATTCTCATGATCGGATGATGGATCATGCAAACACATCCAACACCAAAAATGGGCATTCCATCGTCAGCACACCACCTTGCAACAAAAGGGGAGCGCAGCGTGGCTGAAAGTTAGTGAGAATAAAGGCAGCTGCCAAAACGCATGACCGACACCTTTCTATTTTAACGCTTTGTTATTCACCTTTTCGATGCTAACGGGTGCTTTTTTACCCCAAAATGGGAAAATACATACGTTAGCGTATCAATATAGATCCACCAGCTTGACGCTAATGTGTAAGCCAAGGGACTGTGCGAAAGTGCAAGTGCACACACTTGTACTCGAAAGATCTATTCCTAGTCTTTTGTACTATTATTGGGTATGTTATGCTTGTCATATCCACAACAAGTTCGTAGCGGATCATTGCATCATGTTTTCTTATAAATACAGCGTGTCAGAAACATCGAAATCCCTCATACTCATCACATCCATCTTCTGTTTCATATCTTCTCGTCAATAACAATGTCTCGATTCATTACCCTTATCATTGCAGCTCTTCTTTCTGCTCTCTTGGTCAATGCATTGCCTTTGGAACGACGTGGTTCTCCCGTCAACATCAAGGTTGACTCTGCACAAGAATACTGTACATATCTTCCTCCTAAGCCTGGCATGCCAATTGCTGAAGCTGAAGGCAATGCTGTTCCCTTTTGCACCAAAACACAAGCATCTGGTACTCGTCAATTGCCATCAGGCTTCATTAAGTCAGCCCATTTCAAGCAAACATCTACCTATACTCAAGTAACAGGTCGCATTGATCGCTCAAAGTACAGTCTTTCTGCTTCTGATGGTGGTGGACAATATGATCATAAGGTTAGGATCTTTATGATATAGTGTTGTTTTCAATCACTCATTGTAATATGCTCTATAGAATGAAATTGGCAGCACTTGCAATGGATGGAAATACTGGGTCAACCTTGTCGAACCAGATGCTCAAATCTTCTGTATCCGCTGCTGCAAGAACTCTTCAGATTGTCACCTTGGTATTTCAGAATATGGTTGTGAACGCGTTGTCCCTGGCGATTACAGCTAAAAGCATTTTCCAAGTGCCAATTCTCTTCCATTGTATCATTATTCTTTTGTCATCTAACATTGTAGTTATACAAATGTATCCATTCTCTTCTTGCACACAATCTATCCTTCAAATAAACTTCATACATTCCAGGCTGTATTCAAGTTTGCTCATATGCCTACTCTGTGTCAGAGGAAGATCTCTTGGCATCTTTGTGTTGTATAAACATAAGTATAGACATCTGTGTGAATGCGCGCCACCAAGCACGCAGTTCATGCGATCATAAGACTGATGTTCCGAAACCCTTATTTAGTTGGTCCGTGTCATCAGTGATTCCCACGGATCACATCCATCGATCTACTTGTAACACATCTAAGGCAGTGCTTATCAATGCATACTGGATATGCAGCTATGATCTTTATTGCTAAAGGCTGGTGACTAATCGAGAGATTGTTGGATGCTGATAGTAAGCGTAGTAGTAGCAGTATTCGATGCAGATAGTTCTATATAAGAATATTGTTTATATGAATTGAAGGAGACATGCAATATTGGTAGGTAAGCAAATGAATGATGAAACTGGGATGCTAAGTGATGAAGGCACAAGAAACAGCCTGATCGGCAGGGGTAATAATGCTGGCGAATGTGAAAGAAAAGGTTGAAGAGTGGCGAAACTGGCTGAGGAAGAAGTATTTGAATCGGCAGATGGAGTATATATCAACATTGACGGCATTGGATAAGCATTGTTGTCATTAGCAGGTCAAGTATCAGTGTAGGAATTTGAAGAGTGTTGTTCTTAGTGTGATCACAGTGAGCTTCTTCAAGAAGTTGTCCCAATCGTTCAGAATGATTCTTTGTTTCTTCTTGACCAAATCGTAATACATCATCAAGAGCAAGGTTGTTGATTGAAATGGTTGTTCCTACGTCATGACAGGCTGAGCGATAAGCAATCTAATGACTGGATCTGCATGCGATATCCAATACATACTGTTTTTGGTCTTGATAGCTCATGCAGTCAGAAACGCTGTGTTGATGTTTTGTGCTTGTAGTAGCTCAACAACTGGCACCAGTGTAATACCACGTAGTCCCAGTCCTTTCGAGTCTCTGCCACATTTCCAAATGACTGGAGAAGAGCATCTTTCTCAAGCTTGTTGGTGTCCTTGATGCATAAACGACTAGACGTAAGGATAGGATCTATCCCGGCTCATGATTCCTAAATTCCTCACTACTTGACCGAGTAAAGATACCACCAAGCAAGAAGATCACTGCTCAAATACATATCAATACGCTAATCAAGAGCAAGATACAAAGGATAGTCATACCCTAAAGAATCCATCAAGGGATAGTGTCAAACATCAAAAGGGAATAAAGAACTACAAGGATGACAATAAAGACCCAACGCTGATTGAGTATTCCTGATTCACTGTGTCTATAAAGGCTACTCTTGACACTTACAAAATGGCTTTGATGATATATGCAATGAAATAGACGAAAGAGATGTGCTAGCAATTGCGTGAAGTGGTACTTGTCATCCAGAACGACATATTGATCTATGGAGCCAGTAATGTGGTCAACCAGCAGCAACATGAACAATCGAGTTGTATCTACCTACCACTTGAAATAGAGCTCTTTGCAGATGACATAATGGTGTTCATTCTTGGCGTTGGCAGATGATGTAGAGAAAGAGAACACGTGTAGCTGGTGTAGAAGGTTGTACCATCAATGCAAGTCGCGTGATCATGAAGCTTTTGTGCAGCCATTTGTTGATATCCCTCTCCACAAGACAATAACACTGCTGGTGTTGCGAGCTGCAGCTCATGTCAGTCTAATGCAACGTCGAAGAGCAAGATGGACGACCAGATTGCAATGTTATCCGTTGCTGTGTAGAACGATGGCGAATGGGGAATAGCGTTGGAGCAAACGTGTTGGTAAGGAGAGCTGAGAAGAAGCTGCGATTTGACTCACAAGACGATTTATCAACAATGCAGCACCACTGGGTTCTTCATGGCTGATAAGGATAACGATAAAGCAAAGGACGAAACCTATAGTTTTGGCTCGTCTTGACACTTTATAGTATGATTCAATTCCTCTTCACAAGGGTCAAATTATCACAATAGCATCCAAGACAAGAAGAGTAGGACAACAATGACACACTACCATGAAGATCAGTACATGTATCAGCTATATTCCATAGGGTTGTAGAAGAGATATACACTATAATAAACACATGGCTGGACTTTGACACTGTAAAAGAGATACCAGGAGGAAATCAAAGAGATGTTAAGGAGGACAACATTCTTGTTTATGTGCTCAGAGTCGCGTGTGTGAACTTCTGTGATCACAAAGAGGAGCAATGTAGTGCATGAGATAATGAAGTGATGGAGCCTACTTATAGCTAAAAGAAGTCTAGTTCTCTAAGGGAAGCTTTGGTTTGATTGTCCTTGCATGAATCTGCAAGTGACAGACCAAATTAGGGCAGGTGACAATATTCATCATCCAACAATCAAATCAACCAGCTACCAGAATCACTCATTGTGCTCTTATCTACATTACCATGTTTATATCAGCTCTTTCATGTACACTAGGCAGTAATAATAGCCCAATTACATTGTGACGAGGAAACAATATCACCTTGCACTGCCGATAGTGCCATTTGCTTCGAATAAAGACATGTGGTGCTGCATGTAGCAAAATCCTTCTTCATGTACTCCATCACCATGTCGATACTGCAGTATTGCTTGTATATAACGCTAAGAGGTGACAAAGGATCCGGCACATTAGGAAAAAGGCTTGTACCATGTATAAGTGCTCTTTATCTGAATAGGTGATTCCTTCTTGGAAACTTGTCTATCATGCATGCTATTTCTCTTCCTATGCTATCCACTGAAATACTCTATACGCACACTTTGCATTGTCACATAGAATATATTGATGTTGCATAAAAAGGTGGTAATCTTATAGGAAAGGACATAGAAAAGAATATGGATCCATATTGAAGTTGTGAGAGATAAGAAGATTCATGCACTTCATAAAGTTGATGAGAACAAAACGAGCGTAAGCAAGATTGTGTAGGCCAATTGGATGGGATCAATGTATCGATTATGGATTATGTCAATAGTAGATGATTGACGGCATAAAGTTGTTGTTGTTGTTGTCATTCTTGAACATCCTTATCACCAACATGTTCATTGATGATGTTGATGATGCGGACACATCACAGGTGGTCGTTGCTGCACCAGTTCTGCTAATCGCCCTTCATTCTTTTCCATAACTAAATCCTTGAGCCATTTGATTTCACGTTCCAAATCTTTGATGTGAGCTTCAAGACGATTCGATTTCTCAGTCATCTCCAAGGCTGTCCTCTGTAGTGCTTGTTCACGCATCTTCTTTTTGACTCTGAATCGTGCACTTGCAGCCGTGTTGCGCTTTCTCTTTTCATCTCTGGAAAGCTTCTGTGGACGACTATGGGTGTTGTTGGTGCTACTTGATGTACTGGTGGAAGGTTCAACTGCATCATCTAGTTGTTCAAACATGAACTGCTCCTCTGGTGATGCTTGATGCTCATCAAAAAATGACTTTTGCTCCTCACATGGCGTCGTCACTGTTGATGTCGGCCATTTTTCAGGACCATACAGAGCTGCTGTAGGTGGAATGTCATAGGAAAATTGGGCATTTGCAAAGAAATCCAAGTCCTGTTGCATATCCGATTCTGTCAAGAACGACACAGGATCCATCAGTTGATTGAGCGATTCAATAGACTTATCACCGCCACCATTGTTATCACCAATAACAGGGGAAGAAGGTGACGACGACGTTAGAAGAAACGATTGGGAATGTAATGCCATAAGGGATGAAACGTACAAATGTATGTAGCGTGCTATATTATATATACCGTGGATCAATTTGCTTTTCGCTTTTATAACGCGTCTGGAGTTCTTTGGTCGCGGAGCCTTGCTTTGGCACTGTGTATGTAATGTGTGTGACTCTGGCAAACACACACAGACCAATGCATTCTCTTGACCATTTTATGTACCTTGTTGGATATTTATATGAGCGGCAACTTTATAGATGATGAATTCAAAAAGAGAAATATATAGTACAACTGCTCGTAGCCGTAATGGGGATGCGCTAAAGGAGAGAAGGGTTTAAAGTAATTGGAAACCAAAGAGGAATATATAGCGTCATATGGAGTACACACGTACATACACATACACGACGATCCTTTGTTGGTCAAGCAAAAAGGACATCCAATCGATTTGAATGTCGCAATAGCTGCGACATTCACCATGGCAATCACGTCATGTCGGGTTCCCAATCCGAGTTCCCTTCATAGATAACACAACACCTTGGCATGGCCAAATATGATAGACTATCATGGTGTCAGTGCATCATGACTCTTTTTTCATTCGCCAAAACATGCGGGATAAGAATCAATCCTCGGATACTGCATTTATAATGCTAATTGACATAGATGACTCGATTGACCAATGCTATCGGAAGATACTTAGGGGGACATATTATGCACTAGGTTCCCTTTTTTCATGCAACTCTTGTGTGATAGCATGTCTATGTCATATGTCTTGGTATTGATGATGCAGGTACATTGAGAATGGTCAATATGACAAGGTATATATTTGAAATAGTGTCTATGTAGTTGCGTAGTATGAGATCATTGTGTTGTTTTTACCAAAGAAAAAGAAGTCAACAACAGCACGACGCGCTGTGATACCATGGGCATCTTGTATTTGTCCAAATAAAGCACAGATATAGGAACTGGCGATCTCTAAAACTGCTGCATCGGTGTCTTAGTGCATGCTTGGATTGGTGTTGGCCAGTAAACGTCAGGTATTGGCATGCAAGAAATAAGACGCGTAGATGGTGTGATTGGACGAGCCACTTGAAAATGCACCTGCACGAATCAAAGTGAAGTATCAGCACGCCACTTGTGTGCTACCTTTTTGACTAAAGGCATTCATCCCATCAATAGGACTTATGTTGGTACTTGCTCCCTTTTTTCCGGATCCTCTATCTAGAACCTATATGAGATAGATACACAAGATCTTTGATAGAGTGTTACAATCACCACGCGTCTTTACCGACAACGCAACAATACACATCAGCATTTCTTTAGGCTTTAGATGAACACTTTATTGCTGTCTTAGAAGTATAGCTGCGATAAATGCATTATAGCTTCAACTAGTGGACTTGGGATATAAGCACATACATATCTATGATAGCTTTCTATGTGGTTATGACTTATTGTCATCATCAGTATATCTCTTTCTTGACATGATCATCATGTCTATATGCCTCGACCCAGTATTTTGGCTCCATGCGCTACCGGAAAGTGCGGATCGTCAAATCATAGGCTGCACAGTCTTTCATTCTGTGTCACGTTAAGAATAAATAGAGGTGTCAATGTCACAATCAATATTACTAGTCGCCGACATTGATTTCAATGACAACTATAAAGTTGGCTATGACAATTGGCATTGGATAGAGATTGAACTTTGATCATATATGAGCACATAAACAAGTCTGTTTCAACTGGATTGTTCATGCAAGGGACATATAAGCTCTCCGATCACAGGTGCACGTGCCAACTGAGCGCGAAATCCGCCATTTGGGGCGTAATGAAGTGACAGGTATCGTTTGGTCTTATGTGTATTGCAAGGTATGTAGAGGAAACAATGTGTGATTCATTATCATCATCCACCAAGAGTACCCTGTTATGACAATGAGAACACCAACTCCTAAAATAGCAACTGCCATGGCGATTTGATCATTTTGCTTTTTACTATTGTATGCTGGAGCACGTGAAAGTTTCTGGAACATGGATGAGCACGACCAAAGCAACACGTTTGTTTTAAGGCAGAAAGGCAATCTTTGAACCCAACAAGTATATTCAATAAGGGGTGTTTCGCAGCTTACTATACAGCACGCTTAAAGGCTTAAGCTGCAATATGCCATTGTCATAAGGATATCATTATCTCTGAATCCAGACATTGTTGTTATCCCCTTTTAAAGCTACCTCCTCTTCTCAATCCAATGCTTTCTGGACGAGCAATGTAGCATTTGAAAAGGTTATGTGGTAAGTATAATCCATGTTATGATTGACGTAAGGTCTTCAAAAGCAGTTTTTATTTAGTATACGCAATTCTCGCTCATGGCTACTTGTTCAAATATTCCTATACGTCCTCCTTCTAAGCTATCACTGCAGATTCCAAAAAGCTTTTCTGATGATGGATGAAAGTTCAGCTGATTGAGAAAAGTCATGTGGATTCAAACGGAGTGGCGCCTGTCAAATACATTCATGGTCCTCTTTCTTTTCCTTCACTCTTGACATATCGCCAATGCCAACCTTGCCTACATTACACTTGTTGGTGCATACGCCTTCATCTCGTCTACAGCACATTGCCATTCAATGGGTAGTCAACGTAACGATGGAAGCATCTGGTAGTGGCAAACTTGCAAATAGTTTTGGCAGAAGTTCTATGTTGAGCCCTTCTTCCTGACACCTTGACACTCAGTACACTTTCACTTATTGTTCGCTTCAGGAGACAAAGAAAACAAGGATGTTTATGGGTCAAAAGTAAGTGTATATGCTTGTGTAAGCACACATGATCTGCATAGGCAGTGTCAATACACGAGAAATCAGATACAAAGCAGAGGATGGACATCAAGTGCAGGTGGCAAGTTGAAACTCAAGAATAGATCTACCCTAATCATGCAACTAATGTAAGCTTGATGGGATATATGTGGGCCAAAAGAGGAACTGATGATTCAAGGGTTGCAAGATATTCTTTCATTATCGACCATCATTACCGAGCTGTGGATGAATGCCAAGTACACAATAAGAGTTGCTCGTGCCATCAGTATCTTAGCTTAGACACTTTGTTCACGTATAAACGAGACCAGTTATGCCTATATTAGATCCTCATGTGCTAGTCAATGTATGCGATATCATATGAGTAACAAGTTTATTGGGATGTGATTGTGCGACTCATGTTTGGATTAAAACTGCAAGTCGTAGTTGGATGATCACAATAGGATGGTTTCATGTAGCTTTGTCAATGATGAGCATAGCAATCCATCTTCCCGCTTTCTTGATAATCATCTCTCAAAAAGTCCCGTTTGCAAACACACTTGATGACATACACCTTCTATCCACTCCATCACTAATCCCAAATCAAACATTAAACGTCTGTGACCCATAGAAAATGAAAATGAATGTATCGATTAATCTAGTTATCATCAGTTCAATAAGAGATTGTGCCTGTGTCGGGTAAAAGTAATGATAAAAGAGGAATAAGAAGATCGTAGACAAGTTACGGGTTGCTGCTGGAACTAAAGAAGAAACAGGGAAAAGAAGAGACTATCAAAGAGAGAGAGAGAGAGGATTGTACGTAAATGTGAGGAATAAGGGGAAGGAGATGGTGAGAGAAAAGTGTGATCCAGCAGATTACAAGATAAGGCATCCCTTTTTCTTCTTTGGTCGAGCGGGCGGCGACAAAACCACACGAATAGCTTCATCAAACACGTTCTTGAGACCCTTTTGTGTGAGTGCCGAGCATTCCAAATACTTTGCTGAGCCAATATCCTTTGCTAATTGCACTGCTTGTGTATAGCTAATGGGAGCCATACGCTTTTCACGAAGACGATCAATAGTCTGCTTATCTTCACGAAGATCAAGCTTGGTACCAACGAGAATGATGGGCGTATTGGGTGCATGATGACTGATCTCGGGGAACCACTATGATAAAAGTCATTAGTTTATGATCTCTTTTTACTCTCTTTCTCTCTTTCTTTTTTCCTCATTTGTCAATTTACCTTTGTGCGGATGTTTTCAAAAGAAGGAGGACTGACGAGGGAGAAACAAGCCAAAAACACATCAGTTTGAGGATAGGAGAGAGGACGAAGGCGATCATAATCTTCTTGACCAGCTGTATCCCATAATCCCAAGTTGATAGGCTTGCCATCCACCATTACATTAGCAGAATAGTTATCAAACCTACAATAAACATGTTAATCCAAATGCATATTTCATGCTGTGATATGATAATAGACACGACACGTACACTGTAGGAATGTATTCTCCAGGAAAAGCATTGGTCGTGTATGAGATAAGAAGACAAGTCTTGCCAACGGCACTGGATAGAAAAGAACAAGTGTCAACGATCTCGAGATGATGACAGGGACCCCTGGGAATGCCTTGGCTCCCAAGTAAGGCATTGGCTGATGAAGTCGAGAAAGAACGGCAACAGTGATTTGCAAACCGTTTCGTTCCAACCACACTGCACAAGCCTTTGTTTCCAGGAGCAACGACAAGAGTAGAGAAAGAAAGAATACGACAACTTACCCATCGCCGACAACAACGCATTTGATGGACTGCATGGCTCGTTTTTAACTTGGTATTGCAAGGAGAGGAAGAGGAACTGGTTGCCTACAGAGGCTTTGGATTCTGTGTCACGCCTCTTTGTCGTACAGTGACCTATCCACCAAATGATTGCTTGCAGCTCAGAACGAAAGCTAATAAATGCAGCTCTCTTTTTCTGGCATGTGAGGATCAAACTGATGTTGTCCATCTATTCTTGCTCTTTCTTGTATGAATATCAATCACTTGTACCTTTTGACACTGTCTGGGCACATTATACTAACACCAACTTATGTTTTTCGTACAATGTGATACCATCTTTGATACTATTTACACCTACTATAACACTAGAAAGCTATATAAGCTAGCCATTGTATACAATAGTGCTGTTGTCTAACTTGTAAGCTCTATTCCTTTATCACATTCATATGTTATACTTAAGACCATGACTGCCAGTGGTGATTTTTCACCAAGGAGAAAGGGTTCCCTCGCACATGCCAACCAAATATGCCCTTGAGCAAATTATTAGCAATTGACCCTATACACATTTACAAGTCATCTTGTTTGCATTCTTCAATACAACAAACAGCACTTTATAACAAATGAGAAATGCGAAGCACCAATATCACTAGTGAGCTGTTTGTGTCACTGTTGCTTCCAAATCGTTGGGTGTGCTACGCTTGTGTCGCTTTTGTGTGTATATATCAGGTACTGGTACTGTTGTTATAAAAGCAAATCAACAAGAGAGCTGCTATTGGTGGAATGAGAAGCCAAGAGCCAATGCTTTATACAAAAGTTGCTTGGGAATGACAAGTGGTGGATGTATTTGGTTTAGGAGATAACAAGTATGCTGTTTTATTGTTGCGTGGCACATGCGATCTGAAATTTGGGATATCATGAAATGGGAGCCAATAGCAGTTTACTACAGTGCAAGTAGGAAGTAGATGCATCTTTGCAAAGAGAAACATCCTTTTCAGCTGCATGGCCAATGATGAATGGCAATTGATGTAATGACAAGATGTTCACGTGCATAAATCGTAGGCAGTTACATACCTAACATGCAAGCATATCTTACTGTTTTGCTTGTTATCTCTCTTTTGTTTATATTCAGGGGTCAAAAGGCGGGAGTGTGTGTTTGTACCTGAATAACGACTACACTAGTGATCAAGCGTAATGACTGCAGCAGTCATTTGTTATATCAAAAATGGACATATGCAGCCTTACCCATGTGCATCGGCATAAAACTTCATTAGCGATAACAAGTCAACAAGATATCTTTACCGGGTGATGGGGTAAAAGTGTATTTTGTGATCTGATCTGTTCTCATTGAAGGGTATGACATGGCATAGGCAATTTGGGAAAGGTGCAGATCTCTGTGTCACGTACAATGGGTGCCGAAAGTTTACCTTTTGTTTCCTCTTTTTTGCACTCGGAACAAAAACAAGACACATTTCTCCCCGTGGCACAAACGGCGGGGGATACCGACACACAATCTATCGTTCAACCACCCCCTCTTGTACCACCATGAAATCTTCACTGTGCTTGGTGGATGATGCGATATGCATAT